>CM077811.1:16887500-18312500 GCA_039764185.1 Tamarix austromongolica
ATTCCTAATGTATTATCATCTGATGTTCAACATCTTAGGAGAGTATAAAAGTTACTTAAATTCCACCAAAAACACAAATTAGTGGCATCCTACTAAATACTACGGGATCCCGCTAAACAACTTTCATACCTAAAAATAATACCAAAATACCAAATTAATATTAAATAAATAATAATAATAATAATAATAAAATAATATTTATTTTTATAAAATTACCAAAATACCCTTACATATAAATAATAAGTACCAAAATCTATAAAAACCAAACACAACTCATGCTACGCATACAGCGTGAGCCATGAACACACAAAGGGGGTGAAGAAGGCTTGTTGATTGGCCAAGTGAGGCAAGGGAGAAGATGGTGGCATTGGTGATTAGTGTTGGTCAGAGTTTGACGGGTGAAGGAGCTAGTGGTGGCTAGGTGTTGTGAGGTGGTGATGAGCTGGCATCGACTGGTGCTGCAGATGGACATTGGGGGTGCATGTTGGTTTTATTGCATAGAAGGATGCTATGGGAGAAGGGTGGTGCAGGCTGGAGATGGGATGGTGGAGCACATGAAGGGGTGATGGTAGTTGTGAGGTAGTGGAGGTGATATAGGTCTTAGTTGTGGGAGCCAAAAGGTGGCAGTGATGGTGTGGTTGGAGGTGCTAACGTGAATGGAAAAGCAACTACAAAAACTATTGTTACCTAAGGAGTGGCTGTAAGAGAGGCAGTCGAGGGGTTGGGGAAGGGTTAAGAAGAATCTTCCGCAAGGAAGGAGGAGGAGGAGGAGGAGGAGGAGAAGAAGAAGAAGAAGCAAAAGAAGAAGAAGAAGAAGAAGAAGAAGAAGAAGAAGGCTGATTGTGGAGGTTGGGAAGGTGGATATATTGAGCTTTAGTGTGGAGGGGAGAGGAGAAAGAAGGAGAAGGTTGTGTTTGGTGAGAAAACCAAACAAAGCCAATATAAGGGAGAGCAAAGGATGATTATATGGTCGACTGTAAGTGCAAAGGAGGAAGGGGCCACATATGAAAATGGTTAGGGAAGATTGAGTGTGTGTGCTATGTGTATATATATATATTTGAAGGGTGGTGGTGATGGTGATGGTGAGGGGGGTATGGTTTGGATGGGTGTGAAGGATCGCATGTGGGTATTGCGTGAGGGAAAGTTGGTCAGGTCAGTAGAAAATGACGAAACAACCACGAGGGGTAATTAGAGGGTAAAATGGTAGGGTAGAAATAGGTTTATTTTATTTTAGTTTTAGGTTTAATTTGGCTAGGTTAGGATATTGGGTATGAAAATAATCGAGGAAAAATAATTAGGTTTAGAATAGGTCAAGCAAAAAGGAAATAGATAAAAATAATTGGATAAAATGTTTAGGAATTTATTGTTGGTCAAAGGTTATTAATAAAATAATTAGGCTAAAGCTTAAGGGTTAGTTTTGAATAAAAATTCTAAACACCAAAAGTAAAGGTTATGAAATTTTGGGGTGTTATATCACTACCCTCTTAAAAATAGACTTTGTCCCCAAAGTCGATGTTGCACTACTCGAAAAATGCACAAGGATATGAAAGACCCCTAAGGGAGAAAATACCCCCTTAAAAACAAGGAACCCTACTAGCATGAAAACATTACAGAAAAATGCAGGCATGAAACCTAACACACGTGAAACAACCGAGGAAGAAGCGTTAGCATACCAGAAGGAGAAACATCAAGATCTAGCACTTGTTTATCGGCTCCTGCTGGATTGGCCAAATGGATTGCTCCAAACCTCAGATCCTATTGAGATTTTTGTTGTTGGGACCCCTGAACTCCACCATGGGGCGCGATGTAGCACCCGAGGCTCTTATGCCCAAGCTGATCGCAATTGTGGCACTGAATCAACTTCCCCATACAATCCTTGCTTGGGATAGTGGTAGTGTCGAATTAGTCTCTGACTAGCTCTGCTACGGGAATCACTCTAATCAATATTGTGCTGAACCCTATTCTAGTGTTAAATGATCAAAAATCTAACACTAAGGAACTAATTCTTTCCTTTGAAATCCTGCATCTCGAGCTTCCTCTTACCCAAAATCAAAGCCTGCTCTTGGATCAAAGCGTTGGCGGCACACGCCCACTAATACAACGTAGCCAAGTCATGGAGAGCAACTGCTCCCATCATCCTTCAGATATTGAAGTGAAGTCCTTACTTGAATTGGAAGATGATAGTAGCCTTATTAGCAGCTATACCTAGAGAAAATCTCATCAACTTTGTAAATCGCACTCGTACAGACATACTTCCTTGAGTTAAATGCACGAACTCCTTGAGCTAGTAGCTCTTGAGGCTCTCGGTTTTGAAACACATAAGAAGGGCTACCTTCAAGTCTCACTAAGAAATTGACAATTCTGCATGAGCATGAAAATCCAAACACCAGGCATCTACGGGCCCTCAAAGAAAATACACAGTTATGCTCACCTTTCATGCTTTTGAGTAATCAAATGCCTCGAACGTCCTATCAATATCTAAAATCCTTCCTTCTAAGAAAAAGGAGTCTTCCTCTTCAGTGTAGGTTGAGGGATGGTGGCCCAAAACTCTCTAAAGCCAATCCTTTCCGATACTCTCCTACAGGTAATACGAAGTTGGTAGAGGTCGAGATGGAGGCGAACACTGAAAAAAATTCACCAAATCCTTGAATGCCCTTTCCAAATGGTTTACATGTCCATTCAATGCCATGTTAAACTATCTACAAAACTGTAAGTGTGTTAAGAAAGATTCTAGCTTAGTGCCACATAACACATAAACACAAATCAAGACCACTTAATCTACCCACACTTAGAAACTCACAAGACTAATACGGGTTTCAAAACACTGAGAGGAGGTAAATATGTTTTTTGGTTAAAACATTTAAGATTGTGAGAATTGAATCTGTTATCGAAACCTGATTCTCAACAACCAAAAGCTCTGATACTAACTTATAATACCCTTTATTTTTATTATTTTAGCTCCCGCTCCTAGCACTTTAACTAAATTTGTTTGGTTTGTAAAAATTGGGGTGTTACAGGTTAATTGTATGGTATATGTTTGAATTCTCAAAAATTAAAATTTTGACCCGATTATGTATGGATTTACTAGATTCATCCGATTAAGATATTTTGAATAAATTGATTTTACAATATGCTTTAAAATGTAGCTACTTTTATGTTGGAACTATTAATTTGGGAAATTTGTACAAAGTTAATCGAACTTAGATTTATAGGTCAAAATCCTTGTGTATTGAAATTGATTGCACAATTGATTTCTTTTATTCAATTAACTTTACAGTCTACTTTCAAATGTATTTAATTTCATGTTAGAAGAGTCAATTTGGAAAAATTGTGTCAATTCTATCGGGATTAAATTTCTAGGTCAAAGCTCTTATGCATATGTAATTAAGTCATTTTATTTCATTTATTATATAATTTGAATTTGAATATGCTTAATTTTATTTCTGATCCGTTAGTTTAAATATTTTAACAAGATTTAACTAGATTTGAATTCCTAGCACAATTACTCTAATCATGTTTAATTAGTTTTTTTTGTGTTTTCTTTTATCAATTGATTATAAAATATGTTTTAAAATAGGTCTAATTTTGTTTCTATAAATTTAATTTAAATAAATTAATAAAATTCAACTGAATTGTAATTTTAGGCCTAAAACTCTAACTTTCAAATACAATTATAAAATTGGTCATATGTATAATTTTTCTTCTTAAGTTGGTTTTATAGAAATATTTTAAATGACCTTAATTGCATTCTAGAAAACTCAATTTGGATTTGAACTGTTTGAATTTTTATTTTGCGCTTTAAAACCCTCATTTTTGAAAAAGATTATCTTAAATTGGTTAATTGGAAAATTGTTTTTGTTGAAATTGATTGTCTAAATTTATCTAAAATTAGTTTAATTATATTTTAAACTATCAATTTGAGATAATCCAAGTGAATTGGTTGGTTTGCATTTTTGGCCTAGAAACTATACTTTTCATATAAAGTTTAATGAAACTGATTTGCTTATGCTTCTTTTACCTAGTTCATTACTAGCTTTGATTTAAAATCATTTGAATTCAAATTATGCTTCTTTTACCTAGTTCATTACTAGCTTTGATTGAAAATCATTTGAATTCAAATTTTATCTTATCGATTTGGATTGGTTCTCTAAAATTGGGTTGTTTGTCTTTTTTTTTTTGTTGTAAAGCCTAGCTATTTTTAATAAAATTAACTCATCTTCTATAACCCTTCCTTTGGTTCTTCAAATTGAATTAAAATGCCCTAATCGATCTTTGTTGGACTTGATTTGGTTAATACTTAATTTTGAATCTTAATGGAGGTATGTTGTTAAGTCTTAGGTGTTGAACATGTTTTCCAAGAAGATTTCCTATCTCTTTCTTTGTTAATCAAATTATAGTACTAGAATTATTGATCGATAAGGAAGTTTTTAACCTATTCCTATGATCTTCATCGGCAACCTAGGCAAGTATTATCATGGATTCTCGAGCTAGCAATCTCTCTCTCTCTTAATAAATTTTCTTAGCTAGCTTAAAACTTATGTAAGTCTCTACTTACCTTTAATGTTGGAATCATGGGGTGTATGACTTCTTGAAGTGGAAGGTGATAAGTATGCTTTATGTGATTTAAGCATGTCAAGCGTATGCCATGTCATGTATGGTACTTCCATGCTACTATGAGCTTATAATTTTCAATGCAAACACATTTTAGCATGTCTCTTGATTATTGTATGAGTGTGAGTATGTGAAGGGTTGAGCATGATTATGTGGCTAACATGTTCGACTAAATTCTAAAATATTTGGCGATTCTAGAACATGTGGCATGTTTGAATTATAATTAGTTTTGGACAATTATTGGTTAAGTATAGATTAAAATTGTCCCTTATGTTGGTATTTTATGGCATGGAATTATTAAACTTTTTTTGGAGAAAGAATTATTAAACTTTAATGCCACTCGAAATTGATCATCTTTAATGCCAATTAGAATAGATAAACTTTAATGCCACTTGAATTTGTTTGGCTGTAAGGTCACTTGGAATGAATGTGATAATTGAATTGCATTGTGTTGATGGAAGTAATTTATGTGTTGTTATGTGGACCTAATTTATACTTGGTTAAATTATTAAATAAAACATTAAACACTTAAAGTGAAAGATCTTGAATTGGAAATTATACCACTTGGGGCAGCTATCCGATTCATGATTGGTATTCACTTGATACCATTTTAATATTTCCTATTCTATGATTCTAGGTGCCTTACGAGGTCCAAATTGACCTCTTCTATTCTATAGGTGTCTCAATATATTTGGGCCCTATAAGAATGTCTGCATACTTAAGTGATTAGGTGTCATGTTATTTAGTGGTCTTGTTACATTTTTGGAAAGGCCAACTAGAACTAGTAGCATTCGTGTACTAGATTAGTTGTTATGGTTTCTTTGAGTCTATATTATCAAGTCAAAATAATCAAATGGTTGTTATCACAATATTGGAATACAATATTCAAGTATTTTCATTCATTCATAAATTTTATATTTTATTATCCTATGCATGTCACCCAGTTGTCTCCCTTAAAATTGTGTTACCATATGATTCATGATTTTACTTTGTTATTGCATTATCTATTATATTAATTGCATGTGAGCCTTATGTACATAATGCTATCATGCAGGATAATTGTTTTATTCAGCATGAGTTTATGTTTTGTTATAACCTCATACTTGTGTGTTGTCATATCTAATCATGTGTTTATAAGCACGATTCTATGATTGCATGTTCTATCTTATATTATCGCATGCACTCATGTATAAATTTAATTATTATGACTATGATAGTTCATGTGAACATGCCCTACTCTAGTTATCACATGTGTATCTTTCTATATTCATTTTATGTATGACTTTCGTTGATACTTTTTGGGTGGGTGATTAATGTTACGCTATATACTTCATGAAATTGTATAAGTTGTTTCATGAGTGGGATGGTTTGTTCATCACATGTATACTTGAGTATGAGTATTGTAAGTTAAAGATTATCATGTCCTTATGTGTATTATGTGACATCCATGAGTTAGTTAGTTTTGATTAGTAATGGATCCGTATTAATACTACCTTCATTGAGTGGGTTATGTGATCCACTGATGGTGGGGAATAGACCTCTTGTGTAGATTTGGGATCTATTACCATTGTTGGGTCAAAGACTTTAGTTTGAGAGAATTAGGCCACCAGAATTTCTTATCCTTGAGGAATTTATATTTACCATCGATACTTATTTTGGAAATATTTAAATTTTGTAATGGAATTTTAATGGAGTTGTAAACAATTTCAATTTCCTATTACTTTACTAAGGCTTTAAAATCTAGGGTTATTTTAGGGGTTTTCTACTAATTCTATCAGCGTTGTTTTGATTTAGTGAAATCGTTCATTTTCCATCTACTATTAGATAATTCATTGTGGAAGTTTATCCTCTTATTATTTATGATATTTAAATTTTAGTTAAACATATTTTAGCCTTGCATACAGCATGAGATAGATGATGGTCATTTATCTTATGTTAGGTGTAGCAGTAACATTCCTCATTTTCTACTTTAGCTTTCGTATATTTTCCTTTTAAATAAAATTTTTCAAAAGTAAAATTTGGTGTTTTTATACTAATAGTGCCCTCTGAATCATTGGAACCGCTCAATCCACAAATGATGTCACCGACAGTAGGTGGCGGTGCATCCTGCTTAGCAACAACGTCAACCATGATAGTGGCCTCCATCAGTAGTAGTAGCAACATCCTTAGTAAGAGGGGGATCGGTGTGAGTCTCTAAAGTTGTAGTCTCTGTAGTGGAATGAGAGTGGGTATATTGGAGAAGATGCTTAAGACTAGTGATCCTCGTCCTATGCTCCGCCAACATATGGTAAATTTATTTAAAGTGATGCTCTATCATCTATAGACAACAAGAAAGGAATAATGACAATAATGGAAGGGAATCAAAGTTCAATAATCAACAGAGGTTTCATGAGCAATTAATCCACTCAGGAATCTCACAGAAGAGAGAGAAAACAAGGAAGAAGAAGATAAATGAACTGAAGTCATGAAATTCATGAAAGTGACTTCTTATGAATTAGTTTAAAGTCAATAAAATAGGTTAGGCATGCTTCAAAGCTTTGTAAAAATCATAAACAAACAACTCAAAACATAATCATGATGCTGGAAAAGTTTTGGGGAGAGATACATAGTGAAAATTGATTTAGAAGAACAACTTGCTAAGTTGAACCAGTGACTGGTACCTAAAACCAGTCAATCTACTAATTGGGTTTTAGAAATTGAATTTAATGAACAAACTAATTGATTAATACCTCCAACCAGTTAAATGGTGTTTCAATAAAACCAATTATTTTCCAAAATCCATACCAAGTTCAACAATAAACCATACTAATCTTAAACACACCTCTAAAACAAGATCAAACACACACAAATCACCATTAAACACATAGATTGGTACACATTATAGACTATAAAAAGTAGGGTATTAAAATATAGTGATATCTAAAGGTAGGTTGAAGGTTATGCATCATGTAAGAGAGACATACTACCACTTACAAAAAAGCCACAATATTTCAAACCTTAATATCAACGCCTATTTTTGTGTTAAGATCAACTTTATTTCATTTCTTTTCCATTAGTTTATACTCTTAAAGTTGGTGTACGATTTATTATTCAATCTTCTATTTTTTCTACTTGTGTTATTATTATGACTAGATGTACGCTTCCTTGTTATAATAATAATAATAATTTCTATACTAATTTTATTAAAAGTAACCACCAAAAATGAAATTAAAAGTAAAATATACTAAAAGCTACAACAGTTAGTGAGAGAAAAATAAAAAGGGAAGTTGAAGAAGGAAGAACAATGAAGGAGGAATAAAATTGAGTTGCAAAAGAAAGAAAATATGAGCTAGTGTTGGAGAAGGGAAAATAATGGGGGAATAGGGTGGGTAGGTTTCCTTTTTTAGTTTTATATAGAGGCTCCTATCATCAATAACATTATGTTTTTGATATTAGGGTTGCCAGTTTTTAATGATAGGGACTTTTATTATAACATTGCGTACATTTTAAATAGGCCCAACTACCTACAAATATAACATGATAACCCCATTGATTGATTGCATTTATAAATAATAAGGTGTATTTAGTTTGAAAAAAATAATTTTTTTTTAATTTTATATCTCTAATTTTTAATGTAAGATATAAAAAATAATTTTTTTTATAAAAAATTAGAAAATATGTTCATTTGTTCATATTATAAAACTATATTTTAATTTTACAAATTTTAAAACATGTTCATCTTATTTTAGATTGGTAGATGATGACGATAATGTTAACGACAACAATGATGATGATGTTAATAATAATAATAATAATTATTATTATTATTGTTATTACTAACATTATTCATAATAATAATATTATTATTTCAATAGTACTAGTATTTTGTTATTATTATTAACCATGATAACAAAAACACCAGCAACAACAACAACACTAATAATATTATTATTATCACCACTAACAAGTATAATAACAACAAATTAACTATAATAATATTATTAATATGTTAATATTGAGAATATTTATGATAATAATAATATTAATTAATATAAGTCTAATAATATCAATTATAATAATAATGATATTAATGTTATTATTAATGCTAATAATTAATATCATCATTATTATGAAAAACTATTATAATTTTATTATTATATATAGTGTAATAATAATATTATTATTATTGATAATAATTATAATAATAATAATTATTTTTAGTAATAATAATATTTTTAATGAAATTAATAATAATGATAATAATAATAATATAAAATTATTAATAAACATAAAATGTTTACATTAATTATAAAATTAAAATTATTAATATTTAAGAAATTAATTATAATAATATTATTATTATAAGGACTATTAATAATGTTAATATTCATAATAATAATATTATTAACTTTACTAGCACTATTATTACTAATTAATAATTAATATTAATAATAATGTGATCATTGATGTTAATATTAATGCTTAGCATATTATTATTATTATTTTATGACTATTAATATGAATATAGCTTAATAAAAATAGTATTAATAATAAAAATAACAAAATAATAATTTCATTATTATTATTTTATTAATATTAGTATTGATCAAAATTAATAAAATTGATAAAATACTAATATTATGTTAAAAAATAGTAAACTTATTATTATTAATATTATTAATGCTAATAATATTAATATTATCATATTAACGTTAGATTTCATATAGAAAAATTAGAAAATATAATCTAGATTTTTTTTTATTTTTTTTTACATAGTTGGATAACCATACTTTTCAATTTTTTTGTAAGAAAATGAAAAAACCTATGCTACGAATATACCCTTTATAAATTTATAAAAATACGGAAAATAATATTTAAAACATAGAGTTTTTTTTTCTTTCTTTCTGAAACTAGACGAACCTTAAATATTAAAATAGGCTGATAATATGTTGTACTAATGGAAGTAGTATAGGAGTACGATACTCGCGGAGCAAGTGAGTAATTATCAATCCATTATCTCTATCGAAAGTCGGACTCGGACACCTCATTTCGGCATTTGTTCGGAAGCGCGGAAGACCGAACCAGCCAACCTGATTTGACAAATTCTCTCCAATACCGCCCAAGCATGAACTTTTCTGACCTAAAGTCCCTCAACCTCAACTTGCCTGTTCCTGCTCATCATCATCAACCTCCATCCCAGTCCCAGAGCCCAGGTATTGTATCTCTGTATGCTCAAATTTTAATTTAAGTATTTTTCTTTCTTTCTTTTTTGTAATATAAACACTACACGGTGCTCATGATTTGATGTATGTATATATAATGAAGTTCATCTCCTCTATCAGCTAATTTCTAGCAGGCGAGTCGCACGTATCTAATTAACTATCTAGGGCTTGAGGTTAATTACGTGCATCTGTCATTAATTTTAATTACCAGGAGATCAAATGGGAAGAGGGAGGATCAATATCCAAAAAATCGATAATTTACCGAGCAGACAAGTCACTTTCACAAAGCGTCGGAAGGGATTGTTTAAGAAGGCTAAGGAGCTAGCAATCCTTTGTGATGTAGAAGTTGGAGTCATCGTCTTCTCCAGCACCAACAAGATCTATGATTTTTCAAGCAACGGGTACGTACGTACGTAATTAATACCTGCTCCCTTGATCGCCTCCGCCGCATTTGTGTTTTCTAATCAAAGGAGTAGGAGCCGTAATTATATTTCGTTGGCAACAACGTGACTTCATTAATTATAGCTACTTGCTGGGATTATTAATTGAATTGGCTTTAATTTATCGATGAATTTGTTATCGTCTGTGCTTTGCGTCTAAACATATACCTGCAGTTCAATCCATTGAAAGTAATTAAAATGAGGGGTTCCACAGGTTTGAATTTTTTTACCCTCCGTTTGGTTTCAATAAAGTTTTAAAAAATTAAAATTAAAATGCTTTTTTTTTTTCAATTAAACAGTTAGTCTTCAATAATTTTATTTCATACTTTCTCAAGTAAACCAAATAATATATATATATATATATATCACTCTTCGTTTAGTTTTTTTCATCTTCTTTGAAATATTACAAGAACCAAAAAGGAGCATTAGACTTTATTTAGCTCAATTAAAATATTTTCTTTCAAATATCAAAAACCTAATCTTCAATAATTTAACACTTGTTTGGATCTCCTTATAAAAAATAATTATATATGATAATTACTTATTTTAGAAATATTTAGTCTAATTTTTTTTAAAAATAAATAATTATTATAGATAATTATTTTTTATAAGAAGATCCAAACAAGTGTTTTATTGGGCACAAAGAAAAAAAAATTGCTTCTTGATCGATCTCTCTATAGTCTATACACGTACTACTGATCTCTCTCTTTCTACAGAAGAAGTTCAGGCAAGGGTCTTAAAGCATGTGTGATTTTTTCTGTCTGCGTAAGCTTCATAACAAGATAAATATGAAAGCATGAGTAGTGCTACGTACAATGCACTTCACTTATAAATATGTATAATATTAATTAATCTGAAAAAAGCAAAATATAGATAAAAGAAAACTATTTTATTACCTCATGCAGTGTATATCAGGACCTTTTGCAAACCTGTCGGTGCCGTAATCCATTCTGAACTATGAATTGTCGGCGTTCATGTTTAGTTAGCAAGTGTCAGCAAATTGCGAGTGAACATGAGGCCTTCATTATATTGTTATAACCTTTAATCGTTCGTGATCATCGATATATACTCAGCTACTGTATCACCCTCTGTATGTATTTCAGTTGTATGAAGACATTCTTAGAACGATACAACAAGTTACAAGAGGAGAATCAGCTGTTAAATCCTGCTTCTGAGGCTAAGGTGTGTGTCTTGTTATTTGATCGATCCTCAAGTACCTAAGCATGCATTTTTCATTACTACTTTTTGGTTAGATTCTCAAAATTTTTCAGCAAGGTCATCCATATTAAAATTATTTCATAACCAGTACCGTAGAGTTATTAGGATAGAATCGCCGAAATAATGATATACCATGGTAATATAAACAGCCAAATTAATTCTTATAACACCATTCAATTTAAATTATTAGGTATATATATTGTTATGTTCTTCTTCGCCTCAAGTTTCTCTTCCTTTTGTGCTTTCGTCCAATCCGTCCCCCTCTTTACACGAACCTCAAGTTATACACACACACACACACACACACACAGAGTAAAGACTTCTAGCATGACCGACTCCGGTAGAATGTATGACAGTTGGAGTGCACAGTACAAGAAGGCTCGTGAACAATCTCGGTCGCGTATGGTTGACTAGTGATTAATAGCCATTTCAATTTCTCGTAGGCGAATGAGACAACATAGAATATGAACCGAGGCCAAATTTTCGGAGTTATTAGGTCAATCACAACCACTACCACGGAAAGGGGTTTTAATAACGGTTATTTTATAGTTTTAATAACGGTTTTCAACCGTTATTGAATCGCCCGTTATTAAATCTTTAATAACGGTTCATAACCGTCATGAAAAATACACAAAAATCTGCGAATATGTGCGTAAACTTCAGATTTAGTAACGGTTCTTAAAACCTAAATTTTAATAACGGTTCTTAAACAAAACCATTATTAAAACCTACGTTTTAATAACAGTTTTCATAGAACTGTTATTAAAAGTATATGTTTTTTTAGCATTTTTCTGTTCTGTTCTGTTCTTACCCACATACACAGCTGTATGTAAAACAACATCAATTCATACCAAATCTGCAATCACACTATAATTTCAATCAATCTATAATTGGTATGCATGTCTCAATACACCAACTATACTTAGGAATAAAAATTAGTGGGCATACCACAACTTGGTAGCTCTACACCCCAAAGTAAAGAGTTCACAGATCTAGGCTGGAAGACCGAAAGATGTAGACGAAATACAAACCTAAAAATGCATGTAGAATATATAGATCGCTACCTAATACCGAATGAATAAGTGCACGTGCTTGGCCCATTGGTCTCTAACTTCATCAATTTCATCAACATTATATTGCTGGCCTCGTGCATAGTCATCGGTGAAAAACTACAACACCCATGTTTCAATTAATATACAGTTAGCCATTAGGTATGTCATGATTCATTAATAGAAAAATATGGAAAAGCAAACATACATGGCTATAAGATCCATTGCTCGTCTTCTTCACTTGAACCCTTAAAAACTTCAATTTCATCATCATCGTCATCTAAGTTCGAAGATCTTCAATTTTGGAGGTACCCAAAGCTCTTATCTCATCCGTAATTACAATAGAGGATAAAGAGATAAACAATAGAGGAAAAACAATTCTGATAAAAGTAAAAACTAAAATAAATGAAAACATGCATTACCCTACATACAAAATAATACAAAGGTAGGCAACATATATTACCACTTTAATCAAGAGGTTATATAACACCATCATACCCTAGAATATGAAAAAGGTTTTCAGGATAGTCTAAATTAAAGGTTCAATTTGTAAAAAAGGCCTTAAAAATATACTCTCAAGGTTGTATCACTTGTATGTAACAAAAAAACCTCAATTTAGAGGCCAAAATGACCTTTTTTGGACTCCTAAATTGCCTAAACCGGCTTTGCCGGTTTGCCACGTTCTAGATCTCGAAAAAATACCCAAAATAGCATCCTAGATGACCTAAATCCAAGGTCCCATGAAAAAGTTATGACCCTCCAAAGTTTACAGTAATAATGTCTTCTCTAAATATATTGTATTTCTGATCCATAGCACCCAAATTTATTTCCCAACAGCCATTATTCAACAATAATGTTGAATCTATATTCTCCATACAAACAAATACAACAATAATATGTAAAATTTGTTAATATATAACAATAACGCAACAAATTCAGCCAACACATTTTCGAACGACAAACCACAATCTTTCAATAACAAACAAACGAGAGGAAGAACAAACACATATATAAAGTGAGCTAGCTACAAATACGACTGTGAGAATGTTGAGAGAGGCAAGGGCTTCAAACACGACGGAGAGTTGGCGGTGCGAGGGTTTCCTTTACTTGAGAGGAGCCGGTGTGGTGGTGCGAGTTGGTGGTGCACGGTGTGGTGGTGCAAGGAGAAGGAGAGCAAGAGAACGAATGTGCAAAGAGTCTGAAAACTTTGGCACGAAACAGAACTGAGTGAAATTTTGGGGTTTTAAAACATAAGGAGAAGTTTGATTTTTGGGTTTTAATAACGGTTCTTCCAGGAACCGTCATTAAAAGCTTCTGACTTTTGACAACGGTTCTAATATGAACCGTTATTAAATCATTTTTTAATAATAGTTTACATAAAATCGTTAATAAACGTCCGTCCAAATTTTAACGTTGCCTTTTTAATAACAATTTTTAACTAGAACCGTTATCAAAACTCTCCCGCCCATTAATTTTCACGCTTTTGACAACGATTTTCGAACTACCGTTATTAATGTTCCGTTATTATTTCTCATTTTCGTAGTAGTGAACCATCCCCCCCCCCCCAAACAAAAAGAAAAAGAAAAAGAAGAAAAATACCATATCCAATTACATACCTAAGCGCCAGGTAGAGACACAGAAAACTGATGTCTCGTATTCATGTCATGACATCAAATAATATAGAGGTCTTGGTTGATAGCATTAAAAAACCAAAGTAACGTCGCCTGTTGCACGAGGAAGATTTTGATATGAGAGCAAATCAAGGGTACCCAAACTCATTGGTCCAGCCATACTTCTTCTGCTTCCCCAACTTCCATCTTCTTTGAAGTGGCGCCTCCTCAGGGGTCATGCATCATAATTATAATAATGATTTCCCGGCTAAAATGTTTAGCAGTCTTCTCGCTACCATGTTTAATTTCCGCGATGACACGGCAACTTGAAACATGACATGCGTAAGCTATTTCAGCACCGCACCCAACATGTCTCATACTACAATGTGAAGTCCTGAAACGGCAACTCCGTCCCAGAAACGTTCCTTTCCCATTTTCGGTCCTAAAAATTTTTTAGTATTAAAATTGGTATCGTATATGTCTGATTATTTATTTTTTTAAAATTTTATTAATAGTTTATATCAACTAAGTTAGAAAGTAATTTTAATTTTTTTTATTTTAATAGATTTAGTCTATTTTTTTTTAAAAACAAAAATATATAATATGTGTGTGTATATATAATTTGTTTTACCATTTACTACCGATTTTTATTTCCTAAAATTTTGATAAATAATATTTCTGCGTTTGTTTCCTTCTCCGTGCAATACTAATACTACATGCATATCTTTTTATTTTTTTTATTCATAAGAGACCCTAAATATAATTATAAATTAATATATTAGTGGTGTTATAAATGTGTTACAATATCAGAGGGACACGTCTCTATACTGTCTTTGGCGAATGAATGTCCGAGATCTATAATTAAGTCGACTTCTCTTTCTGGTGGTTTGATGCTCTTGTCATGCGGATGATTATTGTCTATATGTTAATTCCATGGTCAGAGCTAGCGAGGTTGCATATTATTACGATGGGTTGTTGGCACATCATTTCTATTGGTTAAAGTACTAGTCAGTAGTAATTACATGGACAAAAAGTGGTAGTAAAACCTTCTCTGCTAATTAATGTATCTTTTCAGGCTCAAGCATTTATTTGTATAGTGTTTATACCACCTAATTAACGACCTAATATAATCCGGTCCTAATTCCTTTGATATACTGGTTTCACGTTGATGATGATTCGTGGGTTATTATCCTTAATTTCCAACGATTATATTTTGTCAGCTGTGGAAGGTAGAAGCAGAAAGCTTAAGGCGGCAGCTAGAGGAGCTGCAGAAGTATCACAAGTACAATTATTCTTTCTGCCCGTCAAATTTAGTTATTTTTCAAATATATGTATTTCCGTCCGGTGTTCCAGCCCCCGCCCTTTTTTTCCCTTCCTGTATATATCTGCTTCCATAATAAGTGGTAGAGTAATTAATTATTGCCGCTATATATATATATATATATGTGTATATTGCATAACAGGCGACTGATGGGAGAGGACCTTTCTGAATTGGAGCCTGACCATCTGGAAAATCTAGAGAGCCAATTGGAGATAAGCAAGAAGGCACTATGCACCAGAAAGGTATGTGTAGGTATTCAAATTTGTAAATCCGCAGGAATTTACACAAAATCATCCATAATTTTATTTTTATTTCATTATTATTATTATTATTATTATTATTATCATTGTAATATTCCATGACGATTTCTCTGATAGAAAGGATGGCAAAATGATAAAAATTAACGACCATATCTTTTCCAACCCGATTATCTTGGTTTTAAACTTCAGCTTTTCACCTACAATATTTAAAAAAAAAATAAAATAAATTATCACGCTAGTTGTAGTAATTTATATATGTCCGTGCGGGCGTATCCCAGTTGGTTGGGGCGTGGCTGTTGGAAAAGATAGGTCCACGGTTTAACTCCTTTGGAGGACAAGCTGCAGTGTGGGAGTTTCAACCCTCCGTTTGTGGAGGTGGCTCCTTGTGGGTGCCCCAGATCTCGGACCACCACGTGTTCAGCCATTGAGCCACCGTAATTTATCTTCCTTCAATCAGATTGTCGGACAGGAAGGTTGGGGGCCCTGATGACGAGGGATTTCGCCTTTATGAAAAGGGTAGTAATTTATATATTAAATATAGTAAAACTACAGAACCGCAACAACAGACAGGCAACAGCAACAGCTTTTCCCAA
This sequence comes from Tamarix austromongolica, assembly GCA_039764185.1. NCBI lineage: Eukaryota > Viridiplantae > Streptophyta > Magnoliopsida > Caryophyllales > Tamaricaceae > Tamarix > Tamarix austromongolica. Next base: position 16,903,804 of record CM077811.1, read on the forward strand.
CAAAGGCCCAGTCACGAGAGACGTAAATTTTATTTGGTCATGCAAGTTAAAGAGTTTTGTCGGTATGAAACTTTATCAACGTGACCGATTGATGGCATGTCTCAGCTTATAATTATTCACTGTACAGGAAGAGGCATATCAGGAGAAAATAGAAGAGATTAACAAGCAAACAATTATCATGCACCGAGAAAATATGGAACTCCACAGGAGCTTAATCCTGATGCACCAAGAGATCACAGAGTTACGCAAGAAGGTAAGGGATCATTTAACATCTTCGGATTCTTCCCTTGGTTATAAGGGATCGTTTTTTTTAGAAAAAAACGATATATTATAAATAACACCTTGTTATTAAAGATCCATCGGACGAAGGAGGAGCCAGGAGCAAGCGTAAGCTACTCTACAATCGATCCCGCCAATATCAGCAAGAGTTACACGTCGTCAATTCCGCTTCAGCTGAGCCCGCCGGACCGCCAAACGGCGAAAGCATATAGCCATTAAAGGGGAGGTTTGCACATTAATTAATTAGTGACGAGAATTTCATAGCCAGGTTGTCATATTTCTCTTATGAGTGTAACGTTAAAATAGTACATATCATATGAGCATCGATCCACATGTACATGTATATCCTCAAAACACCCGCCAAGCTGGGCTATGAAATCCAATGAGTCAGATCCTTGGTTTTATTTGAATCGTCGGTTTGATTTGAACAAAAAATCACCGGGGATGGATTTAGTTTTGTGATTAATTATAGTGCTAGACTGACTGATCCTAGCTTTTCTCTTTTATCCAAATTACTAAAAATCATCCCCCGCCCCATCAGAACCGTTAATAATTATAATTTTTTAGAGGCGGAATTAGGGATCTAACCGAAATTTGACTGAAATTGCTGATCTAAGACCGATTAGAATTAGAATTAATAAATTATATATATTTTTTATAGTTAAAAAAATATATTTTAAGTAGAATATTAATGAGATTTTAAAAGTAAACTAAAAAATTAGACGTAATATTCCAAGGATTGATCTGACTATTTATATCAATATAGTATATTATTATTTTGGCGATTCCATCCTAATACCTATATAATTATGCGTTCTAGTCATGGACTAATTTATAGGATGAACGACTCTCTTGGAAAGTTTTGATAGTTTTTTTTTTAAATTTTTTTCAAAAAAGCACACGAATGAAGATAAAGCGTACTGAAATGATACGCATTAATTTGTGGGACCAACCGATTAGTTTGAAAATATTCTATAATAACCTCACGTGGTCGTATCAACTCAGGGTGCTACAGAATCAAATTAAAATCAAATAATGTCAACAAAATTTCTACTTTAAAATTAAAATATAGACCATAAATGAAAACATTAATCCAATTTTAAATTGAAGTCTAACTTAATCAATCCAAATATAATGTTCAAAACCCCATCCCTTTGCATCGTGGTGAGTGGCCAATTAAGTTGCTTAAGCACATCGAACACACACTATGGAACACCATTAATTTACACTCATATTATACATCCAAACATAAAAATAAATCTAAAAATCAGATTTATCTAAAAATTTATAATTAATATATTAATTCTATTTTTTATTGATAATTAATTAATACAAACTAGTAATAATATAAAATAAAACAATCATGGCATAAAAAGCATGATAAGTTTATTATTTCTATTATTATCATCATCATTTTTATTATAACAATTTTTTATACATTTTTGTGCCACAATTTTCTTTTCTTTCCTTTTATATTGTTATTAGTTTGTATAACTTAATTATTAATAAAAAATAAATTTAATACACTAATATACTTATTTTTAATTCTTTTCTTGTATAGTTTGATTTTTTATTTGAATTTTAAATTTAGGTAGATAGGATTTATTGTATTTTATGACAGTCGTAGTGTGGGAGTTTCAACCATCCAATATAAGGATGGCTATTTGTGGACACTATAGTTATTGGATTGCTATATTATTAACTATTGAGTCACCATAATTTATCTTTTTCCAACTAAAGCCGTCTGACAGGCAGGTTGAGGGTTTGGAGGCGAGGGATTTCGCCTTTTGTTGCGGAGGATTTAGTGTAGTTTTGGTCCCTTAATTACCAAACCAAAACAGTACGGTCAAAAAAGGCCACCGAAGATTATTAGTACATGCACGCTTATCAGCTAGGCTAGCTAGCTAAGCAGTGTACCGTTGCGATCGAGTTTCCTCACACGCATTTAATTTATTCCTAAATTGTCTTAAAAGTTATTCCAACACAAAAAATATTCTAAATTGGTCAATACCGACAGCAAAGTTTACTTACACTGACGTCAGTATTGCGTATTAGGCCGCCTATAAGAAATAGATAAATATTAGTTACCAACTTTAATAAGTTTTTTTTTTTTTTGAATGAGGATAAGCGTATAAGCACAACAGTTCCTACCTAAAAATTACAGCTCTGATTACTTTAAACCTAAATCGGTTTTTTTAGAACAATCAACTTATTTGATTCATGTTGGACTGAAGTAGGATAGTTTTGTTGAATTATTTCATGTTTTTCTGTGAGGTAGAGTTAGACTTGAATTTAAGTTTATTTATGTTGATTTTTATAGCTATTGTTTTATATATTTGAATTAATGATGGGTCACGTCTCACACTATTTTGAATTTTTTTTTTATATGTGTTTGCTTTTATAAAAAAATTTTTTATTCATAATTTTAATAAAGAATATAAAAATAATTTTTTTATATATAATCAAGATAATGTATTTATATAATTTATACATTGAAAAGCTTCTTAGACTAAAAGAAGTTGGCATAATTTTTAATCACAAAAATATTAATAATAATGATAGTTATAGTAACAATAAATTGCAACAACGATAATAACAATAATAATAATAATAATAATAATAATAATAATATGTTTTAAATAAATATCGAAACTCGGATTTGAATTTATCTTCTGTTGAATTGTTTTGAGTCTCGACAAAAGGCTCTCAGTTTACAGTATATCTATCCGATTAAAATGGAATGAATTTTTGAAGGGACGGAATCAGCTTTCATCTGTCATTTCGAGTTTTGAGTCGATTTTTCTCAGGTCGACCGACTACGACGACAGTTTTTCTAAGTCCCATATGCGGGACGGTGGAGCACTGGAGCTTGCTTTGAAATCTTGGACGTCACTGACCTGATCTGTACTCGCAGTGGTATATAATATAAGTTCGACGCTTTCTCCAAGTGGAAAGCAATAGGAAAAAACAAAACAAGACGAAGGGAGCCATGACAACTGACAACATATTCGCCTCCACTTGCCAATAAAATAACGTAGTTAATTCCAAAAAGAGACCCTATCAAACGATCTTCTAATCGTATTTGACTACTACTACTCGAAGGAAAATAATAAATTAAGTAAAAGAAAAAAATAATTATGAAATTCCTTGTAGGGGAGCTTTTGACAGCAAGGCTGCACTGCAGCCATGATTCCGCCTCCGTACATTTGCAAATAACCAACCAACCAACTACTTTTTTTTTAATATATTATTATTATTATTATTAAAAAGAAGAAGAAGACTAATCCATTAACCTAGGCATGAGTCGCGCGATCGCATTCGCATATGATGATTTTGTATATGCCCTTTTCATGCTAATATAATTTTGTAACATTATTGGTTTACGTGATAACATTGTAACGTCCATGTATTTGAACTAGTCTCCGGGTGCTAGTAGCCTGTTAGGTAGTCTCAAACTTATGTGTGACGTTGTCCTATCCACAATAAGGCAATGTTTGTTAAATTATATATATATATATATATTACTTTTTATTCCGACTCCATTATTATAAATTATGATATAAAATGAGTGCAACTCATAAGTTTTTTAAGTTTGAAATAAAGTTATAGGTTGTTTGGATTTATTTATTAAAAGTAATTATCTATGATAATTACTTATTTTAGAATTTTTTTAGTCTAATTTTTTTTTTTAAAAAATAAATAGTTATCATAGATAATTAATTTTGATAAGTAACTCTAAACATAGACTTAATTATCAAATGGTGCAAACACACACACGAGGCATTCATAATACAAAGAAATGTCATCAAGACTTTTTCATAAGTTCTAAATTGAATTTAACTTGCTTCTTTTTCTTTATAATTATTAGTAGGTTCTTAATAATTTATACTATGCAACCTATTGCATGGTCTAGCATCGTATAACAGGTGCTATAATACCTTTTGTTTATTTATTTATTATTATTATTCATTTATTTTAAATTTGGTTTATAAAAAAATACCACAATATTTTTAAAATTTTACTTTATAAATAGATATTCATATTAATATATTCTTAATTAAAAAAATGGTACAAAATTAATACATTAGTGGTGAAATATTATTTTTAAATAGAACAATGATGAAAAGTCATCTCGCTTATGAAAGATTAGTATATTAGTAGTGAAAAATTAGTTTTAAGTTGAAAAATAGGAAAATATTAACATATTGGTAAAAAAAATTCGCATATTAGTGGTGAAATATTAGTGTTAAGTAGACGAATAGGAAAATATTAACTTAGTTAATAAATTAATTAAATACAATTTTATTGGTTGCTAGCTAAAAATGAATAGGAGACTTGAGAATAAGTTTGAACTCAACTTGATCAAAGACAAAATTGTATTTAAAGGCAATTATTTTGGAATTATTTTCATAATCGCATGAATGTATGTTTTTTTTATTTATAAAAACATACATTACTTTATTTTATTTCTATTAAGGCATCAAATTTTTTAAAATAAAAAAAAATTCAAGAATAAATATTAAACTTTATTCTCATTGAGGAGTAAACATTTAGATTTTATTCTCATCTAGACGTAAATAAAAATGTCTAGAATGACATAAAATGTGATTTTTTTTAACATTATGCCTTAATAAAAATACAGTCTAAAGGTTTATACTTTTTTTTTATAAAAAATTTAACAATAAATAGTGTGTGTAATTATGGGAACAAACCCAAAATGTTTATTCCTTTAAATATACTTTATGTCTTTAAAATAATTTATTTGACAAACATATAGTATAAAGTATATAACATATTTTGACAAATATAAAGATGATGAGTATAGTATATAGTATAACAAAAAATCAATTAGTTTAAGATAGCTAGCTTAATATATATTTATGGGAACAAGCCTAAAATATTTATGCATTTAAATACACTTTTATCTATAAGAAAATATTCCTAACTTAAATAGGGAAACAAATATTTCAAATGAACCTAAAATGTAATTAACTCTTTTAATTTTTTGTTTCACTTAAGTACTATATTATTATGTTTTTTTTTTAATTTTATATGACTAAAATAAAAATGTTCTAATATTGAATGTTTTTTAGATGTGAATCAAGAGATTTTGAACAATTTTTTTTTTCAATTTTTTAAACATTTTCATATTGTTTTTTAAATATAATTGAAAACTTAATAAAATATATAAATTTTTTTTTGTATTTTCCCAACTCATATTTTTTTAAAATATTTAATATGAAAAAAATTATTATTTGAATCATGTAAAATTGAAAAGCAAAATCAAATTAAAATGATATAAAAAATTCAAATATATATCCTTAAATAAAATTATTTAAAAAAATTAACATCTAAATAAAATTATTTTATGCTCTTAATATGTAAATAAAATTATTTTATAGTTAGGACCATAAATGAGTCAAGCCAAAACGAATTAAATTTGGACTAGACATATTTAATAAATAAATCAATAAAATAAAACTTTGATTCATACGGCTCCAAAACATTTACAGTAAACAAATTGAACTTGTATAACTTAAAGGATTTGTATCTAAATGTTTTATTTTTATAATCTAATCGTTTATTAAATAAATTTAAAAATGAAATTATAATTGAATTTTTTTAAATAAAAAGAGGATTAGAGCCGAGACGTAAAATATTGAGAACTCGACGTGCTTATTTACGACTAGAATTAGCAATCGGGCGGGTCGGATCACTATAGGATCGAGTTATATGATAATCGGATCATTTTGGTTTTGAATAATCTCGGGTCATTCTAAGTTTTCAGATCGGGTCGGGTTAAGATCGGATGGAATTGGATTCGGGTAAATTTGGGTTGTTCTAATTTCAGTTCGGGTTCTGATCAAGCTTTGGTGAGCTCGAATTATTATATTTTCGGGTTGAGTTTGAATTGGATTCAAGTCATTTCAAATTTGAGAAATGATTGTATCATCTTCTTTATTTATTTTTTTATTCCAAGATGTTATTAAAATCTAATTATTTTGATAACGTTTATTTCAATTTATCTTATTCAATTAAAAGGGAATTATTATATTGATTGATTTTGGGCCTTAGATTTTTTGTCATTATTTTCTCTTTGGAGATGTATTTGACATTTCAAATTTAAAAGTCTTCAAATCGGATTACTTTCTTTTTTATAATAAGATATAGCTTATAATTCAATTCCATTATTAGCTTGGTCATATTGAGTTTGAGTATTATTTTAATTTATATTATATTTATATTTTATACAATCTTTACATAATCTTTACTTACAATGATCGTTGATAATTGATAACAGATGAATGCTTCTAAGGTTGTACTTCTAATATTATTTTTATAACACATTGATCACATCATATGAACATAAGTTTTAGTAAATATAATAATGATAACAATATAAAAATAATGATAACAATAATAATAGTAATTAATGAATACCAATTATGGCAAAAATAATAATAACAAAACATTAGTTTTTTTTTTATATTTTGATTAGATCATATCAAGCTAAATAAGATAAAAATTAGATAAGGTAAGTAATAATGATTAATGGTTATTGACCATTATTGACAAATGGCCAACTAATATTGATTTCTTAATATTTAACATAGTTGATGTAATAAAAAACATTAATGTCTCACATATTTGTATCATTTAATGACGTTTCTTTGTTGAGGTGAGAGCAGTATTTGATGTGGGATAATATGTTGTTAGGTTGTGTGATTTATGCAAGTTAGCATCAGGTGGACACTTATATTTTGAAGTCGAAGCTTATGTTTTGATGTTTTGTGGAAAGTGTTAGCCCTCAAGGCAAGGTAGGCAAGTGATCGGAAACAACTTGTGGTTAATCATCTTGCATACAATGATAGAATGTAGATTGTAGTCACTTATTCTATGTTGCCTTAGCTATCATATCTTACCTTTTGTAAAAGCTTTTGTAGTTATCATATCCAATATTGTAGAAACATTTGTATATTAGAGCTAGTTTGTATTGGTTTGCTTGTATAGATTTTGTTTTGTTAATAGAGCTACTAACATGTGGTAAGTCAAATACTTTTTGATCTTCTAGGAAGATAGAAGTGTTAATTATGTAGTATTTTGATACTAAAGCTACCAACATTCAGTAAACTTAGTCTTTTGATTAGTTTAGGTACACTCGATAAAGTAAGTGTTGGATGTGTGCCTTTTAAGGCTTTTCAAAAACTTGTATGGTACCTTTTGAGTTTTTTTTTTCCTGTGTGTGTGTGTGTGTATTGAGTTATAGATGTTGGATATATTTACATTATTATTATTATTATTATTATTATATATTATTACTATTATTATTATTATTATTATTATTATTATTATTATCTTATGGTGTCTTTTAAGGCTTGCATATCTGTGTTTTAGGTTAAAAGGATACTTGAAGTACTTATATCATGCCTTTTGAGGCTTACATATTTGCATTTTGAGTTATCAATGTGGAGATGAAACTTTTGAGGCTTTTTAAGTACTTATATGGTGTCTTTTGAAGCTTGTATATTTGTATCCTGAGTTTAAAGTGTTGGATGTATTTGCACTATTATTATCTTATGGTACTACATGGAAGTGAACTAATATTTCGACGACATAGTAGAGTTTTTCATTTTTTCTGTACTTTTATTTATATAATTCAATATTGGTATCAATGGATATTGTACTTGTATATACATAAGAAGTGATATAAACTTTAAGAAAGTATATTGTTTATAGATTTTGATGTAAGTACTAGTATGGACTAGTTCCACATAATATTGTGTTCTAAATTTTGATGTAAGTACTAGTATAGACTAGTTGCAAATCTATATTATTTTATATTTTATGAAGTTTTTGAAAATTTGAGTAATAGATTAATGTTAATTTTCGGATATTACCAGGTTGAATCTTTATAAATTTACAATTTTTCGGATTATATTGAATTTTGGGTAAGTGATGGATCAGCTAGGATAATTTTAGATTTATAGTTTTATGAGTTATATCAAATTTTGGATGAATAACATGTCGGATTTATTTGAATTTATAATTTTTCGAATTATATTGAATATCATATATATATCGTATTGTGTCGGATAAATTTCAGACTTTTAATATTTAAAATAAAATTGGGTCGAATTTTGGATCGATTATTCATCAATTTTTTAAAATCCGCTTAACTTTTGACACCTTTATTTACTACCCTGGACGTAATAGTATCTAAATGACACGTACCCCCAGTATCTTATGCGGCCCAATATAATCTAAAACGAAGGATTGCTCGTCTCTCAGTCTTTGCCTCTTTGGTATCTATTTATATTTAATTTTTTGGCGAGGCCAATCGGAATCGATGAAGTTTGATGATTAGATGGTTGGACTGAAGAGATATTTTGACCGTGGGAAGTGAGTAGTGACCAGGGCGAGATTAATCGTTGTTTCGAAGCAACGTGCGTATCCTCTTTTGGGCTTGCTTACCAAAAAGGGCCCTCGGCAAAGATTTTCTATGATTTTCCATGTGCGGTGAATTGACATGTGCCTACTGCCTCGTGCACAGGGATTCATAAAGATGTTTCAGCAGCATCGAGTTTGAGGGGGTTCCAGAAGTTTCGGAACGTCTCGAACGGCTTTGAGTTATAATACAAAACTTTTGTCAGAACGCGTTTCCGGGCGTTTCATTTATAGGACGGCTATAGTTTACCGTAGGATAACTTACAGAAAAAGAAATTTTCTAACATATGTTCATTAATAATATTTCCTATAATTAGGGAAAAAATAATTAGTTAATATCATATGTTAAATTCTATATTTATAATGAATGCATTAGTTATACTTTCGCTGCTCCATAAAAAATAAATTTATTTAGATTTTTACAAATATATTTAAAAAATATAATTAATTAATTACTATACATGTATATTTTATCATTTCTTTCATATTTAATTTCCACATCAAAAATTATTGTAGCTGATTATTTAGAAAAATTATATTTTCTGTATGAGCTAATTAAGGACACATATACATATATATATATATTGTTTTTTTCCCTTTTGCGACCCTGACGGGCGCTAAACTACAGCGAAGAGAGGTCATACTCATACGTGATGCGAACAGGCATTTTGGCATTTTCTTTCTTCGGCAAGTGGGTCCTAACCCTAACACTAATATAGTCGGTACTAATGTACTGTAAATAGAGACCAAGGAACATTGTTTTTCTAGCATGTATACAAACACTTCAATTAGTACGTACGTTGTTAGTCGGTAACATATGTTTAAGCTACAGTAATCCCAATGCAACTAATGTTCAGTAGGTATAATTCCAAAACCACTTCATTCGTAAATAAATAGGACGACTAAATTTTGGAAAAAATATTTATTTTTTTGGCCCACTTTTTCCGAATAGACTTGCATGTATTAAGTTATAACGATTCATATTATAATAAATAAACTTACGAGCCGAACTGCTGATATAAGCCAGTGTAATACATGGCTTACTCTAGAGATTTAGATCGGGCACTTGAAGATTGATGAGAAGCTCCGGTCTGATTAACTAATAATTTAAAACCTCTCCGGTAAAATATATTCTTCGGCGCCGGAAAGATCGAAAATAATTTGTTCTCTCGGACTCATTTATGCCGATCTAATTGGCATGATAAATTTTAATAACTTATTATTATTATAATTATTCTACTGTTATTAATATTATAATAAATATTGGTCTTTTCTATTAGTGTTATTATTGCTATTATTATAACTATGACTACTGTTTTGTTATATTTATCGAGGCCTAAAAATGAAAGAAAAATTATTATATAAACGATGATATTATAAGGGGGTGTTTGTTTAGTGGAAATAGAGAGGTGGAAATGGGAATAGAGAATGAGATATAAAATGTCCTTTATTTGTTTAGAGGGAATAAAAATTAGAAGAAGAATGAGAATGGAAATAATGGACCTTCTATTCCCGAAGATCCATTCCCAAGGAGGGTCCTTGGTAATTGACATTGGGAAATTGTAATTAATTATATATAAAAATTAAAAAAGAATAAAATTAATTATTTTATTCTCAATCTTATTTCCTCATATCAAATATAAGATATTTTTATTCCCAAATTATTCCTAATGCGTACAAAACATGAAAGTTATATTAGATAAATTAATTCCTATTCTTTAATTTTTATTCCCATTACCATCTTTTAATTTTTACATCTCATTCTTACGTACCAAACGAGACATAAATGTATTACAATACCGTAGAGTAGAGGAAGAAATGGGATTTGAATATAAGATCTTTGGTATTCATAAACTGATCTTTACTATTAGACTAAATTATTATTATAATCATTATTACTAAGTATAAAATTGTTTATTATTTATATAAATTTTGTTTAATCTTAAATTGAACGAACAATTGAACATGATATGATTTAATAAGTGGTGAAATGGGCCCAAATCAGTACATCATTGGTAAGACAAATATGTATGTATATATATATATATATATATATATATTGAGAGAGAGAGAGAGAGAGAGAGAGAGAGAGGGAGAGAGACACTTGATTTTCTATATGTTGGATTAAATAATGAAAGACGAGCAACGACTGAGAAAAGTAGTTGTAAGCTGTTTTGTTTACTGATTCAAAACCAGATTTAGATATACGTGCAAGATTAATCCAGCTCACTGACCACTAAAAAACCATTGACATTTGTGGAGGGAGCGGGGGAGAGAGTGGAGGCTCTCTCATCTGATATCAGGTAGAGGTAACCCCAGCCAAGAACTGGCCTGCCTCATCAACGGCCGACCCCTTCAATCGATCTGTTCCAATCCAATTTTCAAGCTCCAAAAAGGCAGCCCACCTTGCTTTTGCTTTCTTGTTCTTCATCATCGGGTAAGTAAATATACTGTGACATAGATCATGGAGGAAGCACTGTTTCACCCTAGCTATCTATGTCCCTCTTTTCTCTGTTATTTATTTATTTAATTAAATTAATTCTAAAACCGAACATCTTTCTTGGTTCTATTTCCATTGCTGTCTACCTTTCTTTCTTTCTCTCTTTCTTTTTGGTTTTTTGTATCATATGACTTGATTAGATGGATGGATATAAATTAATTGGTTCACTCCTCTCATTGCTAATTACTAGTAGTTTCTAAAATCTCCCACTTTTTTTTTTCTTTTTTCTTTTCCTTTTTTGTTTTGGGTCGATCTATTTATTACATATGCTTGCTTTGCTTGCTAATCAATCAGGGAGAAGAGAAAGTAAAGAAGGAAGGAAAGAGAAAGAGAGAGAGATGGGAAGAGGAAAGATTGCAATCGAGAAGATTGATAACTTGGCAAACAGGCAAGTGACTTTCACGAAGCGCAGGAAAGGATTGTTCAAGAAGGCTCGTGAGCTCTCCATCCTCTGCGATGTTGATGTTGGTGTTATTGTCTTCTCTGCCACCGGCAAGGCCTATGAGTTCTCAAACACCAGGTCAGTCACTCAGTCAGTCAGTCTACCAATAATCTTCCACTCCGTCGTTTTCATATTCATCTAACTAATTAGCTTAATCCGCTTCCATTCCCTCGATCCCCTCCATCAATAATCTTCGATCTGCATTGAATTTGGAACCAAAATCTGCCTGCAGATGTCTCCGTTCCGAGACTGAATTTGATTAATTGATGCAGAAGATAGGAATCACCTCCTCTATAGTTTGCTTCGCAGAGCCACGACCAGTCACCCTTGTTGCACTGTGTCGACCGCCAGCTTTCTAAATTACTTTTCCCATTTGTGTTGTGTTCGTGTTTCTGGAGCCTCGTATGTTTAATCATTTATATGTACCTACCGCTCTACCTGCCTGCTTGAAAGGATTAGGCGTAGTTAATTACAAAAATTTGCGCCAGGCTTCTTTTTTAAAATTTTTTTATACAATTACTCGATCGGCAAATAAATTTATCAAAACTTACAATTACTTCTTGCATATACTGTCTTTCGATTGGGATGGAAACCCAACTCTTCACCAAAGCATGCTTCAAGACTATACAAATTCCACTTCTTTCTTACCGGCACTTAAATTCATTCATCATTTCTAGGTTTGCCAACATAAATTATTTCTGGTACGACAGAGTGAATCATCTCTAGGTTTGCATGTTCAAGCATAACATGATATACGCAAATTCTATAATATACAATGTAAGAGGCCATCGAAAGCCTGTGGCCTAAAATATTTGAATCCAGTTGTCTTCGTCCCCCGACTGCAACACCTCATTAATTATATGCAGTTATCTATGCCCGTAGTACCCTCAAATTAGGTATTATTCGGAATTATTTATCAAAAATAATTATATAAGATAACTAATTATTTTAAAAAAAATTTAGCCTAAAAAAATTCTAAAATAAATAATTATCTTATATAATTACTTTTGATAAGTAGATTTAAACAAGTCATTAGTTTGTGGACGGAGCGGGCTTCAAAATATCAGTCTATGTCATCGAGTTATATCTTTTTTTTTTGATAAACTTATCGGTGAAGAATTTCACGGCTAAACACATCCGGCTAGAAACAATTTAAGAATGGGTGACCGTTATATTATTTACTCATCTTATATATTATTTTTAATTTTATCCAAAATTAAAATAATAATGTATATGAGTTTGCTAGTTTCTTTTTTCTTTTTTTTTTATTCGTGGATAATTAAGTAATAAAAAAAAAACAGCACAAAATGAAAGAAAATTATAGCACAGAAAAGTACAATAAATTTCTTATGGGTACTATTATCATGTGTGTACAGATTGCATCGGCTCTAAGTGCTTGAGTTTACTTATTTATTTTTATCTCCAATGTCATGTACTACTCAGCGTCGTTAATTGTCTTTGCGATTAAAGAAGCGTTCTATTCCTATCCCTTCCTCATCCGTCCGGCTAATTATCAAAACTTTATATGCACGCACATGGTGTGAATAAATCTCGTCTATCTTCCGAGTTCCGACAAATATATATGTATATATAATTCTCACTGGCCGTCCTGTCCTCTCTTCTTACTGTTCCTCCAACGCTTTATGTTGATTTTGGAAAGATTTGACGCAAATTGCATTTGTATGTAATTGTAATTTTACTAGACGGATGACAAATTCATGTCTTACTTAGCACAGTGATAGCCAACCCCACCTTACATAGAATTCAAGGGAAAAATGCTAGCATCAAGTGTATATTATTATCAACTTTATTTGTGATTCGTAGAATTAGAGGGAGGCAGCATCAATACTTATCTATCATGCACTTCTTGCCTGATGAACTATTATGACACTATGATTTTTTTTTAAATATATTTTGTTAAGAGCAACAAAGCCATCATTAAAATGGCGTTATTGTCATAAGTTATTAGCCAAATTGATTCCAATTACTATTGCTTACCTTGAATAATTTCAAGATCTACACATGCATGCATGTTTACTCTTATGTTTTTTTTTTTTTCCATTATTAAAGCTTGTTCTCGTCACCTTATTTTTTATATCACACTAGACCAAATAAGTAAACATTAAGAAAAGCGAGGCCTATATATATATAAGGCTAGATCAAATCAAGTCAATAAAAAGTAGATGAGGACAATAGTGAGCCCTAATTGTAGTGCTCGATTCTTTTTTAAACAAAAAGTGTAGATGATAAAAATGCACCTAGATTTTCTCCAATCCTTTTTTGTTAGTTGAAAGATAATATTATGAAAAAAATAAATAGGAAATTTTTTATTTTATAATATTTGTCATTCTTAATTGGGAGGCGGTATAATGATAATGAAAAACACACTTACAAAAGGCTTGTGGATCCCAAACATTGAATATATATACTTTTACATGAACTACCAAAGTTTGGGAGTGACTTTAAAATATAATAGTAAATTGTATACTAGATTATTTTTCACTCATGTTTTTCCATTAAGGTGTACTAACATTTCATATAATTTATTCCATTTTTAAAAATTTAAATCGCCATTTTACCTTTCAAATTATTTGATACTTTAAATATCAATGATTGAATTTTTATTAATAAGATGCTATTTCATAGATTGTTTGCATTTTCAAAAGTAGTAGAAAAAAATACATATTTTAGCCGTAAATTTTGTGACCTTTTGTAAATTAAAGGATATATATGTTTAACAATTATGGGATATTACACCAAATGTTGATAAGTTTTTTTATCCAATCGACCCTATTGATTATATACTTTAACTGCTCAGTTTAATCACTGGTTATACTAATTTATAAATTTATACTATCAATGTTGATTAATGATGCTAAGTAATTAAAAGTATATGATAATTAGGATTATTGTAATACCTCCAAATTAGTGTTGGATAATGGATGCTATAAAAGATTGATAAGACTATCTATATCAACAAGTTATAACCTTTTTTTTTCAAGAAATTTATCCTTAAAGAACTTCACAGGTATACACGCTTGACATGGAAAAAATTAAGGAATGATGACCTCCTAGGGGTGCGTGTGAGTTGATAAAAAATACGTTCGAAAGGACTCATGTTGATTTGTAAGGTTACTTATTGATCTCAAAAATACTGTAGAGTAACTATGGCCAAGTCTAGTGTAATACCTTAAATTGAGGATAATGTTATACGTATTGATATGACTATTTATATCAACATGCTATACCATCCTTTTGGCGATTCCGTCCTAGGAACCCCATAGTTAAGCGTGTTGGCCATAGAAATTTTTTTTGGATGGGTGACCCTTTTATGAAGTTTCGAAAATTTTCTAAAAATTTCTTAGGAAGTGTGTGAGTAAGGAAAAAAATTGTGTTGAAATGACTCATGTTGATATGTGGGATCATTCGATCAATCCGAAAGCACTCCAAGGTAGTCCTTATATGGTCGTATCAACTCAAGATGTTACAAATAGTATAAAAGTGAAATCGCGACCATGATTTGAACTTGGATGAGCCAGTCAGTAGCCTAGCGGGAGGATTCTTGGGATAAACTGTATGAAATAGTTAGTTGTTGAGGATCAATAAGGATGTTGCATTTTTTGAGTAGGGGTGAATGTAATACTTTAAATTGAGTGGAGTGTTATAAGGATTAATATAACTATTTATATCAACATGGTATAACATCCTTTTGGTAATTTCATCATAAGAACTTTATAGTTAAACGTGCTGGCTGTGGAGTAAATTTTAGGATGGGTAACTTTCTCAGGGAGTTTTGAATTTAAAAAGAAAAAATTCTCAAGAAGGATGTAAGTGAGGACAAAGTGAGGTGAAAAGACTCATGTTAATCTATGAGGTCAGCCGATAAATCTAAAAGCACTCTAGGGTAGTCTCTGGGTGGTCTTATCAACTTAGGTGTTTCATAATAGTATCAGAGTGAAACTGTGACTGTGAGCTAAACTTGGTTGAGCCAATCAGCTACTTAGTGGGATGATTGTTGGGATAAATCATATTGAGAAAGTTAAGTCTTTGAGGCATAACGAGTACATTGCATTCTTTGACTGGGGGTAGATATAATATCCTAAATTGAGGGCAGTGTTATAAGGATTGATATAGCTATTTATGTTAACATGGTATACCATCCTTTTTGTGATTCTATCATAAGAACTCTTTGATTAAGCGTGTTGGCTGTGGAGAAATTTTTAGGAGGACTGACCCTCTTGGAAAGTTTTGGGAGTTTTTTGAAAATTTCTTTGAAAGTGCGCCGGTGGAAAAAAGTGTGCGGAAAGGACTTGTATTGATCTGTGAGGCCGCCTGATTAATCCAAAAGTGCTTCAGGATATCCCTTACATGGTTGTATCGACTCGGGATGTTACATCTAGTGGGGCAAAATAATATACGAATAAAACGACGACCATGAGTTGAACTTGGATGAGCCAGTCAACCACTTAGCGGGACGATTGTTGGTATAAATTATATTGAGATATTTAGTTGTTGAGCGCAATGAGAATATTATATTTTTTGAGTGGAGGTGAATGTAATATCCCAAATTGAGGGCAGTGTTATATTAATTGATATGACTCCTTATATCAACATGATATACTATTCTTTTTTGTGATGTCATCTTAAGAACTCTATAGTTAAGCGTATTGGCTATGGAAAACATTTTAGGATGGGTGACCCTCCTAGGATGTTTTGAAAATTTTCAGAAAATTTTTTAGGAAGCGCGTGAGTGGGAAAAAAACGTGTTGAAAAGACTCGTGTTGATTTGTGGAGCCATTCGATCAATCTAAGGTGTTACATCTAGTGGAGTCAGTGTGTAACAAATAATATTAGAGAAAAACGGTGACTGTGAGCTGAATTTGGATGAACCAATTTGTTGCATTGTAGGATGATTATTAGGATAGAGTGTAATGAGATGTGAGTAGTTAGGGTGCAACGAGAAAGTTACATTCTTGAGGGAGGTGAATGTAATACTCTCAAATTAGTGGTGGATAGTAGACGCTAAAAATGATTGATAAGAGTCATAAGTCTACCTATGTCAATAAGGTATATATTTATTTGGTAAATTTTGTAACACTTCGAGTTAATACGACCAAACAGGGCTACCCTGGACCACGTTCTGATTGATTGGTTGGTCCCACAGATCAACACGAGTCCTTTTAGTATGCTTTGTCTTCACTCATGTGTTTCTTAGGAAATTTTTAGAAAATTCCAGGAGGATTACCCATCCTAAAAGTTCCTTCATGGCCAGCACGTTTAACTGTGGAGTTATTAGGATGGAATCATGAAAAGGATAGTATACCATGTTGATATAAGTAGCTAGATCAATTATTATAATACTCCGCTCAATTTGGGATATTACAAATTTATCCTTAAAAAATTTTTACAGTCAAACATGCTTGACTTAGAACAATTTACAGATGGGTGATCTCCTAGGAAGTTTTAGAGATGCTCATAACTTGTATTGATATGTGAGACCAATCATCAATCTTGAAAGTGTTACAAGTATCTACTTACGACCGGTATGATGGGATGTTACAATAACTAATGTGTACTAAATGTTGAATAATCATATTACGCACTTAGGAGGACTTATATACTATCAATAGTAATGATACTTACTATTGTAGTTTGCCAAAGATATCTCGGTTTCATAGCTTTACACTATTGATGTTAAATATATTTACTTAAGATATCTAATATATTGTATATTGATGTTAAGGAATAATATTATTATAATTTATGAGAGATACTAGCATTAGAGATATGTATTATGGATGTTAAATTATGATACTATGCAATTTGATATGTTTAATTAGAATAACTAATATACCATAAATGTTAAATAATATTTCATAGTTTGTCAAAGATGCTAAACTTATGATGTTATATTATGTACTGATGATGCTAGTTATATTATATAATATCAAAAAAGAGGGTGATATTTTATACTATAGTATAGTAACAACAAAATTTTCAAAATTTAAATTTAATATATATTTTCCTAATAAGCAATTCTTAATTTTATTACTAACCAGAATTGGCACGAAGTACATCAAAAAAATGTAGTCCATTTGAGGCTGCGCACAAAATGAAAACTAAAACTTGCGATGGAAGCATCTTTATTCTTAAATGTCAACCTCATGCAACCACCTGACCAATAAGAGTTTTTGTTTTTTTTTTAATAATGCGAAGTTTATGGAGGCAACATATTTAGAACCTACTAATAAAGTGTATGTAGACTTGAGATGTAAATAATTCTAAATTTCCAGAAATGTGAAGTCGAGAATTATACTATGTATGACTTCTTTACAATCCACTAATATAGTGTAGGTTGTAGATACATAGTAAATCTTATAGTTATACGCATATATATAGAAACAAACAATAAAAGTTGGGGTGGTAAGCATAATCTTCCTCGGTCTCTTAAATACTAAAAGTGTTGCATCAAGTGCTAAAAGTGTTTATCAACAACACCAAGTGGCACATTGTTACTTTCTATCGGTGTCTATTTAGACTATGGAAAACAAGAAAGTAATAATCTGGTTATTAAAGCTGGGGTCCTGAATAAATAAATTTCAGGTTTAACCAAGCAAAAAAATTGCGGTCGCAATTGCGGTTGCGGTCGCGGTATCGGAGTTTTGCAAACAATATTTTATATGTCGCGGTTGTTGCGGTGTAATTTTTTATCTTGTTTTCACAATAAATATTAGCAAATATCAGTAAATATCGACGATAAATACGTGAAATTTTAAATCCGTCGCGTATCGTCAATTTCGCATATCGGCTAATCCAAAATTCGATAAATATCGGCCGATATTGCGTATCGGGACCGATATTTAATTGTATGGGTTTAACCTCCCTCTTTCAATACTATCTATCTTTGTGATGATTCTGGTACATATTTATGCGATGGTTACTCTTACAAACTTCTTATTAATCAAAGTTACATATTTATATGAGTGACTTGATTTGCATATCCTGTGTTACCTAACGATGACAAGTCGTAACGTTTATTTTGGTCAGCATGAAGGCAATATTGGAACAATACAGTAAAGCCAAAGCGGAAAATCAACTATTAGATCCCAGTTCAGAAGCCAAGGTAATCATCGAACCATATCTATATTTGTATAAGTTCTTCGAGCAGCTACAGCCCCCCCTTCCCATCGTCCGTTGTGATTCTTAATTAATTAGGAATGCTGGAGCCATTGAATTATTACTTCTCCAGTTACTGTTTGTGAATTGTGATAATGCATTGAACTGTTTTCCTAAGGAGTTTTCATGGCACGTGTTAGTACCACCAACCAACCAACACTAGAAAGAAAATAAACATTAAATGTCACCAACTTATATATTTGTAATTAATTTACTAATTACAGCGCCTATATCATGCAACCAGTTATATGATGCTGCACCATGTGATGTCAACATTTTAAACATTAAATTATAATATCTTTAATCAGAATTATAAAAAATTTTTTATGACCAGCCGTTATCATAGTTTTGACTTAAAATATAATTTGTCTATATCTTTCATGGTGGTTATACATATTTTTCACTGGCCTTTATCATGGTGGTTATAATTTGTCTATGCTGGTGTTTTACCATAGTTCTACTAATCTTTTGCCTTAATTTTACTAATATTTTTTTATTATGTTGATATTTCACCGTAGTTCTACTAATCTTTTACTTTAATTTTACTAATATTTTACTATTATCATGCCGATTTTTTATATTAGATGTACTAATCTTTATCCAATATCATGTTGATCTTTCACACCGGTTTTACTAATCTTTCACCCGTATCATATTTCACAATCACTCAACATAACCTTTACCGTCAGCCAGACTGCCAGAGGCGGAGCTAGATGGTTTCAATGGTGTCAAGGGACATCATTGAAATCAGGATAATAATATAAAAAACCTTCATATATAATGCGGATGTAATAGCACAAGTGGATTGGGAAACAGTGTGCATGGACAATGTTTCAAGTCCCTATGAATCCATTTCTGGCACATTTTTGGCTTTTACTTTTGTTAAAAAAAAAAAAAAGAGTATTACAATTATTCATACTATCATAACATTAGAGGCAGAGGAGCAACTTAAGTTAGCGGATCGTTACTTTCTAGTCATTCCGGTAATTAATATGATTCCTGTTGTTTTCTTTTATTACTATTAAATGTGAAAGAAAAATAACAATATGTTATATTTATCCGACATACAATATATCATATAGGTTAAGGCTTTAGCTATATTAATATACTTTCTTATATTAATTTTTTACACTATTCACAACTCCCATTTTTTTTAATGTTTTGATTTTTATATTTTATAGTAGTTTCATATAAATTGCTATTGATATAAGTACTTGTTTTAAAAAAAATATTTAAAATTATCATATAATTTATCAAATATGATTGATATTAAGTAGGGATGTCATGCAACAAAACTCTTGGCTCCACCCCTGCCATCAACTACCTAAAATTTCATCAAGTTTCAATTTAATTTGCACCACTATTTTTCCTAAAAATTTTCAACATTAATCAGAGTACATCGCCGATCCTATGCGTATATTTTATCATAGGTACACATATATTTCACTATACATTTAAGCATATTTTAACACCGTTAAACATTTATTTTACCATAGTCTACCTAATCTTTCTGAATTATTTGCATATAAATTAATCTTTCACAATTACTCAACATATCTTTTATTGTTGTCTACCTGAAATTTTATTGAATTTTAAGATTTTTTTCACAATTATTTTTCTTGAAAAATTTCATCATTCATCTAAGAACATCACTGCTTTTGTGGTTATGTTTTACCACAACTATATATACAGTTCATCACGCATTTGAGTATTTTCACTATAGTCTATCTTATCTCTCGGAATTATTTAACAAATAATGCTCTTTTACCATTCTCAACATATCTTTCACCATTATCTACCTAAAATTTTGCCGTGGTTGGACATATTTTTCTTGAAAATTTTCAACATTAATCTAAGTATATCACCAATCCTCTGTGTATCTTTGAACACAACTATACATATATTTCACAATGCATTTGAATATTTTTCCACCACTATTAAATATATCTTTCACCATAGTCTACCTAAAATTTCACCAAGATTCAACATATTTTTCACCATGTTTTCCCTAAATTTTTCAATGTTGATATAAGCATATATCACCAATTTTGTACGTATATTTCACCATAGTTATACTTGTATTTCATCACATTTCTAAATATCTTTTACTGTTATATCTAATAATATTTTAAATATTTTATGATATTTTAGTAATATTATATTAATATACCAATAATTTTTTTATAGACTAAAATTTTAGAAATATTATGATATATTTATTTTTACTTTTTCTAGTGCGCTAAATTAAAAATAAATTAATTTTTAAAAAATAAAATTAAGAAAAATGTTGGTCGGTTGCATTATATAAATTGTGCGCTAATTACACCTTTTTAGGTAAGAAATTAAGGTATCAAGAAGAGTTCAACTACACCTATTAGACAAATCATGTATTTAATTTTTTCTTACTACATAGTTAAGAACAAAATTGTGGCTTACAATATAAGTCAAACATTTTCCGACCCATTTTTCACATATGTATATATAGGTAGCTTATTAAATGGATGGTATGGTATTATATGGGTAGTTAAATACTAAATCATCCACAAATAAAATAAAAAATTTAGGATCTATAATAATTGGGAAAATTTAAATCTACATCTAAATTACATATTTAGTCTTATATTATTTAGGGTACTATTAAACACTACATTAAATGATTATATTTTAAAAATATATACGTTAAAACAAAAGTTATACATACAACTTATGTAATTTGTTCACTAAAATAATACAAAGAAGTTCAATGCAATTGCATGTTGGACACTTGGAGTTGTAGTTCTTATTTAATTAATCTATTTAGCATAAATTGCAGTAATAATTTGGTTTGTGAGGAAAATTTTTCGACTCTAAATCATTACCAAGCCTCACTTTAGTTGGAAATATATAGAAACCGACTGAATACTAATATAGCACCCCAAAATTTAGCACTAAAATTTTTCATTTTCTTACCACCACATGTATCACAAGTCTAGTCCATACCTTTTTCGTATTAAGTGCAAGAATAAAATATTTGCATCAAATAAATCAAAACTTACAAACATATATAGAAATAGATACAAATTTTAATAAATTAAACATAAGAATAGAGTATAGAGTATACGCTTCTGATAATACGATACATAGAAAAAAGAGGGAAGAGGAAAAAAGGGATGAAGAGACCAAAAGGGATATCTAGAACTAAGACAAACTACACATGCGACCCCGAATAACTATAACTTTATGCCCTAACCTTAGGGTGTAATCCCACATTTAGAAACCTATCAAAGTTAATAGAATCATCCTCGACTACCTATAACACAACATCTACAAAATTTAAGTATTAGTTCGTATCTCATATTGAGTAACATAACTATCATAACGAGATAACATTAAATATGAGGCCCATGCGAAGAAAGCAATAGAACATGGAATAACTAGATAATAACATGCTTACATATGCGTGTCTCTGTGTGTGTGTGTGTGTGTGTGTCTCTCTCTCTCTCTCTCTCTCTCTCTCTCTATATATATATATATATATATATATATATATATATATATATGTTAATTGAGAAAACAGAAAACTCAACCATTAAGTAAAAAATAATGTAGTGTAAACATACGAATAGATGTGATTCATTGATTATTACATTTTATTATTGATCACAACCAATATATTATATTAACTTGAGGACTAAGACTCAAAGAAATCATTACATCTAATTTAGTACACAAATGGTGATAGCCCTAGCTAACCTAACTAAAAATGTAACTAGGCCACTAAATAACAAGATATATAACCACTTAAGTATGCATACCCTCTATTGGGCTGAAATATATTTAGACACCTATAAAGTAGAAGAGGGGTTTCCAAGTCTCATATGAGATACCTAGCATTATAGAAGATAAAAACACCACAATGATACCAAGTGAATACCACACTCCTATACTTAGGTAGCTACTCCAAGCGTTTCTAGTTCTGACTCAAGATCTTATACTTTAAGTGTTTAATGGATTATCAAAGATTTATGTCAAACAAGAACCAAGGATCACATAATATCACTTCAGCACTTCTATGAACTTACACAAATTATTTTATTTAATTTCAATATTACCCACACACTTTATCTACATAGGAATTAAGGCCCAAACCATTTACAGTATAAAGACCTATTAAGATGTCATTAAGGCTCAATTGAATATACGAGACATTGAAACCTAAGGAAGATTATTAAGGCATTATAATCCAAGCTAGATTATTGTGTCATTATAGCCTAAGTTCCATGCCATGAAAATCTCAATAAAATTAGATCTCAATGCACGTTAACCCCAATTATTTGAGAAAAGGTTCAATTATCAACATCTAAGTCAATTAAGGGTTCGCATATAATACCCTCAAATTTACTAATTAGAAATTTTGTTTTGCATAAATGCTAGTTACAAAAATAGTGGGTGTTATCATCACAGCTAGCATAACTCTTGCATTATCTATCATTCTTATACTAAATAGTAAGGCTAAATGTTAGTTTGCTTAAATTAACAACAACCATAAAAATAAAAATAAAAATAAAGATTTCAATATAGAGTAACATTGTCCCAGTAGTCTAAAACATTAAGCAAATAGTCACAATCTAATAAGGAAAAAACATAGAGGTGGACATGAGATTACCAAGAAAATCCGCATCAAAAGATGTTGGGTGAATGCGGATAGTCCTAACACTTTACTTCTACCAAAGCTATTACGCCGAACCCTCAAAGGACTCTTGTAAGGCGAAGGCTGCTCATTGAATAGTTAGGGAACCATGAAATGAAACATGTGAGTACAACGGTAATGAGTAACCCAATATACAAAACTAATATGAAAAGCCTGCATGGAACTCATAAAAGGCATCACAATAAAATATGGTATAAAATATTAACATCTACACTCGATGAATAAAATATAATAATCATATCAGATAAACAATAATCACCAAAACTACATACCACTCATACTCATTCATTTAGAACCTAATTAAACTTACCAACTGAGTATGCAAGAAATGCTTTCCGAAGTAATGATTAGAGTCAATTTAAACACAATAAGCATCAACTTCACATTATATTTCATATCTTAATGTCAGGGTAATAATATCTGTAATACCACAAGTAAGGCTCAAAGGTTATTACCAATCAATCTAATAATCATTTCGATCAAATAATAATTATTTTTATTTTATTTATTTGAAAGGATACAATAATAATTCAAAAATATAAACGTATACCAGTTTTATCAGCATACAAGACATCATGGTACCCTCCCAACCATACAACCTAGAGGCATAAAAACTTTATGGTTATATATGTGCACAAGACATCATAATATCCTCCCAACGTAGGATATTTAATCCTTTAGTATTGATACTACCTATAGGGCCTACTAGTCACCTATAAAGTAGAATAGTGCCTTATTGGGGCATAACAACACACCATCAAACCAAAACAAATTGAGGACTCCTATATCATCTCTAGGCATCTAAATCTAGAGATAAATTATTTCCAAACTTGAGGTCTTTTGCATTAAGTATTAATAAGAAGGTGATCACAAAATGTCACATATTGTACAATGATTCCAATTCCATACTTATCCATTTTCCCTTGATATCCAATTATTTAAGTCAACCTTAAGGTCAACAGTCCGAGTGAGAGTCAAATTTAACACTAAGGTCAACCCATCAATACACTAATGTTATCTTATGTAGGATGATTCATATTAGGCGCATTAGGTCAAAAGTGAACAAAATTCCTCTAAGGCCATAATTACCACATTATCATCCATTTTAAATATTAATTTAATTTAATAATTTGTCATGAAAAGGTAAAAGCACAATGATTAAATTACATAATATACAAATAAATTACTATACATGCCAAATGACCATTTTTTCCTTTTATATGATTTTGCATGTAAAACCCTAACAGACATTTCTTGAACATCAAATCATATATTCCTGTACTCAACAATAAATAACACATTTCAGACACTCTTATCAGGATAATTATCTTGATACACTTAAAATAACTAAAATATCCCTAGGGCATATGGTAATAATATGAATGCTAAATATATGTTTCTAAAACATCAAATGACTTACCTCCATACCTAACAATAATCAATAAGCGCTAGGCATTCTTATCAGAATAAATATTATGGTATACTTAAATAATCAATATGCCCCTAGGGCACACAACAATAATATTTATGTTAAGAATGTGCCTAAGCATGTTCAACCTATCATATTAGTCATACATGACATATACTTTATTTCTGACATAAAACCCATTTTAACGTACTTTCGTGACATAAAAATTTAAATAAGTTAACATGTTCCATTTTACCTAATTTCATGCCATCATTATTAGGAAAATGATTACAATTTAACGAACATGTTTAATACAATTTGTACATTGAAAATCCTAATATGCTATTATGTGATATCATATATTTTAATAGAGTATAGGAATTACCTAATTTCTAGAAAAAACACAAAATATTAGTAATCTACTAAAATTTATTAAGATCCACTAATTAAACTTTTGTACCTGAAAATAATACCATAATAACCATATTAATGTTTAAAAAATAAAATAAATTTTTTATTAAAATATTTATTCAATAAAAAATTAACAAAATGCCCATAATATTAAAAAGTGGTAAAATGTATGGTAATCTCACGTTGCCTATGTAGCGTGAGTTTAGGTAAGGTGGGAAATCTCGAGGGGAGGGGGAGGTTGGAGAAGGCTGGGTGGTGGTGAGGTGCATGGTGGGTGATGTTGGCAGTGTCAAGGGAAGCAGTTGGTGGCAAGAGCCAGTGGTGATGCTGGGCTACTGGAGGAGGTTAGTTGGTGGTGACAAGTTCTCGAGGCAAGACTAGGGAAGGTTGATGAGGAGAGGGTGAGGCCAATGGTGGTTGGAGTTAGGACAAGGGGAGGATGTAGGGAGGGTGGTGGTGCTAACAAGGGCAGGCTCCTATGAGGAGTGTTAGTGCTAGGTAGGGAGCTGCACTGATGGATGCCAAAATGAAGGAGATAAGGTTGTGTTGGGAATGGCGATGTAGAGGGGGCCTGGTGGTGTGATGGCCAAATATAGTTGGGGAAAGGAGAAGGAGAAAGGAGAAAAGAAGAAACGAAGGCAAGATACGGGTGGTTGTGTGTGCATATACAAATGGTTGGGGGTAGAGGATTAGTGTCAATTGGCAGTGGTGCAGGAGGTTGGATGGGGAATGGAAGGCATAAGAGGGGGCATATAGGGGGTAGTTTAATTAAAAGGAGAAAGGGGAAATGGTACATGAGGGGAGTAGGCAATGGAGCATGTTTAGACGGTGGGCTAGGTGAGGGAGAAGGAGAAGAAAATAAAAGGAAAAACAAGAATAAATGAGTTGGGCTGGGGTTTAGATGGGAAAGAAAAAGAAAACAAAGGGATGGGCTAGGCCAGCGTTTGGATGGGCGGGACGGAGAAGGAAGAAAGGGAAAAGAAGGAAAAAGGAAAAAGGAAAAGAAAATAAATTTTAGGTTTAAAATTAGAATTAGCTTATATTTAGGATTAAGAAAAAATTAATTTATTCGGATTTAGGGTATTTAATTAGGAAAAGTATACAAAGTAAAATTATCTATTTCAGATGGATTTAAATAAAGATGAAAAGCTAAAATAATTAGGATAAATCTTATTTAAAAATTTATCTAGGTTTGTAGGTTAAATGTTAATAAAAATAATTAAGCTATGATTTAAGAGTTAAGTTAAAATATAAATTAGTTGACATTAAGATTAAATTATCTAGGTATTGCAATAAAACCAAATTAACTAACTAGCACCGTTGACTGGTACATTTTGATTAATGTTAATTTGGTATGCTAAAATAACATATAATACACCTAATACAAAATTTAATTTCTAAAGGTTAGTTTAGTTACCAAAATTTCTAAGCATTTTAGTAAAGCTAAAATAATGAATATAGCAACTCCTTCTCTATACCACTTGGTTACCTTTAAGAATATGAGATAAAAGAGTTATATTCTCTTGACTATAACTCCTTCTCTTAACCAAGATCAATAAATAGGTAAAAAGAAAAGAAAGGAAATGAAATGAAATGGAAATATTATTCTTGAATACAGAGGCTTGAACACCACAACCAAAAAATATGAAAGAATAAGATATCAAGGTGTTGGAGGATTAATGGGGATAAGGTAAAGGGTAAAAGGCATAAAACCTATGATGCAACATACACAACAATTGCAATAAAAATTCTATGGCTTCTCGACAAGGCAAATAGTAGAAAAAGGAAGAGGGTAAGTGCATGATTTCCCAGGTAAAATGGGCTCCTAAATGAATAATACTTAAAAGGAACAACACTAAACAAGAATATAAGGTAAAGGAAATAAGATCGATGCATGATAGCTATTGGAAGTCATAAAAAATAAGCTATATTGCATTTGTGCAATTGTTTTGGAAGCTAAGGTTTGGTTAAAAAGAAGCTTAAAGGAGCTCAATTTTAGAGAATAATATAGCATGTAGTTTTATTATGCACTATAATCTTTACAAATAAGCAAAAAACAAGGGAAGAGGACAACTAGAGAGAGACCGAGGTGCTAGAAGTTGGGAATAAAGCATCTTTGAAATATGCTAAAACTTTGTGATTTTATTTGTGTTTTGTAATGTAATGCATGATTTGCTAAAAAATAGAGTGAGATCTGATAGAGAGGAGTGTAGAGCGAGTTTTTGGCTTAAATTTAGCCTCACTTGAGTGCTAGGATTAGGAGTCTAAGTGAGAGGTTAAACTATAGTTGAGTGAGTAAGAGAAATATCATAAAATTTTGATTATGGTGTTTGGTGCACTTTTTTGTTGGATGAAAGGTAACTAAGTTACCATTCTAATTTTTTTTAGTTAGGAGACTAATTAAGATTTAAATAATGGTTATAGGATTGGTTACAATTTATTTTGATCGGTTAAATTGCAAGAAAATCTAACAATATTGACTTATTGGGAAAAATAATAATTAAATTTCAAAAATCATTTAAATTTATAAAAATGTGTGGAACTGGTCAAAACGAGAAAAAAGATAGGAATCAAAATACTTGTAATAAAATGATTGATGAAATATTTAAAATTAATACAATTGAAATGGAATTCAATAATAGACTATTATAACACCCCCATTTTTACTACTTTAAAATTTTATTTTATAGAAGCTTTATTTACATAAATAATGGGTGTTATTGCTACACTTAGCATAGGTCTGGTTTTCTCACATTTCTTATTGCAAGTGCTAAGGTTTAAAACAAGTCATATCTAAAATAAGACTATGGAAATAGAAGACAATAACATAGATAAAAGTTACGAAAAATATTCTCCGTATAACATCGTTACTCAAAATACAACAAGAAATATAAGGGTCTAAAGGAAAATCAATTACAACAAAAACTAGTATCCAAAGATACAACATAGATTTTCCTAACTCTTAGACCTGTAAGCCTATTATGAGAATTAAACCTCTTCCCAAGGACTCAGCTTATCCTTGCAACTATTATATATCTCGAACCACTCTATGCCCATTATATAGTCATACGCAAATGTAGTATTAGTACTAATTCCTTGTACCAAGTAAATCACAATACCTTACAAGAGGTAGCATGCTCATATTGCACATAATCACATCACAAGCCAAAAACATGCTCAAAGTGCAAAGCACATGCCATCTCAACATGCAATAATCATGGGATAACGTAAACGACATCAAAGTGTCATGCTCAGCAGTAAATCATTTTAATCACTTCACATCATCTCATAATATAAAATAGTCATATAAAAACCATAACTAAAACTAATGCATCAAATCAATTTCAAATACAAAGGTAGTGTAATAAGGTAACTAGCTAATCAAAAATTCAAATCAAGTCCAAACATCGAAGGTAGGGCATTGAGGCAACTATCAAACCAACCCATCAAACCAAGTAGCACATGGAGGCAGCTACCATACCATAACAATCCATTTTTATTTTTACACAATAGTTAATTTCATATTTAATTACTCGAGGGATATAAAAATAACCTTGAGACATAAAAATACACGAGTCATACTGGTGCAAAAGGCATTATGGTATCCTTCCCACCATCCAACCTAGAGGCATAACATCAATCTCGTCATGCTAGTATACAAGGTGACACAATGCCCTCTAAGCCTAGGACATCTAATCCTTAACCCCTTATAGGGTCCATAGGTTACATAGAGAGTAAACTAGGGCTTTAATGGGGCACAATGACACATTGACGAACTAAAAAAGAAAACTGAGGACTCCTACCTCGTCTCTAGAGTAGCTAACTTAAAGGGAAACCATTCCCAAACTTGAGGTCTTTCTTTTTAAGTATTAGTATTTTATAAGGTGATCGCTGATATAACATAGTACATAATGATTTCTATTTCTATAATTAGGTATTATTCATTATTTTCAATTATTAAGGTAAACTCTAAAGTCATCAATTTATGTAAAATCCAAAGTTAACACTAAGGTTAACCTATCAAAATTCTAAAGCTATCCTAAGTTTAATTATTCAGATTAGACGCATTAGGTTGAAAATGACTAAAATACTCTCAAAACCTCAATTTCACCATTATTTTCTAATTCTATGCCAAATATGATTATTATTCGAGTTTGTCACGAAAAGGCTAAAAAACAATAATTTATAATATTTTAATACGAGGTAAATATTAAAAAAAGACTCGATTAATCTATGGGGCCAGTTGATCAATCTGAAAATGCTCTAGGGTATCCCTGCATGGTTGTATCAATTTAAGGTGTTACAGAAACTCTTCCCAATGAACCCAGATATTTCTCACTCAAGCTAATACATACTAAAAAACCCTAAGATAGAGAGGTAGTAAGAAGGGCAAATTTGTCATTTTTTATTCAAACTTCATGATAATCAATCTTAAGCATAAACATATGAATATACATATGAAATTATGCTTAGAAAAAATAGAATACAACCTAAGTGTATCATATTATCAAGTTTAAATACCTAAATCACATAAAATGACTTATGTTCATAATAAATCATGCAAGTCATTTTTCACATAAAATCATAATATTTTCATGACAACATGCATAACACTAAAAACACATCATCAAGCTTTTATCAAACTAAATATAACAACATGCTTAGGCTATAAATAAATAAGCACAATTCAATCATATTCTAGAGAGTTAGATCATGTTACCTAGCTCCTATGCTCCAAATATAAAATAAAACCTACTAAATACGCCATCCAGGAGTCTTCTTGATCATCTTCACACAAAAAAGGCTCAAGGAATATTAATTCAACAAAAATTAAAGAATAGAGGAAAAGGATGAGAAAAGATAAATCAAATTGGTATTACAAATGCAAACTTGAGGTAAGGATAAACCAATACCTCCTTTTAACAAAGTTTAATTTCCAACGCTTAGAACAAATGTTAAGGAGTTAAACCAAAGTAAATTAGGAAGGAGAGAGAGAGAGAGAGAGAGAGAGAGAGAGAGAGAGAGAGAGAGAGAGAGAGAGAGAGAGAGAGAGAGAGAGAGAGAGAGAGTGAAGGGTAGAGCTAGCATTTTTCTAGTAATGAAAATTGAAAAAGGAAGGGGAAGGGTAAACCAAGGCAAGAACATCAAATATCAAAGGGGAAATGGTATTGCTAAGAAGGGGTAAGCATGTGGGGGATTAAACCAAGGAAAAATAAGAAGGAAAAAAATGAAGAATTTAGGTGTCAATAGTTGTTGCAAAATTCAAATAGTAGAGAATGAATTGAAATGAAACGGACATAGTGAATTATGGCATGAAGGGGTTTTATGTGTTGACCAAAATCATGAGAGGAGGGAGTGGGTTAACTTCTACATTGCTTGAATGAAGAACAATCAAGGTAGAGTGTGTAGGAGATTAAATGTAAAGAGTTTTATAACAAAAAAAAAACATTATTAGCGTAATTTTAACCAAGTATTTAGTTTAATGGAGAGTAACCAAGTCTAAATTTTATTTGAATCAAGTTGGGGACTTGTTGGGATCTAATGGTTAGTTAGGAGATTGACTATAATAAATTTAGAAGGGGGGATGATGGCTATTTATTAGTAAATCTCAAAATTATGAACAAATGTTAAGGGAAATGGTGCAGAAAAATTTTAGAAATTCAAATATATAAAATAATTCATATCAAAAGAGATTTGGAACTGCAATGAATTAAAATAAGTGAAATAGGAAAAATATTATCTAAATGTGTAAATGGAGTTTTTTGTTATTTAACCATTTGGAAGGAATGAGTAAAAATGGATTGATAGACGTGAATAAATGAGGTTAGAATATTTTAAGATGATTAATGAGGCTAATTTTCCACGGTAATTAGGGTTCAAAAGTATTACAGTATATGCAACAGTTATCTCCTGATAATCAGTCCATATTATCTAGCCGAGTAAATTTGTTAGCAAGAATAAATATGGTATATTATTCTAATTATGGAGTCTATAGTGAACTATACACCAATCAAATAAAACTTAGAAATACTAGCGAATGCAACACATGGAGAAAATATAACATGCATAATCTTATTTTTTTCTTTTGTAATACGGTTTATATTTTCCTTGAGTATTCCCTTTATCGTATGAAAATATATGTATAATTCATTTCTTATCATCCAGTCCGTGCATCTCACCTAAAAATTATTTCCTACTATCTGTGAATTGTGATAATATATTTTCATTTAATTAGTGCAAATTGAATTTTCTAACGAATCTCCTCAACCTTGTTCTCTTTTTTTGTTTAGCTTACACAGGGACAGCCCAGAATACTCTTGTAGTAGTGGGGGCAAGACCAAGACTAGTATACACATGTTGGTGATAATTATTTTTTCCCTTAAATCATTTTAGTATTTTCTTTTATAGAGGGACATCAAAATTCTTTCACTTCAGTTTATTCTCATGCATTCTTCCTTTATTTCTTGGTTGCATGCCTTTCTTTTTTGACTTTTTTATCTCAATTTTTTTTTTGTTTGGACTTGATTTTCTAAATTCTATTCAGTTGACTTTTTAAATTTTCATATTTTTTAGTACAATTCAGTACACCTGAGGACTGAGAAACCCTAAAATAGGAGAGATGGGGGAGCCTAAATACCTAAGGTGGGAATCTAACCTAGGACCGGCGGTATGGAATCCACACGTCTGACCATTCGGCCAAAGGCCGATCCCCAAACTTCCATATTATTTATCTTCTTCTTGTATAGGATTCACTTCCAATACATTTTTTTTCTTTTCAATTTTAGTAACCGCATCCATCTCCCTTTTGGCATTCATGCATTTTTGTGATACAGTATATCGATTGATCCTTTTTCATTGAGTTTAGTTACGAAGTACCCCCTTGGATATATAAGGGTATTTATTAATAGTATAGAAAATAACAATTACTTGTATCAATTAAGACGTATTATTTAGGTATGTGTTCTCTGCCCCATTATATGGTTAGACTTTGAAAATAGGAAAATTAAAGAAGAAAATATCATTTATTGCACTAATCTGCATTAATATTTATATTAATTATGCATACGTATGTTATTTATATTTAATTCCGATACAATTTATATTAATTTTTTATGTGTAATTCTAATATATAATTTTACTATAATTTATGGTCTCATAAATTAGGAAAAAGAAACCATTAGAATCCTTTATAAACAAGCTAGGGGGTGTTTTTCTTTACTAGAGGGCAGAAATCAAACCTCAGTCAATCACAATGTGGGAGGGCTATTAATGAGTCGACCAACTTAATTAGGCTCAGCTGTTAATGTAGTTAATTATACCGAGTTAAAATTTTATTTTTATGTTTGTTTATTAAATGAGTTAAACTCAGGTCAGGGTAGGAATGTCTTGTTCGTTCGTGAGCCGACTCGTTTATAAGTGCAGTTGGCAATTGTTTGAAATTGTAATTGAGACTTATATAGATGTTTGTTAGATATTTGTTCATAAATATCATACTATATATATGTAATGAGTATGTATTTATTTACAACATTTAATTTCACACTACGTAGCTTGTTATATATACATTAGTTGAATATGGTGGCAATAAGAATATGTGCCATCATATTATAATCTTAAGTTTAATATAAAACATATATACATATAAATTGAGTAAATAATTGAGCTTCTTATGAAACTGATTAAAATGACTAATAGAGCCGTTTGGACTCCAATATAAACGAACCTAGCTTCAACACTAATATTTAGAGGTGGTTTAATGACAAGCGGGTTTGATTTGACTTATTTAATGAAAGAGTCAAGCTTAAACAAAAGGGGATTTGGCCCTAGATGAAACATTACACCAATACCACTTTTAAGAGCTAGTGTTATGCCTATTTAACGATTTATTCACAATATCATTCGCCTGGTAAAAAGGTTATTGTCTGACTATCATTTCCAATCAAATTTACACATGCAACAGTTCTAAAGCGCAAAAGTCAGGGGTTGTATAAAAATAAAATAGAATTAAAGGCGCTTATAAATGTTTGTACTTGACTTCATTTAACATACACATGAAAAAAGCATTCATAAAATTCAGTATTGCTGCAAAAATGTGGAAGAATCTGTTCTTTTAGCATATACTGAATTGTTTTTACCATTTGACTTGACAAAGCTGTGGAAGATGGAAGCCGAGAACTTGAGGCAACAGCTTGAGGAGCTGAGAAAGCGCCATAGGTATTTATTCACAAGAAGCATCTTATTTTTTGAGGGCAATCACATCTCAAAGTTTGACGAGTGATTGAGTGCATATATTAGTCAATTTCCCCCCCTTTTCTTGCATGTTTGAAGAAAAAATATGGATCAATCTCTATGTAAACGAGAATTTAAAACAATAAAAGTGTTAATTGATTGTCATGAATGTCAGGTTGATTATCTACTAGATACTCTAATCGGCTTGATAATTGTTATCCATTTTGCATACAGCCTGTTGTTGGGAGACAATCTATCTGATTTACAAATGGAACATCTGAAAGATCTCGAGGTCCAATTGGAGATGAGCACCAAGGCTCTGCGAACTAGAAAGGTAAATCATGAATTTTTTGGCACGTTTCTCTCTTGGCTAGCTGGTCAACTTCTCCATGAAAATAAATATTTATGTGTGAATGGATTTAACTAAGAAACCGAGCTACTTAATTGCATTTGCCAGGAAGAGATCTACAAGGAGAAAATACAAGAGCTCAACAAGCAGGTAATATGAGTAAAAAACAAAATGGCGGAGGATGTACTTGGTCAAAATAAATGTCTGAGAATAACATACCTTATATATGTATCCGTAAATGTGCAGGAGATTCTCATGCATCAAGAGAATATGCAGCTCCACAAAAACATGAACGTCATGCATCAAGAGATTGCAGAGCTGCGTAAGAAGGTCATGACTCTTACTTCCAACCTCTTCTTCCAGTCAATTGAATTATTGTTGTCTAGCTGGTTGCAGTGGAGGACTGTAATTTTTAATATCAACTGCAGAAAGCTCCATGATCTTAATTAGATATAATTATGACTTGTTTTGGGAAAACTTTTTGATTCCCAACTACTTCTTTCAATAGCAGTTTTTGGAAAATTTTCCTATTCTTTTGTGAGCTTATTTTTAAATATGGTATTATGTGTCAACTGCGGCAGCCAACTGACAGTTTTTTTTTATATTTATTAAATCATGCCATGTGTTAATCACTGGAGATGGCGCATGAAATTATTTATTTGGTATACTCAAAACCATAAATTTACAATTATAATAGTGGTCACCTTAAGAATGCTTATTGTAGCCAATAACCAGTGTAGTTCTTAGGAACACTCAAGCGGAAATGATTTAAATGTGTAGATTTTAAAACATGTGCGGACTTTATCAGAATTAACTACAAATTAGTTAGTTTTACCCTGAATAACTTTTCCTTATTTGATAAGCGTCGATTTCGTGCAATGATATGTGACCTGTTTCGTGCTTTTGATGTGAGAAGGAATAAGCGGTTCTCTGCATGTGTTCAACTACCAAATCCACGTGTAGTTAGACGACTCTTTGAAATCCACTACCAAATCACTGCGATACAGCCTAATTAGTCTTCCGTCCAAATTTAGATGCAAACAGCCCTAAAATTTAATTACTCTAGCTTGTTGTGTACCTCAGACACTAAATCCCTTGCACCGACAAACTCTACAAATTCTCTTGTGCCCCAAATAATGCATAACTAAAAGCAAAAGAAATATTGCAAACATTAAGCTAAAAAGCTTCTAAAGTAACATGTAAGTTGAGGTTTAATTCCTAACGTTTAGAGTATGAAGCAACATAGTGATAGCGTCCTGTGTCCTTTGATGGTTTCCCTTTAAAAAAATATGCTCAGGTTATCGTGAAAACGAAAATGCATTTCAAGAAAATTCATGAGAAATCGATGTGGTTTGGACTACAAGTTAAAAGATCGGCTCATAGGTATCAGATATCTTAGTTTTGAATTCCGCTCTCTCCCTCTTTAGGAGATTACGCTATTTCCCCCACCCTCCCTCTTTAAGAGATTATGCTCCCCCCCCCCCACCCTTTTTTCTGCGTATTTCACGGTCAGCTTCATTGATGATGATCTCAACTAACTACTCGACTTAGCATGATCTGAGAAAGTTGTTCTTGCTTGTTGGCTGTTGTGATCTATTATTTTATTTCATTTAAAGAGTAAATTTACTATTGTCGGATGCCAAAATGTTCTCTCAAACCATGCCTTGTATTAATGTACTGATCTTCAAAATATACGTAGCTGCACTGTATCTACATTTGCATGATTATTTTTGTATCCGCAAGCTTCCTGCCATTTGGTACACGGTCGGATGGGTCTTTGCTTTATATGATTTTTTTGGGGGGGGGGGATCCAGTTATGCATTTTTTGGTTCTGTAATTTTTTTTCCCGGTGTATGCTATTAACAATTGTATATACTAACAAACAGCTTCTCAGGTACAAGGAGGAGGAAGGGAAGAGGGAGAAGCAGCAAGTGGGAGTTCAGGAAATCTACATGTCACCAGCTCCACATACGAATCGTATGTGCCACCAATTGATCTCCAACTTGGCCAACCAGAACAACATGATTAGCCAGACCTTAATTGAATGTACCAATACGTTCAAAAGACGACAACGAGAAGAACAGCAACAACTAGTTTTGTGCTTTCTTCATTTGTAAAGTAGTTTTCCATTCGTTGCAGCAAAGTTGCACAGGGATGGAGCTACATATGAAGATTAAGAGCCAAGCACTCGTTTCATTTATCATTCTAGCAGCCGTCCGTTGTCTTCCGCTAAGTAATTTAGAAAACGTTTTTAGGATCGAGTGTCTTAATGTTTGTGTTAAGCAAGTGAGAGTCTAGATCTCGTCCTTTTGAGCTCCGAGTAAGTAAGTTGGATGACCTTTTTCTCTCCAAAGGAGGGTAGAAGAGACAACTCGGACTTGGAGAATTAAAGTCACCTTTCCCTTTCCGAAGGAGAGGGATCGAAAGAGAGACTTAAAAGTCTCATTTTATTGTGATGAGTCGGCCGTAAGGTCAAAATTCAAGTGTTTGATGATAAATGGTGGTGTACTAACCATGCATGATGCATGGCATAGATGCTAGCTGGATATTGTTTCTTAACGTTTGGATGAATAAAGCACGATGGTTTAGAACATCATGTCTATTATGTGGCAACTAAGAATCTATTTTATTTATTTATTCCTACATTTTGAGTCCGTAATTTTATCCTTTAAAGCAAGAACAACAGTACAAAATAATCTTAGACAAATGCGTAAAATAAGAAAAGACAACGGTAATCAACCGCTGTCTAGGCTATAGTTGTCTATACTATAGATAAATGTTCATAACACAACCGTCTATAGTAAAATAAAATAAAAATAGAGTTTAAAGAATTGTGGGAAGAAATATATGGTTGGTGTGACTTAAAACTATTTTATGAACTTCACTATAAAATGTAGTTATGGCTTATAATTGTCGTCTATCCTTGCTCAATTTTTTTTAAAACTTTTTACTAAGATATAGATATTATTTATAACCTTACTTTAATATATATATATATAGCCTGCTATCAATACTAATACACAACTTGTATACATATATTTAATATTGACACACAAGTATTAGTGTTGTGCATCCTATACATATATACAAAACTCCTACATTAATCAAAAATCAAGTATGGGTACATTATATATATATATATATAACTAATACATAAGATCAATGTTATGGATATTCCATTAATGAAGGCCTATATACATCAACCAAAGACCTACAATTATATAAGTAATCAAGTATACATGTATAGGCGGCAATTGGGTCGGGTGAATTGGGTTCGGGGCGAGTTATAGCGGGTTGGGTTTCTCTTGAGTAGGGTTGTTTGCAGGCTATTTTTCTTTGCAGGTTGGTTGTGGGTTGAATTGGGTAATTTCGGGCCACCTTATAGTTCGAGTAGGTTGAGTTTGGGTTTGGTTTGTTATAGCTCCGGATTGTATCGGGTTAATTTACCGAGTTAGATTAGGTTTAGGTTGAGCTAGTTCAGGTTCTAATTGGGTTATTCAGGTTATCTTGTTGGGTTAGGTTTGGGTTGAATAATTTCGTATTCAAATGATTTAGTATTTGAGTTAATTGGATAGGTTAGTTTAGGGTTAACTTAATGAATCAGGTCTTTTTAGGTTTTGATGGGTTGGGCTGGGTTTAGACCGACCTAATCTTAGATTGAATCATTTTGGATTTGGGTCAAATCAAACATTGACTACCAAAATTAATTTAATTCATTAACCTCGTAAGTAAGCATTAAGTTTGACTTCATGGAAGTATGTGATTAATAATATATTATCAATTGTTATTTATTTATTATTATGACTTTTTAATTTTATATTTTTATGAATTTTTTTAGTAAAATTAGAATATCGTTGGTAAATACATATGTCTACAATAAAAGTAAGAAAAATAAGTAAAATTTATACAACAATATGTTTTAAAAGCTTTAAATAAATAATAAGACATGTTTAATTTTTTTTATCATATCCAATTAATATCGAATTTGATTTTGTCGAGTCGAGTCAGGTTGATGGCCGGTTGGGTTGATGTCGGGTTTGGGTCGGGTTGGGTTGAGTCACTTATATTGAGTCAACGTCGAGTCAAGTTAGTTTCAGGTTGGATTTGGGTCAGGTGGGGTTGATAAATTTTTTGAATTATGTCGGGTCGGGTTTTGTGAGGGGCGGATCAGGTCAACTTTTGAAAGCTCTATATACATGCATATATATACATTAATTAAAAAAATACCTACATCCGAAGTCATAAGATAGTGTTCAAAGACAAAACCAAGATAGTCTTGTTTTACCACATTTATCTAGTTGTCCAAAAATATCCTCTTATGATTTTGATAGAACAAAGAAAAAATGGAATCAAAATTTGCATGGTAATTATTTAATTGAAGTTATAGTGTAATAATAAGCATATATGTGGTGATAAATATATACTTCTCCATCTCCCCTCCATCGTCTTACAATGACATTTCTCATAAATTTTATGACAAAATAGCCCCAACCATCATTTTATGAAAAAAATGTACTTATTCATTTATTAGAACTATACCAAACATTAAAACACATAAAAGACATAAAACAATTACATAAACACCTTCATTTGAGCCCTTAGGGTTTTAGCTTCATCTTTATTTTTTAGCTTCCCTAGATGTAATTTAAATGACTTAATTGATGTATATATGTATATTAATTGTAAAATATAATATAATAACTAGCGAAATAAATTTATTAAACAAATGAATACTTACCTATCAAAAACATTTAGTTGAGTGGCACACTATTTTATACCTAAGAGATCGAACCAACATGTCATGTGTCTTGATGGATATAAAATGACCAAAGCTAAATGTGTATTAAAGGAAAAGAGGAAAAAAAATTAATTTGGAGTTATCTTCATCGCTTTGATCACATATGCAACTTTTTCTTTGTGAGGTTCTTCGTAGGATATAAGATGAGGACAAAAGAATCTAAACATATCCTCATCCTTTTCACTTAAAAATGATTATTTTAATAACATATAAGAAAGTGATTACGTATATGTTAGATATAGCTATATATTAAAATTTGACAATGTTGAATGCAATTATGCCTTAAATATGAGTTTATATGTTTAACTTATAGCCATCCTCTATCCAATAAATATATTGTATCCTAAGCTCTTATCCATACATCGAGCTCTATAGTATTAAAATGCAATTGCGACAGTATTTTAGTTTTTCTACTCAAATCTTAATTGCACAAGAGTTCATCAAAATATATCCTCATCGTATGGGAAAATGTTTGATAGATGATAGAAAGTGTGTTATATTTTCTACACAACACTGCTCTTGCCTCCTTTAATTCCTTCTCTTGATACTCCCTAAGACATAGCTTCCTTCATAGAATGTTACTATCTAAGTCAAAAAAGAAATAAAAAGTTTAATAGATAATATAATTAAGAAATTAATTACTTTGACTCTCCTCATTAATAGTATTACCACGTCCTTGAGAATACCTAATAGCATGTCATCTAAGGGATTCCCCTCTGAAACATTAGACATCATGAATGTCATCTTTCAAAAAATGTATCTCTAAGAATGCATATTCATCAATGATATTGTCGAGAGTCACTCAAATTGTATTACGCTCCAAAAATATCTTTTTAAAGGCATAATCAGTTCCTCAGGCAACAATAGCCTCTTCCTTTGATGTCTTGAGATCGAATGGATATTCACCTTATATATAATATATAAGATTTTTATTAACTTGATTTATCTTAACTATAGATATTATTTGAATAGGAAAATAATTAAAATTAAAGTATATTACCTCAATTACTTTAGGGAAAAGCCTAATACTAAGGCCTGTAGTAGTGCAACTAAAATGTCAACTGATGAGGATACTCTTTTATTTATGAGCTTTTGTATTCTCTCATCCATCCTATCTTGCTTGACAATTAACTCTATTTGGCTCACTCTTAAAGTATTCACATATGTATTTAAATCTGTAACCTCTTCCTAAGAATTTGTTTGAAATTAATTAATACATGACACCATGTGATAGCCCTCAGACTCGACCATTGTGTTTCTCGGTCCCTAATGCTGGAGTAAGAACAACAATTTGGCCACTTGTTGACGATGTTCCTATCTTGCAAATTGGTATATATGTGTGTTAGGAGTTTTTGTGGGTGTGGTAATTGATGAAAATTCATTATACTTCTATGCTGGTTTGGCTATTTTATTCTTGGTTGCTACTTTAGACAAATTGTGTAGGTATTTAGAGAATAAAAATATCAAATGGAGTCAAAATATGAGGTTTGATGCTGAAGTCAGGCATCAAATTAAGGTGTTGGAAGCTACGGGTGTTCACAAATCAATCCAAAACAGAATTTTGGATCGAATCAACCAGTTATTTTGGGTTCCGGTCTAAGACCAGACCAGTATTCTGGTCTCCGATCTCAGTTTAGGTCCTAAAGTGAAAAACAATTTGGTCCTTAACCACATTTGGTCCTATCCGGTCCAATATTTTGGTCTGACCCTGAATCTCATTAGCATTTTTTCTAAAAAATACATATTTTTAATATAAACATATATAATTAATTGATACCGGTCCTCACCGGTCTTAGACCAATAATTGTGATCTAGTCCTCGATCCTAGCTCTAAAAAATTTTGATTCTTAATTGAGTTTTGGGCCGGTTTAGATCCATTCGGTTCGGTTTGATTTTGGACCGGTGCATATCCCTATTGGAAGCCAACACTAACCCTAGTGTTAAGGAACATTACTGATAAAAGTGTAGGAAAAAAATGAAGTTAAGAATGTGAAACTAGAGGAGAACACGACCATCATCCCCATTTTGTCTAACACAGGACTATGTTCAACACCCTGATCAATAATTTTGGATGGACAAAGCAAAGTAAAAAATGACCTCCACTCTTGTGTGTTTGTGGACATGGGCATGGGCATGGGCATGACCCGTATTCAAATTATAATAAATGAAACACTTGATTTTTCTCCACAAACTACATCACACTTTAAGGGTTTGATTTTTTTTAAACAAATCTAGAGAAATCGAGGAAAACGAGGGTTTCTTCACCATTACACATCCATCCCCATCCCCATCCCCTTCTAACTTTTTTCATATTATTTGTAATTTGAATCAAAGATGGTTGATCAAAGTTTGTTTGAACCATAATTTCAAGGTTACTTATCATTTTCTATATATAAATGTATATTTATTGAACATGGTGAATGCCCTTGATCTTGTTATCATGTGCTTAATTCAATTCACAAATTGGTAATTGCTCTTGTGATAAGGTGAAGGGGGAATCCTTAATCCTAATGTGTTGATTATTTCTATGATTGTTCTTGTTTGAATTGGTGTTTGTGAGAGTTGAATTGTTATTTAAATGTCATAGTCAAAATCTTGATCATCTTTTGACTTAGAGAATTGTCATTGAGATCAAGAGATGAAACGGTATTAGATCCACATAGCACAATTAGATAATAGAATCAATAAGTCGAGATATGTAAAACAAATCTCTACAATAAAAGGTGCGAATAATTAAGTTCATTGCATAGTTAATTGTAAAATTCAAGCTATAGATAGTAGGGTTTGTAGTTATTGGTGGATCATTGCGGCTTGAGAAAGTGTAATGATATTTTTCTTGTTGACGCATTAAGCACAAATTTCATGTCAGGAATTGTGGGAATAGGTAACATGTTTCTATGCTATTTTTTCTTCTTTTCCTTTGCGATTTTCTTATCTATTAGTATAATTTTACCAATCAACCTATCACAAGTCTAAACATAGAAAGGTATTACCACCATTTTGGTGTTCACTCCCCAATCTCTATGAGAAAATACCTTGAATAGTACTTTAACTCCATGCACTTACACATAGGATTGATTTCGGACATCCTCCTATTAGAGAAATGATTATAATTAGTTAGATATAACTAATGATATCCAAAAAATATTGAAATATAGATAAAGCTACAAATTTACAGTTTTATCAAATATTTGTTGAGTTGGTTCATTGGTAGTCTTGTCCATTTTTCTTGTCGATCCTAAGCCTCACCTATACATCCATGTATACTAGGCTATTTATTTCTTTACCAACTTCTTTCTTGCCGCATCATTGATAGCACATGAGTTCTTACGAGGGTAAGCATTTTTATTTTACTTATCGGCTATTCTTTTATCACTAACAACATAAAATTTATATAGAAAATCAATGTATATATGATTATAAGTATTATTTTAGACGTAATATATATTGTGAGTCGTTACATACCATAGCATATTCTGGTTTATGATTCCCAACAAACTAAGTCCATTATGATCATGAGCTGATAATCAATTAGGGTTTGTGATAGGTAAGTTCCATCTTCAATAATCATGTAATGACATGTTGATGCTTAGTAGAAGCCTATGTTTGGTGAATGGGTGATTTTATGGCCGGTTGATATGGATGTGAATAACAAAAACTCACAGACAACTCTTAGTTAACTTACATAGATATTAATTAAGGTGGTTCTTAAATATCACTCACACATATATAATAAACATATATGGTATTATAGAATGATTAACTTCAAACATAAATTGATTAAAAAAAACTCAAACTTTATTCCACTATTCACAATGAACAATAATCATAAAAATTACATGCCTTATATAGGAAATTAACACCTCCTCAATGAAAAGATGTGAAATAAATCCAAATAATATAGAAATTCTAAAAGATATAAGATAAACAACCTCTAAATGACTAAAGGACCATTCAAGATACTATTTACATAAATAGTAAACACCTATTCCTTACAAAGTAAAAGATTATTGATAAAACTCCTAATTTCTAAGATAAACATAATATCTTAACAAATCTAACAAACCATAACATTACTAAAGGTAAATATTAAACTTTATTACTAACGAAATAACAAACTGAAAGATAGTTAACAAACTAACTGATTAAATCTTCATATCTATGTTACTATTTATGATTTCGTTCACACAAATAGTACTTGTGAATAATAATTACCTCCACTTTAGGAAATTTGACATCCATTCTAAGTACACTTGACCTCAAAGGTCATATGCCTCCTCATCATATGCTAAATTAGACTTAAAGGCTTTTTAAGAGTTAACACACTTTAGGAAATTCAAAGTCACTCTACGTGAGAGTAATAAATATTATTAGTATATGATGTAAATGGGTTATGTATGGTATAATATTGGTATATAAATTCTCATCATACATGTATATCGGTCCATAACTTCTCCTTCATATCTTTAGGTACCTTTCTCTAATCATGAATTATAATGGGAACCATTGCACGAGCTCTAGCATTCGCATAGCTAATATAATATATCCCATTGTCTCTAATTGGTACCCCTTTATTTGTAAAATTATCAACCTTCAATCTAATTCCTTTATACCCCAACTTAGCTACATTTTTCATCTAAACTCTCCCTATCTTTCCTTTAGCACCTTTCCCCCTTCATCTTGAGATTCTATACTTGCACGAAACCATCACATAAATGTTTTTATTTTTATTTTTAGAAAGACATTGATCCGTTTTTTTCAATGTATCAAGAAAGAAAAATTCCAACACCTGGCTTCTCTGGCCAACATTTTAAAAATCCAACAAACACTAAGCTAGCATAAACAAACCATTGTAAAATTGCAACAAAGTTCTTCTTGATCAATTTTGTCCTTTGGGTTGATAAAATAGTAACAACCAAGCACATAATAGATCATGTATAGCAATAATACCACAAAACATGA
Source organism: Tamarix austromongolica (assembly GCA_039764185.1). Taxonomy (NCBI): domain Eukaryota; kingdom Viridiplantae; phylum Streptophyta; class Magnoliopsida; order Caryophyllales; family Tamaricaceae; genus Tamarix; species Tamarix austromongolica. The sequence goes on from CM077811.1 coordinate 16,947,493, forward strand.
AAAATGAAACCAATGTACAATTCTATACCCAGATGATCATAAGCAACATTCCAAATGACTTTCAAATGGTATAAAAAATATGAAAGAGTGAAATTGAACAAGCATATTTAAAGGAAACCACCCTACGTATGCATGTAGAAATAGAGCTTATGTACAACATTAAGTAATAATGAAGTAAAAACAATACATATCTAAATTAAGAGGAATGAATCGATGGTGAAAGAAAGAGGAAAAAAGGATGAAAACCAGTAAAGAAGAATGTTTTAGGTGGAAAAAAATGGTGGAGGCTCTTTGTGCCAATGAAAATTCTCTCTTCTATGTTTGAGTGAATAGGTGAAAGTAAAAATTGATCTAGATTAAAGTGGAGAAATGAACTCAAATAAGAAGCAAATTGAGGTATATGTGACGATTTTTAATTTAGAAACCTCATCCTTACCCCAAAAAAAACCCTTTAAAAATCTTACTTAGGTATAGACGTTGATTTTAGAATATGTTCTTTTGCCTCAATACATTCACTTTAGGACACACTATATACGACCTTTATATTCTTAGAACTATCATGCATAGTGTTCCTCATTAAATCTATTTCCCCTACTCCAATATTTTTATTAGATAGGTTATATATATGCGTTCTTATTACAACACCTTTATATAAGGTATCATCTATATGTACTTTTGTTGTATTGGAAAATTGATACAAAGAAAGGAATGTTGTAGAATCTTAACTGAGGAAGCTAAAAATGAATATTTGGTCACAAAGATACTTATAAAAATTTTAAAGATTGGGTAAAAGTTGAAGAAGTAGAGGAATTGAGTAGAAGAAGGCATGCTAGTAGAAAATAATGATTGTGAATACTTTGGGTTTAAAGGAAACAAAAAGTTATGTGTATAATGGATTCACGAGATTCTAATGGTCTCTTAGAAATTGGACATTACAACAACATGCAAATCAGTAGTGGCACAACCAATCATGGCATGACAGATACTTGAGAGTAATAACATGTTGATGGCAAATTATTTTAAAGCACCATGGAAAATCATATACAAACTAGATGGCAAAAACTACCAAACCCCTAAAAAAACAAGTTTTGATTTCTTTTACCATGGACATGGACACACTTATGGGATAAAAAAATTAGTGGGGTACCTCTAAGTTTGCTTAGATTTCTAATTTAAAATTCATGACTTTTCTACTACCTAATGTCTCAAGTAATCTCACATGATGTAACAGGGTCTAATTATCAAATCCCTCTTACATGATGTAATGGGTATGATTCTTATATTCTTCTATCATGATGTAAAGAGTTTTAAATAGCGAATTACCCCTATATAATATAACAACATTTGGATCCAAATTTCTCTCCCATGATTTAAAGGGATCTGATTCCCAAATCCATATCACATGAAGCAATGGATTCAAAGTCTTAAATATCTTTCACATGATGTACAGGGTTTGAATCCTAAATCCCTCTTCCATGATGTAAACAGAAGTTGTGTTATGGATCTTTATCCAACCACAAACCCTAATACATTATTGGGACCCAACCATGACCTAACTACAAATGGGATAATAAATATCACTTCCAACCTATATATATTTGACCCCCTTCCCTTCCTACTAAACACTATAAATGAGAGCTCATCTACTATTTTATGGGGTAGGGAGGGGACATAATTCTTATACTCATACTACTATTAACTTTCTTCTCTCTACTATTTGATCACCCCTGTCAATTTAAATTTGTGTAAAGGAAATAGAAAATTTCACCTTAACACTTTCAACATGCCATTCTCTAATTCATCCTCTAATTGAGTTAACGTAAGAGTAGTATTTGATAAAAAAAAATTGTAATTTGTGAACTCCAAATCATCTTATAAAGATTGTGTGGATCAAGGAAGACACATTCTCAAGAATATATGGAGTTGATGAAGGATATTTTCTCCACGTATAAAGAGACATATGTATGATAATTATCAAACATTAGGCTTATATGTGAACAATATAAATTGTGGGTTGTTGTATAAGTTGAGCCTGTATAATAGTAATCATATTTAAGTATAAAGTATTTAGACTTAGTGTATCTAACTAGATGTTGACTAATATGTGAAGAGACTTTGGATATTTTAGATTTTTGATGGACCAAACTAGAATATCCTAATAGATAACATATCAATTATCTATATATATGGGCATAGTCCCTCGGTCACATGTGATTCATCTTATTTGATTCTCATCAATCAATATAAACAAACGAGTGTGTGTCTATCCTAGAAGACCACACTACTACTCATATGGATATCCTTCTAAAACCAACAGTATCTAATTATTCTAGTGTTAAGATTTCAAGTACGCTTCCACATTATTCATTTCTATCAATCTTAATGAATTGACATGTGATCCTATTGGATCTATAATTAATTTTTCTATCAATTGACATCAGAGCTCCTATGTTTAATTTACCAAGATTACCAAATATTAATTAAATATAATTTTTATTTTAAGACTATTCATTTTATCCATTTTGTCCTCATCCTTCTTTTTCTTTTTGTTTACAACCTCGACACAACATTTTTGTCCATTGGCAGTGTTCTGGTCTCCAGCTATGTAGACTTTTAGGCTGGGGCAACATTAGCTTGTGTTGGTTTTTCCTAGAAGTTGCTCGAATTTGTTCATTGCCAAGGGTGGTGCCTACTATTATAGGTCTTCGTCAGTCAGGGTTGCTGGCTTGAAAGGTTGCGTTGGCAGTGTCCCTTGTTAGTGGGGCTTGTGGTGTCAAATAAAATATTAGTAGATATGCTAATAGACACAATATGGTGTCTACTAAACTATTAGTAGACAAGGTGATAAAAGATGTCACTTTTGGCTAGCACATACTAAAATATTTTGGATAGGTCTATTAGTAGCTAGATAGGCTAATAAAAGATGTCACTTTGGCAACATATTGTGCATGAATAAATATATACATATTATGTCTATTAAAATACTAATAGATAGGATAATAGACATAATATGTTACCAAAGTGACATCTTTTGTAAAACTTGGTTTATTAAAATAATTGAATATTTGTGTATACATTTATTCATGCATGTATTTAGTCAGCCCAAAGGAAGGTAAATATTTGGTAGAATTTTATATACACATGCGATGAGAAATATATGGTAATAATTTGGATGATATGTAGAGGATAAGTCAACCTAAAGATTATTTCATTATTTGATAGGCTTTATTACTAGTATTTGATCATTGCAACACAAGCACCACTTGTAGTATATGTTATTGTTTAAAGACTTGATATTACTTTTATATTGGTTTCTTATGATGATTTTACCATTGTTTAAATCTATTGATTATTTATTATGTATAATTTTGTGAGCATGAATATTTATGCTATTGTTATGATTTCTATATTGATATGTCTACCACTACTATTTATGCCAACTTAATTTCCATTACCATGCTTAATGGGAATAACTTTATGGAATGGAAGTGCAAAATTTTGCTTGTCCTTAGCTGCATGGATCTAGACCATGCATGTAGGCTTGCAAAAACCACTAATTTGGTGGTTGAAACTTCCTTTGATGAGAAAAGGAACTTTGAGAAGTGGGATCACTCAAATTTCATGGATCTCATGATCATTAAGTACAACATTCCAGAGGCTTTTAGGGGTGGATAATTTGTTGAGATCGCTGATGATAAAAATTATTGTGCCAACATTGAGAAACATTTTGCAACAAATGAGAAGGCTAAAACAAGTACGCTTTTGCATTGCTTAATTCCCATGAGGTGATGAAAAGGAAATGTAATACATTATAGAGATGTGTAACACTACTACAACACTTAAGACACTAAAGTTTAGTTGTCAGATTTTTACTCGTGCATTTAGTATTGATCTTACTTTTCACTTGATTCAATCAATTTAAAGTTAGTTATAACTACCAAAAAGAGAAGTGGACTCTTAATGAGCTCATTTCATATTGTGTGTAAGAGGAAGAATAATTAGAGCATCATAAGACTAAGAGTGCTCATCTAGCAAGTACCTCTAAAATGAAAGGCACGAAAAGAAAGGATATAACTGATCCTAAGAGTCTAATGTAAAAGAAATAGTAGAAGGAAAAAAAAGAGCTGCTTCTTTTGTTAAGAGACTGAACATGTAAGGAATGATTATCAGGGGTACCATGCTTGGCTCATAAAGAAAGGTACGATCCTTACTTTGGTATATTCTAAGATTAAATTAGCTTTAGTGTTTCTATGTAGGGTTGTCTGATTTACCAAAAGACAAATGATGATGAAAGACACATCTATGTGAGAGCTAGTAAGACAATAATGGCTGAAGAGATTGACACTTTAGGTTATTTTAAGGAATTGATCATTATTTGAATTTAAAAGACTCTTTATCATTATTTGAATTTATTTTACCATATGTTAGATGGATTTTGGTTTCTATTTTCTTATGGGATAAGTCTGATTGATATTGTTCATTCGGAAATAATAAATTTAGTCTTTTATTAAATTAAAGTACTATTAATACTGGTTCATTGTGTGCCTATGATAACCTATATATGCTTGATGTCATCACTTCATATCATGAAACCTTTCTCGGAATCATATGGCACTAAAATTAAATTGCGTAAAGAGAATTTAGAGTCATTATGGCATAAACACTTAGGTAATATCTCAATAGAAAGAATTGAGAGGCTTGTGTCTGATAGAATTTTAGATTCCCTTAAATTTGTAGATTTTATAACTTGTGTTGAATGTGTTATGGGAAAACAAACAAAAGCTAAGTGAACATGTGCAACTAGATCTTTAATTTTCTTATACTTGATTCATACAGATATCTGTGGACCGTTTTTTATGGCCTCTTGGAATGGTCAATAGTATTTCATATCATTCATAGACGATTACTCTTGTTATGGATACCTGTCTCTCATTCATGAAAATTCATTGTCATTGGACATGTTCAAATAATTTAAACTTGAAGTTGAAAATCAACTCAATAAAAGGATCAAGTGTGTTATATCTGGCAATGGTAGTGAGTATTATGACAAATATGATGGTTCAGGTGAACAATGCCCAATATCATTTACTTGATTCCTAGAGGAGGGTCGAATCCTCCTACAATACACCATGCTAGTATCTCCTAGCATGATTAGTGTATCTAAAAGATGAAACAAAACTCTTAAGGATGATTGGTCATTCTACCTTACTAGAGTTGCTATAGGCAGAATCACTAAAGATAACAACTTACATTCTGAATAGAGTACCAACTAAGGTAGCTACTAAAATTCCTTATTATCTTTGGGCATGTAAAAATCATAACATGAAGCATTTTTAGACTTGGGGATGCCTAGCTAAGGCATGGTCATATAGGAAACACGAAAAGACATTGGACTCTAACATAGTTAGTAGTTATTTTATTGGTTACTCTAAGTTATCAAATGGTCACATTCATTGAGGATGTTGAGCTTTAGGGAAGTAATGAGGTTGGGGACATTGTATTTGAGGAGGAATCAATTAAAATTCATATTGTTGTCTCTACTGATGTGTAAGTCACTACACTTAACATTGCTAAGAAGGAAAATTAAAAGTCTCTACAAGACAATATCGAATAGCCACTTATTGAGAATGATAATGTCGAACAACAACTTATTGAGAATGAGGTGATTGTTCCATAAGAACAAGCTCAACAACCTCAAGAGAAAATGATATCCACAAGAGAAAGAAGAAGTGTTATTTTAGATAATTACATTGTATTTCTCCTAGAACATGAGATAGGCATTTGGCTGATGGAAGATGATCCAATCAACTTTTGTCAGGATATGGAGAGTTTGAATTCTCAAAGGAGGATTGATTCCATTAATGAGGAAATAAAGTTCATGATAGATAATAAAGTATGAGATCTTTTTCATTGCTTAAAGGAAAGAAACAAATTGATTGTAAATGGATATTTATGACGAAAAGGGATCTAAAGGGTAATGTAGATAAATATAATACACATTTTATCACCAAGGGCTTTTCATAAAAGGAAGGAGAAGATTTTAAAGACGCTTTCTATTCCATAGACTTATTTAATGTGATTATAGCTGTAACACTCCAAAATTCACTACTTTTTTTTAAAGCGGAAGCAATTATAATAGAAATACTTAAAACCCGTGAATTCTGGAAATGTTACCGCCACACTTAGTACTAGATCAGTTCTCTCCGACCGTTCCAGTACCAAGTGCTAAGGCTAAAGAAGAGATTAACAATCAATTACAAAATTAATACAAACTAAACTCCAAATAATCATTAAACGGTTGTAAAACAAAATCAGAGTATGCATCAAGAAATGTAATTCATTTCCAAAAGAGAATTAAACTTACAACCGATAAAAGGTTTATTAAAATACTCAATCGAGTAATGAATCAGAAAATGGTAAATACTATACCAACGAAATAACAAAAAGAATGAAATCGCGTAAAGAATGAATACGGCCACAACACTCTCGAATTTCGAACCAATCATGCTCAACACTCAGCCCCGACTGATATCTCGCCCACCTGCACAAAGTCATAAGGGCATACTACTCGTGGGAATGAGCAGCACCCATGAAAAGGGTGATCAGTACGCTACGTACTGAGTAAGGTAACCGAGCACTAAGGTCGACACATAAGCACATAATCCATGCAGATTAATAATAGGGCATAATCCAACATAACAACATAAAGGTATATGAACAATTCAGGTAAAAGTACAAAGGCGCATATAATCCAGATTAATTATTTAATTAATCTATTATCAAAAGTCGATACATACCAAGCTTTATATCAAATCCATATGAGTACAGAAGCCCCCACTATTATAGTTGGTGGATCGGAGGCACATAGGGTATCATACCCTAACCACTATTATAGCCGGTAGATCAGAAATACATAGGACTACGCGTCCTAACCACTATTCCTAACCGGTGGATGGGTTGGCCCTGGCTCGCATGGTGTTCCACTGTAAGTAATTAGTATCTTTTAGGCATTTTAGCAAAACTCTGGTTTGCGGTTGTTGAGCTCGGGAACCCCCACTATTATAACCGATGGATCGGTTACGCATAGGACATCATGCCCTAACCACTATTATAGCCGGTGGATCGGTCACACATAGGGTAAACACCCTAACCACTATTATTACCGGTGGATCGGTTGCACATAGGGTAAGAACCCTAACCACTATTCCGAACCGGTGGATCGGTTGGTCCCGTCTCAACGATCTTCCACTTTAAATAATTAGTGTCTTAAGTATCTTATTCAACGGCTTTCACCCTAGACATGCATGAATCACTCCTTTAACACTTCACACATTGTAACTCATAAATTCCATCCTCATGACTCCACTTTAATCACCAAAAACACCTGATACCGCAAAACCCTAAGCAGTTGCACCAAACCCTAATTATCCACACGAACCCTAGCTCGGTTTCCTACGTATCCATATAATGCTCCACGCACTATTTTCCCTTCAAATGTTCAATCACCCAAACAACACTTATATTACTTTCCTCAAATCCCAAATCAGCGTTCCATACGTAAACTTCACTCTCATACAAACTTTACACATCCCATGCAATTATTAACTTCCATGCAAACCCTAATACCACCATACAACCATTAACCATTATGCAAAACCCAAAATCTCATCATACAAAACCTAAATTCAATCCACATAACCCAAAGATTCATTCATACCAAACCCTAGATTCAAACCATATAAAACCCAAAGATTCATCCATACCAAACTAAGTATCCATCCTTACCAAACCCTAAGTTCAAATCATATACAACCCAAAGATTCATCCATACCAAACTAAGTATCCATCCTTACCAACCTAAAGTTCAAATCATATACAACCCAAAGATTCATCCATACTAAACCCTAGATTTGAACCATATCAAATAAGAGATTCATCCATATAAAACCTTACATTAGATCCTTCCACGCAAAACCATAAATTAGATTTTCCCAATCAAAACCATAAATTAAATTCTTCCGTACAAACCATATATTAAATTCTCTCACATAAAATCATACCAAACCATAAATTAAACTTCCCCATATAAAACCATAAATTGGATTTCACCAGACAAATCATAAATTAGATTCTCTAAATTAAAATCATAAATTAGATTCTCCCAAACAAACAATAATTCGATTCTCCCATATAACATCATAAATTACATTCTTCCAAATAAAACCATGCATTAGATTATTCATTATAAATCCATAAAATTAGGTCAACTCACTTCCCTTAGTCAACTTCTTTCCCCATCCTCCTTTTTCATCCTTTCTCCCACATAAAATCATATCAAGATCCTCACATGCATGTCTTACAGGGTCATACACAAATAATACACATGCCATACGAAAACATACTTCAACTCCACGTCATATCATATACGGCATAATTAATAATCATAAACATAGAATGCATAGCATATGAATCACATAATTCATATAAGCACACAATGACCTTAGTAAACCCTTACCTAAAACGACACCGGTCTTGGAGCATGCTCCTACGCCTCCTTAGGGCTTTAACCAAATAATAACATACTAATAAAATAACCTTAACAAAATTCTAATTTTACTAAATAAAAATAAGAGAGATATTATAAACCTTGGTAATATAGGGTTAAAGACTTTACCCTAATAATAATAATGATACTAATATAATAATATCAAAAAAATAATAAAACAAATATCAATGAGGATATAAATAATAATAGCAATAATAATAATAATAATAATAATAATAATAATAATAATAATAAGCTTTAAAATTTAAAGCGGGGTTTCGACCCTCCTTATAACTAATGACTTACCACTTATTTAATATTAATAATAAAATTACTAACATATATAATAACATTAAAATAATAAAGATAATAATAATATTATTATCAATAGTTATAAGAACAATAGAAATAATAATACTAAAATAAATAAGTGCGAATGTTAATACAAAATTAGGGCCTAAGATTTTCCAGAATAATTAATAAAATGATAATAATAATTATTCTAATAATAAAATAGAATTAAAATACAATAAGGCCTCAGCCTTCAACATAAATAATAATAAAACAATAATACTACTAATAATAATCATAAAACATATTAAGAATATAAATATTAAGAATAATAATAATGGTATTTACATGCAAATAATTGAAATAAATTAAATCAAGGCTTTTAATAATATGGAAAATGGTTGAGAGGGTCTAGGGTTCAACCTTAGGCTGGTGGGGATAGGCGGCACCGGCGGTGGTGCACGGAGGCGGCGGCGGTGGCCGGAAAAATAGAAGAAAAGAGGGAAATATGGATGTTGGAAAAAAGATAGGGAGAATTGAGGTGAGATAAGAGGTGTTTATTGTTTCCCAGGAGGAGAGGGACAAAATGATGGTGGTGGTGCAGCCAAAGGTGGCGGCGCACGACGGCGGACGGTGGTTTAAGATGTCGGGGTAAAAATCCTAGCGAAACGAGCAACCAACTTTGCACGGTTATGGAGGCCCGTGCAAGAATAATCGAAGGTTGAAAATAGTTTAGTTAATTAGAGGAAATTTCAGGGAAGAAAATGGAATGCTTCGGTGGCACTGAAGTTGGCTATCGGCGGCGGAAGATGCGTCTGAAGTTGGGGTGGCGGCAGCTCGGGCTTAGGGTCTCGGGGAAGAACAAACTCCAAATATTCCTACAATCCAGCTATTTATAGATTTTGGGTGTCGGTAGGAAAGCATTAGATGCGAGAATTTGGGTGGCCGGTGGCAGAAAACGGTCGGCCAACGTTTGGGTTGATTCGACAGTTCGCAAGGCTGGGGAGAGGAAACGGGCGAGATATAACGTCCAATAATTATGCCAATTTATTCCTGGAGTTAAGAGGAAGATAATGAGGCAATAAACGGCCGGTATTAATCACCGTAGCCGGAGATGCCATTGATGGCGGCCAGCGTTGCAGCGTTGTCGACGACGGGGAAAGGAGGAAGAAGAAGACGGCTGGCCGAGCGGTTCGCGAAGGAAAAAGAAAGAAAGAAAAGGAGGAAGAACCGGGCGGTTCGGGCGCGGACGGTAGGCGTTTAAATGAGACGCTGCGTCCCAAGGAAAAGAGAGACGGAACGCCGCGCAGAGAGGGGCGGAAGAAGGGTAAGGAAATGCTTAAATGAAACGACGCGCTTTGGGCATAACACGGAACGAAACGTAGCGTCGAGGGCGGAGGCAGGACGACGGCGCGGGCTGGGCCATGCCGAAGAAGAAGAAGAAGAAAAGAAAAAAGGGAACTGGGCCGCGGCAGGCCCAGTCGGGGGGAAAAAAAGAGAGGAAAAAGGAAAAGAAGAAAAAGAAGGAAAAAGGAAGAAAGAAAAAGAAAAAGGGAAAAAGGAAAAGGAAAATAGTTAGGTTAGGGCCAATTAAATTAATCTGAAAATTTAGAATATTTAAAAATAATAATATTTAAATAAAATAATATTTAAATCCCTTTTTAGGCTAAATTAGGATTTTTAAAAGGTTTTCCATAAATTCCATTTTAATTAGCAAAACACCCAAATTTTCTTCCATTTAAATTATTTATAAACTTATTATTAAATTAAAACTATTTTCTCATTCTTATTTTAAATAAAATAATTTATTTAATTAATTTCCAAAATAACATATTTAATTATCCAAAATACCAAAATTTCTCTAATAAAAATACATACAAAATTCTTCTTAATTTTTTCCAATGAATTCCTTTTTATTTTAATAAAATTAATTTATTTAAATAATTTTTCTAATAAAAAATCATTTAAATATAGTTTATAAAATTAGAAATTTTCGGGGCATTTCAATAGCATTAGTGGCATATTTTTTAAACTTGAATTACATCAAATATATGTTAATACCATTTTTCTTAATGGTGTAATCAGAAAACTTTTTGTCAGGATAACTAAAGAATATAGTTTGCAACCTTAAGAAATCTATCTATGGGCTCAAATAAGCATCTCAACAATGGTATTTCAAATTTCATCAATTCATAACATCTTTTGATTTTGAGATGAATTTGGTGGATGAATATATGTACCATAAGTTGTAACACCCCCAAAATTCACTCTTGAAAATTTTCATTTAAAATAATAAAGCAGAAGCTAAAATAGAATTTGAGGAATATTACCACTGCACCTTACATAAGGTAAATGTCCACCATCTATATCATGCTAGATTCAAGGCTAAAACCTATCCAACATAAATTCAAACAACATCTATGTCGTGAGGATAAACTCCCACAAGGAGATATTCACAGGTAGATGGCAAGTGAATAATTTCACTGATTAAAATCATTGCTGAATAAATCGATGGAAACCTGTGAAATAACCCCAAATTTTAAAAGCTTATCAAGGAAATGGGAAATTAAATTCAATTGCAACACCCTTGAAATTTTAATACAACACTTGAAAACTTCCAAAAATAAATACATATAATTGAAGACAAATCTTGAGGAATATGAATCCGGGTTTCCTATTCTCTCAAAGCCAAGCCTTCAACCCAACAATAACATCTGATCTCAAGCCTGCACAAGAGGTCTACTCCCCACCATCAGTGGATCATTGTAGGATCCATTCAACCAAGGTAGTATCAATACGGGTCCAATACTAAGTAAATCACGACTACCTAACTCATGGAAAGAAATATGATACACATAAGATATGGTAATCTCTAGCTTACAATACTAATGCCCAATTATACATATGATAAATGCACCATTCCACTCATACAACAATTCATGCTCAATTATATATGTGATATATACACCATTCCACTCATACAATAACTCATGCTCAATTATACATATGATACATACAATAAAACATGTGTTCACGGATTCATGGTTATGAATACATGACTAGACATGACAACATATATGGTACAAGCGTACAAGAAATTACGATCGTATGCTAAGTAACACACACTACCCTAGAAGATAGCATTCTGCACATAAGGGCCAAATGCGATTTAAATAATTGAACATGTGATAATTGGGTATGAAAATGCATCATATGGTATCACTATTGTAAGGGAGACAACAAAGAGACATGCATGGGAAAAAGAAATATAAAGTCAATGAGTTAGTGAGAATAATTAATTATTATATTTCTTTATCATCATCACAACTATTTAATTATATTATCTTGAGGACAGAGACTCAAAGAGATCGTAACAACTAATCTAGTACTTGAACGGTACTAGCCCTAGCTAGCCCACCCAAAAACGTGACCAGAACACGAATAAATAGGACACATAATCACTTAAGTATGCATACTCCTTATAGGGCCGAAATATATCGAGACACTTATAGAGTAGAAGGGAGCCTCTTCGGACCTCATAAGGCACCCAGGATCAGATAATAGAAAAACACTAGAATGGTACCAAGTGAATACCAAACCTAACTCTGATAGCTACCCCGAGTGATACAAGTTCCGACTCAAGATCTTTCACTTTAAGTAATTAATGTTTTAATTAAATATTTAACCAATCATAGATTAGGCCCACATAACAACACTTAACTCACTTCTATCAACATAATAAATTTCCATTATTATATCAATTTCAAGTGGCATTAAAGCTGATTAATTTTAAGTGGCATGGAAGCCGATTAATTTCAAGTGGTATTAAAGCCAATTGATTCTAGGGGCATTAAAGCCGATTAGTTTCAAGTGGCAATAAAGCCGATCAAGTCTAAGTGGTATTAAAGTCGAATCAATCCAAGTGATATTAAAGCCGATTAATTCTAGGGGCATTAAAGCCAATCTAATTCATATGGCACTAAGGCCGAATAATTTCAAGTGGTGTTAGCCAAATCATTCCATGGCATAAAATACAGAATAAGGTATCATACAATTTTAATCCATACTCAACCACATATATGGTTATCTAAATAGATTAAAAATTAGACACATTATAACATACTCTAAAATCACCAAATATTTCATAATTAGGTGGACATATGAACCGCATAATCATACTCAACCCTTTACATACTCAAACACATACAATATTCAAGAGGCATACAAATATGCGTTTGTATTGAGGCTATAAACTCATACATACATACAATTACCACACAAGAACACAACATACACTTGACATAATTAAATAAATGATAAGCATACTCATCACCTTCCACTTCAAGTAGACATACATTCCAGATTCTGCCATAAGTAAAGGTAAGTGATGACTTACCTAAATCTGAAGCTAGCTAAGAAAATTAAGAAAGAGAGAGAGCTATCGAGAGCGCAGCAATCCATGAGAAAATTTTCCTAGATCGCCGATAGAAATTAGAAAACTAGGTTAGAAACTAAATTATTGATCAATAATTCAAATATTATAATTAAATCAACACAAGGAGACACAAATAATCTTTTTCGAAAATGTGTCTAAAACGTAAGACTCGCGAGCGTAGCTCTATTAAGATTTAAGAGTAGATATTAACCAAATCAGGTTTAACAAATATCACTTGGGGCATTTTAAATTGGTTTGGAAAGCCGAGGAAAAGATAATAGATTATAAGTTAATTTTGTCGAAAATGACTTACTCATTATGTTTTACGACTAAAGAGGTAAACCGACCATTTTTAGGGAACCCATCCAACCCAATAACAGAAAAATACAATTCAAATGATTTTAAATTAAAACTAGTAATCTACTAGGTGCAAGAAGCATAAGCAAATTATTTTTATAAAACCATCTCTGAAAATTAGGGTTTTTAAGCCCAAACTGTAACCCAACCAATTAACTTTGATTATCTCAAATTGATATCTTAAGAGTACAATTAAACTAATTTTCCATAAATCTAGAAAATCAATTTCAACAAAATAATCTTATGAGTAGCTAATTTAAGATAATCCTTTTTCCAAAATTAGGGTTTTAAAGCTCAAGACACAAACTTGAATAATTCATATCATTTAATTCCAATTGAAGGTGTTAGAATGCAATTTGGGTCATTTCAATTACTTTTATAAATTCAATTTTAGAAAAGCAACTATATAAATAGCCAATTTCATAATATCCATTTGAATCTAGGGTTTTAGGCCCAAAATGCAATTTGATTCAATTTTATTAATTTATTTAAATTGAATGCTTAGAAATATAATTAGACACATTTTATAACATTCTATATAATCAATTGATTAAAACCAATAAACGAAATACCCAATTTAACACAATTAGGGATTTTGAGGTCGGAATGTAAGTCCAGTCAATTGTTGCTAAAATATATAAATTGATGGTTCGGAATTGCAATTAAATTTATTCTAATGTAAATTAGATAATTAATTGAAAAAAGTAACCTGATTACATAGTTAAATTTAGACCCGCAAGAATTTTGATCTAAAAATCCAATTCTGATCGATTTCACACAATTTCCCAAATTGACACTTCCAACATAAAATTAAATATATTTTAAAGCATATTGTAAAATAAATTGAGTGAAACAACTCAATTATGCAAACCAATTTCATCACACATGGATTTTGACCTAGAAATCCAATTCTAATTCAGCATAAATTTCACAAATTAACAATTTTGATATTAAATTAGATACATTTTACAGCATATTGTATATTCAATTTATCAAAAATAATTTAATCAGACAAATCCGTAAAATTCATACATAATAGGGTCAAAATTTTGATTTTCACAAATCAACCACATATACTATAATTAACCACTCTAAATCAATCATACAACATATATATACATAATTAAACAACCAATTTAGTTTATCATAAGCTAATTCATAACAAATTAATCAAAACAAAAGTGCGGGTTTGGGGTAGTTTATGCCGAATGGAATGCAGCAAATCAGAGAAATTGGGGGTCGGTGGAACTTCATCGGAGGGCAAGGAGTACTCACTGGTGGTTGGGTGACATTGGCGGTGACCGAAAATTCTTGTTGTCGTTGCTGTTCGCTGTTGTTGTCCCTCCGTTTTTGCTACATCGTGCTGGACTTGTTAGCAGAGGGTGGTGGCAAAAATGGAGGGAGAAGGGTCGGTAGGTAGAGAGAGACAGTGGTTGTGGAGGTTGGTCGGCCGGTTGATGGTTGACGACTGAGGAGCAGGGAGAAGGAGGTGAGGGATGGGGTTTGGCGCAGAGAAAACATGTTGGGGGAAAGAAGAAAAGAAAAAAGGGAGATAAGAAGAGAGAAAAGGAAAAAGGAATGGGGGCGGTCATTTGTTTTGGCAAATACAAACACACAATGAACTACTAAATATCTAAAAATAATATTGGAAGATTTTATCTAAAACTCATTTAACGAAAATTATTTCATAAGAATCTGAAGGTATAAAATCGATATAAAAGCTATATAAAGAATTTTAGAAAATTTTTCAGAAGAAATTACCAACGAATGCAAAGATCTATATTATTTACGAAAATACATTATAAGACCTTAAAAAAATTTTAAAACCATATAAGAAAATATTTAAATCAATTTCTAAGAGACTATGACTAATTTAAATAATTTTTGAAAATGGTCTTCCATAAACCAAAAAAGGTAAAACGAAAGAAAATAAATTTTGGATCGAAATCCATAAATAAGTTACGAAAATCTCTTTTAATTTAAAGCTTTTCGAAGATCTTAACGACCTCGGAAAAATGGAAAAATTTAGAGTAAGAAATATTTTCTACGAATAAAATCATTAAAATAATTTTACTATTTTAAATGGAATTTTTTAATTTAAATAATATATTTCGTCAATGAAATATAACTCGAAAACAAAGTCGTAATCACAAGACGAAGATATAATCTAAAACGAATCTAAATTATTAAAAATCAAAATATGAGAAAGAACTAAAATACATATTTTTAACCAAAAATCAAAATCATATGAATATGAATATAATAAAATCATGGTTATGAACAACTTTATTTGGAATGATCCGTAACGATAATGATTAATTAACTTTAAATATGAAGTCGAAATCGTCGATTAATCCATAAAATGAATCGAAATTAAAATAACTAAATATTTTCATCAAATTACGCTAATAAAATAATTAAGCTTAATAAATTTTAATTTAATAAAATGGGGTATTACATAAGTTATGTGGGAGTAAATGCATTTTTATGATTTTGTATGTTGATTACATATTACAGCTATGTAATGACGTAGGTTTGTTGCATGAGATAAAAGAATTTTTAGCTAATAATTTTGAGATGAAATATCTTAGTAATTCCTCTTTTGTATTAGGCATAGAGATACATCAAGATCATTCACAAGGTATCCTAAGGTTGTCACAAAAGACTTATGTCGAAAGAGTTATCAAGTGATATGCTATGCAGAAATACATACCAGAAAACACCCCTATTAGTAGAGGAGACAAGTATAGTCTTAGTCAGAGCCCTTAGAATGACCTTGAAAGAAGGCAAATACAAAGTGTTCCTTATGAATCAGTAGTGGAAAGTCTAATGCATGCCTTGTTGTGTACGTGTCTGAACATTCCATACATAACTATGATGCTTGGCAATTATTAGAGTAATCTAAGACTTGACTATTGGACAATACTTGTAGAAAATGAAAGATTACATGCTCATATATTGGAGGTTAGACAATCTTGAGATCGTAGGATATTCTGACTCCAATTTTGTTAGATACTAAGAGAGCATGAAGCCTGCATCAGGATTTATTTTCTTGATGGCTGAAGGTGTTGTTTCTTGGTAGAGTTCTAAGCAGATAATTGTAACCTCTTCCACTATAAAAGCAGAATTTGTATCATACTATATAGCGTCCACTTGCAATATATGGCTACAATTTTTTGTCATAGGACTGATATTTGACAGTATTAAAAGATTGATAACGATATTATGTGATAATAAGGATGTAGTTCATTATTTTAATAATAACCTAATTTTTATGAAATTAAATAATTGGTTGTTAAAGAGAAGGTAAAAAAAGAAGAGTAGTCTATAGAGCACATCAATATAGACTATATAATAGAAGACCCACTCATTTAGGCTTTACCACCTAAATAGTTTCTCAAGCATGTTGCTCATATGGGTGTAATATCAGTTGATGATGTTTAGTTTCAATGGAAGTGTGTGTCTTTATATGCTCTATGTTTGGACACTTTATTTTGGCTAATGGAAAATTTTGACCATATGTTTTCTACATAAATAAAGTTTCAGTTTGTTTCCTTTTTGTTTAGTTTATGATTTGATCTTGTTAAAGTTTTTAGGTGGGCCACTTGAAGATAGGCATGTTAAGATCTCATTACATGACATTTTTATGCTACACATTTACATCTTGATCCCTGCCATTTAGTTATATCCATATACGTGACCATTAAAGGTTTAATTATAAAGAAATGTGATGAAAGCTGCTTTGATACTATATTGGTGTGACTAATGGATCGGATTGGTTGTAGATATATTTTATAATGACAACAATGTTGAGCTCATTAAGTTATTTTACAATTCATAGCTATAAGGTCACATATAGCCTAAGTGGAACATTTTTGGATTATTATCCAATGTTGGGCTTATATATAAACAATATAAATTATAGGTTATCGTATAACTTAAGCTCGTACAAAAGAGTATAAAGTATTTGGAGTTAATGTATCTAATTAGATGTGGACCCATATGTGTAGAGACTTTTGATGTTTTAAATTGTTAATTGAATGAACTAGAATAGCCTGATATATAACATATTAGTTGTCTATATATATATGGACATGGTCCTTAGGTCACACACACTTTATCCTATTTGATTTACATCAATCAATAGAGATAGACGAGCATGTGTATATCCCTGAAGACCACAGTACCATCCTTACGAATATCCTTTTGTATCCAATAATATCTGATTATTCCATCATTTTGAATTTAGGTATATTGCCGCATTATTTGTATCTATCAATTTTGATGAATTGGCATGTGATCATGTTGGATCTACAATTGATTTTTCTATCAATGTCTTGTCCAAATAATATCCCATTGTCATTTTTTAATTTAATGCACCATGAATACTACCACACTACTTTAGTTGCTAACAATAATGTATCCGTGGGAGTATAATTGTGAGGTGACACTTTAGCGATAAAAATTGTTGTTCTAAGGCGAAGTGTAATGATGTATCTTGCACATATGTAATAGTTAGAAATAAAAAGTTCCTCAATATTTGTGTAACATGATACAAAAGCCATTCCTAATATTTGAAAATCACATTCATTTGTACTAGTGGGGAAAATTAAAGGCTTGTATACTAATGAAAGTTATGGTAAGAATATACAAGTTATTGATGAGAAAAAATTGACTAGTTAAAATATTGTCATGGATAACAATAGAATGAACTTATTCCCCAATCTTATTTTTAGATCATATTAATAAAAAAAGATCAAATTTCAAATAATAATAATAATAATACTAAAGAATTCTATTTTTTCAAATCCAATAAGATCAGTTCAACATAATTTACATGAAGAGAACTAGCCTTATTATAATAGAAAATCTTTTTTTAACTAATCTAGAATTTTTAGATGCATTAAGAACTTAAATTAAAAGTTGATTATTTTATATGCCTTGAATGTATATAATGGATGGAAATCAAAAGTGATTTTAATTTATTTTTTATAATGCAATGCATTAGACTATGAGATGATAGGCTAAACACACATAGTAAATCAATACTTCCTATATATACAAAATAACTCTTTTCAGGTATAAATTTTGGGGTGTGTTTGGATGCAGGAGAGCTGAACGAGGGAGAAGGCAAGAGAAGGAAGAGGTAGAATGGATTTGGATGGGGAAAAGAAAAGAAAGAAAAGACTAGGTTAGGTTGGGGTAGTTTGATGGGCTAGGGAGAGGAAAAGAGTTGGTTGGGCACAAAGAGAGAAAGGAGAAAGAGAAGGAAAAGAAAAAGAGAAAAGGAAGAAAAAGGAGGAAAGGGAAAAGAAAGAAAAAGAAAAAAGAAAATAAATTTAGGTTTAGAATTATAATTTGATTAAATTTAGGATTAAGATAAAATTTATTTATCCGGGTTTAAGATACCCAATTAGGAAAAGTAAACAAGGTAAAAATATATAGATTTAGGGTGGACTAAAATAAAATAAAAAAAGATAAATTATTAGGATAAATTTATTTAAGAATTTATTTGGGCTTGCAAGTTAAATCCTTAAAAAATAATTAAGCTAATACTTTAAGGATTATGTTAAAATATAAATTAATTGGGATTAATATTAAATAACATTTCAGGGTATTACATGATCTATAAGGGGTCAAGTACCAAACCATGTGGCATTAAAGCTTATAAATTCTAAGTGGCACTAAAATCAATCAATTCCAAGTAGCATTAAAGCTAAAAAACACCAAGTGGCATTAAAGTCAAACAATTTGATGGCATAAAAGCCCAACATAAGGCTTCACACCATTTCAATCAATACTTGAAAAATTAGCTAAACATGTTAACCACATAACACGCTTAACCCTTTGTATACTCAAACTCATATAAATAATTAAGAGGCATACTAACATATGTTCACATTGAAAATTATAAGCTCATAGATACATGAAAGTACCATACAAGACATGATATACACTTGACATACATAAATAACATAAAACATATTTATCACCTTCAACTTTAAGAAGACATATATTTTATGGTTCTACCATAAGCAAAGGTAAGTAGAGACTTACCTAGATCCGAAGTTAGCTAAATAAAATAAGAAAGAGGGGAGATATCACTAGCCGGAGGATCCATGAGAATGTTTTTCTAGATCATTGATGGAAGTTATAGGACTACGTTAGAAAACTACCTTATTGACTAATAATTTAAGTATTACATTTTAATCAGTAGAGAAAATCAGAAACAAGTTTTACTATAAAACATATCCAAAACATAAGACTTAAGAGCGAAGCTCGATTAAGATTCAAAATTGATTCTTGACCAAATCAAGTTCTTCAAAGAACACTAAGTACATTTCAAATCGATTTGAAAAAACAATTGAGGGGATGACTATAGAGAATATGTTAATTTTATCAAAAATGACTTATTGATTAGGTTTTGCAACCGAAATAATAAACCACCCAATTTTAGATAATCGATCAACATTGATAAGATAAAAATACAATTGGAATGATTTGAAATCAAAGCTAGTAATTGACTAGGTAAAAGTTGCACACACAAATTAATTTCATAAAACTATCTCCAACAATTAGGGTTTTAGGCTTGAAGTGCTAATCAACTAATTCACTTCAATTACCCCAAATTAATAGTTTAAGAATACAATTAAACCAATTCTAGATAAACCTAGACAATCCATTTCAACAAAAACAATCTTACGAATATCCGATTTAAGATAATCATTTTGACAAATTAAGGTTTTGGCTCGGAATACAAATATGATCAATTATTACTCAATTATTCAAACCAGTGACTAAATATGAATTGAGGCATATTGTAAAACATATTATATAATGCACTTGATTAAAAATCATAAAGGCAAGTCCTAATTTAACAAGATTATATTTTTGACTTAAAAGGCCCACTTCGGTTGATTCTCATAAATTTTATTAAATTAATGAATCAGAAGTACAATTAACCATATTCTAAAGTATTTTGTAGAGCCAATTGGCATAAACAACTCAAGAATCCAATTCAAAAACATGACTCCCTAATTAGGGTTTCAACCTTGAAATCCTAATTCAATAAATATCGTAAATTTCTCAAATTGAATATGCTAACTTAAAATATATACATTTAAGACATATTGAATAGTAAATTGATCAAAAGAAGCTTAGTTGGGTAGATCCAGACATAACTAGATTAAAAATCTAAATTCCATAATTCAAGCATATACATGACAATTAACCCCTCTAAATTCATCACCTAACTCATATAAAAATAATAATAGCATCGATTTAGTGTATCACAAGCTAATTTACAAAAAAAAAGTTAAGCTTTAGGGAAATTTATATTGAGAGAAAATATGCCAAAATGGCATTGGTTTGGGTTCGTTGAGGTCGTGGGAAGTCAGATACCACTTGTCTATGCTCTGGCGACACTTTAGGTGGACTAACCGACAATGATGAGCGGTGTCTCATTGTTATCTGTCATGTTGTTGTTGGGGGTTTTGACAGTTTCTTGCAACTTGTCTATGGTCATTGTTGAAGACGAGGAAAGGAGGACGACAAAGGGATGCGGTGGTGGCTTACCAATGGTCATTCACTGCAGCCCTAAGCATGCATCCTCACTTTTGGTTTGTTGCACTACTACTCCTTTTCAATTGTTGCTTGAGTCACTATGGTGTTGTTCATCCTTAATGAGGGTCCGACATGGCTTAGTGGTTGCTAGTTGGGTTGATAGATTGACGGAGACAAGGAGGATGATGCAATGAAGGGGGTTGTGCATGAGAGAAGAGCAAGGAGGTGAGAGAATGTAGAAGTTAGGGGGAAATCGGTTAGTGGGTTTAGTTATATGGTGCTTTTATTTTATTTTTCCTTTTTTATATATAAAAATTTAGGTATTTTATAAATTATAAAATATATAAATAATAAAGGGTAATTTTACTTGATACTCATTTAATTAAAATCATTTCGTAATGACCCGAAAAATAAAATCAATAGAAGACCTAATTAAAGATTTTTATAAAAGCTTTCAGATAAAAAATAGTAAAAATCGTGAGAATTCGTATAATTTACAGAAATTCATAATACGACCCAAAAATAATTTCAAAAATTATTTGAAAAAAATATTTAAATAAAATTATAAGAAATTGCAATTAATTCAAATAATATTCCAAAAAAATTATTTGCTAACCAAAAAGGGAAATATAGAAGAAAATTAATCTTGGAAATAAGTTCATAAATAAGTTATAAAAATATTTAATTAAAAGTTTTTTTTAGTTCTTATCAACTGCGTAAAAATAAAAAAAAATCAACAAAGGAAATATTTATTACGGATAGAAATTATTAAAATAATTTTATTGCTTTTAATAGATTTTATAATTTAAAACAGTTTATCTTCTTTAACAAAATATAATTATAAAATAAAGTCGTAATCAAATGACAAAGGTATAATAAAAAATAATTTTAAAATGTTCAAAATGAACTATGACATAACATAAATCTATTTTTAAACAAAATTAAAATTATATAAATATAATAAAAATTACTGTCTTAAATGAATTTACTTAGAATAATCTGCAACTATAAAAGATTAACTAAATTTAAAATCATTTATAAAATCATAAAAACAAGCTTTAAATAAAATAATTAATTTTTTTATCATATTTTTTTATAACATTTTTAAATTTAAGGAAATTAAATTTTAAAAATATGAAGTGTTATAATTAATTTTTATATAAAAAATTATTTTAGAAAAAGTAAATTCTAATTTACCCTTTTACTCAATCATTTTTATTTTATTTTTTATTCGTTAATTATTTCTTTATTTTACAATGAATGATTTGACTATAATAAAAAAAATAAAGTAACTAGCTCATGAAATGATGTGCAAATTGCTAAAAGACGTTCATATTTTCACCGTAGAAAAAGTAATAAGAAAGGTTTGGTAAATGAAATGGATAATGTTTGCCGATGTAAAAAGTTTAACCAAATGTAATGAATAACGTTTACGGGAGCATGCGGTTAAATACGAACATGGAAATGACGAAGGACATGACCTCGTCATCAGCTAAAGTACAATAAGGACTCAAAGTCTCAAACTTTTCTACTTTGAAACTCTGAGGATCTGAACTTTTATTTTAACAATTTAAGAACATCTGGATGAATACACTAATACATTTTAAAGGATAAAAAGATAATATATTTTAGCTTTCTCTTTTATATCACATATAAATAAACCATCACACAAACAATCATACAGTACCATAATTAATAATTTAAATTATTTTGGTTAATGTAGAGTATTGATAAACATTATAAGAAATAAATAAAAGATATGCAAAATTGTTGTAAATCTAATTTTATCATTATCAATTATTATGGTACATCCATAACCCGTCTCTAAAGTGGCTAGCAAATATTATAATATTAAAATTATAATAAAATATTGTTTTAATTTAAATTTTAGATGCTAGATTTTTTATTTATTTTAATATTTAAGTTAATTCAAACTTAAATTTAAAGTAAAATATTATTCTAAAATCATGTGGATAAATAAAATAAAATGTTTAATAAATAATGACAATATCGCATACTCAAAATTCATTCGTACATCCAATTATAATAGATAATAATAATAATAATAATAATAATAATAATAATAATAATAATAATAATAATAATAATAATAATAATAATTCAATTGACGTCATCATGAATATCTCTAAATAAATCCGTTGATTTTAAGAGTTGTAAGCTTGTAAGTAAGTTTTTGTGCTTCTTTTATTTGTTATCGAGTATGGAATGTTGAGGAATACTTAGATCTAATTAGGGTTAGCCTCGATGCCTCTCTTGGTTATTAGGAACCTTAACAGCTTGCTTGTTGAAACACAAAATGAACAATTAACCAAGTTAAGATCCATCTCATACTATCTAAATACTTTGAAGTATTACATCAAAATTCAAGATGTTGTTCAACCTTCAACGATTTGATTAGTAAAACGTATCCCACTCGATGATGAATAACACTTTCTCCCAGTAGGAGAGTGCATTAATATCTAATTGTAGTCTATAAAAGGATTCATGAAACTAAGCAATTTGTGACCTGCTATTGAGTCAATTATCCTATCAATGTGTGAAAGCAAGAAATAAATCCTTGGGGGCAAGCCTTGTTTAGGTTTGTGAAATCAACATAGATCCTCCATTTCTCATTCTTATTCTTCATCACTACTATGTTAGTTGGCCATTCAAGGTAATAGAGTTTGTGGACAAAACCAATGTTAAAAAGTTTTTGAGTCTCCTTGTTGATGACTTGGTTATGTTATAAACCAAACTTACTTCACCTCACCTTTACTAGAGAATGATTTTGGTCAACCTTTACTAAGCAAGGAAGTCTTCTTCCTCCCTCAAGAAATTGATCATCTTATTTTAGTATTCTTAAGCTAGGGGATCACATGAGAGCATTCTGGCTATCTAAATTTTATGAAACTTTGGGAATCATCTTATTTTATTATTCTTGAGCCCCTTAATTGTGTTTTTGGGAGAAAGACACTATTATCAAAGAATTCTAGGAGACTAAAAAAAATGAGGATCTCAGATATCAACACAAAATAATAGTTTGGATAAAGTTTAGAGATCAAAAGTGGCTCACAGGTCCCGTAGGACACAAATATGAAAGAAACCACAAGAAGTCTTGAACGAAATATTCTAAAAATGTAACTAGGGCTTAAAAACTATACAAAGATGTGATAGTCCAAGGTAAAGATATTATACATGAATCAACAAATCAAACCACTAACTTCCTAACATCAAGTCAAGGAAGTCACGTGATATAAGCCGCGTATACACAAACTCACCACTCAAGTTCTTAATTACATGTATCTTCTATAGTGTTTATAAATCCCTAAGTGAAGGAATGCATCATTTGACCCAAAGTTCTAGCTATGCACTCGGGGATTTATTATGAGGCATAATATCCCTTTTCACACTTAAGTCTTTATTTTTATGTGATTAGTGTTTTATTTAATGTCCAATTATTATTCCACAAATACTAAGATCCACAACAACAATTCATCAATCTAAGGACCACAAGGATCATAACAAGAATCCAAACATTCGATCAATAAAAATGACCTCAAGGGTCGCTACAATAAACAACCATCCAATCAAATAAAAAGGGCATCAAAGGTCTAGGATTCAATGCCATCAAGGCCTAGAATTAGACATCAATCCATAATGCGAACACTTATCCAAATTAAACCAATTGAATCCTTTTTCAACCTTTTATTTCCAATCATTCAAAGGCCAATCATAGAGTCAAATACAAGCCAAATAAGGTAAAAATAGATCAATTGCTCCATATTAGGCACATTTTAGTTGTAAAAAAAATGCTCTCAAAACCCTAATTGCCCAAAATTCTACCATTTCAATATCAAACATTAATATAATTCAACGAAATCATGAAAAGGATAAAATACATTAAAAATAAAACTTTAACATGAAGCATTAATTCTGGAAAGTTCTAGAAATAGAAAAATACTATTCCCCCTTATATATGATTTAAGTATAGTAAGCGCATATAATCTTATACATGCATAGCTAAAATACCTTAAAATAAATCATAACATACATAATAAATCATGATATATTTTATACATACATGCTGGAAAAATAATATCATGGAACATGTAAACAATCATTTTTCCCTATGGCATATAAGTCCTAAATCATGCAAAATTAACCCTACTTATGTTTCAATACTAGCATACTATGTATCAAAACATAAGTAAAATATGCAATAAACATAATGGGATATTTAGAATGGAATGAAAAGATTTTGTGTAATACTCTAAATTTAAGCTAACCTTAATCTTGAGTAATTAATATCGTAACCTAGTTCTAATCTTGGAAAATTAATGTTTTTATCTTACCCTAATTCCCTAATCCTAAATCTTAGACTAACCCTAATTTTTATTCTAGATTATTAATATCTTTTCTAACATAAACCTAGTCTTGGATAATCATTTAGTTAAATTATCATAATACCCTAACCTAAATTATTTAAACCTAAACCTAAATCTAAACCCACACCTTTTATTTTACCTTTTTCTTTTTCTTCTCCTTTCCTTATTTTATTTTATTTTCTTCCCCTGCCAGTCCTCTCCTCTCCTCTTCTTCTTGCATGTATGCCTCCCTTACCAAGCCTACCCTTACCCCTCATCAAATCTCCCATCCTCAACTTTAGGGTTGGGGTTGAAGTTTTGCCCGATTACCACCTCTCCTCTCCCTTCCTACGTACACGTATGTATATATAAGGCACATTAAATGTCTAAACCTACCCTCTTCTCCCTCTATTTTTTGTAAAAAATGTTCACCTCAAATGCAACCTCTCTCTCCTTATTTACCCATCCTTGTTGTCTCCCAAAACCGCCCAAAATCACCCCCACCCGCGAGCCCAACCAAGGTTACTACGCTATAGGTTGTCTTTTTGTGGATGGGTATAACTTGTGGAAGAGTATTATGGGAATAATAAATTAGGATAAGTGAGAAATAAGTATATTTAATATCTATGATGATAAATGAAGGATTTGGAAATAATGATATTGAAGATATAAGATTTTCATAAAATAAGGGCTTTCAGCTACCTATAAGTAGGGCTGTTCACGGTTCAAATATCCGATATTTCGGATATTTGATTGTCGGATATTTGAAATTTCGGATATCTAAAAATGATATTTGATATTTGATTTGAAACTTCGGATATCCGGAAGATCGGATATTTGAATTTTCGGATTGGATATCATCGGATATCAAATATATCCGATATTACCCGAATACAATTTCAAATATAAAAAAAATTACCAAGTGACAAATATATTTCATATTATCCGATTTGTTGAGCGAATCCTAAGCAAATATCCGATTCGCTTAGCAAATATCCGACTTACTCAACATATATCCAATGTTAAAACTAAAATAAGAAATGAGTGGATGAAGTCTATTGGTATGCAGAGTATTTTTATTTTTATTTTTATAAATATCTAAAAAGGGATTGTGTTAAAAATATAATTTCAATTAAATTAAAATTTTCCTCAAATAATAAATAAAGTAAGTAAAAATTATATACAGACACATATAAATTTATTTATATACAAATATATATAAAATAAAAAATTATAAAAAAATGTATAAATATTTTTCTTCGGATCGGATATTATTTGTATTTGTCGGATCGGATATTTGGTTTGTTTGACTTTTCGTTGACCGGATCGGATATTTGATTTGAAAAAAAAAATCGGATCAGTTATTTGCTTTTTCGGATCGGATTGCTTCGGATATCGGATCAAATAAGCAGATATCGGATAACATGAACAGCCCTACCTATAAGGGTATTTTTTTCAATATGGGTTAATATGATAATTTTGGTATTTTAACATTTTAGGAGGAATAAAATATGCTAATACCATGTGGAGTTATTGTAGTGATTATGAATTTCGTTAGTTTCCCAAAATGAGAAAATGACCTAAATTAGGAATATTAACCTTAAAACAGTAATCTTATTATTACATGTGTAAAACATTAGAGTTAGACCACGAACTTCATATATGCTCTTAATATTGGAATTTTCGGGATGTGTATTGAATTTGATAATTTTTTTATTCTTATGGGAAAAGTTATGACTCACCTGTGAAATCAGTGTTTGTGAGCTTTGTGAGGAGTAACTTTTGAGATAGGACTATTATCGTATGTGTAAGATGTGGGATTTAGAAATTGAATTTTGGTTATTTTAATAGTAATAATATTTTAGAAAGATTTACTAAATTTGGTGGGTAAATGATCAATATGGGAGAATTTATGCTTAAATTGTGAATTTAGGGTTTCTAGGGAAAAATGAGCATCTTAACCTTTGAAACGGTCTTGTTATTTGTATGTTGATGTATTGCTTACCTTAATTATTTTTTTACTCATCAAACCGATCAAAATAAGATACTAATTATTTAAATTTAAAGATCACATATGTCAGGACCGATTGTACGTGCCTATTTCCCGAAATAAGAATAGTGGCAGGGAGTGTTCTGTATTAAGGTTGTATTGATAACCGTTCCACTAATAGAGAATAGTGGTCAGGATCATTTTTCCTAGGATTGTACATTATTTATAACCATTCCACCAATTGATAATAGTAAAGTCCCTGAACTCAATCTAAAATAAATTCTGAGAATGATCATAATCATGAATAAGATACTACTTATTTAAAGTGAAAGACTACGTGAGTGAGGACTGGTTGTACCTGTCCATTCCATAGGATGAGAATACTGGTTGGGAGCATTCTGCCCCGGGTTTGAATTGATAACCATTCTACCAGTAGAGAATGATGACTAGGAGCATTTTTCCCTAAGGTCGTATATATTGATAAACCATTCCATCGATTGAGAATAGTGGGGTTCATGAACTAAATGTAAATAAAAGAATGGCTTATGTTATTTGGAAAAATGAGATCTGGATGAGTAATTATCTTGTACTATTTTATGGATTCACATGAGTGTTTGTATTCCTGTCATGAATGCATGCAATTAACTGTATCTTTTATTCGACTGTATTGTTACCTTCCTCATTCCCACAAAAAGATAACCCAGATGTGTTTGTGCAGATTGAACAGGACCCTGTAGATGATTTTGTAGTTTATCATGCTTTGTATAGGGTAGAGTGACTCTATGCATCAGGGTTTTGGGGCGTAAAGTCATGCTATCCGCATGATGGTTTTACTCGGATACCCTTATTGGACTCTTAGATCCATGGTATCCTTTTTCTTTTCTTTTGTATTTTGGATATTGTATTCGAAGTTGATGTCCAAACTCGTATTTACTTCTCTAGTTTTCTATTTATGTTGTTGAGCATTTAAAATTGTTTGCCTTGTGGTTAACATAAGGATGTGATGGTAAGCCAGACTTATATCAATTATGATTGTGGCACTAGGTTATTTTGATTATATGCTTCTACTGTAAAATAAAAAATTTCAGTAGTAAAATTTTGGGTGTTATATTTTGGTTGGATAATTATACCATTGACCAGCTCCTTTATAAAATAATAAGATTTTATAATATGTGTTTTTCCCTATCATCACATGTACAAAATTTCATTATTAATTGTGACTCTTATATACATGATATCAACATAAAATCATGGTGTCATGCAATAATCAAAATTCATTAAAAGCACACATATATTCATATTTCATGCCCTTTTACATTTTATCACAAAAGTCATAGTTTTATAAATAAATAAAATCTAGCATAATCCTAAGCCTAAAAAAGTAAATGCTTACATATAATATTATACTATCTTAAGAGTAAGTTGGATTTATCTACATCTAAGATACAAAAAAACACACAAAGAATGCATTCTCCAAGGTCACCTCAAGAATTGTTTGGATTTCCTTCAAAATAATACCAACAGTACAAAAATAAGATGCATATAACAATGATCATAAAATAACACAAAATCAAAATTTCAAGAGAAGAAGAATATTTCCCTTCAAAAATAAAGGGAATAATAACAGGAGAGAATGGGTAAGAAATATTCACAATATGACCAAAAATATAAAATTATTTATTTATTTAAAAATAAATAAATGTTATATAGCTAGAAATATAGAAGAATCAAAGAACAATAAGAATAAGAGAAAGAGAGGGGTTCGGTTCTTGCTTAGAAAAAAGGGAACAAGAATAGATAAAACTCAACAAAGTGAGGAGTGAGGAGAGAGAAATAAGGGAAAGCCAAAGAGGAGAATTTATAAATGAAAACAAAGCAACCCAATGAGGTATAAGAGGAATACAACTGATTGACAATCAACTACCAATAATAGAGGTAAGAGTGAGCTTGAACAACACTACAATAAAAAATTAAAAAAGTGGTTGAGTATGTAAGAGTAGTAGAGTGTAAATGGGTTGAATGAAAGTTATGACAATCCAAAAATCATGCCAAAGTAAGGGATGAGAGTCAAAAAGTTTGTAAGGGCATGGGGAAGGGAATAGAAGAATATTGAGTGCAAAAAATAATGCCAAAAATACAAAATAATTTCTATAAATAATTACACATAAAATACCATATATATAATTTGGTTTTCAATTGTGGTTAATTAAGAACAAGGTATGATATTACAATCCTTTTCCACTTCTAATATACATCCAATAGCTAAAACCAACTACATGAACAAAAACTATAACTAAAGTTTACATCTTACTAATTCCTTCATCTCTTGCATAATATGAAAAAATTTACAAACATGGATTGTTGAACATAAATCAATCCACCATATGTTATGCTTAACATCAACTACATGAGATTAATAACATAATAGAGTTGTATAACTTTTCACTTTGATCCTGTCAATGTACTTAATGCAATCATTCTTCATATGTCTCTTCCTTTCATAGAAAAAGTTGTTTGATTTCCCCTTTTATTTCACCTTGAGGAGGAATCTTTCCTTTTATATATTTTAGTTGGTAAACTTTGTATTTACCCTTGGTTATTATCATCATACTCTCTTTAGTAACCATCTAAAGCCTTTCTTCATCTTATACACACATGACCAATACTTCATGAATGGACCATTTTTCTTTGTGTATGGTAAATGACTTTAAATGAGTATACAACCATGGAAAAAGACACCAACTGAATTGAATCAAGGATGCAACCAATATAGAAACCCCAAAATCCTTGATTTTTTTGTCAAGTCCCTTTTTTACATTATGTAATCTCGCAAACCCATGACAATGGCAATATTTACTAATGAAATATTCATGATCAAGGTTATTGTCAAGGCTTTACCATAATAGCCTTAAGCAAGTCCTTATAGTTATAATGGTGATCAATAGGGCCCCAAATGGCAAGAAATAACTTATCCTTCATGTTCATGATGCTTATGCGATTGAATTTCTCCCATTCATCATAACTTGCTATCTCCATGAAATTCTATCATCTACTGGAATGGGTTCATCTTACTTGATCACCTCACCCAAAACAAAATAGCTGAATTATAAGAGAATTATCTTCTTCAAAACCCTTCATTTATCCCCTCAAAAGTCAAGGATCACAACATCTAAATAAAACACAATCATTTACTCAGGATAACACTTACCAATAAATAAACATAGACATGCTTATAATCAACTTGAAGTCAAAACACAAAATCATTCTTCACCAACGCAAAGCATGTAAACAAATAAACTAGCATGAATTAAAGACATTAAAATATGCATGTGGTATAAGAATTTAACTCTAATAAATTCATGGAAGTATACATTAAAACTATTAAGTCATCCCATAATCCTCAATCCCTATGGAAAAATTGAGAAGAATGACTTAATATTTTAAATAGATGTATTCTACACATACAATGAGTGGTCTTATGAGACTACACCCATCATACATATGTCATATATCACAATTAGTATCATACAATCCAAATGTCACTACAAAAAAAGGTGGCATAGGCCACGAAAATAGCTATCGGAGGCAAAAATTTCTGGCCAAATTTTGTATACAAAGTATGAGATTGTGATTTTGGTAAAAATGGCTACAAAAAAAATTTAGTGGATATGCTTACTTTTTTGCAATAGAAAAATATATATTTGTTACAAATTTGCCACTAAAAATTTATTTAGTGATGAAGGGACCAAGAAATTGCCACTGAAAAGTGTTTTTGTGACAAACTCATCACAAATTTATCACAAGAAAAAAAATTTGTGGCTAACTTATCATGATTTACCATGAGTAAGTCCTTTTGGGGCTAACTCGCTATGACTTTGTCACAGAAAAATACTTTTGTGGGTAACTTGCCACGAATTTCCATAGAAAGATATTTTCGTGACTAACTCACCATGAATTATCCACAAAAATATTTTTTTTAGTGGCTAACTTGCCACAAATTGGTCACAAAAAGGTACTTTCGTGACTAAATTGCCACAAATTTGTAACGGAAAGATATTCCCCTAGCTAATATTCCATGAAAAGATATTTTTGCGGCCAACTTGTCATAGATTTGCTATATAAAGATAATTTTGTTAGTAACTTGCCATAAATGTGCCACAAAATGACATTATTAAGGCTTACTTGTCATGAATTTGCAACAAAAATATACTTTTGTGTCTAACTCACCTTAGATGTCATACAAAAAAAAATATGTAGTAAAAGTTGATACCTTTTTTAGATATAGCTCAAAAATAAAACATAAAATTATGACCATAGAATTAATTAATTTGATCAAGTTTTTTTTTTTAAAAATGTATAATACATTACATTACATTTTTATCTTAGCATTTTGGTTATTTTGAATGAATAGTGAAATTAACTAATTATTAATTTGGATAATAATTTAAGTGTATATAAAAGTTATTGACTACCACATATATATCTATATATATAATTTAAATGTTAATATGCCAAAGTAAACACCATATTAAGAATTAGCTAGTTCCTTTTTTGAAACACACACACACACACAGAGTATTCTGTGTCTGAACTTAAATGTGTATATAAATTATGGAATAATACATAATATATATACACACAAACATACATATTAAAATACCATGGTTATACTTACCTAAAAAAATTAAAATACTATGGTTATAAGAAACATATGTTATTTTAACTATGGGTCAAATATGTAATCATATAAACAAATACTTAGCCATTTGAAAACTATATATATATATAGGGTGAATGTCTCATACACACCATTTCTAAAATACATGTGTAGGAATCAATCATAACCATTAGATTAGAATTTGATCAACGGTCAAGATTTAATACATATCTAATCTAAATTTATTTTAATCTCAGCCCTTAAATCTTCTAGATCTAACGGTTATTAAGAGTTCCTACATTTGTATTTTAAATAATAGTTTGTACAAGATCCTAAATCTATATATATATATGTATGTATATAATACCTAATATAAGTGTTATACAATTGAGATGGATGAAAAGGTTATATACAACTATGTTTATTATCATCATCATCATTGATACGTGCGCCACAAGCCTATTCATGGCTATCAACATGTGCGTTGTGAGACTACTTGTGACTATCATAGCATGCGTCATAGGACTATTCGTGGCTATCAACACATGTGCCACGAGACTACTTGTGACTATCGAGATATTGGTCACCAATTAATTGTTCATCAATTACAACCAACAATTAATTTTTACATAGCTAACATTTTCGTTATGAGCTTATAAGCCATGGAAGGTGACGCCTAAATTTTTCGTGGAAAAAAAGTTTAGCTATGGAATATTTACTTATTAGATACAAATGTTTCAGTTGCCTATATGATGATTTGTTATAGTGTGTGACGATTTGTTATAATGTGTGATATAAGAAAATAGATGAATAAACGATTGACTATAACTAGGATTATTGTATCTAAGTCCTAATCACTTAAATCTTGTAAATCACATATGATACACACATCCAGGTAATAAAAAAAACCTCCAAATATGACTTTAATATGAATAAGAACATAAATATAGAAGGAAACAAAAAAATCGAATAGGAAAACCAAGAACACAACCATCACGCAGGCAAACACAACCCACGCTGCATAAATACAAGGCACCCATATTAATTAATACCACCCATGTTTTTTTTTGTTTTTGAAAATTGATTACCTGATTCGAAAGATATAGAAAAAAGATAATCCTCTGTGTGAATAAAAACATGCATAGAGAGAGAGAGAGATAGAGAGAGAGAGAGAGAGCACATGGTAAGACATTAATACTTAAAGAGAAAGTGCACGTGCTTGAGTCATCCTCTCCCTGTTCTCCTATGGCAAAAGTCAGAAGAACTACTGCCACAAGGAAGATGATTCCTCTGGCGGATGTATCTCAATTATCTCTAGCCAAGAGCCCTTTTTCTTAATCCTCTTCCCCTGAGAGGGTTGTTGTGGCTAAACCTTCTCAACTAATCCAAACCCTAATTTCAAAGGGACCAACTGAAGTTGTGATTAATTCAATTATTTCTAATCTGACCATAAGAGTCACTTTGTCTCCCTCTACTTCGTCATTAAAAAAGCCATCGAATATAGTTTCCAATTTACATAGCATGAACCATCAATATACCTATGTGAATGAATTTGTACAACTGCCAAAACTAAGTATGTCATGAAGGGATAAGGTTTTATATAGTCAGTTGCTAGTTAATGGAGGAAACCTTTCATATGTACCCCCACCCTAGCCAGAAATACATGGAGAATCAAACTGTAAAAGGATCAAATTAACACTAATAGGGATAAGTGGGAGGGGTCCCTAGTTTGTTATGTCAAAGGCTATCGAACTTCACTAGGCCAAATTACAGTGTTTATTCAAAGTCAATGGGAAAGTATTACAATGCCAAGTATCTACCTTCATGAAGAGGGATTCCTCATATTCAAATTTCAAAACTCCATGGATCATGAAAGAATTGAAGCCTAAACCATCCACTGGTGCTGAGGCAATGGCACAGGAATTTCAAGTTTGTGAAGAAAAAATTCAAGTCTCTTCCATTGTGGATCAAGTTTTCATCTCTTCCTCTAGACTGTTGGGATCTTGACTCTTTAGGCCATATTGCGAGTGTAGTGGGAAAACCATTACAAGCTGACAATGTCACCTTATCTAGTAATTATATATCTTATGCTCTGGTGTTGGTTGAAGTTGATGTAACAAAAAAATTTGTTGAATTAGTGGACTTAGAGGATCCTGATGGTGAAATTCTAATTCACAAAAATAGTATGAATGGAGACTAGCATATTGTGCTGAATGTGACACTATACGACACTCCCTCAAATCTTTTCCTTATATAAATGCTAAATGTCCCCAATAGATTGACCAAACCTTACTTCAAACCATCCCTCATCAACCTAACTATCATACTAAACAAAATCACAAACAACCTTACCAGATTAAGGTGTTACATAGTGACTCCTATTAAACCAAAAATATAAAACAAAAGATCCTATTGAAGTTGCAAGTACTTCTAACCATTTTCAAGTTTTATAAGTAGAAGTTGAACAATTTGGACTAATGGAGGGAACCCTCAATACACTTGACCCACCTCTTTCCCATCCTAGACAATGATAGTTGTGGTTAACATCAAGGGTTTGAATAAACCCTATAAACATAAAGATGTTCGATCTTGGATGAGTACCAATAAAGTATCTCTAGTAGGTTTACATGAACATGTATTAAGAGAAATAAATTATTAAGTATCCATAACAATATCTATCCAGGCTTGGGTTTCCCTAATAACTATAACCCTCATCTTAATGGTAGAGTTTGGTGCCTTTGGAATCCTCAGATTTGGACAGTTAACCTAATTGCATGTACTGACTAATGTCTACTTGTTCATGCTACTTCTCACATCTTTTATTCTACCTTTTTCATAGTAATGGTTTATGTTAAAAACACAGGTTCTGAAAGGCGAAATATGTGAGATTGATTCAATACTTACAGAAGTTTTGCCTCCCACATCATTCTTATGGGTGATCTCAATGTTATTATGAATTAGTCAGAACAATTGTAAGGGCTTTCTCACTATCTCAAGGACATTGAGGATGCAAATGATTGCTTAGCTCAACTTTCAATGAATTATCTAGATTCTAATGATCCCTTTTTCACCTGGTGCAATAACTAGATTGGTGAGGATAAGATCATGGCCAAACTTGATATGATTGTAGGGAACTCTCAACATTTCACTTCATCTTATGCTTTCTTTCAGACCGTTCCTTTCTCTAACCACTATGCTAGTATTTTAACCATGCAGCAACTGAATGATCATCATAAGTCAAGGTTTGAGTTTTTCAATATGTGGTGCAAACACCACTCTTTCATTCAGAAGATTAGATCACTATATATGAAAAATATTTAGTTTAAATGTGTAAAATTATTTTATGTATTATACATGGAATAGTGGTGAGAGTTTGTTATCTTACTTGGGATCAACATCTTACTTGTTAAGAAGTTCTTAGACTTTGTTTTCCAGACTTGTTGAACCCTTCATGTTAACAAATATGACCATAAAAGGTGATTTTAGATTTGAGGGAAGTTTGTCATAACTTCATTTTGCTTGCTACCTTATCTTTTGTTTTTGATTATCTCTATTTTCCTCAATGCTTTTCTTCTCTTGTTCTCTTTTATGTTCTTTTTTGTCCTTTTTTTGTTAAATTACTTGCTTTTGACTTTTTTTTGGTTGCCTTTATATCCTTTGTAATGCAGCTATTATATCTTGTTTTTCCACCTTCGTTAAAGCTTTTTTTTCTTGTTTTTCTTTCCCTTTCTTTATTGATCATTATTGGTGCATAGTTGACACTTCATTGACTGGAGGAAGTGTGTCTATTTTTCTTCAATGACCCTGATCAATAAAATAATGATGAAATATGAGTTATTTAATGGTGAAAGATTAGTAATTGAGTGGTGAAATATCAGTTATGATATAATGAAAGACAATAATTGCATATGTGTTTAACTTTTCTTTTTCTAGTGTATCTTGTGTAAGGTTATTTCTATTATTTTGTTTTGGCATAATTAATAAAATAAATGGTGAAAGATCACTTTAATGGTGAAATATGTGAAAGGTGGATTGATATATAAAAATGTGTGTCTGTGTGTGTGTGCAATTATTTAACTTCTTAATTTTGAGTGAAGTGTTTCTTATAGTATTAGCTTGATCAGTAGAAGTCATATGTGCTATTATTGTAGCTATATCATATTTGATCTCACTGTCGGTGACTTCTTCGATCTCGATGAATACAAGAATGACGGAAGTTAATTATGGTATGGTGTGAAAGATAGTACATAAGTGGTGAAAGTTAATGAGTTATATGATGAAATATCATAATAAGAATGGTGAAAGATGAGTAACATAAGTGTTGAAAGTTGAGCAGTTTTTATGATGGAATATACATGACAACAGTTGTGAAATACAAGTAATAATATGATGAATGATGATAATATGAATAATGTCAAGTATTTTTAATAAAATACAAGTGAGTTTATTATAAGTTATAGGTTTAATGAGGGAGATTATCCTATGGGATTACACTTGTTTGTGCACTTGTTGAAACATTGTGAGTAGTAGTAATAGGTGAATTAATCATGTTGTTATCAAATGGATTAAAATCTATGCCCAACTAAAAGAAGGCATATCCATGTTTTCAACAATATTGACAATCTTTTCTACTGTTGAATTTTCTTAAGGAGAAGTATAAGGAATATTTGCATTGAAATTTGTTGAACATTGTTGATTAGAAATAACAACATCTTCCAGCCTTCTAATAGCCTCCATCATTTCTTCATTATCAAAGAATTTGTCATCCTGACTAAGGTTAATCCCACAAATTGTGTCTTCTTCTTGATTTTCAACACATGAATATTTTTTGAAACATGTCAGCGGTGAACCTGCAGGTGTTCTTTATTGTGTTAGTGTTGAGAGATTAACGTCTTGTATCAGACATAAGTTCAAACATTTCTATATAGCATTGTACTAGTCTTCTTGTTACTATGGTGAATTGTGATGAACCGTACATCAAAGTGTTATATTAGTACATAATGAAATATCAGTACAATATGGTGAACAATCATGTAAATAATGGTGACAATTAATAACTTTACAATGATTTAGTACTACTAGAGGTTATGTAATGTACCTCTTTTGCAAATGGACAATAAGCAGTTTGGTTGTGCTATGTTTTTGTTGTAGATGCTCTCCGTATATCATTCTGGTGTATTTGATCATGCCCTTCTTCTACACCATGGTGTTCTCCTAGTATAGTAGGTTGCTGGTCAGCTATAACATCATCAGGGTTTAACCTATCTAATACTTTACCTTGACCTAATTCTCCTGAATCCATTTCTTATTTAATAATGTCCAATACTCATTGCCTTGTCTATTATCATATTGTTGGTACTGTTCTTGATTTCACTTTGGCTTTTATTTGCACCCTGTCCAAATAACATGCCTGATTCGAGAACTGACATTGGAAAAAATGTGGAAAAAGGATTTTCAAGTAAAAGAATGACGCTAATGAAATTTTTATAAAACCAATGTGTAAGATCAGTATAGTGATGGTGAAAAATAAAAAAAAATTAAAGAAAACTAAGCATACCAATAAGAAAACTAGAAGTCCTGTGAAGAATCCATTAGGCCTTTTCTTCCAAGTAATATTTCTTGATATTAGCATGTCCATGGTGTACCTACACCAATTGAGTTGGTTAATCTGATCACCATTTTTCAGGGCATTGAGGATTTAAAGTTTGTTGTTAATCCTTGTACAACATTAGCAAGGCAATTGAAATAACAAACATAGTAAATTCCCTTTTAAAATATTGACCATGGTCCCTATTGTCTCTACATTTTTTCCCATTTGTTCTATGTTTGGACCCATTCTATCAACATGTCATTTATGTCCCCAAGCTTGTAGCATTGATTGATATTCATCATTTTGATAGCCCACAACCTCTTCTACTATTCTTTCCCTTATGGCCAGTTGAAAGCATATAGATATGTCAGAAGTTATGATTTCAAAATAGCTATTGTTAGCTAATCTAAATGCACTTGAAACTACATCAAAACTTTTGACTAAAAATTTTCCAGTCTTTTTATTAATTTCATCAAATTATTTGCGTAGAAAGCCGCCAAAACTAATTTCTTGTATTAGTGGTTTTTGGTCAGCATTTAATGTACGTATGACCTTGGTTGGGCCCTTTAGTGAAGTTTGACTTATTAATTCTAGTGCTTTGTATTTTTTTCTTCTTCGTTTTTTTCTAATCCAAGAAGAATAATATCCAATCCTTGTTCTTCTTCATCCCCATCATCTTCTCCTACATGATAATACTCTTCATCATTGTCTTCTTCATTTTTGATCAGCATTAATTGTTTATGGTTTTTTTATGGAGATCTTTTATCCTCATCATGTTTTGCTTTAGGTTATACTCCCTTTTTCCCTTTTTTTTAATGATCCTGTAGATCTAAGTGACATTTCATGTGCTTTCTATACCATTTTTAGTTTGTTGTGGCACCATTTCTTGATTTGCATAACATGTAACTATTGCATACTTATGCTTGCCTTGTCTGCTAAAAGATTAACAAACAATCAGTATTGGCCATAAGATATTCCTTGTTGAAAGATGACAAAACATTAGCTTTATAATATTGAAATATGGTGCTTATGATGGTGAAATATGCTTTTAAAAACCATAAGACATTATGACTTCCTAATGATTAGAAACAAGAGTAGGAATGGTGGTGAAAGATTAGCTTTAACATGAGGAAACATGAGTATAATGTTGGTAAAATATTAAGCCTACGATAATGAAATATCAACCAGAAAATGGTACTTTATCTACTTGTAGAATGAATGTAATAATGGTAAAATATCAAGGCTACTATGTTGAAACTTGTTTATGAAAATTAGCAGAAATAATCAAATTGTAATGATGGTGAAACATCAATGTTAATGTGATGAAACATTAGCATAAAGATGGTGAATAATCAAGCCTATGATGTTTAAAGATCAAGAATAAAAATTGAACTTTATCTAATGAGTGTAATGATGGTGAAAGTATCAAGATTATGATGTTGAATTATGTTTATCAAATTTATCAGACATCATCAAATTGTAATGATGAGATTTATCATGAAGAGTTAATAACATACTTTTTGTCATCATTTCTCCTTTTAGTTCTTATCTCACATTGCACTTTTTTGCATTTGTTTTGTATCCCTATTAACAACGAATGTGAAAGATCGCTATTTTGTGATGAAAAATGAGGAAATGAGTATATTGACATAGAAATATTAATCTTATGAGTAGAAACAACAAATATAATATTGGTAAAAAATTACTTAAGCGTGATGAAATATCAGTATAATGATGGTGAAATATTTGCTTACGATGGTGAAAAAGAAGGATAGAAATTTTTAGTCATTATTTTATTTCTCTATGGATAAAAAACAAGAATAAAAATGGTGAAATATGAGTAATGAGAATCAAACTATGGCATGAAACTTTCTTAGGACATTATAAACATACTATTTATTGTCATTTCTTCTTTTCATTTTCCTCTGCTATGTATTGAGTGATGTTTATTCTTCTTCAAAATTTAGGTCATTATTAACCTCAATGATCTTCCATCTTCTATTGTTTTCACCTATAAATTCAAATGAAACTATAAAATTAGGGTGAAACAACAAAATTAGGATAACATTAACTCATTATTTTAAGTTAATATTATAGAAATTTCTACATAATACAAAACATCATTGATTCTGTATATAATGTATGTTTGAATATTTTTGAAAGGAATGTACTTAGTGATGAAGAAAACAAAAAAGAGATTTCAAACTGCTGAAAGTCACACACAATCGGTTGATTGATTGAAAATCATTTGACAAGAAGAGGAAATTAAAATGGAATTGGGTTTTGCTATTGGAATGAATCAAAGAGAGAGAGTGTATTGGATTTTTATAGTGAAAAAGATAAAAGTTGAGAAAGTGCAAATGGTTTGGACTATGCAACCTGATGTATAGTATAGGAATTGACATTTTCCCTTCTCTTGGTTAGCTAAATTCTTATATATATTTTTTTAGCTAGCTCTTTCAATTTAGTCTATAGTAGTTTTATTTATTTTTGATTAATAGAAATGCTTTGATGAAATACAATGATTTGTCACTAAAAAGATTTTCATATTTCACTTTTAGATTTAAAAATTGCAAGGATACTTTGAAAATTCGATATCTATAAAATTTGAAATAGATCCTAATCTAACTCTCAATTTTTTCAATTCATTTTGTATTTTCAGTTCCAAATATGATTGTTCAACAAATGATTAGATATTATATTCAAGTATTAATCTAACAAACCAACGAGGTTCATGGTAGTCCCACACAAACCAGGGATGCCTTAAAATGTCATGTTATTTCAAACTTTATTTTAAGGAGTTATTATCAATAGCTATTTGTTATTATGATCTACTATTTTTACTATATTTTAAATACAAATTTATTAAAAGTTGTATATGTAGAACAAACTTCTATTAAAAAGATTTGATTTAGAACCAAAAAGGTTTTCCAGCTATATACTTGGAATGAAAGGTTTCTTTAAAAAAAAATAGAGAGAGGACACCCAATTCAAGCTTGATAGATCTAAGAAAATTAGCCTTGAGCTAGGGTCCACTTAATTAGAAGACCTCTTTAATAACATACTATTCTATCTATTTCAAAAAAAAGTTATTTTAGTATTTTATATGCTTTTTAAGAAATAATAAAACTAGCGTTAGTATTGTATTTATATCTTTTATTAAAAAATAATAAAATAGGATAGATTACAAAAAAGAAAAAAGAAAAAGGAATACAATTAAAAAGTAATGTTTAACTTTTTTAAAATGATTTTTTTATTTTATCAAAAGTTTAGTTTTAAAGTGACTTTTTTGTTATTTAAAAGAAATGAGTATTTATCATACATCTTATGACTTTGGTTGAGTGGTTAGTGGGTTGTCGTTATGAGTGTGGCCCATGAGTGTTCGAGTTTTGCTAACATTTATTACATTTTCACTCCACTGTCGGGCTCCTAATATTTTTTTTGTAATGTGTACTATGTGGGTAGATTTCTTTGGCCAAGTGGTTAACTCTTTACGTACCTTAATTGGAAATTCTCCATCGTAGGGCATCCGATGATGTGCTCTATATGTATGGACGAATGTATGCATGTACCGGGCGTATGTGATGAGAACTATATTTATGAAGAAAATTGAGAATTATCATAAGTTTGTTTAGCTATTTAGAATAATGTTTTTAGCCATTTGTGAATAAACTTATGATAGACTAAAAGGAGCTTCCAACATATAACATAGAAATATAAATATTTATAAAAATTTCACCATTTTTTTCATAATTAAAGAAATTTTCTTAGCCATATATGGATATTTTCCTTATATACTTAAAATAGTTTCTAGTTTGTAACATAAATATATAAATGTTTATAAAAGTGTCATAGCCTTCCTTCTTTTTCTTTTTTGGTATTTCAATACTACAGTTTTTTTAACTATGTAAAATAGTTTCCTTCACCACTTAGAAATAATTTCTTTATACATTGAGTAGTTCCTGACCTATAATACAAAAATATAAATATTTATAAAAAAAAAGGTAACTTTTTTATTCTTACATTTAGATATTATAATTTCTTTAATTACGTAGAGTAGCTAGTTTTAGTTTTCTTATCAACTGAGTGTAGCTTTTTTAATACTAACAATGTTTTTGACATCAACCCTTCATTTTTAATCTAACGATTTAGAGTAGTATTTTCACTTCTCATCATAAAATATTATTTTAATTAATTTTTTTTATTTATAAAAGACTCGTAAAGAAAAGTATAAAGTATCACATATATGGTAATACCATAAATGTATTACAATATCGAAAGAGAGAGATGATAATTCAAATTTGGGATCGTTGATATCTAAAAATTAATATTTATTACTAGGTCAAGTATTATCCGGTATTAAATATTTTGTACATATTTGTGTGTATATATAACACTATCTATATTGTCAATTAATCAAATGAAGTTATGCATATGAATTAAGGGTTAGTTTTGAGTAGTTTTTCATTCCTCAGCATTATCTTTTTGACCAACTTTTGAAAATTATGGAAATTCCAGTATATCTATGTTTTAAATTAGTTAAAAAAAAAAAAAAAAAAACTACACAACAACTTTCATTTCTTATCTTAGTCTCTTTTAAGACCTCTTCCTTCATGGATCACCTGTTATCAAATTTGTCATTGTCAATCATAAATTCGAACAGGTCTGCAACATATCTCTTGGGAAAATATTCGAATATATTACATTCAATCCTTTCACGTTCCTTAATCTAAATGTCACCTACTCTAGTCAACCGTGGCCTGTGACCGATATGGGATAAGTGTATATAATAGCTCTTCAAGGCCTCAGTTATTCTTTACTCGACACATAATCATCTGATCAGGAATCATTCTTTACTCGACACATAATCATCTGATCAGGGCTCTAATTTCCTTGATGATTGGCACTTGCCCATATAGATAGTTGGAGAAAAGTACGACTTCGTCTGTACTCTATACGTTTTTTCTTTTTAAATCAAATGTAGATGACCAAGGCTACTCTTTATCTGTGCACAACTAGTACTCCTATGTATAAAAGAATCTGCTGATCTCATTGGGTAATTTAAGCCTGAATCTCGTCCTTGGTTTCCATTTTCCAACAAATCAGAACTCACAATTATATGAGTAGTACCTCGATCGATCTCAACTGTGTAATTGATTAATCATTTTTTTTTAAAGAGAGGCGCATGCGACGGCATTCTTGTGTGGTCTTTACACAACTCTGTGTCGGCCAGTCTTTTCTATGTTGCAGTATGTGGTTTTTGATGAAGATTTTATCGGCGCTTGGACACACAATAAATTAGCGTGGCCAGCAATGGTCTTGATGGGTGTCCGTATGAATTGCCATTCAAATGGTGTATTTTTAGAAAAGAATCATTACCCGTTTTTTGCAATATGAAGGAACATCAAATCATGAAAAAGAAAGTATACACACACACACACACACACAAACACAAATAGTTTCTCCCTTTAATCACTTTTTGTTATTCTCGAACAAGAAGAAAAAATAAGTGGATTCTACTAATAGGCTCTCATAGTAAGTATATATATCATTGGTTTCAAAGAATTAAAAAAAAAGGTACATAAGTGGAGAATAACAATACATAAAGTAGGAAAAAATATTATTATTTTTTCATAGCAATCTCAATAGGGTGTGATAATAATTTTTATAGTACTAATATATAATCTAATAATAAATATATAGAGTATTATTATACACGTATCTTACGATCTATCTTATAATGATCTAGTCATAAAGTAAACACATATTCCTATGCTATATTACATAATATAGATCTGTCAGAAAAGTCGATATCGAATTTTTTAATCACGAAAAAAAGATAATTATGATACCTGTCATCGATGATGCTATGATATTTTAATAAAGAGTTGTTCGATGATACCATCTTTTAAGGAGTGTATTAAGTACATTGTTTTCATCATAATACGTGTGTATATGGGTGAGGCATAGCTATTGGATATTGCGGTGGTTTTTCTTAACTTATTTATTTATAAATAAAATAATAAAGTTATAGAATGTTATATAATATTTCAAAAACTGTAGTTGAACTTGAAAATTAATCCTCGGGTGTTAAAACTTTTTGGTTGCTTGAAGCAAGGTAGGTAATACTTGTACGACTAACCTCACGTCCTTAATTTTTCTATCATTGATGGAATATGTCAACTAATCAACATAACATCTTATTACAAGTGGGAATAATTATAATACCCCATCTATTTCATAATATAATACATATTAGATTTTTGATTTTGTTTTATATTATAAATGAATTTACAAAAATTATATTAGTAAAAATGCTTTATTTTCAATTCTAACCTTATGTTATTCTCTTTTTAATTGGGTGAATATTAAATTTAATATGAAAGTATATTGGTAAAAATATATAATTTTTTAATCTAAAATTTAACGATTTTTGATATGTGCATAAAAAACCTAATGTACCTTAAATGGATGGAGTATAATGAGGATGCAATTTGTTGCACTATAATATCCCGTAATATAATAAAAAGTTGATTGAGATAGGATTTGATTTACTTCTAATACCTGCGATAATTAGAAATTAAGTAAATATTCCAACTAGAGGTTATCTAATTGTAACATGCCTCAAAGATTTCGCCATTAATATATGTAAGTGGCTCTTGATGATTCTACATTGTAGTACATATATAAGAGTAGTACATAGCATCGGATAAAGTTTGTTTTAATAATAAAGATGAGCTTTTAAATATCAGATATTTTATTTTTAAATTTTTCTTTCTTTTCAGTATTGTAATACTTCTTATCTCGATTTTATAACATCTTTATAATGCCATCTATATAGTAATTTATATTTACTTTAACAGGTCTCTATAAATCTAAAAAAATAGTCTTAGTATACAATATATTGGCAAGACTCGGAAATTGAACATTAGATGCATGAATTAGCGCGAGTACTTAGGGATAGTTGGTGCGACAGTTGGAGCATCTAATCAAACATGATGGAGGCAAGATAAAGTGGGCGCTCGTCCTTTTAAATTAGTAGAGCTTTAATTGTTGGGACGAAGTTGCAATTTGCAAATCCCACCTGCGTAAGTTTTTGCCTTTTTTAGAATGTACTAAGCCAAAAAAGAAACAGGAATCAATTCTATTTGTTAGT
This sequence comes from Tamarix austromongolica, assembly GCA_039764185.1. Lineage (NCBI taxonomy): Eukaryota > Viridiplantae > Streptophyta > Magnoliopsida > Caryophyllales > Tamaricaceae > Tamarix > Tamarix austromongolica. Next base: position 16,992,441 of record CM077811.1, read on the forward strand.
TACGTCCTAGGTTTTATCGGCGGCTTGCTGGCATTAATGATCGACGAGTCGCACTTGTGAACTCCATTACACTAGTAGGTATAGTACCATTGATTTTCGTTGCACCAGGCGCCAGCCCCCACCCACCCCCAAATGGGCAATTTGACGGAATTAAGTAATACTTCATCAGATTTATTTATTCACCTTTTGCTAGCTGTATTCGGAGTCGTACGCTGTTTTTGCTGTTATTAAAAAGGCAAATAAAAAGTGCTTCTGGTATGGTTGCTGTAACCGTGTAAGCAAAGCTGGAAACAAATCTTCCATACAATTTACCAAGAGATCTCGTCCTAATAATAAAAATAAACAAATACATAACGTCTTACAATGACCCCTCCCTAATTGAAAAGAGCATTCCAATCCATCCAATACGATACAGTATTGGGGGAGGTGAAGCAAACTCCAATGACCTTCAATCTATGCCACCTTCCCATACATGTGTTTCACTATCATACGTTTATCTTTTCGCATCAAGCTGCTTTTGGTTGCAGTTCAGACAGGTCATATAAATAATTTATTTTTAAATTATTTTTTAAAAATAAATATATAAAATAATTATTTATTTGAAGTTAGTAAAATTACGTAAATTAAATTTTTGTTTATTGTTTATGGTATGGCATGAATATGTGTGAGAAAGTTTATAGTAAATATGCATTAATTGATAACTTATTCTTCATATGAACGTGTATTTTATAAATACATACATTTTCTCTAAAAATCTTTTCAATGATGTCATAATTCATGAGTTTGAATAATACCGTATGTGTCTTTCCAAATAACCATCGATGAATTCATGATTTATATTTTGGGATGACACCGTTTAGTTACAACAAGGTTCATTACAAATGTGTGATATTGTGACATATTGATTTTAAATAACATTTAAATTATGAATGTTATTGGTTTTTTAGTAATAATTTTTTTTACCCTTCCAAGAAAGAAATAATATGATGTGTAATAAAGTGTTATTCTACTAAATTCTAGTTAGCAAATAATTACCATTGATCCATTCCTTGAAAATATTTTTTGCATATAAAATGTTAGTATTTTGTTATCTTATTATTTTTAAAAAAAATATATATTGATAAATCTATGAAGTGTATACTTTTTTATATAAATAAGTATTTCTATTTTATATGTAATCACTATTTAAATACTACATATCCCAATCAACATCTATAAATATTTATTTTCAATTAGCTTAAAATTATCAGAAATTATTATCTATTTTATGATTGCGGATATATTATTTTTTAAAAATAAATAATTACAATTTCATAAGCAGTATTTTCTATTTTTGCAAAATATAAATATTTTAACTAATTATTGTTTTTGAACTCATCTATATAAATATTAAATTTAATAAATTATTTGTTTGCCTTGTTTAATGTATGTCATTAGTCTTTATAATCTTTAAAATAAAATAGGGTTTGTTAAGTTTCTAATCTAATATTTGAAATAATTGGGGAAAAATGTGGAAAAAAAGGTATTGCACTATATATCCTTATATTTTGACAAAATTATACTGTATAACCTTGTCCCTTTTTTGTTACAATCATATGCCTCTATGTTTACAAAATTAGGCACCAGATACCCCTATGTTAAAAATCAAGCTAACACCATTAAAATTTTAGTGATATATCATTTTGCCCTTTCTCTTATTTTTCAACCACACCCACCACCGCTTTCATATCCAAAACCTCCATGAAACTTAGTTCTTAAGCTAACCAAAACTCTTTTCCCTTCTTTTACCTACTATGGTTTTTTCTTTGGCTCAACCTTTAACAATAGAAAAATACATCAAAGAGCACCAATACCATAAACATGATGTGATTCCCATATTTAAATATTTTTATATATTTTAGATATATTAAGAAATACTATTTTTTTTACTTATTTTCTTAAATTTTGTTTTTAGCTATTCCACTATCATATTGGGCTATAGAGATGTGAGCCTTTTATGGATGAGATTTCTCAAAAGTATGCTAGATTGTTTTTTTTTGACCTCATTGATTTGTAGCCTAGTTCTTATAGTATACCTCATGAATTATATTATAATAGTTTTCAAGTTGCATCCTGATTGACTAACTTAGGCCCACAATCATAATTATTTGGTTTGTTGGTCTAAATTTGTTATTATTGATGCATTTGTATCTGATGCTCTACATTTGTTTTGGTCTTAGCTTAGGGTTAGATAGTAGCCATATATAATCTCCTAACATAATGGCTGAGAGCGGATTGTTTATTCTTCTCTCCTCAACTCTATCTGAGTGTTGATTGTTGAGTGCCAACAAAATTCATTGGAAAATGTTGATCTTTGATCATTATTGGTCAAAAAGGTTTATGGAGAAGGATATTTCTTCCCACACCTATCTCCACTTTTCCCGAGATGCTCCCTTTGAATACTCAACATTTATTATTTGAGTTGTAGTTTGAGTGGAGCAATTGTGATCATGGCCACCATTACAATTTATGTTTTTTCTCACCAATGAATATTCTTGTGCATTCTCTTTGAATTTTAGGTCTCAATCAAAGTTCGGAATCCAATTAAAAGTCTATGGTTTTGATTATGATCTATTGTATGAATTAGTTGAATTTCTTATGGTTCTTGATTTGATTTTACCCTTATTGTAGGAAAATTGATTTAGGTTCCATTAGATTGAAGGTTTTTGTCAGAAATTGGTTTATGATGAACCGAAACTTAGGGCTCCTAAATTAATTCCATTACGTTCCTAAAGTCAATATATTCTAACCATAATTCCTACACCTGGCTTCATTTTTTTTTTGTGATTTATCTTGCGATGATTACCTTTTAATTTTCTTATGGCGAGTCTATATATTTTACATTGTGGTTGATTATGATTAGTCTATTTATATAACACCTCAAAATTTACTACTAAAATTTTTTATTTTTTACTGAAGCTAAATATAAAATAGTTAGGTGTTATTGTCCTATATGATCTGAGTCTGACTACTATACCATTCTCATATCAAGTATAAGATAAAACATTAACAAGATAACAAAAGAATAAGGGAAATTTTATAAACATAGATAAGAGTTTGGAGATAGAACTTAGAATACAATTCTATTCAAAATATAACAAAGGGAACCTATGGATCCAAGAGTCTGAAAGATATTCGAACAAAAACTCAAGCTACTTGATAACTGAGACTGTATACCCAAACCCAACAATACAAGTCACTCATCCCCATAAAAATGCATTAAACTTAGCAAAATCATAAAAGTGGTCATAAAAAAATTGTACATCAATAACTAGGTCGTTTGCTCATAGAAATGAGCAACACCATAAAATAAAAGGTCATTACTTACATATTGAGTAATGCAATGGTACATATCACTAGACAAGTATGCATTACACGTAATGTCATAAAGAGAGAAAACTATATGTGTACATTACACATGAGCTGATATGACCTATAAAATTCAACAATATTAAAATCCATACTTAGATGATTATGCAAAACCATTTAATTAACACATGGAGATAAGTTCTCTCCCCTTTTCCCTGTAGATTGGAGAAAAGTTGTCAACCTCTATGATAATCTCACATCTAGAGTAAAATACACCTGAGCTAATAGTAAATATGTAATTCTTAAGTATACATACCCCCTACAAGCTAGTAGATTATTCAAATAGATTAAACTAGGGCCTTCTAACTATATAAGGACCAGGAAATTATTACAATAATTTCAATACTTTGCGGCTCATGTGTTGTTCCACTTTAAGTATTAATATCTTATCAGTACATTAATCAACACTTAGCACATAGTAAATGCAATACATGATTTACTTAATGCCATCGTACTTCCACTTTTATTACCATTAATTTATTCTGAGAAAATCTTCTTATCACCTTCTTACAAGGATCCCCTATTATCATGAATTCCTTCCAACAATTATATTTATTAGAAACAACTAGAATTGCACCATGGATAATCACATCAAGCACGTGCATACCACGTGAAGTAATGACGGGCATAAGAAGGCATAAATGTGGAAAATTATGCAAGTATAAAAATTGTAATGCCCTTACAATACCCTAATTCACAACTACACTATACCTCTACCCATAAGTCTCACAAATTAACCAAATTTAACATAGAATCCCAATATGTCATTAGCAATACCATATCTAAAAATAATAACCTAACACCAACATTTCACTCATGAAATACCGGTGTACCCTTTGATTACTATTCCCAAATTGAGTCATTTTCTTATAATATTGCACCTATGGTACTCTTACATGTCCCTAATATTTCATATATCACACTTAACATTTTTAAAATTCAAAAATGCTTATGCAACATAAAAAAAATGTATATTTTACCCAAAAGACTGTAATGCCTCTAATTCACCTAAACACCTCAAAACTTATTATTATTATTATTATTATTATTATTATTATTATTATTATTATAACTTAGACCATACTCTTCCAAGCACTAACATATTATATATCAATTTAATATGAAGACCTTAAATAATGCAATGGAATACTTGTTTCCCACAATATTTCACAAAAGACCAATATACCTTCAAAGTTGAAAATCACATATAGTCCACAAAATTACATAAACTTCCAAAATTCACCAAAATTACATTCAATCACCCCTACACTATTATCATCCCAAAAATGTAATTGGATTAAATTAAAATAGCCTATAAGGCATCAAATGACCTTAAGGCCGAAACCTCCATGAGTCCAAATACCAAACCTTTCAACCTCAACATACTACACCAATTATAATACTTAAACATAATTATATCCACTCATCTATGGACTTATCAAAATAGCATAATTAAACATGATGCTTGAGATTTTATGGCAATACCTAGCAAGGCATAAAATATGGAAATTTCACATAAAATCATAAAACTCATAAAATTATGAGTTTACTAAGTAATACATGAAGATAAATAAAATGAAACCTAGACATAATTTCTTAACAACCAATCATGCTAACATTAAAAATCATAAAAATAACACAAAACATTCAAGGATCTAATCTAGAGACATGTAACCCTACCAAAAGCTACTATAGTGTTTAAGCAATAAACACTCCTAGTCACCTCCTTACAAGCTTTGATCACTGAAAATAAAAATAACAAGAATTAGATAAGAGAATATTACAAGGATTGAGTATAGGAATGGCAATGGGTCCCGAACCCGACCCAGATTCGCTAGATCCGCTACATTTTTAATGGGTCTGGGTCGAAGATTTTTGGACCCGATGGGTGTGAATTGTGTGTGGGTCCATATATACCTTAATGGGTCTGGGTATAGGTCTAGTAGTTCTAGACCTATACCCAGACCCGACCCGCTAAACTCGTTTAATATATATATATATATATATGTGTGTGTGTGTGTGTGTGTGTGTGTGTGTACATATATAAATACTTACTAATATTATATTTCTCATTATTATCATAATCTTATTTAAGCTCCTTATTTATTTTTTTTATATGTACTTTATAAGCAATATGTATAATATTATATTCTAAAAGTATTAAAACACCATTTGAAAAGTTAACGTAACTATTTTAATATATTTATTTTTTTTACTTGGAGCATTGTTTTAATAAAAAAAATACATATTAAGTTATATAAAATATAAATATATTTTTATTTACATATATTATTAATTATTATTTTTTCAAAAATAGCCAGACCCATTTAGGACCCGTTTACCCACTAGACTTGATGGATTTGGGTGTGGGACTAAATTTTTGAGATATGACAGATTTTGGTCGAGTTTGGATCTAGGTAATATAAATGGGTCTAGGTCTGGGTTTGACTGGACCCGACTCAGACCCGACCTATTGCCATCCCTAATTGAGTAGAAACAAAAATGAAAGGGAGGAAAATAAATTCTCCAAGCTTCGAAAATGGCTTGAAGAACTAAGGTAATGAATACTTCAAAACCCAAAATTTAAATCCACTTTTGCTAACCACTAATGAACTAAAACTTAGAGCTTTAGAAGTGAGAAATGAAAAGAAAGGGAGGGAAGGAATTTGGCACAAAGGGGAAAAAACCAAGAACAACCACACAACTCCAAAACAAGAAGAATAAGAATAAGGTAGGAGAGAGGAGAGATAAAATAACAAAGTAGGAGTTATAAGTTGCTAAGTGTAGAATGATCAAATAAAGGGACATACACCCCTAATGGTTGCCAACCATATAAAAGAGAAAGGGAGATGATTCTAATGGAGGGGACGTTGGTTGCAAGTAAAATGAGTGATGGAAGTAACTGACATGGATGAGAGAGTGTAACAGAGTTAGTGGAGGATGATTGAGATGATTATGGGTATATTTTTGGTCGAATAAACAAGGACAAGGCATGATATGATCATGGGTTGTAAAGGGGTTATATTTTCAAAGTCCACATACCCAAGAAATTTAATCAAAATTATATTAGGTAAGGTAGAGCATCCAATAAATAGCTAAAAATGAAAAAAATAATCAAATAAATCCCAAAATTCATGAAAAATTAGAAAAAGGTGGAATTAATCTAGAAATCTAAATATATAAAAACATTAAGTATATAAATTAATTTGTGGTTAAGAGAAATTAAGAAAAATAAAATGGTGATGCCTACCTAGCTCTAGTCGACCAAGTGAGGTTAGCGATCGCTAGAGGTGGCAATCGGATAAGACGGGTTAGGTTCGGGTCGGGTCATAGTGGGTCGGGTCATTTCGGGTCATTTGACTTTTGCGGGTCGGTTGTGGGTTAGGTCGGGTCATTTCGGGTTCAGGTCATTTCTGGTTAATTTGTTGGGTCGGGTCAGGTTTGGGTTAAACGAACTCGGGTTCAGGTCATTTCGGGTTAACTTGATTGGTAGGGTCGGGTTGGTTTCGGGTCATTTTCTGGTTCACATGACTAGGTGGCTTTAGTCCGTTCACGTCATTTCGTGCAATATGATGGGTTGGTTCCGTTGGGTCTGAGTTTTTTTGGGTTAACTTAATAGGTCGGGTCGTTTCATATAATTTGACGGGCTGGATTTGAGTAGTTACGGATTAACTTGATGGGTCGGGTCGGGTCGAGTCGAGTTTTGATGGGTTGAGTCAAATTCGGGTCCAAGTAATTATCATTTATTATATTGTAAATATTAGAGACAATCATAAAATTACTATTGTAGATAAATGAATTAAGAATATTAGATACACTTTATTTTCACAAGTAAATAGTAAAGATATTTATAAATTTTAATAATAAAAAACATTGCATGATTGAATCTAACAAAGATATTTATCATATATTATATTTATTTGAGTACTTAAAATATTTGATTACTTGAGAAAAGATAAATTTATAAAATAAATGTGATTATAAATATGACTAAATAGTGTATAATTATCATTTATTACATTGTAAATATTAGAAACAATCATAAGATTACTAGTACAGATAAATGAAATAAGAATATTATATGTGCTTTATTTTTACAAGTAAATAATAAAGATATTTATAAGTTTTCACAATATTATATTTGATTACTTAAAATATTTATAAATTTTACAAGTAAAAATATTAGATATTTATCATTTATTATATGTACTTGATTACTTAAGAAAAAAAATATAATTTTATAAAATAAAGGTGATCATAAATATGACTATACAATGTACAATTATCATTTATTACATTGTAAATATTAGAGACAATCATAAGATTACTAGTACAGATAAATGCAATAAGAATATTATATGTTCTTTATTTTTACAAGTAAATAATAAATATATTTATAAGTTTTAACAATATTATATTTGATTACTTAAAATATTTATAAATTTTATAAGTAAAAATATTATATATTTATCATACATTATATTTATTTGATTACTTAAAAAAGATAATTTTATAAAATATAGGTGAGCATAAACATGACTATACAATGTATAATTATCATTTATTATTGTAAATATTAGAGACAATCATAAGATTACTAGTAAAGATAAATGAAATAAGAATATTATATGTACTTTATTTTTACAAGTAAATAATAAAGATATTTATAAGTTTTAACAATATTATATTTGATTACTTAAAATATTTATAAATTTAATAAGTAAAAATATTATATATTTATCATATATTATATTTATTTGATTACTTAAAAAAATATAATTTTATAAAATACTGGTGAGCATAAGTATGACTATACAATTTATAATTATCATTTATTACATTGTACATATTAGAGACAATCATAAGATTACCAGTATAGATAAATTAATTATACAATGTGTTTTAGAATATGTCTAATTTCAATTTTGAACCGTCTATTTAAATATTTGAATAAGATTTGACCGGATCTATAGTTCGGGCTCAAAAACCCTAATTATGTTAAATTGGGTAATTCCTTAATAGTTTTTTTTTTTATCAATTGAGTATACAATATGTTTTGGAATATGTCTAATTTCAATTTCAAACTATCAATTTAAATATTTGAATAAAATTTGATCAGATTTGCAGTTTGGGCTCAAAAACCCTAATTATATTAAATTGGGTAATTCCTTAATATTTTTTAATCAATTGAGTATACAATATGTTTTAGAATATGTTTAATTTCAATTTTGAAAATTCAATTTAAATATTTGAATAAGATTTGACCGAATTTGCAGTTCGGGCTCAAAAACCTTAATTATGTTAAATTGGGTAATTCCTTAATAGTTTTAATCGATTGAGTATACAATATGTTTTAGAATATTTCTAATTTGAATTTTGAAAGGTCAATTTAAATATTTTTATAAGATTTGACCGGATTTGTAGTTCAGGCTTAAAAACCTTAATTATGTTAAATTGGATAATTTCTTAATAGTTTTTAATCAATTGAGTATACAAAATGTTTTAGAATATGTTTAATTTCAATTTTAAACCATCAATTTAAATATTTGAATAATATTTGATTGAATTTGTTGTTCGGGCTCAAAAACCTTAATTATGTTAAATTGGGTAATTCCTTAATAGTTTTTAATCAATTGAGTATACAATATATTTTAGATTATGTTTAATTTGAATTTTGAAACGTCAATTTAAATATTTGAATAAGATTTGACTGGATTTGCCGTTCGAGCTCAAAAACCTTTATTATGTTAAATTGGGTAATTTCTTAATAGTTTTTAATCAATTGAGAATAAAATTTATTTTAGAATATGTCTAATTTTATATTTAAATAATATTTGACCAGATTTGTAGTTCGTGCTCAAACCTTAATTATGTTAAATTGGGTAATTTCTTAATAATTTTTAATCAATTGAGTATACAATATATTTTAGAATATATCTAATTTCAATTTTGAACCGTCACTTTAAATATTTGAATAAGATTTGACCAGATTTGCAGTTCGGGCTCAAAAACCTTAATTATGTTAAATTGGGTAATTCCTTAATAGTTTTTAATAAATTGAGTATATGATATGTTTTAGAATATGTCTAATTTTAATTTTGAATTGTCAATTTAAATATTTGAATAAGATTTGACCAAATTTGCAGTTCAGACTAAGCACTTGTTTGAATCTCCTTACAAAAAGTAATTGTTTTTGATAATTACTTTATTTTTAAAAAAATTTTGGCTAAAATGTTTCCAAAATAAGTAACTATCATAGATAATTAATTTTTGTAAGGAGATCTAAACAAGTGCTAAAAAAACCCTAGTTATGTTAAGTTGGGTAATTCCTTAATAGTTTTTAATCAATTGAGTATACAATATGTTTTAGAATATGTCTAATTTAAATTTTAAAGCGTCAATTTAAATATTTGAATAAGATTTGACCGGATTTGCAGTTCGGGCTCAAAAACCTTAATTATGATAAATTGGGTAATTTCTTAATAGTTTTTAATCAATTGAGTATACAATATATTTTAGAATATGTCTAATTTCAATTTTGAACCGTCAATTTAAATATTTGAATAATATTTGATCGAATTTGTTGTTCGGACTCAAAAATCCTAATTATGTTAAATTGGGTTATTCCTTAATAGTTTTTAATCAATTGAGTATACAATATGTTATAAAATAGACCAGATTTATAGCACGATGGTGTTAAGAGTTAGTAATTTTTAGTTGGTAACAATTGTAATTACAATTTCATTAGGTAACTAGTAACCACTATAATTACATTTTTAGAGTCTGAGTTTGATTTTCTATTTGTTATAAACTTATAATCTGTGTACTCTATGTAAATTATTATAATATTTGTTGTTTTAAAAATATGCGTCAAAAGTTGGAGCTATGAGATTTTTTCTTTATTCTAAATGATATTATATAGAATGTCTAGGGTAAAAGTATGAAAAATAAGTACAATTTATAAAATACTATATTTTTAAAAGCTTTCAATGAATAATAAATTATGTGTAATTTATTATTATTATTATTATTATAGATTTTGATGTCTGGTTGGGTCAATGTCGGGTCAGATTGGGTGAATATCGGATCGGGTCGAAGGCGGGTCAGGTTGCTGTTGGGTCATGGGTTGGCATCGGGTCAGGTCGGGTTGATTTTTATCGGGTCAGTGCCGGATCGGGTTAATTTCGGGTCGGGTTTCGCTCGGGTCAGGTTGGGTTGGACGGGTCGGGTCAACTTTTGCCGGTTCTAGCGATCGCCCATCGGATGCCCTAAACAAACATGTCTTCAACGCTGCTAGCTAGTGGACTAAAGGTAAGACTCAATCAACTATCATTCGGATGAATTAAAATAATAAGGGTTTGAATCATAGAAAGGTAAAAAATAAGAGTTTGAGGGGTATGGGTAAAGTGTTCAAATAAGGTTTAAGGGTTAAGGAAGGAATTAGGAGACTAATCACCCATAAATTAGGGTTAGAAGAATTTTGTGGTATTATAATTTAGGATATGCTTATTCGTTGATTCTTATTTTCTTTAAGCCTCAAACTAAATATGTCATCCTATTGCTTTTTTTTTTCTTCTATGGCTTATTGGTTTTGGTCGTATGATCTTATTTTGGTGGATGAGTGTTTGTTGTTTGTGTATTCATATACATGATTCGTTACTATTATTATAATTAATTTGTAGGATTTGACAGTTATTTCTTATCCTTTACACTAGGAATATGCTCTTCTCTTTCAAGGACTAGCCATCATATGTTTAGCCATTTACCTATTTTGATCTGGTACAATATTTGACTGATCATTATAGTGTCTAGCTATTACTTGGTCTGCATGTCTATTTGAGTCCTTGGAATAATCTTGATTCTTGTCTTGTAATACCAAAGTCCTATTATTAGTGACCATTTGAGTTTAGGTGTTATATTAGAGGTGGAAAGTTGGCAATTTATTGCAACTTCTTGGGAAATTTAGTTTGAATTTTACCTTCGTCAAAATTATTGTTGGTGTTACATGTTAGGTTGACATATATATCCTTGTTGTTGTATACGTATTTGTATGAATGTGTTTATGTCTTTACTTTTTTTTATTGCTACATTTGATTATCTACATAATGTGTGAGCATTTGTTGTTTTTTTTTTGTCTGCTTGTATGTATGTGGGCCTTATGATAAATAAGGACACCACATGATCAAGTGATGTTCCTCTTTAGGTTTTGATTTCTCCCTTCAGGTTGAAGTACACACCTTGAAGGTTAAAGTAGCCTTGTATTCTATAACTATTCCTCTTGATGCTCATATATTAATTATTTTGGTCTTGGTTGATGCTTGACTTGGGGCACTATTTGTACGATTTGTTTGTTGGTTTTCATGTTACCTAAACTATTTTGGACAATTTAGTTAGTTGATTCTTGGTATGGCATGGCCAATACTTATGTTAAGTAAGGATTCTTAATATACTATCAAGGATTCAGGTCAATAAGGTTGAATCATGGAATACCCTAGTGATTCAAAATTGTTTAATTCTGTCTCTTTGGTCTTCGCTTTGTGTTTTGATTTCTAGTTGGTGAATGAAAATACTTCCCATCCTTAGTTTTGAATTTTGTCTTATTTACCCTACTTATATTTGTTTTTATATATCATTCTAAGATAAACTTGTATCTTTGTATGCTTATAAGCTTCTTCATTCTCCTTTGACCTCTTGCACATTTTGAGATGTAACTTTTTCTAAGAAGAGGGGAATGATGCAATCCCCATACCTGAATATCTTTATATATTTTAGAGATATTTAGAATTACTATTTTTTTTATACTTATTTTCTTACTATATGTTTGTAGGTATTATTTAAGTATCAGATTGAGCTTTGGAACTGCGAGCATTTTATGGATGGAATTGTTTGGAAATTTGCTAGATTGATTTTTGTATTTGAGTTTTGTTTATTTTTAGCCTAGTTTATATTCTTACAACCCGTGCTTTGTATTTTAATAGTTTTTGATTTGCATCCCAACTAGCTAACTTCGTAGTTGTTTGGCTTGTTAGTCTAAATTTGCTATCATTGCTACCAGGTGCTCTGTTTTGTTTAGTCTTGGCTTTGGGTTAGATAAGAGTCATATATCCGCTCGTAACATCTCTTAGGCCGTTCTTTGATTGTAATTTTTAGTTTGAATAAAATGACTGAGAACCGATTGTTTCTTCTTCTATCTTTGATTCTATGTGAGGGCCGATGAAATTTGTTGGAAAATTATTGTTATTGGTCAACAAAAGTTTATGGAGAAGGATATTCCTTCCCATGCATATCTCATACTTTCTGGGTCGTCCGCTTTGAACACTCATCATAACACCTCCAATGTCAGAACCTTCGTATCACCACCTCCACCACACACCTTCAAAAGCCGAATAACACTGCCCAAATAAATGCCGACAAACAAATCATACTTTCGAACTAAACAATTAACCGAATAATTGAACAAATCAATCAATTAAATAAATTAATCCGATATCCACAGTATAGAAGCAAATTAAAACCACTAATGCTGTAACAGGTGCTTATCAATTCATGTGCACACTACTCAGTGTTGAGCTTTTCTCAACTTAAACAATGTACTTTTGCAGCTGGGAAGCTCTTGTAGTGAATGTATTTGTTGTGAAGCGGAGGTGTTTGGTTGATTTCGAATACCCAGCCGCTAGCTAATGCAGCGGAGCTGTGCGGTGGCTTCTATTCAGATCCCTCACAATTAAAAAAAAAAAAAAATCCGAAATTGCAGCGTTAAGATTTTTGTTGGAATTCCACCGATAGATAATGAGAAATGGTGGGGACTTGGACAATGAAGATGAGGAACGTGGCATATGGATAGCAATTTGAAGAACCTTCTCCTCCTGCATCAGTCGTCAGAACTCCTAAACTAACCGACGCATTGTCACTGCCAGTAGTAAGGGAGTCAGATTGCATCGTTCCGAACAAATTGGCCCCCAACCCCACACCAGTACTACCACTAAACGGATAACATACCTCCGATTAGGTTCTAAGTTTCAGGCAACATTAGAGGTTGTAGTGGAGAACCTGCAGGCACTTCGATCGTTAAGGGGTGGATATTAGGTTTATTAACTTTTAATTTTGGGTATTTGGATGAATTAGTGCGTATTTGATAATTACATCTCTATTATTAAATTATATAGATTTTGGGTTATTTGTTCTGCACCATATACTATTATAGCCTCATCGCTCTTGCTTTGTCCTACCAAGCTATAATTATTAATTTTAACAAGTAAAAATATTATTAATTTTAATTATAACTAGATAATCACTATAAATAATATTAATTATATTTTTTAAAAATAAATTAAAAAATATTAAAGTAATAAATAATAATAATTATCTTAATCATAATTATAAATATATAATAAATAGAGAAATTATAAGAATAATATGAATTAAAAATATAAATTAATAATTCACAAAAAAATCACTATGCATTATTATAAATAATTAATCAATACAAATACAATTTATTTTATTAATAAATAAAAATTTATAATTTTGACATTAATAATTATTACTACAAATAATATTAACAATAGTTATAAACAAATAATTATTAAGAATAATATTATTTAAGATTATTCAATATAATTAATAAAAATATCATTAGTCTTAATTTTAATTAAATAATCAATACAAATACCCTTGATCATAGTACTTATTAATTAATTAATGATAATAACATTATTTATAAAGTTATATTAATAATATTAATATTAATTATAAATAATAAATGATCAATATGAGAAATTATAATTATAATTTTAAACAAAAATTAAGAAAAATAATAATGATCATAACTACAAATTAATTATCATTCAAAACAAAAATAAACAATTAATCAAAGCCAACAATAATATTTTTAATGATAAATAAATATGTTATAATAATTTTATTATTTAAAATCATTACAAATAATGTTATTTATAACTGTAAATAATAATTTATAATATTATTTATGATTATAGCTTATAATTAATGTAAATATAAATATTCTTACTTATTATTAAATAATCAACACATATTATATAATCATATCTATAAATAATCAATTAATAATACTAACATATAGTAATTAAAATAATAACTTAATAATTATTAAATATATTTGTAATCATTATTATGAATAATTAAGCGATACAAAAAAAATACTAAGTATAATTTTAAATAACAAATTAATAATATTTAATTTATTATAGCTATAAATTAGTGCTTAAAAATATTAATAATCTTAATTATAAATAATTGGTCAATACAAATAATATTAATTTCAATTATAATTCAATTGTTCATAAGAATATTTTAAACTATGATAATTAATAATAGTTTTAATCATACATATAAAGAAATAATTGATAAGAATAATATTATTTATAATTAATATTATTATTAATTATATTTTAAAAACTATGTATTATTAGTCTTAATTGAAATTAATTGATGAATACAAATAATATTATTTATAAGTATAATTAAATAAATAATAATAACAACTATTGGTTGCAATGATAAATTAATAATTATTGAAAATAATAACAAACATAATTGTAAATGATAAATCAATATGAAAAATATTAAGTATAATTTAAAAAAATTAAATTAATAAGAATAGTATTAGTAGGAAAAAATTATTATATAACCATGATTTTTTTATAGTAGTTACACGTCATATAACCCTCCGTGCACTTTAGAGACTTTCATCATGTAACCTTGAGTATTTTGACGGAATGTTATCTAATAGGTAAAAGTGTAACATTGAAATTATATCACATATAAGATATAAACTCATGGCTATATTAAGTGTTTTCAAAAAACGCATGGTTGATGTAATACTCTTATTTTTATAACCAAAATTTATTATTTCTTTTGGAAAAAGGTCTATAGAAATTAAAACTAAATAGGGATCATGTGTATGATACAAGGCTAAATAATCCTCATACCTCAAAGAAGGTAAAACTATTACCTACCCCATCAATAATCATAATAAATTTGAAAATAATATTGATAACAATATGAGTTTAAAAAAAACTAAACTAATATTAACAATTATTCTTTTAGAAAAAATAATATATTAGTTTCATAATTAATATTATTATAGATTTTAATTTTGAAAATGGTTTGATTTTTAATATGCTATTACTGTAATTTTTAATTTATTATGGTTTTTAGTTTCATAATAATTATTCTTCCCAAAATTAATTTCAAAATTTTAATGTACTACTAAAATCATTTTATTTTTAATATTATTTTTGAAATCAATGTTTATATTAATACTATTTTCAAAATTATTAATATTAATTTTAATGAAGCCACCAATCAAAAACTACCAACACAATCATAAGGTATGTTAATTGCAAAGGGAAAAGGCTTTTCCGTATGTGAGAACATATAACAAGTTGTCAATCGATTCAATTATATATATCAATATCCGTGGTACAACATACTTTGAGCGAAAATCAACTAGCTCCTCAATGTCTCAATTGACCATACCCTGGCCGACCAAAAACGTGTTGGAGACCTTGACTATATCTGCTAATAATAAAGCATAGTTGACTTTCATGTGACAAACAAAAAAGCTGATAGTTTCATTGTTTACATACCAGTATACCACCAAAAACCCGCCCCCTGCAAAACAGCAACAAAACGACTGCAGGAAGCTCAACCTCGCCATTAAAGACTTTAGTCAAGGGCATGGACGTGGTCGCCCCACACCCGACATGGCACCTTCAGACCCCTATGGTAAAAGTACTTTGGGAATTAGAGATAAGGCTATTCCGTGACGATAGGTCTTCGATGGATGGTAATACGGTAATGTTGTCCGATTATTTAGTCTCTCCATAATATATGTATTTACCAAATATACACAAATGGAAATATGTTTCCAGATGGGAAAATAGCAGTTGTATCAATGAGTGCCCTCTTGTTAATATAACCATGATGCCCATTCCCTGTACGTAGAAGTTTGGATACAAAGATATATCGTATTAAGCTTAATTGACTAGAAAAAGTCTATCATGTAGCGATGTGATTAAGGAAAAAGGAAGGAATGAAGATCCTCGCGGTCCTGGAAGATAAAATCCATGGATTTCAATCCACTAGAAAAGTCAAATGATTCATACGCAGGCACCACTTGAACCATTTCGGTCCGTTGCGAGAAGGCACCAAAGGCCGACATGAGCTAATACTAACACACTCATATAAACCAAATAAATAATAATTTTGGGAATAAAAATCAATTAATCTTACCATTACAGAAAAGCTAATACATGACGGTTAAAAAATTGATATACGTAACGGTTTATAATCACCGTCTAATCAATCAACATTTATGCTATATATGGCAGTGCTAAAAACCGTCATATAATTATTTAAATTTGACTTAAAAATTAATGATGTCATATTTCATACGACGGTTTAATTAAAAACACAATTGTGTATATTAATTATACATGATAGTTATAAATCAAACTCGTTGTGTATAACCATATCTTCTTCCCAGCCAGTGAGATTGAAAATATATGGCGGTTGGGATGCATAACTGCCGTGTATATATATAATACACGACAGTTCTGGGTCTCAATCGCTGTGTATTTTCTATCTCGCTACAATACACAACAGTTCCGCATCCTAACAGCAGGATATTCCTTTGTTTTTTTAAAGAATATTTTAATCATTGTCCTACCACATACATTTTTACCTACATATGTTTCCATGATACTTTCACCACCGTCATAAGTATCTGCCTCATCCAAAATAACAAGCTACCAAAATAAACAAGTGTATACTTTCATTATATATTTTGCATACAAGACCTTATACAAAATTCTTTTTCATTCATATTTACACTTTATGTACAAAAAATTAAAGTTGCACACAATTCTACTCATAATAATCATAAAAACTTGTAATAATTAAGAAGGTCATGATGTTGATAGGCCTACAAAATTTGAAAAAGATCATGTTAGTATTAATGTATATAGATAAAAATAATTAATATAAACTAAACAAAGTAAGTACACACTTCTCCTAGCCTCGTCTAATATTTGCAAATGATTTTCTTTATAAATATCATGCCGTACTATCCATAACTTATATTATCTTGTTGTCATGGACACTAAAAAATAAAATATTAATTATATTATCTTATTAGTTTCTTATAATAAATCCTTAATATTAAATGATAATGATTCTTAAATGAAACAAAAACTACAAACATTAATTTTTTTTCTAAGACATACGGGGTGGTTGTGCCATTCCCTTAAGTCTAGAAGGAGCTAATTGATGTAGTAGTTGTATATTAAAATAATTATACACACACATGCACATGTGTGTGTATCCAATATGCATTCCTTGAAGATGGTTGCAATATCACTAGTACCCAATACATGTCGAAGGAAAATAGAGCAAACAAGAGGGCTTATGGAGCTATCTTCATCAATTTAACCACATAAGAAACAAGTTCAATATTATCATTTTCATTGGAGATCGTGTCTGAGGATAGAAATATATATACATTAGATTTGTCCAAGACATTAGATAATAAATTATCTTTCAAGGATCTATGACCATGATAGAATAAATTTTTAGTATCAATACCACCTTCCTACCAATAATTAAAATAAGGTTAAATGTAAAATGATTTAAATTATCTTGTATATGCAATTAAATGTTGATATTGTAACACTTCACCCTGTAACAAATGTAGGATATCCTCTGGCCCAATCTAGATATTCACATCTTCTAATTTCATGTGTAAATCAGCTAGAAGAGGAATCCTAATAAAATTACCATCCAAAGAAAGTATCATGTCGAAATACAACCTAAATTGAGGTGATAGGTCATGAAACTTGATTATTGTGTTCATTTCCAATGCTTTTTGGGCTTCACATACTCCATATCTTTTATTCTCTTTTACAATATTTTTTTTAATAATATGATCACCCTAAATAAGAAAATTGGATGACATAATTATTAGATCATATATTATCATTTAAGTAATAAGAGTGTAATATAAAATTAAAAAAAATTAGATTACCTCATCCTTAATAATTACAAGGTTACTCGATCATCCAATGAATTGTTTAACTAGTAAGCATAGTACAGGCATATCCTCTTCTTCACGATTATATACCACATCAAGTGGCACTAACTCCATTAAATATGCCTTGAGGATATTATGAATTGAGACCCAAACTTTATCAACTCCCAATGACAAAGTCTGAAGGGTTGAGTTGGACTTAATAAATGTTGTAGCATTTGCTGTTGTAGGCCCATCCTCTATGACTTGTAAGCTATAAGGATACCGACCCTGTAATTGATAGTCAAAAGTTTCAAGTTATGGCAAAAAAATTAAATATATTCAAGTATGTTGAGTGTAGTGTAGTATGTTACCTCAATAATTTTCAGAAAGGGTTTAGGGACACTAGATGTAGAGTGTTGAACTAGACATTGTGAATATGAGGATATACTATCCAACATTCTAAGGATTGCCTCTTGTGATTCCCTTATCTCCGCAATTTCTTTCTCCATCAGTTCATATTTTTCATTTGAAGGGTGAGAACTAAGGCGGCATCCAAATATCTTAGATAGGTTGAACCCGTAATTATATGTCTTACATCGATTACTACACTCTTGAGTGCCCAAAGCATTTGTCAAAAGGCCATTTGGACCTTCTTTATCAAAAGCATAGGCAAGATAGTCATTTCTCAAAATTGAATATTTAAAGTAATAAACAATATTTAGAGATAATTAACCATATTAAACTAAGTAAAGATAAATATTGTGTACCTTAAAATTTTCTTAACCAGTTGTTGAGTTGTTTGTTAACAAGCTTTCCCTTCTTTACCCTTACATATATCTAAATATTAGCTCGCTTTGGGGGTACATATGGGGTATGGTTTAGCTCTACTTCCTCCATCAATTGTTTCTCCTAGTAAAAATATTTAGTAATAGTATTAAATCTTAAAAAAAATAGAATCAACTAAAAATACTTGGCAACAATATTAGATCATAAAAATACTTATCTTCATACCAAGGCTTCTCTAGCTTTCTTGTTGCCTCTATGTCCTTTCTTGTGAGCATAAATATTTTTCTCTACATTAACTATGTTTTTAGCATTTTTCATCTGTCAGAAAAAATATAGATAGATGATGTTAGTTTAAATTGTAACCTAAGTACACTCTAATTATATTAAAAAGTTAATAATAATATATTCATACATACTTCATATTTCTCTGAAGTCCTCAATAAATAGATGACCCTAAAAAAAACTCCCTTCATTGGTTGAGGGTGATCACATCCCTATAGATATCTGGAGGCGTGGATATGATAGTACGATCAGCTGTATACATATGGTTTTTGCATCAATGACTTTCAATCTATTTAGGAATTTGCAGTTTAACTCATAATAAGTTTTTTTTTATATTTTTTTTATGTTATTGTCCAACATTAAATCCTTGCTACAATCATAAAAATAAAATAATTAGTACACATATAATTAAATTATCATATAGTAATAACAAAAAAAAGTCATATCTATTAAATACCATAAATACCATAGTTCCATGTCACGCCCTATCCTTCAACTCTATTGGGACAACCTTCCAAGTCTAATAAGTGATGGGGATATGTGCACGAGCCTTAAAGTTACAATAATCAACGATCAAACTCATATTCTCGCCCACTAGATACCCTGATTCATCAAAATCAACGTTAATCACAATGTCCCTTTCTCTGTTTCTAATAATTTGTGTCAACTTAATTCTTCCCCTTATTTGTATTTTTCCAACCTCTTGAGCATATGTATCTTCAAGTGGATCCATAACTGGAACAATGAACAATAATTATATATTAGGAAGCAATTAATATGTGATGTGATATAGTTAATATATAAAAAATAAACTTTTATACACAAAATAAAACAAAACAACACATAGGAAGTAATTAAACATTTCATCTATAATGCTTTAATCTATAGAAGAAATTTGTGTTGTAACATAATGAATAATTTTGTAAATTTAGTACAACTATTGTACAAAGGTTTCTCCAAATTATTAACCAACTTTTCAAATATTTTCGAATGGGCTCTAAAATGTTCTTCAACATTGTTGGCCGGGTCCACCATGTAAGTAAAATCATCTACAACTTCAACATTATCGTGGTCAACCACACTAGGTTCATTAAGAAGTGGCTCTCTGTAACACCCCCAAAATTCACTACTAAAAAATTTCGTTTTATCAAAAGATAATAGCGGAAGCCGATAAATAAAACGTGAATTTTGGGAGTATTACTGCCACACTTAGTACCAGACCGGTTCACTCATACCGTTCCAGTACCAAGTGCTAAGGCTAAGAAATGAAATACATTCTGGAAGAAATTCAACACACATAAATCAGAGTAGCGCATCAAATCGTTTACAATAATAAAATCCACCAACGGTGGTTACTTTAACAACGTTAATATTTAAAACCAAGAATTTAAATGAGAAAGAGAAAAAGCTAACGATACCGGAAAATTCCTTACTCTCCTTCCCGTAACCCACTTGAATAGCACCTGAAAATACCTGCAAGGGCACTGCCCATTGAATAGGCAGGGGCCCCATAAAGGGAATCCCTTCAGTACTACGGTACTGAGTAACCCTTTAATACCACACTTAAAGACAGGCCCACATACGGCACATAATGCAAGCTACACATATAAATAATGAGAGATGCATACATAACAATAACAAACATAATACTTTATAAGTCACGATCGATAATTTGGGCCCTAAGCCATGTCATAGTGTAAGATCAATACATTCGGGCCTTAAGCCATCATTCCATCATCATTCCATCAATCTCATATTTTATATCCATGTGAGTGCGATAACCCCACTATTATAGCCGGTGGACCGGAAGTCAACACACAGGGCAGAACGCCTCTGACCACTATTATTGCCGGTGGACCGGAAGGTAAACACACAGGGCATAACGCACCTGACCACTATTATTTGCCAGTGGACCGGTCTGGCCCCCACTCACATGGTGTTCCACTATAAGTGATTAGTATTTTTCCATAATCTTATTCACATACAATACTGGTTTTATTGAGCTCGGGACCCCCACTATTTTAGCCGGTGGACCGGAATATATATAAAATCATCATCCAGGGCACAACGCTCCTGGCCACTATTATAACCGGTGGACCGGTACTCATAATCACATACCAGGGCAACACGCTCCTGGACCACTACTATATCCGGTGGACTGGTACTCAATATCACATACCAGGGCAACACGCTCCTGGACCACTATTATATCCGGTGGACCGGTACTCAATATCACATACCAAGGCAACACGCTCCTCGACCACTATTATAACCGGTGGACCGGTACTCAATATCATAATCATTTGGGCCCGGCTCATTAATATTCCACTTTCAATAATAGTATCTTTCCTTTTCTTTAATTAGCACATCAATCATATTTATTTGCCTCGAATGGGAGATCGAAAACCCGGGACACAAAGGTACACCGGTCGTACCGGTGCATACCAGCTACTCATTACCCTTCAACCATGAACCCAAGGACGCAAAGGTACCCTGGTCGTACTGGTGCATACAGCTAACTCAGTACCCTACCGACAAGGACACCTAATCCATAAGTATGCATACCCCCTAACTAGGTCCGTAGAGCTAGAAAGAGTAAGATATAGGGCCTGGCTAGGGCACAAAGGCACACCAGCAAATACCAGAATAATCATGGACTAAACCACGTCCTTAGGGTAGCGACCCCTAAGGAGTCACCATTCCCGATCTCGAGGTCTTTCACTTTAAGTAATAATGTCTTAATTAAGGTGATCATGAAAAGCACGATAATCCGATACTTATTCACTTTCAATCGTTCTGATATCATTAATCGTTTCTTATTCAGATGATTATCCAGGATATCACAGAGAAACCATTAAGGCCATACTAATTATCAAATACTCTTACTTGGTTAATCGGCATTATTTGATTCATATTATAATGTTCCACAATCTTAAAGACATGTTAGGTACAAATTACCCATTTGCCCTTTACTTATATAATTGTTAAGTATCCATTCCTTACTCGCCAAATTACCATATTACCCTTTAGGTTACATAATTACCAGATTACCCCTTGTCTAATTTAGATTACTAAATTATCCCCTACGCTTTTTAGATCACCATTCACTCCTCATAATTGCTACACTTATCATATTTCCCATTTGGATGGTTAGATTACCAAATTGCCCTTCTCCTTTATCATAATTACCATTTTACCTCTCTCAATTATATTAATTGCCATTTACCCTTTTCAATTATCATAAATCCCAAATTAACCTTCCTCATAATTAATTTACCCTTCTTCATAATTATAATTACCAATTTTACCCTTCTCCATATTTAAAATTACCATACTGCCCTTTAATTGGTTAATTTACCAAATTAACCTTCTATAGCATCATACTTATCCAATTGCCCTTCTACAATCATAATTTAATTGCTACATTACCTTTTGTCATTATCATCATTACCACGTTACCCCTTACTCCCAAGTTTACCATAATATCCTTTTATTTACAAAATTACCATTTTACCCCCTTACATCCAATTTTACCATAATATCCTTTTATTTATGAAAATTACCACCATACATCTTTTACTTTACAAATTACTATTTTACCCCTTCACATCCAAGATTACCATCTTTATCTTTCCTTACATAATTACCATTTTGCCCTTCTTTTCCAAATTACCATATTACCCCTTTACTTATAAATTACCACTTCACCATTCACTTATAAAATTTACCATATTACCCTTTACTTATGAAATTACGATTTTGCCCCTCTACCTCCAAAATTACCATAATGCCCTCCTTCATCCACAATTACTATTTTACCCCTACTTCCAAAATTACCATTCTTACCACTTACTTATAAAATTATCATTTGGCCATTTAGTCATAAAATTACCATATTATTCTTTTATCTCAAAAAATTACCAAAATACCCTTTTCACTTATTAAATTTCCATTCAACCACTTTATTCACCATTTTTATGAATTTACTAACACTACATAAAATAATGATATTAATACTTCATTTTTATCATCTAAGTCCACCAACTTGTCATTTTTCAACATAATACTCATTAGCAACTACATACATTGATTCACATACCTCATAAGCATAATTACTAAAATACCCTTAAACAATAACATCATTCATGCATTAGCAACATGATACATCATAAACAAGTATTTAACATTTCCATCCATAATCAAACTCCTTCCTTAATTAACATACCTACATATGGCACAAAATTTATCATGCTTTTTCTTTTTATCGAACAATATAAGAAACCATATACATATCATGCTAAGCATACAAAGCATGTATAAAATCATACTAAACCCTTAATGTGCTAGCCTACGTTTTTCCATATATTTAAGGGAGGATTAACGGTTACCTTAATCCTGCAAAATATCAAATCTTACCAAGCATAATTAGCAACTCAACGCCTAAAAATAATATGCATCATATTTGTTAGAAATAAGAAGTTAAAAAGGATAAAACTTTATAAAACAAATTTATTTAATAATAATACACTTTAATTAAATATGCATATACCTCAAAAATTTTCCAAACAAATTCCAAAATAAGGGGGAGCTCACGCTGCATGGGCAGCGTGAGTTTCATGCAAAAACCATGGGGGAAAAAGGCTCAAAGAGGGTGAAGGGAGCAAAATCCATTATTTTCGGGTTAGGGTATTTAGGCTAGAAAAGAAGGTGGTTGGGGGAGGTTTCAAGGCAGGGGAATGGTGCAGAAGTGAAGAGGGGTTGTAGGTGGAGGCTAAGGGTGGTTTCAAGGCGGCATAGGGCGGCGGAGACGGTGGCGGCAAGGCGGCGAAGTTGGCTGCCGAGAAGGGTCGAGGTGGAAGGGCTGAGAAGGAAGGAAAAGTGGAGGGAAAAATGGAGGGGTTCAAGGGTTTTTTTCGGCCAACTAAGGCATGGCGGTTGTAGAGGGGGTTGCAGGGTGTCGAACGGTGAGTTGGGTGGCGGCAGAGGTGGCCGGACGGCGGCGGAAGTGGCGGTTGCAGGCGGCTCGGTGGTAAGGGGGAAAAACAGGGGAGAAAAGAAAAGGGGTTGAGAAGGGAGGGAGTGTAGGGCTCGAGGGGCGGCGTGGTGGTGTAGGGTGGTAGTAGGTGGTGGCTGTAGGCGGCGGGCGGCGCAGGGGCTGGGCTTGGTGGTTCAAGCGGCGGAAATAAAAAAAACGTGAGCGAATGGGAGGAGGAGAAAAGAGAGAGGAGGGGGCTCGGGAAGGGGATGATAGGCTCGAAAAATGAGGGGAATGCAGGGCTGGGGACATGGAGAAAAAGAAGAGGGAGAAGAGAGGGGCAGGGATGGCCGGCGATCGGCGCTGCAGGTGGCAGGTGGTGGTCGGGTGGCAGGGGAAGACGGGGAAGAAGAAGGAAAGAAACAGGGGCACGCGGCTAGGGATGCAGGGGTTGGTTGGGTTCGAATGAGGAAAGAAAATGACGGGGGAGAGAGGAAGAGAGAGGGCAGGGAGCTAGGTGGTGGCCAGGTTGCAGGCGGCGGCGTGCTCGTCTTGCGCAGGCTGTCGGGAGTGGGAGAAGAAGGGAAGGAGAAGAAGAAAGGGACTGGCTGGCGGCTGGACCGGCGCAGGAAAAGGAGGGAGCCGGCCGGTCTAGGGGAAAATAAGGAGGCGTTTGGGCTGGTGTGCTGGGCGGCGTGCGCGAGGGAGAAGAGGGAGGAGGCTGGCCGAAGGCCCAGTGCGCAGGGGAGGGCTGGCCTGGAGAGGCAGCCCGAGGGAAAAGGAAAAAAAAGAAAAAGAAAAGAAGAAAGAGGAAAAAAGGGAAAAAGGGCAAAAAGGGGAATGGAAAAATAGGAAAAGTAATTTAATTTAATTTATAAAATCATAAAATATAATATTCTTGGTAAATTATTTAATTTAATAATTTAATTTATTATAATCTAATATTTTAGTTTAAAAAGGATAATGTTGGTAAAATATTAGTTTGGAAAATTATTTAAATAAAATAATATGATAAATAGCAAAATATTTTTTTTAATTTATTAAATACTCTTATCCAAATTTACATACTCCAAAATCCATAAAATAATTAAAATAAATAATCTTAAAGCAATTTTATTCCAAATAAAAGTAATTTATTAAAATATAGGTTTTCGAAATATTTGGGGGATTACACTCTCTATGCCATATCCACATAGTATAACTCTTTTTAATTCCATTGATAATGAGATAATCTCATATCACATTCGCCCCTCTTCTTATCGTATTTTCACAAAACACACATGGTTTAAGATATGCGTAAATGATCTTTTCAATGTTCAATGGCTAACCTAATGAAGTCTTGAACACTGTCTATATAATCTCTAGACAACTTGATTGCATATATCCACTTATGATCCATAACGGAAAATAAATATAGTTCGGCTACTAAATTATAAAAAAGTGGGGGATAAGATAATATTATCCAAGTTAAGTAAAAAAACGAGCAACATATTCAGAATACCTATACACCACAATAACATTTGCACCAGTAACAATACCACGATTCCTACACGGTATTATCTATTTTGTTTATATATTCTATTTTTCAAAATATATATAGTTTGATAATATATCTTCATAAAACATATCAACACAAAACTAACAACATAGATTATACAAATATACACCAACATCATATATAGTATAATGAATAAAGAATAATGAAATACACAACATAGAGGTTCGAATAAGAAATAACACAAGAAAAATTCAAAAATAAAGGTAAACTTATACACAGTGCTTAAACTTCAAAGAAAAAAAAAAGAATAATGAAAATACTATGAGTAGAGAGAGAGAAGGGTGACGGAAGAGAACTGTAAAGGAACAAAAATGAGCAGAGAAAGAAGAGAGAAAGCCAATGACAGTTGTAGAGCTATATTGCTTCAAACACTAATGTCTAGATATCAAGAAGTAAAGTGAAAAGGTGCTAGTGGTTATAGGATAAAAAATGAAAAAGTAAAAAAAAATGGGGGAAAAGGGTATACATGACAGTTATAAGTTAAAACCATCGTGTATACACTAATAGTGCAAAAGGGAATACACGGTGGTTTTACCTTATAACCGTCTTCCCTCAACAAGAGAGGTAACTATCTGTTAAGGGAATACAAGGCGTATTTACCTTATAACCGCCATGTATTCCCTTATGTACTATTAGGTTATACACGGTGGTTTTAACTTATAACCATCATTTATACTATTAACCATTATTTACCTCTTTTGTTAAGGGTATACAAGGCCTTTATAAGTTAAAACTGTCATTTTTATGTCCCACTTAAATTGCCAAAATGCTCCCTTCGTGATGCTTCTTACTAGGCAATGGATTAGACAGTAGCTTAGTTTGAAACTGCTTTATATTGCCCACCATTTAATCCAGTTCGTGTACTAATGATAGTACATCTAATGTGGCTAAACCAAAGGGAAAATTCTTATCACCACATAATAACATTGGGAATACATAGAAAATAAATTCGGTACACTTTTTTATGCATCAACCGAAAGACACTTTCATTGATGTAGGTGCATATCTCCATGGTTGTTATTAGAAAGAGCATATATTCGTTAAAGACTTTTAATGCAGGCAACCTATGGTTCATTGGAATACAATCGAAGAAGAGAGGGGCAAAGGGAGAAGGGAAATGGGTGGGAAAATGAGGGTCAACCTTTTAATACCCTAAATTAGTAGTTGATGGTAGAAGTTTAAAATGAGTAATAAGACTACTTATATCAATAATGTGCACTTTCATTTTTTAAAATCTAGCACTAGGACAATTTATAGTTAATCATGTTTGAATGAGAGTAGTCTAACTATGGGGACTCCGACGAAGCTTTTACAAATGATTTTCATCATGCTTATATTTCTTCATTAATGTATTTATATTTTACTATTATCATACTTATATGAAACATGTAAAACGCACAATAATAATGAAACATACTACAAGAACAATGAAGATGGGTACAAAAATTGTAAAACTTTAGCACAATTGTGTTGAAACATAGGTACCATAACGGTAAAACATAAGTCGAGTAATTGTGAAATATAATATAATAATGGTAAATTACAATCATAGTGAATATCAACTAAAAAATTACTGAAATACATATATGTTGAATATCAATTCAATGATATTGAAAATTTAGCACAAAATGGTAAAACAAAAACACTTAAAATTTCAAAAAAAAAATGACTATTATAAAATAATTTGTTATTTATTTGACAATTTAAATAAAGGATAAAGTAATTTACCCAAAAAGAAGGAGAGAGAGAAGGGTGACTTCACTTTTCACATCATGTATATATAGTGTGACTAGACACACGGTTGAAGTTACAATGTGGATTAATTTGTTTGGCAAAAGGAGATTATAATTTGGCATAAAAATGGGGTGAATTTGAGAATACTACTTAATTTTAATTTGACATTAGCCATACTCTCTTATTTATGAAATTAGTTGTGGTTATTAATAATTGCAAGGTTGAAGATTGAAAATAAATGGTTGGTTGAAGGTTAAAGATAAATGTTATGTTGAAGGTTAAAGATGGAGTTATTTTGGTTAGTTTAGAGCAACATATTACTTAAAAATACTATTAAGTTAGCCTTTTAGATGGAATATTTAGCACAAAGATTCAATATGCTCACGATTATAAATATAGGGGCAAATGATTGTAGTAAAAATGGAGCGTGAAAAACCGGATATCCGTATCCGACCGAATTTTTTTTTCGGATATCCGATCCGATCGGATATTTAGTAACCTATATCCGTATCCGTATCCATTAGTAGCGGATATCCGAACAGTCGGATATCCGAAAAATCGGATACAGATATCGGATATATCCGGTATATCCGATTATCCGAAAAATATTTATTTTTTAATAAAAATGACCTGTTTATGATCGGATATCCGAAAATCCGATAATGTAAATTCGGATATCCGATATCCGATATCCAAATATCCACATTGAAATATCCAAATGTGGATATTTTAACCTGCTATAATTAAATTAAAATAAATTCCAAAAAATCCAAAATCCATAACAAATACAACAAATCATCAATAATTCAAATATCCGCATTGAAATATCCAAATGTGGATATCTTAACCTGCTAGAATTTAATAAATCAATAATATTTCAATGCGGATATTTTAACCTGCTAGAATTTAATAAATCAGTAATATTTCAATGTAGATATTTTAACCTGCTAGAATATAATAAATCAATAATAATCCAAATATCCGCATTGAAATATCCAAATATGGATATTGTAACCTGCTAGAATTTAATAAATCAACAATAATCTAAATATCCGCATTGAAATATCCAAATGTGGATATTTTAACCTACTAGAATTTAATAAATCAACAATAATCCAAATATCCGCATTATCCAATGTCCATAACACAAATACAACAATAATATAAAGTCCATAAATCCATAATTAAAACAAATACAGCAATAATCCAAAGTCCAAAGTCCATAATACAAATAGTAAAATACAACAACAGTCCAAACTCCAAAGTCCATAAATCCATAATTAAAAGAAAATGATCCCAAACCCATAATCTAATTTTTTTTGTCGGTGGCCCACCCTCGTTCCTACTCTCTTCAGAACCTTCAGATTTTTCATTTGAAACAGGTTCTAATGAGGGCACAGGAGGACATGGGAAAGGAGGAGTCATTTCAGGTGAAATACCTGGTGTCCTGCTTTCGGCAATTTCAATCTCATTCACTGATTCCATGCTGTTATTGCCTGCCAGATCCCTAGTGTCGGTGCTAGGCTGCTAGCTGTCACAATTACATTTTATGAACAAAAATAAAATAGAGTTAATAATTATAAACAAATATTGATCATGATAAGGTGTATTTATTCATACTAATAAAAAAAAATCAGAGATAGATATTATGTTGGAATAGGCAGCAACATATGATATTATGATCCAAAGAGTTGGTAGTTAGTTACTAGTTAAATGCAGATACAAGTACAACTAACTAATATAAAAATATAAATTGGGAGAGAAGCAGAGATATGTTTGTATGTTTATAATTTAAATGCAGATACTATCATACTACTAGTAGGATTAGTGTAAACATGTTTATGTTTGTATATTTATAATTAATAAACTGTTTATGTTTGTATATTTATAAACATGTTTATTTTTACACAACAGAAATGGGAAAAAATCAAGGAAAGTATCTTTATATAGAGAGAGAGATGTGTTTGTAATATAACCTATCACATTGACACTACACAGTGTTTAATATATAGATATATGTAAACCAATTTTAATCAAGATTTTTGTTCATAAAAAATGTTCTAATGGGAAGATGAGACTAGATGAGACACATAAAAAATGTCAACAATAGAGTTAATACTTATGAACAAATATTGATTATCATAATTCATAAGCTGTACTTATTATACTAATATAAAAAAAATTTCAGAGATAGATATTATGTTGAGAGAGAAACAGAGATATGTTTATCACAGCAATTTATTTTAATTCTATATAATAACAAGTAATTATTATTATAATTCACATATTTGATTGTTATATTTACCATTATTATGATGATTGCCATTAATATATTTATTTAAAATTCATCTTCATTGCAAACCATTATTAGTAGTAGTTTTAATCATTATTAATTACAAAACATATATATAATCAATATCATGTTGTATAGCATACTATTACAGTATTACCTACCAAACAGAATTAACAAAATGGGTATCAGCTACCAAACAATACCCTAACAAAACAAATGCAGATAAACAAAACAAATAAATTAAGAAAAACAAGGACATGGACAATCGGTGACAGAATCGGGAATCCCATAGTTAATTTCAAACTACCGAATCCCACATAGTCGATTTCAAACTATGAAATCCTACTAAGATAAGATTTTCATTAACAAATTCCTGCTAAGTTGCTAACAACCCTAACAAAAGATCATATGGACAAATAAATTCCAAACTAACGAATCCCTAACAAAAAATTAACAAACACAGAAGCCCACACAAACAAATTAGCATAACCGACCTCATCTTCCACAACCCTAAAAAACCATCGACAATCAAATATATGACAGAAAAATAGACAAATTAACAAACAATTAGGGCATACCTTAAATGGCAAAACAAGCCTTCAAGGAAGAATCAGCAAACAAGAACAATGCCCTACAAAGAAAAAACGAAATCGGTAGAGTTAGACAATAGATTATGTAAGAATTAGAAACAACCCCTCACGAATTGCAAACGGTTGTACCTAGCGGTGGCTGCCGGCTGGTGGCGCTTGCTCTACGTGGGAGGGAGTGGTTGCTGCTACGGTCGGCGAGCCTGCGAGACTTGCTCTGCGTGGGAGGGAGTGTGAGCTTCGAGAACGACGAGAAGAACGAAGGGAAGGGAAGGGAAGGCTGGAGAATCGAAAGGAAGAATAGAGGCGGGATTCGGGATTCGGGAAAAATAAAAGCCACCACTGGTCCACTACCAGACAGAGTCACACAAACAAAGACACAGCCTGTCGAGTGTCGGCTGTCGCCGAGTCGTAGAAGGAAAAAAATTAGGTAGACCGGCGGCCAGACCGGGTTTGTTAATAATTAGGTTAAATAATTATATATATAATTTATTTAATCAAAAAATATTTATATATTTTATTTTAAAAAAATATTTTCTTATACACCGGATATTTTAATCGGATCGAATAATCCAAAAAAATATCGGATCGGATATCCGCTCTGGTTTTTAAAACCCGGATCGGATATCCTAAAACTCGGATCGGATATTTTAAAAGTCGGATCTGATTTTCGGATTCCGGATTTTTTGCACAGCCCTAATATATAGTGTACTTTCAATAAAATACAGGTATAATATGGTGTAATATTTCAAATAAAAAAATATTTATGTTAATATTTTGACAAATACAAGTCTGAATTTTTTTTCTTGTACTCTTCAACCCATCAATTTTTACTCTTGTAGGAAAATTTTTAAATAATTATGTCTCTATCAAAATCACCCTTAAATATGTTAATTTTAATGATATTTAACTTCGTAATGACGTAATAGCCATTTGATAGTGAATCTAATTCATAATATTATCCTTCGTTAGAGAGAATATCAATGAAAGACAAGTCCACCGAAGATAATTGAGAAAAAATGGAAATTATGACTAGAATAGGGGCATTTTGACTAAAAATAGAACTTGATTGGAAATAATAAACGATTGTCTGTAAGATATTCGCAAAGGGTCCTATCTTATTAACTTTTAGAAGAAAAAAAAATATTTTTTTTAGTTCATATTTTATCTGACTTTGAATTCATTGATATATAGTAGAAACTGTACAGATAATAGGACCAAACAAACATGTACCGAATCTAGTGATATCAACATTAAGGCTTTATTATCTTTGGCGTATGTTTGCCGATAAAACTTAATTAGAAAATTTTAAGAAATTATTATTTTTAATATTAGTATTATTATTGTTGTTATCATTGTCATTAGTTTATTATTATTATTATTATTATTATTATTATTATTATTATTATTATTATTATTATTATTATTATTATCCTAATAATTTGTAAAAATATGTAAAAGAGAACAAGCTATAAGTCGTCTGATATATGGCAGAGATTCAACTTTCCCCACTTATATTCTTTTGGTGTTAACAATTATTAGATTTTAAAGCTAATATTTTTGTCTTTAATGACATAGCTAGGGCTACACCACCCCTATTCTCTCAAAAAAAAAAATTGTAAGTGCAAAAAACCTTAGGGTTTGTTCTCTTTGTTTTATTTTTCATATAACAAAAAAAAATAAGATTATATTTTAAATGATAATATTAATAACAATTGTTATAAAATATATTAACTTTTTATGACGTTTTGGAATAATATCCTAAAAAATACTAGAAAAAGAGCATACCTTAATAGACATACGATACGAGTATACATTCGGTCCACAAAGTTCTAGCCAAAATGCCTCTTTGAAAAAGCTTCAATCTCGCCAAAGATCAATCAGAATTGAAGTCACGCGAACAAAAGAATAATAATAAAAATATATATACTTAGGTCTGAAGTGGTTGGTCAGGTTTACGCTCGCGTCCGCGTGCAGCATAGCAGTAGCTAGGGACGTTAATTTTCACCATATCGAATTAATCTGATATAAAATTTAAATAAATTGATATATATATATGCTTGTGTGAACATAAAATTTGAAAAAGGAGTTAATGACAGAAAATTTAATCTGAATGGACAGTTAATAAATATCATAGTATATCTTTATAGATTGTATTTTTTTTTATTGTAAGTAATTGTTTTATCTGATATTTTTACACTTAAGGCTTGCTTAAAAATTTTGAAGATTTGATATATTATATAATCTAAAATTTTGAATATCAAAATATTTGAATATTTAAAGCTTTCTTCAGATATCTAAACTTTTTTTTATTTATAAAATATCTAATATTTAAACACTCATAGTAATAGTTTTTCAATTTATATTTGTAATTATGTTAGACCGATGTTTATAGATTGATAATTTTTTTTTCTCACTATCTCTATTTAAGGATAGGGAGGTTCATTATCCACTACTACATTATAAATGGTTTAAATTTCCCTCCCATGCTTATTTTAAGTAAAATAATAATAATAATAATAATAATAATAATAATAATAATAATAATAATAATAATAATAATAATAATAATAATATACTTTGACTATGGTGTACCTTTTAAACTATTTCTTACAGTGTGGATTTAACAAATATGGATCTCATATTAGAAATAAGATTTATAAAAAAAATATAAATAAATTGTAAATTTTTTTGCTTTGAAAGTAGCATTTTTATTTATCCATTACTGAATGTTTATCACCTTAAATTATATTATTTATCTATTGATCAATGTTTATCATCTAAAATAACATATATACATTAGATTTTGAATACTTGACTTTATTTATAAGAAAAAAGAAAGATAAATCATATCTATATACATTCATAAACTAAATATTTGTGTTATTTAAGATTGTTTAGAGAAAATTTAAATGATAAATAATAACAAAACAATTAATACAATAAAAAATAGTAATTGTATATTATACATCAGAATGTGATAAAGTCAGTTAAGAAAAATAATCTACTAATGATATAATTATTGGTTGCATTATACAATCAAAATATGGGTCTAAAATTCTATGAAGATATAGAATAAAAAGAAAAATTAATTGTCACCAAAAGATAAAAGAAAAAAAATTTCTAGTATTTTGACCATATTTTCAAACTTATAATAAGTAACGTTGTTACTGAAGAGAAAATTAAAAATAAAGAGAAACATTCCTTACAATAATGTTTGTTAAATGAAAGAAAAAATCTAAAAACATGCTCCAATATGCGTATTTTAAATATATGTAATTTTAGTTTTATAATGGAGTTTATCAAGAGAAAAAAGAGTAAAGCTTGAAATAAATAAAAATAATGAATTGAAAATGAGAAAATAAATGAATAAGTATAAGAAAAAAAAATAAGATTAAAGAAATAAGGAAAGTATGAAGAGAAAGATGAAAGAATTTAAATTTATGGTAAAGATACTGCATGAAAGAAAGGAAATAAATGAATAGGGTATAAAAAACCAAAAATTAAGGAGAAGTAAATAGGAAAAGTAAGGGGAGAGGGAGGTGAAACAATTTAAAATTTAAAAGAAATGAGCTGCCAACTTTTGTGTAAACTCGTAAATTAATTTATTATTTATTTATCTTTTATAAAAAAAGATTAAGTAGTTACACAAAAGAGAGAAAATTTAAGAAATATCTAATATATATCAACTTAAAGTATGAATTTTTTTTAACAAAATAAAAAAGAAAAAGAAACAATTACCTTACTCGTATCTCCTTATCTATATACTTTATTTTTATTTTTTTACTTAAGAAAATGGAAGTATAATTTTTTATTTAAAAGTGAAATTATTAAAAGATCTAAAAATATTAAAAAATTTTAAAAAAAGGAAAAAGAGAGACACTTATTGTGCACACCTCTTTTATATCTTTTACTTTACTTTATTTATTTATTTTTGGTTAAAAAAAAGAAGTATTAAGAAATACTTAAAAACAAATATTAAGAAAATAGAAAGAGAAATAGTTATCATAGGCGGTTATCCTTTAATCGCCTTACTTTTACTTTTTTTCATACAAAAATTGAAGCATTTAAAAAGAATTTGATTTTTTTTAAAAGAGAACTCAACTAACATTTCCTTAGCTTTTTTTAGTCATAATATTTTATATTTTTTCCTTTTTTCTTAATACATAAGTGATCCATATTTGTCGTATTGTATGAAAAAGTAAAAGGTGATATATTGGGCAACCTAGGTTATGCATACCATAAACTTTCTTGGGCTAAATGTTGTATAGATAGATAGATAAATGTACTGGACCAAATTTTTAAAAATTATTTATAATTCAACATCATGTGTGAGAATATATATATATATATATATTTAAAGGTGTACATGGTTTAAAAGTAAATTTGACCAAAAAATTATTTTTTAAAAATTAAGAATTGAAGATCATATCAAATTGAAAGGAAAATAAATTTTTTGATCGAAATAGATTATTTATTACTATATTTGAAATATATGTGTGATTATTTCTTAATTTATTCAAATATAAACAAAAAAAAAAGAACAAAATCTTTTTGGTACAATTCACTAATAAATAAGCTAGATATAATATCAGCAATCATAAAATCTAACAATAAATCAAGATATGATTAGGATATAATAATTACAATAAAAAATATTAAAAATTAATTATATTATTTGATAATAAAAAAATTTGGACTGACACCAAACGTCACAAATGACTTTCAAAAATTTAGGACAAATGATTTGACCAAAAATATCCAAATTAATAGAAAAAATCTAATTTTTTCTATCCTATATGGTCTAAATTTTAATTTTGACCCTGATTTGTGTACACCCTAAATTTTTGTTATAAATAAAACCCAAAAATTATAGTATAAAGAATTTTTTAGATTTATAAAGTAATTAATTATATTAATTAGACAAATTCTCTTTGATAAAAAATATAGGGTTTTTTTGTCTCCAAAAAATTGTGGTCCAAAGTTTAAGTTGTTTTAGTTTCCCAATAATTGTTTTAATGTTGAAATAATAATAATAATCTTAATAAAATTGGTCCAACTTATATAATTTAAAAGTTTCATCCTTACTTAATCTTATATTCTCTGAATATTTAATAATTTTGTCATTAAATATTTATATTCTCTAATAATAATAATTATATATTAATAAGAGAAAGCAAGTAAATGTATATAACTCCTTAATATATATGCATTACTCTAAAGAAATGCATAATTTGGATCGAATGGAGTATTACTTGGGACTAATAAATTTCCATCAACATTAGCTAAACTGATTTTTTTATAGAATATAGTGAGTATCTTTAAGGTGTATGATGCTATTTTTATGTGATTTGATTTATTATAAGAATACATAATGACCTAATTTAAACTAAAACTTACACAGTTGATTATTAGTCTATGATACTTCCTAAGATGAACAAACACCATGTTAAAATATAAGGAAAAAAATATGATCTTTAGGCTTTTTGGTAAATAATGTGTTAAATTTATGATGCAATAAAAATTTACATTTTGAATACATACTTGAATGTGCATTAATTTTTTTTAATAAGACACTTTAACAAATGGTGATAAAAATGGTTAAAATTTTAAATATTAAAAAATATTAAATATTATAAATTGAGATGGAAAAGTGCGGATGTGGTTCGTAAGATGAATAATGGGGGATTAAAATGGGGTTAGATAAATAAGGAGCAACTGAAAGGGGAAGTTTTTTTCCCTCATTTTAAATTTGCTATGTAATTAAGTAACGATCTTAATATTTTACATACATGTAGTTAGTGATACTTGAATTATCATATAAAATTAATTAGTTACTAAATTTTACATACATGTATTGTGAAAGCCCACTCTCTAAAGGAGAGTAGAGATGTTAGCTATAGTGATGAGTGGAGAGAACTAAAGAAAGAGTACATGTTTCTTTTATTTCCCAAATATTTTTACTTGTGGAGTTAGATGGGAGATCTATCAACCTCATATGATAGAGATGTATTTCCCTTACATCCCCCATCCCACACTAAGAATAATAATGAAATAAGTTCGTTTGATTCTCTTACAAGTAACCTAAAGCAATATATAGTTTACTTAACCAACCATGGGATGTTAATAATATTTGAGCAGCCAAAGAATATTCTGGTATATAACTAGCATATTTGGTTATCAATCTCAAATCCATCCTATCTCTAGAACTAGAAGACAACCCTACTAATGCAATATCATATTGGTTCTTGAGGGGTTGTTGGTAACTTACATAAAATAAATCAAACATTCATTATTGATCTGACTTTTGTGATAGAGTTAGGTCTCATACCCTTGGCGGGATTTTGTCATCTGGTATCAAAGATGAACATCAGCGATTAGGTGGATACATGTATAAAAATCTCCTTCAAACCTTCATGGCATTCATTGATGGAGAAAACATGAGGCCCGTGTAAGTCATTGATTGTGGCAACATGAGGACATATAATTTAAAGAATGTGAAAATGATGTTATTTCACATCGATTCTTGAGAAAGTTATTAGGAAACTTATAAAGGATGGATCAAACCTACACTTTTAAAGTTAGCTTTATGGGTACTTTGGGTTTATATCCATGGTGATGTTTCATCATTTATGTATACTTTTCAAGAATGATACTTGTGTAATATCATTTTTATTTAAAACCCTAACTTATATGAGACATATATTATCAAGCAATAAAGTTATCTTATTTTACATGTTTTATTACATCCCTTAACAGAATAAAAACTTGAATTCATTTTTAAAATGCTTCATTCATAATTTATTGCCCTTTCTTATAGTGTCAATTTGTATCAACATTTTTATGCCACTATTAGTCATCAAACATCGTTGAGACAATTCTAATTTGTTGATATTCAAAATCCTTATTTTTTCTTGAGCCTCATGGTGATTTTCAAAATGATAAATGATAATTTTGCTAAAAAAATACTATTTATCAACCTAATTAGCTTTAATCGTATTTAAGCCTCGAAAAAGGCTTTTTAACTATCTAAACTTTACAAAACTTCCAAGATCATCATATTTGTTGTTATTGAAATAAAAATTACTTGAAAATTTTATGTCATTTTTATTTATTTATTTCATATTTAGTTATTCACTTTTAACACTTCTTGTCATCTAATCAAACTTTTATTTATCCAATTATTATAGAATTTTATGAAAATCAAGCCTAGCCTTTTGTTATTGATTAGAGTGAATGAGAACATAATATCCCATTTTTCAAAAATTCTAATTTATATATGATTTTTATTATTTAGAGAAAAATATATATTATTTTGCATTTTTTATCACATCCCTTAAAAGATTAGAAACCCTTGTTGCTTTTTTGAAACATTTCATTCATGTATTCTTGCTCTTTCTTCTGATTTTGACTTTTGTCAGACTTTCTAAGCTTTTAACCATCAAAATTCTTCAAAACCCTTATGATTTTTCTATATTTGAATATCTTGTCTTTTTCTAAGTTTATTAGAAATTTTGAAAAATAAAAAATAGAGTTTTTATTAAAAAATACTATATTATAATTTTATTAAGAATAAAATAATTTAAAATTTTATATAGTAATTGTTGTTTTTTTAGATTTAATTGGCCATTTTGGCTCTTTATATATATATATATATAATCAAACCTTTATTATTCCAATTGTTATAAAAAAAAGCATAATCAGCCCTATCCTTTCATTATTGATTAGAATAAATGAGAGCCACTCATTTTCTCTCTCATAGCTGATTCCACCCAACCCTTTCCTTTTGATATTTTTGTGATATATTTTCTCACTAAAATTAAACTCTTACGAATTTTAATCCTTATCTATTCATTCTCCACTTATCTAACTTAGCTTTATTCATTTTTTCCTTCTCCTTATAGCCACAAGCCCTTACTTCTTTCTTCCTCCAATTTTTTTTTTTAAACTTTCATCCTTTTTTCCTCCATTATTTTAGCTTCTAAATCTTTACATTTAGCTCATTAATGCTTTATTCAGCAAAAGTAGGGCACATATTTGTGAAAGGTGAAGTGTTTATGAGCTTCCTCCTATTTGATTAGATTTTGGATCTTCTTTATTTCTTTTTACATCAACACTTGCTTGAACTAAACATCTTAAACTTTTAGTTAGTAGAAATATAGGTTTTTTATGTGTTTTGTATGAAATTTTTGATAAATCAAGAAATCTATGTCAAAATAGCATGTTAGGGTTTATGTGAGACTATCATGTTGAGCGTAAAAGAGTGTACGTGATGTACTTTAAGTATTTAACATGTATGAGTTCGTGATTTTAGAAGTTGAAAATGTGTGACTTTGGCCTTATTAATGACTCTCAACCTCTTGGGTTTTAGGCATGTTCTTATTATTTTTAAATAAATTTTATGACTCTATTATGTTCATTTCCACTTTTATATGAAGTTTAATACATAATATATTAGGTTTTGGCCCTGTAAAAAATTAGTTATGATTTTTGCAAGATTAAGAATGTTTATGGGTAGTTTTGTAATTTTACATGATTTCTAAGTTTTCCACCATTTTTTGATTTTTATTATGGTCTTCTGTTAGATATGCTATGTATATAAAGTTTCATGCTTTGATTCATTATATGTTAATTTTTATGGCAAAATGAGATTTTAGGTTTAAAGGGTAATTTGGTCTTTTTACATAAAATATGATTTTCTTAAAATAAAATGTGGTGTAAAGTGTCATTCTTGATATTTATTTTGTATTTTAATTAGTTATTTATGATAAAAAAGAGTATAATAAATATTTTGGTTAAAAGATATATATATTTATAGATATTCTGAGTTATTTGGTGAATATGAATTTATTGTGAGTGAGTTTTTTTTTCTTTTATGAATAGTATTTTACTATTTTTCAAGTTTCAATAGTATTTCTCAAGAATTATTTATTTTAGTAGTTTTTTTATAAAATTTTGTGAGCGTTTTTCAACTTGTATGATAGTGCTTTATGTGAATTGTAATTTTATTTGGGATTGACCATGTGTCCTATTTCATGGTAAAAATAGTTGATACATATAAAATTCTAATAATTCAAAATGAATGATTTAGTTTGAGATTAGTTTGTTCTAACTAAGGGTTAGCTATTGTTTGTATATAGTACACCATATTTAGCATCAATATGACCTTAGAGGTAGGGTCATGTAGTGGTATGCCTTCCATATATTTTCATATGTGTTGCAATACATTTAGTAGGCCCCCTCTCTCTACTCTATAGATATCCTAAATTCCTTATAAAGGGTGTCAATAATCAAAAGGGGAGACTATGACTTGTTAACTTAGTACTTATCGGATTTCACCACTTCTGGCATAGGTATTTTTCTCCCAAAGAAAGTCTTGAAATATGTTGAAAGTGTATGCAAGACCTTCTTCTGAATTGTTTTAGGGAGTCCTAGTAGCAAGGGGGTAGAGGCGTGGGAATACATGTGTTCACCGATGACTGATGGAGAGTTAGGTATTTGTCACCTAGCATGGTGGAATAAGGCAACCATTAGCAAATATCTATGACAACTAATTGAGAATAAGGAGATTTTCTTGGCAAAATTCATTCAATTTGGATCTTATCATTTTATTATCCTTAACCACATATAAACCAAACACACACATAAAAATCTTCTAGCCAATACCCCTTTGAAACCCTTTTTTTCTTCCACACTCGTTTCTTGCTTTCTTTTCCAAGCTCTTAATCTTTAATGGGAGACCAACCAATACCAAGAGGGTTAACCCTTGAGGAAATAAACAACGTGAGAAGATATAGCGATATTGGATCTCTTAAAAATGATATGAGAATATTACTTGGTATCTTAGAGATACTAGCTCCTAATGTAAACTAAAACCACACTAGAAGACCCCCTATTCGAGAACCAAATGAGGTTTATGAAAAGGAAGAAAGTGAAGGTGATGAAGACTCTTCCTTAATTGAATATTCTATGGAGCCAAGAAGGAGGAGCCATAAAAAGGAGAGCACTTTCATGATGTTAGGGCCAAGATATTGGAGTTAGAGGGAAACCACAATCCTAAAGATTTTCTAGCAGGCTATTTGAAGCAAAGGGGTATACCGATACCAAGGCCTTTAATGAGTCAATTCTTAATCTCAAAGTTCATGCTTCTTTTTATTGGGAAATTTTAGTTCATAATATGAGAAAGAAGGAAAATTCTTGGATGAAAATGAAGAAATTGATGATGGAGAGATTCCTTCCTCCTTATTTTACTAAAGAATTGTACAATAAAATGTCCTCTTTGAAACAAGGGTCATTAAGTGTAGAAGAGTACATTAGAGAGTTTGACAAAATATCCATGAGGCTTGGTTTGGATGACTTGGAAGCATACACTATGTCATGTTTTCTTGGTGGTCTTAGGCAAGACATATCTAGGAAGGTGGAAATGTCTATATGTATAGGTACTATACTTTGGATGAGCTTTTTCATCCAACCATCAAAGTATAAACACACGCACACACACACACACAAAGAGGGTTGTGAGATATATAGGTCCAAACAAGGGTGGTATCACTTCCTCCACCATGCAAAGCACATTCTACACCTTTAGCAAAAGATTTGAAAATCAAAGGAGTGGCGGTTGAAGGTAAGTCCAAAAGTGTTATATGTTTTAAGTGCCAAGGCTTAGGTAACTATCAAAATGAGTGCCCTAAAAAGAGAGTGGGGACCATGGTGGACTTAGAGGAAGCCAAATGAGAGGAATATAGTGAAGAAGAGGAGGAAGCCACAACCATGGATGGACAAGAAGAGCTTACACCACCAAATAGAGGAGAGTCCTTGATGATTAGAAGGGTGTTGCATTCTAAGGAGGCCTAATTGGAAGGTTCACAAAGAGAAAATATTTTTCAAACCAAGTGCACCATACTTGGAAAAGTATTTCCTTTTACAGTGAATGGAGGAATATGTGCTAATATTGCATCTTACACTTTAGTAGAGAAGCTTGGTGCTCCTACTTTAAAGCATAATAAGCCATACAAGCTACAAGGGCTTAATGATGGTAACATGATAGAGGTGATGAGGCAAGTGAAGGTGTCATTTTCCATTGGAAAGGTCTATTATGATTTGGTGGTATGTGATGTGGTTCCAATGGATGCTTGCCAAATGCTTTTAAGACACCCTTAGTAATTTTATAAAAGTGTTATGCATGATGGGACAAGGAATACCTATTACTTAAAGTTTTCCAAGAAGAAGATTGTTCTCACACCTTTTACTACTCGGTCTAGTAACATTGATATGATTTGTAAAAAGTCATCACTCATAGGTGAAAATTATCTATATGAGGCTTTAGTGGAGGATAAAGTAATCTACTTATTGTTGTTATTCGAATATAATGAGGAAATTTTTGTAATGACTCACGAGTTATAGCATTGTTAGAGGAGTTTGGTGATGTAATAATTAATGATCTACCTCATGTATTAGCCCCCATTAGAGGCATATAGCACCAAATAAACTTTGTACCTGATGTTATACTCCCTAATAAGGTGGCATATAGGTGTAATCCTAAGGAAGCCTTGAAGTTTCAAAGGCAAGTTGATGAATTATTATCTAAGGGTTTAATATGGGAGTTCCTTAACCCTTGTGTCGTGCACGCCTTACTTGTGCTAAACAAAAAGATAGCACCATGAGAATGTGTGTTGATAGTAGAGCTATCAACAACATTACTATCAAGTATAGGTATCCTATAACTAGACTTGATGGTATGCTTGATTGTGTTGTATGGTGCATGATTTTTTTTCCAAAATAAAAATAATGAGTGGAGAATACCAAATAAGAATAAAATATGGTAATGAGTGGAAGAATGTGTTTAAAACCAAGGGAGGGTTGTATGAGTGGATGGTTATGCCATTTGGTTTGTCAAATTCTCCTAGTACTTTTATGAGTCCTGTGAATGAGGTAATTAGGTCATTCATTAGCAAATTTATAGTAATTTAATTTATGATATCCTTGTATATAGATCTAGTAAAGAAGAACATGTAGAGCATATCAAACTTGTATTTCTAGCACTTAGGGATCACAAGTTGTATGCTAAGTTAGAAAAGTGTAAATCATTTGTACCTAGAGTTACATTTTTAGATTTTGACGTGTTTAACGATGGAATAGCCATGGATGAGTATAAAGTTGAAGAAATTAAGACATGGCCCATGCCTATAAGCCTGAAAAAAGTGAGATCTTTTCACGGCCTAACATTGTTTTATAGAAGGTTTATTAGGGGATTTAGTACCCTATTTGCACCTATAACCAAGTGCATGAAGAAGGGTGCGTTCAAGTGGACTAAGGCAACCCAAGATTCATTCGAGGTAATCAAAAGGAAGTAAGTGAGGCACCCATCCTAACGTTACCTAACTTAAACAAGTTATTTGAGGTTTTGGGTGATTCTTATGGAGTGGGCATTGATGTTGTTTTACTGCAAAAAGAAAAGCTAATGACCTTATTTAGTGAAAAGCTCAATGGCACTAGGGTGAATTATAGTGCTTATGACAAGGAATTCAATGCTTTGGTAATATCCCTTAATCAATAGTTACACTACTTGAGACCACAACAAGTTGTGCTATACATGGATCATAAATCATTGAAGTACATCAATTACTAACACAAGTTTAATCTAAGGTATGCATGATGGGTAGAATTTTTACAATCCATTTCCTTTTTAGCCAAACACAAAAGTGGTAAAACAAATGTAGTAGATGATGCACTTTCTAGAAGATATTATATGCTCTCTTTGTTAGGAGCTAAGGTATTGGGGTTTGGGTGTATTAGAGAGCTCTACAAGAACTATGAAGATTTTAGATTCTACTTTAAGAATTAAGATAAGAAGAAGGGTTATTTGTCATTCAAGATCGATTTTTCTTCAAGAACAACAAGTTTTCCATTCCTAATTGCTCCATTAAGAAATTTATTATGAGGGAAGTGCATGGAGGAGAACTAGCATGACACTTTGGTATTAATAAGACCATAGATATACTTATTAAGTATTTTTATTCGCCCAAACTTGTGGGAGATGTACAAAGTATAATATCTTGGTGTGTCATATGATAAAAGTCCAAGAGCCACTTCCACCAAGGACTCTACACTCCCTTACCTATCCCACATCAACCATGGGATCATGTGAGTATGGATTTTATTGTAGCATTACCTAGGATATAAAAGCAAAATGATGCTATAATGGTGATGGTGGATTAGTTCTCTATGATGGATTATTTCTTTTCATGTCATAAAACAAATGATTCCTTTTATATAGGTGATCTATTCTTCAAGGAGATAGTTTGGTTATATGTTATTCCTAAGTCCATTATCTCTAACAGGGATACCAAGTTCTTTAGCTACTTCTAGAATACCTTGTGGAGGCTAGTTGGTACTAAAATCCTATTTAATACTGCCTACCATCCACAAATTAATGGGCAAACCAAGGTTACCAATAGAACCCTCACCATGATCCTTAGAAACTTAGTTCACAAATCCTTAAAGGATTAGGACAACAAGCTTTAGCAAGCCGAGTATGCCTACAAATGCTTACCAGTGTATGCTATAGGACTCTTGCCTTTTGAAGTAGTATATGGGGTGAACCCTACTACTCCTATCAATCTCTTTCCTCTTTTATTAAAGCTCACACAAACTTTGAAGCTCAATAAAGGGACAAGGAAATGAATAAACTTCATGAAAAAGTGAGGTCCAAAATTAATAGGGTAAATGATATGA
Source organism: Tamarix austromongolica (assembly GCA_039764185.1). Lineage (NCBI taxonomy): Eukaryota > Viridiplantae > Streptophyta > Magnoliopsida > Caryophyllales > Tamaricaceae > Tamarix > Tamarix austromongolica. The sequence continues at coordinate 17,036,847 of CM077811.1, forward strand.
ATAGGAATAGGGAAAACAAGTACTAGAAGAAATAGTTATATGAACTAGAAGACCTAATTTCGTTTCACCTTAGGAATTTGAGATTCCCTTCTAAGTGAAAAAACAAACTCATGCTTGGAAGTGATGATCTATACAAAGTCATTGAGAACATTGGTGATAATGCATATAAGATATAGCTACCCGAAGATATGGGAGGTATATCAAACTCATTTAATATGGGAGATCTCCTTCCTTATATCCATGATGAGCCTTTCAAAGATAAGGAGGCTAATTTTCAAGAGGAAGAAGATGATACATGAGCATCCACAATTGAGGATCATATCTTAGTTATTAATTTCCCCAAGTTTTAAGATCACAAAACCCTTATTACTTGAATAACTTAATCATCTATCCAACTCTAGCCATGCAAAAATCCCTTGTTTTTTTCCTTTTTCATGAACTGCCAAAAATAATAACCCTAAGGCACATTTGGTTGAGCATGTTCTTTAGTTTTTATTCCCTTTATTTTGAACCTTTTTCCCTGTTTTTGTTTTACAGTAACGGCCCCCAAAAGTAAACCATCACACATCATCCTTGGGAGAACAAAAAATCAGCCACAACTCACTTTCACTTTAGATAACATATCACTTTTAGCACCTTGGAAGCACAAATCAAAATTTGGGGAAGAGTAAGAAAGGCTAGAAGACATTATTTAATTCTTTTTTTTGCTTGCAATGTTGAAAGAGTTATTTGTCCCTTTCTTTTTTATTTAGGTGGTTGGTGTAACTTTTGTATCTTGTGAAGGAGCGATTAAGGGTTTTGAAAATCAGTTGAAACACTAACCCCAAAATCGAGATTCATGGGTTGGATTATAAGCTTGATTTTCATCCTTTTTTAGTCTTTAACACAAGTATTAGTTATTTAAGTTGTAAAATTTAATCCTACACTTCTCCTATAAAAGTTATGGTATTATGGATTGAGAGGGAAAATCACCTTTGGCTGCCATATTTCCTTCTCAAAATATTGAGAGCCTTACTTTAATATCAAGTGCAATAGTTGGAGTTTCTTTATTAAATCTTAGAAGATTTATCTTAAGAGTTATATACCTTAGGTAGTTCTTGTAAGTGTTGATTTAAGGAGTTACCAAGAATCAATTTTTATTTCTTCTTCTTTCCCTAACTTCTACCTTTTATTCTTAGTGGTTCTTTAGTTCAAGAATATTATCACCTATCAAGACCCAAGTTGGATCTCATATGCATCATAAGGTGTAGACTACTCTCATGGGAAGTTATACAGGATGATACTTGTGGTATTTGTTGTGAAGACAATGAGGAGCTAGATTACCTACTCATTAAGTGCATTTTTGATTGCATGTGTTGACATGAGTGCTTTAATTAGCTGTACATTCGATATCAACCAAATAACTAGCATGAGCTTATGTAATGTATTAGGAGGAAAAAATAGAGGATAAGGGATTGGATGGGGATATTGATCTAAACATTTTATAAAATTCAGAGTATAAGGAATGTAGCAAATTTCCAACAACAAGAGATGCACCTAAAAAAACTTATTTGAGACACTATATTTGAAGTTCATGCTATATTAAGTAGAAGTAACACGCACTTGATGTATAGGAAGTTTTTAAGTGTTACTAGATATTTTTCATATATGATTTTGGTGATTTGCCTGATGTATATAATTATAATACCTTGAATTTATCCTAAATCTATTCTTGGGTAATTAGTCTCTTAATATTTTTCTAACCCTTAAACCCTAACTCTAACCCCAAACACCCCTTCTTCATTTTTTTCCTTGTTTCTTTCCCATTTTTGTTTTCCCTAGCCTCACATTTCCTGTGTAGTATTCCCCTTTCCCTAACCGACCTTATTTCAATCTAATTACTGTAACACAATCATCCAACTTTTTTCCAACTCCTGCTCAATCTCCTTTCATTCAAGTGCACCTTACGCCACATTCCCATCCCCATCATTCCTATCACTATAACATTAGTCCTCAACTCCCTCATGCCACTCTTGTAGCATGAAACAAATTAGCAATATAGCCATCTCCCTCTCACTTCCTAGTCATTTATTGCAACCCAACCAAACCCTACTAGAAATTTTTTCTCTACAAAATTCTTGTTTCCCTTCCTTTTTTGTGCATAAGATACACAAATAGCTCAAGCTAATCAAGAAAGATTGATGGGGAGGGAACCAAACACCAAGAAAAAAATGGAGAAGCAAGGATGAAGAAGAGACGGAGTAAATATTTGATCTTAAATTAACCTTTGAGATTAAATACTCATATTCACCACCTTAGGTAACAACACTAAGAGTAAAGAGTGTGATATTTGAAAATTTTAAGGAAAAACCCTTCACTTGAGTTTTGAAAGAGAAGAGGAGTAAAAACTCTTCTAATTTTTTAGCAACAAGTAGTTTTCCCTAATTCAAGGAGATCTAACACATATATGAGGACGTTTTTTGCTCTTTGAAGTACAAAATGGCCATATTACTTTCCATGGTTAACTAAATATGTAACACTCTAATTTTTATAATAGAAAATTTTAGTTTTACAATGGAAGCATAGAAGCAAAATATTGGGTGTTACCGCCATAATTGACATAAGTCTAGTTTACCCAACCATTTGTACATCAATCACAATGCTAAAACCATTCATAGTAATATAAGGTAATTGGAAATTAAAGAAACCTTTATAAATGCAATACGAGTGTTGAGGTTAACTCTGAATTACAATAACAAAATACAAAGTAAGGGATACCATAGATCAAATAATCCAAAAAGGTATCTAGGCAAATACATCAACCGAATAACATAACTCTTCACCTAAACAACCTATATAGATACTAGGTCACTCGACCCTACATGCTGCATCAAAAACAACATAATCATCTAACGGATCTTCAAAGTCCTACACAAAAGAGTCAAGGTCTCCTGCTCATGGGAATAAGTAGCACCCATAAAAAGGATGGTCAATATGCTATGTACTGAGCAAAGTAACAATATTATCGAATTAGGGATATAGATAACACATGCATTCGCAACTGAAGATGAGTACACATTCAATCTATGAAAAATCTCATAAGATAAATATTGATCCATGCATCTTTGTTATATATAACCATTTTTATTCTTTTATATACATTGAGTTTAGGAACCCCACTATTCATAAATTGGTGGAACGATTTGAAGCATCTTCTTAGGGACAACACACTCGAGCTAATATTATCATCCGGTGGAACGGATATAAAAATATCACCTTGGTCTTAACTCACGTACTCTTCCACTTTAAATCATTAGTGTCTTATCCATAGGTTACACAATTTATATTTTCTTTCATGATGAGTAGGGGCCCCACTATTTGTAATCTAGTGGAACCGAATGAACCACTTTCTTGGGGCAGAGCGCTCCCTAGATACTATTATCCTCTGGTGGAATGTATATAAAACATTACCTTATCAGGGCAAAATGCTCCCGAGCCAATATTATCATCTGATGGAACGGATATAAAAACATCACCTTAGCCCTACTCACGTGATATTTCACTTTAAATGATTAGCATCTTATTCATGATCAATTTATAGGTACCAAACACATTATGGTAGATAAGCACATAATGCAATTCATAAGGTCGATATCTAGAGTTAAGATCCTTAATTTCCTAAAACCCTAATATTACACTCCTAGCATAACTTCTCTTATAAGGATCATTCAATCACCAATTATAGTATATCATTCTTGAATATTATCAATGTTAACATACTCAAAATTCATGGTCTAAAGCCCATGTATCACACAAACCGTAACAACCCTATCCCAAATGTTACTATTTACAAAGCTCCAAAAACCTTAATTTCAAGATTAGTCATAACTCTTCCCATAAGGCTCGTATGATTACCCAACTTTAACACACATTCTTAAATTACCAACATCAATGACATATCCAAAATTTTTCGTCTAATTCAAGGGTTTTACATATGGGATAATAATATTACCATTTTAAAGTTACTATGCCTTAAGTAATCCATTCTCTCATTTTAAGGAGCCCACAACATTCAGTAATTACACTAAATACTTTACCTGATATCATTATTAGATTTATTACACCTAACACATTAAAATACCGAGATCTCCATATTAACCCATCTTACAATTCCATAAGTTATATTTTTCTACAATTACAACTTAGCGTATTAAGATTATACCAACACATCTTTTCCATTCTCACTTCCTTTATATTATATAAATCCACATTATCACAAATTATTATTAACAACATACATTCCATCATATAACAACAATATCATGATAATACACATATCCATGCAAGTATTTTAACACAAAACCCTAAAACATCAATTAGCATCCTTACCAACAAGGACATCAGGCTCTAAACACATAAATCCTAGACTTCCTCCTTTGAGATCACTAGAATATCTCTTATAAAAACAAGAATAATATACAGTTAGGATCATAGATTAAAATTAAGGGAAATTTAAGGTAAAGAAGGGTAAAAATGGAAATAACTAGATTTAAAGGGAAGCTTGAGTTTTGTGGAAGTGTGGTGGAATATATGGTGGTGCTATGGTCAAAATTTGGTCTTGTTTGGATAATGTTTGGGGGTGAAAAAGAAGGTGCATGACCAAAATGAGGAGGTTGCATAGGTGTACACCAGGTGGTGCACTCATAGGTCCAGACCTAGGATCTTGCACGAGCAGCCTGTACGAATAGGTATGACCATGTTCAATAACGGATTACATAGGAAAATAACTAACAAGTGCACGGAGGCTATGCGAAAGCTGTGCGAGGGTGCACAGGCAAATCATGCTGGTTTGCATAGGCGTACGATAAGGAAAATTCATAGTGCACGACCATGCGTGAGTCCATGAGCGAACCATGCATTTCACAAAAATGCAACAAATTCAAGGAAAGAAAAGAAAAAAATGGTGGTGGTTAACGACAATGAACGACGACTATGAAGGGGAGTGATGGGGTGGCCTTGGAGGTTGGTCCACTAGGTTTTGAGTGGTGCATGGTGGTTGTGGTGGTGCACGGTGTTGATGAAGGGCATGCGATAGAAAATAAAGTAGGGAAAGAGGAAGAAAAGGAAGAGGAAAGAAGAAGGGTGGCTTGGGGCAGTTGGTTGCTCGACACAATTTAGGCAATAAATGGCAAATAAAATGAGGGAGAAAGAGAGTGAAATAGTGTGTGTGTGTGTGTGCGCGCACATATGCATACATGGTGTGCACGGGTAAAAAACAATATAGAGGCTGGCATGCGAATGGATGTGCAGACAAATGTAAAGGAATGATGGTGCAATAACAGGGTGATAGGGATACAGGGGATGGTAGGGCACAAGGGAATGGAGAAAATTATCAACAAAAGAGATGGTTGTGTGTGGGTTGCGTGAGAAGGAAATGGTACAGGGGAGCTATGTGTGCAGCAACGAAATGGACATGGTGAGGGATGGTGATGGTGGTTGCAGTAGGAGGTGAGGGTGATGGTTGTAGGTTACAAGTTGCAAGTTGTGAGAAGTAAGAATAGTCACAGCTTATGGCGGAAAGGAGAGAGGAGAAAGGAAAAAGAAAAAAGAGAAAGAAAAGGAAAAAGAGAAAAAGGTTTAAGGTTAATTTTAAATAATTTTTTAATTAGCTAAAATAGGTAAAATTAGTGATAAGATTTACCGAAATTAAGATTGGGTTACGAAATATAATTTATTCAGGTTAAAGATTCAGATTAGGTTAATATTTTAGGATTAAGGAATTTGGTTAATGTTAAAATAATATTTTTTTAAAATTAGAATTGATTTAGGGTATTAATAATATGGGATTAGATTAAGCAAAATTTTAGGGCATTACAAAATCACTACCCCAACACTTAGTTACATAATAATCTAACTAGATAGTTTAAGTTTGAAATCAGCTCCTCCTCCTAGTTAATTTTGAATTTACCAAAAAAAATAAACACACCTACTTAACTATTCATGGGGAGTTACAATGGTATTTAGAGATTAAATTAATCTTCTAATGACAACTAACTAAAACTAGAAAAATTGAACAAACTACAAATGGTTAATTTCTTCTATTATCCAACCAATTCTTAATCTCCCTATTATCCCAAAGATAAATGTGTTTATGCTTCCATTTGAAGTCACTCAATTAATTCTGCATATGAGCTATCATTTCTCTCTTTTTGTAGCCTAGAGTGTTGGAATGATTGTTATATGGTTGACTATACAATATCTTATTGTTTTAACACCTTTTAGGATTTTATGACTGGAACTTTCAACCATAGTTTTTGTTGATATTACTGGTTGGTGGTTTTTTTTTTGGCTTGGTAATGATCCATGTGGGGTTTCCTTACGCTATGAGAAAGGAGAGTGGCTTATTTGGTTTTATACATGGCTTGCATTTCTATATAATAATTTTTATCCACATTAGAAGGGTTATAAAACTTTCTGACTTAAAGAAATTAATTGGCATGTTCATATCATGTGTGGGGGATGCTTCTGCATTTTCCTCTACTTATTGAGAAGAATCCCCCTTAGCCTAGTACGATTCATCCTGTAAATAAGGAGGTAAATCTACCACATTAAATGTGTTTGATATACCTCCCATTTTAAGTGGTATTTTGAGCCAATAAGCATCATTCGCCATCTTTTCAAGGATCTTGAAAGGTCCATCACTTTGAGGCATAAGTTTATTTCTTCTCTTATTAGGGAATCTCTCTTTTTGAATATCCAACCACATAAGGTCTCCTAGCTTAAAATTTTGTTCATTTCAATGGTTATTTGCCCCTTTATTTATCTCATTGATGCATTCTATTCAGAACCTTACTTGTTAATGGAGTAGCTTAAATGCCTTAGCCCTATAATTATCCTCAAAATTTTTGTGTGTTTCAATTGGAAGGGGTATTGGCTAGATGGGGACTATGGGTTTTATCCCATAAACAACTTCAAATGGGGATTGTCTCGTGGCATAAGTAGAGGTCCTGTTATAGGAAAAATCAACATATCTTAGCTCTATATCCCAATCCCATAGGGATTTGTGAACCAAGCTCTTTAGTATTAGTGTGATTTTTTAGTTAGTAACTTCAATTTTTCCATCTTTAGTGTGGTGATAGGAGGTACTAAATAGAAGTTTAGTACCAAATAACATTTAAAAATTCTTTTAGAAGTAGCTTAAAAACTTGGTATCCTTATCAAAGATAATTATTTTTAGAATACCATGTAACTTAACTATCTCCTTGAAGAAAAGATTAGTTATGTAGGAGACATTATCTGTCTTATGATTAGAGACAAAGTGAACCATCTTAGAGAACTAATCCACTGCCACTAGAATAGCATCATTTTGCCTTAGGGTTTTAGGCAATGCTACTACATAGTCCATACTCTTTTGGTCTCATGGTTTATGTGGGACAAGTAATGAAGTGTAGAGCCCTTGGAGGAAATTTCTCTTAGAACCCTTGTATATCACCAGCATCTTAGGCTAAAAAAATGTTCCTAGAGAACATCACAAGTCTTGTTTATGCCAAAGTGTCTAGTCAATCCTCCTTCATGAACCTCATGAACTAGAAACTCTTGAACTTAACTCTTGGGGATGAATAACTTGTTTTTCTTGAAAATAAAGCCATTTTGTACCACATAAGATCCTCACAACTTGTCTTTATCTTCAAAAAACATAGCAAAATCTTCATTTCCTCAGTAGATCTCTTGGGGATTCCTTAGGTTTTTTTGACCACTTTTATGCTTGGCTAAGAATTTAATACCCCCAAATTGAGTAGAGTATTATAAAGATTTATATGGCTACTTATATCAATACAGTATACCATCTGTTTTTTTATTTTTCCCTAAAAACTCTATAGTTAAGTGTGATGGTATTGGAGTAATTTTAAGGATGGGTAACCCTCTTGGAATGTTTTGAAAATTTTCTTAAAATTTTTCAAGAAGTACATAAGTGAGGATAAAGCACATTGAAAGAAATTTTATTAATTTATAGGATCAGCCAATAAATCTAAAAGTGTTCTAAGGTAGCCCCCGTAATCCTTGTAGGTTTAGGTAGCTACCAAGTAACCCCCATGTAGTCATATCGACTCGGGGTGTTATAAAAGGTATTAAAACAAAACCAAAATCATAAGCTGAACTTAGATGAGCCAGTAAATTGCCTAGTAGGATGATTCTTGTGATAATTGTATTTATACAGTGAATGGTCGAGGCACAATGAGAACATTGCATTTTTTAGTGGGGGTGAATGAAATACCCCCAAATTACATAGTGTTCTAATGATTGATATGGCTACTTATATCTCCATGGTATACCATCCATTTGGTGATTTTGTTCTAAGAACTCTATAGTTAAGCGTGTTGATTGGGGATAATATTTAGGATGGATGACCCTCCTAAGAAGTTTCAAATTTTTTATGAAAACTTCTTGAGAAGAACATGCATGAGGATAAAGCACATTAAAAGGACTCATGTTGATATGTAGGGCCAACCAATAAATCTTAAAGAGCTCCAAAGTATCCCCCACAACTCTTGTAGCCTTGGTATTTACCAAGTGACCCTAGCATGGTTGTATCTACCTAAGTTATTACAACAAAGGAAAAATACTTAAAAAAACTCAACCCACCTAGCATGTCTAAGGTTGAGCTTATGTTTCCCATTTATATACTTTATGGACTCATGATCATCTATACATTAAATAATGGGATGACCTTAAGTAATGAGACCAATGATCTAGAGCCCTAGCAATGATATATAATTTTTTTATTATCATAAGTGCTATATCTTGAGCGAGAACCATTGATTTTTTCACTAACATAGGTGATAGGCTAACCTTCTTGTAGTAAAAAAAACTCCAATTGCTAATCCACTTACATTACATTCTACCTTTAACACTTTGGCAAATTCAGATGATCTTAGAATAGTGGCTTTGCTCAATTTACCTTGATCATATCAAAGGTGTATCATGCGGTTTTGATCCAAATGAGTTCCCCCATTTTAAGACATGTGGCTATAGGATCAAGTAAGTTATTAAACCCTTTGATCAAACGCCTATAGAATAAGGTAAGCCCATGGAAGGATCTAATGTGGGTAATGGATGTGGGTGTAGGCCATGTTCTTATTGCGTCCACCTTTGACTCGTCTATTGACATACCTTCTTAAAAGATACAACAAATCCTAAGAAGGTAATCTTGACACAAATAAATAACACTTATCTATCTTAACACACAAAGTATTATTTCTAATAGCTATAAATACAATCTTCAAGTGTCTTACAAGCTCTTCGTTACTACAAGAATACACAAGAATGTCATCAAAATAAACTATAACAAAATATGAAATGAAAGGCTTTAGAAATTCATCCATAAGCCTTATGAAGGTGCATATTGCATTTGATAATTCAAATGGCATAACCATTCACTCATACAAACCTCCTTTAGTTTTAAAGGCGGTCTTCCATTCATCCGGATTTGATAATGGCCACTTCATAGATCTATCTTTGAGAACATCTAATCCTCGTGTAAAAAATCTAACATATCATCAAGCCTAGTTATGTGGCACCTATATTTGATGGTAATGTTATTAATAACCCTACTATCCATGCACAATCTCATAGAACTATCCTTTTTGGGTCCTAATAGGGTGGGTACATCACAAGGAGTAAAGGATTCACATATGAAACTTTTTTGTAATAAATCAGCCATTTACCTTTGTAATTCTAAAGAGTCCTTAGGATTGCAGCTATAGGCATACTTTTTTGGAAGAGTAGCACTGAGTGCTAAGTCAATGTGTTTCTCTATGCCTCTTAAGGGGGGAATTCATCTTATTCATTTGAGGAGATTATTTGATAAGCTAAGGGAAGCTCAACTCTATGGGAAATACAAATGTGTGATTTTATGCTTTTGAGTATTGTTTTCCTTGGTTATATTGTGAGTAGGGAAGGTATAAAAGTGGATCCTAAAAAGATTCAAGTTATTCATGATTGGCCAATACTTAAAGATATTCATGAGATAAGGAGTTTTCACGAATTAGCAAGTTTCTATAGAAGATTTATTAAATATATCTTGACTCTTTTTGTGCCAATTACACATATTATGAAGAAAGGTGAATTCAAGTGGGGAAAATATGCCACTAAAGCCTTCAAGATTTTAAAGGACAAGTTATGTAATGCACTGGTATTATCTTTGCCTAACTTTGATAAATTGTTTGAAGTTACACGTGATGCTAGTGGGATGGGGATAGGAGGTGTACTCTCACAAGAAAAAAGATCCATTACATTTTTAGTGAAAAATTAAATGGTGATTAAATGAATTATTCAACATATGACAAGGGATTCTATCCCATCATAAAAAGCTTGGAAACATGGAGTCATTATTTGATACCTAAGCCATTTGTTTTACATTCGGATCATGAGTGTCTATAACATTTGCATGGGAAAGAGAAAATAAGTCTTAGGCATGAAAAATGGGTTAGATTCTTAAAATCCTTTATGTTTTCTATCAAATAGTTCAATGATAAATAAAATGTCGCAGCAGATGCATTATCTAGAAGATATATGATACTTGTTATGTTGGAAGATAAATTATTAGGTTTTGATATGTTGAAGGAAATATATGCAAAAGATGAATATTTCTTTGAAGTTTATAATGAATGTAAGAAAAATCATTTGTCTTAATTATGTGCTACAGGATGACTTTCTTTTTAAAATTGGTAAGTTGTGTATAACTCATTCTAGTATATGATATTTACTTATTAATGAAGTACATGGAGGGGTATAGCTAGTCATTTTAGTATTCATAAAACCACTGAAATATTACAAGTAAATTTCTACTGACCACGAATGATAAAATCAGTACAAGCTATTATTGAGAGATATGTGACTTGTCAAAAAAGTAAGAGTTTCTTCCATAAAAGTTTGTATACCCCTTTACTAGTACCTAGTCAACCATGGGAGAGTGTTAGCATGGACTTTATCTTAAGTTTACCAAGGACACAAAAGAAAAATGATTCTATTATGGTGGCAGTAGATAGGTTTTCTAAAATGCCATATTTTATTCCTTGTAATAAAATAGATGATGCAACTCATGTGGCTGATTTATATTTCAAGAAAATATTAATGTCACATAGTGTTCCTATGAGTATAGTGTCAAATAGATATGTGAAAATTTTAAGTTACTTTTAGAATACACTTTGGCATATGTTACGTACTAAGTTGTTTAGTGCATGCCATCATCCACAAATGGATGGTCAAACAAAAGTGACTAATAGAACCTTCAAAACTTTAGTAAGAGGGTTAGTTAATAAAAGTACAAAGGATTGGAATATAAAACTCTCAACTCTCACATGCTAAATTTGCATACAACTGGTTTCCTTCTAGTAAAACTTATTCGAGTCAATTTGAGGTTATCCATAGAGTTAATCCTTAGTTACCTACTGATATTTTGTTATTAAAAAAGGTGATATTAAACATTATAATGATAAAAAGAGAGTTGAATTCTTTACAAAAATTCATGAACAAGTAAGGAATAATGTTGAGAAATCTAATGCTAAATACCAAAACCAAGCTAACAAAAATAAAACTATACAAATATTTTCACCAAGAGACTTGGTATGGTTGCATTTAAGAAAAGATATATTTCCAAACTTAAGAAAGAATAAACTAATACCAAGAGTGTGTGGACCTTTCAAGATATTAAGAAAATTTGGAAATAATGCTTTTAAATTAGAATTGATAGAATTCTATGGAGGAGTTTCTAGAACTTTCAACATTAGTGGTTTATCTCCTTATTATAGTAATGTTGATTTAAGGAAAAATCTTCTTTATAAGGGGATAATGATGTAGGAACATCTCCATCTCATTATTCTCAATTTGAAGTTCAAGAGTTAGCATATTTAGAGGTAGTACCAAATATTTTAGAAAATCTTGAATGCTTTCATAATAATGCTAATAATATTTCATTAAGGAATTATTGTAGGTATTACATATGTTTGCAAGAAGATGACTTCACCAATGATATCTAATTTGCAAGACAATGAAAATATAAGGGCTACAAAGTTGCATAGGAGACAAAGCTATAAGACATGTAACTTGATTATTGATTATTTCATACATTATCATTATTAGGTTTTATGAATCTTTGATATTTTATGTAAACTTTTTCATATCTTATCATTTTAACTCATTCTATATACCATATGGACATGTGTTGGTTTCATGCATTATGAATCTAGGTTGGTTGATTTAGGCTTAATTAAGGAGAGTTAAGCTTAGCCATATTATCATATGTGTATATATATGCCTTGTACGTTTAATTGAGAAGAAGAAATGAAATCAAGCATTAGATAAACAAAAGAGAAAGAGTAGAAACTTTAATTTCTTCTTCCTATCTTTCTTTCAAGTCAGGAGTGAACTTTAGGAATAATTCTCTAGAGAAATTAGAGATTTCTCTTTAGAAGTGATTTTGATCTTGGAGTAGATCAAAATAAAATCATTCAAATCAACATTATACTCATCCAACTTAAGTCCTTATTTACTTCATGTTGAATTTATTTAAGTTCAATCCAAATTCAAAGGCCCTGCAATTGTGAAGATTTTCATCTAATATCTTACACATCATGGGCTTCCACATTTGAACAACTTCCCATCCATAATAAGGGATCACACTTTAATAAGGATTGTGAACTTGGGATGAAAAATAATCTCCCTTTGTGAATCCACCACAACCTCCTTAGCATGTAACATCCTCCTCACCATTAGGGTTCCCCTACTTCTAGTGGTGCTATTTCATGTTGTCCTTCTTCTTGAGTTGAATCAACTTCTTCTTCATATCCTTCTAGATTTTACTCCTCCAAGTCCAAAATATCCATAACTCTTTGGTTTGGGAATTCATTTTGGTAATGTATAACACCTTCACATTTAAAATAATGCACATTTCTTTTCTTACTCGACTCTTCTCCTTCTTGTCTCCCTTTACCTTTGACATCAAATGCCTTAGGAGTTGAGGGTAGTATCGAATAACCACTTGATATCATGGAAAGGATCCTTCTTGAGGGTCCTCATCCTACTTTGGGCTCTAGAAAAACCACTTAAGGATGATCTATACATGCCTTCATCCTTCTACACACCCAGTTATTCTTCGTATTCTCAAAGGGGTGGAGTTCTTTAAAGGTTTTGTGGGTTGGTGTTTGGTGCTAAAGTTTCCAAGATACCTTGTGCATGCCTTATATAATTTTTTAGGGACTCTATAGATCAGTACCTTTTTAGGTTGTGGGCCTCATCTCAATCCACTAGGTGTTTGATCCCCCATAGTACTTGAAGTTGATGTTACCTAAGATAAAAGGTTCGATGATTTTGACCGAAAGAGTTTAGGATCGTTATAATTTATTTTATTTTATTATATTTATAGTATATTTGACTTAAAAAAAAGGTGAGGATTAAGGAGAATGAAATCTAAACTTTGGAAGTAAATACCTTGAGCCTTAAGATGAACTAAATCAAAAATAGGAATATTAAATATTCAACTTTGAGATTTGATACCAATTTGATGTATAAGCTAAAGAAACTCAAGCTAATCAAGGAAGATTGGGGGGGGGACTGACCTTAAAGAAAAAAAAATGGAGAAGTAAGGATGAAGAAGAGGAGTATATATTTGATCTTTAATTAACCCTTGAGATTAGATATCCACATTATCCGCCTTAGGTAACAACACTAGGGATAAAGAGTGTGAGATTCAAAAGATTTAAGACAAAACCCTTCACTTCAATTTTGAATAAGAGGAGGAATAAAAACTTTTCTAATTTTTGAGAAACAAGTAGTGTGTCCTAATTAAAGGAGAGATAACACATAAGATGATGTGTTAGGCTCTTTTAAGTACAAAACGACCATAACACTCTCCATGGCTTACTAGATCACTACTCCCAACACTTAGTTAAATAATAATCTAACTAGCTAGTTTAAGTTTGAAACCAACTCCTCTTCCTAGATTATTTCAAATTTAATAAAAAAAAATAAACACGCCATCCCACACCTACTTATCCATTCATGGAATTTACAAGTGGATTTAGACATTACATCAATCTTCTAATGACAGCTAGCTAAAACTAGAAAAATTGAACAATCTATAAATGGTTAATTTCTTCTATTATCTAGTTGGTTATTGACTTCCCTATTATCCTAAATATAAATGTGTTTATGATTCCATTTGAAGTCACTCAATCAAGTTTGCATATGATATTTTCATTCCCTCTTTTTATGGCCCAAAGTGCTAAAATAGTTACTGCGTGACTGATTATACAATGTCTTGTTTTTCAAACATCTTGTTGGATTTTGCGGCTAAAACTTTTTACCATCTTGTTTGTTGATCTTGATGGCCAGTGTTTGCTTCTTCTTCTTATTCTTTTTTATCTAGATAGTGAGACATATGGGGCTTCGTTAATTCATAATAAAGGAGGGTGGCTTGGTCAGCTTTATACATGGCTTAAATTTCTAGGTAATAATTTTTGTCCAAGTTAAGAGTGTGTTAGCACTTGCTAATTTAGAGAAATTAACTAGCATGCTCATATTATTTGTGGGGATTTATTCTAAATAATTTTATATTTCATTCTTCTTACCTTATTCTATAACCTTCAACTATCATTGGTTGTCCACATCACCACACCACCACCGCTTTCGGCAATAACTCACCCATCCAAACACCACCTCAGCTGTGACCATCATTTGTGCACCCCGACCCCTCATTGTCCATTCTTCACTCACACTTTGCCTGCATTATAAATCCTCCATTCAAATGAGCCTCCTCATTACCCATCCTTATGTGTGAAGCTTGTGAACCCTGCATTTTTCAGCTTGTGTGCCTTGTGTGCCAAGATTGCACCTTGAGTTGTAGAGCTTGTGCACCCTACATTGCTGAGCTTGTGCACCCTGTGTTGTTGAGCTTGTGCATATTATGTTACTTAGATTACTCCATGTGTTTCTAAGCTTGTGGTTTAACACCCAAGCCTCTATGTGCAAACCTTATAGCTTATCAAGATTAAGCTTTCTCCTTATCCAGCATGGGATTCTCACATACCTCCCCTTTTTCTACTTGAAATACTCACAAAAGTAAGCACCAACTGACCTTCACGATCCAACACATCTCATTCAATTCTCACCTCTTTTCCTTCCTCATTTACCTTGCCTTTATTTTCTTTTTTTCCTCAACTTATAACCGTATGTTTTCCTTGACATTTAGGTGATATTGCACTGATATTGGAAGAAGAGAATTAGGGTCTTTTACTTTGTTTAGAGAATAAGGGAACTTATGTAAGGATGAATATCTTAGAATAGGGTTTTTATTCTATGTGGAATTTGTATGCAATACTATGTTAGTATAGTTATATTTTGTGAAATCATATTGTTGGAAATATTCAATTACCTTATTGTATCATATTATGACAATATGATCATTATGAAAATTATGAGTTTATGTCATATTACTTGTTATAAACCTTTCCTTGTAACCCTAGCTTGTTTGCATGATATAATTATTTAGTTAAGTTCAGGGAGGTAAATATAACTAATTTTTATCATTATGGATAATAATGAGGAATGGAAGTGGACAAATTTTAGGACTCATAGGATTTTGTGAAATGTTTGGGTAATTCTAAACCTTAAAGGTACTTAGATACTTCTATGAATTTTGTGGAAAAATGAGTATGGAATGGTAATCCTTAAGGGTTTTGCAAATAATTTCATGTATAAAATGTTAGAGTCTAGATTGAATATGGCACAAATTACGTGATAAAAGGTTGAGGCTTGTATTTAAGATACGAGTATTTTGGTTAATTTGGGTAAAATATGTATTTTGATATTTCAAGATTGTTATTAGATTAAAATATGTTAAGTTTGCTATGTAAAATACTTAGGTTAATCATGAGTAGCATAAGTCTAATGAAATGAGAAGATGACTTAATTTAGGGGTAGTAACCATTGGGGCATACTCGGTATTGCATGTGCGGAATATAAGAGTTAGACCTTGATTTTTATATATGTTGCCAATAAGGATATTTTAGAATTTTATACTTTATTAGGTGGTTTGGTGAGTCTTATGGGAGTATTTACTCATGGCTTGTAAACTTAGGGTCTCATAGGAGTGTTATGCTCTTTTCATTTGGGAAATGACCTAAATTACCTTTGATTTTGTTTTATGTGTCATGTAAATTTATGTTTAGTATGCACATCGTTAATTATATAACCAACCAAACTAATTAGATACTAATATTTAAAGTGAAAAATCAATGAGTCATGACTAAGTTATGCCAGTCCATTTCACCGGATAATATTGGTAGCCAAGAGTGTTATTGTAACACCTTCAATATTCATAAAAAAAAAAAACATTTTTCAAGAGTAACATTGAAGAAAATTCAAGAGTGAGACCGCCACATTGAACATCAAAAATGTGTGATCATCACCTAATCAATGCTAGGTGGTAGGCTAAGGTTTGAATGATAAAGCAAAACATTACAACCACTTAACCAAATTAAGCATATATATATATATATATATATATATATATATATATATATATATATATATATATATATATATATATATATATATTACGTCAAACAATGGAAAACCTAAAACATGTTTTACAGTAATCAAAAGGTTTGAACAACCAATAAAACCAAATAATTACCAAACATGGGAAAAACTCTTGTCAGTTGGCCTAACTATAGGTGTCATCACTCCATATCAATCACTTGATGACCATTGCCAAAGAGTTGGCTACCATAACCATCATCAAAATGTACATCATTATCTTGAACAAACATATCACCTATCCATTGAATGGAGAGGGACCACAAGTGGTAGTATTAGTATGTGAGTACTAAGTAAGAACTAATTATCACATATAAGTATAATATACTAGAACCCTATACGTAGTATAAAAGAATAATGCTATAACAATCATAACTTATAATAAAAAATACAATTGATAATCTTATCATGATAAGGACATGCCACCATATCACATGAAATACATATTCTAAGGGAAGAAACCCTAAGGTATCTCTAACATGCAATTCCAACATATAATCTAACATATGATTTCACAAATTTATTTAGATAATAACACTAAAACATAGATATGGCAAGGAAAATCATACAAAGCACTAGGTATAAGAACAACACTAATGAATAGAATTCATGGCATAAACATAACATTAAGGAATAAAACAAAATAGACATGGACATTTGTCATACCATAGTGAGCAAAGTAAAGAGTATAATAATATTAATAATCAATTGATGACTTACTCCACTATAAATGAGCATACTAACATCGGGGGTTTGCAGGAAGACTACAATGTCCACCTAGCCAAGAATTGTAAATGCCATCATAGATCAAACATCCATTCCACTACCAATAGAGTCTAGCCAAGGTAATATCTTCAAATATATCATAATCCTTAACTATGCATACTATATATAGAGTTGAAGGATCATATAGGGTATAAACGATACCAAGCTACTATAAGACTATCAACCCCTAACATTTTATGAAAATTTGAAATAAGGGTCTAAAGGACTGTGGTTTTATAATGTTAACACAAAGCGTATTACATAAAGTAAACTCATTGATCACACCTATCACATAATACACATAAGTGCTTAAGGCCAACACAAAACCCTAGAGAAAATCAAAGAAGCCTCAATTTATCTAAAAGTACAACTTTTAAGTTGGAAAATCCAAAAAAAAAAGCCAAATAGATGGAAAAACTCAAATAAAATAGGCTTAGTCATCATAAAATAAGGTTGTAGGCCAAATTTAGAAAATTTTATGTGAGTTTTGACTGGGTATTTGAGTACATTATAATATTGTGTTGGTTCATATAGGTGTTGGAGAAGTTAAGTATAGTATGGAGGTTTGTATGAGAAACATGCGAGTACCATGTTAATAAACATAGACTGTGTTTCTCTGTTGGATCTTTGATGCATTTTGGAAAATGGCAGAAAGTAAGGAAATAAACATGGGGGTCACGTGTTCCTTAACTACAGACCGTGTTTTTTTTCTTATTTTTTAAATACTTTGTTTTACCCCATTGGATTTTTCTTCTATGAAATGAGAGATGTTAAAACTTTATCCGTCGAGAGTCACGAGTCCCAACTTCGTCTTCTTCTTCATATAATTATCATTTCAAATAGAATTGTAGATTTGTGTAATTGATTGATTGATTAGTTTGATCATCCTATAATTACATAAGAGTATGAATAAAGATATCTACTTTTCTTTCTCAATTTTTCTATTTTGTGTTTGAATCCTCACCAGTGCATAATCTTATTAATTCATATTTGGTTTGGATATCTCTAAATCCATGCTAATTTCATAACAATTTGGTATTAGAGCTATATTGTTAAAGAGATTTGGTTATGGGGATAAGTACAAGATTGGATATTAAAAAGTTTAATCGATTCATCAATTTCAGATTATGGGAATTGAACATGCGAGCAATTCTAATTCATAATGGATCGGAAAAAGCTTTATCCGGCCATTCAAACAAGCCAGAATCAATGATGAATGAAAGACTTGAATAATTAGATCTAAAGGCCCTTGTTTTTGTCAAATGAGGTATTGCAAGAGGTGGAAAAATAATCAACAGTGGTGCATTGTGGTTAAAACTAAAGTCATTATATATAAAAAAATCAATAGCAAATCGGCTACTATTAAAGAGTTGGCTTCATGAACTAAAATTAGGTGAGGGTAAATCTTTAAAAGGACATTTAGATGAATTTAAGTCTATAATCATGGAATTTCATAATATAGATGCTAAATTAGATGATGAAGATTTGGCTATCATGTTGTTATGTTCTTTACCCGTAAGTTTCAAACATTTTCGTGAGATAGTCTGTATGAGAAGGACCAGTTAATCCTTGAGAATGTGAAATCCGCCATGCTACAATGAAATTTGATTGATAGTCAATTGATTAGCAGTGATACCTCTAGGGACTCATATAGTGAGGGATATATAGCTAGAGGGAGGACATAGAAGCGGGGGTTTAGTGACCATAAAAAGTCCAGATCTAAGTCAAAGAGTTGGTAGAAGAAGGAGACATGCTATGGGTGTCACAAGAAGGGGCATGTTAGGAAGTTTTTTCCTAACAGAAAGCACGGTGCTACGTTTGGTGAGTCAACCGGTACAAAGGATGATGTTGTAGTTACCCATAGTGATAGTGATGGAGATGTGTTGTTGGGAACTGATAGATAGAACAAGATCAGTGATAGATAGATATTGGATTCTAGGTCCTCTTACCATATATGTCCCAATAAGAGTTGGTTTCAGATGTTCAAGGTGACTCAGGGTGGAGTTATATTGATGGAAAATGATGTTATTTGCAAAGTTGTTGGGATTGGGATGGTGAAGGTGAGGATGCATACCAATGTGGTCAAGACACTCTTCAATGTGAGAAATGTCCCGGATATGACTAAGAACCTCATATCTTTGAGTTCCTTGGATTATAATGGGTATCAGTGTGTTATTGAGAATGGTACCTTGAGAGTTATAAAAAGGGCTCTAGTAGTTATGAAGGGGAAGCGGGTCCGCACATTATATGAGTTGGTAGGTCTTACTATTGTTGGGACAACTACTATGACATCGTTGAGGTTGTCAAACTTAGATGTTACGAAACTTTGGCATATGAGACTGGGATACATAAGTGTCAAGGGTCTAATATAACTCTCTAAGAGGGGGCTACTAGATGGACAGAGTACAGGTACTATGGAATTTTATGAGGACTGTGTATTTAGCAAGATGAAGAGGGGTATATTTACAATATATAGGCATAGTATGAAAGGACCTCTTAAGTATAGCCATTCAAATTTGTGGGATCCAGTGAGAGTGGTTTTGAAAGGTGGTTTGTGGTACTTGCTCACATTCATTGATGACTTCTCTAGAAAGGTATGAGTTTATTTCTTAAAGCATTATAATGATGTGTTTAGTATTTTTCAAACGCTGGAAGATCTTGATAGAGAAGCATATTAGGAAGTAGGTTAAGTGTCTTAAGACAAGTAATGGTATTGAGTTTGTTTAGCATAGTTTCACTTATTTCCACCAAGAACATGGGATATAGAGACACCAAACATGTGTTGGAAGACCAAAGCACAATAGGGATGCTAAGTGGATGAACATAACCCTATTCGATAAGGCTCATTATATGTTATCACGAGGAGGGTTAGGCAGAGACTTTTGGGCTGAGGTAGTTTACATGGTAGCATACCTAGTGAACTGATCACCAAATCAGTCCATTGATTTTAAGACACTTGAGGATTTGTGGTTTGGTAAGCCAGCTGATTACACTGATTTTCATTTCTTTGTCTGACCTTCTTCTACTTATGTTAATGATGGTAAACTTGAGCCTAGAGCCAAGAAGTGTATTTTTTTGCTTTACATCTGGACTAAAGGGGTACAACTTATGGGACCCAACTGCATCTAAGTTCTTAACTTGAATGGATTTTACCTTCAATGAGTTCACATTCCTCTAGAAGGCTGAGTTAGGTGATGGTGTCACTAAGAAGGTAAAGCAGAAGAGTGCTTTGGGCTAGGTGGAGGTTGAGGTTGAATTAGATGATAGAGACCCTTCTGATCGACCCACTAGTCTTGAAGTGGATGGATCCAAGAAGGAAGTATAGTAAAGGGGCGTTACTCCAGGATGGAGGATTGTCAAGCCTCCGGTCAGGTATGGTTATGAAGAATTAGCTAGCTATATGTTATCTAGTGTAGAGGCTGGTGTTGATGTGCATGAGTGGACATCATTATTAGATGTTATTGTGAGTATTAATTCTGCTTAGTGGTGTACGACTATGGAGGAAGAGATGGAGTCCTTATTGAAGAATCAAATATAAGAACTTGTAGAGGCATCGAGGAAGAAAAATATTGTTAACTATGAGTGGGTGTACAAGTTCGAATAGGGAGCTCTAGGGGTTGAGAGATTGAGATACAAAGCATAGTTGCATGTAGATTCAGTCAGATTCCAAGCGTGGAATATAAAGAGGTAATTTCTCCTATGGTTATACATACTTCTATTCATACCTTTCTTGCACATGTAGTTATGTATGATTTTGAGTTGGAGCAGTTGGATGTTAAAACTGCATTTTTGCAGGGTGAGCTTGAGGAGGAGATTTACAGGTGACAGCCTAATGGGTTTGTGGTTGATGGGGTGCATGATCATATATGCCTATTGAAGAGGTCATTGTATAGTTTGAAGTAGTCTCCTAGATAGTGGTATAAACAATTATATAGGTTTATGCTTAAGCATGGTTTCTCTAAGAATGAGTATAATGGATGTGTGTACTTTAAGGAGATGGAGGGTAGCTCTTTTGTGTACCTTTTGCTATATGTTGATGGCATGCTTGTGGTAGCAAAATATATGTCTGATGTTGATAAGGTGAAGGCAATGCTAAAGAGTGAGTTTAAGAAGAAGGATCTTAGAGTTGCGAAAAGTATCCTTGGCATGAAGAACATTAGAAATCATGAGTAGAAGCTTTTGTACTTGTCACAAGAGCCTTATGTGAACAAGATACTTGAGATATTTCATATGATAGATGCCAAGATGGTGAGCACTCCATTAGCTACTTAGTTTAGACTGTTTGATTTAAATTGTCCCAAATCAAAAGAAGAAGAGGATTTTATGGCGATAATTCTATATTCAAATATTATTGGTTGTATCATGTATGTTATGGTGTATACCCAATGTGATATTGTTCAAGATATTAGTGTTGTGAGTTGATATATGGCAAATTTGTAAAGGTTCACTAGCAAGTAGTAAAGTGGATTCTTAGGTATTTGAAGGGAATGACATAAACTTGTATTGAGTATAGGAGATCAACTAATTCGCTGGTTGGGTTCGTAGACTCTGATTATTGTGGAGACCCTGGTAAAAGGAGATCTACCAATAGATATGTTTTCTCTCTTAGTGGTTCAGCTATTAGCTAGAGGTCTTCCTTGCAAAATATGACGCCCTTATCCACTACTGAGAAAGAGTATATGGCTTTAACAAAGGTTTTTTAGGAAGCCTTGTGGCTTGGTGGTTTAGTAATATAGTTAGGGTTTGGTCATGGTGATTCAATTGTTCGTGGTGATAGCAAGAGTGCTATTTGTTTATTGAAGAATACAATCGTCAAATGAAGCTCAATGACATCAATTATCACTTTATATGGGGTGTTATTTGTATAGGTAAAGTTATGTTGGAGAAAGTGAGTACTTTGGATAATTCTACCGATATGCTAACGAAGCCACTGACCATGGGTAAGTTCAAGTGTTTCTCGGACTTGATTGGTGTTCATATACAATGAGATCCTTTGTTCGGCTAGGGTTTTTTGTAGAGGTCTTTACATTTCATGCATCAAAAATGCTATGTCAAGGTAGAGAATTGTGAGTTTTGACTTTGTATTTGAGCACAACATAACATTGTGTTGGTTCATGTAGGTATTGGAGAATTTTATTGTAGTATGGAGGTTTTTGTGAAATAACACAGGGGTCCTGTGTTAATAAACACAAGACATGTTTCTTTTAAAATCTTTAATGCGTTTTAGGACAAAGTCGAAAGTAAGGAAATAAGCACGAGGGTCCCGTGTTTCTAAACACGAACAATATTGCTTTACCCCGTAGGTTTTTTTTCTTTTATAAAATGAGACATATTGAAACTCTAGCCATTGATAGTCATACATCCCAACTTCTTCTTCTCTCCCATAAAATTTTCCATTTAAAGAGAATTTGTAGATTGCGGTAATTGATTAATTGATTAGTTTAATCATCCTACAATTACACAAGAGCATGATTAAAGATCTCTACTTTTTTCTCAATTATTATGTTTTGTGTTTGAATACTCAATTGTGCATAATCTTGTTAATTCCGATTCGGTTTAAATCTCTCTGACCACACTAATTCCACAACATTTTACTATTCACAAAAATAATTATTCATGGTTAGACATAAATGTCATTTTAAACCGAGAATTTTAAAAATAAAAATCAAAAAAATATTTTATTACCAGAAATTATTATCTATCGAGAATCACCATTCACACTAATTACTATTTATGAGGGTAAAATGGTCAAATATCAAAGGTTATGGTCAACTTTTGACTCTAGAAGTCAACTAAATCCTTTTAAGGGTATTTTGGTCATATTTTGGTTAATTAAAAAAATATAATTACTAAAAATTTAAATCCTACATAGGATAATTAGGATGTCATTAACTAAGAACACTTAAAATATCGTTATAAATTTTTCAAAACTTTAACCAAAATTAATACATTCAAAACTTGATTATTAATAAGTATAATATATGCCCAAATTGGTCTAGAAATTATAACGATCATGGTATGATCATATCTTAGATCCAACCCTAAAATCATCAAAACAACCAAATCATGCCTAATGCTCTTAAACCTTATTTTTGCTAAAATTCATATCAAATAAACTTGAATTTTAACAAGTTAGGCATCAAATTTTATCTAAATCCACCAATCTACAATATGGTATTATTAATTTGACAAAACACACAAAGAATAAAAAAACTCTAAAGCAACATCAACTTTACCCAAAAATATATCATGCTTTGAATAATTTAATAACAAGAAGTTAGGCATCATATATTCTCTACAATTTACAAGGAATATCATTCCATTGTCGAATTAACAAAACATCCCAGGAATCAAAAATATTAAAATTAGGTGAAATACACCATCATCATGTCACAACAAATCAAGCAACTAAATCTACCAATTATGCTTATATATAGTAAAACCATAGTTCTTACATTGAATATAACTTCAAAAAGAAATAAATATGAATATTCAAGCCCAAATTAATTTTTCCAAAAGCCTAAAACATACCTATAAAAAGTTAGAGAGAAGAAAAACTTGCAGAAAAAAGGTTAGAAATGAAGGAAAATTGAAGGCCAAAAAGAAAGAACCAAAAAAGAATAATTTTAGATGCTTGGAAGCTAACAATGGAGGAGGATGAAATTGGTGGTGGTGCAAGAATAAAGGATAAAATAGGGAATTTATAATTTGGAGTATTAGGCAAATGAAGGAAGTTCTTTTCTTTTTTTTTTCTTTTTTTGACAAGTGAAGAAGGAAGAAGGGGTAGAAGAGAAATTTAGTTGTAAACTTAGTTATTAAGTTGTATAAGATATTTTTCATGAAAATTAACAAAGGAAATGGAGATATATGGAATAACCAATAGTGGGAGAAGATGAGTGGAGGATATTCATTATAATCTCAAATGAGTGGTGGGAATTAAATGATTAAAGGTTAGGGTAAGGTGGAAGAAGAAAAATTGAATTTGATGATGTATATACGTCCAAAAATATCTACTTTGGTCCAAACATTATAAAATAAATTGTATAAAATATTGAATTTATTAAAAAGTTAAAAAAGTATATAGTAATCCCCAAATTTTTGTATAATTTAGACTTCTAAAAGGGTTGTTTTGGGGCTTCAAAACATGTTTGAGGCATATCAGAACTATGAATAATGACTGTTTATCAATGACTCGATTTGATATTTTATAAGAGCCTAGGAAAATCATTAAGAATTCAAAAATCAACATTAAATAAGAGTACAAACAATAAAAAAAAGTTAAAAAATTTGGTTTGGAACTCTCGCAGGAGCCTAAATCGCAAGAATTGGCGAGAAAGCAATAACAAAAATTTTCAAAAACACCACTAGGGTTTCTAATATTTCAAGAGATGTCACAAAATGTATAAAATAGAATAATTTTATTTTCAAACCAATAAAATTATGAAAAATTATGGTTTTAGAAAGTAAGGTGTTACAATTATGATATGGAAGAGGTTGATGATTGTTACCGGTCCACCGGCTCTCAAGAGGTTCCCCGAACCCCAAGAGTATATCGCCCTAGAAGGGTTGTGTTTTTATATGTTGAATATAATAGTAGTCTTCTAGTGCATCTTACCTTATAATGGTCATTGTTACCATTCCATAAGTTATAAATAGTGGAGTCTCTAAACTCAAGTGACTAAGTAAATGGGGAATGTATGATCGTCTATTAGGGAACTCTATTTTGGTTTCTCTATTGAGCCTTCTCATGTCATAATTAATGTGCTTGTATTATTCTTCATGTGATTGTATGTGCCATGTATGTTATGTTTCTTATTACGTGTATTATTACCTTACTCAATACACAAGTATTGACTATCTTTGTCCTACGAGATTACAACAAAGGTATTGATTTGCAAGTTTCTAAAGACTACTTTAATGATTTGGATGATTATGATGCACTTTTTATGGCAAAGTGATTTATCTATTTATGTTTGGACGTAGAATATATGTTATCCGGTAGCTTTTTTTTTTGGTCAACACCTTGTGGACACTTAGTTCTATTGTATCCATTTTGTTGTATTTTTCTTGCATTGTACTTGGAGTTTTATCTCCAAACTTTTATCTTATTTTATGTAATTCATAGCTTTTTCTTGTTTATCTCATTTAAAGTTGTAAATATTTTTCCTTGTATTTGATATGAGAGTGATAGGATAAACCAGACTCATATCAAGTATAGTGATAACACCTAATTATCTTATTATTATGCTTTCAGTAGTAAATTTTTGGGTGTTATAATAACATACTACTTGTATTACTAAAATTATTATAAATTACCACAAAAATATATACTCAAAGGTTATATTTTCCTCAATGGATTTCATGGTTTTATTAGCTTGAAGTGTTATAGATAGTTTATGCTTTTCCGTAGTCGTTACTGCTATAAGCAGTTTTCCTAATCTCCGTAGCCAATAGTTTTATGAATATGTTTTAGTGTTGAGTACTATTTTAATGGTGATATATTATTTAAGTGATAGATAATATTATCAATTATGTTTTAGTGGATCATTTAAATGTTTTATGCGGCCTTTGTGCCCAAGACTTTTAGTTTGTTAACATGTGATAAGCAAATGAATATGTATACTATGTGGATTTGTGTAATTATATTGATAATGGACAAATAAGAAATTGGTCTTTCAAGTAACAGGTTGTTTTCCCCTAACATTAATTACCATTTAAGTAGGATCATAATCCATTTAAAAAAATTAATATTGATTTCCATGCCATTCATATTAAAAATGAGCCTTTTATTTTATTTTCTTCATCCGCAAAAGTTGTACCTTCAACAATTCTTCTTATTAGGTTGTTTTCATATATTTTCAACTCATCCAATATTCATTACTTTTACAAAAGTTATTCTAAGATTATCAACTATTTCCATTCCATATTGGCTCTCCATTCCTTTCAAATTGTTAAATTGGAAAAAAAATTCCTTTTATGAGATAAAATGATTTATGTTATTTTTATCTATTTTTATTTGTTTGGGCTTTAAATGAACTCAAGAATCAATTATTTGTATACTTAATTTTCTAATTTTTTTTAAATCGATCTATACTCATTTGTGCCTTCAATATTTGTTTCTCTTGTTTGCTGAAAGATGTGTTCCTATCAAATATCAAATATTATTGGTTTTACTCATTTTTCATCCACCGATATTCAAACCAACTCTGATACTTAATATTTTTATATATTTAGGACCCTGATATTATTTCATATATTCCCATAAAAAATTTTAATTTTTAGATTTTTTTTTTGCTATTTTTATCTAAAAATACTTATTTTGGGTCTTCTTTGTAATTTAATTTATTAAATTAATTATAACTAATATATATAGCTAAATAATTGGGTCAAACTAAGGAAATGGTGATGGTTCTGGTCAGTTACCACTAAAATAAAAAGAGAAGAGAGGGGAGGATGGGATGATGGTTTGGTCTTCAAGGGCTCTTGAATAACAAATACTCTCAAACACCACTCTAGGCTTTAACAATTAGAGATTTTTGCTTCACAATAACAATACTCTTCGCTCAAGTATTATGACATGTGTGTTAGTTTTGACAACATGCAATTGCATTCAATGATCATCCGCCCCTTTATTCCTCTTGGTACCATACTTAAAAGGAAGTGTATGGGTTCCCAAAAGATAATTTTCACCCTTTACAAAATGAATTAGTTAATTCCTAACCAACTAGTTGTCTAATAGAACAAAATAGTCTCAACCAACTATCAGGGTCTTGTGGATGGGAATTTTCAAAATTTACAAGATTTATATGGCCCTCACAATGTTCCTAGATCATATTTCGAGCCTTACAAAGTAATGGTGGCTTAAGAAACTACACTTAGACAAATATTAGACACAAATTTTAACCACGCAAAGCTAAATAAGGGAAAAAACTAGATTTTTTTTTTGTGCTTGATGGCTGCTGATGGATGTGCATGAAAAGTTCCTTTTTATCTTCCCAATTCTGCCTTGTAGCTGCTGGTTTCTAGCTCCCTTGTTCCCTCTTGATTTTTTTTAATGGCTAAAAATGTGGTTGGTTGTTGGTTGTTGCTAGAATGTGTGCATAGCTTGGTTTAGAAGCCATATTAGAGACGATAAAAGCATGGATAATGGGAAACTTGCATGGATAGGCAATTCAACTCACTTATTTTATCCAAGTTAGAAGAGTCTTAAATTGATGAGTATGACGATTGAGGGATGCTTCTACATCATCCTCCGCCACTTGAAAAGGACCCTTCTTATCCTAATAAGGTTCATCATGGATATTGGGAAGTAGATCTCCCATATTAAATGTATTTGATATATCCCCTACTTCTTGTGGAAGCTCGAGCTTGTAGGCATTAACTCCAATGATTTCCAAATATTTGAATAGTCTATCACTTTGTGGCATGAGTTTGTTCTACCTCTTAGAAAGGAATATATCCTTCCTAAGGTGAAATCAAACTAACTCTCCTAGCTCAACTTCTCACATGTTTGTGTAATACCCTAAAATATTATATAATTTTAATCATGATTAACTTATATTTTAATATAATCCACAAAATTTTAGCTTAACTAGTTTATTAACATTTGGATCGTAAACCCAGATAAATTCTTAAATTAATTTATCCTAATTATTTTAAATTTTTTTCTTTTATTTAAATCCACTCTAAATATATAAATTTTACCATAGTTTATTTTTTTCTTATCAAGTACCCTAAACCCAAATTAATTAATTTTACTCTAATCCTAAATATAAATCTATTCTAATTTTAAGATTAAATTTATTTTCTTTCTTTCATTTTTCTTTCTTTTTTCCTTTTCCTTTTTCCTTCTTTTCCATTTCTTCCTTCTTTTTCTTCCCCATCCATGCCATCCCAACCCATCCTTTTCTTTTCCTTCTTCCTTTGGCCTATGCCCGAAGCTCAATTGTTCCTTCTTCTTTTCTTCCCTTTCTTTTTTTTTCTTTCTTCTCCTTCTCCATCAACAAGTCTAAGCCCCCAAACATGTTCCCCTGCACCACCCTTTGCACCTAATATTCTTTCCTCTTTTAGCCAAACAATCCCTACCTTAGTCCCTCATGTGCCCACTCCCTTCCATTCCTAGTGCTTGCACCAGCCACCCTTCGCAACCCTTGCAGCTTCCCTACCCTAACAACCCTATGCCACCAGCCTTATTGCTCCAACTCCTGCTTTCCTTGCAAGCCTAAGCCCAACCCATCCCCTTTAGTTTTCCTTTCTCTTCACCCCAACCATGCGTATATGCATGTATATATATACATACCACACCCTTTCCTTTATTTCCCCTTTTCCTCCTTCCTTCCCTTCTCCCATCAAGCCCAATCATGCCTCAAACAACCCTACATTTTCCCTTCCTACCTCACTAACCTTCACCACCATCACCCATCCACATCTTCCCTTGCGTTGTGCCTCCCTACCTCACGTTTCCTCTATCTCGCTCACCCATCATCGCCACAGCCTCCCTAGCCTAGCACTGGCAAATTCTGTCATTACCCTCCTCTCCTACATGGCTATCCACTATAGTAACTCCCTGCCGAGTCAAGTTATCCAACACCACCAACCTCTTCTTTCTCCTTGCAATGTCCAACAACAAATCATCACCACCGAAGATCCACCATCTCACAACCTGCCTCTCTCATCACCACCACCACCATCAATAAACACCCCTCAACCTTCCACTAGCCAACCATCTCCCTCCCTTGAGCCTTCCAACGTTTGCCCAAAACTCACATTTCCCATACAATGTGAGATTTTCCTTAAAATTTTACACCTTTCTCAACTAAGAGGCATATTGGTAGTTTCCTATTTAATAAATGTTTTCATAAAAAAATTATTATTTTATTTGTTAAATATTAATATGGTTAATGCAGTATCATTTTTAGGTACAAAAGTTTGATTAGTGGGGACTAATAAATTTTAGTAGGTTATCTATATTTTATGCTTTTATTAAAAATCAATTAATCCTTATACTCTACTAAAATGTAAGATATTGTATGATAGTACATTAGGGTTTTTGACGCATAAATTTTACGTTGTAATCCTTTTCCTAATAATGATAGTTCAAATTTTGGATAGAGCATGCTAACTTGTGTAAATTTTTACGTGTACAAAATAAAGTTTCCCATATTTGTAAATGATTTTCTTCCTGAATATGATGATGTAGTATAAAATGGATTTAAAAACCGAGAATAATTTATATATGACATGTACATATAATATGATGGTTTGAGCATGCTTAGATGCATTTTTAACAAAAATATTACTATTGCATGCCCTATGGGCAATTTGGTCATTTAAGCGTATCATAATATTTATTAAGATAAGAATGCTTAACATGTCTTAATTATTACTAACTATGGAGGTATGTTATTTGATGTTTTAGAAACACATATTTTAGTATGATTATTATTATTATATGCCTTGGGATATTTTGGTCATTTTAAGACTATCATGATATTTATCCTGAATTCCTGATAAGTGTGTCTAATATGTGTATTTATTGTTGAGCGCGAGAATATGTGATTTGATGTTTTAACATGATCGTTATTATTATATGCCTAAGGGATATTTTGGTCATTTTTAATGTATCATGATATCTATCCAAATAAGTTTGTCTAATATGTGTTATTTATTATTCAACATTGGAATATATGATTTAATGTTCTAG
Source organism: Tamarix austromongolica (assembly GCA_039764185.1). NCBI lineage: Eukaryota > Viridiplantae > Streptophyta > Magnoliopsida > Caryophyllales > Tamaricaceae > Tamarix > Tamarix austromongolica. The sequence continues at coordinate 17,066,890 of CM077811.1, forward strand.
AAACTCATGTTAGGGTTATATATGCAAAATCATGTATAAGGGGAAAAAATTTATTTGACGTATCTGGTAATTTATTTACATGTCATGTAATTTAATTATTTTTTTTTATCCTCTTCATAAAAAATAATAAATAAAATAAATTTTGTAATTAAAATATATGATAATGTGGTAATCTTGGTCTCAGGGGCATTTTGGTCACTTGTAACCTAATACAGATAATATAAATAATTAGATATAGGATGATCTTAGTGTATTGATAAGTTTACCTCAATGTTGATTTTGACTCTAACCCAGACCGTTGACCTTAGGGAATAACTAGAAATAAAAGGGAAAATAGTTAAGTACAGAATTGGAGTCGTGATACAACATATGATACTTTATGATTACCTTCTTAAGATATCAATACATAATATAAAAGACCTTGAAAGTGGGAATGGTTGCTTTTAGGGATAGCTACCCTAGAGAGGAGGTAGGAGCCCTCGATTTGATTAGTTCATAGGTGTGCCCCCGGTAAGGCCCTAATCTATTTTATAGGTGACCTACGGGCCTTATAAGGGGTATTGATACTTAAGGATTAGGTGTCCTAGTTTAGGATGGTACTATGCTTCTTTGTGCTTCAGTATGACTAGAAAGCTTTTATGCCTCTGAGTTGGATGGATGGGAGAGTACCGTGATGCCTTATGTGCTAGTATGACCGATGTACTTTTATGTCTTTGGGAAATTATTGTATCACCCTCAAGTAAGTAAAAATGGAAATGATTATTATTGGATCGACGTGGTTATTAGATTAGTTGACAGTAACCTTCATTGCTATTTGTGATAATATGGAATTTGTTTTGTATTGTGATTTTGATCCCTACATGTGGTATTATGGATATTATTAGTTTGGTATTAGGATATGATATATATTGCGAAGATTATGCTTACTACGTTGCAATTAGTTCTAATCATTACTTCATAAAGCATCGCTTGTATGATTGGTTGGTAAGATTCACTATGATCTAAATGAATGAGAATGTGTGATATGTGGTTTTGGTGATTATTATTCATTTGATATGATTACTTTTTTTTTCATTGCATGTTTATTTTAATATTTATACCATGTCTCTTGTGATTCCTTTCATCTATTCCATATGAACGTTTCATATTAATTTTGTATAATGGGTTACTCAGTATCGTAGTATTGACGCATTCCATCTTATGGTCCCCTACTTATTCAATGGCTAGTCCTTACCTTATAGGAGTACTTTGAGGGTTCAACCTGAAGGCTTCTGGTAGAGGTTGAGAGTTAGAACTATCCAGAGTTTGCATGACATCTTTTTATTAGAATTTTCCTTGAACTATCATGTCCTCTTCTATGTTTTTTCCCTCATTAAATTGTAACTCTTTGCCTAATGTTTTGGACTATCGAGACAATGTTATTATGTATTGAAATCTATGCTTTTATTTTTACGCTTATTAATTTAAGCGTGTTACCTTTTGGCCTTAGCACTTAGTATAAGAATAGTAGAGGATGCCAGACTTATGCTAGGTATGGAGGTAACGCCTACTATTTTTTTAACTAATGCTTCTACAAAACAAATTTTCAAATAGTAAATTTAAGGGTGTTACATTTTGATTTTTTTTTGCCTTTTTTCTTCATTTTATTTACCCACTCAATCTTGGATTGTACATGTTCATATAGTTTCTTGAAGGAATTATTCTAATACCCCAAATATTTGATAAGCTTAATTTAGAATGTTTAGCCTTTTATCCAAAAAATTTTAACCGTTATATATTAAATTAATTATTTTTATTAACTTGTGACCTGAAATCTAGATAACTTATTTAATAATTTATTATAATTATTTTATCTTATCCTTTTTATTTAAATCAACCTTAATCAATAATTTTACCTAATTAATTTTTCTTAATTTGATACCCTAAAGCTGGATAAATTAATATTATTCTAAAAACCTAAATTTAACTAACTTTAATTCTAACCTTAAATCTATTTTCTTTTTCCTTTTTCTTCTTTTTCCTTTTTACCTTTTCTTTCTTTTCTTTTCTCTTTTCTTTTTTTTCCTTCTCCTTTCTTTTTCTCTTCTCCTCTTGGTTAGCCCGCTTCTCCCCCTTCATTTTCTTTCTTCCTATGCCTAACCCAAACTTCCCTTCCTTTTTCTTTCTTCTTCCCCGACCAACCCAACCTGCTCACCACCTTCTTCATTTTTTTCTTCTCCTTCTCTTCCCATGTCTACCTAACTCTCTTCTCCCTTTCTTTTCTTTCCCCATGCCCCAATAGCCTAGCCCACATTCTCTTCTTCTTCTCCCTTTCTCATTCTGCACCTTTATGCCCTAAACACTCCCTTACCCCTCCACCTCCCTTACACGTAGCGTGCCTCTACCATGCACGCTTGCATTGCTTTTCCCATTTCAAGCCAAACCAAACCTACATCCATCCCTCCCTGCATCCCTTTCCTTCTATTCCTGAGCCCTGCAACACCTTCCCTAGCCTACACTGACCTCCCTTCACCTTGTCACCTTCCATCCCCGTCGACCTTGCACATTCTGCCTGGCCTATACCCTCTTCCCTACAACTCCCATCTACCCTATCACATGCTTAAGCCCCTCCTCCCTCCTCTTTTTCTTCTTTTTATTCTTCTTCTGTTCTTCTCGCTCCTCGTGCCCTGCCTCATCTTCCACGACCTTCTTCCTTTCTTTCTCCTTCTCCCCTTACCTCTATTTTTCTTCCTCATGACCAACCCTGCTTTTCCTCTGCATTGCTAGTCCAACCATCGCTACCACCACCATCCAAGCCTTCACCATCGGCCACCTCATCTTCTCTTCTTCCCTCATTCTTCCTCCTCCCCTACTGCTTTATTTTTCCTTCCTCCCTTCCCTATGGTGATTTCTGCCGATTCCATACCATGGGCAACAACAGATTTTGATGCTGCCATCTCCTCTACTCAACACCCAACAATTGCCTCCTCCACCCTTGTAGCCTCCTTGCACAACCAAACCACAACCTCACCACCAACCCCCGTTCTCTCAACCCTACATTCCACTCTATATTGTGCCTCCTTGCTGCCACCTCTACTACACTCTCTACAGTCTTGTCCCTACTCCAAACCTCCACCCTTACAGCCTTCCTGCACAGCCTATCTCCAACTATAACTTCCACTAACTAGCACAACCACCCTGTCACCAACTTTTTCCTCTCCTTTTCTTCTTCTCCTTTCCCTCCTCTATGACACCTCCTTTCCTATGGCTCTGCACCATCGTTGTCGTAGCCTTTGGCTCTCCTGCACCAACCTAACCAACCACAACCATCTCCACCTCCCATGGCAGCCCTGCACCCACCAGCTGAACGAACACCATCCAACCATCACCTCCAACCACCAACCATCCACTAAAGCCCCCTATATGCATGGCTCGCGCTGCATATGCAGGGTGAATGGTGTTTCTGGATTTTAAATTATTTTGGTAATATTTAATACATATAGGTAGTAGTTTAGTAATTTTATATTTGATAAAATGTTTTAGTAAAAATTATTATTTTATTAACCAAATATTAACATGGTATTTGTGATATTATTTTTATGAGAAAGAGTTTTATTAGTGGAGCCTAATAATTTTTAGAAGGCTACCGGTAAATTGTTATTTTGCTAGAAATCAAGTAACTTTTATACTCCACTAAAATATTTAGATATCGTATGATAACACATTAGGGTTTTGACATGTAATTTGTGTTAAGTATGATTTGTTACAAATAATTATGTGCTTATTATTTTTATCATAAAAAATTGAAAAGAACACATGTTATTCTATGTATAATATCATGTGTATAAAAGTGTGATTAAAATGATTCTAATGTGGAGAAAAGAGTTTGTATGATATGTAAAGGTGAAAATTTTAGGTTAAGCATGTTTAGATGTACTTATAATATGATTACTATTATTCATATGTCTTAGGGGCAATTTGGTCATTTAATCACACCATGATATCTAAGCTGAATTAGAATGCCTAACATGTTCTAATTATTATTAAGTATGGTGGTAAGTGTTTTTATTATTTTAGAAACACATGTTTCAACATGATTATTATTATTATTATAAGGCCTAAGGGAATTTTAGTGATTTGGAGTGTACCATAATGATTATTCTAATAAACATTCATGATATGTATTATTTTTATTAAGCATGAGAATAGTTGGTTTGTTGTTTTAGGAAAACATATTTCAGCATCATTATTATTATTATAAGGCCTAAGGATATTTTGGTAATTTGAAGTATACCAAGATGATTATTCTAATAAACATGCCTGATATGTATTATTTATTGATAAGCATGAGAATAAGTGTGCTATTTTATAAATATATGTTTCAGCATGAATATTACTATTGTATGACCTAGGGGTATTGTGGTAATTTAGAGTGTACCATGATGATTATTCTAATAAACATGCATGATATGTATTAGTTATTGTTAAGCATAAGAATAGGGCTTTTTTGTTTTTAAAAACACATGTTTCAGCATGATTATTATTATTATATGGCCTAGGAGTATTTTGGTAATTTGGAGTGTACAATAATGATTATTCTAATAAACATATCTTATATGTATTATTGGTTGTTAAATATAATAATATGTGCTTTGATGTTTTAGAAACGCATGTTAGGGTTTTACATGGAGAATTATGTATAAGGGTAAAATGGTCATTTGGCATATTTGGTAATTTAACTATATGACAAATAATTTAATTATGGTATGTTATCCTTTTTATGAAAAGCAGATAAATAAAATGGAATCTATAATGGATATGGATGATAAAGAGGTAACTATAACCTGAGGGGTATTTTGGCCATTTTTGAGCTAGTGCTTACGTGTGAATAATTGAGCCTAGGATGGCCTTAGTAGATTTCTGATGTTGACATTGGTAATGATCTTGATTATGGTTATCACAGAATTTTTGAAAATGAATAAAAATGGTTAAGTTTGAAGAATTGGATCTATGTGATTATTATGTGCTTTCGTGGTCATCGTTATAAAACACTAATACTTAAAGTGAAAGACCTTGAGATTGAAAAAGTTGTCTCTTTAGGGGTCGCTACCCTAAAGACATGGTTTAGCCCAAAATTATTTATGGATTTTGCTGATGTGCCTTAATGCCCCAGGCTAACCCTATATCTTACTTTATTTAGCTCTACAGACCTAATTAGTGGGTATGCATATTTATAGATTAGGTGTCCTTGTTGGTAGGGTACAGTGTACCTTAGTGTACTAGTGTGACCAAGGTGCACTAGTGTGACCAAGGTGCCTTTGCATCCCTGGGTTGATAGTTGGTAGGATACTATGTTTCCCTTATGTGCTGGTATGACCGGAGTACCTTAGTGTCTCCAGGTTGATTTGATCTCCCCTTGAGTAAAATAAAAATAAAAATAATTGATATTTGATTTGAAATGATTATTGGATTGGTTGGTAGTAGCCTTTGTGCCTACCAATTGTTTGATAGTAGCATTTATGCCTACCTGTGGTTTAGTAGCAACCTCTATGTCTACCTTTAGCATAGTAGGGTCCTTTGTGCCTACTTATGGTCAGGTAAGAGCCATTATGCCTACTAGTGGTCCGGTAATAGCCTTTATGTCTACCTGTGATGATGAGTGTTGTTATTGGTTTGTGTTGTTGAGCCTACCTATGTTTTGAGAAGTTGTGGGTTTTGATAATGAGAATTGTGACCATGGTTATAACTTGAGAATAATTTTTTTTCTAATTATACTGCAAAGAGAATTTCTTGGATGCTCCATTGGTAAATTTCAGTTATTTTTAGATGAACGAGTGTTGGTTGTATATGGCCTTAATGTTATGTGGTTATATGAACGATTGTCATATTTCAATTAATGTACGTATAATTAAATATTCGTGTAATGTTGTGATGCCTTTTATGTGTTCTATGAGAACCTTTCATATTAGTTTTTTTATAATGGATTACTCAATATAATTGTACTGAAGGGTTCCTTTCATAAGCCCATACTTATTCAATGGATAATGGCCTTTGTAGGTTAGCTTGCAAGATTTGTTGAAGGCTATTAGTTCGGTTGAGAGTGTATTGGTTATCCGGTGTTTTTTCTGGTGTCTTTTGACCCAGAAGATTCTATAATTTGTATTGTCTTTATATATTTCCTTTTACTCACATTTTGTAACCACGGATAGTTATTTCTATTTGAAATGTTATTAAATTAATTCAACTAACTCGCTACTCTAATTTACAATTGTGTGATTAACTTAAGTGGAACAATATTTTAGCTTTAACACTTGGTAACAGAATGGTAGAGGAAACTGGAATTGTACCAAATGTGGCAATAACACCCCATAATTTACTGTTTTAGCTTCCACAATTACCTTTTAAAGACAAAATTTTTTTAGTTTATATATTTAGAGGTGTTACAATTATCCATTTCCCTTTCTTCAAAATTTGTGTGAACATCAATAGGAAGTTGTGAAAGATTAATGGGTATGGCGGCATTCACTCCATACACCACCTCAAAGGGGCAATAACCGATGGTATAAGTAGGAGACCCGTTGTAGGCAAACTCAGGATGACTTAGCTTGGTGTCCTAATCCTTTAGGGATTTATGGACCAAACTCTTAAGGAAAATAGTGATGGTGTGATTGGTAACCTCAGTTTGTCCCTTTTTTTGTGGGTGATATGCTATACTAAAGAGAAGTTTAGTACCCACCAACTTCCAAAAGGTTTTCCACAAATAGCTAAGAAACTTGGTATCCCTATTATACACAATTTTTTTTAGAATTCCATGTAACCTAACTATCTCCATAAAGTATAGATCAACAATATAAGAGGCATCATCCATCTTATGACATGGGACAAAATAAGTCATCGAAGAAAACTGAACCACTGACATAATGGCATCATTTTGCCTTTATGCTAGGTATAGGGGTAACACCCACTATTTTTATAATTGACGCTTCCGCAAAATGAAAATTTAGTAAAATTGGGGAGGTGTTACATTTTGATGTTTACTAGAATTATTCTAGGTATGGTAGCATCCACGATTTTTTTAATTGACGCTTTTGCAAAATGAAATTTTAAAGTAAAAAAATTTGGGGGTTTTATATTTCGATATTCATTTACCTTTTTTTTCATTCCATTTTCCCACTGAATCTTAGATCTTACATGTTAATATAGTTTCTTGAATACATTGCCCATTTACCTTACTTCAAAACATATGTGAACTGCAATAGGAAGTGATAAAATATTAATGGGTATGGTGGGATTCACTATGTACACAACCTCAAAAGGGGAATGACCTATGGCATAAGGAGGAGACCCACTGTAGGCAAAATCAGGATGGCTTAGCTTGTTGTCCTAATCCTTTAGAGATGTGTGAACCAAACTCCTCAAGAGCATAGTGATGGTGTGATTGGTAACCTTGGTTTGTTCATCTATTTGTGGGTGACATGCTATACTAAAGAGAAGTTTAGTACCCAACAACCTCCACAAGGTTTTCCACAATTAGCTCAAAAACTTAGTATCCCTATTGTACATTATTATTTTTGAAATACCATGTAACCTAACTATCTCCTTGAAGTATAGATCAACAATGTAAGAGGCACCATACGTCTTATGAAATGGGATGAAATGAGTCATCTTAGAAAGCTAATCTACCACTGATATAATGGCATCATGTTACCTTTGAGTTCTAAGCGAAGCCACCATGAAGTCCATACTCAAATGATCCTAAGGTTGTTGTGGAATGGGCAATGGAGTGTTGAGTTATTGGTGGAAGTGACTATTGGACTTTTGACAACTAGAGCATTTAACCACTATTCATTATACATCTCCTACCATCCTAGGCCAATATAAATGCTCCTAAAGTATATCAAAGGTTTTGTTAATATAAAAATGCCTCACCAATCCTCCACCATGTACATCTCAAGTAAAAAAATCTCTAATGGAACACTTGGGAATGCATAACCTATTTCTTTTGAAAAGGAACCCATCTTGAAGTAGGTAAGGACCTTGGGCCTTGTCCTAATCTTCCATGAGCTTTGAAAGTCTTCATCTTGTTTTCAATGCTCCTTTAAGAATCCAAACCTTAGGACTCTAGCCTCTAATAATGATAACAAGCACTGAATTCTGAATAAGACATCTGCTCTCACTTTTCCCCTCTTATGCCTTGCTACAAAGGAAAAAGATTACAAAAATTCTAACTATCTAGAATGCCTAGGATTAAGCTTATATTGCCCATTTATATACTTTAAGGACTCACGGTTGGTATGCAATACAAATTGTGATGGCCTACGGTAATGAGACCAATGATCTAAAACTCTAATGATGGCATAAAATTATTTATCATAATTGTTGTAATTAGACTAGGATCCATTGAGCTTTTTATTAAAGAAGGCTATTGTCTTTCATTCTTGTAGTAAAACTACACCAATTCCCACTCCACTTGCATAACACTCTAACTCAAACACTTTAGCAAAGTGAGGTAACCTTAGGATTATTGATTCACTTAGCTTGTTTTTTTTATCACCTTAAAGGCTTCTTGTGGAACCTTCGTCCAAACAAACTCACCTTTCTTGAGGTATCGTTGATGGGGGCTAACAAAGTACTAGATCCTCTTGTGAGCCACCTATCAAGCCCATGAAATGATATAATCAGAGTGATGGATGTGGGTGTAGGACACATTCTTATTGCCTCCACCTTTGACTCATCAATTGAGATTCTCTCACGAGATATAAGAAAAACCCTAGGAAGGTAACTTGAGGCACAAAAATGCACTTCCCTAGGTTACCATATAACTTATGTTCCCTAAGGGCTATAAACACAAACTTTAAGTTCCTTAAATGTTATTCATGACTAGAGGAGTACACAATAATATCATCAAAATAAACTTCAAAAAATTTGGAAGTAAAAGGCCGAAAAACATTGTTCATGAGTCTCATGAAGGCAGTGGGGTGTTGGACAACACAAATGGAATGACCATTCACTCGTCTAACCTTCCCTTGGTCTTAAAAGCGGTATTCCAATATTCTCCCTCCGTCATCCTAAGCTACCAATATCTAATCCATAATCTTAGAGAAAATACTAACTTTTTGAAGATAATTTAACATGTCATCAAGTCTATGCATAGGATACCTATACATGATAGTAAGGTTTTTGATGGCCCTACTATCAACACACATTCGCATGGAGCCATCCTTCTTTAGAACTAATGAGGAGGCACTACACATGGGCTAAGAGATTCTCAGATGAACCTTTTTTGTAACAAATCCTCCACTTAACTTTGTAACTCCATAGCCTCCTTAGGATGGCACTATAGGAGAGCCTATTAGGGAGAGTAACACTAAGAAAAATATCAATTTGGTGCTCTATTCCCCTAATGGAAGGCAACTCAGTAGGCAATTCATTTAGAAAGACATCCCCCAACTAACCTAGCAAGGTCTTTGACCCATGGGTCAAATGGACTAAGATTCTCATTATTTTCAAGCATTAATAATAAATACATGGTTTTCCCCTTGCATATGGACATCTCCATCCCCTTCCCATCAATAAACATCACTTTCTTACAATTTTTATCCTCCTTAAAAAGTGATGAAATAATGTTAAATGGAGTGAGTACAATACTTTTGTTAGCATATTTCAAGCTATAAGTGTTATTCCTACCATCATAGTTGACATGGCTATCATATTGTTGAGGCCTACCCAGTAACAAATGATAGGTACCCATGGGAACTACATCACATATAATATTATCTTGATAAGTCTTACGTATGAAAATGGAATAACAAATTTCCTTGTGACTTCAACTATAGAATCATTATTAAAGCATAGAAGCCGATATGGTATAGCATGTGTAGTATTAGGTAAATTAAGATTCTCTATAAGAGCAAAAGAAGCTACATCTGCACCAAGGTTGTTAGAATTGGGATTCTACCTAGAATTGATTAGGGTCATCAAAATCGAATCGTAGAATCGGATTCTAGGATCATAATATCTTACAAATATCATAAAAATATGACCTAAATATTCTTGCATGCAATAAAATCCTATAATTGAAGTTGAAAAACACTAAAGATCTCATTCTTAAACTCTCATTTGATCACTAATTAAGTCGTAGCAACATCAATTGTTGATTATATGCATATAAAAAATACTTTTATATGGACTAAGCATACAACAAAGCCAATAATACCATAAAAAAATAAAAAGGATAATTATAAACTAAATATAAATTTGTACAAAAAAATATCACAAATTTAATATATTTGGTTTACTCAAAATTTAGAGTTTTGACTTTTCATAAGTATTTTTTTTTCTAACCATTGATTTTTCTATTGTCTCACTTGTGCATTTTGCGTATTGATTGATACTTAATGTATAGTATATACAAAATAATAGGATTAAGGCTTAGAGTAAGGAAAGAAATATAATGAGAATAATCCAAAAAATAGATTTTAAGGTAAATAGATAAAATAAATTATAGTCAACATGTAGAATCATAAAATTCTACCAATCCTAGTTGGGATCGTAAGATTCTACCATAATTCTACTACTTTAAGACTCTACCTAGGATCGTGGATTGTTTAATGACTTTTGGATCGTAAAATTGTAGAATCATAAGATCTAGATCGGGAGTTTAACAACTATGATCTGCACAAATACCTCCATCAACAATAAGGAAACATATTTTACCAAGAAATGTACACTTAGTATGAAATATGTTTTCCTTTTGGGACTCCTCATCAAGGAACCCATTTTCACAAAATTTTCTCCTCACTAACAAGTTATCTCCTACATCAAGTGGAAACTCTTCAATTTTGACTCCTCCCTTGTCAACTGAATGGTCCCAAGCTTCTTCCCCCTCCAATGGCACCTCTTCTAGGTAAAAAAAAAGGTCATCTTCCTCCTTTTTAGACATACATTTTGATAACTTCCAATTACATGACATTTAAAATGCCTAAATCTTTTTTCTCTCACTAGTCTCACCCACTTCTTACCTCCCTTTACCTTTAGCATCAAGTATTTAAGGTGTAAAAGGTAGCTTTGGTGCTTCTTCGGGTGTATATGAGTTTCTTTTTATGCTCCCACTTTTTGAATCCTCTTTTCTTTTTTATGTTTCTCTACCTTAGTATCTAGATGAAACTACGCACCTATAGTGTAATACTTGTAAAAATCCACTTTCCTAGAAATCTCACTTCTTAAACCTACAAAGAATCTAGATTTTTTGCTCCTTAACTTCCTCCAAACCAAGCCTCATAATGAGACTCTCAAACTCCCTAATGTAATCTTCGACACTCACGGACCCTTTTCTTAAATAAGATATTGTGTTATATAGATCTTGAGTATAAGAAGATGGCAAGAATCTCTTCCTCATCAATTTTTCCACTTATATCCAACTCCTCACCTCATACTTTCGCTTCCTCCTCCTATGATGTGCAAAATTTTCCCACCATAAGGAAACATGCTCTTTCAACTTAAGTACCAAAATCTTAAGAGACTTATCATCATCATAAGATTAAGCTTCAACCAACCTACTACATCTCAACTACCACTCTAAAACCTCATCTAGATTATGAGAACCATCAAACTCCAGGATCTCCATCTTGATTTCATGAAAGAACTCCTTCTTAACATGCCTTCTTTTTCTTGGAATTCTAGGAGAAATATTAGAAGATGAGCAAAAATGATTAGACTCGTCTCCTACATCACTTGGTTCTTCTTTCTCACTAAATTAAAGTTATTTTATTAACTAATTCATGCTAATGATGTTCCACGAAGGGAAGACACCAAACCACTCAACCATTTTATATAATAATCACAACATACCTCATAACTATAAAGATTAAACATAAAGGCTACTACTGAACAACCACCAAAACCAAATATATTTACAAAAAGGATAAAATATTAAGGTGACTACCAAACCAATATGCCAAATTCAATTTAAAGACCATAATACAAGAGTTACTTCCATTTTAATTGCTCCAGAGGAGATAATATTAACTTGGAGATATTAAGACACTCCAGTCATACTAGTATACAAAAATAGCACAGTACCCTACCCAATTATCAACCCAAGGACACTAATCACCTAAGTCATACTAGTTCATGAATGAAACATAATACCATATTTACAATGACACTTAATCCATAAATATGTATAATTTCTAAAAATTCTAAAGAAGTAAGTAGAAAAGACATAGGGCCTAACTAGAACACTAAGGCACCCAACAAAATCCAAACGAAATAAAGGGTTAAACCTCGTCTTTGCAGTAGCTACCCCTAAAAATACACCATTTTCAAACTCATGTTTTTCCACTTTAAATATTATTATTGTATTTTATGATCACAATTATCATATAATACACATATAATATTCATACCATACATAACTCCTTTCCTTTATTTGCAACTATTCAAGTCAATCCTATTGCCAACGGTCAAAGATAAGTAAATGGTCAATGATAAGGTCAAATAAAAATCTTTTAAGCTCATCATATGTCCAATAATTTGACTCTCAAACATATTTATTCATAAAATTAACACCTCGACAATATTAGTGTCGCAGGTAGTTACTCTAGAGTGCTTTTGGGATCACTAACTAGTCCCACTGATCAACACAAGTCCTTTTGAGCATGTTGTTTATCAACTCATATGAATTCTAGAAAAAGTTCTATAAGATCACCCATCCTTAAATTAATCCAACTCAAGCACACTTAACTATGAAATTCTTTAATAATAGATTTTCCAAGAAGAAGGTATACCTTATTAATATGGGTAGTCTTATCGATCTTTTTATGCCACAACTATCTACTACTAATATGGGGGTATAACATACACCCTAACTCAAGAATACCGTTGTGCCTCCACCACTGATTGTCTCATTATAATTTATCCCAAAAATCATCCCGCTACTCGATTGACAGAATGATCTAAGTTTAGCTCACGGTTATAATTTTTCTCTGATACCATTTGTAAAACCCTAACCATACTAGGGTCACAAATAGTCACTATAGAGTAATTTTAGGATCAATGATTGACCCCATATATTAACACAAGTCATTCCAAGGAAAAATTCTCAAGAGGTCACCCATCTTTAAATTACTCTAAGTCAAACACACTTAACTATAAAATTCTTTAATAATAGATTTTCTAAAAAGAATGTATAACTTATTGATATAGGCAATATTATCAATCTTTTAAAGCTTAAACTATCCACAACTAATATTGGGGTATTATATAAATGAATAGAATTGTAACACCCCAAATTTCACCATTAAAAATTTTGTTTTACAACAGAAACTTATGATCAAAATCCTAGGTGCTACCACCATAATCGATGTAAGTCTGGTTTACCATACCATTCTCACATTAATCACAAGGATAAAAATATTAAAATGTGATCCAAGATGAATATAAAATAATATAATTTTTATAAATACATATACGAGTTTGGAGGTTTACTCTGAGTACAATAACAAATACAGACAAAAGGGATACCATGTATCTAAGAGCCCAAAAAGGTATTCGGGTGACCCATCATCTGGATAACATGACTCTACATCCATGAATTAATATGAAACATCAATCTACCCTATAAAATGCATCATAAGAAGCAAAATCATCCGCCTCATCCTCAATGACTTGCACAAAAGCATCAAGGTTGTTTGCTCGTGGGAATGAGTAGTACCCATTAGAATGATGGTCAATACACTACATACTGAGAGAGGTGACAATATTTCAAGTCAGGGATATAGTTAAATAGGGCATTCACAAAAGAGAATAAGTAGATAGATGAAACACACAAAATATTATAAGGTAAGTACTGATACAGGTCTCTTTATTAGATATAACCATTTTCACTCTTTTATTTACATTAGTTCAGGAACCTCACTATTCTTGAACCGGTGAAACGATCTGAAGCACCTCTCAGAGACAACACACCTGAGCTACTATTATCATCCAGTGGAACGGACTTAATACCTCTTAGGGAAAAAATCTCCTAAATCAATATTTTTAAATCGATGAAATGGTTTGAAGCACCTCTCAAGGACAACACACCTCAGCCACTATTATTGTCCAGTGGAACAAACCCAACACCTCAGTCTTGACTCACGTACCCTTCCACTTTAAGTCATTAGTATCTTATCTATTAGGTTACTCATCTCAAATCATATTATCTTTTACTTTGAGTATAGGGCCCCATTATTCTTAATCTGATGGAATGGGTTGATGCACCTCTTAGAGAAAAATACTCCTAAGCCACTATTATCCTCTAGTGGAATATACCCATAAAACACCTCGGCCTGACCCATATGATATTTTATTTTAAATGATTAATGTATTATTCATGATTTATTAGAACAATATAGAACACATCCAAAGCAGGTAAGGCACAACACAAAGATTATAAGATCTTTCTTTAGGGTTAAGACCCTCATTTTTCCTAAAAACTCTAATTTCACACTTTTGTCATAACTCTTATCCTATTACTATTTTATCCACCAAAATTATCACCTATTCCTCAAATATTGTTATTATCAATATACTCAAAATTCAAGGCCTAACTCTAACATCTTGCAAATGCGATAATAACCCAGTCTAAAAAGTTACGATTCCTAAGGCTTATAAACCCTAATTTCACAAATCCATCATGACTTTTCGTGTAGGGATCAAACAATCACCTGATTCAATATAGATTCCCAAAACACTAATATTAACAACCTATTCAAATTTCATGGTCTAAATCTACCATTTCACACATGTGATAATAGTAGAGCTGGCAAAAGTTAACCCAACCCGCCCAACCCGACCCGACTCGAGCGAAACCTGACCCGATAAGACCCAAAAAATTTAGCAACCCAACCCGACCCAGACCCAACCCGACATTGACCCGACTCGGCACTGACCCAATAAAATAAACCCGACCAGACTCGATCCCAACCCATGACTCGTCATTGACCCGACCCGATAGCGATCTGACCCGTCATTGACCCGACCCGCTTCGACACGACCCAACGTTGACCCAACCCGACATTCACCCGATGTAACCCAACATTAACCCAATCAGACATCAAAATATATTATAATAATAATAAATTACACATATTTTATTATTCATTTAAAGATTCTTAAAATATAGTATTTTATAAATTGTACTTATTTTTCATAATTTTACCCTAGAAATTCTTATTTATTAGTGATATCCTAATAAGATATATTTTTAATAAACAAAAAACTAAAATAAAAAAAGGCAAACATCCAGTTGTAAGCCTGTAAAATAATTTTTAAAAAGTGTTCCAATACATCCACTAATCCACCTATTTGAAGAAACTCTTAATAGAAGAGCATAATAGTGTCCTTTATCAGTTATCATCCACAAAATCAAACAAGCAATAACTATGCCCCGTATCAAGACTATTTCACATTACAACCCTAAATTCAAAGTTTTTGTTATATTTTTTCTTTTAATTTGACTAATTTACTTTAAATATAATTTAGTATTCTACGTTCATCAATTTTAAATTTGCAATATCTAATTATTTTTATTAATTATAATATTAATTATTTATATTTTACATTATTTAATTTTTAATTTATATCAATTTATATATAATAATTAATAATTTATGAAAATACATAAAATTAGTATTTAATTTAAAATATGTTTAAAATAACTTATTATAGTTTTTTTTACTATAATAATTAATAAAAATATTAAAATAAAAATATAATATAATTAATAAAATATTACAATAAAAATATAAATATAATAACATTAATAAAATAAATATAAGTAGAGCAGTTAATAAAATAAATATAAGTAGAGCAGGTAATAAAATAAATACAACTAGATAAATTAATAAGATAAATTATGAAGAGAAATGAATATTAAAAAAAGATAGAATAAATGATAAAAAAAAATTATTGGATAAAAAAATAATATTTTGTAGGTAAATTTTTTTACTGTTAATATTAACCGTGTTATATATATATATACAATGTAATAAATAATAATTATACATTGTATATTCTTGTTATACTCACCTTTATTTTATAAAATTATCTTTTCTTAAGTGATCAAATAATTTAAGTAATCAATTAAATATAATATATGACAAACATCTAATATTATTACTTGTAAAATTTATAAATATTTAAAGCAATCATTGTATATTCTTATTTACCTTTGTATAAATAAAACACATATAATATTCTTATTTCATTTATCTTTACCAGTAATCTTATGATTGTATCTAATATATACAATGTAATAAATGATAATTATACATTGTATAGTATTATTATACTCACCTTTATTTTATAAATTTTTTACCTTTGTAAAAATAAAACACATATAATATTCTTATTTCATTTATCGTTACTAGTAATCTTATGATTGTACATTTGTATGTAATATATACAATGTAATAAATGATCATTATACATTGTATATTCATGTTATGCTCACCTTTATTTTATAAAATTATCTTTTTTAAGCAATCAAATATTTTAAGTAATCAAATAAATATAATATATGATAAATATCTAATATTTTTACTTGGAAAATTTATAAATATTTAAAGTAATCAAATATAATACTATTAAAACCTATAAATAAATAAATAAATATATATATATATATATATATATATATATATATATTATTTACCATGTAAAAATAAAACACATATAATATTCTTATTTTATTTATCGTTACTAGTAATCTTATGATTGTATTTAATATATACAATGTAATAAATGATAATACATTGTATATTCTTGTTATCCTCACCTTTATTTTATAAAATTATCTTTTTTTAAGTAATCAATTAAATATAATATATGATAAACATCTAATATTTTTACTTGTAAAATTTATAAATATATAAAGCAATTAAATATAATACTCTTAAAACTTTTAAATATCTTTATTATTTACCTTTGTATAAGTAAAACACATATAATATTATTATTTCATTTATCTTTACTCGTAATCTTATGATTGTATATAATATATACAATGTAATAAATGATAATTATACATTGTATAGTATTATTATACTCACCTTTATTTTATAAATTATTTACTTTTGTAAAAATAAAACACATATAATATTCTTATTTCATTTATCTTTACTAGTAATATTATGATTGTACATTTATATCTAATATATACAATATAATGAATGATAATTATACATTGTATACTCTTGTTATGCTCACCTTTATTTTATAAAATTATCTTTTTTTTAAGTAATCAAATAAATATAATATATGATAAACATCAAATATTTTTACTTGTAAAATTTATAAATATTTAAAGTAATCAAATATAATACTATTAAAACTTATATATATATATATATATATATATATATATATATATATATATATATATATATATATATATATATTATTTTATTTACCTTGTTAAAATAAAATACATATAATATTCTTATTTTATTTATCATTACTAGTAATCTTATGATTGTATTTAATATATACAATGTAATAAATAATAATTATACATTGTATATTCTTATTATTCTCACCTTTATTTTATAAAATTAACTTTTTTAAGTAATCAAATATTTTAAGCAATCAATTAAATATAATATATGATAAACATCTAATATTTTTACTTGTAAAATTTACAAATATTTAAAGCAATCAAATATAATACTCTTAAAACTTTTAAATATCTTTATTATTTACCTTTGTATAAGTAAAACACATATAATATTATTATTTTATTTATCTTTACTAGTAATCTTATGATTGTATCTAATATAAACAATGTAATAAATGATAATTATACATTGTATATTCTTGTTATGCTAACCTTTATTTTATAAAATTATCTTTTTTTATGTAATCAAATATTTTAAGCAATCAATTGAATATAATATATGATAAACATCTAATATTTTTACTTGTGAAGTTTATAAATATTTAAAGCAATCAAATATAATACTCTTAAAACTTTTAAATATCTTTATTATTTACCTTTGTATAAATAAAACACATATAATATTCTTATTTCATTTATCTTTACTAGTAATTTTATGATTGTATCTAATATTTACAATGTAATAAATGATAATTATACATTGTATATTCTTGTTATGCTCACCTCTATTTTATAAAATTATCTTTTTTTAAGTAATCAAATATTTTAAGTAATCCATTAAATATAATATATGATAAAAATCTAATATTTTTACTTATAAAATTTATAAATATTTAAAGCAATCAAATATAATACTATTAAAACTTATAAATATCCTTCTTAATTACCTTTGTAAAAATAAAACACATATAATATTCTTTGTTCATTTATCTTTGCTAGTAATCTTATGATTGTATCTAATATTTATAATGTAATAAATGATAATTATACATTGTATATTCTTGTTATGCTCACCTATTTTTTATAAAACTATCTTTTCTTAAGTAATCAAATATATTAAGTAATCAATTAAATATAATATATGATAAACATATAATATTTTTACTTGTAAAATTTATAAATATTTTAAGCAATCAAATATAATATTGTTAAAACTATAGGTGATACACCAAAGAAACCAAAAAAAATATAATCATACCCAACTATAGGTGATACACCAAAGAGGAAGAAAAAGGAGAGAATATTTAATTTTCTTCTAAATCTAATACTCTTATATTTAGAGAAAATATAATAATTCTAGGTAAGGGATTAAGAGAAGCAAACCAAGCAAATGAAATGGAAGAGAAGAGGATATGTGTTTCAATCTTCTTAGTTCAAGAACAAAGGAAAATGTTCTTCAACACTTAGATAAATCTCAAAAAACAAGGAGGAGAGAAGAGAGAGTTCAAAGCACAAAGGTTGAATAATTAAAGAATAAAGAAAATGAAAGCCTAAATAGGGGGAGATGTTGTCAAAAATATGTAAGGAAGAGAGAGAATAGTTGACTCAAGTTTGCTTCTCTGGGACTTGAATGAAAATGGTCGGGTGATGTGGTAAGGTGTGTAATATAGTAGATGAGAGGTAAGGTGAGGTGACTATGGCCAAGATCTTGGTTAAAGAGAACCAACAAGGATCTAATTTCAAGGTGAGGTAAGGTAGGGGAAGATCCACAAGGTAAAAGAAATGACCACTAAAAGTACAAACACATTGAAAATTGCATGAAAAATAAAAATTGATGATGCCTAGTCTAACACCAATTTTTTACCTAATACCCTAGAACTTGGGGTGTTCATGAATCAAAAATATTTTTTTTAAAAAAAGATTTGAATATCTAACACTTTAAATATATAAAATTTTAGATTGAAGAAAAAATAATCCTTTAGATATCTCAAACATTCAAGTAAGTTGCAAATGAAAAACATCAAATGAAAAATTATATGATTAAAGATAATAAACCAATCCAATTTGATAATATCTTATCTAATAATTTAATTTGAGTATTAAATTATATTATACTCAGTTAGCGATTCCTAATTTTGGGTAATATCTAAATATTTAACAAAAATAATAATTGAAAAGCATAAAATTTACTTATAATAAAAAAAATTATTCAAACTACACCCACATAGAGAGACACATATACACGGTTATATGCAAAAAAAAATGTTATCAAAAATAAATATTTTTTAGAATATATGTATGTATGTATATAATTTATCATATCAGACATCATTTGTATTTATTGGATAAGATATCCAATTTATTTTATTTTGTTAATGATCGGATTGAGTATTTAATTTAAAAAATATATCATATTTATTATTTGATTTTTTAGATCAAATGGATTCGAATATCGAATGACATGAACAACCCTACCTTGAATCCTCAGCGTTAGCCTCAACACTAGTCATCTAAATCATAAGCCTCGATAAATTTTTGACCATAAAAACGTTTTTTTTTTTCATTTTAACTTAATTAATCTCATCATTTTTCACCCCAACCCAAATACACATAAAATAAAATATCCAACACACATTATCTGCCTATAATTAGTTCACATAGCATAAAAAGGTACACTTAGGCTCTCAATTGGGGTTTATAGGATATGGGTATTATAGAGGAAGTAAACACAATAAAGAGATGAAGAATTATCTTGATGCACATCTTTACAAACAAAGAAAGGGGACATTAGGCTTGATGTTGAGTTTGATGCTTCTGAGTATCCACTAGGAGATAATAAGAATGTATTCATTGGCTACTATAATTCTAAGGTTTGTACACATCCAAAACACTTTCATTACTGGAGGGATGACCCAAAAAATAAGAAGGATAATATGTGGGATAACACTACGACATGATTTTAATATTTAAAATAGATGTGACTTTTTTTATTATTACCATATGAATTTTATTACATGTATATTAACTATTTGATTCTTGAATTTTGTATCAACAATTTCATGTGGAAAAACAACATAAAAAGCTTGTTATGAGTCGACATGCAAAGTCCTAGACAAATTAAAATTCATATATGCATAGGAATTATATGTATGTTACCGATAGTAATATCATACCCACACCTTTAAAGCCCTATAGTGATGTGATCTCCCTCAACCAATAGAGAGAATTATGTGGATGGAGGAGTTCATAGGAGTTTGAAGTATGTAAGAATATATTATTATTAACTTTTTTGACATCTATCATGTAGCTAGCAGACAATTTAAATTAATATAATCTATCTATTCAACGTATATAAGAAGAGAGCTAAGAACAAAGCCAATGCCTAGAAAATTATTTAATTTTATAAGACAAGGAATGGAGGTAGTAAGTAAATTAGAAAAGAATTGGTATAAAAATTAATACACATACACATTCTTCTATGTCATTCTTTTATGATATAATATTTTTTCACTAGTATTTTTAATTGATGTAATAGGATAAATTGTGAATGAAGGAAGTAGAGAACAATCATATGCTATATGTACCCTGGAGCAAGTTGATATCTATATTCATGCTAGGTTAGATGACAAGGGAGTGACTACCAAGGAACCAACTTAATAGATGGTTGATAAATTTGTATGACCCAAACTAATTTTCTTTTACTTGGTTTAATATGATTATTTATCGCTATTTATTTTTCTTACTTATAAATAGATAATTTGAGAAAAAAACTTTATAATTGGTTATTTTGATAAAGAAGTTCTGAACAACCTTTTGATATACTCATGGGGCATTAAAGAGCATGGTGGATAATGCAAGATGTAGAATTATAGGTTAAACCTATGTATGGTTTTGAGGCATCACCCTAGTTCTCGCTCTTTGAATGAAAAATTTAAAAATGTAACATAAGAAATGGCGGTGTTAAAGGAAACACACAAGGCAATCTTTAGGAGGTTGGATGATATGTCGTCATCTTCAAAATGTCTAGTTACACCCTTCACATCTAGTGTCCCTACACTTTTTAAAAAAAAATTAACTAGGTAATTGATATGAATAGATTTGAGCTGATTAAAAGACCCTATGAGTATCATTATATCTATGATTTTTACCACATGAAAGAGTAATAGGATGTGTTTCTTAACAATTTTTCCACCTTTTTAAATCTCGCAGACTCATTTGAGTTTAACCTGAAAAGAGCTCTTTTATCATTTGAACTAACAACACTTTTCACTCTTATGACATCTCATAGAATTAATGATTTTACTCAATTACTTTCAAGTCATATGTAGGAACGGCGGTAACCCAATGTCTCAAAGCATATCTGCACACTACCAAGATTGCAGGAGCCACCGCCTAGGTCGCCATCATAGGTCTACATGCCAAAAATAGATAAACACACAATTTTCCTAAAGTTGGCAGCATTCACCAGGGGACCACTGCAGCCAGGGTACTGTCACCTAACAACAGGATACAAATGCCTAATACTTGGGTACAACCAACCATTGCAGCACTAGAGGACATTTGTCCTATGTCCACATTTGCACATTATAAATACCCCATGAAGATATCGAGGAAAAAATCATCAGGAAAGGATATCGGGGAATCAACAAATCATCATCATCAATAGAGAGAGATAACAAGGTCAATGGAAGAGTAGTAGAGAAAGGGGGAAAAAAGAAGAAAAAAAGTCCTAGCTGAGCTCAACCAAGAGAGGAAAAAGAAGAATGAGTGATATGGCTAGATAAGGGTTGGATTACCGTGATCTACCCAATCCCTTCTTTTCTTTCTCTTCTTTATTTTATGTTAGCTGGAAGAAGTTTAGCGTTAGCTAAACTACTTAGTGAAAGGAAAGTTTGGAAACCCATTATTGTTGTAATTGTTAACATTTTAGTCTTTTTGATATTTCATTTTATTGAGTTGCATTTGTCGAAGTGTTGAATGCTGGCTACATTAGGCACTCGTATGAATTTTGTATCAAATGTGATAGTACATAGAAATTATGATGACAAATGGTGATAGGGTTAGCACCTAAAGGAGAAGAAACCTTGTCATTGATCCTTTAAACCTCACTTCGTGACATTATTGAGGCCCATGCACCGTGATGGAGATGGCATGAGAGTATGTTTCACTGTTTAGTGAAACCCAGTAAGTCTAAGAATATTAATATCCATTGAGCCTAGCATGCTATGAATTATCATAGGGTACACATACTTAGTGTTAACAACTTTCCTCTCACGACTCTATCTTCTGGTTTCCTTCCCATCTATCCTGCATTGATATTAGTAAATTATTGAGCATTTATTTACTTCTTTATATTTTCATCATCACCCTACTAACTTTTAATTACATAAGTAGATTCATGGGATACTTGACTTTGGTGAGCATATTTCATTCATCTTCCTCCCTGTGGGATCGACATCATCTCATCATTTTATTACTTAGACCAATTATGTATATTTGTACGATTGTGTTGTGCTCCATTATTACGATTACCCACTACTATGAAAACAGAAAATAATAACTGGATAATAATAACGGTGGTTCAAAAACCGTTGTCAAACGCGTGAAAATTAATGGGCGGGAGAGTTTTGATAACGGTTCTAGTTAAAAACCATTATTAAAAGGGCAACGTTAAAATTTAGACGGATGTTTTAATAACGGTTTTATATAAACCATTATTAAAAGAGGTTTTAATAACGGTTCATATTAGAACCATTGTCAAAAGTCAGAAGGTTTTAATAACGGTTCCTGGAAGAACTGTTATTAAAAGATGTTTTAATAACGGTTCTCTCAGGAACCATTATTAAATCCTCTTTTTAATAACGGTTCTCTCAGGAACCGTTATTAAAACCCCAAAATCAAACTTTTATTTCGCTCAGTTATGTTTCGTGCCAAAGTTTTCAAACTCTCTACACCTTCGTTCTCTTGCTTTCCTTCTCCTTGCAAACCCTCGCACCACCACACCGACTCCTCTCAAGTAAAGGAAACCCTCGCACCGCCAACTCTCCACCACGCCTCTGCCATTGTCGGCTCTGCATGTGCGTGCTGTCATTGTTCCGAAGCTAGCTAGCACTTGCACCTTCATCCTCCATCGTATTTGAAGCCCTTGCCTCTCTCAACATTCTCACCATCGTGTTTGTAGCTAGCTCACTTTATGTATGTGTTTGTTCTTCCTCTCGTAACTTTTTATCTACTTATATATGTATATATATATAAAAATGCATGCATGTTGCTACAGGGTTTCATTTGTTTGTTATTGAAAGATTGTGGTTTGTCGTTCGAAAATGTGTTGTTGAATGTGTTGGCTGAAAATTTTGTTGTTTGTTGTTGAATTTGTTGCGTTATTATTATATATTAACAAATGCATGTGTTGGCCGAGACCTTTACATATATATATATAATATGAATGTGAGTGTAGAATTATATACATTTTCACTCATAAAAACTATATATATATATATATATATATATACACACGCACACACATTTTCATTAATAAGTATAGGAGACTAGCAATAAGATATAGGAAATGTCATATAATGAAATGCAAATATATTTTACATATGCATATATTAATAATTGCTATTTGACGAGGATTAAATAGATATAGAGAATAAGGAATATATAAAAGTGAATAATTAAATAGAGAGAAATAATTTTGCATGATAATAATAATAATAATAATAATAATAATAATAATAATAATAATAATAATAATAATAATAATAATAATAATAATATGATTTATATGTTATGATTTAATTACATTTAGCTAGGTTTAGGGATTAGGGTTTTTTTTGTGGTTTAGGGTTAGGTTTTATTATAATAAATTATGGTTAATTAGCTAGGGTTAGGGTTAGGGTTTATCGTTTATTATGGTTAATTAGGGTTAGGGTTAGGGTTAGTATTAATATCTTTTTGGAAACATGTTAGCATGATTCGTATATATATATATATATATAGAATAGCATGATACATTTGAGATTAATTCTTTCTAAGCATGATTCGTATCGATAATATAATGGTACATTATTATGCTCAATACATAACATTCTAACATAATTTATTTATTTATTTTTTGTAGAGATATGGCCAACAAAAACATTGATAGGGATAGCAGTGATGAAGAAGGAAAGAGAGGACCTACGATTATGAGAATTATCATAGACATGAGGAATAGAGGAGAAGTAGTCAAGTTGGGATGGAATACTTATAATCTTCCCATCGGCCCTTACGCAGATATGTTCTTGACCTACATTTCACTTGTGACCCGTAACCGTGTTCCTATCTCCTATAATAATTGGAAGCAGGTTCCACAGGGTCATAAGGAGCATATTTGGCAGGAAATCACGGTAAATATGCTATTTTATGTAATCATTTTTGTATGTCAAATGTTATTAATTTTATTACATTAACATCGGTATACATATACATGTCTTATTTTGCAGAGAGTGTTCAATGTCCCAGAGAGTAGGAAGAAATGGCTTCTTAGACATTGTGGGGAGCGTCTAAGAACCTTTAGGTCATATTTAGCTTGTAGAAAAATGTATAGAAAGAGGGATGGTTCTCTACGACAGAACCCATCCAAACGATACGGTTTCATCGATCAAGAAAGTTGGAACCAATTCATTGCTTATCGTCTTACGGGGGATTTTAAGGTACTTGTTAGATAACAATTAAACTTTTTGTATCAATCCCAGTATTATGCTTAATATTGAAATAACCATGTCATTATGTTTTGACTTGTCACATAGGAAAAAAATACCCAAAATAAAGAGATTGCCAAGCAAAATAAATACCGGCATAATATGGCTTGCAAAGGCTATGTGGGCCTTGAAGAGGAGTTGGTATGCATTTTGTGATTATCTATTTACATGTAAATGTTGAATTTTATAATAATATTATTAATTAAGAATATTTTTTGATTTGTAGCTCCTAGCCCAAGACTTGGATCCATGTACCTCGTCCATCAATATTGGTACATTATGGAAGAAGGCTAGAGCAACAAGAGATGGATATGTTAATGAATATGTTGATGTTGTAGCCAAAAAAATGTAAGTTTGTAGATATCTAGAACCCTACTTAGTTTTATTTTAGAAAACTATTATATTATGCTTATTCCTATAAGTTCAATTTACAGGACGAACTTAAAACGTCAGAAGGTGAGGAGGTGGACCAATATAGCATTGTGTCCCAGGCTACAGGAATTATAGGACACCCTGGAAGACACAGGAGCCTTGGATTAGGTGTTACGAGAACGAGCATATGTGGTCGATCTCGTGGTTCTCGTAGCACTAATGAGCAAGTCGTCATCCTCACCCAAAAATTGAACGTGGCATTTGAACGGATGGCAACAATGGAGCAAGAGTTGTCATTTATTAAATCTCAAGGGTATAAGCCATCCGATTTAGTAGACCATGATCAGCTTCACATACCTAATGTAAATAGCGTCAGAGATAGTTGTGAAGCTGATGCATTTCTTTCTACTCTTCCCGAGGTAAGCATTACAAACTATGAATTGTTATTAAATGTATTCGGTGTAATAAATTATTAATAATGTGTAATATTTTTGTTTAGGATTTGCATAAATGTGACTTATTAATGCATGACCTTTCAACAATTTTGGCGAAAGGAAGGGTCCGCATCAGTCACAGTACCGAAACGCAGACAATCCATGGGTATAATTTAACCCTAAATACAAGGCCGGTGAGTATTGACACTCCAATCATTGGCAGTGCACACTTGCCTTGTTATAAAGAGGGCGATGAGGCAACCACAGTACTAGAAGCTCATGGAAGCTTCGTGGCTTGGCCTGCAGATCAAATACGTCTCACTACTGAAGAGGTATTGACATTTGACATCTTCATTAGACCTTGTTTAGTAGTTACACTATTCATACCTTTTTCATATATATATTTATATACTCAATATATATTTTGTTCAATATTATCAATTAAGGAATCAAAAGCGAAGATTGCTTCTGCTAGTAAAACCAATAGAGGTACTGGCAGAACAAGCAACGCAAAACAGGGCGCTGCTAAAGGAAAGAGAGCTAAATCTGAAAAATCAGTTGCCCTACAAAAGATTCCTTCTTCAGATCAGCAAAGCCAACCTCCACCAGCATTAGCTTTATTATATTTTTATTCCCAAAACTACCTCAGGGACAATTATATTTTCATTGATTGTCGTCCTGAGTATGTTGAGAGGGACGATGCTACTTACATGGTATCCACGGCTGACATAAGCGACATTTATAATCAAGAATGGATGTCAACCATAAGTGTCGACGTCTATGTCATGTAAGTATTATTTCATTTTGAGATTTTAGTACTCTTAACTTATACAATTGGAATTTTTATGACCTCTTATATGAGTTATTAGTTATTAACAAATATGAATTGTTTTTGTCGTCCATAGGTTTGTAGCTACTCGAGCTGCGTTGGAGGGAATGTTGTCCTCTATTGTGTTTGCGTGCCCATACTACATAGCTGACAGTAGTACAATAAAAGAGGGTAGGCACATAAACTATTTAGCGGATCGCATTTTGATTGAGGGACACAACAAGCTCTATCTCATTCCTCACCTCGCAACTGAACATTGGGTTTTATACACCTTCCGACCTGATCTTAATAAAGTCTATGTGTTTGATTCCCTTCGAACCTATGACGTGCCTTTTGAAGTTGCTCGTCGTGGTGGGAAGGAATTTATCGACATGTTAGTATACTTTTCACTTCTTACTTCATTAGCTTATTTATACATATATTCGCCTAGCTTTCATTATTTGAGGTATATATGCGTACTTACAATATTGTGTATCCAACTCTATTTATTAGGGCACTACGGACAGCGTATCAAAGGAGAGGTGGGAATGGTGTCCCAGACCCAAAGAATGTTCAATACGAGCATGTCATAGTAAGTAGGAAGGCAACTATTTCGTATTTTATTTCAATTAAAATTAATATCTAATATTTAGA
Organism: Tamarix austromongolica; assembly: GCA_039764185.1. Taxonomy (NCBI): domain Eukaryota; kingdom Viridiplantae; phylum Streptophyta; class Magnoliopsida; order Caryophyllales; family Tamaricaceae; genus Tamarix; species Tamarix austromongolica. The sequence goes on from CM077811.1 coordinate 17,094,259, forward strand.
GAGCTAACTGAATTCATTTGACAGTGTCCACAACAGCAAAACGACAAAGATTGTGGATACTATGTATGTAGAGCAATGGATTTGATAGTCCAAAATAGATTGGTCAACATAGATCCAAGCCATGTATGTTTTCTTTTCGATATTTTTCCATTAATGAATCATGACATATATATTTGGTACTTGACGTAAGTGCTAACTGTATGTTAATCAAAACTTGGGATTTGTAGTTTTTCACCGATGATTATGCACAAGGCCAGCAATACAATGTTGAAGAAATTGATGAAGTGAGAGAGCAATGGGCCAAGCATGTGCACTCATTCATTTGGTATTAGGTAGAGATCTAGCTATATATTCTACATGCATGTTCAAGTTTGTATTTTGTCTATGTCTTTAAGTCTTCTAAGCTAGATTTATGAACATTTTGCTTTGGGGTGTAGAGCTACCAAGTTGTGGTATGCCTACTAATTTTGATTCTTGAGTATATATGTCCGATGTATTAACAAGGGATTGATTGAAATTATGGTGTGATTGCAGATTTGTTATCAATTGATGTTGTTTTACAATGCAGATTTGGTAATTATTTGAACATACAACTGTGTATGTGGGCAGGAACAAAACTGCAAAAACTAAAAAAAAACGGGAGTTTTAATAACGGTTTTCATCAGAACCGTTATTAAAAATGTACATTTAATCTCAAATTTATGCTCGTTTAATACGTATTAGGGTTTAATAAATGCCTAAATAATGTCAGCAAGTGTAGTTGGATGATGTTTTAACAACGGTTTTTTTATAACCGTTATTAAAACCCTCTTTTTTAATAATGGTTTTTTTTTAAAAAAACTGTTATTAAACATGCATTTTATGCTCAAATTGGCGGGTTTTTTTTATATTTTTGATAACGATTATGACCGTTATTAAAGATTTAATAACGGGCGTTTTAATAACGGTTAAAAACCGTTATTAAAACTACTTTTTGGGGTAGTGACCCTACCAACATTTTTAAATCAAGCACAAACCACACCAGTAATATACTACACTACATTTTAACCTTTTTGTTATTATTACAAGGTCAATATAATTATACCTTGATAGTTATAGAAGATGGATCTGTTGTGGCTAGTGGTACAACCTTTATCAAGTCCAATGTAGTCCCTCATACTCAACCATTGGGAGTAATAAAGTTCGGTTCTCAATTCACAAGATCTTACCAAGTATACCATAGAGTGGTGTCCGAGGTTGTAGCATATTCCACTAATATGGATATGCCCTCACTTTACTTACTAGCAATACAATTTATTTGATGTCTAAGTAACCTTGTCATTATCAAGGATAAGGTAATCCAAACCTTCTTAATTCTAAATTATATTCTTTTGTAGTGGCATTATTTATATTTTCTAATAATTATATTTTCTACTATTTCTTAGTTAGGTTGGTAACATTGTCGCAAGGATGCCTAGTAAAAGGGGAAAGGGAGATGGAGTGTGAGAAAAACCAAAAAGCCTAGGTGAAAATGGAAATCATACATCGAGATTTGAAACTTCAATTTATGATGTATTTGGACGTGATACTATCTATGGGTTGAGGTTCTATTAGGGTTCCACTTTCTTCAGTTTTGCACATGAAACATTTAATGTGGATCTCTAGAATGGGGAAGTGGGTTATACTTATTAAAATGTGACATGCAACAATGACAACATATAATATCATCTTCAAGGTAATAATTCAATTCTTTCAATGTTAACTTTATTTTCATAACTAGTGGGAATCACTATTTCGACACTAAAAATGTAATTTATTCTTTCATAGTAATAAGTTTTTGAAAGATAATTTATTATATAATGTCAAGGATGGGGTCGATGTTCATATATTTTTATGTTCAAACACAATATTCAATGAAGATGATAATACATGTTCTATTTCATATTTGGTCAAGTCGATGATGACACTCCTTAGTGCCTCATTTTTGCTCAATTATAACCATGTTTAGGGACATATTGGTTTGATTTAAATGGCGGAGATTTTTGTTTAGTTCCAAGACCATTTATTTAGAGGTACAAACTTATCTATACAATGATATTTAACCACCTAATACAGAGAATCCTATTTTTATTTTTATGTTTGTATTTATGTAAAACTTCATTTGTTTAGATATATGTTTGTTGAAGGAAGATAGACGTTGTTAAAAATATATTAGTTACTTATAGAATATTAGTTAATTGTATTAGCTAAAGTTACTCAAACATACGTGTGTGTGTGTGTGTGTGTGTGTGTGTTAATTAAAATATTGAAACCGAAAAAGAAAAAAATTGAGGGGTAGAATTCCTTCGCATGAGTAGGAAGGTAATAAAGATTGACGTTATGAATGGATGCTCTGAGCAGTGTTAAAGATACTAGCTCGAACAGGGCAGTTCAATGGACGGAACAGGAATCGGCTAGATGCCTGTAACAAAAACCATATAAAAATAATAATAATAAAATAAAAATAAAAAATAAAAAAAATGTCATAGGTTGACCCATCGTCGGTTCAACCGACTCCCCATTTTGTCTCTTTTTTTTTTATAGGTATCACACCTATGTGTTGTATACAATTAAATTACTATATATTTTAATTATAAAAAAAAAGTAAACCACAATTAAATTAATTAAACTGTTACATATGATTTGTAGGTGGGATCATGGGCAACAAGGTTTTGTCAGGCTAATATAAGCAAGCAATGATATATTTATGTATACGTATGTGTATATCGATTATTCCCCGTACAAAATTCCATTTCCAACGGATATCGATTATTCCCTTTCGATACACTCCCTAAATTAACCACAATTATATGTCAGATAAATTACTTAATTAAATGGTATTAGAAAACTCAAATCTACGGACCTTTCCTGAAAAGAAACGCCAGATTTGGACTATTTGTTCATTTTTAAAAAAGGGTAGGGGTATACTTGAAATCTACCAATAAAACCTCTGTTTCTAATAATCCACCCCGATTTGAAGTCGGGCAAGATGACGACATCGGCATATATTTATATAGAGATTGAGTGGAACAAAAGAATGCAGAGAAGAAAGAAATTACGGGCAGTAATGTAATACTAATAATGCAGTACCGAGTAGTACTAGTAGTAGTAGTAGTATGAGGAAAGAAATGAATAATATAATAGAAAGTGGAAAGTGGGAGGAAAAAAGGAAAGGAAAGGATGATCCCTATTTGGTAATGCCACCCACTAGTGGAACAACACGCGTCGATGATCTATAAGGCGAGTACAAACATAAATATTTCCGAACTTTGTAGCGGCCCGATCATCAAGAACATTGAGTGTGTATCGCCATTAAAGGAGGCAGCAGCAGCAGCAGCCCACTCTCTCCGTACACACACGCGCTATGCTATCCATGATCTTTATTTCAAAAATCAATATGGTTGTCTTAGACGTCGTTTTTAGATCAATACGACGAAGATAAATTATAATACGATATTATTTTAGGTTTATTTGATATCGAAGTAATAGGAGTAAAAAAAAATTCTCTTATAATTTGTATCTTTTATATTAAGTATTTAATAATAATAAATATATTTTTAATAAAATACTTATTTCAGATTAAATTAAGATCTGAAATAAGTATTTGTTAAAATAAAAATATTTAATTTTAATTAGATTATACAAAATATATAAAATATAAGGATAATTTTTCTATCCATATTATCCCTTAACCAAACAAGCACTTTATAGTATCAAATTGCCCGAAGGTGGTGCTGGATGAAAATTGGACCAGATGTAAATTGACATTTTAATAAATTATAAAGTATTTTTTTTTATGTATTACTACTATATAATATAGTATATTCTATCATAACATTATTATTATTATTTGAATATATGTGTTTAATTTTTAATATAATTATACTTAACTATTTTAAATATATGTAATATATTCGATCTAAATTTTAATTAAAATTTATATCTAATTTAATAAAAATAAAACGAATATCCGATCCGAAATTTATTCCGGCAGCCCTAAGGAGTAGCCGCCGTCGGGAAGGAAGGGGCCAGCTGAGCTAAAACCACTTTTGGTTTTATTATCTATCTAAATACAATCAGTAATACTACCACTTGTCCTTATTTTCTTTCCTAATATGTCGGGAAACAAACATAAACGGAACAACAAACAATCGACAATTGTCTCTCTCCACTCTCCTCACCTTTCTTGCGCTCTCTCTCTCTTTAAATATCTAATAACTATCTAAATTTGAGAAAGAAGGGGCCAAAGAAAAAAGGGCCAGCGAGGGGAATAAAAGGTCTTTTCTCTATCCGCCGACTTCCTTCTTCCTCAAGTCGTCTGATTGAGCTCTACGAAATTAGTAAGTTCTCTCCCTCCCCTCTCCTCCCCTCCCCTCTCTTAAGGTCTTCCTCTCAATGGTTTTTGGGTTTCATTAATATTAATATTTGATGGTGTTTGAAATGGAAACATATCGGTATAATCGTTAATTTTGGTTCGATAAAAGAGGCATTGATTTGAATTAGAGGATATTTCTAGCTATGGTCGCTAGCTCAACAACTGTCGGCGCACCTAAATTTTTCGATATACATATATTTTTCCGATTCTTTGTATTTATTATTAACTCAACATCAGATGCCTCCTAATTAATTAACATCAGTTTATTTGAAACGAAAATTTTAACGATTCAAATCAAATTCCATTTTTTGAAAATTTATTCCATGTAATATGTTTTGTATATATATAGATATAGATGTAGATATATTATTATTATTTTTTTAAAATAAGAAGAAAAAAAAAGTAGAGTACCTGTAAATTTTAGAGTTCAACTTTCAGTGCCTTTGAAAATTTTGAGGAGTCAGATGATATTCGACGCTAGCTAATTATATACTAATTAAGATGCTGTCGGGATCCATGACATCGATCCATCAAAGACGATTTTCTAGTAATTTTACGAGCGGGAGGGATTCAAATCTGCTGCCTTCCATCATTTTCTTCTTCGTCTTGTTTCGCTTAATATCTAATTATAACCGATCAGTGATTAACAGGTTAATTTGATGCACTAGCTGTTTGGAAACATTTAGAAAAAAAAAAAAAGATGGGTCGAGGAAAGATTGTGATCCGGAGGATTGACAATTCAACCAGCCGACAAGTGACATTCTCAAAGAGGAGGAGTGGTCTGTTGAAGAAGGCAAGGGAGCTCTCAATTCTTTGCGATGCTGAAGTTGGACTCGCCATTTTTTCCAGCACCGGAAAGCTCTATGACTATGCTAACACCAGGTACGTCTATGTCTCTTCTAATATCTCGGTTCGACTGATTATGAGTTTTTTTTTCCCCTTTATAATGCAATATATATATATATATATATATAACCATTTCATTATTAATTCTCCATCGATCATAAATTTTCTAACTGCGTTCGACTTCGTGATGGCTAGCTTATTTGTCACAATAATTAAAGCTTACAAGCTCTTTAAGAGCTTTGAACATATTCATATATTTAAACATACTATAATTTTGTGCATGCAAATTAATTAGACCCAATAATACAATATGTGATATAGTTAATCACAATTACTATATATGTGTGTGTGTGTGTGTGTGTCTGTTATAATACCGAAAGAAGAAAAAAAAAAGGAGGATTGGAACATACGACTTTCAGGTTTCAAAAACTGTAGTTAATTAAATTAAACCACTAAATCAAATCTTATTGGTTAAACTGAAATGAAATCTCGCTATTCTCAACTATGTATATACAAAGACCACCCCCACCCAGCCACTAGAGATCATTAAAGCGCTATCAACATTAAAGGCTCTATTTTAAGGGACCATAATAAGCTCTTAACTATACCTTTGAATTTCCGATCATACTGTGATCTCTAGCTACAGCGAGTGCACGCCCCCAACATCATTGAAGTAGAGGTTCTATTGAGGGAATATTCAGAAGAACTGTTGTCAGAAATTTTGGCTCAAAAGAAAATTTATTTATATACTATTCTAATCTGAATACTTTGTTTAGGTACCACTCAATATAGAATTTAGATATATATATATTTTTTTTAAAAGTTTCAAAATTCATATTTAAAACGGTGGAATTAATGATTTTATAATGTATTTATATAATCTTATACATAAAATTAAGCAAAAAATTATACATATTCTATTCAAATACCATGTATAAAAATATTTATATAATAATTATAAATACTCTATCCAAATTTCATATCGAAATAATGTTTTTCTTAAAATTTCTCTATTCAAGTTTGATATCTAAATAATAGATTTATAACGGTAGAATTTTAAAGATAAAATTATTTTTAAAATTTCTATTATTCAAAAGTTTGTCCACTTGTCTGTAATGACTAATGAGTCACTGTATATGGCAGTGCTGCCAAGGTTAGTATACAAGGGAAACATATTTTCTCTTGGTTTCGGCTTCCGACAAATCTTGTGAACAGTTAAGTTTTCAATATACGGCGCACCAAACTCATGGTCTAGAACATTTCGCATGTCATAGGCTCATATGGTTGGTTTATACATGCATGTTGCCTGCTCCTTTTGTACTTGATGGAATATATTTCCAACCCCCCCCCCCTATCATATTTGGGTCTGCAGGGCCAGTGCTGTCCTACTTCAGTAATTGCTTTTGAAACTAATGCAATTCTGACTTATGTTTGTGCTCCAATGTAATTAAATTTAAATAACGGCTTTCTCGACAAATGTCCAAATTTTTGTTTCTTTTTCAAAAATAATATAATTAGAAAAGCATTTTCATATATATATATATATATATCGTTACTGTTATTGTATATTAGTTTCTTTATATTTTTAATATAGTTTTGACACGTATTATTAGACAAATGTCAAATAAGCAGTCTAAATATTTATATGGATCATCTACCGATTGACAAGGCCAATTGAAATGATTGGTGTGTTTGGTAAAGTTAAAAGTAATTTATAAGTATCTTTTATCTTATTAAAACTACAATTTTTAAATAAAAGAAAAAATTATGTTTGATAAATATTTTATCCATTTCTAAAAAAAAATACTTTTAGCAATTTATATATTAGTTTACGAAGTAATATATATGTACGTAATATTACAATTATAATATTTATTAAAAAAATAACATAATATGTAGTGTATAAAAGAAGAAAGAGAAAAATTAGAAGTAAAAAATAAAAAGTATACATTATTTTAAAAATATATATATTTTTATCTAAAAGATAATTTTATTTTATTTTTTAGAAACAGATGGGGTAACTTTTTATTAGTTTATAAACTAGGTTTTGAATATCTAATTCAAATAATTGATACTTTATAAATTATTATCTAACTTTTCAACTTTAAGTTAGTTTCTAAGCTAGTTTTAACAAACATATACTATTGCAGAAAATGATATCATAAAGTATCCATTTATTTTCCCAAGTACGAGATGGTTAAGTTAATGTAACTTTAACTCCATATATCTACAAACACGCATTTGGGTATTAAAACCTTTGCATAGAGTAATTGAGTGCTTTTAACATACTACTTGGCTAGCCAGATTTCAATTCTAGGGTTCAATTAAGGACGTAAAAAGCAAGATGCTAGACACTTCAAACTGAACATTTCTTATATCATGTGATCTCATTTCATAAAAGCTCATTGCATATGAAGTTAGTTGATCCTAAATGAAGCACATGCCCTTTTTTTCTTGGAGTCTAAATCCCTTGGTTACTCTAGTACTAATATATAGCACACATGCATCAAACTACTAATAACAATTCTCTTGTGATTTTTATCCACCCTAAATATTTATTGTAACACCCCATCTTAAGGCTCTGTATACATGTAGTACATCTTCATGATCTTCTAGGATATTTATTTTCATGAGGTATATGGTATACTTGTATTTTTAATGTAACTTTGCATTTTCAATAAATATAGAATTCTTGTCTCTAAAATCAGTCACATAAGGTCTTTGATATAGTGGTTAAAATTGTGATCTAGAAAAATCAAGTCTTAAGTTTAAATATCGCTTCATCTAGCATATGATGTGGTACTTATTTAGATCAATGTTGAGCTTATATGTTTATCATACTAATCTTCAAGAATTCTAAAAAAAAAATACTATAGCATCCAAAATATTTTTATATGATATCAAATCAAACTTATCTTAAAGCCAAGTTGGCAAACTTTCATCTTATCATCTTTTTTCTCCCTCTTTCAAGGATATTTTCCTCCTTGACCATGGTTTGAACTTTTTTCATTATTTTCCCTTTTTTTATTTTCTTTCCTTCCTTTTCCTCGCAATTGGTCTACCTTGTAACCAATTACCATAATTGAATATATATTTTTTTAGGTTGAGTTAGTTTATCTTATAGTAATTAAAAATAATAATAAAATTGAATCATAATATTTTTTAGAACTTTCTTTATAAATAGAAACTTATATTCATATATTGCTTACTTGAAAAAAAATATTATGTAAAATAGAATTATATGCTTCAACATAGGTATATGTATGTTTTATCATTGTTGTCATGATGTTTTATAGTGGAATTGATTTAATCATTAAGCTAAACTTCTACCACTATTACATCTAATGTTTCGCCATTATTACTTATGATAGTTTACTATTTGTCAATAGATATTTAGTCATATTTCACTAATGTTAGTTGTGATATATCACTATAGTTGCTTTCATGTGTAACCATAGTTTTTATATTTCACCAATATTAGATGTGATATTTCATCATAGTTTCATATTTTTTATTTTATTTCATCGATATCAGTTATGATGCTTCATGAGAAACTGTTTATCATGAATATTAGTTGTGATGTTTCTTGAAAAAATAAATTTGTCAAGTCTTACCATAGATGTCTTTATATTTTACTATATTTTAATTCATATTCTATTAATATTAGTTGTGATATATTACCATAGAAAATTAATTTGTCTTGCTTTACCATAGTAGTATTCACGTTTTGTTATAGTTGTCTTCATGTTTTACCTTTAATCATTATAGCTATAAATATTTTTTTATTATCACCAGTAATGTGCTAATGTTTCACTGGGAAAAAAGGTATCGAAAATATATCAATATGGGTGTCTATTTATAGAGAAAATCTCAACAATATTTTGGTATTTTTTTTCAATAAGTAAAATTAAAGATCGTCAATTTCTAAAAATATAAATAAAATATAAGTATACCATTACTATTATATTTATCAATACGGGTGTCTATTTATAGAGAAATTCTCAATGATATTTTGGTATATATTTTTTTCAATAGGTAAAATTAAAGATCATCAATTCCTAAAAATATAAATAAAATACAAGTATACCATTTCAATTATATTTATCAATATGTAATGATTAGTTACACCATCCTCATGGTGTAACAGGTTATACAACAAAATGTGTACTTTCCTCACCCCTACACTCGATGCCTAACCCTTATCCTTGCTCACCTTCCTTCCATTTCCTTTGTCCTATCCTTCTCCTTCATTCTTTGGGTGCTTCTCCCATCCACCTCACCTTACCTTTTTTTCTTCACATATCTTCCTATTTCTCTTCTCCCTCGTCCTTCCTTGGTCGGCAAGCAATGTGACCTTATTATTACTTCTTTTGCCTTCTTTGGCTTCTCTATCAATCTACGATCTTTCAATGGTGACTTTACCTACAGGTTCAATTTTACTCTCCCCTTCTTCCCTTGTGCCAATGGCTGCTTCTTTGACTAACCTTCTCTTGCTCACCTTTTCTCTTTCTTGCTTGTTGCCCGATCTTGAGATTTACTATCCTCCCTCCATCTAAGATTCTTTATAAATTGATTTAAGGGAGCAATTATGCCTAAAAAGCATAATTTATAGGATACTACACTTACTTTACTAGCTAACATTTCCCTCTCCTAAGTTTGCAATGAAATGACCCTCAATAGAATGTACTTAATAACTCAATCAAGTTAACTTAAGTAGAAGACCCTAATTACACCATTCTTGTCCAAGTTTTTAGATGAGGTGCACCTTCTCTTATCCCATTGTATTGTATCATCACCTCCTTTACTGAATTTATAATTGGATTAGCTGATATTGATATAGTTATATTTGTGTTGTTGAGATTTTATGTTATTTCTCCTAGTGTTTGTTCGTGGATTGTGATTTAGGTGTTGCTTTCATTTTTATAGTTACTTTATATTTGTTACTTTTATGTTAAATTTGTTGTTGTTGTTATATTTGGGGCCTAAAAACATGTGTTGGTACAAGAACAAAAGGAGAATTTTGCAACTTCATTATATTCCTTTTGAAAATTGAACAATTATAATTAAAATTTAAAAATAATTCTATGGAATTCTATAAAAAAAATACATATCAAATGATTAATTTTTTTTACAATTTAGATGAAGGAAAATATGTAATATAATTTATTTATTTTTATCATTGAGGTTATCTTAGACGTTACTAAAGTTTAAAAGACATGATACTTAAATTAAATTATTTGAAACACATAATAATTGAGCGAAGTTAGACCACATGCCATGGTGTTTAAGTGGAATTTATCTAAAGTTCTTTTTCCCTTTACATGGAAATAGGCTAGATTGAAGCATATAATTTTTTTTTGCACCATTTCATTTTCTAACATTTTAATTTTTTTTCTTTCTTTATTTATTATCAATCAACATCTCGGTCATTGTTATATATTTTTTTTGGGTTTGGGGCACTCTATTCTTAGCAAATTAGTATCAGAGAGCCTAGGGGGTTAGCACATTGAAGACTTGGTTGCCTTATCAATAACCCCGCCATTTTTTTAAAAACGTATCTCTTGTCTAAGGAGATTGTGTCTTAAGTTTGACCATCAAATACTCGGAGTCTTTCCTGTGAACATACCTATGGGGTCAATGAAGTTTGATATTTAGGATTTTTACCAAAATGTAAAGTTTAATTATGACAAGTGAAGATGTTCGAAATCCTAGTCTAAAAATGGGTTGCATATGGCTCTTAATGGAAAAGACAATAATCCTGAGATTATGGTTGATTAGGAAGGGAAAATGTTATATCTTAGCTTATTGAATAAGGCAGGTGTTAGAGATAAGAGGTGGTGATATGAAAGACCACGAGTATTGATCCCTCCCTATAACAAATCGGAGGATCTCCACATGACTAGCAAACTTTTGTTGCTATTGAAAGTCATGCTCCGACAGTTATTGAGCGGAGGAGCCACATTTTGATGGAATTCAAATTACAATCAATGATTATTATTTTTTTGATAAATAAATGAAAATAAAATTTAGTACAAAGCTAACAGTCAAGTCCATCTTGTAGAAAATCAACACCCCAACAGGGGTGGTAGGCATAATGAAACACAGCTCAACCTCCCAATCTACCAACACAAGCAAGCAAAGAGTGGCTAACTACAACTAAAACCAAAATTAGATTCAGGGAGCTAAAAAAATTGTATTTATCATTAATTATTCGATCCATCCACCAATTTACTTCTTTATCCTATTGACAAGCTGAATATCCCCTCACTTGAGCTCAGCTCGTTTAGTTTTTCTCATGCTTGAGCTCAGCTCAAGTTTTAAACGATTCAAATGAGCCCGGCTCAAGCTCAACTCTATAAGGTTCATGAGCCAACTCAACTCCTTAAACTTTTAAAATATTATCAATGAACTAAATTAGCTCATTTATCATGATTCAATGCGTGGCTTTGTTTGTTTAACTATTCAGCTCATTTGAAAGTTAAACAACACAAGTCAGCTCGTTTAATTATTCAGCTTGATTAAAGGCTCATTTAACTATTGTGCTCATTTATTAAATAAAATTTATACAAACCCAACATATAAACAAATGATCTGAGTTTATAAATGAGCTAAACCTCCTATGTCTTGAGCTCAGTTTGTTTAATAAACAAGCCTAAAAATAAGGTTCAGGTTTGATTCATTTTCCTACACAAATAGGGATGTAAACGGGGCAGGTTCGGATTGGGTACCCTATATCCATACCCGAACCCGATTATAAAACCCATATCCATATCCGTATCCATATACGAATGGATATTTACTAATATACCAATATCCGTACCCGACGGATATCCGTTACCCAATGGATAACCCATTTACCCGATGAATTATAAATGACCAACAAATAATCTGTTATCCAACAGGCAAACTCGTTACCCGTCACCCGTTTAAATTCCTAATTGTAAACTATTCTTATATAAAAAGTTAAGGGTAAAATAGTAAATATATAATGGGTAAATGGATACGAATATGGGTATGGATACCCCTTACCCATATCTGTACCCGAACCCATTAGGTATTTTTAACCCCTACCCATATCCGTATCTATATCCGTTTATCATTACCCATATCTATATCCATCAGGTAAAATCCATCGGGTTTCGGGTATTATCCGTCCCATTTACATCCCTATACACAAATGAGCTGAGATGGGTTGAGTTGTGCACTTAATGAAACGAGCTGATATGGCTTGCGAGCCAGCTCAATATTTCAACAGCCCTATATCTAACTCATTGGATATTTGGTGGATATATCTCTACATTGTGACCGGCATTGGAACACGCGCGCGTGCACGCACACGCACACCCACACGCACTCTCGCACCCACACGCACACACGTACAAACACCTTGTTTTCTCCATAAAATTACATTATTTCTAGATATGATGGTTGAGTCTCTTTTATACTTACAATTCGTGGTGAGATCGATATCTCCACACAAACCACCACATATGTTAACATAGTTTCTAGTGTAGATGTGGGAAGTGTCTAATTGGTACACAAAGGAAATTAAGTCCTTAAATGATAATGGAATTTGGGATCTTATCTCTCTCGATGCCTCTTACGAAGAATATATAGAATGAAAATGGGTCTTCAAGGCTAAAGAGGGTATAATAGCCGACTGCTAGACATATAGAAGGTGAAATTATATGCTTAAGGCTACAATCAGCAGTAGAGAAGGATTAAAATAAGGTATTTTTAAACTGTTGCAAAACATTATTATTGCCATATTTGTTGCAAATGATATGAATTTGGGATAGATGAATGTGAAGATAAATTTCTCTACATGGTGATCTTCATGAGAATATATATATATATATATATTAGAGGGATTTTTGTGATCAACAACAAAGAGGACAATATGCATATACTCAAGAAGTCATTGTGTGGACTCAAGTAGTCTTAAAATAATGGTATGGGTATTTTTGAAAAATTAACGCATCATATAGTGGCTATGGTTGGAGCAAATATAATAGTTGTTTTTTCTCTTTTTCTCTTATTATATTTTGATTACTTCTAAATATGATGATGGGATTGTCAAATTGAAAAGGTTGCATGCTTAATTCATAGGGAATTTGAGATTAAGGAAATTGGTTCATCCTCTAGGTAAGATAATTGTATGAGATAGAGACAATATTGGAAATATCATCCTAAATTGACAATATTACTCCGGTGCTAATGAAACTATTTTATCATGGTTAATGCTAAACTAATCTCTACTCCTCTAAGTGCAGTGCACACTCTCAATGAAGTGGTCGCTTCAGATAGATAAGTAATGTGAGTAAAAGAGTTCCTGACTCCAACTTTGTTAACAACATGATGTATGTCATGGAATATGCTTTCGAATAGATATTTCATAGGCTATTTATTATTCATGTGGTAAGTTGATATCAGTTCAATTATAGGAACACAAATTGGGAGATTGTCAAATAAATCCCTTAGATATCTCTGATTGAGGTACTTCGGATGCATGTTTGGAGTTTGTCAGATATAAAGAAGTGCCTATGGAATTTTGTAATTATGGTTTTGCCAATGATCTTGACCGGAGGAGATCTCCTACTAGATCCATATTTACTGTATATTGGTGATATTGCCTTCCTATAGAAAGCCTCATGTTACTATTACATTATCTATAATTGAAGCCGAGTATATGGCTAGCTATGGTAGATTAGTCAAGGAGCTAAGCTGGCTTTGTGGCTTAAGAACCTAACCACTAGTGAACTCACAAGCCACAATGAAAATATGTGGTGACAATGTCAAGATTTGTTAAGTGTATCACCAATTCTTAAGGTGCATGTGCAAAATGTGGCAAGTGTGAACCTTTAAATTATGGAATATTGCTATTTACCACATTTAGTACATGTGCTAAATGAGGAGTATGTGTCCATATGTGCTAAATGTGTCAAAACTCTTGACCTACCTCCACCTCTAGCACCACCTCAACCTATAAATAGAAATTCATTTGTGCTCTCCACCAACAAGCGCCATCTCTAGCTCTTGGGAGGATTATGATGCAATGCCTGGAGAATTGAGTAGGAGATTGAAAATTTAGATAGGAGACTGGAAAGAGAATTGGAGAAATTGAAAGAAAATTTACTCTGATAATTTATTCATTTAACGATGCTCTAAATCATTACAAGTCTAAGACCCTTTAAGAATCTTCAAAGATAAACAATATCAAAATAAGATGAGACGTATCATATCCAACTAATGAGATAAAATGTATCTAACTAGTAATATAGGAAAAGATAAAAGATAAAATACAAAAGATAGGAATAATTTTTTTTATTCCTACGAAAGTACTTCTTCCTATAAAATTCTTTTCTATGTACATCATTCTCCCCCATCGGAAAAGAGCTCAACAATGACAAGTAAGATCAAATAAAATCCTCAAGTAATAATGGAGCCATGTTATAAAGATCTTCTTCATGAATCCAAGTAGCATCAAAGCCAGGGCAATTCTTCTAGGTGACCCCAAAATGACAAAAAAAAAAATCCTTAGGAAGAAGTAACATATTCTAAATTAACAATGGAAGCAACTTCTTCTTTGGGTAATTGAACACATGGCTATGTTGGCTCCTTTAAACTTATAGAAATGCTAGGTCAAAAAACAAGAGGCTCAAAGTTTCCTATGTAGGGTGAAAAATAACTCACATTGAAGACATGACTAATACCCAAAGTAGTTGGTAAATCAAGCAAATAATAATTTGGTCTTTGTTTTTTCAAAATCTCATACGAGTTCATAGCTTGTGCATGCAACTTTTTAAACATCCTTTTGGAAAACATTCAGGACACATATGTACCGTGACAAAGTCACCTTATAAAAACCTTTATCTATATAATCTACATTAATAACAATCATATAATCTATATTACTCAACATAGTCTTACATCAAATATCATCATGCAAAGAATGGATATGATCAGCAAAAGACTCAATAGACGCAGACACACGTGCATGTGAGGATAGGGGACCAAAGTCAATGGGAGTAAAAGGGGTATAACTATAAACCATTTCAAAAGGACTATTTCCCTTGGACCTGTTAGACACATAGTTATAAGCAAACTCAGTTTCAAGTAACACAAAATCCTAAGTACGAGGTCGATATCCGACAAGATAGCAAAGAAGATCACCTAAACCTTGATTTAATATCTCAATCTAGCCATCTATCTGTGGATGGTAGGCATTAGAACACTTTAATTGGATCTTATTAATAGCCCAAAGTGCCCTCCAAAACCAACAGACAAATCTAGAATATCTATCACACACTATAGAAGAAGGAAGACCTTATAATATGACTGCCTCACAAAATATCAATCTAGCTACATGAGCAACATTGGAAGTCTTACTACATGGTATGAATTGGGCCATATTGGAGAACCTATCAACCATGATAAAAATCGAATCATGACCTATAAATGTCTTAGGGATACCTAGGATAAAGTCCATGCTAAAATCCTTCCATGGCTCATGGGAAACAGATAAAGGAGTATATAAACCCATGTCTTGTTTTATGGTTTTAGCTAATTGATAGGTGTGATAGTGGGATACAACTTGCTTAATATCATGTTTCCAAAAAGGCCACTAGAATTGATCATGTACTAAGGTAATAGTACAATCCATACCAAAGTAACCAGTAAGGCCACCAACATGTAATTCCCGGATAAGAAAGTGTCTATAGGAGGATTGGGAAACATACAATCTAGAAGCTCTAAAAGGATATCCATCATGAACCACATAATCAACAAATTCCTTACGATGGCTAATAGAGACTTCTTGGTAGATATGACCAAAATCAGAGCAAAAAGAGTAATCACTCTTCAATTTATCAAAATTAGTAGCAACACAAGTTGTTGGGAACAAAATTAGTGATTTGATACCAAAATGATGCTAGGCTGGGAGAATTGAGAAGGAGATTGAGAATTTAGGCAAGAGACAGGGAAGAGAATTAAAGAAAATAAGAGAAAATTTACTCTGATAATTTATTCATTCAACAATAATCTAAATAAGACCCTTTATATAATCTAAGGGTATTAAAAAGATAAATAATATCTAAATAAGATGAGACATATCATATCTAACTAATAAAATAAAATGTATCTAAGTAATAAGATTAAACGTATCTAACTAATAAGATAGGAAAAAAATTAAAAGATAAAAGATAGAAATAATTTATTTTTTAATCCTATAAAAATACTTCTTTCTATAAAATAAAAAAATTCTTATCTGCATCAGAAAACAAGTGGTTTCAAAGAATTTAATCCTGCGATATAACAGCTTCACTCCAAAGGTAAAAACTTATGACTAGGTTTCAATAATTTTATTTAGCTAGGGATCATTATCTATCTATTTACCTAACTACGGGACAGGCAACTTTTTACCAATTTCTCCCTTATTGATTGCGTGTTCCTGCAACTTGCATTCAGGAGGATATAACTGTATACGAACATCTATACCGATATTAGACTCCCAAGTTTGATACACGCTGTGCTCTAATGTGTAGAACAATACATATACCCTAAACCGCGGAGGTCATAAATTAGTAGTTGAGTTCGGGGTCCTGAATTTCAGAAGCTCTGGTTCAAATTTATTTTCTGTCGGTATCTGTACACGTTATGGATTACAGGCTTCATTTGAATATATATATGTCGGTGTGTATGTGTGTATATTTATTGGTTAATGTTCCAACTCCATTTACATTATATTTATTTATATTTGTGCAGTCAATTACAACATTTTTATCCAAATATTATTTTTTATTTCAATTTTTCAGCATGAGATCAGTGATTGAACGCTACCAGAAAATGAAGGATGAAAACCAACAACAGTCACATGTTGCCTCGGAGGCAAAGGTAATCACTGATCCACTGCCATAATGATCTTGCTAGCCATTGCCTTTTGGATAACAGATAAATATTTGATATTTCTATGCAGACATCATAAAAATAAACATTATTTTTTTAAGTCTGTTAATCTCAGCCATTTCCCTGAGAGCAATTATTACCCCCTGCCTAGCTATTCCTAACCCTGTGAATATGCGATGAGTCTTCCACCTTGCATTTGATGAGCCTTTTCTTTTCAATGGGCTTTTTTTTTTCTTTTCTTTTTGTCTTCTGGCTGTCAGACTTTGATTTTAGGATTACAACCTTGCTGCGTATCGAGACCTACTTTCTAGGTTATTATGTATGTAAACTAGGGATATAAACGGGATAGATTTTATTTAAAATTTGATGAATTGTATACAATAGATACTTAAACGGTTATGGATAAACGGATACGGATATGGATGATGGAAAAAAAATATCCGTCGGGTTCAGATACGGGTATGGGATATCCATACCCGTACCCGTAACTATATTTGTATTAATATCCGTATCTATTTACCCAATATATAATTACTATTTTACTCTTAATTTTTAAATAACTATAATATAAATTAAGGTTGAAATTGTCATTTGGCTTAACTCTAAATAGGTTTATCTGTCGGGTAATGGATTTATTCCTAGGATAATATTCATTAACGGGTAAACGGATAATTTGTCAGGTAACGGATATCTAACGAATATGGATATGGTTGTATTAACAGATATAGATTCGGGTACGAGTATAGATTTTCTTATTAGGTACGGATACGGATATGGGTATACCCGTCCCGAATCCGCCCAATCCCTAATGCAAACTACAAAGTTGATCTAGCACAAGTTGGTAGTCATGGTGTTGCAACTCATATTGTTAAGTCTCGCATGATCAAATAATGGAAGTAAACTCTATTATATAACTTCAGCAAACTACTTTATCTATTATTAATTGATTTTAGACGTAAATCGATATGGATCAAGTTATATCGAGTCCCATGATAGGTAATAGTGTATATTTATATATAATTACAATTAAAAAGGCCTAAAAAGTAAAATCTTTATCCTTGTGGTTATGAGTTTAATTTCCATGGACAATGCCATATCAATTTTATTTTCCCATCTATATTTATCAACTTCATTAATGTGAAAGCGACACATTTATCATATTTACTAAATCTTCAGCGTAGATAAAAGAAAAATCATGAGAATGCCACCCATGGGCCTAAGAAAAATTTAAGACCCAACTATTGCTACACGTACATACAGAGAGAAAATAAATAAATAAAAAATGTAAGGAGGCTTACAATCTTTACTCGTAAAAAACCAAAACAGTTACCGACCATTTATATAGCTATTTCTTTTTTTATGTATAAGGAGTCTATAAAGATATTTACAAAGCACTATATAGATGACGATATTATAAACGTGTTACAATAATGATAGGAGGAGATGATTCAAACCTTGGACATTTGGTATCTAAGAGCTAATTTTTACTACTAGGTCAAACTTTATATGGTACAACTACTTACTGACTATCTATTTATGGCAATTACATTTTTTACATTCAAAGAAAAAATAAAACATTTTTATAATATGTACTTATTAGTTGATTACACTACTTGTTTGCTACCCTCTGGTCTTTTAGTCATAACCTTAGATTATAATAATTAGTAACTTGTTTGACCATATAAGTGGTGGTATGCATTCCAACGACTTAAAATAACTTGGATTTTTCCATGTAAAATAGAATGTTATAACTATTATCTTTGAGAATTAAGTTGGGTATGTCTTTTTCAAAATATGCATGGGTATAGTGCTTTCACCTTTTTCTTTTACAAGCTTTTCTTTTGTTTAATGATTTGATATCATATTTAGGCCACTAATAATATTTTCTTAGTCTATTTTATATGAAATTCGCTTATTATAAACAAAAATTCTTACCGATTAAAACTATTATGAGTCCATCTTTTTGCATATTTTTCTTATAGTTTATTATTTATATGTTTTTTTATTGATGCCTATCGGAAAGTATAAATATCATATATTTTAATATAGGTATTTGCTCAAAATGCACATAATAAGGCCTCGTTTGATATTTCTGCTTAGGGCCTCATTGATTATTGAAAGTAAAGAGATTACCTCTAAACAACACAAGGTGAAACTAAAGAAAATCATGAGATACAAAAATCCCGACAAGAGAATCATTACATTAGATAGCCTTACACTCTAACCTAAACCCTAGTAACATCAAATGGGACTCTCAAACAACCTCGACCAAGTATGCTCATCATATATTAAAGTAATAGTAACCATAACAAGGTAAAGCCAAGGCAATTAAATATTAAGTAATACAATCTACTTTAAAGGTATAACATGAATTACATAAGACATAATAAGATATGACATATTACGTAAAGTCATAAATGCAATCGTGGTTACATAACAAGACATATGATAATACATGATGCACATAACATAAAGTCATACAATATAATTAACAATAGAGAAAATACAAGATAATGAGAATATGATTCAGAACATCTATGGCTAATATGATGATTTGAACCCATATACATCAAGATGATACAATTTTTCCAAGGCTAATCGAACACAAAGACCCATAAACAAATGTTATACTCATAATTAGGACACCTATTCTTAAAGTATGCACACCCCCCATAGGCTTGTGGATAGGTCCTGTAAAGTGGTTAGGCTTGTGGACATAGAGCATATCTATTTTTAATATAATGACCATGATAAGTCAAATATCAAAAAGGCATAAAACAGAGCTCTAACCCTTGGAGGCTAACTGAAGATAGTGATTCTAATCTATGACTCAAGTATTCTTTTGCTTTAGTGTTGATATTTTATTCAAGGGATCATTAGCGAACACATAACACCAAAAGTCCACACTTGACTTGTAACATCCCAACTTTTGAACTGAAGAAATTTATTTTGAGGATAATGTAGAAGTATAATAAAATAAAAGTGGAGAATGTTACATCCATATTAATCATGAGAGAGGTATGAGGATCACCTAACACATGTTTGATGCTAGGAAAAACGTAATGACAACAAAAGAATGCATGGGCTAACAAGAACAGTGATAAAAATAAGGATGAGAATAATACAAATAAGAGCGAAAGAGAGATTTGCAAAATCCAAATATATGAACCAAAGACAAGAGTTTAAATTACCAGAAAGGAGGAAAATCATCCCAACACAATGGGAAAAGACAATATGGACTAGTTAACCTAACTCTAAACTAAACATAATGTAAATTTTGATTCCCATGCAATGGCCATCTACTAAATCATATCACCATCCTCAACATACTCTGGATGAGAATTATAACCCTACAAATCATCCTTTTCTCACCAAAGTATAAGTTGAATCATCACAGTGAAAACACAATTATAGTATCAGTAAAGTTAAGTATTGGTAAAACAAACTACCTAAAATATGGTACGGGTTTATGTTGCACATTGAGGTCATATAATAGCATGCTATAAGACATTCTTATATAATATAACTTTGGGCTCATAATTATCATATTATAAGGCATGTTTGCGTAAGAATTAAGAAAGAGGTAACAATATAGATCATTCATTAAATTCATGCACAAGAAACAATATTATTAATCCTTAATTTAGTGACCACATAATTTCCAATTATTAATATGCTCAGTTTGACCACACCTAGTTCTCCATTGTGAACAAAAGTTATGGCAGCATAACACACACAATGGGAGACCAAATCCACCACAAGTGGTTTGAATACATTGAGGGGGATTTTATCTGAGGATTACACATCCACCACACCTTGAGTGCATCTACTATAAGACCTAACACAAATTAGGATATCACACCTACCATATATGGTCATAATACATTAAGGGGCTATTACATGATACCTCACCCACCACACCTCAAATGCACCTGTCACAAGGGATAACACAAAAGTTTGGATACCACACCCACCTAAGAGATGGACATACGAAGTGCCAAGAAGCTTATATAAGGATAACTCACCTACCTTTCCTGGACACCAATTCCATGCCGACGTGCCACAGCATTATCCTATATCTTATAAATATGTGTATACCTCTACCAAAAACAACCCAAGAGAGAAAGAAAATAGGTACTAAGTGAAAAGATAAAAACATGGGGTGACCCGCCCACATAGTTCCGATTAGCTACACTAAGAGTTAGATAAAAAGGCTCAAACAAAATAACAGTTCCCATTGTTAGAAATTATTATTAAGAGATATCACAAATCACAACCCAAATCCATTAATAAATAAGTAGGTCACAAGGCTTTCAAGTAGCACTATATTGTTCCTCATTTTATTCTTCCTTAGTTCCAATTACGTATGACCAAGATCATGATTTAATATCACAAACTAATGAAAAAGTTAGAATAGAATCATCAAAGAATGATCAATAAATAATAAATAACTTAGCAAAATCAGGTAGAACCAGTTGATTGGTCCTTAGGACCGCTCAACTGATTTAGGTGTACCAAACCCACA
This sequence comes from Tamarix austromongolica, assembly GCA_039764185.1. Taxonomy (NCBI): domain Eukaryota; kingdom Viridiplantae; phylum Streptophyta; class Magnoliopsida; order Caryophyllales; family Tamaricaceae; genus Tamarix; species Tamarix austromongolica. Next base: position 17,115,927 of record CM077811.1, read on the forward strand.
AGAAAATTAATGCACAACAAAACCAGTAAACTGGTTGGTCCAACTGATTAACTATTCATGAGAACTAGACAATGGGTTTGAATGAACAAGTTGAAACTAAACCACTCTAGACATAAAATACCCACCCGATAGGTCTATAAAATTGATTGATTGTTCATAGAACCAGTCAATGGTGTTTCAAACCAATTCACTACTCATACAAGCCAAATGATGTATTCATCAAACTAGACAATTGTCCACGCAAACCAATCAATGGGTTCAACCAACCATTCGAAGGGTATGGGAAAAATAATTCCCAAACACAAACATATCACACTTAACAAAAAATCACATGTTTTTCAAAATAATCATATCATGCTCCTATGTGATAAAACACATAAAAAGACATACTCCAAAACTAAATTCACATGGATACATGGTAGAAAAATCAACACACTTCATACTCTTGTTAATTCACCAAACTCATGTTGAATAAAAAAACTAAAAAAACACGCTCTAAACTCTAAAGGTATAAACATTTCACATGATCAAACTCAAGAACTTAAAAATAACACATAAGCATCCCATAATACACCAAGACCGTGAAATTGCAATTAACAACACAAATCCTTAGTTCTATTACATATAAGGATATCTTACCTCCAAGCTAAATCTTCTAGCATGAGAATATATACTCCTAACTTGATGGCCTCTATCAAGACTCTTGTTTTCCTAAGGAAACCAAGAATCAAAACAATCAAAACTCATTTTAAAACTCATTGAAATTGAAAATAGAAGAAGAAAATAAGGAGCTCAACTCAACCTTCTCTCCAGAACAAATACCAAGAGAAAATCTAAGACCTTTAACCTTTCACTATACCTTAATCCTTCCTTATTTAAAATGAATATATAATGCTAAGATCAAAAGAAGAGATAAGAGAAAACAATTGATCAAAGGAGGAAATTCAATAGGCAAAGCTTTTTTTTTCCAAAATGAGAGGGGGAAATAAGGAAAATGAGGGAATTCCCAACACTTAGCAAAATAACCAAGGGAAAGGGGAGAAAGGATAAATTTTTTGAAGATTAAGGTTGAAAGAATTAGAAATTCAAGCATAAAGAGGCTTAGGGTTGACATATCAAAGGGGAGGAGAGGGGGATAGTTGAATTTGGTTGAGTGTAGAGAATAAAGTGTAAGAAGGGTAATGATGAAGATAAGGGAGGTGGAGTACAATCAGGTGGTGGCAGAGGTAGGTAAGTTAGGGTAAAAGGTAAAGGATGGCATGCACGTAGTATGGCTTCCATAGGAGAGAGAAAAGTGAGGGAGAGGGAGAGTACGTGAAAAGGTACCTCAAAAGTGTTTTGGAAAAAACTTTAGCTAAATAAAATAATAGAATGATCTAAATGATGTAAAAAAAATTCCTAAAGTTTCAAAATATGGTTATTAACACAAAGAGACTCTAATTAGAAGATTTCATAAATATTAAAAAGAGAATTTAAGCCAATATAGAAAAAGGTTTTGAAATTGCAACATAATCAATCAATCAATTTGGACAACTAGTCTATTAATTATCCAAGAAATAAAAATACAAGTCTTTGGTCCTACCAGTCAATTTATTTGGGAAATTAGTTCATTGATGTGCTTGAAATTCACATCTTTACCCAAATTTTAAGACATTTTTCAAGCTAAAATCAATTTTTTGTATATCGACATAATTTTAAATATATTTTGAAAGATTTTCGGGGGTATTACATAATCACTTATACAAACCGCCATCTTACGAATACACAATCACTGACACATGAATAAAGTTCTTCTTATCATTAACCAACTTTGATATACAACGATCAAAAGGTTCTACATAATTATCTTTCATCCACAACGATCAACGGCACCAACATAATCTTCTTTGATCTACATTGATCAAAGACACTAACATATTCCACTTGCCAAACAAGGCTCAATATAACACTTAAAACTATTTCCAATACTTTAATTTAAATTAATTATTTAAGAAATGTCAATTTTAATAAATAAAAATTCATACCAACACTTGAAATATTCTAAATTTATTATAGATACTCAAGGGGTCGAATTACAAACACTTGATAAATGACCACATTGCCCTTAGAAAACCTTAATTACCAAGTACATTAAAAAACTTTCAATTTGATTTATTAATTTACCAAACTCAAAATAACACTTGAATAATTTATTTTAAATATATTTAGAATAAATCATATTTTAGAACCATTTTTTAGCTAGTAAAAAGACTAGAATACCCCTAAGCCTATAAATATCAATTTTTTGTCATTTTTATGCCAAACATTATTATTATTAATTCAAATGAACAACAAGGATTATTTTATTTAAAATATGTACATTAAATATTGGTATAAAATGTGAAATTTTTATATCATTACAAAATGACCAAAATTCCCTTATATGTCAATTTACTCCATTTTTAACCATTTTAATTCAAACACTTTTATAATTAAATAAAACTCATATCAGGATTAGTAATAATAGAAACAATCATTTTATGATAATTATTAAGATCTCAAAGTTTTTTAGAATTTATAAAATTACCAAAATACCCTTTTAAAGTCATGCATGCATATTTTACATATCTAACATCACATAAAACTAATTATGCTTTCTAGGCCATTAACCACCACATGCATATCAACTTCATCCTCTAATTCCACACAACGTTAGTATCATGAGTATACAACACAAATAAGCAAGCAAACAAAGCAAGGGAGCTTGAGAAGCTCTCACCCAAAAAAAACTTTTCAACATATGGCAGTTTTGACACTTTGCACCATTTTGATCGTAACTTTTTACATACATAACAAAATCAAATTCAGAAAAATGCTAGCAAACTAGAAATCCTAAGATTTCAAATGAACCTTATACATGCAAACATTCAAATTACAAATTTAAAATTTTTTATAAGAACATAGAGCAAATACAATGGTATAAATCTAACATGTTTCATGATATAGCTTGCATTTATTTCAGATTTAACCACCACGAGTAATATCATGCTTCACTATTGTAACACCCCAAATTTTACTAAGCATATAATCAAAATATTGGGTGTTACCTCAGTAATTAACATAAGTTTGGTTTACCAAACCATCTTTACATCAATCACAAGGCTAAAACTATTCATAGTAAAACAAGGTAATTATCAATGAGAGAAAAGCTTTTATAAATACAAATACAAGTTTGGAGATTAACTCCAATTTACAATAATAGAATACAAACTAGGGGATACCATGGATCAAATAGTCTAAAAAGATATATGGGTAAAACATCCAATTGATCCTCAAATACCTACATAAAAGTATTAAGGTATTTTTCTCGTAGAAATGAGCAACACCCATGAAAAGGATAATTAGTACGCTACGTACTAAGTAAGGTAACAATACTATTGAATTAGGGATACAGATAAATACATACACTCATAACAGATGATAAGTACACATACAATCTACAAAAAGTATCATAAGGTAAATACTAATTCAAGACTCTTTATTAGATGTAACCATTTTCAATATATTAATTACGTTGAGTTCAGGGACCTTGCTAATCTTAATTAGGTGGAACGGACTGAAGCACATTATTAGGGACAACACACCTGAGTCACTATTATCATCCAATGGAATGGATATGAAAACGTCACCTCTTTAGGGACAAATGCTATCGAACCACTATTATCATTTGGTAGAACTGATATGAAAACATCACCTTGGTCCTGACTCATGTACTCTTCCACTTTAAATCATTAGTGTCGTATCCATTAGGTTACTCAATTCATATTTTTATTCATGATGAGCATGGGACTCACTATTCTTGATGATGGAATGGTTTAAAGCACCTCCTTAGGAACAACACACCTAAGCCACTATTATCATCCGGTGGAACGAATCCAAAAGCATCACCTTCTTAGGGTAAAACGCTCTTGAACCACTATAATCAACTTGTGGAATGGATATGAAAACATCACCTTAGCCCGACTCACGTGATATTTCACTTTAAATGATTAATGTACAATTCATGATTGATTCATAGGTATATAACACATTAAAGCAGGTGAGCACTTCATGCAGGTCATAAGGTCATTCTCTAGATTTAAAATCCATTTTTCCCAAAACTCTAATTTCACAATTTAGGCATAACTCATCTCATATTGATCATTTACCCACCAAATTCAGTATATCTTCCTCAAATATTATTATTATTAACATACCCAAAATTAAAGATCTAAAACCCACGTCTTACTCATGCAACAATAGTCCTATATCAAAAGGTACTATTCACAAAGCTCCCAAAACCCTAATTTCACAAATAAGTCATAACTTCTTCCATAAGGCTAAAAAAAACTACCAAATTTAATATAAATCCCTAAAATACCAATTTTAACATGTCCAAAATTTATGTACTAACTCCGATTTTTTACACATGTGATAATAAGATTACCATTTAAGGTTACTATTTCCAATTTAGGCTTTTTTTCTCATTTTGGGGAACTTATGACATTCATCATCACTCTGATAAATCCACATGATATTATTAGCATATTTTAATACTCCAAACATGTTAAAATACCGAAATCCTCATATTATCCCATATTAACCAAAATACCCTTATAGATTATCGAAAACCCTTATTTTACAAAAATCTCCTCAATATCATTATTTTCAAATCCTCCATTTATCATCATACATATTAAATATAGTTATTTCCCACTTATCATACACTATTAGGCCTATACTATACTTCCACAAATTATACTCATCCACAAAAATACAACCTAGCGTAGTGACGATATATTAGCACATCTTATGTTATTCATACTCTCTTTCTATCACATAATCCATGTTATCATATCATATCATTAACAACATATAGTTAACCATATAATAATAATATCATGATCATACATATCCATGGAAGCATTTAACATAAAATACTAAAACATTGACTAATATCCTTACAAAAAAGACTACGGTCTCTAAGCACGTTTATCCTATCCCCTTTCTTTCGACACCTCTAGAGTATCACCTAAAAAAATTAACAAAACATAATTAGAGTTTAAATTATATAATTAAAGAGGGGTTAAAGTAATGGAAGGGTGAAAGAGTGGGAAAAACCAATATGATGTTCGAAGAAGTCTCCGCCAAGTAGTGTGTAACAAAAGGGGGATCAATTGAAGGGGCAAAACAAGGAAGGTGATAGTGGAAGGTTTGGTTGAAGTGGGGTGGTAAGGACCGGTGGTTTTGGCTGAAGGAGGGTGATGAGCTACTGCAAGAATGGCCAAATGGAGGTGGTAGGCTGCAATGGTTGTTGTCATAGGTAGTGTATGTTTAGTTTGGTGAAAATGGTCGAATGGAAGGGGTAACAACTATGGGTTTATCCCATGCTTGGAGGCAGGTTGTGGTTGTTTTGGCCAGTTATTGAGTTAAGGTAATGGCAAAGGGGGTCGGTGATAGGGGTAAGATAACTAAAAATGCATCTGATGGAGGCGTTGATGCCTCGGTTGGACTCGTCGGTGAGGTGATCTTGGGCGGTTTTGGCGACAGCTAGGAGGGGAAAAGTAGGAGGGGGAATATGTATTTGGAGTGAAATATTTTGATAGAAAAATAAAGGGAGAAGGGGGTAGATGCATGCATTAAATGCGTCCTATATGCACATATGCATGTAGGAAAAGGGAGAAGAGAGGTGAGGTGATCGGGTAACAAAAGTTAACCCCGACCCTAGGAATAAGTAAGGGTGAGTTGATGGGGGTAGAGGGATAGGCTTGGTAGGGAAGATGTGCACGCAAGAAGAGTAGAAGAGAAGAGGATAGGTGGTGTGAGGTGAGGTGAGGTGATCAACAAATGAGAAATGAAGTGAAATAAAATAAGGTAGGGAAAAGGAAAAATGGGGGAAGAAAAAAATGGGTTTAAATTTAGGTTTAGGTTAAAATAAATTAGTTTAGGGTATTGGGATAATTAAATTAATGATTATATAGGATTAGGTTTAAGTGAGAAAAGATATTTTTAACTTGTAATAAAAATTACAATTAGGCTAAGATTTAGGATTACAGATTTAGGTTAAGATAAAAATGTTAATTTCTTCATATTAGAATTAGGTTAGGATATTAATTGCTCGGGATTAGGGTTAGTTGAAATTTAGGGTATTAAATCACTACCCTTTTTAAAAGAGTCTTCATCTCCGAAGCTAAAAATTCAAAGTTAGGGAAGAATAGAAAAAGAATGTAAGGAAGGTGATCTCGGTGGTTAACGCTATCAGAGTTAATACTATACTACCGAGGACTGCCCCCTTAAAAGAGAGAGAACCTTGAAACCTAACACATATGAGCTAAATAGCTAGGGATGCGTCTCATGCATGTTCTTCTCGGTCTCCCAGGTCGCCTCCTCTACTCCATGCAGGCTACAAAGAATCTTTAGAAGCAGAACTGAGCTCATCCAGATCTGCCGAAGCTTAGTGTCGAGAATCTTCAAAGGCCTCTCCATGTAGGAAAAAGAATCATCAAGCTCTATCTCATTTGGTATGATCACATGGGACGGATATGTGACATACTTTCTCAATTGGGAGATGTGGAAGGTGTTATGAACTTGGGCCAACTCTGGTAGAAGTGCTAGGCGGTATGCAACCTCACCAACCCTATCAAGAATCCCGTAAGGAATAATGTACCTCAGGCTCAACTTACCCTTCCGACCAAACCTCTACACCCCTTTAGTGGGTTAAACCCTCAACAAAACTCTATCTCTCGGCTCATATCCATAATCGTTGCACCTCTGATATGCATAACTATTTTGGTGGCTTTGAGAAGCTCTCATCCTATCTTGAATCAATTAAACATGTTGAGTTGTTTCCTCAATCATCTCCAGTCCATGTACAACAGTCTCGTTGATGTCGCTCCAACACAAGGGTGTCTGACACTTACGTTCATATAATGACTCAAAAGGTGCCACCCCTATGCTAAACTAATAACTATTATTGTACGAGAATTCAACCAAATGTAGACAATCTTCCCAACTACCCCAGAAGTTTAAAACACATGCTAGTAACATATCCTCTAGTGTCTAAATTTTCCTCTCAGTCTACCCATCCGTAGCTGGGTGAAAGGCAGTACTCATCCTCAATCTTTTTCCCATAGCCTCCTATAACTTCCCCCAAAAGTGTGAAAGAAACCTTAAATCCCAATCGGAGACTATGTTGGTAGGTGTACCATGCCAGCTGATCCATACTCCAAATAGACTTCATCAACACAAACACTACTAACTTAGTCAATTTATCGACGATAAACCAAATCATATCACAAATGCTATGAATCCTCGGTATCTAACTCACAAAATCCATCAAGATGGAGTCTCACTTCCATCCCAAAACATCTAAAGGCTAAACCAACCCTGTAGGCCTTTGGTGCTTGGTCTTGACCTTCTGGTAAATCAGAAATCTTGACACAGACTCTACTACCTCACACTTTATGAGAGGCCACAAATAGATCCTCTTGAGGTCCTTATAAAACTTATCCCCTCCTAGCTGGATGGAATATGGAGTACAGTGACCCTCCTCTAAAATCTGATGCTTCATATCGGTGCAACTCAAAGGTATGCACCATCAACCTTTGTAGCAAATGCTACCATCCTCATGAATTTGAAAACCCTCAGCTTAGTCATCCTGAATCTTCTGCCAAATCCTCTCGAGCTTATAATCCTCGGGTTGTCCTACTGGGATCACATCAAAAACCATTGGCTTAATTGACAATGCACTCATACGGACCTCTAAGTCCCCTTACTTGATCATCTTTATTCTCATCTCACCAAGCTCCTCCAACAACTGACTAGGCACCACAACACAAATCAAAGAGTATGATGTCTTCCTACTCAAGGCATCTGCAATGATGTTTGCCTTACCCTTGTGGCAGAACAACTCGATATCATAGTCCTTTACCAAATCTAACAAGCTCCTTTGCCTCATATTCAACTCCTTCTAAGTGAATATATACTTGAGGTTCTTATGGTATGTGTAGAATATGCATTAAGTTCCATAAAGATAATGTCTATAAATCTTTAACACAAAAATGAGTGCTACTAACTCCAAGTCATGCGTCAGGTAATTTTTTTGATGCTTCTTCAATTGTTAATAAGCGTAAGCCACTACCTTACCATGCTACATCAAAACAAAACCCAGTTAGTGCTTCAATGTGTCATTATATACTTCAACCCGTCTAATCCTGATGGTAGGGTTAAAATTGGTATTGTAGTCAATTGTCGCTTCAACTCCTAAAATGCACCCTCATATGCATCATCCCACTCAAATCTTGTCGTCTTCTTTAGAAGGTTCGATAGAGGTCAAGCTACCTTCGAGAAGTCCTAAACAAAGTGTCTCTAATATCCAGACAAACCCATAAAACTATGTATCTCGAGGAGATAGTGGGCGCCTTCCACTTAGTCACTGTTAAAACCTTTGCCAGATCCACGTTGACTTCTCCTACTGACACCACATAACCCAAAAATGCAACCTCTCATAGCCAAAACTCGCATTTAGAGAGCTTGGTATACAACTTATGCTCTCTAAGGAGTGATAATATCGTACGTAGGTATTTCTCATTCTCCTCTGTACTCCAAGAGTAAACCAAAATATCATCTATGAAAATCACAACAAACTAATTGAGGAACGAATGGAAAATCTTCGTCATCAAGTCCATAAAGATGGCGGGTGCATTGGTGAGTCTAAAAGGCATCACCATAAACACATAGTGCCTATATCATGTCCTAAAGGTCATCTTCATGATGCCTGCCTCGGTGATGCACAAATAATGATATCTTGTCCACAAGTCGGTCTTTGAGAAGATCGAAGCACCCCAAAGCTGGTCAAGTAAATCATCAATCCTCGGAAGCAGATAGTGGTTCTTCACTATCAAGTGGTTCAAACCTTGATAATTGATGCACACACGAAGGCTCCAATATTTCTTCTTCACAAACAAAACTAGTGCTCCCCACAGAGACATAATTGGGCAAATGTAACAATGAGCCAACAAGTCCTCCAACTAAGCCTTCAACTCTCTCAACTCTACCGGTGTCATCTGGTAAGGCACCTTCAAAACAAGTTCGTCCCCCGATACCAACTCAATAGTGGATTTTATCTCACATACTGGGGGAATACCTAGAATCTCCTCAAGAAACAAGAGCACCTAAAATATCTTGCAATGCCGATACGTCCTTGTTCAGCTCCTAAACCCCACAAAAAATACATAGGGTAACCTCTCTACACCAAGGAATACAATTTATGGGTAGATATGACCTTCGATTTAAGTATAGGCTTCCACCTCTATTAGGAGATCCTAGCACCCTAAGGTCCTCACAACACGACTCGCTCCTAGACGCAGTCTATCATTGCCTTGTACCTGCCCAATATATCCATTTCAAGTATAATTTTGAAATCTTGAAGGTCCATCTCAACCAGATTTACTAGGAAGTATACCTCATATATCTCTAAGGCCACATCTTAGTAGAGCCTAGTACAGCCCAATCGATCTTAGAAGGTAATATTGCAGAAATAGACACGGAAGAAGATGGTGACAAAGCAACTCTAACAATACATGAGTTGGTAGCAAGAGGATGGAGAACGTGCTAGTGACCACATCCAATTGTCTGCCAGCCTCTGTCTAGCTGATGACATTTAGGCATCCACCTAACTGTCCTCCTTAGTATCCTCCATGATACCTTTCAGAACCCTAGGTCTGTTCTCCTCCTTGAGGACATGGGCAAGGCCCCTACGGTCTCCCCTTAGCCTCCCTGGGTTGATCAGTGGTTGGGGTAGGCGCCCTCTATTGTTGTTGTTGTGGCTGGTAGGGTCGGTGCTAAAAGGCTTGGTGCTTTCTAGTGATAAAAGCCTTTCTAAGTTAACACTCATATGACCGGTGAACCCTTCGACCACACATCCTATACTAAATAGGAATGCTCTGACAGTCTCTCCCTAGATGATTCCGACTGCTGAATCAACACAGGAAGCACCTCGGCTGACCCAAAAACTTACTCTAACTTCCCATCTAACCCTAGTGTCAGAATTGACCTTCCTAAAGCTTTATCTAACCCCATTTTTGAAATCCTAGAAGTCCGCCTCCCTAAAAATGGATTATGCCTCCAGAACCTTGAGTCTCTAGCTTTCTCTTGCCCAAAATGGGCACCTGCTTCTGAACCAATGTAGCCACGATACACGCCCTCTCGTAAATTGTGGCCAAATCATGGAAAGCCATGGCACCCATCAACTTTAAGATGCTAAAGTGGAGCCCCTACTCAAATTGATAAACCAATATTGACTCACAAGTTGCGATCCCCGACACAAACATTGGCAAACTATCATAAACAGGCGTGGTGCAGCCTCACTATCATACCTCCTTGAGTCAACTACATGAGCTCCTTCAACTTATCCCTCATAAGACTCTTGGAGTAAAAATTAACAAAACTCACCTCCTTGAAGTTTTCCTAGGACATCTATGACTCTCATAGAGTACAACGACCTACCCACCTAGTGTCAGTGACTCCTTGCAAGAAGAAAGTTGCAATGCTCGCCTTTTTGAGTAGGCGGGATGTCAATCACATCAAACATCCTATCCATGTCTCGAATTCATCCCTCCAGGACGACCGAGTCCCCATCACCAATGTAGGTTGGGGGATGATGTCTCGTAACCCTCTAAAGACAGTCTTCTCTTATACCCTCCTGTAGGTAATGCGGAGGTGGTGGTGGAGGATGAAGTTGAGGTGGGCATCGAACAAACTTGATTAAAGCCTCGAAAGTCTTCTCTAGATGAGCAGCATGGTTGTTAAGTGTCATGGAAAACTAGCTACAAGACAAAAAATATGTTAGGGAAAATATTCTTAGCTTACTAACACATTGTACACATAATCACATTTAAAGGCCGCCTCAGATACCCATTCTCAAATCCTCAAAAGTTAATCCGAGTTTTTAATGAATTGAGTTTTTCTAAAAATATGAAATAGACCAATGAAATCAGATGAGGGATTGTTTGAAAACTGAATTCAAAACGCGGTAATCAAAACCAAAAACTATGATACCAACTTGTAACACCCCAAAATTTTAATACTAAAAATTTTTAATTTACAGCAAAAGCATATAATCAAAATATTGGGCGTTATCGTTGTAATTAACATAAGTTTGGTTTACCAAACCATCATTACATCAATCACAATACTAAAACCATTTATAGTAAAATAAGGTAATTAACAATGAGAGAGAAGCTTTTATAAATACAAATACAAGTCTAAAAATTATGTCTAGTTTACAATAATATAATAAAAACTAGAGGATACCATGGATCAAAGAGTCTAAAAAGATATATGGGTAAGAGCATCATCCGATTTACATAACTCTTCGCCCAAACACTCAAAATAGATAAAAGTCACTCCACTCCACATAATGAATCAAAAGAAGCAAAATCATCAAGCTATTCCTCAAAGACCTGCACAAAAGTATCATAGTCTTGTTTTCGTGGGAATGAGAAATACCCATGAAAAGAATGGTCAGTAGGCTATGTGTTGAGTAAGGTAACAATACTATTGAATCAGAGATATAGATAAATACATACACTCATAATAGATGATAAGTACACATTTAATCTACGAAAAGTCTCATAAGGTAAATATTGATCCAGGCCTCTTTTAGATATAACCATTTTCATTCTTTTAGTTATGTTGAGTTCAGGGACCCATCTATTCTTAATATGGTGGAGTGGACTGAAGCACTTTCTCAGGGACAACACACGTGAGTCACTATTATCATCCAGTAGAGCAGATTTGAAAACATCATCTCCTCAGGAAAAAAAACACTCTGAAGCCACTATTATCATTTGATGGAACTAATATGAAAGCATCACCTTGGTCCTGACTCGCATACTCTTCGACTTTAAATCATTAGTGTCTTATTTATTAGGTTACTCAATTCATATTCTTATTCATGATGAGCATGGGCCCCACTATTATTAATCCATTGGAACAAATTGAAGTGCCTTATTGGGGACAACACACCTGATCCATTATTATCATCCAGTGGAACAAATCTAAAAACAACACCTTCACAAGGCAAAATGTTGTTGAGCTACTATTATCATCTAGTGGAATGGATATTAAAACATCAAATTGGCCCAACTCACGTGATCTTTCACTTTAAATTAATAATATATTATTCATAATTTATTTATAGGTACAAAACACATTAAAGTAGGCTAGCACTTCACATAGGTCATAAGGTCATTCTCTAGAGTGAAAATCCTTATTTGTCTAAATTCTAATTTCACAATTTAGGCATAACTTATCCAATATTGATCATTTACCCACCAAATTTATTGTATCTTCCTCAAATGTTATTATTATTAACATACCCAAAATTAAATATTAACTCCCATATCTTACACATGCAATAATAGCCCTATCTCAAAAGTCATTATTCATGAAGCTCCCAAAACCCTAATTTTATAGGTAAGTCATAACATTTCCCATTAGACTCATAACATTACCAAAGTTAATATACATCTCTAAAATACAAATTTTAACAACATATCTAAAATTTATGGTCTAACTCCAACGTTTTACACATGTGATAACGAGATTACTGTTTAAGGTTAATATTCCTAATTTAGGCATTTTTCTCATTTTGGGGAACTTATGACATTCATCATCACTTTGATAAATCTACATGATATTATTATCATATTTTAATACTCCAATCATGTTAAAATACCAAAATTTTCATATTAGCCCATATTAACCAAAATACCCTTATAGATAGTAGAAAGCCCTTACTTTACGAAAATATTATATCCTCAATATCATTATTTCCGAATCCTCCATTTATCAGCATACATATCAAATATACTTATTTCCCACCTATCATACTATATTAGTTCTATACCACACTTCCACGAATTATACTCATCCACAAAAATACAACATAGCGTAATAACGTCATATTAGCACATCTTGTATTATCCATACTCTCTTTCTATCACATAATCCATATTATCATATCATTAACAGCATATATTTAACCATATAATAAAAATATCATGATAATACACATAGCCATGGAAGCATTTAACATAAAACCCTAAAACATCGACTAGTATCACTACGAAAAAGGCTTTGGTCTCTAAGCATGCTTATCCTATCTCGTCTCTTCTAGGACCTTCAGAGTATCACCTAAGAATAATTAAAATAACATAATTAGAGTTTAAATGATATAATTAAGGATGAAATAAGGAATTTTAGGGTGAAAAGTGGAAAAAACCAATATGAGGTTTGAAGAAGTCTCGACCAAGTTGTGTGCAACGAAAGGGGGATCGGTTGAAGGGGGAAAACAAAAAGGGTAGCAACGATAGGTTTGGCCAAATGGGGTGGTGAGGATTAGTTTTTTTGGCCAAAGGAGGGAGGTGAGTTGAGGCAGGAATGGCCGAGTGAAGGTGGTAGGATGTAGTGGTTGTTGCCCTTGGTAGTGTATGTTTGGTTTGGTGAAAATAGCCTAATGGAAGGGGTAGCAACGATGGGTTTTGTCGGTGGTTGGGGTGAGGTAATGGAAAATGTTGTCGGTGGAGGTGTTGATGCCTTAATTGGACTCGTCAATGGGGGTGATCTTGGCTAGTTTTGGCGACAGCTAGCTGGGGAAAAGTAGGAGGGGGAATCTGTGTTTGGGGTGAAATATTTCAACAGAAAAATAGAGGGAGAAAGGGGTAGATTTAGGTGTTAAAGGTGTCTTATATACACACATGCAATTAGGAAAATAGAGAGGATAGATGAGGTGATAGAACAAAAAAAAATCAACCCCCGAACCTAAGAATGAGGAAGGACGGGTTGATGGGGGTAAAGGAATAGACTTGGGAAGGAAGATGCACACCCAAGTAGAAGAGAAGAGAAAGGATAGATGATCGATAAGGGAGAAATAAAGTGAAATAAAATAAGGTAGGGTGAAGAAAAGAAAAGGGGGAGGGGAAGGTGGGTTTAGATTGAGTTTTAAGTTGAAATAAATTAGATTAAGGTATTAGGATAATTAAATTAATGAGTATCCAGGATTAGGTTTATGTTAGAAAAGATATTAATAACCCGCAATAAAAATTAGGGTTAGGCTAAGATTTAGGATTAGGAAATTAGAGTAAGATATAAATATTAATTTTCCAAAATTAGAATTAGGTTACGATATTAATTACTTGGGATTAGGGTTAGTTAAAATTTGGATCATTATAGCTATATCACATATAAGCATATATATGCTAAAACACATATAATATCATGCTTAGGAAAGTTAAAATATAACATGGTATGGCACATGTTTCACTTTACAATACACATGCTATTTCTCATATATCATGTTTATAATAAAAAAGGCTAGAATATGTATAGTATCACTTCATGGAAGTTAAAGTAGAAACATAACATCTAGCATATCATTTCCTACATCTAAAGAATAGAGTATATTACCTAGATTTCCAAATATTTTAACAAGAAGAAAATAAGAATATATTATTGAGTTCCACCTCCCAAATTCATTGTTCTTTACCAAAACAAATACATAAATAAATGTAGTAGAAGAAAATCAAAAAATTTCTTTCATTGTTCTTTAAACTTTACCCAAATTTTTTTAGGAAAGACACAAGTGAGTTAAAAGTTTAAATTTCAAAGCAGAAAAACAAAAGAAAATGGAGTAGATGAGGATACGATTTTAGCTAGAAAGGCTTCAACAACACATGAAGAACTCAACACTTGATATATTTATTTTTATTTTTTAAAAGAAAGTAAAGGGAGATTTTTTGCTTAAGTTATGAAATTGTAAAAAAATGAGGAAGAGGATAAGAAATATTTTGTGGTATTGAGGAGGGCATGGGTTTTCCTTGTTTAACTTATGAAAGCACTTGAGAAAAAGGCATATAGTATAAGACTAGGTACAAGAGAGTATAAGTAAGTAGGTGAGAAAATCATCATGAAAATATAAAAAAAAAAAATGGGTGTGATGTGAAATGTGGAGCCATGTGCAAAAACTTTAGGAGGTCAAGTTTAGGAGAAAGAAAAGTAAAAGTGCCAAAAAGTGTGTAAATTAGAAAAGGTAATATATTTTAAAATTTGTCTTTGGCCTAAAAATTGTTTAAAAATGTATTGAAATACAAAACACACACATATGATCATAAAAGGGTAGAGAGAAATTAGTTTGCCACAAATGTGTTTTTCGTGAAATCATATAATTTTTAATAAAGAAGAAATAATTAAATAGTCTTTTATTAGGAATAATAGCAATTAAACCCAAAAAATACAATAATTTATGAGAACTCCTAAAATAATTTTAAACTATAATTTTTCTTGAATTAATCATACAATTTGATATATAAACTATTGTGATAAAGGTGAAATATAGAGTTTATAAAGATTTTTAAAATGTGTGTGTGTGTGTGTGTGTGTGTGTGAGAGAGAGAGAGAGAGAAATACTAGTAAATTAATAAAACTTAACAAACCAGATTTTGACTCATTTCTAACTCAAATATAATATTTCAAGGTTGTTTTCATAAGCATTTTATGCCTTTTTAGTACCAAAAATAATCAAATGTAATCTATTTGGCTAAATTTTAAAAGAAATGGTGAAACTATTTACAAATAAAAAAACTATATCCATATTTAAGAAATTTGAGACCTAAAAACAAAATTACAAAACTACTTCAAAGTATTTTACAAGGATTTGAAATTTTGATATGAAAATCTTACAAACACTAATAATATTTTAATAAAAGATGTGAGTCTAAGTGCAGATTGAAAAACTAAATGTTGACACCACTTTGAGTATGATTTGTTGAGTATTTCGTACTCCAATAGTTATTTTTCAACTGTAACTTTTTAAAATTTATACCATTTTTAATAAATTTTCTTTTTAAATATGGTAAAATAGCTAACAACAACTACCACTCTCCTAAATATACACTCTATAGTACCTTAAAAATTATAATAAAAGTAACAAATATCTAGAAGCAAAAAATGTTTATTGTAGGAATTTATCAAAAAAAAAGTGTTGGTTAAAAGTGGTTTAAATAGCATGCAAAACTAAAACCAATTATAAAACTCTGAATAACTAATAATACTTAAAGCTTTTATTAAAGAACAAATACTAAGGTTTCAGACATATAAAAATAGTATATATCAAATAGAATATTGGGGGGAATCTCAAGTGATAACTCACATAAAATATTAAGTTTCTTTTAAATGATTTTAGTTGATTCATAAATTTATTTCAAAAAATAAATAGGAATTGCATTGCAAAAACTTTAAAGTGCAAGCCAAACTCTAAAAGAATAATTCTTTAAAACAAACTCCAACCCAAAAATAATATTATATTCTTTAGAAAAAATATGACCTCAAAAATAATTCATTCATTGGACGAAGCCATAATCATAATGAAGATATAATGTTAAATCATGTCATAAAATCAATTCGTAAATCATATGAAGACCAAAAATTGAAAATAAAAATTTATGGTCTTTAATTAGACATGTAATTGCGGAAAGGATTAAAACGTCAAAATGAACGATCATAGATATTTAGAACAAAATAAAACCTAAAATAATAAATAATTAAGATAATTTTACCATTATAAGGAAAACTGTATGATTTAAAATAAGTTGTAGAAATAGTCAATTATAGAAAACAAAATGATAAATTTATAAAACACTCAGTCTATATAGGCATAAAAAAGGTGGGGGAAAAAAGAAAAATTAATAACTTAATGCGATTTGTATAGCAGAGAATGATAATTGTCATTATTATAAGAAAAAAAGACTATTATTAAGTAAAAATTCACTATTTGATGAAAATAAAGTCTGTCATTTGAATGGACTTGAAATCTGATCTAATATTATTAGGTGATTGTAGTATTATTTTTTTAGGCCTCATCTAATATAGATTATTACTAAGTCAAATTTTATTTTTGGTTAAGAATAAATTTAGATTATGTTGAGCGATGATGCATAATTTTTCATATTGAATAGGATTGAGTTAAAAAAATTTGGATCAAATTTGCCAAATCATATCAACTTCTTTGATCTAATTTTACATGTAACACTATGATCAACTAACTTACTATAAAATTGACATGTCATG
The DNA here is from genome assembly GCA_039764185.1 of Tamarix austromongolica. Taxonomy (NCBI): domain Eukaryota; kingdom Viridiplantae; phylum Streptophyta; class Magnoliopsida; order Caryophyllales; family Tamaricaceae; genus Tamarix; species Tamarix austromongolica. Next base: position 17,133,072 of record CM077811.1, read on the forward strand.
TCATTATAAAATTATATTTACAGTTGTTATTCATATTTCACTTGACATCATATTTGTGTTTGGCAAGACCATGTCTACTAACTTTTACCTTACTTGAACAAAAAAAACTATTTTGATCAATTGTTAAAATGTTTAGATGATGATTGTTTTGAGCTTAAAGAATTTTTTTGAAGATGGTTGTTAGAGCAAGTTTAGTGGTGATAGCTTAACTTAGTAGGTATTTTTAGAAATAAATATATAAGGGGAAAATGAGGTTAAGCTGCCTCTTTTCTACTTATCAAAAAATACATTAACAATGGTAGTAGCTTAATTTTAGTAGCTTAGATACTATAAATAATTTAAAATAATATATATATATATATATATATATTCCAACATTCATCTATCCATAGTCCCACCATTTTTTTTGTTTGTTGTTGGTTCTTAAATAAGCTATTCAAGCTATGCTTCTGTATTTTAACTAACCACTTGATATTATATTCTTTACTATAATTTCCATTAGAACCTTGATTGTTATCCCATTATTCATGCTCTTAGAATAACTTACAAAATAAACTTAAACTTTAGCATCTAATTTTTAACTTTTAGCTAGTTTTTAAGTTAGTCATGCCAAACATATACTTAAAGGCACAAATCAACCTAGGCAAACCCATTCATACTAAATAAGAGTGCTCCCGTGATAATTAGACAATAATGGAAGGAAAATGCCACTAAAGTTCAAATACTTGTAGAAAGGGGTGTGTAAAATCAAATTTTCCTATTGTAACACCCCAAAATTTACTACTAGAAATTTTATTTTCAAGTATAAACATACACAAAAGTAAACATGTGTTATTAAGTATAAGTCTAATCCATACATTTCTAATACCAAATGCAATGCTAAAATATTTACGACAATAACTCAAAACAAGCAGAAATAGATTAGAACAACAAAAGACACAAGCAGAAATAGGTTAGAACACCAAAAGACATAATAAATAGAAATTAATAACATAGTATGGAATTTATGTTTGAGATAATACATCAAAAGAGGTAAGAGCATATAAAAAAGAAGGAGGAACAAAAAGTCCAAAAGATATATCTTAAGGGCTAGGGGTACACAACACATGTTCTCCCTAAATAGTTATAACTCTTCGCCTATAATCCAAGCCAATCACTTCTCTTCAGGAACAAGGTTAAGGTCAACATGATCATCATTGAAAACCTACAACGCTATATATATATATATATATATATATATATATATATATATATATATATAAGTCTATTGTCAGTACACAAATCGTAATGAGTAACATAATTATTCCAAAGAGATGGCATTCTACATGTAAACCCAACATGCAATTAAAATAATACATCATGCGATAACATGATAAGAATACGCATCATATGGTAGCACAATTATGAAGAAGGTAACTAAACACCATGCATAGGGTAATGAAATAACAAGCATACAATAAAAACAAGAAACATTGATTATTGTATTATGTTTTTGTGATCACAACCAATTGTTTATAATTAACTTGAAAATAGAGAATCGACTAGAACTATAACAACTAATCTAGTACATGATTGATACTAGCCCTAGTTGGCCTGCTCAAAAACATAACCATGCCACCAATAATATGACACTTAATCACTTAAGTATGCATACCTCCTATAGGGTCTAAAATATCAGGACACCTATAGAGTAGAAGAATACATATTTGGACCTCATAAGACAAGTAGGATCATATAAGAGAAAAATATCATAATGGTATGAAGCCTGACTCATTAAACTAGTCTTATATCCTTAGTTGACAAGATAACTAGTAAGTTCTGACATTAGTCCACTAAGATTTTGTCTTATGTTGTTAGGATTCAACTCCTTAAATAAATCATTTTTAGAATTATGATGTACTAGAGTCGGGTTTTGTAGCATCCCAAGTCGATACAACCACGCAAGGGCTGCTTAGTAACTACCTGATAGCACCTTAGGCCCACAAGAGTTGTGAGGCTACTTTGGATCACTTTTGAATTAACCATTTGGCCCTACAGATCAACATGAGTCCTTTCCACATCCTAACCTAGAAATTTCATTAAAAATTGAAAATTACATGAATATCACCCATCCTAAAAATTATTCCATAACAAGCAATCTTAACTGTAGAGTTCTTAGGATAGAATCATTAAAATGATAGTATACCATATTAATATAAGTATCCATATCAATTATTATAACAATCTACTCAAATTGGGGGTATTATAGGGTTTTTATTTTACCTAAAAAAGTTCTTTTGAAGATTTTTGTTATGTGTCTTAGCTTCTTAAGGACAGGTAAGGCTACTCTTAGTAGAAGATCCCTTATTTCGTAGAAAATGGTAGGTCTTCCTAGGAAAGAGGGTGTGTTAGGTTTGATTAAACCTAAAATTTGGAATAAGGGGGCTTTAGGAAAACAACTATGGAATATTAGCCAAAAGCAAGATTCCCTTTGGATTTGATGGATCCATGGCTACTTCATCAAGCAATAGTCTTTTGAGCATGCTCAACATTCTGTCACTGCCTCACAGTTAATGAAATAATTGTTTGCTTTGAGATAATTTGTGTTGTCTTAGTTTTAGTTACAACTAGCATGATATAGTTTCAAGATTGGTGATTTTTATGAGTTCTTGAGACATAAGGCTCTCATTATTCTTTGGTGGAAAACCATTTGGCTTAATACAGTTACCCCTTGAGATAAAACCATTTATTGGCTTGATACTCATAACAGGTTGCCATCTAAAGAGGTTTTATCATAGTTTATTCCCAATCTTGATGCTCAATGTTGTTTTTGTTCCTAGAATTAAAGAATACAACATTTGGCTCTTGATTGTCCAACAACCAGCAAAATATGGAAACTATCCCAACAAGTGATGGAAGCTCGTAGACTCAGTGGTAATTGGAGTAGAGAATTGACGTTAGTTACTCAATCATACAATACTTCAATTGTCAAGAAACATTTGCTTTGAGCCTTATGTGTTGTTGGTTTGTATGAAATTTGGAGGGCTTGAAATGAATTCATGATTTCAAATGTTAGTTTTAATTGGCATAAAGTTGCTAAGAAAATTTCTAATGTTATGTCCCTTAGATGTATCCATGCAAAGAGGGTGCATAGGTTTGGCGATCATTTGTGGTGTATAGATAAATTATGTAGATTTGATTGTAAGTTTTCCTCCAAGTAATCGTAAGCAATATGTTTTTTAATAATAATAATAATATAAATGATGATAGTATAGTAGAAGATAGATGATACGGAATTAGGAATACAAAGATTAAGCCAAGAGTTTAAATAACTAAAAAGAACCAAAAACATCCCAACACAATGGGTAAAACATGTAACATTCTCATTTTCACTACTTAATTTTTTCATTTTATGGAAGAATAATCACAAAATAGCAAGTGTTACAGATATACTTAACACAAGTCTGGTCTCCTTACCTTTCTTATGTCAAGTGTTAAGGTCAAAACATTTCCTCTCAAAGCAAATAATAGCGGAAAGAAGAGATATTAATATAGATAAAGGTTTATGAATAATACAACTTCTATAAAACAACACTAATCAAAGTACAATAGGAACATAAGAGTCCAAAAGAAAATTTTACACAAAAATGTTTTTAAAAAAAACTCACGGATGCGACACCAGTTTACCCTTCCACTCATCCCAACTATAACAAGTAATCCAGAGTATACAAGTCACAAAAATGGGGAGTCTCAATCTTTTGACCCTCAAGATAACACTCCTCAAATTCATTCAACCGCTATATACTGCATATGTACTCATCTAAAAAGTGATAATATCAGTATGATTTTTTCGTTCTAAATAAACCCCAACACCTCCTAAGAGGTATCAAGCTCACACAACATTTAATCATACAAAATGAGATTCATGTGTAAAACATATAAAGTCAAATATGACTCCACAAACCCACATGGAGTAACAACATTTGAGGGTAATCATGATTTTGTAATTCAACATATGATAAAAATCAACCATGCACTAAGAAGTATCCAACTAAAAATGATGTCAACACGATATCAAACTCTTATCAATCCAAATCTAATTCAATTATTCAAGAGGTACCAAGACAATTTTCTGATTCAATTTACAATCAAAGCCTATTCAAATCTTGAGAGGAATACAATCTCATAATCCAAGGCACTAACACCAAGGATAAATCAACAAAATCAATAATTAACCTCTAAGTCAATAAGTTAAGGAAGTCACACGACATAAGCTATGTATACACAACCTCAACACTCAAGGCCTTAGTATGAATAACCCTTATAGGGTTTGTGAATCCCTATTAGAATAAATGAGCCATTTAACCTCAATGTCCAACTATGCACTTGAGGGGCTATTTTGAAGCATAAGATCCCTTTCTATACTCAAGTATTTATGTTTAAGTGATTAGTATTTTATTTAATGTCAATATTGTTATTTCAAAAATATTGTGATCCTCAACTGCAAGTCAACTAATTCAATGGCCCCAAGGGCCGCTACAATTTAATCCATCAAGGCCTAGGGTTAGACTTCAAGCCATCACCTGAAATACGTATCCTAATCAACTCAATTCAATTCCTTTTCTAACATTTTATTTTCAATTATTCAAGGGTTAACACTAAGTAAACAATCAAGGTTAATTCAAAGATCTAAACTAATTTTAATCAAAAATTCCAACTAAATAAAAGATAGCATGAAAGATTGAAAACATAAGTCAAGGTAAAACCTTAGTCAACCCCTAAGACCAACCGCAAGAAAATTTTTATAAAAAAACTATCCTAAGGGACTAGTTGACTTATCCGACAAACCAATAGGTTGGTATGGGAATAACAATAGCAAACAAATCAAGCAAAACAGCTGAACCAATTGACTAATGAGCCAATGTACTAGTTCCTCGCCTAATCAATTGGTTAGTGCAGGTCGAAACTAGAACATACAAATTCCAGCTTAACCAGTCGATTGGTGAACCGGTGACTAGTTTTACTCACACTATTTGACTATTTTATATGGCAAAAAACATAAAGCAACATGGGATTTAACTCAAATAAATCCCTAATTCAATCATACATCTCTAGCATGCTCTTAAACATAAAACCTCATATAATTTACATTGATCACATCCAAATCATGAATCAAATTAACCAACATACATTCAAATCATCAAGTTTCACCCGAGAAAGCCAAACATGCTATCACACTTCCATTTATCATATATATCATAGAATTCATACTCTTAACCAAATTCACATCGGCACACAATTTAATATTAACAACACCTAGCAAGCTTCCTAAGCCTAAAAGCCTAACATGGTCACATCTAAAAGTATTCCATCTTAGGAGTTTATTGGATTTACTTAGATCCAACGCTCAAGTAAAAACATAAAAAATATGTCTTTGTCCAAGGCAAACTCAAAGACCACTTGGATTACCTTCAAAAATATTTTAAAAAAAAAACACACAAAATATAAATCATATAATACAATCATACATAAAATAACAAATTAAAATTTTCAAAGGGAGAAAGAAAGACTGCCCTTCAAAAAACAAGGGATAAGCAAGGGGAAGAATCAGTGACAAGCTTTGCAAACTTAGCATAAACCTAACCTTATTTTTTTATTTAAAAATAAGTAGAGGATAGATAAGGGAACAAGAAGGAGAAAGAGAATAGAAGGGTTCAATTGTTTTGGGCACAAGACAAGAGTAAAGAACACCAACCAAAAGCTAGCAAAGGAGGAGAGAAAAGGGAGGGACCAAAGGGAAATACTAAGGAAAAAAGACTTAAAGAAATCTCGGTAAAGTAAGAGGCATAATGGGGTTTGAGGATCGACAATCAGATGCTAAGAAAATAGGCGAACATGCCTTGAATAACACTTGAGTGAAAAGGTCACTCAAGTAAGGTGAATGTGTAAGAGAGGAAGAGTGCAAGCAATAAGGCAAGGCATGACAAATAATCAACTTCCGGTTGTCACCCTGTTTTTTTTGCACAAAAATGGAGAGGAGAGTTGATTTGTTAGGTCATGTGTGGTTAAGTACAAAATCACTTTTCGTAGATTTTGGGTGAATTAATTTTTTTAAGGTTCTAAAAGCCATGAAAATTATTATACACCCCAAAAAAATATGATTATTAACAAGCTTACAAAAAGATTAGAGGTTTAGAAAAGGAATGGATAAGAAACATAACTAGAACATAACACAACATAAAATATCTAGATGAACATGTCGACTAGTTCCGCAGACATAAAAAATAAAACAAACACAACTAGTTGACTAGTGACACTACCAACTTGATACTAAATAAAAGACTAAGGCAACCTATCTAACCCACAACCAATCACACATAAAGGGGTAGGATCAATTCCTCATCATAGGAATGTAATCCAACAAATTTAGGTTCTAAAATTTGGGGTATTACAAAACCTATTTATATTAGTTAGCTTAACTCTCAACTATAATAAAAGTACAATAATACTCCCCAAGAAATTACCCTTTAAAGGCTCACATCATCATTTTTAGTATGATCCAGTGTCATCTACTCCCCTGAACAAAGCCGAATTAACCCACTAACCAAACAAGGTAGTATCAGTATAACGAAGTGTCGATAACACAAACTATCTTATAACATGGTAAGACTTGTGTTCCACCTTAGAGCCATACAATAACATGATATAGACACATACTTAGATTATGAATCATGGCATATGATAATAACATATAACAATTCAAGCACCTTAACAAGGCAATCAATATTATTATCATTCCATTACATGACCACACAACTTCCAATTATTACACCATGATCAAAAGTCATGGCAACATCTAATTGGATGTTTTATATTGATTACACCAAACATAGATTTGGATATCACACCCACCACATGTGGTCAACATATATCAAGGGGCTTTCTGAGGGGATATCATATCCACCGCACCTAGAATATATTGCTATCACAAGGGTTAAACCCATTAGGATACCACACCCACCTAGGCAATGAACATACAAAGTGTTAGGCAACTTATACAGGGATCTTCAACATCCATCTAACCTGAACACCAATGTCATGTCAACCTACCATATTAATAATCCTAACCCTTAAAACATGCACCTACCAATACTGACCACAACATTGTAAGGAAGGAAATAAGTACCGAGTAAAAAGATAAACATAAGGGTGACTCTTCCTCTAAATTTCAGCTAGCTAACCCAAGTGTTGGAGAACAATGATACAACAAAATCTAAACTCCATTATTAGTTTTTATATAGGTGATGACACTAAACACAACCAATTATCGATATTTAATTCAAGATGGGTGTTTTTACGTGTTGACATTAAACACAAGCCTAGGCATCCAAGCCACATAATTAAAAGATTCGGTTTAATACTTTTATTTATAGGCCAATATTACAAAATTGACAAAGGAGTGAGAAAAGTTATTATAGAAGCCTCAAGGGAAAATCCCCTAAAGAATAACAAGAGAGCCATAATTAGTGGAACAAATTGATTTTTCTCCAAGATGAGGGTATACCAGACCCAAGAAGAATAATAACACAAAGAAACTAGTCAACTAGTGTGACCAAACTCATCGAATACTCTTACCCTCAACCTATGCGAAATACCTAAAATATCCTTATTATGCCAAATTACTTATTTTAAGGCTATAACCCTAAGTCCATTACTATGACTAAACTCCAAAGCATCTACTTATTAAACTTGACTTGTTTCATCCATATATTACTCATGCTAAGTGTCAACCTAAATTTCCAAATTTTAAGTGAAAATATAAAAATGTCCTTAGGCACCCTTAATTACCTTAAAACTTATAAAAGTTATAATTAATTATATATAACCGCAAACCCCATCAAATTACATATCAATCTTTAAGTAAAGAGGTCGATTGGCATAATGGTCAACCAAGATTTTGCAAAATTTCATTGGAATGATCATTCTTCCCCTGTCCCCCTAAATCCACACTTACTCATTTCCAACCCAAATGTATACACAAGATACTAAATTCTAATACAAACATAATTAAAGAATTATATATGATTAAAGAAAGGAAGAAGAGCATGAAAACCCTAAAGGTTGAATGTTCAACAAAGGGTAAATATGTCATTTCACATTCATACTCCATGATAAATGAGAATACACACTAGCATATGATCATAAATAATTTACCCAAGCTTAGAAAAAATAAAACCAATAAAAACAACACATAGGTTGATAGCTAAATTCATTAGGATGTGTTATATTCATCCAAGGCAAACTACTTATTCATATGAGGCGAACAACATATTCATCTAGGACCAACTACATATGCATACAAGATTGTCGCCATATTCATCCATGGCCAACAACCTATTCATACATGTATAACAGACATGAAAAAATGTACTTATTTCACACAAATCATTATTCCATTCATTTTTCATACTTACACACATATAATAATAATAGGTATATATCATGCTAGATATTCCAATATATTATTTCATGCTTTATTCAAAATAGAGGTAATCATACATAAATTTTAAACATGTTAAGCACTTGGCACAAAATCCCATTTTCTAAAATTTAGTTACATTACCTAGTTCCTTAGCTCCAAGCAAATAATAAATTTAACAACCAAACACCACCACGTCTAGGCCACTTGATCACCTTCACAAAACAAGATGGAAAAAACTTTAAACAATATAATTATGGAATGAAAATGAAAGATGATTAATTCTTGAATATGGAAGCTGGAAAGATCAGAACTCTCCACATTCACTAAACCTTAACTCCCTACATTTTTAACAAATGTTTAGGAGTTAGGATAAAGGATTTAAGACAGTGAAACAACCAAAACAAATGAAGGAAGAAGTAGAACACCCAATACATGAGCAAGGAAAATTGAGGACCACCTAGAGACACAAAGTCAAAGGTAGGGCAATGTTGTAGGAGATTCAAGCCAAAGAAAATGAGGAGAAAACTAAATTAATGAAGGACACACAACAAAAATAGTACATGGAAGAATTAAGGGGAAAATAAAGCCTAACCCTTAGCAATTATTCATAATGAATGATTAAGGTATGTGTGGGCATCTAAGGTTAGCAAAGCTCACCCTTTCATCTACCAAAACTAGCGTGAATCAAGTAGGAGAAGTGGGTTGTTTGGTTGCCCATCACTTGACTAGAAACAAGAGTTAACAACATGTGAGGTAGTAGGTAGGTGTAAGATTATGTATGAAATAGGATTATGACATGAATATTGGTTGATTGCTAGAAAACAAAAGCAAGAATCTAATGTCCGATGTCAAGGGGTTCGAGCATCAAAAAGAAGTTAAAGGGTTCACTCCAAAAACTTTAGATTAATCAAATGGGTAGAAAGTTTAGAAAATAGAAATTTATTTAAAAATAGCAAATAAACTTCAAAAATTATAATAAAAAAATTAGGAAGACATGCAAAATAATTTTAGAAACACAAATACAAAAACAATATTTGATATTAGAATTGGTTTGAAAATTAAATGAATTTAATTTTAAAAAATAATAAAAATAGATAAATCACATAAATACTTTTTGTAAATGAATGAAACAAGTAAAATAAAGTCCAAGTTTGAAAAAATGGAATGAATATCAAGGTTATAATATTTGAAAGTCATTAACGGGGCTAATAACCAAAGGTAATTAGATTCAAAAAATAAGGTATTACATATACAATCTAATGGATATTTAAGTTTTTGAATATCCAATAAATCATACCAAGTAAAAAAAATATTCAATTTTGCCAAAACAATATATATAAAATTAAACTAATATAATAAAATATTGTGATAATTCACATAATATGCTCTAATTATATGCATTTAAAAACCTTAAAATACAATATAAGCTACAGTTGGATGCCAAATATACAATACAATACGATCACAAATATAACATAATATACTTCAACTATAATATAAATACACTTTATTAATGATAATTATTTTTAGCTCCTTTATTTGTCCAATACTAGGCTGATTTGATTGATGAGGTCAAAAATTAAATCTAATACACTAGATTCTCAATTCAAATATTGTAGATATCGAATTAGATTTTTAAATACAATTTTTAATTCCTTACAACCCTACTTTTAAGGCTTAAGGCAATAAATGAACGAAGACTAAATGTATTAAATACACAATTTTTAAAGGAATATTGTGCTAGCTAGTGTGATTAATTAATTAGAAAAAATAAAGCTATATATCCTTATTTCAACCATGTTCATTTATATATTATTAATATTCTTATTGATGTATTCATAATATTTTTATGAACGTATTTGCTTTATGAAAATAACAAATAATATCACAAAATTATAATATTAAGAGACAAACAATTTCCCAATCTCTTTTACAAAGAAGATCAAAGGTAAAAAAAAAAGTTAAATAGTACATTTGTTGCTTATAAAAATTAATAAAGGAACATAAAAAATGTATTATATTAAGCAAGCCATACTAAAATAATACTAAATGGAAAGAAAACTCTTCACTAAAAAATTAAGAATAATTTAGTAACTATAACAACCCTTAGGCTATTTATTTCACATAATATTTTCATCTTATTCAGTGATTTTTACTAATAAGACACATCAAATTTTATAAATTTTTAACTCATTCTTTAATGACAATTTATTATAAATTAACTTCAAATAAATATATTAATATACAAGTACACACCAAAAACATCAATATACATTATTTTATATAAAATTCAAGTCGGACATTAATTTACAGGTGGATGTTGATTGGGAATATTATTTTTTAAGTGCAATAAAGTGAAAACTATTTAAAGTTGTATAATGTATTTGGTATTTAGTCCATTTTTTTTTTTGTATCCAATTTACATGTACATATAGAGAATATTATTTGTACATTTGTGCATAATTAGGTGTACATATTAGTATAATTATATGTACATAATATTTTGTACTTTGAACCAAATACTTTAGGACCATATTGATTTGTATCCTATTAATTCCACCCAAATAGACTTCAAACTAATTTTCCCATGTTGATTTCCCCTCTCTGTTTCTCCTCTTTGGACTATATTCATTTCTTTTTGCTCGTCTTTTGTTGTCGTGGCCAATCAAGATGCTTCCGGGGATATGTGTAGTCATTGATCATGCACGTCTTGGAGGATCATGTCTCCAACAGACAAAAGTTGACCCCATCAATCCGTTCTGATCTGATTCAATACATATAAAATTTAACTCAACTTAATTCAATACTTTATTAATTCAATTGGATTTAAATTTGATTAAAATCTGATCCAATCTTATGTTGATCAGAATATAAGTGATCTGATCCAATCATAATCTATAATTCATTGTCTATCTAATCCGACAAAATAAATATGATATTAACCAATTATGATAATAATAAAAAGTACACATGTCTTATTATTTATTTTAAATTTTTTAAAATATATTATTATTTAAATTTACTTATTTTTTATTTTTATTATGAACTTACTTATGCACTAACGATATTCTATTTTATATATTTTTTCACGTAAATATACAACATAAAAAAATCATAATCATAATAATAAAATAGCAATTAATAAAACATTAAAAATTACATATTTACATGAAGTTAAACTTAATAATTGACTATAAGGTTAATGAGTTAGATTAATTTTTATGGTCAATGTCTGATTTGACCCAAATCCAAAGTAATTCGATCTAGAATTAACTCGGTACGAACCCAACTCAACCCATCAAAACCTAAAAAATCATGATTCGTTAAGTTAACCCAAACTTGACCCATCAAATTAATTTAATTACAAAATCACCCGAATACGAGCTTATTCAAACCCAAACCCGACCCAATAGGAATGTAAACGAGATGAGTTTAGAGCAGGTGCACCCATACTTGGACTCGTACCCAATAAGAAAATATGTACCTAAATCCGTGCCCATACCTCGAACGGGTATCTATTTACACATCTATATTCGTATCCGTTGGATATCTATTACCCAATGGATACACCCTTTTAGAGTTAAGTAAACTAACAATTTTAACCTTAATTTATATTATATTTATTTTATAAGTAAGGATAAAATAGTAACTATATATCCGGTAAACTTATACGGATATGGATACTAAAATTTGTACAAGTACTGATATATCCATATCCAAACCTAAACTTGACGGGCATTATTTTCTATCATTCATATCTAACGAATAAAACACATCAGATTTTGTATAAAATCTATTACATTTATATTTCTATAACTAATTCGACCCGACTCGAACCTAAATTATCTCGATCCAACCTCAATCATATCCACTAAATCAAACTGATCCAATCCAAATCTATAATGACCCAAATCCAAACTCAATCCAACCCAAATAATAAAATAATCTGAATCCGAATAACTCATTCGATCTATAACTAATCCAAAAAAAATCTAAAAATAATTCGATCTAAACCTAACCCAGCCAAATAACTGTGTCCCCTCCACAAAGGACACATGATGCTTGCAATAAAAACGCTCCAGAATTCGAGTAAGAAAATCAATGAATAAGGTGTTGATTATATAAATATGGCCTACACTTGTCACCAATCAATCAGCTCTGCATAACAAATAGTGCAAAAGATAAATATAAGTTGACGAAACATGGAGAACAGTAAGCATATTTTTTTACCTTTACTTCAAAACACTTCCAAGTTTCCAGCTCTTTATTTCTCAATCAGAGCCTTAAATTTGTCAAATAAAACAGTCTTGCATCTCAAGCACATATTCAGCTCACATATACATGTAGATGTCGTGGCTTTCAACCTGGTAGAAAACCGTGTACTGCATTGAACTACTACATTTAGACCGTCCACAGCAATGACTCAAAAAAAATTTTACGTCCGTTGCTTCAACGAAACACGTCACAGTAATAGGACAAAAGTATCAAAGAAGATAGGCGGACGCTATTTCCTGCGTCAAGGCAAAACTTTGCTATTAAAATATTAAATAACATATTAAACATTTAAAATATATAATAAAATTTAATTATGCCAAAACAACATAAATTAAAAATATTAAATTATTAATTTTTATTTTAATATTTAATATTAATATTATACAAATATTATCAAGAAGATAATTAATTAAAATGATAAAAATATGTTAATATGTGTAAATAAAAAATTATATCATTTTATTAAAATTAAAAATTATTTTTTAATAATAGAAATTAGCATTTAATAAATAATATAATAAATTAAGTAAATATTTTAGTTATTTATGGTGGGGTATAGATTAATAAAATATATATTTTAATATTATATTATTGAGCATTTGTTATGTAGTTAAAGTTTAAAAGAGATAAAAATATTATTTTTTTATTTTAAAAGGTGTATTGATTTTTTTTGCTCCTTTACTGTGAATTCTCTTAGAGAACAATGTAGCGCATTTCTGAAGATAGAATCCATAAAAGTTAACCCGATCCATCCAATATGATCCAATTCGTCTAAAATTTAATTCGATATAATATAATAAATTCATCAACCTGATCCGACCCAATTTTGATCCAAAAATAAAAAACTCAATCAGACGCCAACCCGTAAACCGACATTAACCCGACCCGTTATTAACCCAACCCGTCGCCAATCTAACCTACTATCAACCCGATCCAACCCAACTCGATAAAATCGAATTCAATATTAATCAGTTATGATAATAAAAAAAATACACGTCTTATTATCTATTTAAAGCTTTTAAAAATATATTATTATTTAAATTTTATTTATTTTTCTTGCTTTTATTGTGAATTTACTTATTCACCAATTATATTCTAATTTTACCGATTTTTTTACGTAAAAACACAACATTATAAAGTTATAATAATAAACAAATAGTAATTAATAACACATTATTAATCACATACTTACATGAAGTTAAACTTAATATTTACTTACGAGGTTAATGGTGTGGTCGTAGCTGGTATGCAATTTAAACCCTCTAGTTAATAGTTGTAGTATTGGTAAATAAAGGTATTATTCTATACCAGAGATTGAGAGGGTTCACCTATATTTAACTACCTTAAAAATAATAAAAATAAAAATCCTAACTCACACAAAATAAATAAATAAGAGAAACATTAATGGGGGTTTTTTAATTAGAAAATAATAAAATAATAAAATTAATAAATAAAATAAAAATAAAAATAATGGATAACCGTAGATATGATAAATATGCTAGGGGAATCGAAATCCACTACTAAATTAGGTCAAAATAAAATATTAATTTCTAAGTCATCATTTAATCATGAAAAAGAGATTGATCATGTTATACACCAAAAGAAGGTCTATACACCTTATATTACTTCCCTAAAATAATTAATACGACAAAGTGTCAATATTAATCCTATTAAATACTAGCAATATAGGAACAACAAACGACTCCTACATTTAACTAGATTTATTGCATTAATTATAATTGGAAAGATGTCAATCTAAGTATCCAAACTAGTACAGTGAGCATGTCTAGCTGTATTTTCCTTCTTTGACCCACACGTATCTAAACGTTTTACACCTTCGGTTAGAATTACAAAACTATTAGGTGAATTGTTATCTAACCTAACTGCAATTTATACATATAAATTATTGCATATTTATATGGTCACCTAGTAGGTAAATAATCCTACATACTATCACTATAAGAAAATCAAAACAAAGCATGCACCATATAAATTATACTTGACAGAATTATATATATATAATATAGTAATTAAAATAGAGTCAAAGAATAATATCATAAAACAAAGAAAAATAAATTCATATCTCAAACCATAATTTCAATATATTCCATAACAATAAATAATCAAACAGTCATAATAATCGAATTAATTATACGAAAATATATATCAAAAATATAAATTAAAAATAAAAAAATAACCAAAATTAATTATAAATCAAAGATCAAAAATTTATTTAGATAAAAAAAATAATTAATTTCATCTAAAATAAATTTTCCTTTACTCTTTCCTTTGCTGCCTTTATTTCAGTGCCTTTATTTCAGTGCTAATATTCTCTCTTCTTTTCCTTTTTTTTCCCGATGCAGTCTTCTATATTGGCTTCTCTATTTCCGTGCCTCATTTTTTGTGTTGCGCCTGCGCCTCTTCTTTCTTCTTTCTACTGCGATGCTGACTGCTGCAGTCCTTGCTGTTCTCTACTGCACCTGCATCTCTTCTTTTTCTTCTACGTCCTGGCGGCTGATTGCTGCTCCCCCTCCTTTTTTTTTCTCTACGACCGTCCCCTCTTGGTCTCTTCCTTCGTCCCTTTTTTTTTTCTCCTCAGCTGCCCCTCAGCCCTCCTTTTTTCCGTGTGGCTGCTGCTGCTTTTTCTTTTTCTTTTGTTTTCGGCCTTTGGGCCTCCGCTAGCTGTCTCCTTGTGCACCTTTGTTTCAAAGTCTTTGGGCCTTCGGTCCTTGGATCGTTAGTCCAAAGGCCTAATATTATTTATTTTTATTTTTTTTACATCACTTACAAAATAAAATTAAAAATAATTAATAAATAATTTTATACTTTAAATTTATTTAATTTATATCATTTTAGCTTAAATAATAAAATTTATGTAATTATTATCACTTAAGTATAAAATCATAATTATTCACCTATATTACTCAAATAAAATACTAAAAACTAATATTATAAATTATAATGGTATAAAATATGTCAAAATATGAACTCATCAGTTAATGATTTAGATTAATTTTGATGGTCAATGTCCGATTCAACTCAAATCTAAAGTAATTTGATCTAGGACTAGCTCGACTCGAACTCAACCCAACCCGTCAAAACCTTAAAGAACTGATTTGTCAAGTTAATCCAAACCTGATCCGTCAAATTAACTCGAATATGAAATTACCATAATAGGAGATTTATCAGCCTAATCCCGACCCAATAAGGATATAAACGAGACAGGTACGCCCATACTCATATCCATATCCGTACACATACTCAAATTTGTACCCATACCGAAACGGGTATCCACTTACATGTCTATATCCGTATCCGTTGGATATCTGTTACTCGATGAATAATCCGTGTACTTGTTAACGGATATTTTCTAGAGAATAAATCCATTTAAAGTTAAGTAAAATGACAATTTAAACCATAACTTATGCTATATTTATTTTAAAGTAAAGATAAAAAGGTAATTATATATCGGATAAACGGGTATCGATATGGATACGGGTATGGGTGTGGGTACTGATATGGATAACCCATACCCGTATCCGATTGCTATTTTTTCCATCATTCATATCCATTTAAGTATCCGACAGATAAAACTCATCGTGTTTCGGATAAATTTCATCTCATTTACATCCATAGATCCAACCTGACCTGATAAGTTAATCCGAAAAATCCGAACCCGGACTCGAAACGACCCGACTCGACCAGATAAATTAATCTGATGCAACTCAAACCCAAAATGACCCTAACCTGAACCGATCCGACCCGAACAATAATGTGACCCATAATGATTCGAACCCGTAATGACCCGATCCGTCCCACAACCGATCCGCAAATGAGAATGACCCGCAAACAACCAGACCCGAGAACGACCCAACCCACTATAATCCGACCCGAACCAACCCACCCAACCCGATTGCCACCTATACCTGAAGCCTTTAGTATAACCTTCGAAGATAGTAAAAAAAGGAAAAGTGAGTGTTCTGATACCTTGAGGGAGGATCTAAAAGCTAGATCATACCCTATCAATTACGGACATGTGGTGATATGACCCTATTAGTGGTTTACTTATATAAAAGACCTTCCCTCCATTTGGGCAATTCAAATACCCCAAGTAGTATGAAAGCGGTACTAAATAGCTTCTTCCATCTTTGTATATAAGAATCTACAGCAATTCAACCTCTTATTGAATTTCAAGTTAGTTATCTTAAATAAGTGAGATGTGGAATGATTTGTGCAACACGAGCCAAGTGAGAAAGTGGGCATGCTCCCGTTGATATCAACACAATCAAGGTTATGAGATGAAAAAGCCTCCGGAAAAAGTTATGAGGTCATACTGTGACAATTTGGTCATGGTAGAGATATTATGGTTGAGTACACCACCTATGTAAATGGATCTAAAGAAGTTTTCGTAGTTTAATGCTCGACTGGTGGATGTAGAGGCCACAGATGGTGTAAATGGGATAGAGAAAGATCTTGACTAGTATCCACCTCCAAGAATACCATAATCAGGCTGGAGGAGAACTGACTCTAGGCATCTGTATGAACATTATGTAGTCCACCATGATGACAAGGATATGACTAATGTCATGGGCATGGAGCAAATATGATACGCAATTTTGAGGCAACAAAGTGATCGTGTCTGTCATGCAAGGACTAAGGTCATGTGTAAGAATGATGTCCCAGACAAGATAGTCATAAGACTCCTATGGTGGAGGCCTTCAACTGAAAGGATATCCTAATATGCAAGGAAGCCAAGGTATTGCATAAATTCTTATGCTAGATAGAACAATACTTCAAACTCAAAAGGGATACGAAGAAACATGCTTAGAATAGACATATGGCTATGACAAGGTACCACAACTTGTTAGAAGTTCAAATGGTAAATTATGAAGCAATTCTTCCAAAGGAATGTTGGTAATGCTAACATGTGCTTACTCAAGCAACTTGGCAAGATGGAAGGCTACATCCAAACGTTTGGCATTGATGTCAGATGTACCAAGCCTGACCTAGAGTGTGTTGCACTTCGACTGGTGATAGATCTTAGTGGCATATAACCCTAGGAAACAGATGAGACAAAGCCAAAGGAAAGAAAGAGAATACCCAAGAGTCCTGATGGTCAAGTCATGTTGAGCTGCCAAGAATAAACCGTGACAGGAGTTTTAGTGATGATTGTTGTAGGAGGGAAACCCAAACAAGGATAAAGGTTGTCGAAGAGGGAATGAATTTTAACACCAAATATCACATTTTGTGTGAGTCGACACACTAATGTAAGAGTCTAAAATGAAGGGAAAGCTCTTAACTTTGGAATGCACATAAAGAAATCAAATGAGTCATAGCAAAGTCAAAGAGGGATCATATAAATCCCTCTCCCTAAGTCGGATATGTTCATCAAATTTGACATATGAAAGGGGAAAGTGACCTTCATGGGGACTCTTTGGATAAATTTATAGTAATATTAGACAAAACTTCTCTAAGTTACCAAAAAAAGGCGTGGCAATACGAGCCAGAACTACATATTTTGTTTCAAATCAATCATGTAATATGAAGCTATTCCGAGACTCGAGCTTGAAGAGGCGTGTACCTTTGATGAAGAGAATTACCTGTAAGATAGCGAAGCTACTCTCAATAGGAGAAGATGAGCCACATTCAAAGCAATAACAATGTAAGAATGCGAGGGGTGGCGAAGCCACAAGAAGCAAACGTGCAATAGAGGCATTGTTGATTAAGTGTGGTAGTATTTGAGACCCTTAGTTTAGGAGGAAGGATGACTACCTAGCATTAGCACACTCAAGAACTATTTAGGATGTTCTAAAAGACTTTTGGGTGTCATACGAAATAAGAGAATTGGTCTTAGGGAATAAGAGAGATTTCTAAAAAATCATGTCCAGCATGAAAGATAAAAATGAGGGAGAAATCTAGAAGCTAGAGACCGATAGTAAACTTAGTATTGTCACCATGGTTCTCCATTTAGGTAGCAGTATAAGCATATAAAGAAGACCCATCCCCCACCATCTAGAGGGTTCATATCCTTGCACATGAAGAGTCTATAACAAATCAATTACCTTTGTTTTCCTTTTATTGTCTACTACTAGTTTCTCCTTCAAGTTGCCAAATTTCCTTACTTCATTAAGGGGTTATGAAAATTGTCTCACGAGCGAATAGGAAAGTTGATTCATCACATCTAACTCCAGAGTAGGTCCATAATGAATATTCATGAAACAATAGTTTGCATTCACTTTGCACCTTTGCAAAGTAGCGATAAGTAGTTCCATCTAACAGGCGGCTCACAGTTTGTCTCTAACAACAGTTATGCATGCATTTCATAGCTCAAATTCTCTTGCAAATGCCCTTCACTTGTGAAAGCACTAATTACTTGATGACAAAACCTATGTCTCAAACCCTAGGGACATGACGCCGACTTCTACACAAAGTTCTCTAAATTCCATATGCATAATGCACTTTCATGCCTTGGTATTCAGCATTTTAAAGTCATTATTTGAATCTCTAAACAGTTTCTCCATCTTCACCAAAAAAATCTCAACTAAAGTTTATTGCAACATGCATACCTCTAATGACTTTTCAGCAATGGGTCTAAGGAAACTTCTCCTACGACCCTCAGCTTCTAGAAGGAGGCATGCCCAATAAACGTCTCAAGTTGCCCTCTCCCTTTCCAAAGTCTAATGTCTAGCTAACTGCTTAAAACCTTCCCAGTGAAACTATATCATTATCTACTGATCACTCTTGGAATTTTGTAATCATTGGTTATAAAGTAATGTTGTCCCCCAAAACTAAACACCCAACCTTACTACTAATATAGATCAACTAAGTGAACTAGCTATCCATATTAGAGTATCATTACTATTGAAGTAGGCATTCAATCTTTAAGCCTTCTTTTCCTATCATCTCAATCACTTATTGTCAATCTTTGTATTTTGCCAAAGTAACCAATCACTCTAAGCATACATATCACCTATTGGTTGAATTTATGAGTCAGCTTATCTTGATCTTAATTCATGAAACCCTTCAATCACTACTTGGCAAGACATGTACACGCATCCTGGTATGAGATGCTACCTGCTTTTTGTTCACTAGACTCTCAATTGAATTTACCAATCAACATAATGGAGAGTATAGAGTATCTAAATAAAAGCTAAAAGGTCAAAACATGAAAGTCCACTTGGCTACAACAGCTTTAGTGCCACAAAAATATCTAACATTAAATATGATATATTCATTAATATAGGCATTCATGCACCAGCCACGTATATTATGTTTAAAGGATGTCAAGGGGAGGAGCTAGATACTTCCATAAAAGAACATGAAAATGCTCTAGAGATTTTGTAAGTTCTCAAACATCATAGCTACAACCAAACGTGATATTTTAATCAAACACACAAGAAAAACAAGAGTTATATATGGCAAGAACTTCTTCTTATGCCCTTTTATAATGCCAAACACCAAATTCCATCATCTACAACCACCAAAAACAAAATCAAGCTCCCTGAAAATCAAAGCTTGACTTTGTAATAATGATGGATGCGTTGAATTGACACCTAGATTAAATTTTCCCTTGGAAATGGGCAGCATTTGAGGTAGGGCATCATCAAGGATAGGAGCAAAGTGGATGGAGATGAACTTTTGATAAAGTATTAAAGGATAAGCATTTGAAAAGTTGTTTAAAACTTCATTGGTCATGAGCACTAAAGACCTCATTTAGCAAGTCAATGATGGGAGTAAAAGGGTCAAATAAATAGTAGGTGGAGAAGGCACATTTGTCCCAAAGTACAAAGTTCAATAAAGAAGAGTCATTTCATAGCCACTAACCTACACTAGTTCACTCAATGAATTTAGGGCCAAAGAAAATCTTTTGAAGCACATGTATAGGGTTGTAAACCCCTTTAAAATAATTGTCGAATGAAGACCTATTCGCCTAGTATTGTAACTCCCTAAAGAAAGTGTATGAGAGGATGTGATGGTTCACTACACCATTATATGAAGAAGACATCTTCAATAATAAATGTAGGGCACTTGGCTGATCACCTTCGGCCAAAAATGTACAATACCCAAAGACAAATGAGTTTTATGGCTATGTATGTCATATTCTGGATAGATAATTTACTAACTATGATTTGCACAAAGATAGCCAGAAAGAGTTCCAAAATGTAAGCCGAGGAAAACTTAGGGTGGTTTCATCTCTTCGAAACTTAATTGCTTTTTCAAGGGAAGCAAAACCACACCAAGCAGGTCCTTTTGCTAATGGATATTGTAAACAAAAAGAAGAAAACAAAATAGAATGGATTGAACTGGATTACTTGATGCCGTAAGAGTCTATTTTGCTTACTTGGAAAGCAAGATGCTTTTTCCCTTCCTTGAGTAAACTATGTCACAGCGTACCATTATCTCTATAGTTGTGGAGAACATAGTAGAGTGGCTACGAAATACAAAGTATAACTTTGTCCATTTGCACTAGAAAACAATCATCGAAGAGTTCATTGTTGTTGCCTAAGAGGTTAAGGGCTTGTTTAGTATGAAAATAATAAGGACAGAAAAAATTTTTCCTTATTTTATACTTTTTATATCAAGTATTTAAAAATAATATAAATATTGTTAATAAAATATCTATTTTAGATTAAATTAATATTTAAAATGGATATTTGTTTGAAAAATTATTTAGTCTCAAATAAATTATATAAAATATATAAAATACGAAGGTAATTTTTTAACCACTATTATCAGCGCTAATTTGATATGCAACAGCAAACAATTGTTGAGGAGGTTGTTGTTTTTGCCTAAGAGGCTACGAATGCACTCTCATGATAAAAATTAGTTTCTTCAGCCCAAAAATGAACACTATGGCTTCCACACAATAAAATTAGTTACTGAAATGATCTTGAAGTTTTCTAATCACACCATCGACAAGAAAACAGCAAAAAGCGTAGCAATAATCTAGGACGGGGCTGAAATGTCACAATTCATCTAGTTGCATCCGGACATAGGAGTCAATATTTTACGACATACAACACATTATAAGAATAGATATTCATCAAAGTATGCTGCATTTTTATCTAATAACTAATAAGTTTCATGTTTCGATTACTGGCAAAATAATCTGGGCCATCATAAACATAAAAACCTATAAAACAGTTTTTTTTTGTCTTATATTAATTTATCTCTTACAACATTATTGATAATTTTATGAATTCATTATTATCCTATTCTACAATATTACCATACACTAAAATTCAATACCCAATTTTACTAACTAAACCTTATTCAGGCAAGAATGCCTTCACATATTTCTTTTTCTATTTTCCTTTCGCATCTGGTGGACTAGTGTACTAATATTACGTCTTGAACACTCATGTGCAACCGCAAAGTCTTGTTTCAATATTATACATGTTACCTTTAATCATCAGTTTTGGCAAAAGGAGGCAGCAAGCTTGAGGCAACAACTGCAGTACTTGCAAGAAAGCCACAGGTAAATATCAATCCTACTAGACTCACGAGGTTATATGATGAATATCTCATGGTTGTCAGATGCATGCCACCACTGTTTGACTTTGACCTCAAAAGAGCTCTTTGTATGTGTTCATAACTCCAGCTGCGCTCATGCCTATCATGTTTGGTGTCTGCAGTGAGTGCTTTTAATAACGACTATAGGAGACTCACTCAGGAAAAAATAATTTTCATCGAAAATAAACAAAAGGAAAGATTATGAGATAGCACGATTTTACAAAGAATTACCCCAGAAGGGCCATTATTTCTGAGACTCATTTAATTTGCCAAACATCACTCAACCAAAAAGGGAAGTAGCCATTTTCATGATGATGAATATATCAACTTGGTTTTTCTACTTCAACACATTATTATAATATATATATATATATATATACACATATACATATTCCAGATCATTATTTGTCAGCTTACTGCTTATACTGCATTTTTTTAGCACGGAAAAATGAACCGATGGGCAGGGAATTCTCAGAACAGCAACTTCACAGGTTTTGCATCCTCAGTCACTCAAGAGGTCATCCTTGTTGAAAGAACATCCTTCCACTAGTAAAAAGCAACAGACGGCCGTGCTCAAGGAACATCCAGATATTTGAGCATGAAAGACGGATTCTGAGCATGAAAGCCAACCAGGAAAAAACATATATCCATAGAAATATCAATCAACATTTGACATTGAAGAAGCAAGGCAGAAATAACAGTAGCAATTGAAGCTACTGGTCATTTCACAAACGCCTGGATCAACAAAAACCATTAGTAGGGGAAGAGAAAAAAGCCAGTCGAGACCATAGGAGATGATATGCTCTTGTCACTTTGCTAGAAAAACATCCAATAGGAATCACTCAATCCAAGGAAATATAATAGTGCGAATCCACAGTATGTTAGTGTTAACAAGAAGACTATGACATGTACATGCCAAATTTCCTCAATAATAACAGAAAAAAAAAAAAAAAAAGCAGCTTCTGAATTATGAAAGTCGGGGCACATAACTCTTAACTATTTCTGGCAAAACTCTTACAGATAGCACAATCAATTAGCAAATTCCAACTATGGCCCAAAAACATCCATTGGAAACACGAATGACAACATCAATTTTTTAAAGAGTATGCAAAGCACTGACATTACCTCCTACGATTTCAGGAAACTTACAGGACAAGAGCTTTCAGGCATGAACATCAAAGATCTGCAGACTCTGGAGAACCAATTGGAAGCCAGCTTAAAAGGAGTCAGAATGAAAAAGGTATGACACTTAACCTACAATGGCTAATCAGATGCTTGTGTATACATATATAAGTATATATAAGCAACATCACACCACCCCCATCTCAATTACCCCTCAGAAGATTATAATGCTCAATTGACTAAGACATTGTTGCCTGCAGGACCAACTCCTGACCGATGAAATAAAAGAACTTAATCGTAGGGTATGATCCATAAAACTGAGGCAATAATCCAAGAGAAATGGTGAACAAAAGTTTGCTAACATAAGTAACTCTATTGCAGGGAAGCCTCATTCACCAAGAGAATATTGAACTTCACAAGAAGGTTAACCTCGTCCTAGAGGGGAACTCAGAGCATCACAAGAAGGTACTCGTTGACACCATTGACCAAGCTTAAATGCCATGCCTATCACCTCTATTTTGAATTAGTAATGATACTCACATGAAGCATAAGAAAGTTAATTTCTGGCCAGGTCTATGGAGCAGAAGAAGAATATCAACCTGCTGGACTCTCCCAGATGTCCATAACAGAAAGAAATGGTTATCACATGAATGCACTAGTCCAACTCCAGCTATGTCAACCAGATCCACAGAACAATGATCTATCAACTAAAACAATGAAGTTAGGGTAATCTCCTAATACTAACACTTGGAAAGCATGACAGTTTTTTTTTTTTAAATAATTCTAACAAAATCACTATCCTCTGCAGCCTACAACTTCATTAGCAAAGCTGGGAATAAACCAAAAAATACAGATCACTAGCAGAAGTTTCCACCACCGTGCTCTCTCTCACAAGCAACTAGGTTGCAAGCATTCAGCGGGAAGGCAAACTAACTTCGGTATGGCCGAATGCATGAAACCAAGTTAATGTTGTCACAAATTATCAAATCAAGCAACTCTATGTAGATTTGTGCAATAAATATGGAGTCCATGTGGTTGTCAGTTATAGCTGTAGCAGGAGTTCATCATGTTCCATAAGTTCTTTTTCTCATAATCTTACTTCCAGTTTTTAATAAATAAGAATTAAAGAACCATTGATGGTGCCTTGAAAGCTTCACCTTCTCTAATATAAACTCCATGAAAGTCTTCAAGCCTATTGCCAGTTAAGAGTCTCTGAATGAGATAACATAGGGACAAAATCAATGCAAAGTCAAAAAAATACTGCAGATATTTAATCAAATTAGATTATGAAACCAATTTCTACAATGCAAATATAATTACTATATAATTTTCCGCTTCAGAATGCATTTCAGAGATGAAGGATGTTTGAGCTGTATAGGTACTAATTCTTAGAATAAACAACTGAACAATACAAAAATCACTCAAAATGTCACAAGAATAACTTACATTATATTCTCAAAGAATATCATTAAAGGACCAACTGCTTTGGATAGAAATGAAAGGTTTGTGGCCTACAATGAGTATCATCACTAGAAAAGAGTACCAAGTCAAGCCAAGATTTGCAGAATAAATAGCAATGGCCACCTGAAAAAACCTGATGCAATCCCATTCATGTAGTCCGCATGCAATAGAAGTTAAAACCAGACATTGGCAAGCTAGCTAGGTGCATATGTCAATGATCTTTTCCCATGTGAACTAGATATACAAATATCAACCATACACCTGAACTACTCATAAAATAAAGTCCCTCCGTATTCAAAAACTATTGTTGCGTATTTTGAGAATAAAATTTGAGCATTAATATCTTTTAATATATAACAATAAAAAAATTAAAAATAATACTGTAAAAATATTTTTTTAATATAAATATAATAATTATATTTTTATATCAGAATATATTGTAGTTTGAAAGATATTGTAGTTTATCATCTAAATACGCAGCACCAGTGTTTTTTAATACGGAATGAGTAAGTGTTATATTCGTATTAAAAAATACTTTTATAATGCTGTTTTTTAATAATTTTTATCAATATATATTTAAAAAATATTAATAGTCAAAGTTTGCCCTCGGAATTCGTAATGTCATTCATTTCTTTAGAGATGGAGTATATCATTTCATATTCTTCAAGTATTAGTGAATGGAATTATGAAAGAATCATTTGTCATGTCTTCATATTCCAAATCACTCTTCATAGAAATCAACAGACATATATATATATATATATATCTGGAATAAATCATCAACTCATGAAACATCAGTTCCTACTTCCTAGTATATCCCTTTTTGAGGAAAATGATGCATCATGCATGTATGCGATAAAAAGGAACAGGAACAAATCTTTACAATTTTAAGCCACAGCAGACATAAGCCTTGATAATAAAGCAGGATGCAGGCAGGCATTAATTAGCTCAAATAACATTTGATATTCTTCAAAAGATGCTTACATTGATGAGATTGAACCTGTCATTTTGAAAAAACTTTCATAAATATAAGCATTAGTGCGGCAAAAACAGTTCCGAATATAAATAAATATGAATCAAGTGCCCCATGATATCACAACTCTTAGCAAGTTCACATGGACACTGATGAAGCACTATTGCAAATCTCCAAGGCATGAGGAAGCATTTTAGAAAAAAATTAGTGCTTGTTTGGTTAGGGGGTAATAGGGGTGGAAAAATTACCCCCATATTTTATATATCTTATATAATCTAGTTAAAATCAAATATTTTTATTCTAATGAATACCCATTTTAGATGTTAATTTGATCTAAAATGGGTATTAATTAAAAATATATTTATTATTATTAAATATTTAATATAAAAGATATAAAATAGGGGGAACTTTTTTCCAAATCTATTACTCTCATACCAAACAAGCCCTTAAAGAGATTAATTTATCAGTTCAGTCTTGTTAATGCTCGGAAAGATGGCAGCAACGCTAATAAGTTGAACTGATTAGAAGAATACAAAGAGCCCCCCCCCCACACACATCACGCAGTAATTGCATCAAATATTACAACAGTCCTGAAATTGCAAATGAAGAATCCCTGCTGGAAATTCTTTATGCAACTAAAGAGAAATAAGCAATGGTGTGTCAAACCTTTAACGAACCAAACACAAGTTGGTACTGGTACAAATAGCTCAGGAAATGGCAACTCTGACTTGTAGCAATAAGGAAGATTGAGGCGATACTACCTTCGAAACAAAAATCCTACTCCTGGTCAGGTAGAAGTTAACTCTATATAGTCTTGTAAAATAAGAATAGAGGAATGCTAGAGTCGGCATGTAATGATCAATATAAAAATAAAAATAAAATAAAACAATTTGCAGCAAAATCACGGTTGGTTCATATGTACTTTCACTGCTTACAATGCATCACAATTTATTTTAAATGTTCATCAAATGATTATATGTCCAATGCTTTTCATTCTGGTCTTGGCACAACAAGATTTCACCTTAATATGATTCCAAAGAGCAAACTATTTCAACAAAAAACCTCACCAGGAATCATGATCTATATGTTCATAATACATAACTAAGTACCGTTTGGGTAACTTAATACATGATCTAAATCGGATCTAAAGTAATAATATATAAAGTGATAATATGGTAGAATGTTTGGTAGGCTCAAATTACTTGTATATAAATGTTATTTGGTAACTTATTTTAAATGTGATGAATTGATGAATAATGATAATTTTAGACATAAGGGTGAGATAGGTGAGGCTAATTAATAAAGAATATTTTTGTAATAAAAGTAAATAGTGTAATATTTATTTTGGTGTTTAGTTAGAATTAGTAGGACCTACTTATGAAACAATAATAAGTTGTAGATAAGTTGTAGATAATAAAATTATAATGATCTGAAATTAATAAGGTGAAACAAACGGCCTAAAATATATATTATTAGATAATGAACAAATAATAAGGTTACCAAATGGTGCCTTAAAGGGCGAGTTTCCTTGGATTAAGGCTTAAAGATTTTGGTAGTAATAAAAATAAAATAAATTAATGATAATGATTATAATAATAATAATAGTAATGATAATTATGATGATGATGATAGTAAAAAAAATATAAATTATGGGAATAATAATAGTAAAATAATAATAATAACAACAATACATTAAAATTTTCAAATCATATCATATCAGAAAAATCAAACATAATACACTGGCCCTAAGCCCTTTAAAGACGATATAGAAATGAGTAGCAATGGCATAGGGAAACCAAGAATGGCATGTCTAGATTATTTTACAAAAATTGTTATGAATCCTCAGAAATTGTAGTGTGAAATCACAGCATACTTCTGCACATGCTATTTAAGACCATATAAAAAATAATACACAGCAGCATAAGAAACTCAAAATTCGGCTAACAGTTAGTCAAAGAGTATAGCAAGTCAAAAGTTTTCCCTTGATCCTACCTATTAGATCAAGGAAAATCACGACAGAGCACAATATCACGCTTTGAAATCCAGAGACAAAATTGGCAAAAACTAACACTCACAACAAAACTCAACAATAAGGTTTATCTTTGTCATTTGCTGGAAAATAAATACATAATATAGTAATAGCATTGCAAAGAGCGACTTCCTACATATAGATCTCTATGATGAAACCATCCTCATCCTCACATAGCATATCATATATTGGATTGTTCAGTTCACAAAGAAAGCAACCAACACCCCTTTATCCTATGCAAAAATCAGCAATTTCAATGACAGGACCACGGCAGATTACTCCAAGTTATTGCCAGAGTTAGGCAAAAGACATGGTAACGATAAAGGGGAAAAGAGCATACTAAAAAATCTACAAGAATCAAAAAAATGCACAATCTACAAGTCCTCTGCAGGAGACAAAATCCAAGGTAGTTTATTAAGCAATGTGAACACACTCCACAGATATCCATGTAGTCTATTTAGTAATGGGATCACAGATATCCACATGGTTTATACTTCAGAATGGGACTGCATATATAGATAAGCATTAGTATTGGAGACAGACAAACTATTGCACCCATAAATCTGAAAATTTTCATAAATTTAAATTTTCCATAATCAAAAATACTTTACAATTGTAGAAAACAATGAACAAGAACATCCTAGCAAAGCATATATGTTTGATTCCTGAAAATTGAGACATGCACCTAACTAAGTTCCCATGCAACAAAACGACTGAAACAATAGACCAACCTTGCTCTAGGTTCATATCCAGGTATGAAAGAAAAGGTTAATGAAGAAATATATTATCCCAAAAAAAGGGGGAGCGGAGGGGAGGTTCTTTTTTGGAACCAGATCCAGAGCAACATGAGGCAATGATACAGCAAACAAGGCACACACAGATATCTTAGAGAATGACATTAAGTAATGCATACATTACTATAATAAGGTTAACACCTGAAATGAGAAGATTAGTTTTCAGAATTGACAGATAAAGTATCAGAGACCATTATAAACTGAACAATTGCATTTATCAATGTCCTTGGAGTAAAGCATATCTATTTGTAATGTCTAATTTGTGTAAATCCAGACAAGCAACGCCTAACCCTATGACCTACATGCTTTCCTATTCTCAAATCAATTAAACTCCCCAGGTCGAAAATAAAGCATCATACATCCATGCCAACAGGTACATTTTCAGACAAATGAAAAGGACAACTTCTACGGTATTAGTGATGCATGGGGAAAAAGAAATTCAAGGTATTTTTTCAAGCTTAAGATATTTAATCATTTTTCTTCTGATGAATTTGAACAATGGTTCTTCACTTGAAGCTACTCCATGAAATCACATAAGTAATGACACTCATCTTTTTAATGCGCCGACTCTCTGGCATGACAATCAATGCTAAAGTAATCATTGAAGTTGTTGATGAAACAGACATGAGGTAGTAAGGCTATTGTTTTTTAAGTTGTTGACGACAGAGTCAATTATACCAAACTGACCAAGGTGAAAGAATATAATACCAAGTTAAAAGGCTATCCATCCCACAAGTCCAAGTTTGTTGATGTGATGCAACACAAGATATTACGAGAGTTGAAAAAATTGCATAGATTGTTGCTCGGAGCAAATGGAGATATTCAGGACAGCCCATTGGCAAATTCTAGGCATGGATCTCCTACCATGAACCATGCCTACGAGCCTATCCTTCATGCTCATAAACGAAGTGAAGCAACACCCCTTATTGCTAAGGAAGGCAGCAACTGCACATTCCACCAGCAACCATGTGAGCAAATGACCTGCCCATAGAGGAAAACTCAATATGACCTCCATGGTGGAACAAACTACGTACATTGATTTGAGGTTCTTTGCTCAAGAACCAAATTCGTTCATTAATTACTCTTGCTTTCTCCTGAGATTTTTACACACATTTTAACCTTAAAGTGTCCTACGTATAAGCTACCAAGGAAATCAAACAAGGCCTTAAACCGAAACGCTGCAAACTTAGCCACTATGTATTTCACGGATAAGAGAATATTTTTTTTGAATGATGGATGACTTGACATTAATAATTCTCATATCCTTTCGCAGTAAAGGATGTTCACTAATACATATACACACCAAAGTCAGTTGTTAAACTCCCCAGAAATCACAAAACAAAAATGGTAGTAGGATCTAACGATCCTATGTAGAATAAGTAGAATCTTACAATCTACATATTCACTATAATTTTTTATCTATTTACCTTAAAATCTATTTTTACTTAAAATCACAAAACCCTATTATATTGCAGATACTATATATTGACCATCAACCAATATGAAGGAAACACATGCGAGATATTATCAAGTCGATTGTTGGAAAAAAAAATATACTTACAAAAAGTCCAAAAGCTATATGCAAAGTAAAACAAATATATTACATTAGTGATGTTATTTGTTTACTAATTTCTATTTAGTACATAATTGTCTTTTTTATTTTCTTTTGTGGTATTGTCAGCTTTATTTTTATTCATAGTCGGTAGAACATATTTTTGTATGCATGTTATCAATAATTTGTGCTGCTCGTTTCTTGCTAATTGCTACAACTTGATTAGTGACCAAATAAGAGATTAAGAGTGAGTTTTTTTAGTATTATTTAACTTCGATTATAGAATTTTTTAGCATATAAGTATATCGAAATCATATTTTTATAGCATTTGTGGGATCTTACAATTCTACAATCCGATTATCCGATGCGATTCCAATGACCTCTAGCAATTCTAGGTAGAATCTCAATTCTAACGGCCTACAATCACCATGATCTCGCAACATAGCGAGATCTTAGAAGATTTTCTAGGGATTTTGGAGAAGTTATTTTATGCGGCTCCTTTGATTATATATTCTTTGATAAATAATCATGTCTCAAATATCTCTTATTTTTTAGATTCTTCTCATCTAACATTTTCAAATAGTTTTCTTTTGTTCTTTCCAAATTACAATCAAGATAGGTTTTCATCCCATTAAGATCATGGATTATCATTCAAAACTGGACATTCATAATAAAAATATTGATAGAAATAGAACTACATTACATCTATCTGTTACCCAAATGAAACACCTAAGTAATACAAAATATTTCAAAAATAGAATAATGAGAAATCCAATTATCTTACTTATGTGTTTCCATAGGTCCACTTTACCCATCGGCCATCTTCCCAGCTAAAAATGGTACTCAGTCAATTTCAATGTATTTATAGATTCAACATTACCTTGTTCTTTCTTTTAAGAATTTTATATATATAGATGTAATAAAAAAAATCTTTTTATTTCTAAATTATACTCAAGATATTTTTTCAACTAAAACAAACCTATAAGTGCTTACCTAATTAATGCAAGTTAATCCCTCACCCCCACATATGGATAAATATTTGTAAGACAAAAACAATTCAATGAAACATTACAAAAATGATAAGTATTGATGAAATAAAAATAGACAAGAAACAAGATGGGTATACATCTACTTGTCTCATCCCACACATTTACATTTGGTCTAAATGCATACAAAAACCGAATTTTCACCCTTAAGCATCAACACCAATTAAAGAACAATAAATTAAGTCACTTTTATTTTCAACTTATTCTAAATAATATTTTATTTTAATATTTTGGATAGATTGCATTTAGGTATATTGACATTTAACCTAATATTTTTCAAGTACCCTATATTTTGCATAATTCCACTTAGAAACCTTATTTGAGTTAATATTCACTTGAGTACTTAAATGAGTGCCTACACGTAGTTAGAAATATGATTATTTTCATCATTTAGACACAAGTAAAAATAAATTCAAATATGAAGATGCCTAAGTGGAATAATTTAAAAGATAGGGTGTACACAAAATATTTGGGCAAATGTTAGAATATCTAAATAGAATTTATCCACATTTTTATTATAATAAGTTACAAACAATGGATAGCCTCCACCCATCGGTCATCCTCTTCAATGTCTATTTAATTCTCCTAATCCATCTAATATCCTATGTATTATGTTAATCTAGCCTAGCTTGCTAGGATATTGAGCTCAAAATATGTTGTCACATAATTAATCGCCATTTTTATTTAATAATCTAATAGATATGATATATTGTAAGAGATCCTATAGATTGTGAAATATTGTAGGAGACCCTTTTATAGATTGTAAAATACTTTCATTTTCAATTAGTATAGATCCTAAAGTTTAATTGTTTTATCTCAATAAAGAAAATAACATCTTTACAATTCTAGCTCGTGAAGTTTAAGTAGTGTTGTAGTGTTTCAATTAAATACAAGTCAAACCCATAGCATAGATAATAAAAATCAATAAGCAACGAACAAGGCCTCAAATTCAAAGTTAGATGTAAAGGTATGTTTGGTTTTTGTGAATCAAAAATACTATTTAATCCTAGTTTCATTTTGCACTAACATAATGGCCAAGTTAGTAACAAGCTTCTGAATACCCCTTCTAGTCCCCTTTCGATGTCTTGCTAAGCAAAATAGAGTTGTGCTGGAACTTATTTAATGAAATCCATGCATTATTGTTTCATGACATTCATGCATTAGCTAAGTACATTATTAGATCATATTTATCCTAATTATTGTGTTTGTGTTCCTGTGTATTATGTGCATGTATCTAATATATTATGTACCTTTATCTTAGTTATTATGTACATGTATCTTACTATGAACATATACCCACCATCCTTGCAACTACTATCTTTTATTCTCTAATATGGTACCTTAGCTGCCCTAACCTGCTTCCACCTACAGCGCAGCCTTTGTCCACCATGTTTGAAGCTCAGACAAAAGGCAAATTTGAAGGGCTCACCTGAAAGCTACTTTAAATTTCAATTTCAAATTTGACCCCACCTTAGACACTAAACCAACAAAATGGAAGGGCACACATAAAAGCCAGTCTGAATCTCAATTTGAAATTTGAAATGATCTTGGAGACTAAAGCAAAAAATGGAAGCCTTGCATGAGGCTAAATATGTTCCTTTAAGCAAATAAAAAAGGGATCACCACCTAAAACCGTTGAAAATCCAAATCAGGGTTATTAGATATAACTGATACTTCCCTTGCTCATCTTGTCATTTTCCCTACTCTCTTCCTTGGATCCATTATTCAAAAGTTTCAGGTCATTTGACATGTTTTTCACACCTGTTTCACATTTATAACCTTTGTTCTGATCATGAAAAAATGCTTAGCATAATTTTTAGTCTGTGATAGCATGTAACGTTGCGGCAAATATACCTAGAACCATTACTTACCATTACTCAAAGACTATTCTTCTTGTTCCAAAATCAAAATGTAACCTCTTATCAGTTAGTGAAATATCCAGAAACTCTCCTTTGACATTTTTTCTGAATTTCACAAAATCGCATTATATTTTCTCGGATCATGGATTGGCTCGGATAAGGTGTTGCCGCTAGTTGTTGGTTGTTTACATTTGTTATGAAATTAAACTTACCAAACAATAAAGTATGAAAAGTTGTGACTAGAAAGTTGTTGTTTAAGACCACACATATCTCAAGGAAGAGAATTGGCTGTGCTAGAATGATCAACGGTGACATGGTCTCTACCTTTTTGAGGATGATGACAAACAATATAGATGCTTAAGGTTTGACAAGTAAAGAGCTCAATTAAAAAACAAATATTGCTTTGGCATTATAGACTAAGACACCTAGTTATACTTGTAAAAATAAATAATAATAATAATAATAATAATAATAATAAATAAATAAATATATAAAATTTTGTTGTGTGGTGTGGATTATTCTCAGTTTCATTGTGAAACTTGCAATGTCGTTGGACTTTTTATCCTTCTAGGAGCCTTCAAGAGTCGGGACCTTATAACTTGATCCATGGCAAGGTTTGGGGTCCCTCAAGGTGGGATAATTTTTCCAAGAACCTTCACGGAGATGATACTCATTTCCATTGGATTCATTTAATGCACAAGAAAATGAACTTAAACATTGTATTTCACTTTGAAAAACCAATTTTGAACTAAAATTGGCATTCATCATGTTGGCGGTAGCAATGAAAATTTAAAAATATCGCACGAAATATCCGTGTTATAGCATAATCACTCTTTTATCCATATGCTCATGTCCTAATGATGTTTTGCAACGAAGTTTTCTATTATTACAATTTTACCCTTAAATTTCCTAATATTTTTTGTTTCTCTCTATCTCCATCTACACCATACCTTCTTCAGCTTCCACCTTGCCGTACCTTCTTCATCTCCAACCACACACTCAAAATTAACCAACCAGTAAAACCATAACATTCCAAAAACAAAACAGAAAGTAAAATACTCATTTAACACCAAGAAATCAACCATTAAAATCAAACCATTTCAAATAATAATTATTAAGCAAAAACCCATAAGCATCCCCCCAATTCTGTCACATATGATATAACTAGTCCTCACCAATCATTGCGTCTCTTAAAGCCACTAAGAAGGCATTGATCCTCACCGTTTGCCGAAAATGAAAACTATAAAAATATTCAACAAAATGGTCGACAAAATTGTAAGAAAAAAACACAAGAGAAGAAGAAAGGAAATAAAGGTATTCTCAACACTTTTGGTTGGAATATTACTTCAATTTATTGTGGGAAAATCCAATGACAAAGGAAAAAATGATAAGGGGCAGTATATGCATAACAACTTAAACACAAGGGCATGTCAAGTATGCCCAAAAAGGGAGTGGGTAAATGGTGTAATTTTGCTATAAAATAGTGGTATTTCATGTTTGAAATTTAACTGAGTTCTTGGGAATCTTTTTAGAGAAAAATGGTTACATTGTCAATCTATCCGTGCTGATATTGAGCATTGAAACAAACATCGATGCGCTCATGTTTACAATGCATGTCCGTAAATACCTTAGGGGAGAAGCTATGGTAACAACATCATATTTAGTGAATGGGATGCATATTCGTGTTGTTAACTATGGTATACCCCTGGCTGTCCAAAAAGGTTTTTCCATGAGACATATCCAGTCTAGTCTGCCTTGTAGAATTTATTGGTTCACTGCTTATGTACATTTATCTAGTAAAGCCAAAGATTGATTCACGGGCTAACAAAATGTGTTTTTGTAAAAAACATGTACATAATAAATAGGGATATGAATGTAATAAATAAGATGAATCCCATCCGATAATGTCCCTAGAACCTCACTAAATAATAATGCATGGACTCATTCAGTAAACTTCATAAATAACAATTCAATAACCAACTCACAACTCACTTGAACATGTCTTGGCCTTTAATGTAAACAACATACACATAGCTAAATAAAGACCAAAACCAAAACAAAGTGACAAATGCTTGACAAGCCTTTGAAATGCATACAGATATAACTATATAACAATTAAGTTGTCTCAATAATGCAACAAGCACAAGCATGCAAAGCTTATTCATGCGGGTTTACCACAAGGTATAGTCGTTAGTTCCTTAAGTAAGAATGGATAATGCATCGCCATGCCAAAAGAACAATAAGGCAATTAGCCATACTAATAAAATCAGTTTCCAAACATTAATCAGGCAACTATCGATGTTTTTTATGCCAATTCCTCACAAGAAACTAACAAGGGACTGGGCCCACCATGACACCGTCTATAATTAAAATGAATTTTATAACTATTGTAGAATATGGTTCTCAAAACTAAAATCCATCCCAAGATAGTACTGCTATCACAACTAAACCAGAACAATGCCCATGTGCATTGATCCGTAGCACAAGGATGACATAACAATAGCAAGCAATTCGGGGCCGATCATGAAATAGTGAGACAAGATTATCGCACCTGAAAGTTGACTATCCGACTTTCCTTCGCCATCTCATGTGTTGCTACTCAACCATGCATCATAAAAAAATGTATATTGCCTCCTTACTCATTGTATCTACTACAAAATCATCTACAAACAACAAATAAACAAAACTACTTAAACAAAATTATGAACTTTAAAGTCATCATAATTCAATCAAATTATAAATTAAAAAAAAATCAAAAGTTAATCTTTCACCTAAATCTTTCTTGTAGTGTCCAAGGAGAAAGAGGCTGCACTCTAACAAGGTTGTGCACTTGTGCTACTTAATAGATTCTAATAACCATTACAATTTACGTTCAAAAACCTGAAAGTTATAAATTATGCTCAGGGAAAGAAATTTTGATTCTCGCACATCAAAGGAGAACCATTCCCAATGAAATGGATGATCATTTCCGAAAGAAGCATACAGCCACTCAATTAGATTGCTAAAATGAAAAACCAATTTTCTTTGGAAGGTCACCA
Organism: Tamarix austromongolica; assembly: GCA_039764185.1. Classification (NCBI taxonomy): domain Eukaryota; kingdom Viridiplantae; phylum Streptophyta; class Magnoliopsida; order Caryophyllales; family Tamaricaceae; genus Tamarix; species Tamarix austromongolica. The sequence continues at coordinate 17,169,195 of CM077811.1, forward strand.
CAAACCTCCAACAACAATAAATAAAGAAAATAATAACAATAATAAGATCAACTGGATTAGTTGGAGGATCTTTTGCATTTTATCATACGAAACTCTCCCCCTATGTGTAGAGTAGCTTTATGATGATAAGAGAGAATAGGGGAGTCAAATAATTAAAGCAGATTATTGTTGACAAAGTGGTGCGCACACACTACGTTTCCAAGATTTTTGCCCAACGGTAAACAGCCCACTATGGTCTGTTGGGTAACCCCATATCTGAGTACAAGACACTGAAAGTAATAATGGTTTAGCAACTTATCGGATATAATTGATGTATATTGACAATATTGGACACGTGATATTTTAATAAATATTATTCTGATTAATTTGTTATTTAAAACTATAATTAATATTTTTTGTATTGATTAATTATTTATAATTATGATTAATATTATTGTTAATAATTATTATTTTATCATTACAATTAATAGCTATTATTATTAATTAATTGATTATGGATATAATTAATATTATTTGTATTGATAAATTAATTACAATTAAGACTAATAATACATTTATTAATTATACTTAATAATTATAACTAATATTACTATTATTAATTCTTTCTTTATAATTATAATTAACATTATTATTTATAAATTATGCTTAATATTATTCTTTTAAGCAATTTATTTATCATTAAAATTAATATTATTTTTATTGATTAATTATTTATAGTTATAATTAAATATATATTTTTATTAATTATTAATTTATAGTTAAAAAAATACTACTCTTAGTGATTTGCTATTTCAAAATTAGAATTAATATTTTTCGTATTGATTATCTATTTATTATAATTATTAAAATTATTTTCATTAAATACTAATTTATCATTACAATTAATAGTTATTATAATTAATTATATAAATACAATTATAATTAATATCATTTGTACTCATTATTTAATTACAATTAAGAATAATAATGTTTTCATTAATTATAACAAATATTATTCTTATTAGTTATTTCTTTATGATTATTATTAACACTATTTGTAATGATCATAATTAATATTATTCTTCTAAATATTCATTTATCATTAAAATTAATATCTGTTGTACTGATTACTTATTCTTAATTATGATTAATATTTGTTTATTATTAATTCATATGTATAATAAACATTATTCTTATTAATATTTCATTTAAAATTATAAATAGTATTTATCATATTGATTAATTATTTATAACTATGATCAATATTATTTTTAAAAATTATTAATTTAGCATTAAAACTAATATTATTGTTATTAGTTAATTATTTATAACTAAAATTAATATTATTTGTATCAATCATTTAATGATAATTAAGACTAATATTATTCTTATTAAGTATTTCTTTATAACTATAATTAACATTATTTGTAATAATTATGATTAGTATTAATCTTATAAACTATTTATTTATTAATAAAATATATATTATTTGTATCAATTAATTATTTATAATCATGAATCATGATAATTTTATTAATTATTAATCTATAGTTATAAATAATATTATTCTTATAAATTTGTTATCTATTTTAATAATTAATGTTTTTTGTATTTATTAATTATGTATAATTATGATTAATATCATTTTAATAATTTAATAATTTATCATTACAATGAATAGGGTTGTTATTAATTATAATTTAGACTAATAATATTTTTATTAATTATAATTAATAAACTATAGTTGGGTAGGAGAAGACAAGGGATTTGAGTGGTGGTCGATACATAATATATGGGTATAATAGTCATAGTATAGGATATCTTAGATATTTAGTAAAAAATAGTAGGATTTACATATGAAGTAATAATATGTAGTAGATAATATAGAAATATAGTTATAAATAATAAAATGCAAAATAATAATGAGGACTAGTTTATTTGGTTTATAAAATATAGTTATTACAAGGAATGGCAATGGGTCAAGGACAAGACATCCCCATCCTTGCTTTCCAAATGGATTCCCAATTCCCATTTTTTGTAACTAGTGAATCCCACACCCCAAATCTGTGGGAATCAAATCCTCATTTCCATTACAAATCTTTGTGGGGATCAAATTTCGGTCCTCATACCTGAAACTCGTACCCAAAACCTACCCAAAATCAATCCAATTTTACCATGTTCCATAAAAATTTGAATAAAAAAGAAAAAATATCATTAACAACTAGATATCACACAAGTGAAATAATTGATAGTAGCACTAGCTATCCAATTATTCATGAATAAAAAACTCATCCTTATTCACCAAATTTATATGTAACAATTTTTTATCAAATATAAAACCATAAATATTCTAGACAAGTTCAGGAATGGGGATGGTATCCCGAGACTCTCGTCCCTGCCCATCCTCGGAAAACATCCCCAAAAATTCCGCAAACCTTAACTGAAACCTAAAATGCTATCCCAAAACCTACCTCAATTTGGGCTTTCCCTACTGCCTCGTTTAGTTTGGGATGAATGGGGGTTAACCTCAATAAGGTAAGTCGGAATTAAAGTTTCACCTCCGTTCACCCCAATTAACCTCAATTTTGTTAACCTTCAATTTTGAAGGTAACGGAAGTGTAACAAAAGTGAAGGTGAAAACATAGGTAAACTTTATATCTCATCGAACAAAAATGCCTCCAATCTAATTTGTCTCCAAATTAATACATGGGACTTATATATTTAATACAAGGATATGAATGTCATTTATTTTATTTTTTAAAACTTCATTTATCTCATTCCAAACGGGATTTTTAAAACATTCACGCTTATTCACCCAGGTTAGGTTAATATATTCTAAACAATATTTTAAAACATTACTTCGATTCACCTACATTTCCTTCACCTAGGTTAATTTTTAATGTTATTCTCATACCAATGCACTCCAATCCAAACGGACTTTAAAAGCCCCAAATGCATGAAAAATTGTCATCCCTAGCCATCACCCTTATTGTTTTCTAAATTTTCTAATACAAACAAACAATTCTCCACCCACTTTCCTTAGCACGAACAAATACATTTTATAAATGAATCCACTTTATTTTTATTTTTTATAGCAATGGTACCCCAAAATAATATTCATAAATATATATCATCTTACACATTAACTTTCATACAATCTTCTATATTTCTCTATCTCTTATCAATCAATTATCTCTTATTGCTCTTCTTTTTCCCCTCATTAGCCATTTTATTAAGTTAAAAGTAATCCAAACATCCAAGGTCAACTGTAATTCCCAAAATCCAAATTTCTAAAATATTTAGAGATCCCAAAATTATTAAAATCCAAATTATTCAAACTCATATAATCAAAAATTATCAAATTTCACCAACCTCCAAATACTTCACTACAATTTAATTTGAGTTTCCAATATTTTAAAATTTTCAAAATTTTAATAACACCATCATATCGTGATATCAAAACAGTATAACTCTACTCCAACTTTAGTCAGCCATCCAATTCCTCAAACATGTGCTTCGATAAGGAACTATCAATTTCCAGTATTTTTCAACTAGGATCAGATGGAAAACAGTACTTTAAATGAGGAACCAAACAAAATTAAATTATATAGTAGACGGTTCAAAAACGAAGAGGAAGTCCTCATTAGTGGATACTAACAAGTTTCAACATGCCTGACGGTAAGAAACAATCAGAAACATTATCATTTTTTGGAGGCATAGGAGTTCTTTTAAGAATTTCTAGAGGTGGGTCCCAATGAAGTGAAGCTCCTCTACAATTGAAGACTCGATATCAAAAGCTAAATAGAGATGTCAGAAAGTGGGTCAAGTGCTATAGTCAAACTTGCAAGAGCAACTAAAGTGGCACCGGTAACAATAATACAAACAAACTCAACCAGATGCATTAACTACACAAACACAAGTATAAAAAAGCAATTGGCCATGCGCATACTTGGCAACTTATGAAGGATCATCCAAAATTGATGGCGTTGAATAAGGGTATTCATGGAAATTCTTCATCAATGCGAAGTTGGATACATACACTGACTCATCAGACGCTTATAATTCATAAATGAAGCACGAGCGATGCAACCTATGGGCCCAAAAGCAGCAAAATGAAAGGCAAAGGGGCATGCAAAAGCAAGTGCCCAAAATGATCACGATGAAGCAAAACAGACAAACGCATTTGGGAATGCTTTTAGTAAAACTAAAATATGATTGAGGGATAAGGAAATGGTTGAAGCGAGGTAATTAAAGTAGAAGAAGCTAGATATAACTATCATGTGACATGACAAATCAGATATGCCCGAACATGTCATATAGAATATGGTATGTATGCATAATGGGCAACATCTATCAACCCACATCCACAAGAAATGAAGAGAAAATTGTTCTCCTAGCATCAAAAAACATCAAGGAAACACGATGAGTGTGCATTTAGAGTATACAAGGGTGTTTTACAATTGCTCATAGTCTATCACACATCAGGGACAAAGGACATGAAAACAATGAAGCATATAAAACATAGGTGCATCATATTTTATATTATAGTTGTTGAGGATGAACAAGATACATGCTTGGGTAATTATGGTCCACATATATTTGACAACACCAACAATGATATCCCAACTCCTATCGGCTATGTTTAATCATGGCATAACAATGGATGTCAATTCTCACCTACAAGAAACTCCTAAAGTCTATAATCCTATGACACATCATCAACTTGGAGCAAACTTGGTGAAAAAGTGTAAATGATTCTTGATTTCAATAATAAGGTTTTGCAGAACTTAGTATTATGGAGAAATATTTTAATTTTAGCTATTATCTATGTATTTTGGAGCATGTCATATTAATATTTTATTCTATGTTGTAATATATATGTAATGTTAGAGTATACCATATTGGTTTTATATGTTCTAATATTTATGAATATATGACTTTATCATACTGGTATTTTATATTGTGATATTCACATAATGTTAGAGTAGGGCATATTGGTATTTTATGTTGTTCTAACATGTATATGATATAATAACTCAACTCTGGAAATTATTATCAAAAATTATCTACTCCTTGTCTTCTTATTGTAGTATTAAGATATATGTTCGATAAAAAATAAAAACAATTTATTTTATTATATAGAACATTCTCACAATTCTAAAATATCCAATAAAAGCTTCTAGTATATATATTTTTTTAAATAAACATAAAATAAAATATTCGATTACAAATTACTATCTGAAATTATAATAGTTAGGCATTGATCCAAAAAAAAAATCAAATTAATGTGTGTTATTATCGAAGATACAAAAAGCCATTGGTGTAAAGAAGGGGAGTATGGGGGCATAAAATTGGTAAAACTTGAACAGCGTAGAGATTTATTAAAGTACAATGATCCCTCGAAACTTACTTTATGAAGTTGCTCTAAGCCTCTAACAGTAACAAAATATAAACGTGACGGGTTGAAGTTAGGCAAAAGATGGAACAGATTCCGTGTCAGTTTTCGCGTCGCTAGATAAAAAATAAAAATAAAAAAAAATCTAGAGAACAACATATAGAGAGTTACAAATTGTTACTAGAGAGAGAGAGAGAGAGAGAGAGAACTTGTCTCTTCAGTACCCACTCGGCCATATTAAACAGCTGATAAAGCAAGTGAGAAAATTCTCAGCGCAATGGCACCATTCTTGCATCTGATACAGCCGAATACAAATCCAGAAAAGGGGGAAAAGAAGAGGGAAACATAATTGAATATAAAAGCAGACCATGATTCGGCTTACCTTTTCAATCATGAGGGAATTGCATAATTACAGCCGTTGAATGAACAAGGAAAACACAGTAAATCAAACCTGAAAACAATTGAAAACTAAAAATAAGGTGAGTAGCAGATAAACGCAGAAACTAGCCAGCATATATTCGTCGGAAACAAAATACCGCTGGACTTTGTAACCCGATTGCAAGCATCGCATGCCATGCGATTAACGCCGTAAGGTTTTGCCGAAATTGAGCATCGAACGGCCGGCAAAAACGCGATAGGACCAGCCATGAGAAGACTAGCGACGAGCAAGCAAATTAACATAATCATTTTCTCTTTTGCATGATGATGAAAGAATTATTATTCTGTTTTTGACTGTGTGGGAGATGCCCTAGCAGAAAAACAATGGCAGTTCGACAGCTATTGGGAGAGAGAGAGAGAGGGGACCATCGGAATTTGGATTGCGTTGCGAAATATCTGAGCCTCGGGTCAAAATATCCTGGCATGGTTTATTTTAGGTCTGCGTTTGCTCGACGCTTTTTAATTTCACCAAAACCGAAATTTTTTTGTCTGGCCGTGCGTCACACCCGGGGCAAATCTAGATAAGATAATAATATAAGCCCACCAAAGTGTAACAACAGCACGCATAAACAATAATAGAAGCTACCAGAATTGAATCCGTCTTTCATAAAACGGTCCGACATTAATCCTAATTGTTTAATATGTAAAGGGTCAAACTAAGAATTTTGTTAAGCTTTATGGCCATTTGGGTTAGAAATAGTTTGATTTGATCTAGTTTAGTCTTTAAATCAAACTAAAACATATACTTATAATTTAAAAAGAAAATAAACAAAATTAAATTATTTTTTAAATAATTTAAACCAAACTATACTAGTGATTTATAATTTAATTATATTCAATTTATGGATTTTTTATCTTAAATATCAAGAATTGATTATTCAACCTATAATTATTGTAATATTCTTATGAAAATTTAAACTAATGAACGGTCTAATAATTAATGTATTGTAAACTTATATAGATATAGTTGTGTGTGTGTGTGTAAACTTTTATAGTTGTGTAATCTCTAATTATTTTAAATATGTAATAGATAACAATAAAGGTAAACATGAATATTTTTAAAGATATAATTAAGAGAAAATTTGTTATAAAAAAATGCATAATGAATACATAAACTTACATCATAACTATTACTTAAAATTACACTAAATAATACTCACTTAATGGTAATTTTACCAATTAGGTTCATACACACATACATACATACATATATGGTTTACGATCATAATTTAATATTTCATACCATGACCAGACTTTTTAAAAATATATATATAAACCAAACCATAAGTTTTTAAACCATAAAATTACTGGTTGGTTTGGTTTATGATTTGAATCATTTTATGTTCACTCCTAATTTGAAATCGATGGTGAATCATGGCGTATATAAATTTTAAAAATTTATCTAAGTGAAAAAATAAAGTTGAATCGGGGTGAAATTCTAAATATATATTTTAGATAATATTAATATAATTTGGTTGAATTGAAATGAAAGTGTTTAACTTCTTTTTGGATTGAGATGAATAAAGGTTAAAAAATAAAACAAATGGTATCCATACCCTATTATTAAAAAGATAAGATAAGAAAGAGATATCAAGTTAGAGATATTTTGGTTCGATCATATATAAATTTCATTTAAAGGGGTGGTATATAGTATAAAATAAATAATTGCCTTAGTAAGTTATACTATCAAGGGGTTACTTGTTAGGAGATACTTCATAAGAAGTAATAAGATTTTATATTTGGTATCATGGTATGTATATGATCTCCTTCCCAAAAAATAATAATATTTTATATTTAGTTAAATATTTATTTTTATTTTAAAATGCAATGGTAAAAAAGCAAGTAGTACTCAAATAGTAGGATTTTTGTGTATATAGTTAAATAAGTTAAATAAGTAATTGGGCAAAAAATAGAGTCAAATAGGTATGGAATTCATATTTGACTTCCATCTCTTTCCGATTAGAGATGGTAATGGATTCCGGACCTAACCCATACTATAATAACCCATTTCTAACTAGACATAATTATATTTAATAATGTGTAAGTGTATTATTTTATATGTAATTAATTACATAAGTAATTTTAGGATATTTTATGACTTCAAGATTATTTTGAGTAGTTCTATAGTAATTGTGATTTTACGGTTAGGTACACTTTCCTTATAAAATATTGTTTATTTATGTTAAATTTTAACATAGACATTGAAAAATATTCTTATAAAATTTTATTTACGTCCTAAATGGGTTGAGATATAAATATAGAAATTTTTATTTTATTTTATTTGTATTTGCTATCCCTTTTGAATTGTATACGTAAAATATATAATTAATGAATGTTAGCTAATAAACATATCAAATTTATTTTAAAAATTAGTAAAAATTATATTTATGTTTGAAATTATAATATAGGAGGATATGGAAAGTTTCATGATTTTAGGAATAGTTTTGGTATTTATTTTCTTAATTACCTTATAAGCTTGTTATTTCACTATCGGGTGAATATTTTATATATCAAAGCTTGTCTTAAATTCATGAAATGTTGCATGCAATTAAAATATTATTTTAATTTTTTCCATAATTTTTTGTAATATTATGAACTTTTTTCTATTTTTCTTAATTTTATCCTCTTTATTAATCGTTCTACCACTAAAAATAATCTATAAATCCTAAATTTACTGTTTACATACAAAATTTCTTCTCTACACTTCCATGATCAAATTTAGTATCAATTTGATCATTTTCATATTCATTCAACCAAATTTTGAGCCAAATTTACTTTCATACACTTTCTAATTATGTTAATTGTGTCCTTTTTGGTTTTTTTGGACCCATCCTTCTTCAATTGCATTCCCCATTATTAAATATGACCTTGAACCTTCACACCATCACCTCCCTCGTCCCTTGGTTGATTGCTTGATTTTTATAAAACTTCATTCAATATAAATACATTCCACCACCTTACACACTCAACCACAATGTACTTTGGCATTCAAGTGTTGAACAGGCTACCTCTCCAACTCTTTTGGCTATAGATTTTTAGTTTCTCCATCCCCTATTTATACCACATTTGTCTTTTTTTTTCATTTATCATTTCTCTCATTTGCTCCTATTGGTTGCTCCCACCTCTCTCTTCATTTTGATTATTTTTGCTAAGTGTTCTTAAACTTTATTGAGCCTATAACTAAGACCCATCATCCTCTCTTTCTCCTTATTATCTTGTTTCCACTTCTACATTTCCTTCTATCTAGCCATTATTTACTTTTAAATAAGTAAAGAAGGTTATAATTTTGGTTAAATTGTGAAGTTGTCAACTTTGTCTCCTCATCTCATGTCTCTACTTTTTTAAGGCGTTTAAATTCTTTTGTTGGTTATTTATTTTTTATTTTTCTATTTGTTTTTTGAAAGAGGTAACCTGTATGTTCCTACTAAATATGTAGAAATAATGTGATAGCATGTTGGGAGTTTTCTATGTTATGATTAAGTGTAATGTATACTTCCTTGTAATATCATGAAAAATATGTGTGCACCATGTATTGTTATTAACTTATCTAAGTATGTGATCCTGTATTTTTATGAAATAGCATGTTATTTTTTTTAATATATGTATGATAGCATGTTATAATAAGGTTGGTTGCGGTAAAATAATTATACATGATTATGATTTTATATGTTAAATGGACTTAAATGTATTTTAGGGGAAAATGGTAATTTTGTCACTTTTGAAAAAATTTCAGGATTGTAATTTTATATTAGTGTGCCTATTTTAGTGTTATATAGTCATATTATGGATTTCGCTTAATTCTGATGATAATTGGTATTATAATGAGAAATTATTGAGTAAATAATATATAAAGATATTTTGGTCATTTATGACTTATTATGCCCAAAAGTGTGAATAATTAGATTAGGATGACCTTAATGGATTCATAGGTTGATTTTAGTGTTGACTTTAACATTGGCTTAGATCGTTAACCTTACGGCCAACTTGAATGATTAGAAATAAAGGAAAAATGGTGAAGTATGGAATTGGAATCTTTGTGCATTATATGATATTTTATGATCATCTTATGAAAATAGTAATATTTTAAAGTAAACAACCTAGAGAATTAGGAATGGTTTCTCTTTAAGGTTATCTACCTTAGAGATGAGGTAAAAGGCCTCGATTTTGTTTGGTGGTTTTGTCGAATGTCTTAGCATTTCGATAAAGACCCTACTCTACTCTATAGGTGACATATAGGCCCTGTAAAGGTTATCAATACTTAAAGATAAGATTTCCTGGGGTGGAAGGATAATGTGTTTCCTTATTGCACCAATTTGATCGAAGCACTTGTATGTCTCTAGGTTACAGGTTGGGAGGATACTATGTTGATTTAGTGTGTTGGTATAACCAGTGTAATTTATATATCTTTAGATTATTATTGTATCCCCTCAAGTAATTACAAATAGAAATAATTTTGTATAAGGATTTAAATGAATTGTTATAGTTTGTTGGTTTGGTAGTTACCTCTGTGCACTACTTAGTCTTGGTATGTTAGTTTGATAGTTGCATCCATGCACTATTTAGATTTTGTATATTAGTTGGTAATTGTCTTAGTATTTTCCTTATCATGAATGTGCTTATTGTAAAATGCCTTAATTATGGTTTGGTGATTCCCCTCATGAGACGCCCTTGGTATAATTGGATTAATGAAATAGTCATAATTTGGTTAAGTTTAATATGATGAACATGTGGCATATGGTATGATATGCATTATGGTATGAATGTGGCACTTAGCTATGTTATATACTATTTAACGTGTTATACCATAATACTTTATTTTACTTTCTATGTGCTTTATGTGATATTTGCATGCTTAGTATTATGTATTGGCTTACTCAGTATTATTGTATTAATGAGTTTCATTTTATGGTCATTTACTTATTCAATAGGTGATCTTTACCTTGAAGAAGTATTTCAAGAGTACAACTCGATGGCTTTTGGTAGGAGTTGAGAGTTAGGAATATACAATGTCTATTCTAGCATCTTTTAATTTGGATATCTCTTGGACTCTAATATCTCAATTTGTATTTATTTCTCTTGTCAATTGTAACTCTTTTGTCATATCTTTTATTGTTGGAATAGTTTAATATTTTAATAAAAAAAAATTATCTGCTTCTTATCAACTATTGTTATTAATTTAAGCGGATAAATGTTTTAGCCTTAACACTTAATGTAAGAAAGGTAAAAGGAATTATCTTATACTAAGCGTGTTGGTAACACCCCACGTTTTTAATAGTTTAGCTTCCACAATCAACTGTTTTTTTTTTAAATCAAGTGCTAAAAATGGAGGTGTTATACATACCCACTTCATTTTTAGTGGGTCTGGGTTCATAATTATTAGACCCAATGAGTCTAGGTCCATATATACTTAAATATGTCTTAAGTATGGGTCCAGTAGTCTCAGACTTGATTTTTCATACCCATTAAGTATATATGTATGTGTATTGGTGTATATATATACATATATAAATATATATAAATATTATGTTTGTCATACTTGTCATAATTTTATTTTAATTTCTTATCTATTTTTTCATCTTTATTTTTATATATTTACTTTATAAGCAATATGTATAATATTTTATTTCAAAAGCATTAAAACACCATTTGAAAATTTTAAGTAACTATTTTAAAATATTTATCTTTTCACTCTAATGATTTTTTTAGCCCAAAAAAACATACATATTAAGCTATATAAAATATAAATGTATTTAAATTTACATAGATTATTATTATTATTTTCAAAAATAGCAGAACTTATTTAGGACTCGTTTATAATTCGTTTATCCATTAAATCCAGTGGATCCAGATGTGAACTTTTGAGACCCAAAAAGTATGGATCGGGTTTGAATTTAAATAATGTACATGGATTTGAGTTTGGGTCTGACTAGACCTGACTAAGACACGACTTATTATCACATATATTATAATACCCCATAATTTTAAATCTTTTAATGTACTCTTTTGGTAATCACTATTTAAATATTTATGAGGATGTAATACCTCATATTTGGAATTGAAATTTTGTTATATTTATACTATTTTATTCATTTTAAGGTTAAGAAAAAACTCTCTTTTCAGTTTTAGAAGTTTTAAGAAAAACTACTATTTTCACAATACTTTTGATAACCTGAAAGTTACTATTTTTAGAAAAAAGTTATTTTCATGTTATCATGTGCTGAAAATATTTTAAAGATTTTTAGATTAGTTGTTGGACTTTTTTAACAACTTAAAAGGCTATTTTTAACCCTTATTTTGTATAGGATAGCAAAAGGGCAAAATGAGAATTTCATAAACAATTTTTTTTGGAAAAAAAATAAAGTATTTTGAAGAGAGATACATTTTTATTGTTATACATGATAAAATTTTATATTCTTATTTATTTCTTAGTGTCTTTAATTAGTATCTACTAATTATCTTGAATGATATTATATGACTTATCTTTCTTTATCTCGTTTGTGTAAATTTGTAGATAAACATATCAACATTCAGTAAATTAGCTATAAATTTTTTGTACAATAACAAAATTGGACGATTCTTTTTGAGTTAGAAAGATAAATGCAATATCTACAACTTTTATATTTTGAGTTTTTCCAATATCTAAACAGAAGTTGGTGAAAACATCCATTAATATCGGTAATAATTTAGTTTTGCGATTTTATTATATCTTTCTATTCTAAAAGCCCATACAAGCCCATACCAAACCCTAATAGCCAAACCTGCGTTTTTCTTTCTCTTCTAGTGCCGTGGATTTTGTTTTATAACACCCACTAATGTTCTTCAAGATCTCAAACTAATTCATCGAGACCTTTAATTGACTCATCAAAATATTAAACCATCTTCAAGATTATAGATTCAAGATCCAATTTTTGATCTTCTTCTTCTTCTTCATGTGAGTTCAAGTAATAATTATTATTTCAATATCATCAACTTCCAAAGCTATTTTGGTGCCATAGGATCATTATTTAAGCTTGAAGACCTTATATTCTATATATAAGGATTTTACATTCTGTAATATTATTTTATTTAACTTATATACATATGTTATATATATGTGGAATATGATGTCTATAAAGCATGGATTTTTATTTATTATATAATTTTATACCTTCTTATGACTATATTTTATGCATTATGATATGTAATATGATTAGCCTAATAATTTATGGTTTTATATTCAATTCGCAGTAGATTCGAATTGGCTGCAACTTTGCACTATTTTACAAAAATCACACATAATTCAATAATGAGATTTTACCCATCATATTACATATCAAATCGAAGCCCCATAAGCCTAGTTTTCATAAAAGTTATTATAGTTTTATTTTGAGTTATGTACAGAAAACAGATGGGGTTATAGTAAGGATCGGTCGAATCTGAAAAATTAGTATAATTTACAAAATTAAATTTTTGGTGTGCTATGTTGGTTTTGACAAATTCTTGGGTTTTGGGTGGTTATGTTAACACTAAATATTAATTTTTGACCTAGGTTGACCGAGCTTAATCCTTTAATATACGTGTGGCTTCAATATTTTGGTTAAAGATTTGAGTTGGATTTGAAAAGCTGGTTATTCTAGTTGGAACTTTCTATTTTCGGAAAGTTGTTTTTTTTAGAGTTTTCTAGTTGGGAAAGTTTCCATGTTTAGAAAGTAAATAACAAAAGGACGAGATTTAATGAATAATAATTTCTTGTGTGTTTTATGTGATCACCTTAATAAGACATTAATAATTTAAGTGGAACAAGTGGGATTCGGGTCCTTCAGAGTTGGCCTCCTAAAGTTAGGAATCAGCAATATCCTTTCCTTTTCTATTGTGGATATTTATTTATTTGTTAGCCATGTCTAGTTAAGGCTCCTCGTCTACTCTATAGGCTTCTCGGGACCCTATTAGGGGTTGTGCACACTTAAGGACAAAATGGTCGAGGTGGTAGGTCTTTGAACTTTTGTTATCCCCTTTGGACTATGTCCACTGGGATGGTCCAGTTGTGATTTCTAATCCTCCTGTGGTTGGTGGTAGGTCTTCAGACTTTTATTATCCTCTTTGGACTTTGTTCTCTGGGATGGTCTGGGTATGATATCTAATCTTCCCGTGGTTAATGGTAGGTCTTTGGACTTTGATTTGCCAAGTGACCCCCCTAGTTGGTTTACCCACTTAAATAATTGGAGGTTGTGATCACCTAAAGTAAAGATTAATATTTGCATATTCATTTATTCCCATTTGGTTTTTCTTACATGATTCGTTGTATATATATACACGTCTATATTATATTCAATTATACTAACGTGTTACTTAGTCGTTTCCCTAGCTAACCTATTACGTGTTTTAAACGGGGCTGTGATGATCTATGATATACATGGTGAGCAGATAACCTAGTGCAGATTGGGTATGAACATATTCAAGGTGTGGATGGCATGCATGGTGGGGAATAATGAGAGTGGTGGCAATTTTCATAGTCTTATTTACCGCTAATGACTACTTTCATAGATTCTGATTGTATTAACTGTTTCATTTTCGTTTTACATTCTATTAGGTTTTTTGAGTTTATTATATATTGTTATTTTTTTTGGGTTTAATAATAAAGATTGATGTATTTCCTTATTTTATCTAGCTTTAGCAGCTAGTGTAAGTAGAATAGTGGTGTCTACTTACACTAGTTGTGGCAGTAATACCCTCATTGTATTTAGCTTCCGCATATATTTTTTTTCTTATTTTTTCTAGTCAATTGGTTTTGAAAAATAGGGGTATTATATACATTCCCAACCAAACAAACTACTACTAGCTTTTATTACTTTCGAAAAGGTAGTATTTGCTTCCTCTACTTACCTCCAACAAAACAACCTCAATGAGTTGATAAGTTTTCTTAGGTTCGTTAAATAATCTACCAAATTTGATGCAATATGTATAGTTGGATGAATTATTATGAATATTTCTTCTTCTTCTTCTTTTATTTTGTTAACTATAGTTCCAAGGATTATAAATATATCTTTAATTAATTTTTTAAAATGTTACTATTAATTTAAGAAAACACAATAAATATATTGGTTGTTTGATATTATTAAATATTATATATTTTCATTTATAGTGTTTTAAACACAATCCTAATACCTCAATTATATAATACAAATACAAATTGATATAAATTACATTGTACCAACTAGTATAAAATAATAATTTTAATTTCAATTATTATTGTTTAAATTCATTTTTCCTTTTTAGCAATCTTATTGATTATCTTACAATGTGGCATTGGCATCATCGTTATTTTATGTTTTTCAATCTGTAGTCAATTATTTTGCAATACTAAATAAAAAAATTAGTGGTTATCGATGATCAATACTACCTTATACGGTATAAACTATTCAATAAAATAAATAGCCTAAACATTGATTAGCAAAATTGTAATTTTAAGCTTATGTTTTGGTCTACTTATCAAAAGTAGTTATCAAAGATAATTGTTTATTTTATAAACTTTTTAGGTTAATTTTTTTTAAAATAAGTAATTATCTTGGATAACTAATTTTCATAAATAATTTCAAAAAAATCCTAGATGTTGCATTTTATTTGTCTTTATTAGTATTTCAATAGTCATTGTTGTTTTGTAAAATGTATTATAGTTGTAGGTTATAGCTAGGGAGGGAGCATCTCTAACTAAATTTGTAAATTTGGAATGCTTTTACTATCATGGGAACATAAAATCTAGTTAGCTTAAATTTAGGTAAATTAAGGTAAGAGTAAATATTAAAAATTAATATAGCTAAAGGAAATGGAGGTGAATAAGGATAAATAATTTAAAATATTATTCAGATGATATTGACCAGATGTGGGTAAATTATAGTGAATCATTTAAAAAATTTGTTTAGATTTATGTGAATATATAAATTTTACTTATATTTTCACATTCACTTCCATTACTTTCAAAATCGGAAGTTAACAAAAATAATGTTAATCAGGGTGAACAAAAATAAAACTTTAACCTTGATTCACCTAATTTAGGTTAACAAATAAGTCTCCAAATGAGGATAATTAATTGATTCACCTCTATTAACTCCTATTCACTTCAGACCAAATAGACTATAAGAGTTTCCTAATGAACTTAATATGTTTCGTCACTCTAGCAACAATTTTTATTTTCAATTCATCACCCACAAAAGTCGCCTGTCATAATTATTTAGTTACTTGTATTATTTTTTTTATATATTATTTTTGTTATTAATGTTTAGATTAATAATTTTACTCTTTTTCATATAAATAGCTAAATATTTTTATTCATAACTATTTTATTTAGAGATATTAATATTTAGATTATGAACTTTTATTATTGCAATCATTTACTAATAAATACACAAGTATTAACAATAAGATAATATATATATGAGTGATGACTTTAATAATAGCAATAGTACTAAAGTCACCACTAATAATAGTAGTGAAAAAATAGTAATAATAATAAAAATGTTAACGATGGCATGGTTGTGAAAATAGAAACAATAGTAGTAGCTGTAATTAGGCAGGAAAAATTCAAGTTCAGAGTATGATAGAAACATAATTCAAATAAATATTGGAAATAGACAAGATGATGCTCTATTTGTGTAATTAAATAATTATGATACATTGTTTTTCAAAGCCTCAATTGAGATTCAATTAAAAGAACAAATCTAATATTTTATGTGATTTTTATATTTGAAAAAAGTCTAAAATATTCTATTTGAATATATATTACCTTTATATATAAAAACTTTGGCATTAAATTTTAATAAAAGCTATATGAGCTAAAAGTCCGACTAAGAGGCTTTGTATATGATTTAGTTTTGTAATGCTATTTAAGAAACTTTAAGTTATTAATTTTTTGATGAATTTCTTTGAAATATTATATTATGTTGTATTATCACTTTTAAGGTAATACAAGGACGTTTCAATAATAAATTTGATAATGTATACTTAGACATACTTTTTTCTCCAATTACTATTTTTGCTTGTAAGTTTTTAGCTAAAATTTTGAATCATTATAAAATAAGTTTCTAAATTCATTTTTGGGTTCCCAATTACTTAAATTATAGATATAATATCGGTTTTTTTTTTAAAAAAAAAATTGTTATTACTTTTGAAACTTATTCTTAAAACTTGGATTTTGGGTTGTTTACTTTAACTATATATTATATGTTTTTAAAAAATTAATATATATTGAGTTATATGATAAAATAACATTGTGGAAAGTTTATTAATTTTCACATATATTTTATATTCATTTAAATATTTCATTAAAAACTTAATCTTTTACGTTTAACACTATAATCAATATATATTGTCTTATCATAAATTCACAAAAATCTACAGTTGAGTTAAAAATATTATTTTAAAGTTTTCCACAAATTCTCTTAATTTTTAGAGTATATTTATTGTTTTTCCTAATAAATATCTATATAATTGATTTTTCCTTCGCACAGATTTAATAAAAATCACTGTGACCATATAGCCTATTTGGGGCTCATGGTAAAACTTTTGAGGATAGATTGTGACCTCCCCTACTTGTTGTTTCCTTCATTCAACCAAAGATCTAGCCATAAATACATTAATCATGCATTCTCTTACATCTCACACACTTGATCTCTTATATACTCCATTATGATTTTCTCTCATTCAAGTGTCATAGAAGGAACCTCCTTCCATTTCTCGTATGCCAAAGTTGGAAGCCCCCTCCCCCCAAAATTTGGTGTCATATGATTCTTTTCAACTTCGTCTTAAACTCTTTTCCTTTCTTATGTGATTTCCTCTCTCTCCTCTTGAGTTTTTTTCCTAAGTGTTGAGGCTTTATATCAAGTTAAATATTATTTTAGTTTCTTTAGAATGTATTTTTTTTTCTATTTTGGTCCCTAAATAAAACAAATATTCATTTTGGTCTCTCTAGATTTTATTTTCATTTAAGTCAATCATTTTAAATACAAATTTATTTATTTTTGGCACCTAATTGAGGGACTAATATGAATGAAAAATGAAACATACAATGACTAAAATGAATATTTTTTATCCAATGACTAAAAAAAAATCACATTATGGAGAGACCAAAACAATATTTAACTTGCTTCATATTCTTTCTTCTTGAGTGTTGAAATTATTCCTTTTTTTTCTTCATTGTGCTTCATTTTCTCATTCTATAATCTTTTATATAACCCCTCTTTAACTTGAATTAAGTAAATAAGGGTTATACTTTAGGTATTTTGAAGAATACAACATTTTTCCTCTCTTTGTCCATCCTTTTTGTCAAGAGCGTAATATCATTCCATTCTACAGTTTTTGATATTTTGGTTCAATATTTTTTCGTGTTAAAGATTATTTTCTAAGTATTACTATGATTTCTTTGAAAGGTGCTTAAGAGGATTTTAAATCTTAAAACTATGGGAAAGTGAGTTTTTTTTTTTAATTCTATTTTTCTTTGAGCTTTGAGAGATAGGTAAAATCACCTTACTTTTTAAATGATTAAACTTGTGTGGAATATGTGTTTAAAGGGAGCCATGCTTAGGCTTTTTTTTAGTATAAGTATGGTTAGCATGCATGATATATTTTGCTTCATGCAAAAGCATATGATATATTTGTGAAAATATGCTAGGTAAGTAAATACCATGATTCTTTATATGTGAAGTACAACAAAGTATGTGAAAGCATGAAATTTTATGTGTTTTACTATTTTTTTTATGAACATGTGGAAGTATGAGATGTATAGGATGAAAATTGTTTTTTTGGGGGGTTCATGAGGCTTCCAACCTTTGGTGTATTCTATAAGTTTTTTACGTTTTCAATTTTACATAATCTTGATATTAGATGCTTATTGAGGTATATATGTTGGTAAACTAGATTGGTGTTAAAGTGATGAATAGTAATATGTGTGTATTTTAGGGTAGTCTCCGCTTTAGGGCATTTTTTTTTTACCTTTATTATATTTTTCTTAAATTCTAAGTGTATCATTGTGTTCCTTGTGTTTTTCAAATAATGTTTCATATGTACTACATTTTAATTCGAGCATGTTTTATAAGTTGATTAAGCTTCGGTATCCTTTGGGTTGTTGGGTTACTTTGGTGTATTAATATTTATTGTTGTGGAATAATGGTGTTTATATTATTATTTAAGGTTAAATGTGTTTTAAAATGATTTATTAGGATTTTATAAAGTTTAATTGTGTAAGTTTGGAAATTGGAGTTTTTAATCCTGTAGGGTTATTTTTAAAAGAATTTTTTTTGTGTCATTTCCATGGCTAAATAATGAATAATATGATAAGTAAAATTTTGTAGTCCTTAGTTGACTTTGTTTACTTTTAGGAGACTTTTACTTCTTCCACAAAAAAATAATAATAGTATTTTGACATGAAATAGTGATTTCCAAGAGAATAATGGTTTCCATGATAACAGTTTTGGCAAGAATAGTAAAATAGCATGAATATTTTTTGGGAAAAAATTCCCAAGTCTACTAATATAGAATCAACATTAAATAGCAGTGGAAAATCAAAAAAGATAGCGGTATTCAACTGTCGCGTAGGCTACAACTGTCTATACAGTAGATGACAATTCATAACACAAGCCCCTCCAACAAAATAAAAATAATAATGATGCTTAAAAATAATTACGAGAAGGAATAGATGATCGGAATAAATTAAAATCGATGTATAAATTTTACTATAGACAATGGTTATAACTTAAAATCGTTGTCTATTCCTTGCTCATTTTTTTTAAATCTTGCTAAGATATAAACAAATTTTATAACTTAAAACTATCATCTATCGGCTTAATTAAAAAAAAATATATGGTACCGACACCATATAAACAGCTTGAATACATGTATTTGAAACTGATACATGGACATCAGTGATGGGTATTGAAATACCCCAAAACCTAATTTTAAGAATTATAGCTAAATCAGGATTTATTTAGAAATTTATTAAATAAAATATTTTTATTAAAATAAAAGGGAATTTATTAGGGCTATTATTGAAGAAAATAATAAATATTTTTTATTAGAAAAATTTGGGTATTTTAACTAATTAAGGATTTTATTTTGGAAATTTATTAAATAAATTATTTTATTTAAAATAAAAAGGATAAATTAGGTCTAAATTAATAGGAATTTTATAAATAATTTAATTGGAGAAAATTAGAGTGATTTACTAATTAAAATGGAATTTATGAAAAATCTTTCAAAAATCCTAAATTAGCCTAAAAAGGGATTTAAATATTATTTTATTTAAATATCCCCAAATATCTTAATTAATTTAATTGACCCTAACTCACCTATTTTTCTTTTTCCCTTTTTCCTTTTCTTTTCTTTTTCTTTCTTCTTATTTTTTTCCTTTTCTTCTCCTTGCCGATAAGGCCTATTAGCGGCTTCCTTCTCTTTCTCCTTTCTCCTTCGGCAGCCCAGTGGCCCGCCACCCCTCACCTTCTTTCTTTTCCTTCTCTCGTAGCCCAGGCTCCTTCTCTTTCTTTTCTTTTTCCTTCGACAGCCAGAACGCTACGTTTTGCTTATTTTTACCTCTGGAGCACCACGTTTCATTTAAAATTTTCCCCTCACCGCCGGCTCCCCTCTTTTTTCTTTTCCTTCTTTTCTTCCCCGGACCGCAGGTCCAACTCTCCCTTTATTCCTCCTTTCTTCTTCCTCCTTACTGTCAACTACCTCCAACTTCGCCGCCCCCAACTCCCTAGTTTTTCGCCGTCGATCGTGCCCCGTTGACCTGCCGTTTCACTTCTCCCTCTTCCCTGCTTACTCGCCGGCCATTTTGACCAGCCACATCCCCTTTTTTCTCGCTTACAATCCTCTCTTTTCTGCGCCACTTCCCTACCACGTCCTTGAAATTTTGCCAGCCAACCTCGCCGCCTGTAAGCCCGAACCAACTTTCCCTATTCCAACGCCGACCCACAGAACCCTACCCTTTCTTCATTTTCTCTATAAATACCCCCCATAATCAACAAGGGTCGAGCTTTTAATTCTTACCCAGAATTTCCCAACCTTGCCACTGTCGCCACATCAGACACCGTTGCCGCCGCCTCCGGCCAACTCCGCTGCCCTCTCTGCCCACCAAACTAATCCTTGCACCGCCCTTTAACTAACAATGCTTCCCTTCTCCCTCGATTCTCCCTACACAAGCCATCCCGGCTGTACGAAGTAGCCCTCTCGACCAACCTATTCTCTACCTCTGCCACCCTTCGCGCCACAGTCCACCACCATTTTCGCTGCTGCCACTGCCTCATTCACCTTCCAAAAGCCTCTGCAGACCCTCCTCTACCTTCCCCTACCTTTCTTTTCCTCTCCCCCCCCTCCTCCTCTCTTTCTCTCCTTCTTCCCCATTCGGCCACCACTGCCGCCGCCGTGCGCCGCCACCCTCATTCAACTCCTCTCCCTGTAGACAATCTCAAACACCCTTACTTCCACCCTCATTCTTCTTATTTTGTTCCCAGCCTTCAACTTTTCTCCTTTTCTTCTCTTTTTCCGACCACCGCCGCCACCGCCGTGCACCACCGTAGGCGCCGCCTGTCACCACCAGCTTAAGGTTGAACCCTAGACCCTCTCAACCCTTTTACCCTATTTTTACAAGCTTTATTTTATTTTATTTCATTTAGTCGAATATATTATTATTATTATTTTTACTACTACTACTACTATTATTGTTATTATTATTATTATTATTATTATTATTATTATTACTATTATTATTGTTTTTATTATTATTTATATTGAGGGCCGAAGCCCTATTTTATTATTATTATTATTATTATTGCTATTATCTTTATTAATTAATATTATGTTATTATTATTATTATTATAATTATTATGTATTATTATTATTATTATTACTATTAGGTTCAATATTATTAGTATTAATATTTCTTATTAGGGCTAACCCTATTTGGCTTAGTAGATTATTAGTATTAGTATTATTAATATTATAAGTATTATTATGAGTTTTTATTTTATTTATTAATGTTATTATTATTATTATTATTATTATTATTATTATTACTATTTCGAAATTATTATTATTATTTCATTATCATTATTACAACTATTTTACTATTAGTGTTGTTATTGTTATTATTATTATTATACGATTATTATTAGTATCATTATCATTATTATTATTATTATTATTATTTCATTTCTATTATTATTAATATTTTTATTAATAATGTTCTGATGACATTATTAGCATTATTTTGGTGAAGGGTTAAAGCCCTTATCTCACCATCCGTTTTGAATAATATTAATGTTATTATTAGTATTTTTAGTATTAGTATTACCGTTATGTTTATTATTATTTTTCAATATTATTATGGTTTTTATCAATTATATTATTTCTATTTTTATTTTTATTATTTTTCGTGTTATTGTTATTATCATTATTATTATTTTGGTAAAGGGGCCGAAGCCCTTATTTCACTTTGTTTTTGAGTAATGCCTTTTTTATTATTATTGTTACTATTATTATTCTTATTAATATTAACATTGATATTATTTTTAGTATCTTTGCTATTATTATTTTAGTATCATTATTATTATTAGGATAAAGTCTTCAATCTTATGTTATCAACTTTTATAATATTACTATTATTTATGATATTTTTAGCCAAATTTAGTAATTAGTTAATGGTTATTATTATAAATATTTTATTATTTTTATCAAAAGCCCGGTCTTAGAATAAGTTAGTATTTAATAGTATTTTTGGTAGGAGGAAATCTAATTTTAGTTTTTCCCTCATATAGGTGAGACCAGTCAAAGCCCTAAGGAGGCGTAGGAGCGTGCTCCAAGACCGGTGTCGTTTTAGATAAGGGTGTTACTAAGGCCTTATGTGTGTTGATGTGCATTATATGCTTTGTATGTTATTCATCCTATGTTTATCATTATGATCATCTCGTATGTGGTATGACATGGAGTTGAATCATGTCTTGTGTTGTTATATGTCATGTGTATTATGTATATGTGATGAAATATTGTGGTATATGATGATTGGTTTGTGACCCTTTAGACATGAATATGAGGATGTATAAAAGTGGTATTGTATGGGGAAAAGGTTGAAAATGGAAAATGGGAAAGAAGTTGACCAAGGGATGTGAGTTGACCTAAGTATTTTAATGATCCATGAGTGGAAGAGTAAAATGGAGAATTTATGGTTTCGTGTGGGAGAATCTAATTTATGGTTTTATATGGAAAAATCTAATTTATGGTTTTGCATGGTTTTGTGTGAGAGAATTTAATCTATGGTGTTATATGGGAGAGTCTAATTTATGGGTTTGCATGGGAGAATCTAATCTATTGTGTAACATAGGAGAATCTAATATATGGTATGTATGGATTGGATTTAGGGTTTTGTTGGAGAAACCTTGGGTTTTGTGTGGATTGAATTTAGGGTTTTGTATGAAGAAATATTGGGTTTTGCATAAAAGAATTTAGGGTTTTGTATGGATGGACTTAAGGTTTTGCATGACAGATTTTATGGTGTTGCATGGGAGGATCTAATCTAGGGTTTTGTATGGATTGAATCTAAAGTTTTCTATGGAGAAATCGAGGGTTTTATGGATGGATCTAGGGTTTGCATGGTTGAATCTAGGGTTTCATGTGGGAGTTTTAGGGTTTCTCATGAAAAATTCAAATGATTTCATGGGATGTGTAACGTCTGCATGGGCATGAAATTTACGTATGGAAAGTTGATTTGGGATGTGAGGAAGGTAATGTAAGTGTTTTTGGGTGTTTGAACACTTTAGATGAAAAATAGTACGTGAAGCAATATAAGGGTACGTAGGAGACCGAGCTAGGGTTTGTGTGGACAATTAGGGTTTGGTGTGGCTGTTTAGGGTTTTTGTGGTATCATGTGTATTGGGTGATTAAAGTATAATTATGAGGGTGTAATTTATGAGTTGTGATGTGTGGAGTGTTAAAATGATTTGGGTTATGTGAGGTGGAGTAGGATGGGCCACGTAGGCCTAAATTAGGGTTTATGGGGAAAACCCTAGAGTAAGGAAGTAAGTGGACTTGGAGGTGTGTAGTAGTGGGTCTTGACCCACATATTTCGGTGTTGGAGTTCTAGTGTGAGTTTGAGTGTAGAGGAAAGGTTGTTGGACAAGTTAGGAGGTGCATGGTTCTCATGATGTGATATGGGTCAGATGGAGGATAAGTGTAAAGGGGGTGATTTATGCATGTCTGGGGTTAAAATTTTCCGAATAATACACTTAAGACATTAATCATTTAAAGTGGAAGATTGTTGAGTCGGGCCCAGACCGATCCACCGACGAATAATAGTGGTTAAGACATGATGTCCTATATGTGACCGGTCCACCAGTAATAATAGTGGTCAAGCTTTGTACTTGTGCGTTTTCGGTCCACCGGCTATAATAGTAGGGGATTCTGTGCTCAACAAAACCAAACATATTTGTGCTAAGACATGGGAAAGACACTAAGTACTTACAGTGGAACACTATGAGAGTCGGGGCCAGATCGGTCCACCGGCAAACAATAGTGGTCAGGAGCTTTATGTCCTGTGTGTTTCCGGTCCACCGGCTATAATAGTGGTCAGGAGCTTTATGCCCTATGTTTTTTGGTCCACCGGCAATAATAGTGGTCAGAAGCTATGTACCCTGTATGTAGCTGGTCCACCGACTATAATAGTGGAGTTCCCGTACTCGCATGGATTTGATAAAAAGCATGGTATGAATTGATTTTCGATCAGAGATTAATTAAGTAATTAATCCGGACTATAATTAGGCCTATTTGTATCTACCCGAATGATTATTACGATATTATGTTGTCATGATGGATTACGTTCTTTTTATTCTTCTGCATTGTTTGTGTGATTTTGTGTGTCAGCCTTAGTGCTCGGTTACCTTACTTAGTACGTAGCGTACTGATCACCCTTTTTATGGGTGTTGCTCATTCCCACGAGTAGTAGGCCCTTCTGACTTTGTATAGGTGGACGAGACATCAGGCAGAGTTGAGTGTTGAGCATATATTTGGCTCCAAGTTCGAGAGTACTGTGGCCGGATTCACTCTTCTTGTTATTTTATCTTCTTCTATTATTTCTTTTGTATCAGATTTGCCCTTTTATGATTCATTACTTGTATTGAGTATTTTAAATGAACCTTTTATCGATTGTAAGATTATTTCCTCCCAGGAAATTTGATTTTGCACTATGATTTCTATCTTATTATTGATTACAATTCTTTATGCACTATTGGTTTAAGATTAATGTTAATCTTTTCTTAGCCTTAGCACTTGGTACTTAAACGGTCAGAGAGAACCGGTTTGATACTAAATGTGGCGGTAACATTCCCAGAATTCACAGGTTTTCAATTTTAAATTCTTCCATTTTTGAAAAAAGAAATAGTAAATTTTGGGGTGTTACAAGTTGGTATCAGAGCGGTTGGTCCTTTTTACCACGCTTGTTTTTGAAAATAAAATTGGTTTATAAAATTTTTATTGGATTTTGAAGTGTGTTTCGACCATTCTTCCATTTAAAATTTTTTAAGATGATACTACAAGTCGGTATCATTCTCAAATGAATTTGATTTACAAGTTTTATCAGATCTCAAAGTTTTATCAGTAAGGATACTTGTCGCAGTCGAGGGTTTTTGATTGCTAAGTATTATGCATGCTTTTATATTTTACCATGTTATTATTATTATGTGAAATAATATATGATCATTTATACTATGATACACGATTGATATTACCTGATAGAAAATAAGTTAGCAAATAGCATATAGTATTGTTATTTCATGTGGAAATGCCCTCAGCGTGAAATATATATATGTATCATGGGTTTATTAATGATATGATGCATGTGAAATGAGTATGATAAGGTATATGTAGAAAAAATGTGGATTTGGAAATAATATTACTAAAGGGCATTGTTACCCTTAAGGGCATTTTGGTCAACATGGGTTAAATATGAGAATCATGGTATTTTAAGTTGTTATATCATCCAAAAATGTGTTAAGGAATGTATATGAAGTTTTTAGAGTATTTGTGAAACACCTAGGTTTGTTAAAGTATGGAAATTGTTTGATTTGGGAATAATGACCCTAAAATGAGAAGGTTATTATCACATGTGTGAAATAGTAGAGACATACCACAAAATTTGAATATGTTGTTAATATTAGTATTATGGTACTGTATATTGAATCTGGTGACTGTTTGAGCCCTAGAGGAAACGTTATGATAGAGTTGTGCATTTAGGGTTTATAAGCCCTAGGAATAATAACTTTTGGGATAGGGCTATTATCGTATGTGCAAGAACATAGAATCAGGCCTTGAAATTTGAGTATGTTAATAATAATATTACTTTAGGAAGAGGTACCATTTTTTCTAGTTAAAAGAGTGATAGAATAAAAGTTATGATAAACGTGTGAAATTAGGGCTTTTGAGAAATATAGATGTCCTAACTCTAGAGAATGGCCTTATAATCTGCATGATGTGCTTACTTTCTTTAAATGTGTTCTCTAACTTTGAATCAATCATAAATAAGACATTAATCATTTAAAGTGAAAGACCACATGAGTCGAGTTAATGTGTTTATGGGTCCATTCTACCGGATGATAATAGTGGTTCAGGTGTGTTGTCTCTGAAAAGTGTTTCAAACAGTTTCACTAGTTTAAGAATAGTGACTCAGGATCTTTTTATCTTAAGAGTGTTCTATGGGTTTGTTCCATCGGACGATAATAGTAGCTTAGGTGTGTTATCTCTAAGAGGTGTTTTAGTCTGTTCCACTGGATTAAGAATAGTGGAGCCCTATAATCATTGTGAACAAGAATATGGATTGAGATAAATAACCTAATGGTTAATATATTTATGATTTAAAGTGGAAGAGTATGTGAGTCGGAACCAAGGTGTTTATGGATCTGTTCCACCGGATGATATAAGTAGCTCAAGTGTATTATCCCTAAGAGGAGTTTCAGACCGTTCCACTTATTTAAGAATAGTGGTTCAAGAGAGTTCTATCATTTGGATTCGTTCCACCAAATGATAATACTGACTTAGGTGTATTGTCCCTGAGAGGTGCTTCAGACTGTTCCACTAGTTTAAGAATAGTGATGCCCCTGAATTTAACATAAATAAAAGGCTAAAAATAGTTATATATAATAAAGAGGTCTGGATTAGTATTTATCTCGTAAGACTTTATGTATTTTTATATGTATACTTGTCATCTGCCATGAATGTATATATTTAACTATATTCCTAACTTGATTGTATTGTTACCTTACTCAGTATGTCGCATACTGAAATGCCCCAAAACCCTAATTTTAGAAATTTTTGCCAAATAAGAAGAAAATAATAAATATTTTAATTAGAAAAATAACAGGGAATTAATTAGGGATAATTAAGAAGAAAATAATAAATATTTTAATTAGAAAAATTTTGGGTGTTTTGCTAATTAAAATAGAATTTAGGAAAAACCTTTCAAAAACCCTAAGGAGGCGTAGGAGCGTGCTCCAAGACTGGTATCATATTAGGTAAGGGTTTAGCTAAGGCCTTATGTATGTAATGTGTTTTGTATGCCTTGTATGACATGTGTCATGATATGTGATGTATCTTATGTGTATTGTTATAACTATTTTATGTGTAGTGTGGCTAAGAGTTGAGGTATGTTCACGTGTTATTTTATGGTATGCGTATAATATGTATAAGCTGTGATTATGATGTGATATGATGTGGCTCTTTAGAACATGCATGCTAGGTTATGTAATGTGATTATATGGAGTGAAAGGATGTGGATTTGACCTAAATGTTTCATGACCATGAGTGGAAGAATCTAGGGTTTGCATGGGAGAATCTAGGATTTTGCATGAGAGAATCTAGGGTTGTGTATGGGATAATCTAAGTACGTACGGAATAATCTAGGGTTTGCATGGGTGAATCTAGGGTTTCACGTGGGAGTCTAGGGTTTGCATGAAAAAGTTCGAAGGATTGCATGGGATGTATAAAGTCTGCATGGGGGTGAATTTTACGTATGGAACATTGATTTGGGGTGTGAGGAAGGTAATGGAAGTGTTGTTTGGGTGTTTGAACGCTTTGGATGAAAAATAGTACGTGGGACAATATAATGGTACATAGGAGACCGAGCTAGGGTTTATTGTGGCCAGCTAGGGTTTGCTGTGGCTACTTGGGGTTATGTGATCACACGTGCACTTGGTGAATAAAGTGTGATGATGAGGGTGAAATCTAAAGGTTGTGATGTGTAAAATGTTAAAATGATTTGGGTTGTCTGAGGTGGAGTAGGATGGGCCACATAGGCCTAAATTAAGGTTTCTGGGGAAAACCCTAGAGCGAGGCAGTGAGTGGACTGGAGGTGAAAAGTAGTGGGCCTTGACCCACATACATGGGGGATGGGCTCTAGAGTGAGTTAGAGTAAAGAGGAAAGGATGTTGGGTCAAGATAGGAGGTGCATGAGTCTCATGATGTGGGACAAGACCTTTTGAAGGATAAGCGTAGAGGGAGATAGTCATGCAAGTCTAGGGAAAAACTTCTGAATTAGATACTTAGGACATTAATCATGTAAAGTGGAAGATTATTGAGACCAGCCCAAACCGATCCACCGGTAAGGAATAGTAGTTAGGGCGTCCCGCCCTATATGTGACCGATCCATCGGCTATAATAGTGGTTAGGTGCATGTTGCCCTATATGTAACCGATCCACCTGATAGAATAGTGGGGGATCTTGAGCTCAATAAACCAAACCTTGAGTTTGCTAAAACACATAAAAGACACTAAGTACTTACAGTGGAACACCATGCGAGTAGGAGACAAACCGATCCATTGGTAAGGAATAGTGGTTAGGGCGTCCCACCCTATATGTGACCGATCTACCAGCTATAATAGTGGTTAGGTGCATGTTTCCCTATATGTGACCGATCCACCGACTATAATAGTGGGGTTCCCGTACTCGCATGGATTGACAAAATGCATGGTGTGAAATGAGTTCTGATCAGAGATTAATTAATTTATTAATTCGGACTATAAATGGGCCTTTATGTATTTACTTGAATGACTGTATGCTATTACGTTATCATGTTGGACTATATGCTTTTGTATGTTAATCTTAGTGCACAGTTACCTTACTTAGTACGTAGCATACTGATCACCCTTTTTATGGGTGATGATCATTCCCATGAGCAGAGGGCCCTTCTGACTTTGTGCAGGTGGGTGATGCTTATTTTGATGCCTTCGATGTTCATGAGGCATCAGGCGGGGCCGAGTGTTGAGCATGTACTTAGCTCGTGGATCGAGAGTGGCGTGGCCGGACTTCCCATTTATGATTTTCTATCTTTGTTTTTAGTTTCCTAAGACATAACTTTTATCATCTGTAAACTTATTTTCTCTTAAGAAACTTTGACTGTGTACGCTGGATTATGATTCTTTGATTTTGCACTCTGAATTCTATCTCATAATCATTTAATGCTTATATGAAGTCTTATTTATATTTGACTATGATGATTATTAAATAATCCTTTTTAGCTTTAGCACTTGGTACTAGAACGGTAGGAGTGAACCAGTTTGGTACTAAGTGTGGCGGTAACATTTCCGAAATTCATAGATTTAAATTTAATTGCTTCCGTTTATATATATATATATATATATATATATATATATATATATATAGTGAATTTTGGGGTGTTACACATATTGACCATCTTTTTTATGGGTGCTGCTCATTCCCATGGGGAGAGGACCCTGATGCTTTGGTGGAGGTCTTTGAAGATTAGTTAGACAATTTTGCTACCTTTGATACAATTTATAGGGAGGAGTGGCTTTTCCAATAGTGGGTGTTTGGGCAAATATTTATGTTTTCCGGATGTTATTTTTACTCGGATACCTTTTGGACTATTTGATCCATGGTTTCCCTTTTTGATGTGTTATATTATTGTATCCCAAAGTGAATATCCAAACTCATATTTATATTTATAAATTTTCTCTCATTTTGAGCTACTCTATGTTTACTTTTAATGGTTTTAGCCTTGTGTTTGATGTCAAAATGGTATGGTAAACCAAACTTACATCAATTATGACGGTAACACTCAATATTTTGGTTATAAGCTTCTGGTGTAAAATAAAAATTTTTAGTAGTAAAATTTGGGATGTTACATCATGTCTTTGGACAAGGAAGATGGATAATATAGGGTATTTTGTACACTCTTCCAACATCAATGGTAGATGATGATGATGTCATGTTAGAGAGGCACTAGCTTAAAGGCCTTTGAAAACTAAGTCGTATAGATCCATCTTGGAATTACATATTTTTCTTAGCTCAGTGTTTGATTTGGTGGAGTTTTGAGGTTAATCAATTTGTGAGGTAATGAACTTTTCTAGAAGGTAGTCTTCGAAAAGGGTAATATCCCTCCATTTGATTGGCCATAGAATGACCTGGTAGGGTTTGTTTGAAGTAAGAGTGTTTCACCTTTTCCTACTGTAACGTTTGACTTTGGTTTTAAAGGTTGTTTGCATGGCTTTGTAGTATATTATATAGATCATGGACACATGTATAAATCCCTCAACCATTTTGTAGCTATAGGCTTTCAATTGGAGGATAAGAGATTAGAGAAGATTTTTATCATTTCACGAGATCATAAGATTAGAGTAGGAGTGAGTTAAAGAAGATAGGTGCATTACACATGTTGGATTCAATGGTTCCAAGGATTGAATCTTCAAAATTTGTAAGTTTGGCATCACTTAGGGTAATGAGACTAGATGTATTCAATTCTTCTATAGTAAGATGTTTGAATCACACTTGGAAAAGCCATACATGGATATATTGAAACCATCTTTGAGCAAAAATTGCAATCTTTTTTTTTTCCCATAAGGATCTAGATGGTTTTGAAGGGTTTATATATATATATATATATATATATATCAAGAATTATAGTTAATTTATGTTGTATAACACTTTGAGTATGTTCTCTGTTTCATACTTAGGCATTTAGAGTAGATGGATATTCTAATTTAATAGTTGAAGCTGGCAAAGAACTTTGCGTGAGAAGTGTTGTAGCCGGCTTGAAGTAACTTTTATGTTGTGTGAAATAGAGGCCTTTCTTATAATTTATTGATTTAAACTAGCATATTATATTTAACTAGGCCTTCATGACTTCCATTCATCACTTAAAATAGAAGTGGCTTGATGTACATTCTATAAATTGTGTTGAATGTGGAACAAAAATTGATATTGAGTTTTATAATTGGATAACTTTCTATTGCATACTCATATTTAGCTCTATAGGTATAAGATTGTGCTTATAATAGATATAAGAAGGAGAAGCAAATTATACTTTGCCTTCTAGTTCCTTTTAAAAATGCATGAAGTTTAATGACATGCATTTATATTTCACCTATGACTGATGGGACTAGAATTATGTGCAAAGTGTGGAAAAATATAATGGGGGTAGCTGCTGAGTATTTTTCTTGGCTAGATGTTATTGATGCTATTTGAATTTTTAAATCTTAGTATGTCATTATCTTACCGGAGGGACAAGTTTTTAATAAATTAATTATTTTTTATTTGGGGATTGGGGTTATGTACAATGTATAAGTATTTTAGACTTAATGAGCAATTTAGAAGTTCTTTTCACTTTATTTTTAGATCAAATTAAATAGTAAAATTTTAATAATAAAAATAAAATATATAATATTAATGTTAATCATAAAAATTAGGGAAAATGTACGATATAACCTCAAGTTTTTAGAAACTCGCCAAATAACCATGACTTTTTATAGTTACACACTAGGTAAACCCTCACACATATTATCTATTAACTTGTTGTTAAATTTTTTTTAAAATCAAATATTTAATTGCAAAATAACCATTATATCCTTACATATATTATATCTCATTCATTCCATTTTTGTTCACTCCGTTCCTCTTTTTGTTTAACATCAAAGACTAAAATACTTCTAATCATTCTGGTGCCAATTTTAATCTCTCTCTATTCGTCTAAAGATAACTTTTCCTCAACTAAAAAAAAAACCTTATCATTTAAAACAACTTTCCCCACTTTCACTCTTCCTCCCAAGCTCCCCTCTCCTCCCCTACCCATGCCCTATCTAAGTACACAAGTCCAAACCTTCCACCTCCAATCTCGTGTTTCGGGTCAAATCAGTTAGTGGAGGTCTCTAACTCATCGTAAGTGAATACCAATGGCACAATGGTGACAATGGAGGAAAAGATTCATTGGGTGTTTAGAATTTGCTAGAGAAAGTAACAACAACAAAGAACAACAAAATAGTTAGGGTGAAGACAAAACACAAAACAAAGACTTTACCAAAATTAATGTGTTGAAGCCACTGTTTTTTAAGATTAGAAGAATCGAACCCACATACACTAGATTTGGATTTACTATATTCACATACCGTAAAATAAATGGTATTCCCTTCATCCCATGCAATCACAATCCCTAATTTGAGGAAATTCTCTAAGTATCCCAAAACATCGTCCAAAAAAACATTATGAAGTATCCTTCGAGTAGATCTACCATTATGGTCATCAAATATACATATTGGTTTTTTAACAAATGAACATTGCCATGAAGAAAGGATGCAATTGGGGAGAGATAAAGGTGAGCATAGTCAATAGAATAATTTACCTGATTTTCTAGTCTCCAGATTTGCCCATTTTTCTAGCAATCCGATTTTGGTTATCTAGGTTTCATTTCTCTTCAGATCTTAAATATTAAGGGAAACTTAGTAAGCTTCTAGACATAAGTGAGTTGGATTTTTGTGCTCCACCAATCAAAGATTCCAAATATGCATCTATAACATATAACCAAGTGCTTGGAATAGAGAGAGGGGGGTTTATCTTGCTCTGATATAGAAGTATGAGGTTTTGTGCTTGAGTAAAACATATTCTTGGCTTGCTAATAATGATCAACCTTTGTAAAATAAAAAAATTTGATGTCTAGTTAATTTTAATGGTTTGAGATTTACTCATCATATTAAGGATAAGAGTAGAAAGGTTAAGTTAATATATATTGCAATTAGAGAGATTTATGGTGGACAAACGAGATTGCCCGTTATAATTCTTGGTTTTCCCCACCCACCCACCAAATATCCAAGATTTTTCTGGAAAAGAAAAATCCTAGGTTTTCAATATCATGTGAAAATACCAAATTGGTAGAAATTGAAAGGAGAGAGACAAGAACAATGGATTACCGTGACTAAGTGAATAACAACAACAAAGGGAGCAACATGGTGGAGATTGACAATATAGTTGAAGCTTGATAACATTTATGGTGTCAAAAAAATAGAGGCTTGGAAGGTCACAGAGGGAGTGTGTGTGTGAGAGAGAGAGAGAGATAGAGAAAGAGTGTGTGTGTGTGTGAGAAACAGAGAAAGTGTGTGTGTGTGTTTCTAATTTAATAGTTTTTTTTTACCATTTTTATCAAAAAATAAAATAAATAAATAAATATAAAGATCTATAAAATTACAAAACAAATCTATAATATTGAAGTTATTTGACTAAAAAAGAAGAAGAGGGATATGAGAAGAAAAAGAAAAGGAGGAAAATGTGATTTGTGAAGGGGAAGGGTAGAATAGTCATTTCATAGCGTTCTTTTTTGAAAAAATTGACGTGTATAACATTAGATTTGGATGGAGGCTTATGACTAGTATAATCCCCTAAACTTAGAGTTATCTAGTGTGTTTTTTAAAATTTAGGATTATATTGTATATTTTGCCTAAACTTTGAGTTATATCTTATATTTTCTCTAATTATTATTTTAATGATCGGAATGAAAAGTAGAAAACAATAGTGATAAAAGTAAAATAATAATAATATCAACACATTATATATTTTTAATCTACATTAGATATGATTAGATCAAATTAGATAAATGAATTTGAGACGAAGAGTCTGGGCCTTAAGTGTCACCTATGGAACAACTTTGATTTGAGATCAAAATTTGAGGCGAGTTGCGTCCTTATAGTCTATGTTGCATGGAAACATTAGTTGTGTGTCATTTTGTGTTTCCAAGTTGTTCCAAATATGGTGGTGGAAATCGATTATAGTTAGGTCATATTTCATTGCCTATAAAATAAAATTTTAGGCCTAAAACAATTCATTTAGGTTTGTTTTTAAAGAAAATATAGAAAAATGAATAAATAAATTACCCGATGGAGCATGTGACCTATGCTACATAAATACTTAACAGTTAAAATTAACTTCTCTCCCCTTCGTCCATCTCCTTCTCTTTCCAACATAAAAATCAAAGACCATTGAGCCAGGAACAACCACCAACGACCCAGTGACGTGGAGGTGGTGTCCGCAAGGGTGGTGGTTCTCTGTTTGTTATTGTCTGCATCTTTGATCTCGATCTTCTTATTTCTGATGAGTAATTTTTTTCTTTCTCGAGATTGATAATTTTCTCCAAATAATTTTACCATTCTCCTTTATCCTTAAACCCCACTCTAATTCTGAAGAATTAATATTTTAATCTAATCTAACCTTAGATGTTTAATAAATTAATTTTATTTTAAATTTAAACTTAATTCCAGTTCCAATCCTAAATTTCTTTTCTTTTCCCTTGTCTTTCTCATTTTCCCTTCACTTTTTCCTTTTCCTTTTCCTTTCCCTTCTCATCCTATCCTGATTGGCCTATTTCCCCTTCTCCCTCTTCAGGCCATGCACGCCCCTCACCCATGGTTTCTTTTCCTTTCTCTTCCCGCCACCCACCTCCCGCGCACCTACCCCCTGCAACCCAGCCCGAATCACCAACCATCACGCCAAGTCACTTTCCTTCCCCAACCCATGTCGTAAGGAAACTGTCAGACCATGAGCCTCATTCTTCATCTTTAACCATTTCCCCATTTTGCATCCTTACCCTATTACCCCTGTGTGTGTGTTTATATATATCTTCTATTGTATTTGCTCATTTCCTTCTATTTCGTTCAGATTTCTCCAACCCACACCTGACCATTTTCTTCTTCTTCTTCCTGCTCCCATTACCCTGCTCTAGTTTCGCCCGTCTACCATCGTTGCCCAACCATCACTACCGAGACACCCCTTATTCTTCTTCCATCCCTGAATTATCCATTCCAGTCAACCCCTACTTCCATTTTCTCCAGCCTCCACCATCTCCATCGAACGTTGAGCACAAACACCCCTATTTTTGGTTTTATTCTTTGCACAGTCCTTCACCCCCTTGCATGATCGTGCACCCTTCTTCGCATAGTCGTGCTCACTTCTTTGCACAACCACGCACACCCTTCTTCGCACGAATCGTCAATTCCTCTTTGCACAATCTGAAAGGACCCGGGTAATATACGATAATACCCACAAGGATCAACACCAAGACAATCAACCAAATAATAGAACCCAAATCTCCCACAAATAATTCACCAAATAAAATCACCAAGCAAAACTAATTATGGGCAGCAAGTACAAATGAATAGATTAGAAAAATGAATCAATCAACACACGATTTATACGTGGAAAACCCCTTCGATGTGAAGAGTAAAAACCACGGGACGTTTGAGGAGTCCACCCTATTTCCTTCTCTTATTATGATAAATTGAGGGCAAAATGAACCACCCAAATTAGGTTCACAAAAATTCACAACCCACCAACAAGAACATACATAAGAGCTTAAGCAAGAAGAGATCAAAGGTGAAGAATATCACCACAAATCAGATGTTCGGTACCGCTGCAATAACAGACAAACCAGATCTCAAAACGACGATCCGACCGTTCAAAATGAGGCCCTATGTGTCCCCAACAAGCTGATGAAATTTCAGCAAAATCCAACGGTGGAAACTCCGGCGATCGACAACTTTCTGAACGCTGTTCTTGAACAATCGCAAATCACTCTTCTCTCCAACCCTTTGTCTTCCTCTCTTCTTTGCTTCTAATTGTGTGTGTGACTTTCTGAATTCACACCTCTCTCACCTCTTGCCCTAATTTGTAAAGAAATTATTTATACCAAAGGCTTAATTAAGAAGCCCAAATAATAAGCCCAAGTTGGACTTAATCCAAGATTAGTAAAATGTCATCAAATGCCCATTTCTTAGGACAAAGCAACATACACATTTTACTAACACATGTGGGCTGGACCCACAACACAATCGTGCATGCCTCTTCGCACAGTAGTGCACGTGTACCATCCCTCGCACAATTGTGCTCCCCATCATGCAACACCTCCTTCGTAGCCGTCAGCTCAGCCCAGCACCCCCCATCACCAACCATTGCCAACTAACACTTCCCTCACTTCGCACCAACCACCATTACACCACCACCAACCCATTTCTTCTCCTTCTTCTCCCATCCGCCATCCTTGTTTCTGTTTCCTTTTGTCACTCAATACCGAGGCTTCCTCCTCCTTTTTGTTTTTTTCCCTCGGCCAGGAAACTGTTGACCACCTCCCAACTCCCCACTCGAGCCTACCTCCCCATTCAATCTCCACCTAGCCACCATTCTCACAACCACCCTGTACCTCACCCAGCACCAACAATCACCCTAGCTCCACTTCTCCGTGTTGCATCTAGTCCCCTGCGTGCATGAGTCATGCCACGCTGCCCGCTCCATGCAGCGTGAGATACACCTCTTTTTCCCTTGTTTTATTTTCCAGCCATTTGAGGGTATTTCGATAAATTTACTTTGATAAATATTTTAATTTTAATTACTATTTTATGAGTCAGATATTAATATGATTATTCTTGGTTTTATTTTTATGTTAAAGAGGTTGATTAGTGAAGCCTAATAATTTTATTAGGTTGATTATATTTGTGCTATTGCTGGAAATTAGGTATCCCATATGTTTTACTAAAATGTTAAATATCGCATGATATTATATTAGGCTTTTTACGTATAAACTTACATTAAGCATATTTGTGATATTGTAATTATTTGCCTAATAATGCTAGCATGAAAATTAGTAAAATGGAGCATGTTAATTTATGTAAAATATTATGTGTATGAAAGCATGTTAAAATGGGTGGTTTAATGCCAGAAATAAATTGTCATGTATGTCTAATATGATGCGTTGATGTATTTTTAGTATGATTATTATCATTGTGTGCCCTAGGGGTAATTTGATCTTTTTAATTATATCTTGATATTTATTCTGATAAGCATGACTAATATGTATCATTTATTGCTGAGTATGAAAGTATATGATTTGATGTTTTAAAAACTCATGTTAAGATTTTACATGCTAAATTATGTGTAAAGGTAAAATGATCATTGGTGTATCTGGTAATTTATTTTCATGTTGAATAATTTAATTATTGTATTTTAGCTTTTCTATGATAAATTATTAAATAAAAATGAAACTCATATTTAAAGTGGATAATAATGCAAAAATAATGGTTTTAGGGGTATTTTGGTCATTTTTGACCTAATGTGCCTAACAAAATTTGGATAATTGAACCTAGGATGACCTTTATAGTATTTTTAATGTTGGCCTTAGAGTTGAAATTATTTATAACTATCTTAAATAATTGGCAATAAGTAAGAATGGTTAAATATGAAAATTAGATCTATTTGTACATTATGTGATTTTCTGATCATCTTAATAAAATACTAATACTTAAAGTGAAAGACGTGGTTTATCCCACGGTTGGTATGGATTTTTGCTTATGTACTTTAGTGCCCCAACTAGGCCTTATACCTTACTCTATTTAGTTCTGCGAATTTTATAGAGGGTATGCATAATTATGTATTAGATATATTTGTTGGTAGGATATTATGATTCCTTTGTGTGCCAATACAATTAGGGTACCATAGTGTCATTGGATTGACAGTTGGTAGGATACTGTGTTACCTTTGTATATTGGTATGACCGAAGTACCTTAGTGTTATTTTTAGCTCAAAATGATTATTAGATTGATTCGGTAATAGCCTTTGTACCTATCTGTGGTTTGGTAGTAGTCTTTGTGTCCTAACTGTGATTTTACGGAGTTTATTGGCATGGCCGTTGAGTTATGAGATATATTGTGAATGTTATGGTTATTGGGTTGATATATGTTATAATCATCACTTTAAAGAGCATCCATTGGATGTTTGATTGGTAAGTTTCATAATGTTCTAAATGAGAGGGCATGAATAGCATGAAGCCTTCGTGATAGTCGCTTATCTGACATAGTTATCGTATCTTAGTCATTACATGTATATTTTAGTATTTTGTACCATGTCCTCATGTAACACCTTCTATGTATTCTATGTGATATTTTAATGTTTAATGTTGTATAGGAGGTTATTCAATGTTGTCGTATTGGTGAGTTCCATTTTATGGACTTCTGATTATTCAATGGGTAATGATAACTTTGTAGGTTAGCTTGTGAGATCAGTTGAAGGCTAGTATTGTGGGTTGAGAGTTAATGCTATCTAATGTCCTATTAGGTATCTTTTGATCCAGATATTCTTAGACTATTATGTCATTCTGTATTTTATCTTATTTGAATTTTGTAACTGTTGGTCATTTGTTTTATCACAATGATATGAATTTGTTTGTTCTCTCTATTTAGGTTATTACAATTGTGCTATTAATTTAAGTGGAATACCGTTTTAGCCATAACACTTGGTATAAGAATGATAGAGGAAAACATCCTATATTTTTACTGTTTTAGTTTCCGTAATTAATTCTTTAAATAAAAATTTTAAGTTCTAAAAATAAGGGTATTACAATTTGTTTGTGGGCGGGACTTGGAGAAAGATTGTGATGTTGATGAATAGTTTTCTGATGCAACTGTCCAGCTGCCAATTGAGCTTTTCAATAGTTATGGCAGCAGATTGGGGGAACAATGCGGAGGAGCTCTGATAATTAACTAATGTAAGGCTATAAGTTTAAAGGAAAAGCAAGAGAAGAACAGGGAGATGGGAAGAGGAAGCGGAGAATTTTGATGATGGGTAGGATGAGAAATCAGGAAAAGAGGGAATCGGGGAGAGGAAGAATATAATTTGAATATGAGGTAGGGAGAATTCAAAAGGGAAATATAACAGTCAATATCCATCATTAATCACTCATCAAAGTTGTAAAAATAACGCAAGATGTTTTTAAGGTTCTGGTAAATCCGAAAACATTACAAAATAGTTAAAGATCGCTTTCTGAAAAATCTGCGTATTATCTCAGAGTATATTCACATATTCCTAACAAAGTTTTGACCCATCTTTAAAGCTACTTTTGATCCAAGATAATTAATTATTTTAAATGTTTTTAAAATACTTCAGCAATGTCTCCGGTGGCCTTTTATATATATGTGTGTGTGTGTGTGGCTGATATGGATAAATGAAGGGCTTTGTGATTTACCATATCTCAATATAACTGCCTTATTTTATTTCACTCTCCCTTTCAAATAAAGAAATACGAGGGGAAGAAAAGAAAGACAGTTGGATCGATTTTCCTCTGTGGATGACAGCTTCGCTTCACCCATAATCTTGGTACATATGCCATACGAACATGATCGAGCTTCTTGTCTTGATCTCGACCCTTCTTACTAAATGGCAGAGCCTATAAAATTGATGTTTAAAGATAAATTGATAATAACTTACATAAGATATTGTTCCTATCTGTGATGCTACTTCTGTACTCAGAGAGAATGAAATGAAAATTACATAGTGTGTACATATATATATATATATATATATATATCATGCTAATAAACGATCACCCAGGGTTAATGGGCAGGGCACCCATCAACCAGTATGCCCTTGGCAGTTGGACAAGTTGCGAGTGGACAGTGTTCACCATCTGTGCCCCACCAGTTTAGGCTTTTATTTTCAATGCCCAACGAGAAGTACAACAAGACTGCCATGAAAGCCACTCCAGCATCAAGAGCTGCCGAAAGAATATAGTTGTACCTTTGCCACCATTGCTTTCTGTAGCGGAAGACGAAAAAGTTGAAAATTGTGCCAACTATGACCCAGGCATTGTAATTTAACGGTGTGGCTGGTGGCATGGCTCCTGTTGCCCCTAGGAGAACTGGAAGATTGATCAAGGGAATCCAGGATTGCCTAGGGAATGCCTTGTGGAGGAGCCAAACTAAAACGGGTCCCAGTGCACCACCTACGAAGAACCAATTCATGGCCTCATAGTTTCCAAGCTTCCCAAAAATCCTTCTCGGACCTACCAGCCCCCATATAACCGATGCATCAAAAAAGACACGATCACTAGGACAAGTCCATGGGCTGTCGGGCGGGAGTAGTTGGTCCTGGCATATGTTGTTTATTGAAGAAAGCAACCACCATGCCACTACAAGGTTAATTGTACCAGCGATCATTGTCCCAATAAACTGCAATGTAAAGCAGACATATATGTAAGCAGGAGGCATAATGATGGAGTTTATTATAGACGTCAAGAGCAAGCATGCATGACATGCAGACGTATATTAAAAGACATGATTTGAAATACGTCTGATTGTTTTCCCGGTTTTGAGCTAGGCGTCATGTGTGCTCCAACACTTGGCTGAGTATTGGTTTTTTTACTTTCACCCCCATTCTCTTAATTCTAATGTTATGCAAGTTTGTTGATGATTTTTTTTCTCTTTGGGGGGGGGGGTGGATTGCCTGCCTGTTGTATAGCTAGCGTGCATGAGGGCTGCGTAAGATTCTTTATGCAACATCCAATTATATACTAGCTTCTGGTCAAAGAAAAGAACTACGGACGTACGACTAATTATCTTTGGGATTAATCAATAACTGTCCCTGCTTGTGATCTGCATCTTCTGCATAGTTTCAACAATCTCAAATACGACCGACTTGCTGCATCTAGTGTTCTCCTTTAGGGATGCCAGGCCTTACGGGATAATTCTTCTTCGTTTTCCTTTTTAATTTTCTCGTTCTCAGAAAGAGAGTACTAACCTGAACCAAGAACATCGATCTTGGAGGGATCTTCATGTAATGTCCCAATTTGAAATCGCTGAGGAATGATATAGCCTGGGCCATGCTCATGTAACCATAGGTTTTGAAGCAAACATTTGCTATAGGCTTTCCTGGCAGTATGATGCCCATGACATACTCTGTGATTATGTTGAGGCCTGGTGTCTGCATTCAGAGCACGAACATGGCATGAAGGTCGCAGGCAGTTGTGAGGGAAATAGATGCTTTGATTATTTGGCATATTCCGAGGCAAAAATTTAATCGACTTTAATACAAAAAGCAGTTCTATAACAGGATGCTTGGTAAGAACATTACTGAGAGTTAAAAATTAGTTAATTAAGCTTCAAGTTTTGGATCGGTTACCTGGTTTGTTGTGGCAGTTATGATGCTGATTGGGAGAGTGAAAGCGAAGGCCATGACGCATGCAAATAGAAGACCCCACCATGGCATTTGAACTTGATCTTTCAGGAAGATGCAGAGAAAGAAGGAGACGGCCAACGTAACTCCAAGCAACACGTGGAACCACCATGAAGGTATGTCTCTGTAGTTCCTCATTAGTCGTGTATGGACATCCTCCTTGCCTCCGTAAGATGCTTTGAATCTCTGACAAATCTCCCTGTTGATTGGAACATAATTGGCTTCACAAATCTCACAGATGGGAGAAAAATAAATAAAATGAAAACAAGGTTGAAGGAAAAGAAGACGGAGATAGAGTTTGGAGTTACCTACCTTCCATAGAATAAGCCCACATGCGTCAAAGTGGATGCAATCGCAGCAAACCCAAAGCCATACGTGAGAGCAAAAAACATGCTCAAATGAATCCGTCCTTGCTCCTCGTACCGTGCTACGTCCAGTTCAAACTTGTCGTTCACTATTGCCGATATGTTGTAGATCTGACCTCGGGATGTGAACAGA
The DNA here is from genome assembly GCA_039764185.1 of Tamarix austromongolica. NCBI lineage: Eukaryota > Viridiplantae > Streptophyta > Magnoliopsida > Caryophyllales > Tamaricaceae > Tamarix > Tamarix austromongolica. The sequence continues at coordinate 17,210,783 of CM077811.1, forward strand.
TGTGATGAAAAAATGGGGAATTTGCGAGCACCGTACAGGTCTAGTCCCCAGTATGCTATGGGCATGAATAAGTAGAGTATAAGGAAATATCCCACGAACACGTTTGCGATGGCAAAGAAGGGGGACAGTAAGGGACTGAACAAGAAGGATGCCACAGCAGTCCAGTCGAGTGTTAAGGCGCCGAGCCCGAGGCCTTTCATGCCAGAGCCTAGTTGTTGGGCAGTCACCGATTTTGAGAAGACCCAGCAGACCCAGGAGATGCTTGTGAGCGTTGAGAAAAGGTAGCCGGGGACAATATACCACAGAAAGCTGCCTGCTAGTACGATTACGAAGAATTTTGCCCTCGACATGCGGCTGTCTTCATCCTTCTCATGCAGCGCCCTGCAAGGTTAAATTATTAGTTCCTACTGTAAACACGTTTGGAAACCTATATATGATTGATGATTCCTTTGTAGCCAACTATATATATATGTATATATATATATATATATATGGTTGCCCTTTTTCTCTCGGCCATTATCCTTAGGTTACAAGGAAACGCCTTCTCAGAGTTGCATACATTTCCCTGCACTCTGAAGGATGATGCGAATCCTACTCTGTTTCTAAGGCGGACTTGTTAGTTTTGTAAGATTCCGAATCAACATGGTCTCATGTTGCTATGCGTTCGATATCAGTTTGGGTGAAGCAGCTGAATACGTACTGATTTCATGCACGAACTGATCCTGCTCCTTATACATTGATTAATTAATGAGGGATCCTTCGGTCTGGTCACTTATGAATGAGCAGCCAAACTGATACGTATGGTGTCTAGATTTCTAGTGGGTCATTGCCCGCATGCGGTTTGTATAGCAAGGCATCATTCGGGAAGGTGCTCCGGCTGAAGTTCTTTGACGCACTCTGGCATTTTGAAATACGTATCCTAATCTCGATTTATTGTTTACAGAACGATTATTGAAAAGTGCGGTAAGCGCAACGGTAGTTTAATTAAATTAGATCGTCACTAATAAAATTAGATCAACATAATAACAATAACAATAACAATTAGGATAATAATAATAATAATAATAATAATAATTAATAATGACTGCAAAAATTAATATTAAAATTGATTTCATAATAATAATAATGATATTATTAATACAAATAATTGATGATAATAACAATGATGATGATAATTAATATAAAAATGTAAATGATAATAGTAATCAATAATTAGTAATATTACTAATAATTTAATAGTAACAATAATTAGAAACTATTCATCATAATTAAAACTAATAATAAAAATAACAATAGCCTTAATTAATTTGAATTTTAATAATAATTTATGACAATAATGATAATGAATTCAATGGTATAAATAATAATATAAATAAAATTAATAAAAATAAACAAGAAAATTTATTATTAGTATTATTAATTTAATTTAATTATATTAACAGTAATAATTTATAATAATAATAAAAGTAATTAATAATAGTGTTGTCGTTTATTTAATATTAATATAAATTATTTATAAATTAATTAAAATCAATAATATTTGTTTATTTATAATTATTTCTAATAATAATAATAAAATCAGATCAATATGAATAAATTCATTCGGATGATCAGTAAGTAAAAATAAGCGGATGAGAACGGAGGCTGACCTGAAGAGCGAGACTTGGACAAGGGTTCCGGGCCACCACATGTGAGCGGGTTCAACAACATACTTCCTCATAAGTCCGGCCCAACCGTATCCGAGAACCTGCACTTGCAAGTTTTAGTGCTTAGTATTTACTAATAATAAAATCTCAGACGGTCCAAGTCCAACCAATCATGCCAGCTAATAACGCCGTGGATTCGGGGATTGACTAGCTGGCTTGGCTAATGGCGCTATTCAGCAGCAGCTAGCACATCATTATTTTCTGGCCTTAAACTTAAATTAAGATAATGACGTACATGTACTACTACCAGACCACACTATCTATATGTATAGATTATAGATACCACTATTAAGCATGCTAAAATATAATACTGCTACCAGACCAGACTATCTATATATTATATTGAATTGAATTGAGCCCAGAATTTAAAGAAAAGTACGTGACTCAGTGACGTGACGTCAATTGCCGTTTTGGATAAGTTTTATCATGCTTTCCTGACTGGCGTTAAGCTTTTTCCTCACTTTTATTGATAAAAAATAATTAAAATAAAGTAATAATCTATTTTCTTTTACGCTGTACCTAAATAAAAAATAATTTCTAGCTTATTTAAATTTTCGTACAAAAAATAATTATCTACAATTAATGGTTAATTTAAAATTTTAATTATATTAAATAATTATTTTTAATAAATAGCTACAAAAAGTTATTTAATTTTAAACTATAAGAAAAATATAGTTCGGCAGAATCAAGGGGGTGTCGTCATGGATGTATCATCAACATCATCGTGTGTGAATCTTTAGAATCTTGTCGTCATCTCCCAAAAGGTTCCTGCTGCCGCAGTGAAAGTTAGTCACACCAACCCCTGCCCCCCACCTCCCACACGCCCACACCCCACTCCCAAATTCAACATAATTTCATCAAAGAAAAAGGTAAGAAAATAAAACGAATTAATTAATTAGGTTTTTTTTTTTATTTACCTGGGTAGTGACGATGAGAGTCCAACCAGCCAAGAAGCTAATCTTCCTCTTGTAGAAAGCTTTAATAATATTAACAATTCCAACAGCATAAGCCGATCCATTCCCGAACGCACTCCCGGCGTTAGCAAAGATCGATATCAATACATGCTCCTTGATATTAAACGGACCCGGATTCAGCGAAAAGCTCCTCGACCCGATCTGAACCTTCTTCCTCGGCAGCACACGGGCTAAGAAATGGCCAATCGGCAGCGTCGCTACTTGAACCGTGATTTGTGTTATGATCAGCGGCTCCGTTCTGTACGAGAAGAACTGGTTCAAGAATGACAGGAGCACGCACGACGCTATACCCAGGAACCACATCCGGAATGTCCATACCGGAAGGGTTGGGTCGTCTTTGTTGGATACCGTCAGACGGACTTCTTCGATTGGGGACGTGTCGTCGTCGGCGGCGGAGGATATGGGCGTGGGCTTTTCTGGATCGCACGCGGCGGAGGTGCTACTGTTCGGGCGGTGGCGAGATCCGGGCTCAACCTCTGATCCCATTGAAGGAACAACGGGGACGACTACTGAGACTGAAGAGGAAGCTAATTAGAAAGCGGAAAACAAGTTGCTTCCGGTCACGGTCCGGGTCATACTAGGTTGGATAGGACCACTCTCATCTCATTATATAGAGCATCGTAATTCATAAGTTCGGTGGCTATTGGCTACTTGCTTGGCTGGTGGCTTGTGTGAGGGAGCGAGGACGACGGCTGCGCTGGCTACTAGCTAATTAACTTTCGCACGTTATGCTAACGGGCTACTTCTATCAACGCTCTTCTATAACCTGCTCCAGTCGCGTCGCCTTCGGAATTCTATGTCGATAAATAAGCGAATAAATACAATAGACGTTTCTCTCTATTTTACGATAGAGAGTCAAGTCTACAGTTTTTAAATACATAAATTAAAATATATGAAATTTTAAAATAAGTTATATTTAAGTCGATTAAAAGACTTATATTAATATCTATGTAAATTTACTAATATAATATATACGGACCTACTACCAACAATATTTATTATTTATCGTACCGTTAACACGATTCAAAAGATACACCAGATTTAATAAATTAAAGATAAAATAAGTGTGGTATCATAACTATAAATAAGTCTAAGTATGAAAATTAATTATACCATGTGCGGTTACACTATATATCAATCAATGATCTATTCCTTTGGTAATCATAAAAAAACTTTGTTATATATTTTGAAAATAAATTTTGATTATTAATTTTTTTAAAGTATAACATATTATGATATAAAGATATAATTTTTATATTAGCATTAAAAAATATTTTTATTTTTTATTAATATATATTAAGAGATATTAATTATGAAATTTTATTTTTAAACTATGCACCAAAGATCTCTTGAATACGGATGGAGTACATTAATGAGATGGAAAGATAATAAATTCAAAAATATGAAATTGCAATTTTATTATTTTCATAAAATAAAATAATTCATATTATGAAACAAAAAATAATAAAAGATAACTACAAATCCTATATTGTAGAAATGATGAGGTATTATGTATTGCTATATAAATGCAATTTAGAAACACTGCGCATTTGAAATACAATTTTTTAATAGCTAACATAATGATTTAATTTATTATGATAATAAATGTTGTAAGTCTCAACGAACACCCATCTATACTACTAATCGGTAAAAAATTTATTACATAACTAAAATTTTAATGTTATTGTACATAGGGGCGCCCCCATAGTAACGTTTTTCTGTCCCTAGCATGTTCGGGGACGAAAATGTTGTAAGGAAACGAAAACAAAGAGTCTGGAAGGGAGAGGAGAAGTATGAAGAAAAAGGAGGAGATATGTTTCAAATCTAGTGTGCTTTAGGTAGTGGTTTAAGATAATTTTTCCCTTTTTTTTGGTAATTAATGCTCATTTTATTACTACCAAATAGGCAAGAAGAAATACAACCTTGTAGTTCACGTATACAAAATAAACTAAGCTAAGAAATTAACATAAAAAACCAATTTAGATTAGGACTTACAGGATGATAAAGTCTCAACTTTTGATGCTACATCCCTCACAATAACCTTTATGATTATCCTTTCTACACCCCTTTTGTTATAAAAAAATCTTTGAACTTTTTCTCATACCAAATGTGATACACATATGCATCATAAAAAGCTCTTAAAATATCTTTACGTAGCCTTGGGCCTTGACACCCATTGTATATCCAAGGTACGTGCCATTACCATATTGAGGACACTTGTTGGACTCTAAATCCCGTCATCATCAATGCCCAAATTCGTCTTGAAAATGCGCAAGAAAGGATGAGGTAATGACGATGTTCATCTTCTTAGTTACAAAGAATATAGTGTGGACTAAGATCATAACTAAAATAACATAATCTATCTTTCGTTTCCAATCTTTTATGCATCATCAGTCATAATGTCAATTGATGTTAGGGAGGTGATAGCTTATTCCATACAACGTTGTGCCATTCTACGCTTGAGGCTTTGTGATGTAAATAATCATAGTCTCGATCTATTTGGTATATTCCTCTCTTCACAAACCTGGATTCTACTTAAGGGTTTGTAAGGAAAGCATGGAGAACAATACGAATATGTAACAATATTCTCATCAACCAATAATTCAATGATGAAATTGGTACTTCCCATATATTTTCCCTTTCAAAAAACAAGCATGCACCTAATGAACCCAAAGTATATCATTCTTAGTAGTAATCCACTAAAGCAACCAACTATATGTCGCAACATTCCATGAATGATTTTGTATCAAGCCTAATCTACCTTCCTCTTTGGATAAGTAGATTGTATCCCATGCCATATTGTCCTTTCTAGATTTCCTAGTGCCCACCCATAAACATGACCTACAAATGGATACTGTATCGTGAATAATTCTTTTAGGTAACAACATCATCAACATCTAGTAAGCCTAGATCCCATAGAGGACCGATCTAATAAGTTGTAGTTGTCCCGCCTAGCTCAAGAGTTGTGTGTTCCATCTCCTTAATCTTTGTTGTAAACTACTTTATAATCGGTAGTTGATCATTACCGGTGATTCTTTTTATGGGATAATGGGATGCCAAGCTACCATACTAGTAAGTCACCTATTAGAAAAATGATATATCCTATCAATCTCTTATCGCACACAAACATATACCGATACACTATACAAAATAATACTTTTTGATGCATTCAAGGTTAGTTTGAATATCGATGAACAATCTTGGAACCCTTGGCACATGACATCTATGAAAGGAAAATTTCCATAGATAAAGAAAAGTAAGTCATTAGTGAACATCAAGCTACTTACCTTCTTATAATTAGGGTGAGGCTCGATCTATGCAAATTCTCCATAGCCAACACAAAGAGATAAGGAGATAGAGGGTCTCTTTATCTTAAACCCCTATTGACTTCAAAAGGTCATTGAAGTGTCCCACTAAAAAAGATAGTTGTAGTGGTAATACAACTCATTGAAAACTGAATGAAATGGTGAGGGAAATTCAAGTTTATAAGAACACATTGTATGAACGACCAACTTACAGTATCATATACTTTACTCATGTGTAACTTAATTTACTCATGTGTAACTTAAGCATGCACAGAGTAGATAAAATCTTTGTGCCACATCCTCAAACCAACTCGTAATCCAAAAGAATGTTATCCCTAATATTTTAACCATTTACAAATGCTGCTTGATTTTCCTCTGTCAATAGAGGCATAAAGTCTTGAATTTGATTGGTAATAACCTTAGAAATAATTTTGTAAGGTAAGTTATATCATATAATTGGTTGATAGTCCCCTACTCTACGAGAATTTGGAACCTTTGGAATAAGATTAAAAATAACAACGTTTAAGGTTTTAGTGATGCAACCTGTGATAAACAACTTAGTTATAGCCTTCTAAACATCATCTTTTATGATATCCCATGCAGCCTTAAAGAACATAGAATGATATCCATTATGTTCTGAAGATTTATCACTATTAATTGAGAATAGAGTTTACTTTACTTCGTCCTTATGAACAACAACCAAAAGCTTCCTATGATGTTGAACATTTATCCCCGATCCTTTTAGCATGACCTCAGGTCTAAAACCACCCCTTGGTTCAAAATGATTCCCCATAAGTGACACATAGAATTAGGTAAATTAAGTAGCAATAGTATCTTGCATGGTGAAAATCTAGCCATCTTCATCCATTAACGATGGAAGTTGATTACGATGTCGCAGCCCGTCTCTCTCCCGCGCCCCTCCTTCCCTTTTCTCCCGGCCGGTTCGGCCCGCCCCCTTTTTCTTCTTTTCTTTTCTTTTCTGCTGGACCGCCGGTCCAGCCTCTTCCTCTTCTTCTTCCTCGCAACGTCGTCGTCCTTCTGCCGCCTGCAACCGAAATTTTCGCCGGGAAAAGAAAGCCTTCAACGCCACGCCATTACTCCCATCATTTCGCCCTTTTCATCCTCGTTGTCTCCCCTGTAGATTGGACTAATCGATCCGGTCTTTCCCCGCATGAAACCTCTCTCTCTCTCCCCGACGAGTCTCGGTCTGCAACTGCAGACCTGCATCGGTCAGCCTCGCCGGACATGCATCCACCTAACCTCCGACCTCCCTCGCACCCTTGTCGTTTTCCCGTCCCAATTTCCCTATAAATAGCCCTAACCATTGCCTTAATTGGGTTCGAAATTTGGAACCTAGAAAACCAGAGCCGCACACCGCCCCACCTTTAGCCGCCCTTTCCTCCGCCTTCGGCCACCATTGCCGCCTGCCCGCACCACCAACATCCTCCCTGCACCTCCCTCTACACAACCAGACTACTAGCTCCCCCTGCCTTGCTTCACACGGGTCGCCTTGGCTTCGCGAAGTTGCCTTCCCGAAACAGCCTTTCGACCCCTGGCACCACCTTCGTGCCGCCGGCGCCGCCTCCACCGCCACCTGCAGCTCCGCCACTACCTCCCAAATCAACCAACGGTTCCTGCTCTACCACCCTACACCTCTACTTTCCCCTACTTCCCTCTTCCCTAGCCTCCATCTCCACTTTCCTCCTTTTCTCCCTTCCTCCACCGCTGCGCCGCCGCCGCCGCCACCACCTCTTAGCCAGGTTGCCCAACACCCCAAACCCTAAATCTTAAAAAAAAAAATATAAATAAATAAATAGAAATGATTAATGATTTAATATTATTAACTACGATTATTAGTATTATTATGATTAATATTAACATTATCAATATTATTACTAATATTATTATTATTACTAATACTACCACCCTTATTATTATTACTAGGACCCAATCCTCCCCTAAGAACTTCTAATTAATGGTATTAAGCAATACAAGACCCTATTAAGTTATTATTATTGTTAATATTGCTAGTATTACTATTATTATCCTTATTATTATTAGCACTACTATTATCGTTACTATTATTATTATTATTCTTATTATCATTATTATTATTACTCTTATTATTCTTATTGTTATTATAATTATTATTGTCATTTATTACTATTATTATTTTTATTACTATTATCATTATTATTATTGTTATTATTATTATTACCATTATCACATGTGTTACTTTAACTATGACTAACATCCTTAGTACCTTTAATATTACTATTATTATTATTATTATTATTATTATTATTATTATTATTATTATTATTATTATTATTACTATTGGTGTTATTGTTATTATTAATATTATTATTATGAGCATTATTGTCATTATTACTATTATTGTTATTATTATTATTATTATTATTATTATTATTATTATTATTATTATTATTATTATTATCTTTGTTATTATTTTGTTGTTGTTGTTGTTTTATTTAATGCATTTATTATTTTATCGATTATTACCGTCGCTATTATCCCTAACATTATAATTAAATATTATTACCTTAGTATTTTTGTTATGCTTAGTATTGCCACAACTATTGTATTATTATTATTATTGTGATTATTATTATTGTTATTGTTATTATTGTTATTATTGTTATTATTGTTACTATCATTATCGCTATCATTACTATTATTATTATTACTATGGTTAATACTAGTGTCATTAGGTTTATCTTTCTAACTATTATTATCATTTCAATTATTTCTATTATTATTATTTTCAGTATTCATACTATTATTTGTACTATTATTATTATTATTTTCATCACTATTGCTACTTCTACTATTATTATTATTATTATCATTATTATTAATATTATCGCCAGGATGATTATGGTTGTGTTATTATTTTATTATTATCGGTAATATTACTATCACTAATGCTACTACGATTTCAATTATTATTATCATCATTATTATCATTATAGCCATTATTATTCTCATTATGAGTACTATTACTATTAGTAGTAATCTTATTATTGTTATTAGTAATTATTATTATTAATATTGAAACCCTCACCTTAATACTCTGGATTTTGCTAAAACCTACTTTAATTAGTGATAATCCGTTTAAACTATTGTGAGAATAGTAATAACCCTACCCTTTATTTATAAACCCCTATTATTAATATTAGCCTTAGTATTAGGCCGTGATAGGGGTAAGATAGGAAAATTATGGTAATTTTGGTAGAGGGAGATTAACCCTTAGCATTTCCCTCTTATAGGTGAACCGAGTCAAAGCCCCCAGGAGGCGTAAGAGCTTGCTCCAAGACCGGCGCCGATTTAGGTAAGGACGTAACTAAGGCCACCTGTGTGTATTGCATGTTTTAACTGTCTTGTATGCCTTGTGCGGTTGTATGCTATAATATGTATGTTATCTGTGTATTTATGTAGCGCAGCATGGAACCGAGGTATGTTCTCGTGCTCTTGTTTGTATGTACTAATATGGTAAGGTGCAAATATGACGTGATGTGGTGTGACCCCTATGACACGCATGCTAAGTGTTTTGATGGGGAGTTGTGGAGCGGGGGCTTGAAAGAGAAAAATAAGCAACTAAGATAACCAAAGGGAAGTACGTTGGTTAACGTAGGTATGGACGACCTAGGTAATCTGTAATCTGTGAAATGATGAGAAAAAGGGGAATAAAACAAATGGAAGAGTGGGAGAAAATAAGGTTGCATGGGAGAACTAGGGTTTGCATGGGAATGATAGAGTTGGCATGGTGGAAACGATAGGGTTTGCATGGGGAGGTTAAGGTCCGCATGGGGGCGAACCTTACATATGAAAAGTTACTTTGGGACGTAGGGAAAGTAATGGAAGGTCTGTTTGGGAGTCTGGAGGCTCGAGGGGAAAAATAGTACGTAGGGTCATCTAAGGGTACCTAGGGTTTGGGAAGGAAACCCTAATTTGAGAAGGTGGAAAAAGAAAAATGAAATAATAAAAATAAATGAGGAGGAGTGAGGTATGAGGGAGAGTTGAGTCTGAGGGTCATGATTTGGGTTTCCAATGCGAGGAATGTGTTAAGTATGTTAATTACAAAGGGTGTTTAGTGGCCTAATATAAGCGCAGGAGATAGCTCGGTAACCTAAACCGAGTAAGGATATAGCTAAGGATGAATGTGTGACATGTGTCCTATGTGCCATGGATGTTCTATATGATTGATGTGTCGTGGTCTTAAATGCCATTATTCTAACTGTTTCATGTGTGGCGTGGCTTGGAATCGAGTCGTGTGCATGTGCCCTCATTAATATGTGATAGTACGAATATGTTATCAGTTTTGATGTGATGCGTTGAGGCCCTCTGGCCATGCATGACAAAGGTGAAATGCCCTCGAATAAGACACATTAAAACATTAACTACTTACAGAGAAAGATGTTGAGCCGAACCCAGACCGGTCCACCGGCTATAATAGTGGCAGGGTATCTTACCCTCGCGACCGTTCCACCGGCTATAATAGTGGCAGGGCATGTGCCCTTGCGACCATTCTACCGGCTATAATAGTGGGGGATTTCGTGCTCAACAAACCAAACGTAAAAGTGATAAGACATGGAAAGATACTAATATTTACAGTGGAATACCTTGTGAGTCGGGGCCAGACCGGTCCATCGGCAAATAATAGTGGCAGGGTATATTACCCTCGCGACCGTTCCACCGGCTATAATAGTGGTAGGGCATAGCCCTCGCGACCGTTCCACCGGCTATAATAGTGGGGCTCCCGCACTCACGTGGATTAATAAAGACTGTGTGTGAAATGGACATATTGTTAACGAGGATAAAGAATAAGTCACCGGAAAGTACTCAGGCCTTATCTTGTGTGTTATTGCATGATACTTATATGATTGTGTTATGTAGGCTACGTGGTATAATCGTATGCTTGGCCTTAGCACACCTACGCCCTTACTCAGTACTGGACCCGTACTGATACTACACTGGTTGAATGGGTCCTGTGATGATCCACCGACAGTGGGGAGCAGACCTTTGATGCAGGTTGATCGGTTACTAAATTTGGGGTGGAAGGCTTGATCTGAGTGAGTAAGCGGTCCGGATATTTACCCTTCAGAAATTGTATTTTTTAATCGTATTTGTCTTTGGAAGTTACAAGTGTTGTATTTAAATTTTCAAGGGTTTTATCGTACCTTATCCTTCCGTTATTTTAATTCCTCTGACATTTGGAATTTTAAATTGTATTTCTGAACGTAACTCTTGACTTTCGTACTCTGACTTCCTTATCACTTATGCCTTACTAATGATTTGTTTTGGTTCTAATATTTTATCCTTAGCACTTAGTATCGGGTCGATAGTTGTGAATCGATCTGGTACTAAGTGTGGCGGTAATACCCCCGAATTTATAGTTTGTTTGCTTGCTTCCGCTAAACTTCTTTAAAATTTAACGAAATTTTTCAGTAGTAAATTTGGGGGTGTTACAACTATCTTCCACTTTAATCCAATCAACTCGAGCATTTTGATGATACAAACTTTCTTCACATGATCCATAGTACTTTAACCTTTCTACACACCCTCTTCCTCTAATAATTAGCGTATCGTCAAAATGATTCTTATTCACCTGCTCTTGCACTTCAAAGAGACTAGTTCACACCTATGAACCTTTTTTGATATGTTGCCTGAATATCTTTGGTTTAATTCACGTAATAACCTCTTCAATTTTTTCAGCAAATACATCACACTATGCATTACATTATGAGTACAATCTTTATCCCAGTTTTACCGTACTATAGGTAGGAAAGCAAAATGAGAGGTCCACTTGTTGAAGAAACGGAAAGGTCTTGCACCCGTAGAAATTTGCTATCCTAAATCAAGTATCAGTGCAGCATGATCGAACATAAAGGGCGTCGCAAAGTGTGCATGTGAGGATGGAAAGTTGTCAAAATAGCTCACATTACCCATCACTCAATCTTACTTGCACCAAAGTCTTTTTACACCTTATTTTCTATTACATCGCGTGATAAAAGCTCCAGTATATCGAACATCCTCTACTTGAATTTATGTTATGCATTATGAGAAATCATTAATATCTTCCTGATTAGAACCTCAAATAGGTTGTTTTCTTTTCCTGAATTGGATATTACATTAAGGTCTCCTAACAACATGTGCAACCACTTTGGAGGGTTTTGCACTATGATACATTCCCACAACCTCAACTGGGTTGTAAAAGACCTACACAAAACCATTAGGGTATTTTGCTCTTGGAATGAGCATCACCCATACAAAGAATGATCAGTATGCTATGCACTAATTAAGGTAACGATATAGTCAAGTAAGGGATACAAGTAATTGCATGCATTCCGAAACAGGAAGTCAACACTCATGCGAATAAATAAAATAGTACAAGCTAGTTTTTGATCCAGATCTCATTATTTCAAATAACATAAGCCATTCTTTTATTTACGTTAAATTCAGAGACCTAACTATTCTCTACCGGTGGAACGGTTATCAATATATATACAACCCTGGAGCAGAGTGCTCCCGACCACTATTATTGTCCAGTGAAATTGACAGGTACAATCGGTCTTGTCTCACATAGTATTTCACTTTACGTATTTAGTGTCTTATTAATGACTATAATTGTTCTCAAGATTTATTTTAAATTGAGTTTAGGGACCTCACTATTTTCAACCAATGGAATAATTATTCTACCGGTTGAATGTTTATAACATGCTACCCTCGAAAAAAAGACATTCAACCACTATTCTTACAGGTGAAATGGTTAATAATAATCATTCCTGGGGCAGAACGCTCCCGACTAATGTTCTCATTTAGTGGACCAAACATATACAACTGGTCTTGACTCATGTGATCTTTTAATTTAATGATTAATATCTTATTCATGATTAGTTTATGAGTAAAAAACATAATTAAGGCAAGAAAAATATCAAAATACAAATAACAAGGCCTTTCTCAAATACTACAAGCTTATTTACCCCTAGAAACCCTAATTTCACACTTTAGGAGTATTCTTCCTATATTGATCATTTACCCACCATATTTAATATATCTTCCCTAAATAATATTTTTATTAATATACCCAAAACTCAAAGTCTAACTCCCACATCTCACACATGCGATGTTAGCCCTATCTCAAATGTTACTTTTTACAAGGCTACTAAAACCCTAATTTCACAAGTAAGTCATAAATTTTTTTCATATGACTCCTATAATTACCAAATTCAGTATATATTCTTAAAATACTAATATTGACAACATATCCAAATTTCATGGCCTAACTCTAACATTTTACACATGTGATAATAACATTATCGTTTAAGGTTATTATTCCCAAATTAGGCTATTTTTTTCCATTTGAAGAACTTACGTCATTCATAATCATTCCCAAACACTCCACACGACATTATTAGCATATTATAATCAATCAAACATGTTAAAATACAAAAATTCCTATATTAACCCATATTGAACAAAAGCCTATATTTTTTAAATCATTATTTCTCACTTATCATGTTTATTAAACCCATATTATCCTCCCACAATTTATGCTCATTCACAAAAATACGACTTATCATAACAACATCATATCCACACCTCTTTTGTTATTCTTACTCTTTCTCTAGTATATAATCCAAATTATTATAACATACTATTAACAACATGCATTTAACAATATAATAACAATAACATGATAATCCACATAGCCATTCAAATATTTAGCACAAATCCCTAAATATCGACTAGTATCCTTACTGAAAAGGCTCTGGTCTCTAAGTAAACTTATACTATTCCGACTCTTCTGGTGCTCCAGGTAATTCGCTTAAAAACAATTAACAAAGCCACAATGTAATAACCCGTTTTTAGGAAATCCTAATTAAAATTAATAATTACGTATGGTTAGTTATAATCATTAAATTAGGAGGTTTAGTATTAAACGTATTATCGTATTATTATTATTACGATCATTATTATTATTATTATTTCAATGACTTATATATAAAAATTGTCAGGCCAAAAAGTTGATAGAAACCGATTATTTATTTTAATCCTAATTTTATCCATAAATCTTATCTGAATTATTTTATTAATAGCCGTAACCCGAAATAAATTTTTTTAAAAAATTTATCTTCGATTGTTTTTATTTTATTTTGTTTTATTTGTTTTTATTAAACCCATTCTAATCCGAATTATTTTTCCGAATTTCATTTTTGTTAAATATCGTAATTTATTCAAACTAAATTTAAATTAAAGAAAATATATACATATTTTATTATTATTTATTTATTTATTTTGTCTCTCTCCCCCTGTCTCCCTCTTTATCTGACCTTACTCAACCGTCCGTATCTCTGTATTTATATTTAATGTCACACGCCACACACACTTAACACTCTACCCCAAATAGTCCCCTATTTCTCGCGCACACATTCGGCCGAAAACACACTCACAACGCACACACAACACTATTCCTCCCAGCTCCCTCTTATTTTTCTCTCGACACACACCACCGCAGCCCCCTTTATTTCTTCAGCCTCTCCTATTCCAAACAGCCCCCTCCCCGTTGGTTTTTTTTTGGTCTCCCCAGCCACCTCCTCCCTTCCCTTCTCCCCCTGCATCTCCCTCCCGTCTAGAACAACCAAACCAGCGGCTCGCCACCCTAGCCACGAAGCCGTCGTCCACTCCCCTCCCTGCCCCGTTTGTTTCCAGCGCACCACTCCAGCCACAACCAGCAACCCCCGAGCAGTGCACGCAGACACGCAGCCCGCCAGCCCACCAGCACCCACAGCCATCGCAGCCACCGTACAGCGCACCACCACCAGCCCCTCGACCTCATGCAGCGCCACTTCACCTCCCTTTGCATTCTCTTCGTCCCTGCGCCCTTCCCCGACCGTAGCACCCTCTCCCGCAACCATCCCGTCGCCTAGCTCCCCAAGCCCATCGCTCCCCCTCATTCTGTTTGGTTTTTCTCCCACCCGAACACAACCACAGCATCTCCACCATCAGCCCCGTCGCAGCCAGCCGCCCCGCAGCCACCAGCAACCGCCGGTCTCCACCGCCACTGCCACCCTCTCCCTTCCCCTGCCTTGCCCAGCCGACCCTCTCGCCCATTCTGCCGTGCCCCCTTCCCCTCGTGTGTGACTCACGCTGCATGCAGCGTGAGTTGCGTAGTGTATTAATAAATTTTGGGTACCAATATTAATTGTAAAGGTGTTTTGGTAATTTTAGAAAAATAAATATTTTTATACTATAATTATTATTTTATCTGATAGATATTAATTCTGTATTTGTGGTACTATTTTTAGGTACGAAAGTTTAATTTGCAGGACCTAATACATTTTAGTGGATACCGCTAATTTTACGTTTTTGCTGGATTTCAGGTAACCGTTATACTCTATTAAAATGATAAAAATTGCATGATAATACATTAGGGTTTTTGGTGTATGAAATATGTTTATCATGATTTATTTCAATATAATTATGTGTTAATTATTATTATTATGAAAAAGGATAAAAACGGACATGTTATCTGATATAAAATAGTTCGGGTATAGAAGTATGACTTAAAAATAATTCTAATGACGGGAGAATTTTTGGTATGATAATTATGTATATAATTATTAGTTTAGCATGTTTAGATATAATTGTGGAATAAATATTAGGAATGTGTGCCCTAAGGGCAATTTAGTCATTTTTGTGTAATATGATATTTATCCTGAAAATCATGTCTAACATGTATTATCTGTTGTTGATTTTATGAGTATGTGTTTTGTACGTTTCAAAAGTTTATGATAGAGTTTCATATGCCGAAATCTATGTAGGGGCAAAATGGTCTTTTGACATGATTAATGATTTAAATTATATAATAAATAATTAGATTATTCATTTTAGCCTTTTCATGATAGGTTAATAAATAAGATAGACTTAGTATTTAAATGGATACTAATCTGATAATTATTAGCTTCAAGGGCATTTTGGTCATTTTCGGCCTAACGTCCAAATGTGAATAATTGGATATAGGATGGCCTTAGACTTTCGGTATGTTGACCTTAGTATTGATTTTGACTTTTCTTTATACCGTTGACCGTAGGGTTGACTTGGATAATTGGAAATAAAGGGAAAATGAATAAGTATGGAAATGAGAATAAATGTGTAATGTGTGTTATCTGTGATCACTTTATAAAAACACTAATACGTAAAGTGAAAGACCTCGAGTTTGGGAATGGTTTCTCTCTAGGGGTAGCTATCCTAGAGACGAGGTAGGAGTCATCGATTTGTTTGGGTTTCTGGTGTGCCGGTTGTGCCCCAGTAAGGCCCTAGTCTACTCTATAGGTGACCTACGGGCCCTATAGGGGGTATCGATACTTAAGGATTAGGTGTCCAAGGTGAGGAGGGTACTGTGTGCCTTGTGCATCAGTATGACCAGAGTGCTGTTATGCCTCTGGGTTGGATGGTTGGAGGGTATCGGGTTGCCTTGTGCGCCGGTATGACTGGTGTACTGTTATGTCTCCGGGTTATTATTGTATCCCTCTCGAGTAAATAAAAATGGAAATGATATGATTTGATTGGAACAATTATTATTGGATATTGGATTGTTTTGGTAGTAGCCGTTGCGCCTACCTGTGGTTTTGGGTAGTAGCCGTTGTGCCTACCTATGGTTTCGGTAGCAGCCGTTGTGCCTACCTAGGGTTTTGGTAGTAGCCGTTGTGCCTACATGTGGTTTTGGGGTAGCAGCCTTTGTGCCTACCTGTGTTGGTATTATGTCTGTGAACATATACGTGATGTAATGGATTTTATTATACCGCACCTGTAATATACCTATGAGGTTATGGTTTTGGTTATTACATGTAACTGTAAGTATACCGTGACGTTATGTATATTGTTATCCTGTATCTGTAAGTATACCTGTGAGGTTATGGATGTTATTATACCTTATATGTAAGTATATCTGTGACGTTATGTATTGGTTATGATATTGTACCCGTAAGTATACCTGTGATGTATGAATTTTATTATACCGTACGTGTAAGTATATCTGTGACGTTCTATAATTGGTTGGGGTAATGCTGAGACATGAATTGCTCTGTAAATGTTATAATCGTGTGTAGAGTGGGTTTTGATTATTGTTTCAGAAATCATATTGGGATGCTTAGTTGATAAGTGTTATTATACTCTAAATAAGCATGCATGAATAGTATGTAGCTAGTGACTATTGCTTATCTGTTATGCCTATTATGTTGAATCATCTCATGTATAGCTTGATGTTTATACCCTATATTGTCATGATACCTTATGGTCATTGTATTAGGGTTTTCTTCTAATCATACTTCAGATAGTATCTCTGGGTTTTTCATTTGGTATGTTTAGCTGTTTCAGAAGAGTGAATATGAGTAGTCTGTGACCAAGATGGAATTTGATTATCTGAATAATTGTTGTTTTTCAATCCTTGTATATATATGTATATGTCTTATACAATGTTAATGACATGTCTTGCATGTGTTTCATGCTGTTTATCATATTAGTTTGGTATAAAGGGTTATTCAGTACCGTAGTACTGACGGGTTCCGTTTCATGGTCCCCTGCCTATTCCACGGGCAGTCGCCACCTTGCAGGATTACTTTGAGGGTAGGGTCTGACGACTTCAAATAGAGGGTTGAGAGTTAGGACTATCCGGTGTTTGCCTCGACTTCTTTTGGTCCGGATATTTCTTGGATTCTTAAGTCCCCTGCTATTTCTCTTTTGTTACATTACAACTCTTGCCTGATCTTTTTGTATCTATTCAGGACAATGTAATTTGTAATGAAATTCTATCCTGCCTTTGTTTTATTGTTATTTAAGTAAAGTAATATTTTAGCCTTAGCACTTAGTATAAGAATGGTAGTGGATGCCAGACTTATACTGAGTGTGGCGGTAACGCCCTTTGGTTTTGTAATTAACGCTTCCGCAAAACGAAAATTTTTAACAGTAAAAATGGGGGTATTACACACAATTACCAAATTAATATTTAATATAGAATAATAATAATAAAATATTTATTTTTAAAATTACCAAAATACTTTTATATATATATATATATATATAACACATTACACTTACTAAAATGGGTGCAAAATTTTTAACAAAACACAACTCACTCACGCTGCACGCGCAATATGAGGATTGCGCACGATGGGTAGGAGGGGGGTTGGCTGGATTGAGGAGGCAGGGTGAGGTAGTGGCTAGGGCGTGCTGCGGTGGAGTGCTGCAGGAAGGCTGGTGGTGGCTGTTGGATGCTACGGTGGAGGTTGGTGGCAGAGAGGTATGCTACAGGGGAAGGGTGGATCCGTTGGGGTAGGAAAAAGAAAGGTGCTGGGGCTCGGTGGAGTTGCTGAGCTGGTTGTGGCTAGTTGTGGTGAGGTACAGGGGGCACGGCTGGAGGCTGTGTTAAAGGGAGGCGTCAAGGGGGATGAGGGTTGGAGCATGGGCAAGCTGGGTGACCGTGGAACAAGGCAGAGAGGGACGCAGAGGGAAGGGTGGTGGTAGCTGGATAGAGGGGGAGGTGGTTGGTGCTGGAATGGTGGAGGCTGCGGTGGAGGGTGAAGAAAAAAAAATGAGGATGGCCGGTTGACGGTTGGGGTGCAGAGGCTGTGAACGGTGGGAGTTCCTGGGCTGGGTTCAGTGATGGAGTTGCTGCAGAAAAAAAAAGAAAAAAAAAAAGAGGGAGGGAGAAGACTGTTGGTGGTGGCCGTGCTAGCGGCTGCGAAGACAGGAGGTGGCAGAGGAAGGTTGTTGCGCAAAGGTTGCAGAAACAGGAGGGGAAGTAGAGGGGCAGTTGGGGGGAGGGCATTTATTGTGGCAAAAAAAGAATGCATGTAACACTGGGGGGCAAGGCTACGACCGGGGAAAAAGAAAAGAAAAAGATTTTTTTTCCCCAACCCATAACTGCAAGTCCCCAAGTGCTGGGACAAGATGGGGGTATGGGTAAGCAGAGAAAAAAATAAGACGTGCACATAAAGGTAAAGGAAGGAGAAGAAAAAGAAAAAGAAAGAAAAAAGAAAAGGAAGATAATGTATTTAAATTAAAATAATCTAGGTTAGGGTATTATAATAAATTAATTAAATAATTATTTGGGATTAAATTTAGGTTAGGAAAAATTTAATAACTCAAAAAAAAAATAGGATTAGGCTAAGCTCTAGGATTAGAGAGTTAGGGTAAAATAGAAATAATAAAAAATTTCCGATATTAGAATTAGGTTATAATATTAATTACTCAAAATTAAGGTTAGCTAAAATTTTGGGATATTAAACTTTCAATTACACTACGAGGGTGCCAAATATAATTGTTACAATTCTTACAAGGATAGCAAACTGACCCATCCGGATTTACACAATTTTTTTTCCATTTCAATAAACGCTTGAACCCATTTCAAAATTCAACAAATCTACGATTCCGTAACCTCATCTAACTTTTATCGATGATTATCTTATTTGTAATTTTTTTATGTAAATAACTTTCTCTTATCTTATCAATAATTAAATTTAGCGCCTAAAAAAATGGCATGAAATCAAAATAAACCTTAGACCCTTATTTTGAGTTAACATTGCCTTTATTTCATTTATTTTGACTTCACAAGGGTTCAACTATATAAAATTAAAAAAAAAAAGTATCAAAGATTTGTGTTTTTTTATATCATTTCATTTATTAATTTATTTCATCTAAGGTCAATAATTTTTTTTGTTTAAAATTATTATAGATTATTAATTATTAATTATCATCTAAGGTCGAGAATTTTTTTATTTTCATATTTTTTTGAACTATTTATGTAATACCCCACAAATTTCGAAAACCTATATTTTAATAAATGACTTTATTTGAAATAAAATTTGCTTGTAAAATTATTTATTTTAATTATTTTATGGATTTTGGAGTATGTAAAGTTGGATAAGAGTATTTAATAAATTAAAAATAAATATTTTGCTATTTATCATACTGTTTTATTTAAATAATTTTTCAAACTAATATTTTACCCACTTTATCCTTTTTAAATTAATATTTTAGATTATAATGAATTAAATTATTAAATTAAATAATTTACCAAGAATATTACATTTTATGATTTATAAATTAATTTAATTTATTTTTCCTATTTTTCCATTTCCTTCTTTTACCCCTTTTTCCTTTCTTCTCTTTTTTTTCCTTCTTCCCCCCCTTGGGCCGCCTGGCCTGCCTTCCTCTTCCTCCCCTCCTTGCGCGCTGGGCCACTGGCACGTCTCCCCTCCTTTCCTCCCTCCTTCACGTGGGTCGTCCCCCTTCTCTTCCTCGCACGCCCGCCCGGCACAGCCCGACCGCCTCCTTCCTTTTTAAATTTCCCTGACCGGCCAGTTCAACCTCATTTCCTTTCCCTTCGACCGGTCGGCTTCTCCCTTCTTCTTCTTCCTTTTTCGTAGCCACCATGCCCGACAACCTCCATACGCCGACCACCGCCCTGCAGCTACCGCCACCTACCTCCCTCTCCCTCTCTCTCTTCTCCCGTCATTTTCTTTCCATTTCGAGCCAAACCAGCCCTTGGACCACACCCCCCATGCCCCTCTCCCTTTCCTTCTTCTCCCCTCTTTTCCCTGCCACCCGACCACCACCTGCCACCTGCAGCACCGATCGCCAGCCATCCCTACCCCTCTCTTCTCCCTCTTCTTTTTCTCCATCTCCCCAGCCCTCCATTCCCCTCAGTTTCGAGCCCTTCTCCTTCCTCGAGCTCCCTTTTCTCTCCTTCATTCTCCCTCCATTCTCCTCCACATTTTTTTATCACCGCCGCCCACCGCCGCCTGCACCACCTCGCCCAGCCCCTGCGCCGCCTTCTGCCACCGCCTACTACCACCCTGCACCACCACGCCACCCCTCGAGCCCTACACTCCCTCCCTTCTCGACCCCTTTTCTTTTCTCCCCTTACCGCCGAGCCACCTGCAACCGCCTCTTCCGCCTCCATCCGGCAACCTCTGCCGCCACCCAACCCACCGTTCGACACCCTGCAACCCCCTCTACAACCGCCATGCCTTAGTTGGCCGAAAACAACCCTTACACCCCTCCATTTTTCACTCTCCTTTTCCTTCCTTCACAACCCCTTTCCCTCGACCCATCTTGGAAGCCAACTTCGCCGCCTCTCTGCTGCCGTCTCCGCCGCCCTATGCCACCATGAAACCACCCTTAGCCTCCACCTACACCCCCTCTTCACTTCTGCACCATTCACTTGCCTTAGAACCTCCCCTAACTACCTTCTTTTCTAGCCTAAAGTCCCTAAACCGAGCCACCTCTCCCCTCTTCTACCTCACCCCTCTTCGAGCCTTTTCCCCTCTCTTTTCTACATGAAACTCATGCAGCGTGAGCTCCCCTTTATATTGAAAATTTCTTGGCTAATTTTTAAGGTATAATGGTATTTTATTTTAAGTATTTATTGATGAAATTTTATAAAGTTTTATGCTTGGATTCTTATTTCTAACATAAATATGATGGATATTATTTTTAGGTGTTGAGTTGCTAATTATGCTTGGTAAGATTTGATATTTTACGGGACTAAGGTAACCATTAATCCTCCCTTGAATATATGGAAAAACGTATGCTAGCACATTAAGGGTTTAGTATGATTTTATGCATGTTTTGTATGCTTAGCATGATATGTACATGGTTTCTTATATTGTTTGATAAAAAGGAAAAAGCATGATCACTTTTGTGCCATATGTAGGTATGTTAATTAAGGAAGGAGTTTGATTATGGATGGAAATGTTAAATACTTATTTATGATGTATCATGTTGCTAATGCATGAATGATGTTATTGTTTAAGGGTATTTTAGTAATTATGCTTATGAGGTATGTGAATCAATGTATGTAGTTGCTAATGAGTATTATGTTGAAAAATGACAAGTTGGTGGACTTAGATGATAAAAATGAAGTATTAATATCATTATTTTATGTAGTGTTAGTAAATTCATAAAAATGGTGAATAAAGGGGTTGAGTGGAAATTTCATAAGTGAAAAAGGGCATTTTGATAATTTTGTAAACAAAAAGAGTATTTTGGTAATTTAAAAATAAAGGGGTTAAATGATAATTTATAAGTAAAGGATAAAACTGTAAGTTGTGAGAAAGAAGGGTAAAATGGTAATTTTGGAAGTAGGGGTAAAATAGTAATTTTGGATGAAGGAGGGCATTATGGTAATTTTGGAGGTAGAGGGGCAAAATCGTAATTTCATAAGTGAAGGGTAATATGGTAAATTTTATAAGTGAATGGTGAAGTGGTAATTTATAAGTAAAGGGGTAATATGGTAATTTGGAAAAGAAGGGCAAAATGGTAATTATGTAAGGAAAGATAAAGATGGTAATCTTGGATGTGAAAGGGTAAAATAGTAATTTGTAAAGTAAAAGATGTATGGTGGTAGTTTTCATAAATAAAAGGATATTATGGTAAAATTGGATGTAAGGGGGTAAAATGGTAATTTTGTAAATAAAAGGATATTATGGTAAACTTGGGAGTAAGGGGTAACTTGGTAATTATGATAACGACAAAAGATAATTTAGAAATTAAATCATGATTGTAGAAGGGCAATTGGATAAGTATGATGCTATAGAAGGGTAATTTGGTAAATTAACCAATTAAAGGGCATTATGGTAATTTTAAATATGGACAAGGGTAAAATTGATAATTGTAATTATGAAGAGGGGTAAATTAATTATGAGAAAGGTTAATTTGGAATTTATGATAATTGAAAAGGGTAAATGGCAATTAAAATAATTGAGAGAGGTAAAATGGTAATTATGATAAAGGAGAAGGGCAATTTGGTAATTTATCCAACTGAAGGGGGCAATTTGGTAATTTAGCCGATTAAAGGGTAAAGTGATAATTATTTAACCAACTAAAGGGGCAAAATTGTAATCATGATAATGAAGGAGGGTAATGTAGTAGTTTATCCAACTCAAGGGCAATTTAGTAATTATAACAAAGGAGAAGGGCGATTTGGTAATATAACCAACCAAAAGGGAAATATGATAAGTGTAGTAATTATGAGGGGTGAATGGTGATCTAAAAAGTGTAGGAGACAATTTGGTAATCTAAAGTGGACAAGGGGTAATTTGGTAATTATGCAACCTTAAGGGTAATGTGGTAATTTATCAAGTAAGGAATGGATACTTAACAATTATATAAGTAAAGGGCAAATGAGTAGTTTGTACCTAACACGTCTTTGAGATTGTGGAACATTAATATGATTAAATAATGCTGATTAGCCGAGTAAGAGTATTTGATAATTAGGATGGCCTTAATGGTTTCTCTGTGATATCCTGGATAATCATCTGAATAAGAAATGACTAATGATATCGGAACGATTGAAAGTGGATAAGTATCGGATTATCGTGCTTTTCGTGATCACCTTAATTAAGACACTATTACTTAAAGTGAAAGACCTCGAGATCGGGAATGGTGACTCTTTAGGGGTCGCTACCCTAAGGATGTGGTTTAGTCCACGATTATTTTGGTATTTGCTGGTGTGCCTTCGTGCCCCAGCCATGCCCTATATCTTACTCTCTCTGGCTCTACGGACCTAGTTAGGGGGTATGTATACTTATGGATTAGGTGTCCTTGTCGGTAGGGTACTGAGTTAGCTTTATACACCAGTACGACCAGGGTACCTTTGCGTCCTTGGGTTCATGGTTGAAGGGTACTGAGTAGCTGATATGCACCGGTACGACCGGTGTACCTTTGTGTCCTGGGTTATCGATCTCCCATTCGAGGCAAATAAATATGATTGATGTGCTGATTAAAGAAAAGAAAAGATACTATTGTTGAAAGTGGAATATTAATGAGCCGGGCCCAGATGATTATGATATTGAGTACCGGTCCACCGGTTATAATAGTGGTCCAGGAGCGTGTTGCCCTGGTATGAGATATTGAGTACCGGTCCACCAGATATAATAGTGGTCCAGGAGCGTGTTGCCCTGGTATGTGATTATGAGTACCGGACCACTGGTTATAATAGTGGCCAGGAGCGTTGTGCCCTGGATGATGATTTTATATATTTCGGTCCACCGGCTAAAATAGTGGGGGTCCCAAGCTCAATAAAATCAGTTATGTATGTGAATAAGGCTATGGAAAAACACTAATCACTTATAGTGGAACACCATGTGAGTCGGGGCCAGACCGGTCCACCGGCAAATAATAGTGGTCAGGCGCGTTCTGCCCTGTGTGTTTACCTTCCGGTCCACCGGCAATAATAGTGGTCAGAGGCGTTCTGCCATGTGCGTTGACTTCCGGTCCACCGGCTATAATAGTGGGGTTCTCGCACTCACATGGATATAAAATATAATATTGATTGAATGATGATGGAATAATGTCTTAAGGCCCGAATGTATTGATCTTACACTATGACATGGCTTAAGGCCCAAAGTATCGATCGTGATTTATGAATTATTATGCATGTTATTGTTATGTATGCATCTCTCATTATTTATATGTGTGTGGCTTGCATTGTGTGCTGTATACGGGCCTGTCTTTAAGTGTGGTATTAAAGGGTTACTCAGTACCGTAGTACCGAAGGGATTCCCTTTATGGGGCCCCTGCCTATTCAATGGGTAGTGCCCTTGCAGGTATTTTCAGGTGCTACTCAAGTGGGCCACGGGAAAGAGAGTAAGGAGTTATTCGGTATCGTTAGGGTTTTCTCTTTCTCTTTAAATTCCTGGTTTTAATGTTATGTGTTACTGTAACCACCGTTGGTGGATTTTATTTTTGTAAATGATTTGATGCGCTACTCTGATTTGTGTGTGTTGAATTTCTTTCAAGCTGTATTTCTTTTTCTTAGCCTTAGCACTTGGTACTGGAACGGTATGAGTGAACCGGTTTGGTACTAAGTGTGGCGGTAATACTCCCAAAGTTCACGTTTTATTTATCGGCTTCCGCTATTATCTTTTAATAAAACGAAATTTTTCAGTAGTGAATTTTGGGGGTGTTACAATTTATCTCTAAAACTTTTTTTATTAATTATTCTCTACAATTATTAATTTTTTGAATAACTAGGTTGAGGCTTACTATTAATAATTATTATTATATAATAAAAATTAAAAATTAAAATTTCTAACTGTTTAACTCTAATATTATTTTTAGTAACAAATATTAATTAAATCTAACAAGCTTACCCAAAATATAAAAATTATGTATCACCATTTTAAGAGTCTACTAACATACTAATATATTAATTACCGACCATAAATTAAAACATACTAATATTTTTTCTAATATAACATGCATAATAACAACTACATACAATATATAATCTAATTACACACATAATCTAACTATAATAATCTAATACCCCAATTATACAAAATCTATTAAATCAATTCTACAAAACCAAAACACAATAACCTAATAAACCAATCGAATCCCTAACTACGATGATATAATTAAAAAATTATTTCAATTTAATTAACTACCAAATATTGCCATAAAAAATAAATATACCAAATTAATGTTGTAAGGTTGCTCGGCAGCGGAAGTCGGCGGCGCAATCGGGATGCGGTTGTGCTTCGACGGCAATGCAACAGTACTCCGACAGTGGGGCGGTGGTGTCTGCAAATATATATAAAAAATTATTATTAACTATTTAAAAACCAAATAATACCTAAGAACAATAAATTAGAAGCATACAAACCTTCAAACTCCACAAAAATAGAGAAGAATAATGAAGATTGAAAGAAAAAATGGCGGAAGCTTGTGCAGTTTTATAGAGAATGGAAGAAGAAAGCGAAAGAGGACGACGATAAATGAATAATTAGGGCTCCTGTTTGGTTTATATCTAATGCTTAATACCACCGATTTTAATCTTCGATATTAAGTGGTTCATCGTCAGTAATAAGGCTGGATAAAATAAACAACGTTGTTTTTCTCAGCCCAAAAAAATCAATAATCTTAATACCGATGATTTATCATCGGTATTAGGAATGATAAAATTAAAAGACGTCATTGCCTTAGAAAAAAAAAATTAGCTCTTAACACCAACGATAAATCATCGGTATGAAATATTTTATTATTACCTCGTTCCTTAGTGGCATATTTCTTTCCTATTTCAGCTGACTTATGTTTTCTTATTACGGACGATATATCGTTGGTATTAAGGATAATATCGTCGGTAATAAGATTTTCATTTTAATAAAACAAATATTGGGTGGGGGATTTTCCCTCTATAGAAGTTTGATAAAATAGATTTATTAATACCAACGATAATTATTATTGGTATTAAAAAATAAATCATTGGTTTTTGCTTTCCTGACATTTTAATAAGATTTTTTAACAGGAAAATTTGGTGCCATTTAACACTGACAATGTTTATCGTCGGTATTAAAAATTTTCCTACCTTTTTTTCAGTTAAAAATTTTTTGTCTCCTAATTGAATATCGATGATTTATCGTTGCTATTAAACTCCAACACGGACGATTAGTTATCGTTGGTATTAAGATCTTCAATATTAGGCATTTTTCTTGTAGTGAGGCCCATCTAAAAGATAATATACAAGAGTTGAGATGAAATTATTTTACTATTTCAGATTTATACTTTAATATGTTCTATTTTCTTAAAATATAAAGTAGTGTGATAAAGATAAATAAATATATGGTTTGTACTGTTTGAAAAATGAACGGATCACACGTGAGGTGAAATAGAGGGATAAGTTGGCAATAACTTAAGCCTTTTCGGTCAATTATTATTCAACTAGAGATGAAATGTATATATTGGTATTTTGAGACATGTGTATACATGCTTTGACAAATATTATTTCTTCTAAACCGTAATCAAAGTTAATGATAGTTTAGCAACTATAATGAAGCGGTCGTCCTTCTAGTGATAAGTTAATGAAGTTTGGCAACTAAAATGAAGCGGTCGTCCTTCTAGTGATAAAGTTGATGATAGTTTAGCAAAGTGAGCCTTTGCTATAAGTCGAGCTGTCAAGTGGAGGGGCACTCCCTTCCATAAAGTCAAATTGTCAAGTGTAGAGCCGCTGTTCTTCGTCGCCGAAACCATCCCCACAAAACTGCATCATGTATTGTCGACGGTCGTATTCAAAGTCAGAGCTGTCACCTTGACAGCATTTTATTTTGAACTTACTCTTGTCCGCACCGTAAATGTCCGGTACTCAATTGCCCGCCCCAAGATATGTGGTCCCATTTTTATTTAGTATTATCATTAGAATTCCAAGGCAAGGCACGCGTGCATTATATTTATAATCAGAAATCTGAATTTTTTAGATATTTAAACGGACTGGGTTCGTTATTTTAAATTTGAATATGTATCTATATTTAACTAGATATATGTTAATATATTTATATTTCTATCTATTAAATATCTATTATCAAATAGATAATTTATTATTTATTTAAATTATCTAATGAATATTATCAACTAAATAAATCTATTATTCGATTAAATTACTTATTTAAAATTTTACTTAATTTAATATTTCAAACAACTTATCATACACCAAAATTTACAATTTCAATCAAATAATATGTCATTTTAACAACATTCCAAACAAACTATTAAATAAGCAATATTAATATAAGTCTGGCTCAAAAATATCATAGCCGTTAATATTTGTTCATACAAATATACAAATATAATACTTCCACAATTAAAATTGAAATCATTATCTACTAAAGTATAACACTATAACTTTGATTAGCTAAAAATAACACCAAGATAAAGTTGTTATTGTTGAACCCCAAAAATTCCACATAACTAATCAGCTTATCTATCTCCGAGCTCCATACATTATGCATCAATTTAACAAATAAAGAAAAAATATAAATATTTTAAATATTTAATTGTGATCAAATATTTTAATTACTAAAAATATTATAATAATTTTTACCTCTCACTCACTAACATCTGAGTCGGATTCCTCATTTTGTAAGATAAACCTATGATAAGTTGAGTTTGTAGCACATTCATTATCTAACCAAAACAAAAAATTGGAACATTAGAATTAAACAAATAAAACAATAGATATATTATAATTATTTAAACATCAAAGGTATAAAAATAAATATTACCTTCATCCCTTATAGCAACCTAAAGCTAATCTCTAAAACATATTAATGCTCCTAGAATCTTTGGATGTAATCGGTTGCGACAAGGACTTGCAAATCTCCCACTTATACTAAAAGATGACTCAAAAGCAGTAGAAATAGAGATAGCAAGTAACTCCCTGGCCATTTTTTGTAAAATTAGATATTTGGTATTTGTCTTTCACCATGATAATACATTAAAGTCTTCCATCTGTGGCATCACAGACTCCTCTAAATAATAATCTAACTCAGTCTTTTGTGGCGCACCAGACATGCATTGGTTTGCCAACCATTATTTATAATGGAGTTTAAGGGAGAATTTAGAGCCCAAAGTCACACTACTAACACTTAAACCACAAATTTGACTACTAACACCATAATCACACGATACTGATGAACCTTTCTCCATACACTTATACTTCTCCTCGTACTCACAAAACAATTCATAACATATTTTACGAATATTATCTACCTCTTCACCATATGTTCTCCCATAAATGATAGAATAATAATACTCTACCAACTTCAATTTATACCTTGGATCTAAAATATTTGCTATAACCATTATTTCATGAATCACACCCTAATATTTGTCAAATTTCTCTAACATTTTTGTTGACTTGCTACTAATAATCTCATCTTGATCAAGAGATCATTCAATCAAGGACATTCTAACCTCACAAATCTGGGGAAAGTATAAATTGGTTGTAGGATATATCAAAATACCCCAAAACCCTAATTTTAAGAATTTTAGCTAAATAAGGGTTTATTAGAGAAATTAATTAAATTAATTATATTTTATTAAAATAAAAGGAAATTAAGTAGGGAAAATAAAGTAGAAAATAATAAATAATTTAATTAGGAAAAATCTGGGTGTTTTGCTAATTAAAATGGAATTTAGAAAAAATCTTTCAAAAATCCTAAATTAGCCTGAAAATGAAATTAAATATTATTTTATTTAAATTATTATCATTTTTAAATATCCAAAAATACCAAAACATTCTAAATATCACAACCCACCTATTTTTACTTTTCCCTTTTTCCTTTTCTTTCCTTTTTCCTTCTTTTTCCTTCTTCTTCTTCTTCTTCTTCTTCTTCTTCTTCTTCTTCTTCTTCTTCTTCTTCTTCTTTTCCCTACCGTTCCCTCGACTTGGGCTAGCCTGCGGCCGAAGACCGTTCCTTCCCCCTTTCTTCTCCCTCAGCGTGGCCCAAGGCCGGTACGCCGCGTTTCAATTTTTTTCCTCCCCCAACGGGCCGGTTCCCTCCCTCCTTCTCTCTTTTCTTTTTCCCTATTCGCCCGGTCCACACGCACACCCCCTTCTCCTTCTTCTTTCTTCTTCCTTCCCCCATCAACTTGTAACCCGTTCCCTAACCTGCGCCGATATTTCCACCGCCGACCACATACGATTGACCGACCATTATTCCCCTCTCTTCCCCGGTGATCAGCCTACTGTTTCGACCCAACCCACTTCCCTCTCTTCTCGCGCATCATTCTCTCTCCTGAGCCAATAGCAACTAGCCACGAAACCTACCTGTGTCGGACTACCGTCGCCGGTCGAAGCGTTCCCACCTACCTTCCCCTATTCTCCCGTCTCCCCTCTGACCTTATCCCCCTCCATTGATCTATAAAAACTCCATAACCAGCCTTAGCGTTGAGTTTTTCCTGAAACTCAGGATTTTTCCCTTTCTGTCGTAGTACAATCAAACACCCATTTTGTCATCGTCGTCCAATGCTACCATTTGAACCACCTAGGACACCACTCACTGCACCACCCTCTACCTAACTACACCACCCTTATCCCTCTATTTGCCCTGCACGAGCCACCCTGGGCATGTAAAGTCACCTTCTCGATTAGCCATTCCTTCCACCTCTGCCACCCTTCGCACCACCATTAGCCGCCACTCTCGCCGTAACCACCGCCTCCTGCACCTCCCAAACTACCCTACAAACTTTCCTCTACCTCCTCCTACCCTTCTTTTTCCCTTCCTCCCTCTCCTCCTCTCTTTCTCCTTTTCCTCCACTTTTGGCCACCACAAGCGCCGTCGTGCACCGCCGCCTTCATTCCACGTGGGCAACTTCTACCACCCCAACTTCCACCCTCTTTCTCCTTCTCCTTTTCCCAGCACTCAACTATCTCTCTTTTCTTCTCTTTTTCCTACCACCGCCGCCGCCACCGTACACCACTGTCGGTGCCACCTGTCACCACCAAACCAAGGTGGTAGCCTAAACCCTCTCAAACCTTAAGCCCTAATTAATTAAGCTTTATTTATTTTAATTACATTATATTAGTATTATTATCATTATTTATTATTATTTTTATTACTATTATTATTATCATCATCATCATCATCATCATTATCATCAGGGCTGTAAATGAGCTGAGCTGAGCCGAATACCCCTAGGCTTGGGTTCGACTCGTTTAACTAAATGAGCCTAAAATGATGTTTGGGCTCGGCTCGTTTAACTAAACGAACGAGCTTAACCGATCTTTTAACAAGCCGAACTCACGAGCCAAAGCCAAAAAATAAACCAAACCTCACTTTTTCGAGCTTGGGCTCGGCTTGTTTAATAAACGAGCCAAGCCCGAGCCTTACTTTTAGGCTCGTTTAACTAAACGAACGAGCTGAACCGAGCTTTTAACAAGCCGAGCCGAGCTGGCTCAGCTCATTTACATACATAATCATCATCATCATCATCACTATTAAGGGCCGAAGCCCTATTTTGTTTTTATTTTGATGATTAGCATTATATTAGTGTTATTATTATTTCAATGTAGGGTTGAAAACCTACTTTACATTATTTTACATTATCATTATTATTATTATTATTATTATTATTATTATTATTATTATTATTATTATTTCATAATAATATTACTATTACTATTATTATTATTATCATCATCATTATGATTATTATTATTAATTATTATTATTTCGGTGAAGGGTCAAAGCCCTTATTTCGCAATGATTTCAAATTATACCATTATTATTATTATTATTATTATTATTATTATTATTATTATTATTATTATTATTATTATTATTATTGTCATTATTATTATTTTTAGTATCATTATTATTATTAGGGTAAAATCTTCAAACCTTACATTATCATCTTTTTCAATATTACTATTATTACTTTTATCCTTAGCAAAATTAGTATTTTGTTAGTGTTACTATTATTATATTATTATTTTATCTAAAACCCTAATCTTAGAATAAAATAGAAAATATTAGTATTTTGGTATGAAGGAACCTAATCCTTAGTTTTTTCCCTCTTATAGGTGAGACTAGTCAAAACCCTAAGGAGGCGTAGGAGCATGCTCCAAGACCAGTATCATATTAGGTAAGGGTGTAGCTAAGGCCTTATATGTGTTTATGTGCCTTATATGCCTTGTATGCAGTGGCGGAGCCAGGGCTTCCGCATGGTGTCCCGGGACACCACGGAGCCTTGGCTAGAATATAAAATTTTTGCTTGATTTTTAAGTCTTATATATAAATAATGTTTGTAGGACACCATACAAATAATTAATATGGATGAGCGGTAAGGTTGGTCGGGTTCCAGCGTGTTGCCCTCCGGATGTCACAGGTTCAAGTCCCGTGGTCCGTTTGTTTTGAAAATTTTTTGCAACATCAAAACGACGTCGTTTTGATGTTTCCCCCCCCCCCCAAACCTTGCCCTCCTGCCCCTGGACTTCTTCTCTTCGAGTTCGACTGTTAACTTGCTGTCGCACCACTAGCTAGCTTCGACTTCTCCAGCTCCTCTCGACTCTCGACCTACGGCGACGACCCAATGAAGACGCACGCCGGCCCGCCAGCCTGGAGCTCGCTGTTTCTGCCCGCCGAAGTCCGCTCTGAACGCCGCCATTTCTTCTTTTCCAGCCAGCGGCTTGTTGTGTGGACTGTGGACTGTGTGGAGTGTGGTGGCTGCGCTTAGCGCACCTGCGCCTGCCGCCTGCTTGTTGTGTGTGTAGTAGCCAGTAGGCTGCTAGTGCTACTGCAGTGCTGACTGAGTGGCGACCCGCGACGCTTCAACCGGCAGGCGGCAGCCATGGCCACCACCACAGGTCCACAGCAGTCGACATTGACAACATCTACAAGGTAAGATTTTGTTTTGTTAAATAATTTATGTAATTAGGTAAAATTTAAGTTAATTTTTAGTTTGTTAAATTATTTATCATAAATTTATAAATTTGTGAAATTAGAATGCAGTATTAATTGATTATATTTATTGTATGAATTGATTATAATTTTTAGTTTATATAAATTCTAATTTATCTTTTTAATGTAGAAAATAGAAATTGGCTTATTTATTAGGTAGAAACCAAAATTAGTTTGTAGAAATCAAATTTTTTAGTTTATAGAAATTTTAATTTATCTTGTTAATGTAGAAAATAGAAATTGGCTTATTAATTAGGTAGAAATCAAAATTAGTTTGTAGAAATCAAATTTTTTAGTTTATAGAAATTCTAATTTATCTTATTAATGTAGAAAATAGAAATTGGCTTATTAATTAGGTAGAAATAAAATTTTTTAGATTTATAGAAATTCTAATTTATCTTATTAATGTAGAAAATAGAAATTGGCTTATTAATTAGGTAGAAATCAAAATTAGTTTGTAGAAATCAATTTTTTTAGTTTATAGAAATTCTAATTTATCTTATTATTGTAGAAAATAGAAATTGGCTTATTAATTAGGTAGAAATCAAAATTAGTTTGTAGAAATCAAATTTTTTAGATTTATAGATTGAAGTGTTTAATTTATTAGTTATTTTTTGGATTAGTTCGTTATAAAATTATATTATCAATTAAGTTTTAGTAAATTCCTTAGTTAATTCATTAAATTGTTTGATAAGTGATTCTAGTAAATAAATTGATTAGTGATTCTAAATATTTGATATTGTTATTATTAAATATGGATATTTCTTTTACCATTTTTATAATATTTTTATTGTCTGATAAATTGTTTGAGTTTTAATTGAAAGACACAAAATCAAGCTAATTATTTTAGTCACTAAATTGTATGAAATAAATTACCCCAATTATCTATAATTTTTTAAAGATCAAGGTATAAAATTTAATGAGAAATCGGTAGGTGAATATATTCTTATGATAATTGCAAATACATTTGTATTTGATGTCAATTGTAGTAAAACTTATAGCTAATATATATTTTTTTTAAAAAATATATATTAATTTTATGTGTTTATATATGACACTACGGGACACCATAGGATTGAAAGTCTAGCTCCGCCACTGCTTGTATGCCATGTATCATGATGTGTTATGTATATTATGCTTATCGTTATAACTATTTTATGTGTAGTATGACTTCGAGTTGATGTATGCTTATGTACTTTCATATGGCATGTGTTACTATGTATATGTGGTAAAATGCGATGTAATGTGTTGTGACCCTTCATGTGAGGATGTTTAATGTGGTATTATGGGGTGGAAAGATGAAAAAGAAAAATGGGGGAGTAAGATGATTAAAGGGATATAAGTTGGCTAACATAGGTGGAATTGACCTAAGTGTTTCATGGTCCATGAGTGGATGAATAAAAAGGGAATTTTAAATAAAATAAAGGAGTGGGAGAATCTAGGGTTTTGTATAGAAGAATCTATGGTTTTGCATGGGAGAATATAACCTATAGTTTTGTATAGGAGAATCCAAGGTTTTGTATGGGGGAATTTAGGGTTTGCATGGGAGTCTAGGGTTTTGCATGAAAAAGTTTGAAGGTTTGCATGGGAAGGTTAGGGTCTGCATGGGAGTAAAATTTACGTATAAAAAGTTGGATTGGGGTGTAAGGAAGGTAACGAAAGAGTTTCTTGGGTGTTTGGATGATTCGCGTGAAAAATAGTACGTGAGACAGTATAAGGGTACATAAGAGACCGAGCTAGGGTTTAGGAGAAAACCCTAATCTGAGAAGGTGGTAAAAAAGAGAAATAAATGAGGGGTGAGTGGAGTACAAGATGAGGATGAAAATTATCATGTGAGGGATGAGTATGACTATCATGGAAAGGTAAGAGTGGAAGGTGAGAAATGGAGGGGTGACAAGTGAAATTGAGGATGCTAGCGTTTGGTGTGGCCAGTTAGCGTTTGATGTGGCTACCTAGGGTTTTGTGGTCACACGTGTACTTGGTGAGTAAAGTGAGATGATGATGATCGAATCTAAGGGTTGTGATGTTTGGGGTGTTAAAATAGTTTGGATTTGTGAAGTGGAGTATTATGGGACACATAGGCCTAAATTAGGGTTTTTGGAGAAAACCCTAGAGTGAGGTAGTGAGTGGACTTGGAGGTGTATGGTATTGGGCCTTGACCCATACACTTAGGAGTTTGGACTCTGGTGTGATTTAGGGTAAGGAGGAAAGGTTGTTGGGGCAAATTAGAAGGTGCAGGAGTCTCATGATATGGGACATGTCTTTTTTGGAGGATAAGCATAGAGAGAGTTAGTCATGCATGTCTAGGGTGAAACTTCTGAATAAGATATTGTAAAACATTAATCATGTAAAGTGGAAGATTGTTGAGCTGGGACTCGACTGATCCACGGGCATATAATAATGGTTAGGGCGTTTTGCTCTATAAGTGACCGGTCCATCGGCGAATAATAATGGTCAGGTGCATTGTGCCCTTTATGTTTCCTGTCCACTGGCTATAATAGTGGGGGATTCCATGCTCAACAAACTGAACATAATTGTGTTAAGACATGGAAAAGACACTAAGGAATTATAGTGAAAAACCATGAAAGTTTGGGCCAGACCGGTCTTTCGGAGAATAATAGTGGTCAGGAGCTTTATGCCTAGTACGAGACCGATCCACCGACAAATAATAGTAGCCAGGTGCATTGTGCCCTGTATGTTTCTGGTCCACCAGCTATAATGGTGAGGTTCCCATACTCGCATGGATTTGATAAAAAGTATGGTGTGAAATGAGTACCGATAAGAGATTAATTAATTATTTAATTCGGATTATAAATGTCCTTTATTTTTTTTCGGAAGTGATCGTATGCTGTTTTATTATCATGTTTGGACTATGTGCTTTTGTATGTTGGCCTTAGTGCATGGTTACCTTACTCAGTACGTAGCGTACTGATCACCCTTTCATAGGTGCTGCTCATTCCCACAAGTAGAAGGCCCTTTTGACTTTGTGCGGGTGGGTGATACTTATTTTGATGCCTTTGACGTTCATGAGGCATCAGGTGGAGCTGAGTGCTGAGTTCGGACTCGGTACGAAGGTCGAGAGTGGCATGAGTGGTTTTTCCCCTATATGATTTTCTGATTATATTTGAGTTTTCTAGATTTATCTTTTCCCGTTTGTAAACTTATTTTCTCTTAAGGAACTTTGACTATGTACGCTGGTTTATAACTCTTTGACTTTACACTCTGAATTCTATTTTATAATCAATTAATGCTTAATTAAAGCCTTGTTTAGTTTTGATTTATATTGATCATTAACTTTCTTTTAGCCTTAGCACTTGGTACTAGAACGATAGGAGTGATCCGGTCTAGTACTAAGTGTGGCGGTAGCATTCCCGAAATTCATAGGTTCTAATTTATTACTTTCATTTAAAAAAATATATATAGTGAATTTTGGGTGTTACGTATATACTCCCAGAAAAACTTCGAAGTGACATCATCAAATAATGACAATCTCTTACAAATAGATCGAGCCAAATCCCGTTCATCACTTGTAGGAAAACAATTAAAACTATATTCCAACCATGTCAAGTGAGAAAATACATATTCATACATTAGAGCACATCAATCATAAAAAAATATCGACCTCCATCTTGTTTTACAATCACGTGTTAAGGCTCCACTATACGAAAATTCTTTTTGACAACAAACTTCAATAAACTTTTCAAGCTTTTTTGGTGTGGCTTTATAATACATCACACTTTCCCATATGTTCTCTATATCTTTTTGAATGATCTCCATAACATAGCTAACAATAATACTAAGCACATAAGCAGCACAATGCATATGAAGATATATCCCATGTAATAAAAAAAATACTTCAACTCAGATCTATTTTTCAAATCTCCAATCATAGCATCATTGGTGGTATAGTTATCGACAATCAATGTAGTAAGTTTTGAATCAATATTCCATTCCATCAATCAATTAACCAAAACATCACATAGAACCTCAGATGTATGTGGACTTGGAACATAGATAAACCTTCAATAAAAAAATAATGATACAACAAATAAACCAAATAACAACATATAATTACATAATATTAATATTTTAGAATAATAGACGAATATGAATTTATTATACATAATTATTTAACTTTTCAAGGTCTAATGATTATCAATCCAGTGAGTCATGATAGCCATGAAATCCTTTTTTTGATTACGAGATATCCATATATCTATTGTGATTGAAACTAGGCTCTTGTTAATACTCAACAACGACATTGTGTTGTCTTTTTCATATTCAAACAACTTGAAAATATTATCTCATAGAGTCTTCCTTAAAATCATTTTAAAGAATCATTGAAGAGTCGCCGAATATCTTCTAAAGCCTTCATGCTCCACTATATAAAGTGAATACTCATGCATAACTACCATATTACATAACTCATGCCTTACAACTTCTTGATTAAATTCCATGACCATAAGCTTTTCTTTTCCTTCCCCCTTCTAATCAAACCTAAACTTAGTTTCTCTTACCTCTCATATAGGTCTTAAATGTCCGCATTTCTTTATGTGATCGCGCAAATGAGAAGTACTATTTCTTGGATCACTACTCAAACTCTTATTACAACCTTTACAAATTATTTTTCCACACCATTAATTTCTATGACCTTAAAGTGATCCCAAACAATTTAAGTTTTATTTCTTTCTTTTTTTTTTCACTAGAGAAAATGGATACACTTCTTCTACCTCCTAATTGGTTGATGGTTCACTAGGTGTAGGGTTATTAGTTGAGCCAGAAGAATATGGTGGTAAAATTTGTGAATTAGTATTAGATTGGCTAATTGATGCTATCAAACTAATTAATAATCTTAAACACTGCACGACAAGAAAAAAAATTCCCATCAGTAAAATCATAATAATTCATGCACATAGTATCAATGATTTAGCACATATTATAATAGTTAGTTATTGTAAAATGTATTTAATATTGGACATCATCACACTGATGTTGATAACTCATGTTGCAATCATCAGAAGGAAAAATCATCTAAAATAACTTGAATCAAGGTAACAACTACATACAATATTAATAAAGTATTAACTTACACTTACTTATTTATGTAGAATAGTATTATCTCTATCATTTATAAAAGTACTTCATTCTTAATTATCCATTATTTTTATATGTAGGATAAATCTATCTTTAACCAATCAACAAGTTGTAGTTTTTTTTCTGGTTTGACTTCTAGATCTCAGATACCGGATATTTCATTTTCACTTAAAATATCAAAACTAACCACCTATTGTGTTAGTCTTCACAACATTTCAGATATCTATTCACTCAACTAAAACAACCAAGAAATTAAATATACACATGAACTACTAGTATACAGTCAAACATCGAACAAGGAACAACCATTAGACCATAATAAAAATGGTTTAGATCTTATATACCAGACTTTTCATTATTTGTATAGATCTTAGATATTGTCATTAAATTCCACAACCATTAAACCTCACCTATTTCATTTTCAGTATAAATCTTAGAACCTAATTAGTAGTGACCTATTGTGTGAGTCTTCAAGCCATTTTAGATAATTATTTGTTCAACCAAAACAACCAAAAAATTAAATATACACACAAATTACAATTGTATAGTCGAACATTGAACAATAAACAACTATAATCAACTAATTAAACCATAATCAGATTTTGCTAATCTACTTACAAAGTCAAAAATAAAAATGCAGAGTCACAGATGACCGGCCTCACAAGTCATAATTTGGTGACTTGCAATAAAGGAATGGAGGAAGGTGAGGAGCAACGTCAGAGCCGGCGATATAGGGAGCAATGTTAAGTCGACGACTAGATCTGGAATAGAGGAAGAAAATAGGTGATGGGGAGAGCAACGATGATGAGATCTAGAGTAGAGGAAATGAGGAAGGCAACATCGACAAGATATAGAGTACAAGAATGGGGGAAGACAACAACAATGAGATAAGATCTGGGGTAGGAAATAAAGGAAGGTGATGGCAATGAGATTTGGAGTCGAGTAAAAGAGGAATGTGAGTCAGCATGAGACACCAATGGCGTGTTGTTGTTGCTACACTAACACTAAAACAAACTGAACGAAATGAAGAAAACAAGTCGTGATTCATGAGAGACTGAGAGATAGAGAGAGTTAGAGACGACAATGAGGGAGACAGGGACTGAAGGTTGACTAGTCAAGGAGGATTCAAGGTCGAGGTGAGATGAGGGAGGGAGAAGGCCAAGAGGGATGAAGACTTTGCAATCAAGTTGATGCCTCGATGGAGATTGGAGAGTCAAAGTGCAAGATTGGCTAATTTTCAATTGGCTAAAGTAAAAATTGAAGATTTATAAGTCTCACCTTTTTTTTCATTATTAAAAATAATCTAATCTAGTAATCTAATTTAGATTTAATATACTATTAGGATTTTAACACATGAAGGGTAAAAAAATAATTTTGTATCGAGTAAATGGACGAAGGTATGAATACATATATACATGTGGGTACGGATATAGAGATCTATTACTTGTATCTGTACCCGAACCTGATAGATTTTTTTTCCTTTCTCATATTCATATATATTTATCCATATCCGTTTATATATTTGTTGGACATCAGGTAAAACCCACCCCATTTACATCCTTTGAATATATTCGATTCTTGTTCCTTAGATTCAATATTAAAAAAATAAAAAAAATAAAATAGATATCTACAGATTCAAATGAGATGTAGATTAAACATTTGATATATTTAATATTTATATAAAAATAATATTTAATTTTTTAAAAATAATTATTATAAAAAATTGAAAATAAATATTATATTTTTATTAATATTATATTTATATTCATATGAATACTTTATTTTATCTAAAATTATTATTAAAAGTATAAATTTAAAAATAATAAAAAAAACCTTTATCACTATAGAATTATAGTATTATAACATATTATTCAATAATTAATAAAATATTAGATATTTTTTCGGATCCAACAATTCACTTAACAATGAGATACCTTAAAATTTATATACTTGCATGGATGCCCCATTATCTAATAATGCCCATGGTGTTATCTATGAAGCCATAATTACTCTCCTGTGTGTGATCCCGAAGTCCCAGTATGACGTCCAGACTCTAGACTCAAGTTCTTGTGGTCGTCGAAAGAGAAGCAAATGAACTCGTTGCGACTTGTGAAAATGCACAATCATATTTGAATTAATGGACAGGAGAGGAGAGGACATCCATCAACCCATCGCCCCTTTGGCATTTGGATAATTAAGTCGAAACTGGCCGGACATATTATGGTTTAGCACGATTATCTAGCTAATCGAAAATGGTTTCTCCCTTATCTCATAAGACCTAAACCTTATAAACATACTAACTTCTCGCAAACCCACACTAGCCTATCCATCCAATCGTATATTCTATATAGATGTGGTTTTAGACGTTAAGAAACTTATAAGTCAAATTGGGATATTATATCCTGGGATTATTCTTCGTCGAGTTACGACCGGCGACCTGTTTTCGATGTTTATAATTCAATCCATGTTTGGTTCTGTTTCCTGGCTGGGATCGTCTAGAACTCTCAGCCGCCCTTTGAAAGGTATGAGTTGGATGCATACGTACAATTTCAAAATTGTAAAAAAAAATCCACGTCTTTAATTTATTGCATTTCTGTCCCTTAATTTGATTTGCATTGAGTCACTTTTCCCCCATGTTGAAAACCGTGCTTGCTAGCTAATCATTCTGACTTGTGATATTGCTGGATCTTTAAGTGTGTGAAATCTGGTGATGCTTAACTGCTTTGCTTAAGTATTATATATCTAAGGGATATATATATATATTGGGACCCTTTAATTCAGTTCCGTCTCATATATATATATATTTATTTTAAGTTTGCTTGAATTTAAAGATTTGCCCATGCATGTGCCACCGAAATTTCTGATTGACATGCAGGGATGTTTGGCTTGGTTTAATAATATATACTACTAACAAGGAAGATATGAAATAAATAACGTGATTTTCATTCTTTTGGATCATGATTATTGATATATGTTTCTTGGATGACAATTTTTTTTTTGTTCTTTATTGTATTGTCTTGACTTGTGATGTGCGCAACGGCATAATTATTGGGCAATAAAAATAATAATAAATTAAAAAAATCTGTCTTTGGTAGCATTTAGGATGGATAGAATCACAGAGAAAATCGAGGGCCGGTAGAGCTCAAAATTTTCCAAGGTTGGGAAAAAAATGTTAATTAAATCAGTCCTTCAAGCCATCCCCACCTCTGCTATGAGCGCCTTTCGCTTCCCTAGTCTCCTTTTGTGATGAAAATCCAAGCTATGATTAGCAGATTTTGGTGGAGTAATCCGGGGCGCAACCAGGGCATTCATTGCCATTGGATAAAGCGATCTCGACTTCATTTGTGCACGAGCCAAAAGAGAAGGGTGGTATAGGCTTTCGTGAAATTCATACTACTTTTTATCTAGCGATGCTGGGAAAGCACGATATCGCCCTAGAACCGACGGGATGCAGACCACCATTAGCCATATATAGTCCCAGCTTTGTATGGACAAGTATCCTTAGTGCACATGAGGTGATCAAGGTAGATAGGCTCAATGTTTGGTTGGGAAGATGAGTGGATTTTTCAAGGTCATAACCTTAACAAAATAACCCTCTCATCAATGAAGGTTTGCGACTTGGTAGACTGGGAATGCGAAAATGGTATAAAGATTTCATACAAGCTACCTTCCTGGTGTCTGATGTCGAGCACATCCTCAATATCCCTTTGCATGGCTACGAAATGAATGATGCCGACCCTGGCATGGTACTATGACCCTATGGGTGATTACACCATCAAGTCTGCATAACACATGTTGGACCAGGCTCATCGATACGATGCAAGCTTCTCATCTTGTCATATTAGAAGTGTTTGAAGAAACCTTCAATGCCTGCCAAGGGTGAAAAACTTTATTTAGGGGTGCTGCTACAACATCCTCCCTACGATCGAAGGAAAAGATAAAGAAGAAGAGGGTGCCCCCATCTAACTTATTGCCATGTTTGTGGACAATTTGAAACCGACCTTCATGCCATTTTGAAATGCCTGACAGGGAAAGAGAAGCGGATGTGGTGCCTTGTGATACTGACACCTAATACTTGCGTGGGCAGCCTACCTGAGAAGTTTGATAAAGTATCTCAGTTGAACCGTTGAAGGCGAAGCAAGCTGCATGGATCTGCTCTTTTGCATGGGTGCTTTGGTACGTGGGCGAGGAACGATGAGGTTTAATGGTAAAATTTGGTCCGGAAGAGATCTCGTGGATTATGCTGAGCTGATGCTGCATGTCTTATATATGGGATATGGATTTAAACCACAACCCAACGACGCTGTGAGGACTTGGGAGAGATCGCCAGCTGGTGTCATAAAAGTCAATGTTGATGGAGGTTGTCATGGGCCAATGGGGTAAGCTATG
This sequence comes from Tamarix austromongolica, assembly GCA_039764185.1. Taxonomy (NCBI): domain Eukaryota; kingdom Viridiplantae; phylum Streptophyta; class Magnoliopsida; order Caryophyllales; family Tamaricaceae; genus Tamarix; species Tamarix austromongolica. The sequence continues at coordinate 17,252,515 of CM077811.1, forward strand.
GGTTTTGTTTGCAGAAACGAGGAGGGTTTGGTACTACTTACGTGACGAAAGAAGCTCATGGGTGACTTCTCCCCTGTCGAGGTGTAGGGAGTTGCCATGCTGCATGTATTTCAAACAACGAGCATACAGGGCTGGAGTAAAGTTACATTGGAGTCGGACTGCCAGTCTCTTATCCATCGACTTGAAGGACGGGGTACATACATGTCGTAAGTAGCTTTTCTCGACCCACGACATTCAGAGGTGGTCGGGAAAGTTTCCTGAGGTATATATCATGGCGTTTTGTCCCTAGATTAGCAAATAGTGCGGCTCACTGTAGTGAAAAAATGTGTTCGAACGGTGAGGAAGAGGTAGGGTCTTGATGCCTCCCACTGTCGATTTCATCCTTTGAAACCAAATATATCGAGAAACTAACTGTATGCCTCTTCCGCTTATTTTTTTTTTTAAAATCAAGGAGGGGAATAATATTTCTGCTATTAATTTGGATTAAAGAGGATAATATTTAATGCTTTTTTTGTTTGTTTGAATTAACACAAGGCAAGGAATAATTTTTGCCTTTGTTGATTTGGACCAAAGAAGGCAATCTGTATTGTCCTATTTGTGATGAATCAAATTGGACAAAATTAAAAAATTGTCTCATTAATCCAATACAACATATCTATCAAGGTGATCCGGAGTCATTTTTTTCCCTACCTTATTAATCTGAAAGATATTATTTTGATCAAGCAAGGCAATATAGATTTCTCAATTTGATCATATATAAATATTGTAGTGAGAGTGACTCTCGTAAAAAGTAAGCGTTACATGTGAGTCTCAAATATGTGGAAACCAGGTTGTAATAAATAGCCGCAAGCTTAGCATTTTATGTTTTTTATTTTTAATTTTTAGGAATGAATTTTAATATCGATTAATTAATTTAAAGTTATTCTTTTATAAGTTGTAGTAAGAGAGAGAGAGAGAGAGAGAGAGAGAATTTTAAAATTTTACAAAAAAAATAAAATAATACGTGACATCTGAAATGAAATAGGGCTAAAATAAAAGTAAGATGGCTGCCCAACACATCTGAAATGAAATAGGGATAGAATAAAAAGTAAGATGGCTGCCCAACAAAGCTTTAGTTTTTGTTGGTTGGGTTTGTTTGCTGACGTGTGAATAAGTACGGCCCATCTCCCACCTCATGTGGGTTTTATATTGGGCTCTCGATAGTAAGCAGGCGACCTAGGATGTGTATCAGGTCTCATTTCAATCATTTCATCATACTCTTTCTATTGTATAATGAATGATGAAGTTATTTAACAAAGTGTAACAAATTACATAATACATTAGCGGTTTATCCCTTCTATTATAATCACAATATTAATCAGAAAATTATTATTTATCTAAGAAAATATTAGTAAATTAAATTATTTTATTTTTATATTTTATTATTTCTTAATAATTGTGCTACCTCTAACATCCTCTTATGCAAAATTAGAGAGAGTACTAGATAAAAACTTGCCTCAAAGTGTCATATAGGATAAATTCTACTTAGTTACTATGATATTTGACTTAATTTTGCCTAGGTATCATGCCTATAAATAATTTTATTTAGGTGCTAGGCGTTTTTATTTTTTATTATTTTACTTTAATACCATCTAACTAATATTTTTTTATATTTTATATGACTAAAATTCTATTTTTTTAATATTTAATATCGTTTTACATATGGCTTGGAAAAAATAGAATGTTTTAAATATATTTTTATTTTTTATGTTCTATAAATTATTTAGAAGAAAAAAATATTAAAAAAATCCAAAAAATAATCTAGAAAATTATAAAATTTTTGAAAAAATATTCAAATATTCGTAATTTTTATTTATATTTTAAAAAAATATTCATGACTATAAATTTATTATTTTAGTTGCATAAAACTAAAATTATTAACGAGATGATATTAAAGAGAAAAAAATAAACAATAAAATTGTTTATAATACATGGTACGCAAGAGAAACTACGCAAAATATCATAATACTTAAAGTGAAATTTACCTTACTATATTTTAGTTTGATCACTATTGTGAAGGCAAATGAATGAAAAAAGAGGAAATGAGAATTTGAACATGGAGAAATTGACAACTTTTAGCTGTGTAAGTGTAATGTGCTTTACGTATATTTTATAAAGAAAAGACAAGACATATTTTAAGGACTAGAAATATTGAGTCGATGCAATCTTGACCTTTTTCTATGCACAAATAATTTATAGATTAGCTGTTCCACATGCATCTCCTACTTGTCATTATCCTTCCTCGTGTTTGTTGTTGATAATAGTAGATCAAACGCAAACAACAATCAATGGGATTTTATGTAGTTGTGGCCCTATCTACCACTTAACATTTGGTGGGAAATATCCAAACTAGAATATAAATGGGGCTATGCATACCTTTATAAAATCTAGTTGAGATGTGAATCCCAGATGGACGTCGATCGGTGTATTTGCTTTCTAGCCATGGAGGATACCGACAAGAAAAAGATAAGGCCTAAGAACTTGACCTGTGTGGTGGTAACAATCAGAGGATCCAATCCAACTGACGAGATATTCCTCCTATGAAAGCTTTACCGTTGATATAAACAATCAAAGCCTAGTAGCAAAAGCTGTTGCATATTATTACCAAAACGCTAGCTCCTTCTACCAATACAGATATACTGCAATTGCAATATTTTTCTCTTATATTCAAGATTGTGAGCCCTTGTCGCTGATAACTTCAGCCCAAGATATGGGGCGAATATGAGGAAGCTTCCAAGAAACTTGCACACGCATCACTATGACCTTTTTTTTTTGTCTGCATTAGTATTTTCTTGGATCATCTCATCAGTCCCTTCTGTTTTTCTCTCTCTTTATTATTATTATTTTAACAAGTTTCCTTTCATTATTTTTCCAACTAACCCATCACGACTTTCTCTTAATTTTGTCCCAATAAGCTTCTCACCGAGTCGCGGCTTTATTAAATTGAATTTGAATCCGGTATTATCGTGGCAGCTATTCAACTGCCCCAGAGGAGCAAGCCTAAATACCAGTATCTTTTTGCATCAATTCACGGTGTTTCTGTTTGCTTGCTCTTGGTTAATGAGCGTTTGGTTAGTTTCAAGTGGGTCGTCTCCCTGCTTCATATTTCAGTTGCTGTGGGATTCTAGCTTTCTGTTGAGTTTTATTCCCAGCCTGTGAATTTTTATCTGGGCGCTCTTGGTCCTGCATGATTATACTGCCGAAGAAGAACGACGATCGAGGGTGGGAGTGAGCTATTTCTATTTGACTTTGAAATCTTTGATTATACAGGAAGTTTATTGCTGTTCAATCGTTTGATTATTGTTTTGATCATAGCTGTATGATTTATGATATCGACCATCCATTCCCTTCTCCTCAGTTGGTTTTGGGGTTGACGAAGTCCGTGTCCCCATTCTGTTTGCCGATTTGTGTTTCTAATTAGATTTCAAATTGCGATCTTGCTCCTGATGTTTTTCACGTAGAAGCCATCCTTTCAAGTGTTTTGACTCTGAATCTTCGGCCATTTGGCGTTTAGTCCAAAGACACGTAGATTGGATCTGACTCTCTTGCTGGTTTGTAATTTAAGCTACTGGTATTCTTGTGTTCACTTCTGCATCCCAAAGTATGTGATGGAGCTGGCTCAGGTAGGACGGGTCGGCAATGAGGATCTGGAGGGATCGGATGGGCTTATATCTGATGATACTCCACTTGTTAACGATAGATACTTCTTTAAGAATCGCTTTCCTGGTGCTGTGAAGCAAAAGGCATATATCTTTGACGGAAACGGCAACTATTTTAACAAGGAGTGGGATCTCGTTGAGGGTAAGCATAGAGAATTCTGTTGGTATCATGTTGAGCTTCCGAAAGGAAATCAAAAGTTATCGCAGTCTGCCCAATACCTTATCGATGTTCTTTGCCCCCCTTTAAAGCTTCAAGACATTCTTTCACTTGTTAGTAATGGACCCTTTTGTGGGCATGTTGATGGTGCCCTTGTATTTAGGGTTAATTCGTCCGGTCATGCTGCTAGTGCATTTACTTTCAGGCTTGCTGCAAGGATCACTCAGAACTCGGTCATTACCGTTTCGTTGGGTCGTGTCCCGAGGCTTGGTTTCTCGCCAATGGGCGAGTCTTTGTTGTCCGAGATTCCTAGTGTGGAGACCCCGATTCACCATAAGAGCGAGGGGAGTGAGGGACGTGGGTTTGTGATCAAGGAACACGTTCTCGAATTCCTTCTGACGATGAACCATTCCGAGGAGGCTGATAATCCTGTCCCAAAGTCCGTATCTAATCTTGTTATTCACATCATAGATACGTTTGTGGATCATTTACAAGATATGGTGACTAAACTCGAGATCGAATTAGATTCTGTGGAGCTTGAATTGGATAGAGGTTAGTGGATAAAATCATGGCAAAACACTGACTCCGTTGTTTCTCCTGGTTAATGAGTAAAATCATTGATGATGTTTAATCTCATTGATATGTTGCGTTTAGGGGAACGTCTTTTCTGTTCGAGAATCTAAATATTTTGCTTGCTCTCTTATCTTCTATTAAATGTGGTTCCACCATTGTTCTACCGCTCATTGCCTTAATGATTATATCTGAATTGGGGGACGAGGAGATGGCATTATAGACCAGTAGGAAAACAAACCAAAAAGGGGTTATTTGGATTGATGCATAATGATTTCTAACGAAGTCTATTCCACACTTGTGTGATGCCAATCTCTGAAGAGCTAATTTGGGTGTTGTTTTAAAGAATTGCTTGCCAATCATGGAAGAGAGTGAAGCAGAAAGTCTATAGTGAATTGAAGAAAACAAAGCAACGTGAAATTTGCTGAAGGATTGTAATCATATGTTTACGCCTCATTTGTATGACATCAACTGTGATGGAGAGTATTAAGAATTCAGCCTGCAGATTAATATATTCTTTGAATTAGTTAAGCAAGGGAATAAACAAAACTCGGAGACTCATCTCTGCAACTGGATGATGCCTTAGTCTGATATATATCAGCACTTTTATTCATTGTGCTAAAGATATCAAAGGACATTGATTAGACTCTCTGTTTTCCTTGTTTAGTTGAGAACGTTTTTGTTATCCATCAACTAGTGATGCATTGGGGTACAGTATGTGGTGCAGGCAGTTTCCAGTAGGAATGTAGGATAATGCCTTTGAACTTTTATCTTAGCTGAAATAGCCAAACTTCTTTTCAGTTGATAATCATAAATATCAAAAACATCTATGTAGCCCGGCTTTCAATAAACTAGCAAACGATAACCAGAATGCATAATTGGGCTGCACAGATAAGCATGGCAAAAGAATACTTCTTGCTTATATTTCTTGGTACCAAACCATCTTAACAATCTTCATCAAGTGCAGGAAGGCAGAGCAGTCGGTCTATTTCCAGATCAGCAAAACATTCCAATAGATCTGTACAGGAGTCCAGATCTTTATTAAACAGATCCTTTGTTGCGTTCAAAAGGCTGATGTAACTATTGAGATAAATCATCAGTTTCCCAAGGGCCGAAGCTAAATGTCTGATACGGCATTCATTTACTAGTCGTGAGATAATGAGTTAGGAAATTAATGATCGACCATTTTCTTGCCCTGAATAATGTTGCTTTTGCAGATTATTGTTTGCTGGATAATCTCCGGTGGAATTTGTCATTATAATGCTTCTTTCACATTTCTGTGTCATCAACACAACAAAATTCTGGTCATGAACTGCAGGTGGTCTTGTCTTAAAAAAGCAAATGCTAGATGATAGAAGATTCCCGAAGATGCACCTTAATCTGCAGAGACTCCTGCAGGTAAAGGCTTAAGCAATTTTTTCTTATATTTCCTATTTTCAGCCTCAGATAGATAGATCAGGAAACTTAATGCACACCATCAAATATGCATTACGTATAGTCGCCTGTCAAGGAACTTCTGTGGATTGAGGTACTATAAACGTGGTGTATTTGCCAAATAACAAAATTTGTCAAGGATTTTCAGAAATCAGTTGTAGAATAGAAGAGTGGAAGCTATGGTGTTTATTGTTCCTTCTTTAGCAGACAAGTTTATCCTGAGTTTGTCTTTGAACTTCCATTTGCAGTTTCTCTGCACCTTTTTTTTTTCTTTTGTTTTTTGGGGTGTTGTGTCTGAGTGTGCAGATTTGGATCTAGAAAGGCCTTAAAACAATGATTTTCAATTGTTCTCACTTTAATTCTTGGGCTGAATGTTTAGTATCATATTCACGAGTGAGCCTGGAGTCTGGATGCCTTTGTGGGGGAATTAAGAAGCATGATTCTCAAACTATAATTGTAACAATAGCACACCGACCGCGGGTAGTTAATTAGAGCACTTTCGGAAATGATAACCGACCTTACAGATTAACATGAGTTTTTTTAACGAGGTTTTTTTTTTTTATCAACGCACACACATCTCAAAAAATCTTCTAGGAAGTTATCCATCCTTAAATTGTTTTAAGTCAAGTACGCTTAATTATAATATTATTTAAAGACAAATTTTTCAAAAAGAAGGTATACCTTGTTGATATAGGGAGTCTTATCAATCATTTTAATCTTCCGCTATCCACCATTAATTTGGGGGTAATACATACGTCTCTACTCAAGAACACAACCTCATCGTTGTGCCTCGATCACTGAATGTTTTATTACAATATATCCCAAGAATCGTCCTGCCAGGCGATTGAGTGACTCATCTAAGTTCAGCTCATGGTCATGATTTTACTCTGATGTTGTTTGTAACACCTTAGGAATTAGCTGGAGCAAATTAAAGGTGAGTGACCTCTTGAACAGTTTTTCGTTATGCATGTGATTTTATAAAAAGACATGGTCAAAAAGATTTGTATTAATCTGTGGAGTCAATTATCATTTTCGAAAGCGTTCTAAGGAACTACCTGAGGCTAGTTTGCCGGGGTGTTACAATAACACTGCCTTATTTTCCTGCTTGATAGTCGACCATGAATGCAAATTTATTATCTTATGCTAGGGTGCAATCTATCTCTATCTTGAAAATCAATTCCTTGAATTTATTCTGTTTCAGTAATTATTATTATATGCTTAATACCCTTGTTTCTATTGGCTAGCATTAGAGGTGAATCTTAGGATTCTGGACATTACTGTACACTATAATGACATCTGATTGCTCTTGATGGAATTAGGTGATTGCGCATGGAGAGCAAGTATTTCCTCGAGCTAAAGAAAAATGTTCTTCAAAGCATTGGTTTGGCCACGAAGACATAAACTCACTTGAAGAATTGATTGGACGGCTGAGGAGGTTAAAAGAAAATGTCGGCTTTATTGCCAACCGTGTCACTGCCGTCCAAGCTGGTCTTGATAGTTGGCAGGCTGAGCAAATCAACAGAAAGCTATACTACCTCTCATTCCTCTCAATCATATTCCTTCCATTGTCTGTCATTACCGGAGGTAAGAATTCATACTGTGACGACAGTGTAAATCATGTTCAACCAGCATAATTTCATCATGTATTGATGTAAGAATGCTTAAATTTGTGTTCTGGGTTGTTACTGAATGACAGTGTTTGGAATGAATGTGGGTGGAGTTCCATGGACAAATCAAAGGGAACCCGAGCTAAGAGATGGCTTCAGAAATGTGATGTTGCTATGTGTTATTATGCTACTTCTTGTGCTTCTTTGCTTTGCTTTTCCATCACTTTATACGCGTATTGATGCTTGGAGAAGGAGAAGAACCTTAAAGAAGAGCTGGTCTCTCAACAGAAAGTCTTTCTTGAAGAGAACAGCAGGTGATGGAGCACAAGAAAGAAGTGGTTACCTCCGGATTTGAGAGTAGCAAATGTTTCTGGTGTTTGGAACCTGACCTAATGTAAATCGAAGTGTCCCCCATGTTAAGTCATTGGCAGATATTCATCAGTTTTTTAATGCAGTTTTATTATTCGATTGGGTATCAAGACCACCATTTTATGATATAGGTTCTGATGGTTTCACCGCATGCTACTTGTGTCAATTCACTCTGTTTTATGTGTTCTCAACGATTTTGACGGGAAGAGACGACGTAACTTTTCTACTTCGATTTAACTGAACACAAGGAATGAAAGAAGATGGTCGATGCTTGATAGTTTGCTCTATACATTTTTATCCACCATCCACATTTTATATATGTCGATAATAGAGAACTGATATAACGAGGGCATAATTATTTTTCCAACATTTTTTAACACTTGTTTAGGTAATACGTTCTAAAAAATTTAGGTCATCCATGTTTGAAGCTACTTATTAAAATATTTATTTAAAATAATTAATTATTATAGAAATTTTTTAAGTCTATATTTGAAATTATTTATTAAAATAGTTATCTAAGATAATTATTTATTATACAAAAAAATTAGTAAAAAATATTTATAAAATAAATAATTATATTAGATAATTATTTTTAATAAATATTTTAAAAAAAATTAATAGATAATCTTTATAGTGTACAATAATCTTTCGCAATGATTTTACAGAGGATAGCTTATTATCGCTAAAACATTTATTCTATGATTTAAATAGCTTGTTATTTAGCTGGAGCTAAAACAAATGCTTACCCCATGGGATATTAACTTAGGATGGAGTACTCCCCTCAATTTCGCATCATCTTGTAAGTTTTGATAAAATATCACTTTGATGGCCTTTTTCCTTGTAGAGTGTATTGTGAAAAAAAAATTGGATTGACTATTTAAAATGAATCATTTTATAGAAAAGGTTTATAATAGAAGTTTTTTTGTATAATTTATTTATAATTAACTAATTGAAATGTATTCCCTTTGTATCAAAAAATAATTCATTATAATAATTTGTACACTTTTAAAAAAGTAATAAAAATAGTCTTAAAATTATACTTTAACATTTTATTAAATTAATACATATAAAATTAAAAAAAATAGGATGAAAATAAAAGGTAGACTTTGCCTTTCCTAAAATAACTTTCTTTTTTATATAAAAATTAAATGATAGAATGATTTTATTTTTAATATGGAGAGAGAACTTTTTATATGATTAAACTACCAACAACTATTATTATCATCTAACATACCAAATATTATCTCTATACAAATAGTCACGCTAAATGATGCTTGAATCAGTTAATCTAATTGAAACTATGAGCTAAGAAGATGCACAAGAAGATCTCAAACAAAAAAATTGAGCTGATTGAGTTGCTCCTCGTCCCGCAACAGGAGCACAAGAAGTTATAAAACTTGTGTCGATGAAAAAAATAAATAAATAAAACTGGCTCAAGAAAAGATGCGACGAAAAAAGAAGAGGGTGAGACGTTCAAATTATATAGGTCTTACACGGTCGAATTATATGCGTTTTAAATACTAGATGATCTTATCGCCTCCTTAAATAATATGTGAATTATCCACTAGAAATGTTATTAAGAAAAGAAATAATACCGTAATTAATCAAAATGATAAAAATATATATATATATATATAATATGTGTAACAATAATAAATAAATTAATCAATGAGATCATAATTTATTTATCTTATTGAAAACAGAAAAACTATAAGCAACAATACTTTTTACATTTTACTAACTATTATTTAATGAATAATATAATTAATTAAGTAAATTTTTTGGTTAGCTGTGGTGGAGACTAGATCTAATGCGATAATATGTTTTTATTGTTATATTATTGAGCTTTTGTTGTGTAGTTGAGAATAAAAAATCAAATAAAATATTTTTTTTTAATTTTAGAAAATGTAATGAGTTTCAAATGCTAAGTTATTGTTTTCAATGCCCTAATTATTAAATCACAGTAGTGTTTTTTTTCTTGTTATTATTTTTGTTATTTTAAATGCTACCAAGAATTTATCCTAGACCTTATTTTAACACCCCGAATCGATATGACCATACGAGGCTACTATGGAATATTTTTCGGATTGATTGACTGACCTCGTATATTGACGCGAGTCTTTTTATCGTATTTTGTCCTTTCTCACACACCTGAATTTTTTTATAAAAAAATGGATGGAATCACCAAAAAGATGATATACTATTTTGACTTAAGTAGTCATATCAATCCTTATAACACTCCCCTTAATTTGGAGTAATACACTTGTTATTTGGAAAATACACAATTACTATTAAAAAATTAATGTGATTTAAATGAACTAATTTGCCCTTCTTACTTGAGCTGCCTAACTTTGCTTAACCCTTATAGCCTCCTTCGTCTTCCATTACCCCTTCCCTTATTCCTTCACATTATGTTCCCTCCTTTTTTTTTTGATAAATATACGTCTCCAAATTCCGAAGAATTAGGTCAACGTTACAAAAAGGCATGAACATTATGAACCACTTCCTTTATTCTATAGGGAAAAGCCTTCCTACTGAACTTGATCCACGATCCTATTTTAACCTTAATAAGTAAAATAAGCCACCTAACACACACATGGAAATTGTCGAAAACAGATTTGTAAACTCCCAAATAACACTTATAATAGCAAAAAAATCTGTACACCAAATGTCTCTATTCAAACCAAATCTTCTAACCCCCAACCATGCAACCGCATGCTCCTCGATGGACCTTGACAACACCCAAGTAGACTCTAGCCAACCACTAATCTCGTACCAAATCCTTCCTGTCACAGAGCAATGCAGAAAAATGTGATTCACCGATTCTTGCTCCTCCTTACAGAATGGGCACCCGGCCTCCCTTTCATCAATGATCTGGAATCTAACCATTCTATCTCTAGTGTTGAGTCTTTTCTGGATCGCAAACCATGTCAAAAGTTCGACCCTCGGTGGAGCTAAGCCGATCCACACCGAACTAGGATCAAACCCTGAAGACCTCTCTCCTTCGCAAAGCTGATAAGAGGCCTGACAAATAGGGATGGCAATTTTCCCCGCGGGTTCGGGGCCCCGTTGGGGATTCCCCGTTTGGGTTTGGGTTCGGGGAGAGAATTCGGGGATCGAGTTCGGGTTCGGGGATTCTTAACGGGGATTTTTTTGGGGACGGGTTTGGGGTCCCCATCCCCGAACCCGCCCTGAAATTTTTATATATATATTTTTATATAATTATATAATATATATATATATATATATATATATATATAATTTTTTTATAGAATATAAATTAAAAATATAATATTAAAAAATAGTTTGAGGATCGGGGATGGGATCGGGGATCGGGTATAAAGTCGGTTTTCGGGGGTCAGGTATGGTTTTAAGAACGGAAAATAAATCGGTGATGGAAAATAAATCGGGGATTGGGTCAGGTATGGGGATTTGATCCTTGCGGGGATCGGGTCGGGTAATCCCCGATAAAAAAATAACGGGGATCGGGTCAGGTTCGGGGATTATTTTCCTTATCAGGTTCGGGGATGGGGATGGGGTCCCCGTCCCCGACCCGCCCCGTTGCCATCCTTACTGACAAAAAGACTTTACCGAGAATGCCCCACTATCCTCAAAAGCCCACTTGAGCGAGTCCAGCTTGTCCTTTGATAAAGGAATTTGATTGATAAGCCCTTCCAACTGCTCCCCCAGCGCAACCTCCCTTTCAAACAAAGGCCTCCTCCACCTCAGACTCCACTTCCATTGTGACCCCAACCATCTTCCCATACTAGCAATCTTTTCTTTCTGCTGTTCCGAAACTGAGAAGAGTCTTGGGAAAACCAACTTGAGTGCACCTGAACCTGTCCAGTCATCATGCCAAAAACTAACGTGCCTCCCATCCCCTACAACTAAAGATAACCCCTGTTTCAGGATTGGGTTCAGTCTCCCTACCTGCAAGATGTCCATCCATGACGTCCATCCACGCTGAGAACTAAAATTGTGAATGCCCCCTGACTGGTCCTCATAATGAATAGAAGAGACAACACCCTTCCAGGCTGCCCCTTCCACAGTGAAAAAACGCCACCACCATTTAAACAGTAAAGCATTATTCTTCATAACTAGGTCCCCGACCCCAAGTCCTCCCAAGGATTTAGGCTTCTAGATCACACTCCACTTTACCAAGGGAAGGTTTCTCCTGTCTCCCCTACTCCCCCAGAAGAAGTTACGCTGAATTCCAATGATCTCCTTAGCAACCCCTTTCGGCATCTTGAAGAGGCTCATGTAGTACATCAGGAGACTATTAAGGACGCTCTTTATCAGGACCAACCTTCCTGCTCTAGAGAGAACTTTCGATTTCCACCCTGCAAGCCTTTGCTTCACCTTATCAATCACCGGTTTCCACGTCTATCTGCTGCCAGCCTTTGCACCTAATGGAAGGCCAAGGTAAGTGGTAGGGAACGACCCAATAACACATCTCAAGATGGATGCTGCCTCCCTCTGAAGCTGTTCGTCCACCCCAAGTCCAATAAGCTCTGTTTTATCGAAATTAACCTTGAGCCCCGAGAGCAAGTAAAAACAATCGATCAGTCTCCTCCAGTTCCTTATATTCTCAAGGGATGGCTTACAGAAGATCATAGTATCGTCAGCAAACTGCAGGTGTGTGACAATGCTCCCGTGCCTCCCCACTGTTAACCCGTGAATCAAACCCCTGTCAACACCTCTCTTGACAAGCTGGTTGAAAGCCTCCACTGCTAAGACGAATAAGAATGGGGAAATAGGATCACCCTGTCTAAGTCCCTGCCCATATTAAAAGGGGAAGTAGGGGACCCATTCACTAGTACCGATATAAAAGCAGATGATGTGCACTCCTTTATCCATTCTCTGAATCGACCACCAAAACCCATAATCCTCAACACCTTATCAATGAACTCCCACTTGATACTATCATAAGCCTTCTGAAAATCAAGCTTGACCATGACTCCCTTTTGTCTCTTCTTTCGTCTGAACCACTGCACAATTTCATTTGCAACCAAGGCCCCATCTAGAATGCTCCTTTCTTCTATAAAAGCTAACTGCGAATTACTAACCAAGTCATCAATCACCTGCTTCAGTCTCTGTGCCAGGATCTTCAAGATTACCTTGTAGATGCATCCTACTAGACTAATAGGCCTGAATTGGTTCACCTCCTCTGCATCAGCCACTTTGGGGATCAGAGTTAACAACGTTGTGTTAATAGCAGCCGACATTTTTTGGTGACGAAAGAAATCCATAACCACTTTCGAGAATTCCTGCCCAACCACTCCCCACATCTTGCGAATAAAGCCCATATGGTATCCGTCATAGCCGGGAGCTTTCAATGGATCACACTCCCAAACTGCCTTCTTGATATCCTCCTCTAAGGGAATACTATCCAGTACCAAGCTTTTCTCCCGTGACAACTTACGGAACCCTTCCTCACTGATATCGACCTCTGGAAGATCATGCTTCTCATACAGATTCTTGAAGAAAGATACAATGATCTGCTTGATCTTTGACGGCTCTGTAACCTCTTTGCCATCGTGAAGGAGCCTGTTGATAAGGGATTTTTTCCTTCTAACAGCTGTAATCGTATGAAAATACTTAGTATTCCGATCCTTTTCCTTGAAACCTCGAACCCTAGACACCTGAAGCCAATAGGCCTCCTTCCTCTTATGCTATCTCCACAACTGACTTTGTAGCCCCGCCCTTCGAGCTAACTCCACCTCCTCACTTTCACCCCTTCCATTAGAACCCTCCATTTTTCTCAGTTCATCTTCTAACAGATTAATCTTCAGATCCATATCCCCGAAGACCTCTTTATTCCATCTCTTGAGTAAACATTTCATGGACTTCAATCTATTATGGCACTTCTTCCCCTCCAAACTGGCCCAACACTTGGCCACAAAGCCTTGGAACAGAGGATGGGAGAACCACATCTCCCAACATCTGAACGGACGCGGTCCACTTTCGTACTTCTTGAATCTGACCCGAATAGGATTGTGGTCCGATAATGATTTGCTTAAGCCGACACAAGAGATATCTGGAAACGCAACCAACCACCTGGGATCCACTAACACTCTGTCCAAGAGACTTGCCGACCTCGCCTTGTGTAACACCCCCAAATTTCACTCCTGAAAAATTTCATTTAAGACAAAGGTTTTAGCGGAAGCGAAAGAATTAAAACCATAAACTTGGGGGTATTACCGCCACACTTAGTACCAGACCGGTTCACTCCTACCGTTTCGATACTAAGTGCTAAGGCTAAACCAAACAATCATTAATTAAGAGTCATCAAAACATAGGTCCATAGTTAGCATAGACCATTCATGAAAACCACGAGTCAACAACAGTTAAAATATCATTTAGGAATACAACTTAGAGTACGGTTTCAAAGCGAGGAGCATGGTACAAAATATAGCAAATAAAACAGAATCCCAAGGGACCAATATCCGGATCGCCTACTCACTCAAGCCAAGCCTTCCACCCCACAATTGTAACCGATCAAACCTGCATAGGAGGTCTGCTCCCCACCATTGGTGGATCATCACAGAACCCATTCAATCAGTGTAGTATCAGTACGGGTCCACTACTGAGTAAGGGCGCTGGTGAGCTAAGGCCAAGCATACATTCATACCACATAGCATACATAGCACAATCACATAAGCAACGTGCGATAACACACAAGATAAGGCCTGAGTACGTTCCGATGATTCATTCTTTCCTCATTAATAATATGTCCATTTCACGCATATTCTTTAGAGGTCCATGTGAGTGCGGGAACCCCACTATTATAGCCGGTGGACCGGAAGGTATACACTCAGGGCAGAACGCTCCTGACCACTATTATTTGCCGGTGGACCGGTCTCCAGGACAAGATGCTCCTGGCCACTATTATTTGCCGGTGGACCGGTCTGGCCCCGACTCACATGGTGTTTCACTGTAAGTACTTAGTGTATTTTCTTTATTTTCATTAACAGCATGTTCAATCCACACATATTCTTTAATAGTTCATGTGAATGCGGGAACCCCACTATTATAGCCGGTGGACCGGAAGGTATATACTCAGGGCAGAACGCTCCTGACCACTATTATTTGCCGGTGGACCGGTCTCCAGGGCAAAATGCTCCTGGCCACTATTATTTGCCGGTGGACCGGTCTGGCCCCGAATCACATGGTGTTTCGCTGTAAGTACTTAGTGTATTTCTCATGGTTTAACTTACTTACTTCGGTTTGTCGAGCACGAAATCCCCCACTATTATAGCCGGTGGACCGGAAGTATACACTCAGGGCAAAACGCTCCTGACCACTATTATTTGCCGGTGGACCGGTCTCCAGGGCACCCCGGTTCCTGGCCACTATTATTTGCCGGTGGACCGGTCTGTGCTCGGCTCAACAATCTTTCACTTTACATGATTAGTGTCTTATCCGTGTCTTATTGAATCGCATTCCACCCTTAACATGCATGCCAACGACATACTACCACTGCCTCTCAAGCGGGCCCGTCTCATATGTTGAGACACTTACCCTTTTCTCACACCCGACATCCATCCCTCGTTGACTTAGGTATAGTGGTATATAGTAAGGCGCGATCTCCCAGAACATAGGCTACCCCAACACATAAGATATCGACTCCGTATGTCTTCATCCCTCTAGGGCTCCTCCTTGGAAAACCCTAATTTGGGCCTATATGGCCCAACTCTTTCTTACTCATCTTATCTTCACTTTGTTCCTTGTCTCGCATCCCGTCTCTACTAAGAAATTCCCAAATTATATCTCTTTGTTCCCCAACTCCGCATGTGACCGCCAAACCCTAGTTGGCCACACCAACCCTAGCACTTTACTTCCTCTCCAAGTAACCTCCCTTCTTTAGAAAACCCATACTCATCCTTTATATAAGTGAATTCTCACTCTCAACCCCCTACTCTATAGGCCATTAATACCACCATGCAATCATTAATACCACCATACAACCCTAATACCACCATGCGAATCATAATACCACCATACCAACCATAATACCACTATACAAACCCTAATACCACCGTGCAACCCTAATACCATCGTGCAGTCATGAATACCACCATGCAACCATTAATACCACCATACAACATTAATACCACCACAAAATCATAAATACCATCATACAAACCCTAACACCACCATGCGAACCCTAATACCACCGTTACAACCATAATACCACCATACAACATTAATACCACCATAAAATCACAAACACCATCATACAAACCCTAACACCACCATGTGAACCCTAATACCACCGTTACAACCATAATACCACCATACAACATTAATACCACCATAAAATCACAAATACCATCATACAAACCCTAACACCACCATGCGAACCCTAATACCACCATTACAACCATAATACCACCATGCAACCATTAACACCACCATGCAACATTAATACCACCATAAAATCACAAATACCATCATACGAACCCTAACACCACCATGTGAACCCTAATACCACCATTACAACCCGAATACCGCCATAAGCCATTAATACCACTATGAAATCATTAGTGCCACCATACGAACAATTATGCCACCATACGAACATTAATACGATCATACAAACTTCAAGACTCCCATGATGGTTCCCAACTCATATTACCATTTATCCTAACATGCATGTCCTAGAGGGCCATAACATAATACATCATAAACATCATACATATAAATGTCATGCTCATGTCATGGAAGCACAAACAACATACCTCGATCTCCAAGCTGCGCTACACATAAAACAAGTTATCCACAAATCATATAATACATGGCATAGCATGGCATACACAACATTCAACACATCCATGTCACACATAACACAAGGCCATTAGCTTCGTCCTTACCTAAGGCGACGCCGGGCTTGGAGCACGCTCCTCTAACTCCTTAGGGCTTTGGTCGGGATTACCTATAAAAGGGGGAAATGCTAAGTATTAGTTTCCCTTATAATTACTATCAATCCTCATTTTAGTTTAAGGTTAGGGTTTTTATTACTAAAAAGGGTTTTATACAAAAACTAGGGTTTTTAATTTAGAATTAGTATACTAAATATTAGTAGTCAAAATATGTTTATTTTTAATACCTATTGTTACACTTATATTATTAGACCCGTTAGCCCTATTCTTATCATAATAATGTTCATGCTAACTATAGAAAAATAGTGATAATAATAATAATAATAATAAAACTAATACTAGTGACACTAATGTTTATAGTGAGAGAAACCCTAGCATTTTTAAGGCTAAGTCTACTAATGGTGTCATATTCGAAATAATATTATTATAAGGTCACAATATTACGAGTAAACTATTCTTAAGGGTGATAATGATAATCGTTGTATATTCTTGAATAATAGGAGGGTTCAAATGCTTTTGATTACAACAATAAGGTAGTGATAGTAGTAATAATAGTAATGGTTAATAATAGTGTCATAGTAATGATGTTAGGGTTAATGTTACATGGTACGGTAATAAGGTTCAAGTACTCTTCTTAGTTAACAACCAAACGATATTACTAGCTTGAGTTAAGTAACATGGGTAAGACAAGATAGTATTATTATTAACAATAGTGATAAATGTGTTAAGTATAATAATAATAATAATAATAATAATAATAATAATAATAATAATAACAATAGTACAACCAAGTAAGGTTAAGCAATAATAATAATAACAATAGTAAGGATAATAGAAATAATAATGATAAAATGTTAATACTAATAATTATAAAAATAAGACCAAAGTTAAGTATAATATAGGTTAGGGTTTAAAAGAGATGTTAGTATTAGTAAGAAATAAGAACATTAATAATAAGGACAATAATAATGGTAATAATGATAATAATAATAATAATAATAGTAATAACAATAATAAAAGTAATAATAATAATAATAATAATAATAATAAGTATATTAGTGTTAATATTAGTAGAAAATAGTAGCAACTATATAAAAAAAGGGGGTTAGGGTTTGGATGGGTGGAGAACCACCTAGGGTCGGTGGTGGTCCGGCGGCGGCGCGTGGCGGCGGCGGTGGAGGAGGAGAAGAGAGAAAAGGTGGGGAAAAGTGGTTAGATGGGAGGAGGAAAAAGGAAGTTAAGTGTGGGGGAGGAGACAGCAGGGAGAGGGGAGTGGAATGAGGGTGGTGGCGTGAGCAGGGAGGCGGCGCGCGGTGGTGGACGCGATGGCCGAAGGAGGAGGAAGGTGGTGGAAATGGTGGAGGTCGGTGGAGAAGGAAGAAGAGGGTAAGGAGGGTATGGGCAGGTAGGGGAGGACCTGCTGGTCACTTTGGAGGGTGGAAGGGTGGCTGGTAGCGGCGAAGGAGGCGGCAGAAGGCGGCGCAAGGCGGCGACGGGCTGGAGGTGGTGGTTTTCGGGGTAGGAACTTTGCACGACGAAGGCGGCACGTGCAGGGCAAGGCGGAGGGTGGTGGTGGCTCGGTTTTGTCGAGGGAGGTGCAAGGATGGTAACGGTGGCCAGAGGTGGCGGCGGCTGTCTCCGGTGACGGCGAAAAGCCCGTCTGTTTGAGGTGGCGGAGAGGCAGGGTTTCGGGGCAAAAAAAACGAAAAGGGCTGATCGGGGCTACCAATGGGGGGAATTTATAGGCCATAGGGGGAAAAACGACGAGAGGAAGGGAGGTGGCACGCGAGGCAGGTGTGCAGGTGGCCGGCCGGTGGCAGGTGGTGCAGGTTCTGCCATGGCAGGCTGGGTCGGGGAAGGGGGAGAAGAAAGGGAAAGAGAAGGGCACGCGGGAAAGGGAGAGAGGGACTCGGTCAGGGTCGAAAAGAGGAAGAAAATGACGGGAGAGGGGCAGGGAAGGACGGTCAGTGCTGGGCTGGTGGCTGCCGGCGGGATTCGAGCTGCAGCGTCGAATTGCAGGTCGGGGCGCAGGTCGGGGGAGGAAGAAGACAGGCAGGGTGGACCGGTGGTCCAGGGGAAAAGAAAAGAAGGGGAACCGGCCGGTTCAGCGGCGGTTATTTAATCCGTAAGTAAAACGCGGCGTACTGGAGGTTGTGTGAGTAAAACGCAGCGTCGCGTCGAAGGTGGGCAACGGTCATAAGGTCATTTAGCGTGACGCGGCGTTTCGACGGTACTGAGGCCAAAACGCAGCGCACGGGCGCACGGGGGTCGCGTCGCACGGCGCTGGGCCGCGGGCGAGAAGAAGGAAGGAGAGGCGGGGGCCTGGGCTGCGCAGGCCGGGCGCGCGAGACGGGGGAAGAAAGGAGGTTTGGGCTGACGGCTGGCCCAAACCGGGGAAGGAAGAAGAAAAGAAAGAAAAATAAAGGAGGAAGAAAGAAAAAGAAAAGAAAGGAGAAAAAGGAAAAAAAAGGAAAATGGAAAAATGGAGAAATGGTAAAATGGTTGGGTTGGAGGTATTTGGGTATCTATTTATTTATATAATTAATTTATATATATAATTTTAATAATAATTATTTTAATTATAATAATTAAATCTATTTTTAAATTAGTTAGGCTATTTTGGATAAATTTCCTTAACCTCCATGCTAATTAGAGAAATACCCAAATTTTCTTCCAATTAAATTCTTTATTATTTTCCTCTTAATATACCTTAATTAACTCTCTACATCTTAATAAATGAGTTTATATAATTAATTTTCCTAATAATTCCTTAATTGGCCATAATTTCGGAAATTAGGATTTTGGGATATTACATCTTGTGCCAAGTAAACTTAAGATTTGAGGGTTTTACCTCGACCAAGCTCATTGTGTCAATCCAATCATTAAACTCTTTCACACTTCTGCTATCCACCCACCCACCTTTCCTTTCCTCACAAGTCCTTACTTCATTAAAATCACCCAACACTAACAGAGGATTAGGGCAATTAATGCCCACTACCTCCAACTCCTCCCACAGAGCCTTCCGGTCCCTCGAGGTAGGATTCCTATAGACTAGGAGAACCCCACACTCAAAAGAAAGAGGTCGAAAGCATCCTTCAATCAAGATCCACCTATATCCGCTTTTGGTGCATCTCAAGTCAAATAACTGGGTGTTCCACCCAAGAATCAAACCACCGCTTTTGCCCTGCACCATAGAATCTTTCCATTCGAACACTCTCGGTCCCCTCACTTTATTCTTCCACGAGTCCAGGACCACGTGATGCTTTGTTTCTACCAAACCGCACACCCAAGGATTTTCCTTCGCAATCAAAGCCTGCATGGAAGACATCTTCCCTAAAGCCCCTATCCCCATTATATTCCAACTAATAACCACCATAACACCATCACCTAGACCCCCTTTTCCTCATAACCCTTACACTTGCCTTTTCCTAACCTTCCTCTGACTCCTCCTTAGGCCTACCAATTTTTCCACGCACTTCTTCTCCTCCTTAGAAGAAATTCCTATGTTCTTCCCAAGTGACCATCTATCTTCTGCTTCTTCCCATCCTTCCTCCTCGGTATCCTCCCTACTAATTCCAAAGTCTTCCAATTGTGTCTCCCTCCCGACCCCATTCGTTCCTCCAACAGGAATCAACACCTCAAAACCGGGTGGAGGTGCTTCATCACTAGAAGGGGATACATCATTCAACACCTCCCTTATTACATCTCTCCCCCCTTTAGACTTCCTTCTCCCAATCTTAACTCTACCCCTCGGCCCGTGCTTCCTTCTACTTGTCTTAATAAGCCTCCTCTCCTCTTCAATATTGTGTTCCACTCCTGCAAAAATTGTATGGTCCAATCCAACCGGCAGGACCTCTTCCCCAATCCCCTCCTCATGCACCCGTACACTCCTTCCCTGCAGCTTAAATGCCTCGGCCGATCCACTCCCCTGTTCGGTATTTCCCACAAACGACATCAGCCTACAAGACTCGCCTGCCCCCTCTTTTCCAGCATTCCAAGACTCATCATTATGCCACCACGCTGCCACCTCATTCTCTTGTGTGTGCAGCCGCCGCACGATCTCCTCCCTAGGCCACAACAACCTTTCATCTCTTTCCATTTTGTTACCGCCTACCACCTGCATTAAATCCTCCTCTCCCCACTTATTTGATTTTTCCTTTACCCATGCAGACCCTCCAATCACGTCTGTCGCCTTCTCAGGTTGCCCGTTCCTCTCTTCGGGAATTCTCCCAACGTGCTTCACCTGTGATCTGTCGCTGCTTGCCTTTCCTCCCTCCCGTACCGTTTTAGCTGCTCATCAACAGACCGTCCCTCTTCCTCGTTGGATTCCGTCGCACACGAAGTTGCTCTGGGGTTGCCTTCCGCCGCTTTTTGCCATGGTACATAACCTCGTCCAATTTCTTGGACTTGCACAACCACTTCATGCCCTGCTACATTAACCACCACTTTGTTCCTTGATATCCTCCATCCTGTGTATATCAATAAGGAACCTTGTTGCTACCAGTGATTCACCATAATCCTTGTCCTCCTCCCAGCAGACCCACCGTCCCCATCCATGCGCAATCTGCCGAATTACCACCTCCTTCCATGCCACCACCGGAAGGCCACGAATTTCCACCCAGGTTCTTCTCACACCGCAAGCCTCTCCCTCTGTCCACTTCCTAACTGTTCTAAATGTCTCGAAAAGAAGGCTGTCCTCCTCCATCGCCGCTAGGGCTGAGTCCACAGATTCAAAGGTAATAAGGAACTTGTATGGGCCAAGATCTCTTACCTTGCATATGGAGCTCCAGGACGACATCAACCTCTGAATCACGAGCTCAGGTAGCAGCGGATACTCAGACTCCACTATGACACTCCTCTGCAGCCACTCGACCTCTTCCTTATCCACATTTAGCTGGATACGTCTCCCCTTAGCTTCCCCATTGATTCCTTTGCTTTCCCCTCTAATAACTTCAGCAAAAGACCTATCATCCCTCCATGCAGGTGATCGAACCGGTGGCAGGCTTCTCCTTCTCCATGTGGATGATCGAATCGGTGGGCGACTTCTTCTCCTCAGTTCTCCCCTAGGACCCAGGCCCCTACTCACCCCTTGACCCTGTCTGCCAAACTTGGCCAATTTCACAAACAACCTACTACCATGCAGAAGCATCCCATCGCATTTCCTTACCGCTTCATTCGCCTGACTTAACTCTCCGAACTGCACGAAGCCAAACACTCCTTTCACCCCCCTCCTTACCTTCCTGCTAATATAAAAATCCTCCACAATTCCTGCGCACTCAAACACCTCCTTGATTTTCTTTCTAGAGACATCTCTCAAGATGTTATCTACAAAAATAGAGAAGGTTTGCCTGTTCGGTCGTGATGGTCCCTCCGAGGTTGGGAGGCCTCTCCTTGTTTCCTTTGGAAGGTTGTCGCCGCGGCTGGAAGGTGCTCAGACGTAGGCTGAGGATGTTCGCAATGCTGGGAGATTATTGAAAGGGACAACGTGGTTACATGGGTAAACTAGTTCACCATGACGAGCGCTTGGTTCAAATCCTACTTCCCCATGGTGATCGGCTCTACCTGCATGGACCACAGGATGGTCTCACGGGTGAATACTTTCATGCATGGGACTCTCTCTCTCTCTCTCTAAACTCTCTTTTTATCTCCATTATGTTCCCTCCTTCCACACCTAATTCATCTACAATTGCAATGAAGAAGAAGAAAAATAGAGGCTCATAACTACGAAAAAGAAGAAGAAAGAGACGCATATTTATGAATTGGTCGATAAATAAGATGAGTTACATGTCAATTTATTAGATATTAATTTTAATCTTGACAAATGTGTAAACATCACATAGCATAATTGTATCATTGTGATAAGTTCACATTGACCTGCTGTGTCAATATGAGAAATTTACGCTGCTCACCTATCCCCACGCATGAACTTCCCATTTCTTAGTCGCTACTCATTCCTAATTGAATGGTGGACATCACACAACCTGCTAGAGTTAGTTGTAAGAGAGCTATATAAATCATTATAGTGAGAGGTTCTATAAAATATAATTAAATATTAGTCTCGATACACAATATCAATTGATATTTATCGAATTTTGAGTCAGTTGATATACAAATTTTGTGATACATAATGATTTGGGAATTTGATATATTTACCACCAATGTATCAGTTGATTGATATTTACATATATTTGTTTTGAGAAAAATGAAGAAAAAATTTTATGGTGCAACAATCGTAACATATAAAATATCGTTTATGACACCTTAATACTACGACTGCAACTGCAATTGTAATTGTATTTTAATTGCTTGATCTATTAAGAAAAAATAAGACACTACCCATAGATTCTCAACCTATATAATTCAATAGATGGGGTCCAATTAGTATTTTGGAGGAATGAATAAATCGTTCAATAATCTATTAACATATCTAGTTTCCTTTTGAACATATACGGTGAATACTAGTAGCAAAAATAGAAAACATTAGCGGAGAAGAACCAACAATTGTACCACAATATTGACATGTTCAATCAGAGTTTTGATTTAGCAAAAAGACAAAACAAAGATAATTGAACGGTAATAAAAAGAAAAAAATAATTGGTAGTCCATTTAAATCAAATTAATTAAAATTAGTCAATCTATTTTGTATTTAGTCCATTTTTTTGGTATCCCAATATACATGTACATATAGAGAATATTATATGTACATTTATATATAATTAGGTGTACATATTAGTATAATTATATGTACATAATATTTTATACTTGAAATTAAATACTTTAGTACCATTTTAATTTTTATCCTATTAATTTCACTTGAATGGATTATAATTTTTTTTTCCCATAATAAAAACCTCTCTTTACTCAAAACTCACCCCTCAATCCATTGGAACTAACTCTTAATACACTCAATTTTTAATAAATTGATAAATCTTCGACTATAGACTTTTGCAAGCTACGACAAGTGTTCACGGTGCCCCTTGCGAGCTATGATAACTTGATAAGAGCTAATGATGCCATGACGAGTTGTGACAGCGACTTGCGTTTAGATTGAAATAAATTAAGATGAGAGGAAATTTTAAAAAAATAATATAAGTAAAGAAAATTAAAGTGAATTAGAGCAAACATATTTAAATTATTATTTTAATAATATTAATCTAATTTAGATGAATTGGAATATATATTTTAAAATTTTTGTTTAAATTGAGATAAATGTATAAAATTTACTTATATTTTTTTATTTATTTCAGTTACGCTTAAAATTAAAATTTAATAAAAATAAGGTTAACGAAGTGAACGAAGGTAAAAATGTAACCATAATTCAACTTGTTGAGGTTAAAAAAAACTCGTTTTTAAATATAATAAATTAATTAATTCATCTTCGTTAATTTTAATTCACCTTAAATCAAATGTACGATAAATGAAGGGTAGAAGAGATAGTTGAGAAATATATATATTTTAAATAGTAACTATATATTTTACATATATTTGTTTTGTTCATCCTTTGTATTGTATATTAGAGAAAAATGAATGGAAAATTTTAAATATTGTTCGAATTTGGAAAATAGAGAGAGATTAAACGGACCTAGAAAATAAGTCGTAAGTCTACCACAGCCTCGCCGTTTCTTCGAAAAGAAGTCACACACCGATAAACCCTGAACCCTAGCTGTCTTCTCCCCACTCTGTTCCTTCTATCTCGTCCTCTCGCTGTCAAATCGGCCACCCCTTCAAAGCAGCGGAGAATCAACGCATCCATTTTTCAGTCTCAATATCTCATCTTGCTCTCAAATTCGCCATGGCGGCCTCTTTATTGCGTCGCTCTTTTCAACGCCGCGAGCTTTGCTCTCTCACCTCTAAATATGTAATATTTCTGTCTCCACCCCTCTCTCTGCGTATTCTCCCTTGTTCGATCGTATTATTCAATTGACGCCTTCGGTCTATCCACATTGTTTTTTTTTTATTATCTGTAATTAATTTTCCCGGGAATAAAAGGTTGCCGAGAGTTCTTGTACTCTGGATTTTCTGAGATCTGTGTTTTTGGGTTTGGCTGAAAAAAATTGATTAGGTGGAAAGAATTTGATTCGTTTGTCTGGTTAGTTTAGCCTATGCTAGTGGAAATTGAAGTTGTGCGTCTAGAATTTTGTCCGAATCCCGTTTTTTATTGTCAAATGTCTTCGTTTTCTATCTACCGTATTCTATATTTCTCTTGTTTCTGTTTGAATGCCGTTTTCATTACATGCTAAACTGTAACTTCCCTTGGCTATCAATTTGCATCATTCAATTTCTTTAGGCTTTAGCAAGGTGAAACTTGGTTATTTTACTTTATATAGATGTCATTGTCCATTTTCACCGGCTTTGATGAAATTTATTTCATTCTATGAAACTTAATGTTATGTTATTAATGATCTTCTTTAAATTGCATTTTCACTTCATTTGCTGCAGTGCAGAATTTCCTCGGAGACGTGTACAACGTAACGCTTATTTCCGCTATATTTTCGGGGCTAGAAACAGTCATTAACCTTCATTAGCCACATAATAATTTTCCATCAACGAAAACAAGGGTTTAAATCTCACTTTCTCAAGGCCTGGCTTGGATGAGATTAATGCACTTCTGTGCTTGAGAAAATTAGTATTAGGAAGAAAAAAAATAATAATATGAATAAACCAAAGAGTCAAAGACATAGTTTTAGTTTCTCCACCAATAGGGACTTGAGAAATCAAGGTGTAAACTCTTGGTGTTATGGTTGATGGATAATTGTATGAATTCAGATGAGTGTTTAAAAAGACACGCTTTGGGGTGCAAGGGGCTAGGAGATGTGGCCTTGGCACTTTTTTAATCCTAGGTAAGGCGATATTAGCAAGGAATTGCTAAGGAGCTGAGGCGGGCAAGTGTCTAAGTGTATTAAGCTATTTTTGGGTTTAATTTCATTTAAAAATTCCACGGTTAATATGGGAATTAATTATCAGATTAGGAAGGAAATGCAGGAGGGATAAAAGGTTATTGGAAAAAAAAGTAGACATAATCTTGAATGGAAAAGGAAATAACGTTAGTTACTAAACAAAAGGAACTCTGATTAACGGCTCTATTTTCATAAATATGGTAACTAAATCTCACATTGGGAAGGAAAGGGAGCAAGCAATAAAATTGTGGTCGCAATTGTAGTTTTGGTCACTATGTCGCGATATTAGGGTGTTGCGAATGATATTTTATATGTTATGGTTGTCGCTGTTTGATTTTTTAAATTTTTTTAGAACAAATATTAGCAAATATCGGTCGATAACCAATATATTGCCAATAAATACGTGAAATTGTAAAATCTTCGCGTATCGTCAATTTTGTGTATCACCCGACCTAAATCCATTAAATATCGTCCAATATTGTGTATTGGGACCAATATTTAATTGTATGAAAGGGAGAGGGAAAAAAAGTGTTTGGGAAGACTAATAGATATAATTTTGATTGCAAAAGGAAAGGAAAACATGTACCATAGAGAAGGAAAGAAAAAATCACATATTTTTAGAAAGATAAAAGTAGATAGTTTTGGCGCCTCACTTCATGTAGGCCATATTTAATAAAATCTTGATTTGATCGTACGATCCAAAGGTCATAAAACGATTCACAATTCCAGGTAGAATTTTAAAGTAGTCAAATAGTAATAGAATCTTACAATCCTTAGGTAAAATCCTACTATTATACTTAATAAGTTTAATTTTTATCGATTTATCTTCAAATATATTTCTTATCTTATTCCAATTATATTTCTTCTTATTTTTTACTCAATATTATTTTGCAACATGTCTTGAAAATGAGCTGATGCAAAGAAAGTAAGAAGTTGATTGTTGATATAAAATTTTGAAAAAAAGAATGTAATCTCCATCGAAATAGTAAAATAAATATATTAAATTTTAGAATTTCATCACTTATTAAGGTCTATTCAATTCAAAATTAATATTTTTTCCTTTTTTTTAATGGTAATATTAGTTTTATAATGCAAATAAGTTTTATGTTATGGTGTACACATAGTTTATATAGTAACTTAACATGTGTTTATATAGCCAAAGTTTTTATTTTATTTTGCCTTGATTTATTAAAATTTTAAAAGCCAACATAATTTTTTTTATAGATTTTATTCTCTTGAATGATAGGAAATATTTTTCTCTCATTGTTGCCTACGTTATCATCTTATTTATTTATTCTTCGTGTGTTTTTATTGTATCTTTTGAATACAATGAGTTGTGTTTTTCATCTACCATAATCTTATTGTAATTTCACATTTTATTTGTCAATTTATTTTTGATATTGTTAGCTTAACATAATTTCTAATATGTAAAACGATTTCAATAATTTATGCAACTTGTAAGTTGCTAGAACTCAATCAGTGACTATATAATTGTTGAAGAGCGGGATCTTTTAATTTAAACTATGCTTTAAAATAGCATATAAGTATACAAGTTTCATATTTTTACATTGTTGTAGGATCTTATGATCGTATGATCCAATCTTGAGCATCCAAATCAATCCTATGTAGAATTGAGATTTTAACAACATTAATCTAGGCGTGTGCTTTTGCCTTGCGCTTAAGCTTTGGGATCCCGATGGCCTACGTCCACCCTAGGCCTTTTCAAACACTGAGTTGAATGGAGCTTCTGGCCTTGAAAATGTAATGGAAGATTCATTTTGTTGTTACCTGTTGGGACCATGGTTCTTCAAGTACTCTGTTTGTGCATGATGCTCTTTGTTGCTTGCCTTCGTCATCATCGTTGTTGTTTTGCATAAACATTGTCGATTTTCCACCGTTTAGGATTGTGTGCCATGACTCTCTAATAGGATCATATTTCCTCCATTCAACTTTTTTCTCATCTGTTCATGGACTGTGACGTCTGAGTTTAAGTTGCTGATTGGATTATGTGCTTCTGTTGTTGTGCAGCTTGCTGGAAATGTTCAGCCATCGTGGAGTAGCACAGTTATGGGACATAAATTGGCAAGTCTGGTCAGACCCTTCAGGTAAATAAATAATTTAAAATCTTTTGCAAGTACTCTTATCTTTAATCTGAGTCTTTACATCAATGATCTTCTTTGTGTTGCAGTTCAAGACCCGTTGGGAATGATGTTATTGGTATTGATTTAGGTACCACTAACTCATGTGTTGCTGTGATGGAGGGCAAGGTTGGATTTTGTTTATGCTCAATTATGTATAGGGTAATTGGTTTCTTACGTCTTTTTTCTGATCTTTTATTGTTATTCAGAATGCCAAGGTTATTGAGAATGCTGAAGGTGCCCGGACCACACCCTCTGTGATTGCTTTTAACCAAAAGGGTGAGCGTCTTGTTGGTACCCCGGCTAAGCGTCAAGCTGTTACAAATCCAACAAACACTCTTTTTGGGACCAAACGTTTGATTGGTAGACGTTTTGATGATCCTCAAACTCAAAAGGAGATGAAAATGGTCCCATTCAAGATAGTCAAAGCTCCTAATGGGGATGCTTGGGTTGAAGCCAATGGCCAACAGTATTCCCCTAGCCAAATTGGAGCCTTTGTGTTAAACAAGATGAAGGAAACTGCTGAGGCTTACCTAGGAAAGACGGTTAACAAAGCAGTCATCACTGTTCCAGCTTATTTTAATGATGCACAGAGGCAAGCAACAAAAGATGCGGGTAAAATTTCTGGACTTGATGTCCAAAGAATTATCAATGAGCCCACTGCAGCTGCTCTTTCTTATGGGTTGACCAACAAAGAAGGGCTAATTGCTGTCTTTGATCTTGGTGGCGGAACATTTGATGTTTCTATTCTTGAGATATCCAACGGTGTATTTGAGGTATAGAGGTCCTTTCATGACCTTGCTAATCCCGTGTTAGTTAATTACTAAATGTAAACTTTGCTGAGAAGTAAGGGTTTCGCAGGTCAAAGCTACTAACGGTGACACATTTTTGGGAGGGGAGGATTTTGACAATGCTCTTTTGGAGTTCTTAGTGAGTGAGTTCAAGAGAACAGAAAGTATTGACCTGGCCAAGGACAGGTTGGCTCTGCAGAGGCTCAGAGAAGCAGCTGAGAAGGCCAAGATAGAGCTTTCATCAACTTCCCAGACCGAAATCAATCTTCCATTCATTACAGCTGATGCTTCTGGGGCAAAACATCTTAACATCACACTGACAAGATCCAAGTTTGAGTCCTTAGTGAACCACTTGATTGATAGGACAAAGGCGCCGTGTAAGAGCTGTTTGAAGGATGCTGGCATATCTACCAAGGAAGTTGATGAAGTGCTTCTGGTTGGTGGTATGACTAGGGTTCCCAAGGTGCAGGAAGTAGTCTCAGAAATCTTTGGGAAGAGCCCAAGCAAAGGGGTTAATCCTGATGAGGCAGTTGCTATGGGTGCTGCAATTCAGGGCGGTATCTTGCGTGGAGATGTGAAAGAGTTGCTTCTCTTGGATGTTACTCCTCTATCATTGGGAATTGAGACTTTGGGTGGTGTATTCACCAGGCTTATCAACAGAAACACCACCATTCCAACCAAAAAGAGTCAGGTGAATCCATGTGTCTTGCGCCTGGCTAGACTGACCTGTTTTATTTGTGTGCTTCTCTTTTTTCCAAAATGAATTACTAATATCCCACGCGAAGCATTCAGATCACATATATTTGAATCGTATGCGACAACTGACCTAAGAAGTATAATGCATTACGATACAGAAGCGTAGAACTTAAAAAGTGGGGATTAATAATATTCTAGTGAAGGAAAATAGGAGGAAGTGTGACAACGGACCCTTGGAATTGAGCCTGCCTGATGCATTTTCGTTTATGTGATTTCGTGCTAAGCCTTGAGCTGTCTCTGAGTGTCATGTCTTTCTCTGGCAATCGCAGGTATTCTCCACAGCTGCTGACAATCAAACTCAGGTTGGTATCAAAGTGTTGCAAGGCGAGCGTGAAATGGCTTCAGATAACAAGATGTTGGGAGAGTTCGAGCTGGTTGGCATTCCTCCAGCCCCTCGAGGCTTGCCTCAAATTGAAGTCACGTTTGACATCGATGCGAACGGTATCGTCACCGTCTCAGCCAAGGATAAATCGACAGGGAAAGAACAACAAATTACTATCCGTTCATCTGGTGGATTATCAGAGGACGAGATTGAGAGGATGGTTAGGGAAGCCGAGTTACATGCCCAAAAGGATCAAGAGAGGAAGGCTCTAATTGACATTAAAAACACAGCAGACACAACGATCTACAGCATAGAGAAAAGCTTGAGCGAGTACAGAGATAAAGTGCCAGCTGACGTCGTCAAAGAAATTGAGGATGCAATTGACGACTTGAGGAATGCGTCGCAGAAAGATGATGTTGAAGAGATCAAGGCTAAGATTGATGCTGCAAACAAGGCTGTGTCAAAGATCGGACAACACATGTCAGGTAGTTCTGGAGGATCTCCCCCTGGTGGTGCACAAAGTGGTGGTGATCAATCACCCGAGGCAGAATATGAAGAGGTCAAGAAGTAGTGCTGCTTCAGATTCTTTTTTGTTTCAATTATTCCAGTTTTTTTTTTGTTGTTGGTTACTTTTATGCTTTTTGCTGTTTGTATTTACAACCTTAGTATAGTAGTGAACGCTATATATTACATTGACAATCCGGGGCATAATTTTGAGCAAAGTTTGGTGATAGGATCGCCGCCACCCCCGCCGACTTTCCCTGCAACAAAGAGAAAGTAGTGGGAAATTAAAAGCAACAGAAAGAAGGAAATGGAAATGGAAATTTGGTTGATTAATGGAAAATTCGTGTAATGGTATGCCAGCCAAACGCTGACCGCCGCAATCATTTGATTTTAATCTATTAATCTTAATCATAAAGAATATATTTTTAATAAAATGTTTCCTCTGATTTAAAATAAGCGTAATTTTAATAACTTAATTTTAATTATAAACAAATGTTTTACATCAATGAAGTAAGTTTTCCCCCCTACTTGTCCTTTAGTATCAATTACTCTTTAATTTTTTACATCTCTTCCTACAACTTTTCTCAATAATAACTATCATTTATAATGTGATTTATGTTATAAATGGGATGATTCAGTCATTTTGATTATTTTCTTAATTTATGTCAGGAATTAAAGCGATATTTATATCGAATTAAGGTAATATTAGTTTATCTAATCATTAATCAAATAAAATTTTGAATTTCTATTGTAGCCCCCACTAGAACTACTAACCTTCCCTAATTTATAAAAAACACGATTCAAGCCACCACCTCACATTACATGAATCCATATTCCATCGATTGATCAAATTCATAATCCATCAATGAATAGGATTTTAGAGGATCAAGCTTAATCAGAATACAATTAAATTTGATAATATGAGCTTCATTTGTTTATTTCAAGCCTGCACTCAAAAATCGATGAAGAAGTTTTGGTGGGTGGCAAGGCCAATAAGAAAATTGATAATTATTTAATTTATCTTAACATTTTTTAGTGATAATTTTTTAAAACAAAAATTAATATTTAAGGTCAAATATCTAAATTTAATGGTTAAGATTGTCCAATTGCAATAGTGCATTTTTGGCCAACCACTGCAAACTTACCTTAAGTAATGATAACATCATTATATTATTATTATTATTATCATCCTTTATTTGCTAAAATGATTTCCAATGAATGATACACATATAGTATTAAGATTAGTTCTATTAATTTTTTTTTTAAAATTATCCAATTTGCCAACATGACCTATTTTTGAAAGGGATAAAGTATTTACAAATTGTTTACAACTTTATCGCAAAATATAGGTCTCACATCTAGAACTCATACTTGTGGAACTCATATCTTGTGAAATAGTTGTAAGAAGATTGTAAACTTTAACTTCTATGTATACATATTTAAGTCATCCCAAAATATTTGTGTAACACCCCCAAAATTCACTAATGAAAATTTTCGTTTTATTTAAAAGAGTTAGCGGAAGCAAATTACAAAACCGTAAATTCTGGATATTACCGCCACACTTAATACCAGACCGATTCACTCCTACCGTTCCAGTACCAAGTGCTAAGGCTAAAAGTGTAAAATACAATTTACAAACCATATTTAAATTATAGTAGCGTAACAAACCATTTACAAGAATAAAATCTAGCAGTGGTAGTTATAAAAACAACAATAACATTAAAACCAGGAATTTAAAAGAGAAAGAGAAAAACCCTAACAGTTCAGAATAATTCCTTACCCTCTTTCCCGTTGTCCACTTGAATATTACTTGAAAAGAGACCTGCAAGGGACACTGCCCATTGAATAGGCAGGGGCTACACAAATGGAATCCTTCAGTACTATGGTACTGAGTAACCCTTTAAAAACACACTTAAAAGCAGACCCATAATGCAATGCATAATAAAAAGCTATATACATATATAACAAGATGTGTATACATAACATTTACATGATTAACATTCACATCCTTAGCAAGTCCATCATATGTTAATGAGTCATAATGCAAAATCGATACTTTCGGACCTTAAGTCATGTCATAGTGCAAAATCAATACGTCCGGGCTTTAAGCCATTAGTCAATCATTATTCCATCATCTTTCATATTTTATATCTATGTGAGTGTAGGAACCCCACTATTATAGCCGGTGAACCGGTCATGCAGGGCAAAGCGCTCCTGACCACTATTATTCACCGGTGGACCGGTTTGGCCCCGACTCACATAGTGTTCCACTATAAGTGATTAGTATTTTTCCATAATTTATTCACATCCATGTTTGGTTTTATTGAGATCAGGACCCCCACTATTATCGCCGGTGGATCGGAATATATATCAACATCATCCAGGACAACACGCTCTTGGGCTACTATTATATTCGGTGGACTGGTACTCATAATCATCTTTCAAGGCAATACGCTCCTGGGCCACTATTATATCAGGTGGACCGGTACTCATAATCATCTGGCAGGGTAACATGCTCCCGGGCCACTATTAACCGGTGGATCGGTACTCAATATCATAATTCAACTGAGCCTGGCTCATTAATCTTTTACTTTCATGATTATTGTTTTCCCTTTTTTTAATCAGCACAATAATTCCATTTATTTGCCTTGGACGGGAAATCAAGAACCTGGGACATAAAGGTACACCGATTGTACTGGTGCATACAAGCTACTCGGTACCCTTCAACTATCAACCAAGGGACGCAAAGGTACCCTGGTCGTACTGGTGCATAAAGCTACTCAGTACCTACCGATAAGGACACCTAATCCGTAAGTATGCATAAGCATACCCTCTAAATAGGTCCGTAGAGCTAGATAGAGTAAGATATAGGGCCTGATTGGGGCACAAAGGCACACCATTAAATACCAGAATAATCGTGGGCTAAACCACGTCTTTAGGGTAGCGACCCCTAAAGAGCCACCATTCTCAATCTTAAGGTCTTTCACTTTAAGTATCAGTGTCTTAATTAAGGTGATCACGAAAAGTACAACAATTAGATGCTTATTCACTTTCAATCATTATGATATCATTAGGCATTTCTTATTCATACGATTATCCAAGATAACACAGAGAAATCATTAAGGCCATCATAATCTCATCTAATTTTGAATTAAGATTCGTTCTCGTGATACTTACTAATCGTCAAATACTTTTACTTTACTATTCAGTGTTACTTGAGTCTTATCACAAACCTCCAGTGTCCCATCAACATGTTAGATATGAATTATTGATTTACCCTTTACTTGTATAGTTATTAAGCAATCCCTTTCTTACTTGCCAATTTACCATATCACCCTTCATGTTCATAATTACCAAATTACCCCTTACTCGGTTTAGGTTACAAAGTTATCTTGTACGCTTTTTAGATCATCATTCACCCTTCATAATTGTTACACTTATCATATTTTCTATTTGGTTTGTTAGATTATCGAATTGCCCTTCTCCTTTTTTATAATTACTAAATTGCCCTTAAGTTAGATAAATTATCAAATTACCCTTCTTCATTATCATGATTACCAATTTGCCCCTCTAGTTGGTTAAATAATTGCCAATTTATCCTTTAGTCAGTTAAATTACCAAATTACCCTTCTCCATTATCATAATTACTGATTTACCCCCTTTACTTGGATAAATTACCAAATTGCCCTTCTCCATTATCATAATTACCGAAATACCCTTATCCATTATCATAATTACTAAATTACCCTTCTGTTGGTTAAATTGCCAAATTACCCTTCTCCATTATCATAATTACCATTTTACCCTTCTCAATTATTATAATTACCATTTACCCTTCTCTATTATTATAAATACCAAATTACCCTTCTACATTATTATAAATACCACCTTACCCTTCTCCATTATTATAATTACCAATTTACCCTTCTCCGTAATTATAATTACCAATTTACCCTTCTTCGTAATTATAATCACCAATTTACCCTTCTCCATAATTATTATTATTAATTTACCCTTCTCCATAATTATAATTATTAATTTACCCTTCTCCATAAATATAATTACCAATTTACCCTTCTCCATTATTATAAATACTAATTTACCCTTCTCCATAATTATAATTACCAATTTATCCTTTTCCGTTATTATAATTACTATATTACCCTTCTCCATTATTAAAATTACCATAGTACCTTTTGTTGGTTAATTTACCAAATTACCCTTTTCTATTATCATAATTATCCAATTGCCTTTCTATAATCATAATTTAATTACCAAATTATCCTCCATCGTTACCATAATTACCATGTTGCCCCTTACTCCCAAATTTACCATAATATCCTTTTATTTACAAAATTATCATTCTACCCCTTACTTCCCTTTTACTTCCAAAGTTACCATAATATCCTTTTATTTATAAAATTACCACAATACCCTTTTACTTATAAAATTGTCATAATACCCCTTTTACTTGCAATTTACCATTTTGCCCTTTTACATCCAAAATTACCATTATGCTATTTTCTTACAAAATTACCATTTTCCCATTTTCTTCCAAAGTTACCATTTTATCCCCTTTACTTCCAAAATTACCACTTCACCCTTTTCTCCCAAAATTACCATAATACCCCTTTACTTGTAAAATTACCATTTTCCTCTTTACTTCCAAATTTACCATAATACCCTTTTACTTATAATTTAACATTTTGCCCTTTTCTTACAAATTTACCATCTTGCCCTTTTATTACACCACTTTTATTAAGTTATCATCACTACATGAATATCAATATTAATACTCCACTCTCCTCATCCAAATTTCACCAACTATTATATTTCACATAATACTCCTCATCACCCACACATATTAGGCCACATTCTTGCACAAGATATATTACTAAAATGCCCTTAGGGCTCACAATAATATTATTCATGCATAAATAGTCACAATAACATAATATAACATAGATAAGTACTCAATATTTTCATTAATATTCAAACTCTTCCCTTAAGCAATATTTCCACACATGGCATATAAAATAGCATACTTTCCTTTTTATTTATCAATATAAGAAAATATATATTATATTAAACAACATATATCAAACATAATAACATATTAAAAGCCCTAATGTGCTAACATGCATTTATCCATGTGTTTAAGTGTGATTTAACGATTACCTTAATTTCTACAAAAATCTAACCTTACCGGTATCCCGGTTGAAGACTCAAGCTTTAGATAACAAAATCAACACCTAAAAGTAGTATCAATACTTATCATATTAGAGATGAGAACCCAAAGCATAAAACTTTATAAATTTTAATTAATGAAACACTTAACTTAAAATGCTATTATACCTTAAAAAAAATTTGTACTAAAATACTAAGGCGTGAGTAGCATGAGCTGCATGCAAAATAAAAAGGAGGAAGTCTCGAAGGGGTGAAGGAAAAGGAGGGATGGGCTATTTTTGAGTTGGGGCCTTTAGGTTAGGAAAGAAGGCATATGGGGGAGGATTGGAGACAAGGGAAGGGTGCAGGAGTGAAGAGGGGGTGTAGGTGGCGGTTAAGGATGGGTTGTTGGTGGCCAAAAGCGGCGGAGGTGGCGAAGTGGGCTGCAGGAGTGGATGGGGTTGAGAAGAAAGGAAAAGAGAGGAGGAAAATAAAGGGGTGAGGGGGCTGGTTTTAGCAAAAGCGGGCGTGGGGGTGGTAGAGGAGGTTGCAGGGAGTGGATTGGTAGATTGGATGGCGACAGAGGTGGACGGACGGCGACAAACAAAGGGGTTGCAGGGAGGTTGCCGAGAAGGGAGAAAAAGAATAGAAAAATAAGGGGGAGGAAGAAGGTATTGTGGTGGTTCAGGGCGGTAGTATGAGGTGGAAGGAGGAACTGCAGGCGGTTGGTGTGGCGGAGGAAGCTGTAGAGGGGCGGTGGTGCAAAAAACAAGGATATAAATGAAAGGAGAAGAAAATGAGAGGAAGGAGGTTGGGGAAGGTAAGGAGCTCAAACAATGAGGTAGGAAAGTGGCTGGTAAGTAGGGATGGCAATGGGTCTCGGACCCGACCCAGACCCGCTAGACCCGCCTCATTTTTAGCGGGTCTGGGTCCATGATTTTTGGACCCGACGGGTTTGGATCGGGTCTGGGTCCACATATATCTTAAAGGGTCTGGGTCTGGGTCCAGTTCTAGATCCAGACCCGACCCGCTAGACCCGTTTAATATACATATGTGTGTGTGTGTATATATATGTATGTATGTATGTATGCATATATAAATGCATACTAATATTATGTTTGTCATTATTGTTTTAATTTTATATAAGCTCCTTATTCATTTTTTTAAATTTTATTTTTGTATGCTTACTTTATAAACAATATGTATAATATTGTATTCTAAAAGCTAGGGATATAAACGGGGCGGATGTTACCCGAAACCCGACGGATTTTGTCCAACGGATATGGATAAACGAATATGGATACGGATATGGATGATGGAAAAAAAATACCCATCGGGTTCGAGTAAGGATATGGTTATGGGATATCCATACCCGTATCCGTAACCATACCCATATCCATATTTTATACCCATTTACCCGATATATAATTATCTTTTTACCCTTAATTTTAAAATAATTATAGTATAAATTAAAGTTAGAATTATCATTTAGCTTAACTTTAAATGGGTTTATCTGTTGGGTGATAGATTTATCCATCGGATAACATCCATTAACGGGTAAACAAATATTCCATTGAGTAACAGATATCCAACAGATACGGATATGAATATGTTAGCGGATATGAATTCGGGTATGGGTACAGATTTGGATACAGATTTTATTATCGGATACGGATATGGGTATAACCGCCCCATTTACATCCCTACTAAAAGCATTAAAACACCATTTGAAAAGTTAATATAACTATTTTAATATATTTATTTTTTTACTTAGATGATTTGTTTAACCAAAAAAATACATATTAAGTTATATAAAACATAAATGTATTTGTATTAGCATAGATTATTAATTATTTTTTAAAAAAATAACCAGACCCATTTAGGACCCGTTTAGGACCCATTTACCCGCTAGACCCGATGGATCTGGATCTGGGTCTGAACTTTTAAGACCCAATGGGTCTGGGTCGGGTCTGGATCTAGGTAATATAAACGGGTCCGGGTCTGGATATGGATGGACCCGGTCCAGACCCGACCCATTGCCATCCCTACTGGTAAGGAGAAGAAAAAGAAGAGGGAGAATAGGGGGCAGTTGGCAGGCAGGTGGCAACGTGTAGGGTGGCAGGGGAGGTGGTAGGGTAGCAGGGAGGGGAGACGAAGAGGGGGAAAAAAGGCATGAGGGGTGGTTTGCAGGGCTGGCCAGGTCCAAGAATGGGAAGAAAATGATGGGTGAGGGGGTTGTAGTGGTGGCAGCGAGGGGTTGCAGGTGTCTCGGTGGTCGGGCATGGCTTGAGGGCAGATCAGGGCTAGACGACACAGTCAGGAAGGAGAAGAAGAGGAAAGGAGAAGGGGACATGCTGGGCGTGGAGAAAAAGAAGAGTTGGGTCGGCCCAGTCTAGGGGGAGAAAGGAAGGAAAGAAAAGAGGGGGAGCTGGGCTGGGTTGCTGCGCCGAGGAAGGAGGAAAAGAAAAAGAGGGGTGGGCTTCCCGTGCGAGAGAAGGAGAGGAGGGAAGGGGAGTGGGCCAAAGGCCCAAGCGCATAGGGGAGGGGATGGCTTGGCGCGGGCAGCCCGAAGGAAGAAAAGGAAAAAGAAAGAAAGGAGGAAAAGGAGAAAAAGGAGAAAAAGGAGAAAGAAAAGGAAAAAGGGAAAAAGAAAAAGAGAAAATAGGAAAAATAAAATAATTTAATTTATAAAATAATAAAAATGTAATATTTTTGATAATAATTTAATTTAATATAATTTAATATATTGGTTTAAAAAAAGGATGATTTTAGAAAAATATTAGTTTAAATAAAACGAGTATGATAAAATAACAAAATATTTATTTTTAGTTTATTAAATATTCCTATCCAAATTTATATATTCAAAAATTCATAAAACAATTTAAATAAATAATTTTAAAAGCTAATTGTCAAATAAAATCTATTTATTAAATTATAGGTTTTCTGAAATTTTGGGGAATTACAATTTGCAAGGCTTCTTTTTGTAAGGCATTAAATTTTTTTTCACTTTCTTTTTATGTTGTTATTAATTAAAGACTTTATATGTTTTTAATGGAGTTTATTAATAATAGAGATAATAAATGCAATTATAAAACTAATTCTAGATCATTATAATTAAGGATAATTTATTTATTTTCTAAATTTTGATACTTTTTTAAATCCTTGCAAGTACCATAAGCTAGAAAAAGTAGTTGTAGTCATAATATTGCTTTTTCGATTCACTAATTGATCATAATTACATGATTCTTAAGCTCTATTTGATTTGTGGAAAACAATGAAGAAAAGAAAGAAAATTAAGAGGAAAATGATTTCAAGTTGTTTGATTACCCCAAAAATTATAAAGAAAGAAATTGCAAAGAAAAGGAATGGAGAAATTTGTACTAGAACTTTTTTCTAACCTAAACTTGAGGAAATACGGAAAAAGTTTCTTTGAGACTTCCGGCCCTATCTTTTGTTGTTTCTTTTCCCTTCATTTCTCAACTTTCTCAATTTCTATTACCCTTTCATGACAACTGTTGTATCTACTTTTCTCAACAAAAAAGAAATTTAGCTCTTTCATGCACTTCTCACCTTTTTTTTTTCATACTTTTTCCCCATCTCTTCTATTGCTGCCTTCTATCTTCTTTTCTTTCCTTTTTTTTCCTTTTAATTTATCTTACTTTCTATTTTATTTTTATTTGTATTTTTATTAATTTGTTACTCTATGCACAATCAATTAGTAACTAAATCCAATTTCTTATGTGAAATATTAAAGTCATACAAAAATTAACTTTAAACTCAAAATTAATTAAATACACAAGATTATTTAAATTGAGTAAATAATTAAAAATAATAAAAACAACCTCATATATTATTCAAATAAATAATCAAAGCTTAAATTAAAAGGGTATAAAATAATTTAAAATATATGTTTATCAATTATTCCTATGGTCTTTCAATACAAAAGAAGTCAAACTAATAACAAGAGGATATAAGTCTAACCAAAGCCAAGAAAATGACCAACAGACATAAAGTTTGGCCATTTCAAAGAACCCACTTTGGAAACCAAGGACTTTAGTATTAGTAGCTTCAAGTACATTTTTTTCCTTCTATATTTGTTGTATCATGTTTGAAATAGAAATGAATATAGAATATTTTATATATTTTTAGATTTTTTAGAAACTATTGTAAATTATTATGTAATATTTTAGAATGTTTCTAAAAAAAATTTGGCGTTAGTATTGAGTTTATGGAGTTTTGATGATTTTTTTTAGAAATTTTATTAAAAAATTCATGTATTAATATCATATTTTAATTTTTATTAAATATATAAGAGTATTTAAATAATAATTATTAACTTTTATCATAATTTTCTTTCTATAAAACTAAATACTAAAAACACTTTTCAAGAATTATATTTTATATAAAAATTTTCCAACAACCAAACGAGTGAAAGAAAATTGATTTATCTTATTTTTCTTTCCTTTTCCTTTTCCTTTCTTTCTTATTTTTCACAAACCAAACAAACCCTTATAGGTTCGTTAGTTTGATTGAATTTAATGTCTATCATCTTAAATAAGAGAGTTTGGATGTGTTTGAATGTTATTTTGAGATTGATCCTTGCTTGCTAGTAAAACATGAATATGTAAGAATGAGATAGGAATATCTACCATGGAGTAGTTTAAATTAGGAAAAAAAATTAATGAGTATAATTATAATAGTAATAATAGAAAATTAATAATGTATAAAAGTGTTTATTATAACAATAATAATATCAAAATAATAATGATAATAATAATAAATTAAAAAATTTAAATTAGATTAGTAAACATCAAACAAAAAGAACAAGTTGTTACAACACTTGAAACATATGCAACTGTTTGGGTTGAAATTGTAAGGGCACAACATACTAATACCAATAATGGTACCAAATAACACACATTCTTTGTACTCATGAGTCACATGACGTAATTTACGTATATCATGTTGGTTCAAGGTAGGATTAGCAGCAACACCTAAGACAATCATATATCCTTTTGAGAATAGTGGCACCATATAATAATAATAATAATAATAATAATAATAATAATAATAATAATAATAATAATAATAATTTTTTGATATACATTCTAAGAGTTTGAGTGTTTTTTTTTCCAATTCGGTTTGCTTTATACCTAACAAATATTGATTTAAATACCAGAAGCTGGGATAATATAAGGATTTATGGATTATGCATCCTTTGTTCCATTATATTTGCAACGGTTTGAAAATTGTCAAAATTTAAAAACAATAGTCAAATTATTATTAACTACAAGGAAAAATTATTCATTGTATAGCTATATTCCTTATTTACCCTTATTATTAATGAGTTTTTACATTGAAAATGCATAAAAAACCTTAATTAATAAATAAGAAATAAATAAAATCAAATGTGTCATAATTAGAAATCTTGTAAATATTTTGAGATTCCTTAAAAATAAATAATAAGCAAACAAGAAGGATGGAAGGAGTATTGGTTGAAGTTCATTGAACCTCTCTTTATAACAATCAGAATACCAACACTATGAAGATGCATTCACCATGATGTTATATTTAAATTTTACTTCTCCATTTATCATAATGCTAGGTTCTTTTTTTCCTCTTTCACCACTATATTAGATTCATATTTTACTCCTTCCACTAATTACAATATCTTATTTTTTGATGTATGCTCTTGTAGTTAGAAGATGGGAGAGATGATAAAGAATAATCAAATTCATCGTTGTGTTTCAACTTTGGAAAATTGTAGTTAGTATTGTATAAATTTCCTTGGCTACAGATGTAATGTTTTGTTCCTTGCTCTTTTCTAAGTTTGGTTAGTTCTCTTATTTTCTAGCTTAAATGTATCACAAATTTACAATCTATAAGTCTTATAACTGATCCATTAACAAACCAATATTTGACATCCATATTTCTAACCTTTTTTGACTAACCATTATGATAGATTCATAAATTGAGCTCTTCATTACTTCTATAACAACTTATTCAAGAACTTTATGATCATTGCGTCTATATTTTTAGATGATTGTACTAGTGTAAGATTTAATCTCCTTTTACCAAGAGTGTACTCATTTGAAGGAATGTTGGATTAATCTTAAATAGCGGTCGATAAACAACATATACATTAGAGGTCAAGCAGTAATCGTTCTAAGAAAAGTGACACTTGATATGGTACAACAATTATCATTAAGTTCTTTATTCTTTCTCATTTACTTTTGATTGTATGTTACTTGAAATCATACTCTATATATGTCATACATATTTCATTCATACTCCATATATGTACATAAAGATTTCATACAGATTTCACCAAGGGTCTTACCAAGATTTCTCTTTTAAGGTAATAGTTTATCAACATAGTTTTTTTATTCATCCATAAGTGGTTTTTCTTTCTTCAACCATCCCCATCTAAGTGTTGCATCATAAAGACATATCTTTGGAGACTCTTTGTTATAGTATGGGCTACACCGTTCACATGCATTGGGTTAGACTTAAAGGGCAGGAAAAATATCAAAGAAGGATAAGAAGAGAGGTTGATCATGGCTTATAACATGATCAATCTTGGTAAGGTTTAATACTTAAATCATATTCCACTTTTTAGAAGAAAAAAATTGGTCTATGCCTTAAAAATAGAAGTTAAAAAACTCTTATAAATGAATGAAAATGTAAGGTAGGATCCAATCATTTTGCCTTAAATTATTAGCTCAAAAAGAAAAAGTATATGTAAAAGGAGGAATGTGTAATAGTCATACTATAGTTATCGCATCACCTTGACTTTTATGCTAATTTTTAGTTATAGAAAACCATGTTGGGTAATTATAAGAAATAAATTTTTCTTTCCCCTCTCTTCTCCATGGTTTTGACTGGTCGTTTTATTTCCTCTCTTCCCCTGACTTGCTGGCCACGCTGACTCAACCCACCTCCCTTCATTTTTGCGCACAACCTTCTCTTTCCTGCGCAACCACCTCCTAACCCGATTTTAATTTTGCCGACTATTGTTGCCATCGTTGACCCTAAACCTATTGCATTACTCCCTCACCAACCCACGGGATCCTACCCTCTCCTCTAAATTCTATAAATACCCCCATAATTAGCCCTATTTGAGTTTTGATTTCAACCCAGAATATTTTACCCCTTGCGCTGCCTCCCCTTTAGACGGCCATTCCGCCACCGTTGACCAACCACGCCACCCATTCCGCCCATCTAATCATTCCCCGCATCATCCTCTACCCAACTAAACCTCCCTCATCCCTCTATTTTTCCTGCACAAGCCACCCTGGCTGTGCAAAGTTTTCTCCTCTATCAGCCTTCCTTTTCACCTCCGCCGCCATTCGCACCACCCTTAGCCACCACTTCTGTCACTGCCACCGCTCCTTTCACCTTCCAAACTATACTGTAGACCCTCCTCTATCTCCCGTACCTCTCTTTTCCTCCCCTCCCTCTCCTCATCTCTTTCTCTTCTTCTCCTCCATTCGGCCACCACCGTTGCCGCCGTGTGCCGCCACTCTCATTTAACTCCTTTCCCTCTAGGCAGTCTTAAACACCCCAACCCCCACCTTCATTCTCCCTATATTGTTCCTAGCCTTCAATTTGTCCTCTTTTCTTCTCTTTTTCAGGCCACTGCTGGTGCCGACGTACACCACTACCGGTGCCGCTTGTCACCACTAGCTCAAGGTTGAATCCTAAACCCCCTCAACCCTTTTTCACTATTTATACAAGCCTTAATTTATTTTATTTTATTTATTCAAATATATATACTATTATTATTATTATTATTACTACTACTAATACTATTATAATTGTTATTGTTATTATTATTATTATTAATGTTTTTATTATTATTTCTATTGAGGGACGAAGCCCTATTATATTTTTATTTCGATTATATCATTTTTTTATTCTTATTTTTGTTATTATCTTTATTATTAATATTAGTATTAATATGATATTATTATTATTATTCTTGCTACTACTATTTTGAAATTATTATTATTCCATTTTTATTATTATAACTATTTTATAATTAGTGTTGTTGTTATTATTATTAGTGTTATGCGATTATTATTATTATTGTTGTTGTTTTTCTCATCATCATCATCATCATCATCATCATCATCATTATTATTATTATTTTCATTGTTAGTATTATTATTCTATATAGGGCTGAAACCCTATTGTGCATATTTTGAATTTTAGTAGTAGTATTATAAATATCTAGTTTTATTATTATTAATATTATTAATATTTTTATCATTAGTATTAATTATCATTATTAGTGTTATTATTATTATTGATATTATTATTATTATTATTATTTGTAGGGTCAAAACCCTACTTCATTTTATTTTCAATTATTATCATTACTATTATTACCATTATGATTATTATTGTTTTTAAAATATTATTATCATTATTATTATTACTATTTCATTATTTTTATTATTACTAGATTTTATTATTAAAGTTACTAATATTATTATTGCTATTATTTTGGTAAAGGGGTCGAAGTCCTTATTTTACTTTGTTTTCGAATTATGTCTTTTTTATTATTGTTGTTATTTTTATTATTATGGTTATTATTACTATTGTTACTACTATCATTATTGTTAGTATTAGTGTTATTTCCATTTTCATTATTATTTATATTATTATTATTATTATTATTATTATTATTATTATTATTGGAATTAAATCTTTAAACCCTTATATTATTAATTTTTATAATATTACTATTATTTCTTATATCTTTAGTAGATTTAGTAATTAATAGTATTTTTGGTAGAAAGGAATCTAATTTTAGCTTTTTCCTCGTATAGGTGAGACCAGTCAAAGCCCTAAGGAGGCGTAGGAGCATGTTCCAAGACCGGTGTCATTTTAGGTGAGGGCGTTACTAAGGCCTTATGTGTGTTGATGTGCATTATATGCTTTGTATGTTATTCATCCTATGTTTATCATTATGATCATCTCGTATGTGGTATAACATGGAGTTGAAGCATGTTCTTTTGTTGTTATATGACATGTGTATTATGTATATGTGATGAAATATTGTGGTATGAGCTGATTGGTTTGTGACCTTTAGACA
Source organism: Tamarix austromongolica (assembly GCA_039764185.1). Classification (NCBI taxonomy): domain Eukaryota; kingdom Viridiplantae; phylum Streptophyta; class Magnoliopsida; order Caryophyllales; family Tamaricaceae; genus Tamarix; species Tamarix austromongolica. The sequence goes on from CM077811.1 coordinate 17,296,906, forward strand.
TGCTTGTGAGGATGTGTAAAAGTGGTATTGTGTGGGAAAAAGGTTGAAAATGGAAAATGGGAAAGAAGTTGACCAAGAGGATTAAGTTGACAAAAGAGGAGTAAGTTGACCAAGGGATGTGAGTTGATCTAAGTATTTTAATGATCCATGAGTGGAAGAATAAAATGGGGATTTTAAATAAAATAAAAGAGTAGGAGAATCTATGGTTGTGCATAGGAGAGTCTAATTTTTGGGTTTGTATAGGAGAATCTAATTTATGATTTTGTATGGTTTTGTGTGGGAGAATGTAATCTATGGTTTTGTATGGGAGAATCTAATCTATAGTTTTGTATGGAGAATTTAATCTATGGTGTAACATGGGAGAATATAATCTATGGTGTAACATGGGAGGATCTAATCTATGGTTTGTATGGATTGAATTTAAGGTCTTGTATGGAGAAACCTTGGGCATTGTGTGGATTGAATTTAGGGTTTTGTATGAAAGAATCTTGGCTTTTACATAAAAGAAATTAGGGTTTTATATGGCAGATTTTATGGTGTTGTATGGGGGAATCTAATCTAGGGTTTTGTATGGATGGACTTAAGGTGTTGCATGGCAGATTTTATGGTGTTGCATGGGAGGATCTAATCTAAGGTTTTGTACGGATGGATCTAGGGTTTGCATGACTGATTCTAAGGTTTTTACGTGGGAGCTTAGGATTTGCATGAAAAGTTTGAAAGGTTGCATGGGGTGTGTAAAGTTTGCATGGGATTGAAATCTACGTATGGAACATTGATTTGGGATGTGAGAAAGGTAATGTAAGCGTTGTTTGGGTGTTTGAACATTTTGGATGAAAAATAGTACGTGAAGCAATATAAGGGTACGTTGGAGACCAAGCTAGGGTTGGTGTGGACAATTAGGGTTTGGTGTGGTTGTTTAGGGTTTTTGTGGTATCATGTGTATTTGGTGATTAAAGTGTAATTATGAGGATGGAATTTATGGGTTGTGAAAAATGGGGTGTTAGAATAATTTGGGTTGTGTGAGGTGGAGTAGGATGGACCACAAAGGTCAAAATTAGGGTTTTGGGATAAAATCCTAGAGTGAGATGTGGAGTAGACTTGGCGGTGTAAAGTAGTGGGCCTTGACCCATATACTTAAGAGTTAGACTTCTAATGTGAGATAGGATATGGAAGAGAGGATGTTGGGGCAATTTGGGAGGTACATGAGTCTAATGATATGGAACGAGTCCGTTGGAGGATAGGTGTGTGGAGAGTGAGTCATGCATGTCTAGGGTGAAAATTTCTGAATAAGATACTTAAGACATTAATTATGTAAAGTAGAAGAGTATTGAGTCGAGCCTAGACCGATCCACTGCCATAATAGTGGGTAGGTACTACAATATCTTGGAGACCGATCTACTGGCGTATAGTAGTGGTAGGGCAAGTGCCCTAAGTGACCGATTCACCAACGTATAGTAGTGGTAGGGTAAGTGCCCTAAGTGACCGATCCACCTGCTAAAATAGTGGGGGATCCCGAGCTCAATAAACCAAACCCTACAGTTGTGCTAAGTCATAAAAGACACTAATACTTATAGTGGAACACTGTATGAGAAGGGGCCAAACCGATCCACCGGCATAAAATAGTGGTAGGGTATGTTACCCTAAGTGACCGATCCACCGGCTAAAATAGTGGCTAGGCACCGGAATGCCCTGGAGACCGATCCACCGGCTAAAATAGTGGGGTTTTCATACTCGTGTGGACTCGATAAAGAATATGGTGTGAATCGATTTCCGATAAGAGATTAATTAAATAATTAATTTGGACTATTTGGGCCTTTGTGCATGGGCTTGAACGTTTATAAGCTCTATATTATCCTGCATGACTTTGTATATTATATTTGTGGGTTTTTTTTGTTTGTAAGCTGAATATTATACTGCATGATTCTATGTACTTGTGTGTTAGCCTTAGTGCTCGGTTACCTTACTCAGTATGTAGTGTATTGATCACCATTTTCATGGGTGCTACTATAATACCCCGTTTTTAGGAAACCCTAATTAAAATTAATAATTACGTGTGATTAGGTATAATTATTAATTTATGAGGTTTAGTATTAAACGTATTATTATTATTATTATTATTATTATTATTATTATTATTATTATTATTATTATTATTATTATTATTATTATTATTATTATTATTATTATTACGACAACTTAGATATAAAAATAATCAGGCTAAAAAGTTGATAGAAACCGATTATTTATTTTAACCCTAGTTTTTATCTGTAAATATTATTCTAACTATTTTATTAATAGTCGTAACTCATAACCCGAAATAAATTCCTAAAATTTATTTCCGATTATTTTATCTTCTTCCATTTTATTAAACCTATTCTAATCCGAATTATTTTTCTACCCAATACCGTAATTTATCCAACCTAAATTTAAATTAAATATATATATATATATATATATATATATATATATATCTTTCTCTCCCTGTCTCCCTCTTTATCTGACCTTACTCAACTATCACCTCCCCACATCTCTACATTTATACACACTATCACACGCTACACTCATTGCACACATACTCTCGCACACACCACACTCCAAAGTCCAAACATACCCCTAGCCCACTGTTCCTCTCCCAGCTCCCTCCTATTTTCTTTTGGCACAACCTTCCCCAAGCCCCAACCAAATAGGACCTGCACTATATACATGCACGCTGTAGTTCACTCACAAGCATCTCCCCTCCTGTTTTCTCTCGACCAACCCCTTCCCCCGTCGGTTTTGTTTGGCCTTTTCCCCTGCACCCATTTCGCAACCCTTCCCCTCCTTCCCTCTCTTCTCTTCGCCAGTTTCCCCAACCAAACAACCCCCATGTAACCACCCTGCAGCACACCACTCCAGCCACCCAAACCTTGCAACCCTTACTCCCCTCCCATCGTGCAGCCTCATCCTTGACCTGCACCACCACCGAGCCCAGCCACCCTACCTCCTCTTCTTTCTCCTTCTCCCAGCAGCACCAACCACCACCTTCATCCTGCACCAGCAGCCACGCAGCCCATCCTAGAACACAACCATTCGCAGCCACCTCCACCTACAGCAACCCAGCAGCCCTCGTCGTCGCACGTCGTAGCCCAGTTCCCCACTCCAACCAGCCAACCACCATCCACCATCCCGTTGCCCAACCTGTAGCGTCTAGCTCGTTGCCCAGTCCCTGCGCCCTTCCCCCGTCACAACCCACCATCGCCCAGCAGCCTCCACTGCCAGCCTGCCACCAAATCTGCCGACCACCACCTCTGCCACCCTTTCCCTTTCCCTACCTTTCCCGGCCAACCCTCTCGCCAGCCAACCTCCCCACAACCCCTATTTTCTCTCGTGCAAGCTCAAGCTGCATGTGCAGCGTGAGTGAATTATTTTTACCACATGTGTTTTGGTACCAATATTAAATGTAAGGGTATTTTGGTAATTTAAAAAAAATAAATATTTTTATACTATAATTATTATTTTATCTGATAGATATTAATTCTGTATTTGTAGTATTATTTTTAGGTTCGAAAGTTTAATTTGCAGAACCTAATAAATTTTAGTGGATACTAATTTTACGTTATTGCTGGAATTCAGGTAACCGTTATACTCTACTAAAATGATAAAATTTGCGTGATAACACATTAGGGTTTTTAGTGTATGAAATATGTTTAGCGTGATTTATTTCAATATAATTGTGTGTTAATTATTATTATTATGAAAACGGATAAAAACGAGCATGTTATAGGATATAAAATATTTCGGGTACAAAAGTATGATTTAAAAATGATTCTAATGACGGAAAAATTTTTGGTATGATAATTATGTATATAATTATTAGTTTAGCATGTTTAGATATAATTATTCAATAATTATTATGGATGTGTGCCCTAGGGGCAATTTAGTCATTTTTGTGTATTATGATATTTATTCTGAAAATCATGTCTAATATGTATTATCTGTTGTTGATTCTGCGATCATGTGTTTAGTACGTTTCAAAAGTATATGATAGGGTTTCATATGCAGAAATCTATGTAGGGGCAAAATGGTCTTTTGACATGATTGATGATTTAAATTATATAATAAATAATTAGATTATTCATTTTAGCCTTTTCATGACAAATTAATAAATAAGATAGACTCAGTATTTAAATGGATGCTAATATGATAATTATTAGCTTCAGGGGCATTTTGGTCATTTTTGGCCTAACGCCTAAATGCGAATAATTGGATATAGGATGGCCTTAGACTTTTGGTAGGTTGACCTTAGTATTGACTTTGACTTTTCTTTATACCGTTGACCGTAGGGTTGACTTGGATAATTGGAAATAAAGGGAAAATGAATAAGTATGGAAATGAGAATAAATGTGTAATGTGTGTTATCTGTGATCACTTTATAAAAATACTAATACGTTAAGTGGAAGACCTCAAGTTTGGGAATGGTTTCTCTCTAGCGGTAGCTATCCTAGAGACGAGGTAGGAGTCCTCGATTTGTTTGGATTTTTGGTGTGTCGGTTGTGCCCCAGTAAGGCCCTAGTTTACTTTATAGGTGACCTACGAGCCCTATAGGGGGTATCAATACTTAAGGATTAGGTGTCCGAAGTGAGGAGGGTACTGTGTGCCTTGTGCATCAGTATGACCAGAGTGCTGTTATGCCTCTAGGTTGGATGGTTGAAGGGTATCGTGTTGCCTTGTGCGCCAGTATGACCGGTGTACTGTTATGTCTCCAGGTTATTATTGTATCCCCCTCGAGTAAATAAAAATGGAAATAATATGATTTGATTGGAAGGATTATTATTGAATATTGGATTGGTTTGGTAGTGGTCGATGTGCCTACCTATGGTTTAAGTAGTAGCCTGCGGGCCTACCTGTGTGGGTATTATATCTATAAGTATGCATGTGATGTTATGTATATTATTATATCTGTAAATATACCGTTGATGTTATGTATTTTAATTTACTGTACTTGTAAGTGTACCTATGAGATTACAGATTTTATTATCCTGTGTTTGTAAGTACACAGGTGATGTTATGTATTTTATCATATTCTACCTGTAAGTATACAGTTGATGTTGTGGATTTTGTTATAGCTTACCTGTGAATACACTTGTGATGTTATAAATTTGGTTGGGAGTTATGTTGAGACATGAGTCATGCTATGGATGTTATAATTGTTATGCTGGAGTTTAGGTTCTAATCATTACTTCTGAGAGTATATTTGGCATGTTAGAGTGGTAAGCTTTCAGTGGTTTTAGACAAATGAAAATGAGTAGCATGTGGCTGTAATAGAATTCGACCGTGTAAATGATTATTGTATATCAATCCTCGTATGAATACTTAAATGTCTTGTACCTATTAGTCGTATGCTTTGCATGTGTTCCATGCTAGTTTTTCATATTAGTTTGGTATAAAGGGTTATTCAGTACCGTAGTACTGACGAGTTCCGTTTCATGGTCCCCTGCCTATTCAACGGGCAGTCTTTACCTTGCAGGATCACTTTGAGGGTAGGGCCTGACGACTTCAATAGAGGGTTGAGAGTTAGGACTATCCGGTGTTCGCCTCAACTTCTTTTGGTCTGAATATTTCATGGACTCTTAAGTCCCCTGCTATTTCTCTTGTGTTACATTACAACTCTTGCCTGATCTTTTTGTATTTATTCAGGACAATGTAATTTGTAATGAAATTCTATCCTACCTTTGTTTAATGTTATTTAAGTAAAGTAATATTTTAGCTTTAGCACTCAGTATAAGAACGATAGAGGATGTCAGACTTATACTGAGTGTGGCGGTAACACCCATTGGTTTTTAAATTAACGCTTCCGCAAAACAAAAATTTTTAGCACTAAAAATGGAGGTGTTACAGCTACTCATTCTCACGAGTAGTAGGCCCTTCTGACTTTGTGTAGGTGGGTGAGACATCAGGCGAAGCTATGTGTTGAGCATGTTTTGGCTCAAAGCTTGAGAGTAGTGTGGCCGGATTCACTCTTCTTGTTATTTTATCTTCTTCTGCTATTTCTTTTGTACCAGATTTGCCATCTTATGATTTATTACTTGTGTTGCATATTTTAAATAAAGATTTTATCGGTTGTAAGCTTATTTCTCTTTTGGATATGAATTACAATTCTTTACGCGTATTCTGATCTTTGGTGTTATGATCTTTCTAGTTCTTTTATGAACTCTTGATTTAAGTTTAATATTAATCTTTTCTTAGCCTTAACACTTGGTACTGAAACGGTCGGAGATAACTGGTTTGGTACTAAGTGTGATGGTAACATCCCTATAATTCACAGGTTTTTAAATTTTAAATTCATTCGCTTTTTTTTTAAAAAAAAAAAGGTAGTGAATTTTGGGGTGTGACAGGCAGGCCGGTACAAGCCTGCGATTCTGGCAGGACAAGTTTGGTCGGGGAGGAGAAAATGAAAGGGAAGGAGGCATGCGTAAGGGTGGGTGAGGTAGGTCGAGGCTAGAATTAGTAAGGAAAGGGATGGGGAAGAGAAATGAGGTGGCTGGACAGATCAATGGTGCAAAGTTGCAGGTCAACCAGCAACGCGTGGGAGGAGAAGGAGGAAGAAGAAGAGATAAGCGAGCCAACCGGTCTGGGGAAAAAAAGAAAAGAAAGAAAAAGGAGGGGCAAACCGGGCAGGTGAGGTAGAGAGAAAAAGGAAGGCAGGCTAGGCCGCACGGGGGAGAGAAGAGAGGGAGGAGAGTTGGGACACAAGGGGGAGCTGGCCCAAACTGGGGAAGAAAGGGGAAAAAAAGAGAAAGGAGGAAAATAGGAAAGAAAAAGGAAAAATGGAAAAAGGAAAAATAGGTTAGTTGGGGTATTTATAATAATTTAGTATTTTTGAATATTTAAAATAATAATAAAAATAAATAAAATAATAATTAAATTCCTTTTTATATTAATTTAGGATATTTTGGGTGAATATTTCCTAAATTCTATTTTAATTAGCAAAATGCTCAAATCTTCCCTAATTAAATTCTTTATTATTTTTCTCTTGATTTTGCCTTAAATACTCCCTTTATTTCAATAAAATAATATATTTAATTACTTTCCCTAATAAAGTCCTACTTTAACATAATTTCCTAAATTAGGGTTTTGGGGTATTTCAGTATCCCAAAACTCCTTACGCTTGTTCCAATTCTCATCGTATAGGTCATTCAGTTTCTTCCCAGGATTTTATTTGGATCAATTCTTAATTTAACTTTTTCTACTCCAATAGGTGCCACTAAGTGATCTACAAACAACCTCGTATACTTGTGGCTAGTGTGGTGTATCCTTCCACTCACCTAAGTCAAAATATTTCTACAAACAAAATAAAGTTACCGATTAGTCAACTACCAACCAAAAATATTATATATTAATAGATGTTTGTATTTAACTATTACCTCGATTCAGGAGACAATCTTATATCTATCCTCCTTTAGAACATGATCCCAAGTGTCATAGTACATAAGGATCATGTTTCCAATCTCATTCCCTACCTGCCTCAAAATTAATGTACCATTATGACTAATGGGTCTCCAATCCCTATCAAATTGAGACGACCACTGAAGGCGGAATTTCATGTAACCATTTTTTCTAAACTCTTTACCCATATTTATGGATTTTGACTTTGGAGCGTTTTGGACATTAGTTACTAAATGAGTAAAAAATAATATACATTGATTTGTTATCTAACATATAGGAAAAAAGTAATTACCTGACTCGCATTGAGATGAAATACTAGAAGGATGTCGAGGGGGACATTACCTCCATCCCCACCATGGTACCTTGTCGTGACATCGACCATACGTACCAAAATATAACAAAAAAAATGATAATAATCATGTAATGCTAAATTCTAATATAGTAAAGGTAAAATTCAACATAAAAATTTTAAACAAGATAAATTAATCATCACTACAAGTACTATTATCAGTACGTTCATATTCACTATCTGAGTTTGAATCATCATCATTCATATCAACAATAAATTATTCATCACTATATGTATTGTCATCACTACGTGCATCACTACAAACATTCTTATTGTTTTATATTTTAATAATAAATTATTTAAGGTCATCAACATCTTATTATTTTAAAGTCATATTATATTATTATACCACTTAATTGTTTAATCATAATTTTTTTATATTTAACAATATTTTATTATTTTACATTTTTATTATCTTATTATTTCAATCTATTAAGAATAATTTATGTAAAGATAGAAATAATTTATTAACTAATAATTTTTATATTCTTATTATTTTGATTTTTAATAATAAATTATTTAAGACCACCAATATCTTATTATTTTAAAGTTTTATTATCTTATTATCCCACTTAATTATTTAATCATAATTTCTTTATATTTAACAATATTTAACTATTTTACATTTTTATTATCTTATTAGTCCACTAAATTAATAATACTTTATCTAAAATTAAAAATAATTTAATATCTAATAATTTTATTTTCTTATTATTTAAAATTTTAATAATAAATTATTTAAAGCAACAAATATCTTATTAGTTTTTAATTTTATTATCTTATTATGCCACTTACTTATTTAATAATAATTTTTTTAATATTTAAAAATATTTTATTAATTTACTTTTTTATTTTCTTACTATTCCACTCTATATTTCATCTAAAGTTAGACATAATTTATTATCTAATAATTTTAATAATCAATTATTTATAGTCGACAATATCATATTATTCCACTTATTTATTTAATCATAAATTTTCAAAGTCCAATAATATTTTATTAATTCTCATTTTTATTATCTAATAATTCCACTGTATTAATAATACTCTATCAAAGGTTAAAAATAATTTAATATCTAATAAACTTATATCCTTATTATTATAAATTTTAGTAATCAATTATTTATGGCAAAAAATATCTTAATATTTTCAAAGTTTTATTATCTTATTATTCCACTTAATTATTTAATCATAAAATTTTCCAGTCTAATAATATACTATTAATTCTCATTTTTATTATCTTATTATTCCACTCTTTTAATAATAATATTTTATCAATTATAATATATGCATCTTAATTATCACCACATATTTCAATCATAATATGTATGTGTGTGTGGATCCATCTTTCTATTACCACCACCAATATATATATATATATATATATATATATATATATATATATATATATATTCCAATCACATACCACAACATTTACATGAACATATAATTACCACCACCAACATCCATATAATATTTGACTATAATCACATATCACAATAAAAAATTTAACAATAATCACATATAATATTTAATAAAAAATATAACAATAATCACATATTTAACATTAATATATATATAACACAATTAAAAAAACATATAGTAGCAGTAGAACTTGAAAATGACAATAACTTCTCCGATGACATACAATTAAACTAAAAATTAAGCAAAAAATTTGTTAACTTTAATGAATTAATAATTAAAAAAATAACTAGTGAAAAAAAATATGAAACCAAGATAAGGATGGGAAGGAGGTGGTGTGAGGCGATAGTGGTGGTGGCTACCATGGAAACCCATAAAAACACAAAACAAATGAAAATAAAAGTAAAAAATAACAATTACACATAAGATTTTTGACCAAAAGTAAAAGTAACAAAAACCAAGAGTTAAAGGCATAACTCATCAAACAATCGAGAGAGAAGCAATGAAAAATGAGATGCAGGCTTGCAGCGGTGAGAAAGTGAGAGAAAAAAATGGTAAGGACAAGGATGGAAACGACTAGGTTTATTTATATAACTTACCTCTACCACAACGATTCCTCCCCCTCTACTGTAGCAACTTGGTTGCTGCCGTAGACCCCCATTTAAATCAATAAAAGTATTTTGGTGGTCTATACCATAGCGACACTATACCTTATAAAGTCGACTAGTCATTATAATATACCCTAATCAAAATCTTTCCCACAACAATTTTCAAAAGGGAGGAAAATTTTTACAAAAATGTTGTCATAATAGACGAATATTGCTATAGTGACATTTCTAATCATACATCATCATATTATCTTATCATTACATTAACAAGAAGGATTTTTTCAACATAATAATTACCATGATAATACACATAGTTAAATATAACACTTAGCAGAAAAACTACATACTACGATTACTATCTTTACAGAGTAAGGCTCCAGTTTCTATGCATGAATATCCTATCCCACCTTCTCTGGAACTTTTGATAAATCACATAAGATCAAAAAATAAAACAAAATTATAACTTAATGATATAACTAAGGAAATAAAGAGTGAAAGGTTTGAAGAAGAAACCAAAATAATGCTCGAATGTGTGGTTAGTAAAATTTTATGTAACAAAGGAATGAGGAATGGTTGAAGGTGTCGGTGTAATACCCTATGCAAAATCTAATCCCGTATCATCAATACCTTAATCCAATTCTAATCTCAAGAAAATATTATTATATTCTTATCCAAATCCTTTAATCCCAAAATCTTAACCTAATTCGAATATTTGACCTGGATAAATCATTTTTCGAAACCCAATCTTAATTTTGGTAAATTTATGTCACTAATCCTACCTATTTTAGCTAATCAAAATTTATCTAATCCTAAATTAGGCTTTTTTTCCCCTTTTCTTTACTTTATCCTTTCTTCCTTTTTGGCACCGACTTCTTCTTCTCCTCTTGTGTGTTCTTCATCTTACCACTTGCAGCACACAATCATCACCCTCACCATCCCTAGTAAGCATCATCATCATCATCACCCTCTACTCCTATCATAACTCCTAAACCATCACCTATGCATTTTCATCCGATCAACACACCAACACACATGTATATATACACACTAACCACCGCCCTCTTTCCCCTTCATTTGTTTGTCTCATTGTAGCCCCATATTGTCTATCAACACCACTACCCCGTGCCCCTTCTTTCTTTCTTTCTTTCTTTATTCTTCTTCTTCTTCACATACTCCTTCCCCTAATTTATTTTCATTGCTCTAACCACCACCTCCATAGGGATGACAATTTTTCCACGAATTTAGGGCCCCATCAGGGATTTCTCGTTTGGGTTCGGAGAAATAATTTGGGGATCGAGTTTAGGTTCAGGTTCGGGTATTTTTTTGGGGACGATTTTGGGGTCCCCATCCTCGAATCCTCCCCGAATAATTTTGTTATAGAAAATAAATTAAAAGTATAATATAAATAAAGGCTCAAGGATCAAGGGATTGGGTATAAAGTCAGGTTTCAAGGATCGGATCGGGTTTTAAGGTCAAGGAATAAATTTTGGATGGGAAATAGATCAGAAATTAGGTCGGGTATAGGGATATGATACCCGTGGAGATCGGGTCGGGGAATCCCTAATAAAAAAAATTGAGGATCAGGTCGGTTTTGAGGACTATTTTTCTTATAGGATTTAGGGATGGGGATGGGGTCCCTGTCCCCAACCCACCTTGTTGCCATCCCCACACCGCCATCATTGTGAGCCACCACAACCACCAAGTGCTGCCTTGAGCTTGGTGGATCACCACTAAGGCCACCCTATCACTCCCCGTCGTTGTAACCAACCATTATCGTTCTCTCCTATTATTTCCTCGAGTTCATCGTTTTTATAAGGCATATGACTTGTGCATGGCCTCACACACGCTCGTGCCCCTCTAATTTTCCTCACCGCACTTCTGTGTAGACCATCAAGGTTTGCCCGTGCACCCTCATATGTGCGCATATGTTTGTTTTTCTTGGAAAATTTGTTGCTCAAGCACAACCGTGCCTCTTAGCACAACCTGCTCGTGCGGGATCCTAGCTCTTAGATTAGGATTGCACCGTTTGTGGCACACCTACGCACCCTTCCCATTTTGGTCATGCACTCTCTTTTTCACCCCCAAATATTACCTAAATACCACCAAAATTTCACCATAGCACCACCATAAATTCCACTACACTTCCACACAACTCAAGCTTCCCTTTGACTTCAGTTATTTCCATTTTTACTCTTCCTTACCTTAAAATTTCCCTCAACTTTAATTTCTAACCCTAAAGTGTTTAGAATTCATTTCATTTTTGTAGGTGATATTTCAGTGATCTTGGAGGAGGAATTCTATAATTTACGTGCTTAGAGCCTGATGTCATTGTTGATAAGGATACTAATCCATGTGTTTAGGGTTTTTGTGTTAAATACTTGCATGGCTAGGTGTATTATCATGATATTTTTGTTATATGATGGAATATATGTTGTGAGAATGTGGATTTATATGATATAAAGGAAGTAAGAATGATTTGTTGATATAATTTTGTTACGCTAAGTCGTATTTGTGGAAAAATATAAATTATGGAATAGTAGTATGGGTTAATATGGAAATATTGGTATTTTAATGTGTTAGGTGGATTAAATATGATAATGATACTGTAGGAAGTATTTGGAGTAATTACTAAATGTCGTGGCCTCAAATGAGATAATGACCTAATTAGGGCATAATAACCTTAAAATGGTAACATTATTATCCTATGTGTAAAACCCTTGAGTTAGAACACAAATTTTAGATGTCGTTAATATTGGTATTTTAAGGATATTTATTGAATTTGGGTAATCATACGAGTATTATAGGAAGAATAATGACTAACCTGTGAAATTAGGGTTTTGTAAACTTTCTAAATTGTAACTTTTGGGATCGGGCTATTATTGTATATGGGAGATGTGGGAACTAGACTATGAACTTTGGTATATTAGCAATGATAATATTTGAGAATGATATATTATATTTGGTGGTTGAATGATCGATATAAGAGAAGTTACGTTAGGAGTGTAAAATTAGGGTTTGAGGAAATTAAGGATCTTAACTTTGGAGATCGATTTTATGACTTGTGTCACGTGCTTATCTACTTTAATGTTTTTGGTACCTATAAATCATTCATGAATAAGACATTAATCATTTAAAGTGAAAGATCACATGAGTAGGGCCAATGTGATGTTTTATTTCCATTCCACTAGATTAAGCATAGTGGGGCCTAAACTCACCCTGAAATAAAATATAAATTGTGTAACATATGGATAAGACACTAATGACTTAAAGTGGAAGAGTACCTTAATCAGGACAAAGGTGATGTTTTATATCCTTTTCACTAGATGATAATAGTGGATCGGGTGCATTTTGCCTTGATAATGTGATGTTTTCATATTCGTTCCACCGGATGATAATAGTGGCTCAAGTGTGTTGTCCTTAAGAGTGTGCTTCAGACAGTTCTACTAGTTTAAGAATAGTAGGGTTCCTGAACTCAACATATATAAAAAAAATAAAAATGGTTATAGTTAATAAATAAAGAGTCTTGGACCAGTATGTTATCTTATGAGATTTGTATAGTTTTGAATGTGTACTCATCATTAGTTGTGAATGCATGTTTTTATCTATATCCCTTACTCGAAAACATTGTAATCTTGCTTAGTACGTAGTGTATTGGACACCCTTTGCTCATTCCCACGAGAAGAAGATACACTAGATGACTTTGTTGCTTTTAATGCACTATGTGGGGATGAGTGGTGTGTTATCTATATTGGATGTTTGGGTGAAGAGTTATGTTATCCAGTTGATGTATTTACCAGCATACCTTTTTGGAATTTTTGATCTAGGATATCCCTTAGTTAGTATTTTGATTATTGTAATTCATAGTTGACCTCAAAACTTGTATTGTATTTATAAATGTTTCTTCTATCTCCAATTACATTATTTTACTATGAATGGTTTTAGCCTTGTGATTGATATAAGGATAGTCAAGCAAACCAGATTTATGTCAATTACGATGGCAACACTCAATATTTTGCTTATATACTTCTGTAGTAAAATAAAAATTTTTTAGTAGTAAAATTTGGGGGGTTACAAGTTGGTATCCGAGCTTTGGTTTTTATTATCGTATTTTGTTTTCAAAATTCTATTTTCAAGTGATCCCTCATCTGATTTCATCAATCGATTTCAAATTTTCAAAAAAAAAAACTTGATCTTTTTGAAAACCTGGATTAAATTTTGAGGAATAAAAAATGGGTAGCCTAGGTGGCCTTTGAATGTGATTATGTGCACAATGTATTAGTAGGCTAAGAATGTTTTTCCCTAAACGTGTTTTTTATCTATCAGCTAGTTGTCGTGGTACTTAACGACCGCGTTGGTTATTTATAGGAGACTTTTGAGGCATTCATCGAGTTTGTCTCACGCCCACCTTAATTGCCTCCAGTACCTCCGTATTACTCACATGAAGGTATCAGAGAATATTGGCTTTGGAGGGTTATGGGACATCACCCTCCATCCTACACTGGAGAAGATAACCCGGTTACCTTAGAGGGCTGGATTCAAGACATGGATAGGGGTTTTGAGATAGTTGAATGCTCACCTTCTCAGAAGGCAAGTATTGTAGCCTTCTTCTTATGAAAAGTCACCAACACCTGGTGGGTAAGTCAGCGTACACTAGACAGGTTGCAAATGTCCTGGGAGGACTTTAAGGCGGTGAGTTGTGCTAATTTTTAACCCAAGAGTCTTAAGAGGAATAAGTTGAAAGAGTTCATGCAACCGACGTAGGGAAGCATGATAGTGAGATAGTATCATGCCTGGTTTATGGAGTTGTTGATGTTCGCACTAGGGATTACACCTAATGAGTCAATAGTGGTCTATTAGTTAGAGTAGGGGATCCACTTTAGCATCTGAAAGATGATGGGTCTCGTGGCTTTTTGGGACTTAGTCATGTTGTACAATAGGGCATGTATCACTGCTACTCTAGTTTAGGAGCAGGCTTCCATTCTGGATAAGAGGAAGCAGAAGACATAGGGTTTTGGAGGTAGGATCCAATACTGGGGAGGCGGGTCTCTTAGGCATTAGCAGTGAGGTCAGAACCAACCTTAGGAAGGTCAGCACTGACACTAGGATCAATTAGGAAGTCAGGGTAGATCATGGGGTCAGCCAAAGTGCTTCGTGTTCTGATTATTTGGTCAAGACCATCTAAGGCAAAGTTGTCGGGGCACTCCAATTCGGTGCAGGACGTGTGGCCAACTAGGTCACTGGTATTTTGAGTGCTTATGTCAATAGAGTCAGTATCAACAACATGGACCATTGATACTGCAACAACATGCCTTTCAACAACAATCTTACCAACCACAACAACATCAACAGCAGAGGGCACTTGTCCTAGCCACTAACCAACCTAGGGAGGATTAGGGAAGACTACACGTGCCTCACTCTTTTTTTAAAGGAGGAGGAAAGAATCAAGGTTCAAGAGGGTATCGTGGAGGATAATAAGGAAGATAGTCAGGCATATGACTGAATCTCATCAACCAAGGAGAGGCTGACAGGTAGTTGGATATGGTTATCGATACGTTCTCCATCCTCTTGCTACCAGTTTATGTGTTGTTTGATTCGGGGGCATCTCTTTTGTTTGTGTCTTCTTCATTTATTGCTAAAGATGCGTTGAATCCATCTTCTTCTGTATATATATATGTGATGTTTTCTTCTAAGGATAGATTGAATTGTATTAGGCTCTACTTGTATGTGGCCTTAGATATAGGTGGGGTAGACTTCGTAGTAGACCTAGTTTAGATAGACCTTTAGAATTTTGACATTATCCTTGGGATGGATATGATGGGGAGGTATAAGTTAGAGATAGACTATTCGTAGGAGCGAGTTGTGTTGCGAGAACCTTAGGGTGCTGGGGTCTCCTACCGGAGATGTAAGCATAGGCCTATGATGAAGGTCGTATCTACCATACATTGTATTCTTTGGTGCAAAGAGGTTACCCTATGTATTTATGTGGGGTTCAGGAGTTGAACAAGGATGTGTTAGCATTGGAGGACATTTTGGTTGCATGGGAGTTTCCAGACATTTTTCCTAAGAAGATTTCAGGAATATCATTGGTACATGAGATAGACTTCACCATTGAATTAGTACTGGGGGCTAAACTTATTTCGAAGGTGCCTTACCGAATGATACAGGTAGAGTTAAGGGAGTTGAAGACTCAGTTGGAGAACTTTTTAGTTCATGGGTACATTCGCCTAAGAGTTCCTACACAGGGAACACCTGTGTTGTTTGTGAAGAAGAAGGATGGGAGCCTTCATCTATGTATCAATTATTGGGGATTGAACCAACTAATGGTGTATCTACTTTCGAGGATTGACGACCTATTTGACCAGCCAGCTTTGGGGTGCTTTAATTTTCTCAAAGATTGACTTGAGTTTGGGATATCATCAGTTGCACATCGCCGAGACAGACACCATCAAGACAATCTTTAGGACACAATATGAGTACTATAAGTTTACGGTGATGTCTTTTGGCCTCACCAATGCATTTACCATCTTTATGGACATGATGATGAGGATTTTATGGTCATTCCTTGATCAGTTTGTCGTGTTTTCATAGACAACATTTTGGTTTACTCTCAGAGTATATAGGAGCACTAGCAACATCTGCATACAATTTCGTCACTTCTCAGAGAGCATAGGTTGCATGGAAAAATCTCTAAGTGCAAATTTTGGCTTTAGGATGTTGCATTTCTAGGACACATAGGAGTCGTCGTGGTTTCGGCAAAGATTCTAGTAGTGACATAGTGGAAGGCACCCACTAACGTCCCCGAGGTATGTATTTTTCTGAGTTTGGTTGGGTACTACATAAGCTTTGTTCAAGACTTCTTGAAGGTAGCTCATCCCTTAACAAACCTTCTAAAGAAGATGACTAGGCTTCAGTGGGATAATGCTTGTGAAGGAGCATTCTAGGATTTTAAGCAACAATTGACTATGACACCAATTTTGACTCTACCATCGGGATCAGACGGGTTTAAATTCTATAGCGATGTGTTATAGCATGGACTATGTTGCATTTTGATGCAATATGGTAAGGTAGTGGTTTATGCTTCACACAAATTGAAGCAGCATGAGTAGAATTACTTGACTCATGATTTAGAGTTGGCAACTGTTATTTTTGTGCTTAAAATTTGGAGACATTATCTCTATGGGAATCAATGTAGATTATACACCGACTATAAGAGTCTCAAGTATATATTCACTTAGAAGGAGTTGAATATGAGGCAAAGGAGGTGGCTAGAGTTGGTGAAGGACTATGATATCAAGTTGACCAACCACGAGGGTAAGACCAATGTCATTGTAGATGCCTTGAGTAGGAAGACCTAACACTCTTTGGGTGCTTTTGTGGTGACCAATCAGTTGTTAGAGGAACTTAGAGAGATGGGAATATAGATAATCCAGCATGGTGATCTTGAGGTTTGTATGGGTGCCTTAATGATTACATCGATAGTTTTTTATGAGATCCAAGTAGGACATCCTAGGGACTTTAAGCTTGAGAGGATTTGGTAAAACATTTAGGAAGGTAGAGCTTAGGGTTTTTAGATTTATGAGGATGGTAGCATTCGATACAAAGGTTAATGGTTTGCACCTTAGAGTTGCGCTTATTTAAAGTGCCTGATTTTAGAGGAATGTCACTGTACTCCATATTTCGTCCACTTACGTAAGGATAAGTTGTATAAGGACTTCAAGAGGATCTATTGGTGGCCTCGCATGAAGCAACATGTATTAGAGTTTGTGTTGAGGTATCTAACCTGCTAAAAGGTCAAGATCAAGTATCAGACACCTGTGGGGTTGCTCTATCCTTTAGATGCTTTGAGGTGGAAATGGGACTCAATATCAATGGATTTTGTGAGTGGGATACTGAGGAATCATAGCAGTTCTGACACGATTTGGGTTATTGTTGATGGGTGATTAAGTCCATTGTTTTTGTGCCAATGAAGTTGACTTGGAGTATGGATTAGTTGGTTGATGCATATTTGTGGTTTGTGGTGAGTAGGCACAGTACACCTACTAACATAGTCTCTGATTGGGATTCAAAGTTTCTTTCACACTTCAAGGAGACACTGTAGGAGGCTATAGGTAAGAGGTTGAGGATGAGTACCGCCTTCCACCCAAATACAGATGGAAAGAGTGAGATAACGATTCAGACACTCAAGGATATGCTACGAGCTTGTGTTTTGGATTTTCAAGGCAGTTGGGAGGAGCATCTACCTTTGGTTGAGTTCTTGTACAACAATAGTTTTCATGCTAGCATAGGGATGACACCTTTTGAATCACTATATGGACGTAAGTGTCGGACACCTTTGTGTTGGAGTGACATCAGCAAGATTGTTGTACTTGGATAGAAGATGATTGAGGTGACGACTTGTCAGATTTAGTTGATCCAGGACAGGATGAGAGTAGATTAAAGTCGCTATAAGAGCTATGTAGATCAAATATGTCACAATGATGGATTCGAAATAGGGGACAAAGTTCTATTAAGGGTTTCACTTACCAATGGGATTCATAGATTTGGTCAGAAGGGTAAATTGAACCCAATTTATATTAGTCAATATGATATTCTTGATAAGGTTGGAAAGGTTGCATACCGCCTAGCACTTCCACTGAAGTTATCTCAAGTTCATAACGTCTTCCACATTTCCCAGTTGAGGAAGTACATCACAGATCTGTCCCACATGATCAGACCATATGAGATCGAGCTTGACAATTATTTAACCTACAAGGAGAGGTCATTGAGGATTCTCAACACCAAGATTCGATAGACCCATACAAACTTAGTTCCACTTGTGAAGATACTTTGAAACCATCATCGAGTAGAGGAGGATACTTGGGAGACCAATAAGGAAGCCTAAGATTTGTATGCTTAGAGCTCGGTGTCCTTGTTGGTAAGAATACTAATTGATATTTTATGGTTTTTGGGTTAAATGCTTGCATGACTATGTGTATCATCATGACATTGTTCTTATATGGTGGAATATATGTTGTTAATGATAATTTGTGATACTGTGGATTTATATGATATAAAGGAAGTAAGAATGGAAAAGATGCGTTGATATAATTTGGTTACACTAAGTTGTACTTGTGGAAAAATATAACTTATGGAATAGTAACATGGGTTAATATGGAAATTTTGGTATTTTAATATATTAGGTGGATTAAATATGATAATGATATCAAGGGAAGTGTTTGAAGTGATTACTAAATGTTGTGGGTTCCTCAAATAAGATAATAGTCTAATTAGGGCATATTAACATTAAAATGGTAACATTATTATTCCATGTGTAAAATCCTTGAGTTAAACCACAAATTGAATATGTCATTAATATTGGTATTTTAAGGATGTTTATTGAATTTACGTAATCATACGAGTCTTATGGGAACTAACAAGTGCTATTAGGGTTTTAGAAACTTTATAAATAGTAATTTTTAGGATCGGGATATTATTATATGTGTGAGATGTGGGCGTTAGACCATGAACTTTGGTATGTTAACAATGATAATTTTTGAGAATGATACACTATATTTGGTGGTTGAATGATCAATATAAGAGAAGTTATGTTAGGAGTGTAAAATTAGGGTTTAAGGAAATTAAGAATCTTAACTTTGGAGATTGACCTTATGACTTGTGTCATGTGCTTATCTGTCTTAATGTGTTTTGTACCTATAAATCAATCATGAATAATACATTTATTAGCTAAAATGAAAGATCACGTGATTAGGGCCAAGGTGATGTTTTATAGTTGTTCCATCGAAGGATAATAGTGGCTAGGGAGCATTTTGCCCCGAGAAAGGTGTTTTAGTCCATTCCACCGGATTAAAAATAGTAAGCCCCCTACTCGTCGTGAAAGAAAATATAAAGTGTCTAACCTATGGATAAGATACTAATGACTTAAAGTGGAAGAGTATGTGAGTTAGGACCAAGGTGATTTTTTATATCCATTCCATCAGATGATAATATTGGCTCGGGAGCATTTTACCCTAAGAAGGTGATGTTTTCAAATCCGTTCCACTGGATGATAATAGTGGCTCAAGTGTGTTATCCTTAAGAAGGTGCTTCAGACCGTTCAACTAGTTTAAGAATAGTGGAGTTCCTGAACTCAACGTATATAAAAGAATAAAAATGGTTATGTCTAATAAAGATGCCTCGACCAGTATGTTATCTAATGAGATTTTCAAAGTTTTGAATGTGTACTCATCATCATTTGTGAATGCATGAGTTCATCTGTATCCCTGATTTGATAGTACTGTAATCTTACTTAGTACGTAACGTACTAACCACCCTTTTCATGGGTGCTACTCATTCCCATGAGTAGTCGACCCTAATTTTTTTATGGAGGTCTTTGAAGACCCACTAGATAACTTTAATGCTTTTGATGTACTATGTGGGGATGAGTGACCTATAATCTATAATGTATATTCAGGTGAAGATTTATGTTATTTGGTTGATGTATTTACCCAGATACCTTTTTGGAGTCTTTGATCCATGGTATCCCTCAGTTTGTATTTTTATTATTGTAATTCAGTAGTAAAATTTGGGGTGTTACAGTCGGTACTTGGAGGTAGCAACAGTAGAAATGGATGAAGGTGGTGGGTGGGTATAAGTGTCTTTGGCCAATGCACAAGGGAGTGGAATGGTGGAGGAGGACAAAGATGGGGGTGAGCTTCAGTTGATAAGGTCGAATGGAGGGTGCTAGCTGCAATGGAAATGGGCGATGATAGGGAAGGTGTTGTGGTGATTTTTGCCAAAATAAGGGGTAAGAATAGTGGGGTTTGATGAATTTAGAGGGTTGGTTTCGGCTAAGTTTTCTATGGCTATGGGGGAGGAGAAAATTTGAGGGTTATAGTGAAGATGGTTAGTGGTGGAGGCCCAGAGGGTGTGTTATAGTGAATTTTGGTTGGTGGTATGGATGAGGGAATAGTGAGGGCTACCAATGATGGGGTGAGGGAATGGCAAAGGCTGCTAGTAGGGTATTGGTGGGCTAGTTTGGCTTCAACGAGGAGAAGAGAAAGGACGAGAGTAAGCTTGTGTGGTGGTGTAAAATTTTGACCGAAAATAGAGGAAGGAAGAGGGAGGGTCGATTCATTAAATGTGTTGTTTATATACACACATGCATGAGTAGAGAGGAGAGGAGGTAGCGGAAGATTGATGAGTCATGGGCTATAATGAGTAGATCACATAAGGAGTGGTGGAAGTTGATGTATGAGTAGGCATGGCAGAGGTGTGGTTAGGATTAATGAACAATTCACACACAAGAAGAAAAGGGAAGTAGGATAAGGAACGAAGAAACTGGTTGGGGGGAAAAGAAAAAAGAAAGAGAAAAAAAGGAAAAAGGAAAATGAGGAAGATAAAAAACTACAATTTTAAGTTTAGACTTATAGTTAGGTTAAAATAATTTTATGTCAGGGTATTGGTGTAATTTGTTTAACAAATTTTTAGGGTTAGGATCATGTTAAAGTAATAAGAATCCGTAATAGAGATTAGGATAATGTAAAATATTAATTTTTTCAAATAAAAATTAAGTTATAATATTAATTTTTTCAAATAAAAATTAAGTTATAATATTAATCACTTGAGATTAAATTTAGCTAAAAATTGGGATACTATAATAACTTTAAGGTTTAAGGCCATAGAGTTGATAAAGAATGACCACCTTTATAAGTATCTTACCAATAAAGGGAAGGATACAATCGCTCACACTGACCAAAGAAGGAAGGATGTCAGACCCTTAGGCCCACACAAACCACCACAAAACACTAAGATTGTTAGTGTGATCACAGATGGTTTAGAAAGTAGTGAAGTCTAAATCTCCTAAGCAAAATGAAAAATCCAAGAAACCTTCAACACGGAGCACCGACTCCATGTGATAGCTAACTTAGCTTCATTTAACCATCCCATTACCTTTGTTGATATGGAGACCATGGAATTAGCCACCCCAAATTATGATGTTGAAGTTGTCAAATTAACCATCACAAACTATCTCACCAAGAACATTGTGATTGACAACAATAGTTTGGTGAACATCTTGTTCCTTACCACCATTAGAGGGATGGAAGTTTCAAAAGAGAAAATATGGAAACAATCGACAATCTTGATTGGGTTCAACAGAGAACAAAAACATGCTATGGATGATGTCTAACTTCCAGTCTTCAACATCATTCTTGGGCGCCCTTAGATCTATGATATGCGAGTTGTACCATTAACTTATCACCGAGTTATATGTTTTCTAACCTAGTTAGGATTTAAAGAAATCACAAAATTCTAGAGGCTTATCCACACATGTTACCAAAGCACAATAAAAGTAAAGCCACAACTTTTATATCAATTACAATCTCATTTACCATTACCTTGGATTGAGGAGCCATCATTCAAGTAACTCAACGAGGTATAATTCAATCTCAAGGCACTAGAGTTAAGGATCATGATCATTTTGGACCTCAACCCTAAACTATGAGAGTTTTTGATAGTTTATTAGACAATAATAGGATTGTTTTACCTAGTTTCATGTGGACATGGTGGGAACCGACTAAGAAATTTGTACTCATAAGCTCCAAGTTAACCCCAAACACCCACCAGTCAAGTCAAGGTGGAGGAAATTTTGCCTAAAACACAAATGAGTAATTAACTATGAAATATAAAAGCTTATTAACATTGAATTCATTAGTGAATTCCATTATGTGTACTATCTAGCTAAAGTGGTCACGGTAAAATGGGGGGAATGGAGGGTGTGTTGAATTTTTTTTATGTCACCAAGGTCTTCTTAAAGGATTCCTCACTAATTCCCTACATCAGTAAGATAGTAGATGCTATTGTTGGCATGAACTACTTAATTTTATGGTAATCTTATCTGAATATAAATATATCCTTATGCACCCTTAAGTCAAGGAGAAAACCTCATTAATTATGGAACAGGGAAATTTTTATTACAAGGTCATGTCATTCGGTCTTAAAAATGTTAGAGCCATATACTAAAGGTTGATGAAATGCATGTTCAAGAAGATGATATGCATCTTCATGGAGGCCTATATCGATGATATGCTTGTCAAGTCCTTAAAGGACAACTAGCACCTTGACCACCTAAGATAATACTTCTAGGTACTTCAGTAATACCACATAAGGTTTAAAACAACAAAATGTTCCTTGGGCATATTGTTGGGAAATTTCCTCGAGTATCTAGCTACCACAAAGTAGATAGAGGCCAACCTCGACCAAACACTTGCCATTCTCAACTTTTGATCTCTTGTGTCTGTAAAAGACTTTCAATGGCTCGCCAGAAAAATTACCGTACTTGGCCAATTTATTTCCATATCTTTTGAATGATGTTGATTGTTATTTGATGCTCTGAGGAAGAAAAAAAACTTCAAGTGGACCATGGATTCCAAGGAAACTTTGAACTAAATTATTTAGAACAATACTAATTACAAGTAGTTAGAGAAGATAGCCTTATATCTCATTGTAACAACTTGAAAACTCAGTCCAGAATTTTAATGGAAGCTAGTTATGGAAGTCACTGGCTATTCTCTTCGCAACGTATGGAAAAAGATAAACCTCTCTAGAATATTAGTTAAGTGGGCCATCAAACGCGATGAGCACAATGCCACCTACCAACCACAAACCGTCATCAAGTCTCAGGTATTAACCAAATTTGTTATAGATTTTACTCCTAAAACTTCTCCCTCAGCTGTGCATGAACTCCTCTCCATCGAAGCTCATGCCTCCACAAGATGAGTGTTGTTTGTGGAAGGGTCCAACAATATTAAAGGATAGATTATATACATTTTCATTAATATTTGTTTAAAATTGCAACATAGTATAAATGCCGTGAAAAAAAAACGTGTATCATGTTTCTGATGTGTTAGGGTAGTTTGATATATGTACTTGATACTGGTTATACTGATGGTATACTTGAATCAATCCAATATGGCAAACCCATCTTTTTTTTAGGAAGTCGATAACCTTGTGTAGATATTGGTGATGACGAGTGCGGTGGTTGTTTGATGGGGTTTTTGTGAATGTTTTTGTTTTTGTTTTGGATATTATAAACCCTTAGGTCAATTCCTTATATTCCTATATTATATTTTTATATGGTATTTGTAAATTATATTTTGTGGTACACTTGAGCTATATAACTTTACCTAATGTTTATGATATTCCATTTGATGCTTCTTAGTGGATGATGCTTAACTAAAGCTAGTTGGGTGGTGACATCCTTAATATTTTTGCTTTACCTTCCATAACGAAATAATTTGAACTAACTTTTTTTAGTAGTAAAAGTTTGGGTGCTACAACATATTTAAATTTACTAATTAATTATTATACTGTAAAATTGAAGAAATAATTTAGTTTCCCTAATGGTGCAATTTAAAGGGTAAGAATTAATAGTTTCAATAATGTATAATTTGCAAATATTTGTTACATATCTTCATGAATCGTTTATATTTTATATTATTTTATTTATTATAGGAAAATTTCATGTTTTCTTATTTCTTTTTTTATAAATATTTAATTATTATTAGATTTTTGGAAGTATTTTTTGGATGTAATGTAATTTAATACTTAGACCCTATCATTATAACATGATACTCTATCTCACAAGTGCAATGCACGAGATTGCAATACAATTTAAAAATAATAAGATAAATAATATAGAATTGATCTTAAACACGAAATTAACTATTTAATAAGAAAATATAATTAAATAGATAATAAACAACAAATGGGTATGTAAAAGAAATATGACTAAATATAACATGATAATTTGTTGACATATAACTATAAATAACAAATCTATTGATTTTTTCCTTCTAATTATAACAATATATGTGTACAATAATATAATATTGTACATCATAAATTGATCAAAAAATCAAAACTTTAACATAAATTATTTGTTTATGCTTTTGTTATGTATGTAGTTATTATCAGTTTATTTTTACTTGTAATTGATTGACTCTTATTTTCAACTGCTACAACTACATTCACGTCACGTTTATTTAGTTCCCTTAACAAATGACAAATGAGAAATTTAATCACCCACTAATAATATTTGTATGTAACGACAATATCATATTCATTCAACTTTCTTTGCCAATAATTTAATTAGTTATAAAGTGTTTCTATATTTAGTTAAATGAATTACTATATACATTGAATACTTGGAGTTCAATTATATTCGAACATCTGAATTGGTGTTAATATAGAGCTACAACTTGTAGACCATAAATTGCTCATTAATTAATGAAGAACATAATTATGATCTCATGGGTAAAGATAAAACAATTTGATTTGCCAATTAAATTAGATTGGCTTAAATTGGATACATTTATTGCCATCCAACCATATAATTATTATCTAATGTTTATTTATTTGTGATTTGATTGAGATTTTTAAAGATTAGATAAATTACTTGTGTTCTAATTTGGAGAATTAGGATACTCGTGAATAGACGGTTAGGAACGGACCGTTCCTCTCTCCTAAGAACTTCTTGAGTTTTGAAGGAGAGATTCCACCATGGTTGGATGAGGTCGACCGCAAAAACATTAGAAAATTGGAGCAATGAACTCAGCGAATCGAGCTGAATCCATAGATGGTTTAAATGAGGCAAATGGCTCACAAACCGAATACTTGAAGAATAACTTGTAATCGCCATCGCATATCCATTTTGGGGATTTCTTACCCTCGACATTTGGTAATGCGCGTAAAGATTCTCAATCAAAATCTGCCTTGAAATTGGGCCCTGACCCTGCTGAATTGATTGCCCAAATCCATGAGACATAAATTCAAATCCCCCTATTGTGGTAGATAAGAACAGGACGAATTCTAATACTTCATGGGTAATGAAATTGAAGTCTGATAATAACTCCGGCATGAATCTAGATTTCCATCCTAATAATAATTCGGATGGTGTGGTCAAAATTATGATGGAGGATATTACAGAGGAAATTGAATACTAGGAGAACACATTGGTTGGGTATGTTTTAGGAGGAAAGATAAATATTCAGCAGATTTAGGCTTATGTGGAAAATAATTGGAATCATGTTGCCAAACCAAAAGTGCTGCATTACAAAAGGAGTTGGTATTACTTTCGATTTGAGAATGTAGAGGATAGAGATAAAATTCTGAGAGGAGGACCATGGAATCTTGGCTCAAAGAGTCTCATTCTAAAAAAATGGGCACTTGGTTTCAATTGTGAAATTGAGGACAATAGTATAGTGCCTGTCTAGGTTCTTCTACCAGAGTTGGAGCCATGCTTTTGGTCGAACAAGGCCTTAAGTAAAATAACTAGTCAATTGGGCACCCCATTGCAAACAAAATTACCACAACAAAAGAAAAAATTGCACTTGCTAGAGTATAAGTGGAGATAGATGTGTCAAAACCCCTTATTAAGGAAATCATAGTGAAGACTCCTTTCTCAAGTACCAAAATTCAGAAAGTCATTTATGAATGGGTACCCTTCTATTGCCATACTTGCAAAAGATTGGGTCATGAGGAAAAAGGCTATATGACTAAAAAAATTTGGAGACCAAAACACGTAAAGGAGAATCCTTCTTCTCCTCAAGACAGTGAACAGGAAAAAAAGGATGATGATATCAAAGAGTCAACTCTAGTTCTAAATGGGGAAAACTCAGGAAATTAGGAGAAAATGAATGGCAAACTCAAGTGGTGTTGTGTTCTTAGAGCCTGGGATCTCTGATCATTCTTCAATAAGAGTCAGTCTCAGAGGTGAGATTGTAGGTCCAAGGCCATTCAGATTCTTGAATTATTAGCTTCAGGACAACAGAGCTTATTCCCTATTTCACCAAGCCTGGTCTCAATCTTTCTAGGGATGCCCAATGTACAAGATAGTCTACAAATTGAAGTTTCTGAGGAACCTGCTTATGGACTTCCACAGGAAAAATTACTCCAATGTAGAAGAGAGAGTCCACTAGAGTTGTGAGGAGTGGATTGAAGTTCAACATCAATTAATGCAGGGGGAGAGGGATCAGCCAAAGATTGAAAAAGAAAGGGAATTTAAACAACATTACCTACAACTGAAGTAGGCTGAACCGAGTGCCCATTATCAAAGAGCTAAGGCTTTCCATATCCAAAAGAGTGATGAAAATTCTGCTTATTTCCACCACAAAGTAAAGGAAAGGAAGATTATTCATAGAGTGGGGGCAATAAAAGACCAAGAGGGAGTCCTAAGAGAGGGGTATCATGAAGTTGCAAAGGCTTTTGTGGACTATTGCACTACTTTAATGGGAACATACAACACTATGGATGTTTTCCAAAAAGAGTTGTATGAGGAAGGGCCACATCTTTCCCCCAATGTGTATTATCAACTTATTGGTCTAGTAAACAATGAGGGAATCAAGAGTGTCCTCTTCTCCATTCATGATGATAAAAGTCCAGGGCCTGATGGATACACATCAGCATTTTTTAAGAAGAATTGGAGCTTGGTGGGTGCAGAGGTATATGAAGCTATTGTTGATTTTTTTACACAGGGAAAATTATGAAACAAATAAACTCCACCTATATTTCTATCATCCCAAAGATAGAGATTCCTTCTAATGTTACAGAATTTCAACCTATAGCTTGTTGTTCTGTTCTTTACAAGACCATCACAAAAATCGTGGCAAATTGTATAAAACCTCTTATGACCACCCTGATTGGTAAGGAGCAAGCTGCATTTGTCCCCACTAGATGTATATTTGATAATATAATTATGGATCAAGAGCTGGCAAGCCACTATGGAAGGAAGAATATCTCCCCAAGAGCCATTATAAAAGTGGACATTCATAAAACATATGACACTGTTAATTGGAGTTTCTTGAAAAATATTCTGTAGTGTTATGGATTTCTTGAAAAATTTGTTCAATAGATAATGACATGTGTTAGCTCTGCTAGATATTTAATTAATATAAATGGAGAAGTGCATGGTTATTTCAAAGGTGCTAGGGGGTTAGACAAGGAGATCCCCTCTCCCCTATCTCTTTGTGCTGTGTATGGAAGCCCTCTCAAGGCAACTCAGAGATCTAAAGAAGAAAGTAGAGTTTAAAATGCACCCCAAATGTAAAGCTACCAACCTCACTCATTTAACCTTTGTAGATGATCTGCTTATTTTTTCTAGAGGAGACCTCCCCTCTATTCAAGTTGTTATGCAGACCATAGGTGTATTCTCTAAGATTTCAGGACTACAGGCCAATCCACAGAAGACAAAAATTTATTTTGGAGGGTTGGATAGAGAACAGAAGGACTAAATTTTATCTCAGACTGATTTCTGTGAGGGGAATTTACCTTTCAGATATTTAGGCCTACCTTTATGCAGTAAAGGTTTGTCTAATTCCTCTTGTGCTACTCTTATAGATCACATCAGGAGGAAAATATAGGCTTGGGGCTCCCACTACCTTAGCTACGCATGGATATTAGAATTAATAAACTCTGTGATTTTTGGCATGCATAACTTCTGGTGTAGTGTGTTTACTCTTCCTAGGGGAGTCCTCAACCAGACTGACAAGCTGTGCAGAGATTTCTTTTGGAATAATGGTGAAAAAAAGAGATTGCATCCATGCAGTTGGAAGAAAATATACAGACCTAAAGAAGAGGGGGGTATGGGGATAAAAGAAATCCTTTCCTGGAACAAAGCCCTCGTGACTAAGTGGCTGGCTGCACTTGTAAATGTTAAACAGAATGTATGGGTGGAATGGGCTAGTATTTAAAATTTAAAAGGTGCAGATCCTTGGGTAGTGGGAATAAAAGGGAATCTCTCAGGTGGATGGAAGAAACTCTTACAAATCAGAGATAATCTGATACAAGCAGCTGGAAGTATTGATGCAGCAAAAGGTTCGATCCAGAAATGGGGGCAGGGAGAAAAATTTAATGCTAAAGAAGCCTACCAGTTTTTTAAAGGGAAAGAGTCTGTAGTCTATTGGAAGATAACTGTTTGGGATAATTGTTGTGTTCCAAAACATTCTGTCATAACCACTCTGGTTACACAGAATAATTTGCTCACTCAAGATAATTTGTGTAAAAGGGGTTTCCATCTTGCAAATAGGTGTCCTTTGTGTTTGGAAGCTGCAGAAACCAAGAATCACTTGTGGTTTGCCTGTATATACTCCAAAGAGGTTATTAATATCAGTTATGCATGGATGGGGATGCATAGGAGAGTAATGAACCTGACTCATGAACTTATATGGTTCAAAAGACATAATAGAGGAAAGAAGTGGATGAAATGTTGGAGGAGAAGTGGACTAGTAGCAATTATCTATTATATTTGGAGGGAAAGAAATGGAAGACTCTTTCAAGACAAGTGTAGTACGCCTCAACAGCTTCACAGTTTGATCCGGCTTGAGGTGACTTCTAAAGTTCTTGGAAAATTTAGCTCTAATCCAGATTATCAAAGCATTGTACAACATATTCAAAACTAGCTTATGTTTTGTCCTTTATCTTGTGTTTCTATGCTTATTTTGATGTTGAGGGTGTATAGAATTCCTATGTTTTGATGAATAAAATAAGTAGACTGATTTCTTCAAAAATTTTTTTTGGAGAATTAGATATCCAAATTTTTTTATAGAATATTTGTTCATCTGGATTAACTATATATTCAAAACATCAAACTTAGATCATGTTCTTTAGAGCTTATTGTTACAGTTTGTCATATTAGATTATATCAACACCAACTGGATCAAACTAATACCAATAATATTATATTAGTGCAATATATTAATTAATAATTTTAATGTAATAATATAAAATTTTAACAAGATATTTAAAAGAAACAACAATAATATTTATTTATTTGTTATTATAATGATAATAATTAATTTATTAATATTAATATCAATATTAATTAAATATATTCATAAATGGAATTTATTTCTATTGTAATGATCATAATATTTATCATAATTATACTTATTAATATAATAGTATAATTGGTAATATTAAAAACACTAATACTATTATGATAAATATTAGTAAAATTATTATAATCATAATGATTAACATAATTATTATTACAATATAAATTAATATCAATATAATTACTATCATACTTATTAATATTATTGATATTAATAACATTATTAATATTATTAATTATAAGAACTATACTTAATTTAATTATCATACTTATACTTAATGACATAATTATTGTAATTATAATTACTAATATATTTATGATAATTATAATTAATTGTTTTAATAATTACTAATATATTTATGATAATTATAATTACTTATTATTATTACAATTAATAACATTATTATTATTATTGCTATAATTATTAATTTATTCATGATCATAATTTTTATTTTTAGTAACATTATTAATATTAATAATAAGATTAGTATAAGTAGTTATTATTTTAATCATGAATATAATTACTATAAGAGTTAATAATATTATTATAATGATTATCAATATAATTGTTAATAGATTGATTATAATTAATTATTAAAATAATTATTATATTAATTATAAAAAATACTAAATTTATTAATACATTGATAATACTAATAATATTAATTTAATTATTATCATAATTATTATTGTCATCAGTACTATTCAGATTGGATCATCCCCAATTAAATTAAATATTACTAGAGTAGATTAGATTAACAAAAATAAACTCTAAAGTATAAGACCTTACTTTTTTAACCCTTCCTTTCTCTCCCATTTTCATTGGGTTGGGATCCCAACGGTTTACTTGCCCTCACATCTATACTGTTTATTAAGCGAAAGGGTTTTACCACCTTCATAATAAATATCATAGATTAGTATAAAAATAAAAAGGAAAAAAAAACTTCCACCGTAACTTTCTCCTAGTAACTAGTAACTTCTCCGTCCTCTCTACTTTGTCCCCAATTCATAATGATTTAACATAAACAAATAAAAAATAATAATTAGTTACATCTCTCCATTCTCACTCTTCCTATCCCACTTCCCCTTATAATTCGGTAGATTCTAGTTAAATACTCTAAATACTTTAAATTCTACCTATCAAAAGTTATAAAATTAAACTTATTTCTTTATCTGTTTCACTCAATTTATTTTCATTCTATAGTTTTAGACTTTCAATTTTCTCCGTTTTAATAATATTCTTTATTAATTACCAAAACAAATTTTTTATTTTTTTTCAACTCATTACTTATGTAATTTCCTCACTTTTTGCATTCGGATGTAAGAAGTCTATTTAAGTGATGGCATGTGACTCATTTGAACGAGGTGAGAATAAAAAAGGGTTAGCTTTTTATTGTATTCTATTTTTTTTACTCTACAATGATACGTAAAATAAATTTGTATAGCAGTTTATTAATTTTTATGCATGTAGTGATCTTGATATAAATTTAATTATTGTTATTCAACAATAATATGGTTTATAAACGTGATCAGATACAAATTATGGGGTTACTTTTGAAAAAATGGATTTTAATTTTTTTATTATAAAATTTCAAGTTAAAATTATACTATTTAAATATATATTTTAGATAAAAAAATACACATGTATATTTTAAAATAAAATAATTATAATAATTTAGACAACTACATTATAAAAGTCCAACGTTTTGATTTAAATTAAATTCGGAGGCAACGCCTTAAATTGAAAGTATTTTCTTTTGTCAAGCATGAAATCTAATTTGATATAATACCAACGGACGTATTTGACCCTAAGCTAGGTCCACCACTGAGGACGTCAAATTTGTTTAAACGTGATCAGCGTCAGCCACGCATAGGCGAGGCGAGGAGTGGATTTAGGCTTCGACGACATTTACAAACACAATTACAAGCCAGTCACAGTTGGATTTATGCTTACATCAGCAAACGGTGGCCCACAGCACGGCCCATCTTTCATCTTAAGAAAAACCCTAATTTCCACGACAATATTCAACTACACCCGTCCCAAACCAAAAACACTTCGGAAAAATCTTTGTCAAAAAAAAAAAAAAAAAAAATTTGAAAAAGAAAAAGAAAAAGAAAAGAAAAACTCTTGAGGAAAATAAAAGGAGAAGCTGCCACATCATTCAACGATGGATCAACCGTCCACGTATACACGTCCTCAGATCTGTACCGCCCGTGACAGGTAAGAAGGGACAGACTTCGGTCACAAAAAGGACCCAATATCCACCGTCAGATCTTTACTCCAATCTAAAGAGCCGTTCATCTTTTGCCCGGAACTTTCACGGGCAGATCTCGGTTGCCTTTAAGAAGCGATCCCTCCCCACACTTCTTCCTCGCTCTGATAAGATAAAGCTACCTTCATTCCTCTCTCTCGATCCATTCTCCTTTCTCTTTTCTTCCTCCCAAGCTGTCTCAACTCTAGCCGGCGGTAGCTTCTATTCTACCCGGCGACCGGAACGTGAGGAGCGCGTGAGAGGTAGGGGTTATTTAGGTGGAATCGGGGATTTCAGATTACATGTTGGCTATTATACCGCGATTTACATTGGGTACTAGCCACCAGAATCCGGTGTCGTTTCCTTTGCCGGGGTACCGGAGGTGCCGGTCGCACGGTCCATGGCGCCGGCGGTTTTAGCGAGCCGAAATGAACTGAATTGGCCGCATCAAGATAGAGCTAGTTACATGGGAAAAATCCCATTCGCTAACAATAACCCTAACCCTAATTCTTCTCTTTCTCTCTCTAGGAAGCAGCAGCAAAATCATCAGATTCATCCAATTAGCCACCAGAACGGCGATGCCAGACCTGCCGCGTCTGATGACGCCTCCTCCTTTATTCGTAGGCCTATGGATGGGGACGTGATGGATCTTTCTCACTACGTTAGCTTCGACCTTTCCTCTTTTTCGAGGTCGGAGCTGAGGTCGTTGAAGACTCGATTGATGAACGAATTGGAGTGGGTTCGAAGTCTGTCCAATCGAATTGAGTGCGGGGATTTTTCTCATAGAAACGTAACGAAGAGTCCCCCAGTCAATGAGAAGAAACTCTCTGGCACCAAGAGAGGGATGCCTCCTACACCCGCCCTTCCCGTTAAGGAGGCCAAACGCCGGGCTTCGTCAGTCTCTCCGTCTCCATCAGCGTTGCCCAATGTGACTCTGGTAGGTAGTCCTCCATTGATGAAAGCGTGTGCGCAGATCTTGAGTAAGCTGATGAAACCCAAGGATATGTGGATATTCAATGCGCCCGTTGACGCTGCAGCCTGGAAGTTGAACGACTATCACCTTATTATCAAGCATCCGATGGATCTTGGTACAGTAAAGTCGAAGCTCTCTAAGGGTCTGTACCCTTCACCCGATGAATATGCTGCTGATGTTCGATTGACTTTCAGCAATGCTCTCTTGTATAATCCTAAAGGGCATGAGGTTAACACTCAAGCGCAGGTGAAGCTAGATAGATTTGAGGAGTTGTTCGCACCGATTGCCCAGAATTTTGAGATTGAGAAGCAACAACAGCTTGAACAGTATAGATTGGAGCAAGACAAGCAGAATCAGAGGCGGCAGGATAGACGAATTGAACAGCATTTGCAGCAGCAAGGGAAGCGAAATCAACCCCATTTGGCGCACACGAAACGAGATCAGGCGCTCAGGCAGCAGGAGAAGCTTAAGATTCAAGAAAAACCAACGCAGAATGAGGATTTGGTGGTTGAGGAAGTACAGGCCAGCTCCTGGAGTAAAAACCCTTCACCCGATAGGCCAAAACCGCCGGCGGCTCCATCCAAGAAAGCTGATCCTGTGGCTGAATCTACCGTGGATCCGCCCCAGCAACCGGAGGTAGCGCAGCCTCGGCCGAAGGGGACTGTGGGCAGGGCACCAAGTCGACGGCTGCCAAAGCCAAAAGCAAAGGATCCGAACAAGAGAGAAATGACGACAGAGGAGAAGCTTAAATTGGGCGGGAACCTGCAGGAATTACCCGACGAGAAGATGGAACAGGTGGTTGAGATTATTAGAAAGAGGAATGGGCATTTGAATCAAAATGGGGATGAAATTGAGTTGGATATAGAGGCTATGGATACAGAGACACTTTGGGAGCTTGACAGGTTTGTAACTAATCACAAGAAGTTGGAGAGTAAGTTGAAAAGACAAGAGTTGATCAACAATGCGGCCCAAAACTACATGAATCAGGTAAGAATTCTTGTTTCAGAAGTTCAGTTTTTTCTTACGGCATTCAAAAGATGAGTTTGGTCTGTGTTGCTTAGTTCATCATTAGTTTGCTGCATTAGTGAGCTAAACTGTTTGTGTAACACATTATCAGGTTGCTATGAACGAGAGGGGGATGACCGAGGATGGTGGAGGGGGTGGTGGTTTAAAAAAGGCTAAGCGGGGTGAGGCAGGAGATGAAGATGTGGACATTGGGGACGAAATGCCAATGAGACACTTCCCACCTGTAGAGATAGAGAAGGATGAAGATGGTCATGGTGGCGGTGGCGGTGGCGGTGCTATTGCAGCAAGTAGTAGTTCTAGTAGTTCAAGCAGTTCTAGCAGCGATTCTTCTTCATCAAGTGGTATAGAATCTGCCTGACATTGAATTGGAGTTGTATACTGTCTTGTATTAGCAGTGTTCCTGCATTGTTGCAGAAAAGAACATTGGCTAAATTTTCTTGCTTGATTGCAGATTCAGATTCTGGTAGTTCTTCAGGCAGTGATTCTGATGTAGATGATGCCCAATCGCGGGATAACGAGTCTAAGAGCTTTCCGGTCACTTAGCTTGGGGAAATTCATTTCTTTGGTCGGTTGGAAGTAATTTGTTAAGCTCTTGGGAAAGAGGAAGAAGAAGGTACTTGAATTGTTTGTTGCTGTTGTTAGTGCCAGCACGGTCAACACTACTCTTTGTTACCCAAATTTGCTTAGTAGACCAATGGGGTTGGAATTCTGTACAGGGTTGGGCAGGGCAGGGCAGGCCATAATTCTAATTTCTTAACCTGGGAGTATTTGTAATGTTTGCTCTTTTTTTTTTCGTTTTTTTTTCTCAACCTGGGTTGTGGTTGTAGTGTCTTAGTTAGAAAAGGAGAAACTGGGGGCGTTCCGTCTTAATAGATGGAAGCCGTGGAGGTGGGCGAGTGTGCATACTGAAATGTAAAGAGAAAGGGTGGTTGACAGGAAGATAGTTGAGAGAAAAATGTAGGGGTTAGGAAGGGTGTAGGCCAGAGATGTTAGGAAAGATGTAGTTTATCAAAGTGAAGAAGTAAAAATGAAGGTAGAGGCTTCGATTTTATTACTCTTTGTGTTTCTCTAATTCTTTTTTGTTTGGGTACTTTAGTCTTTGGACTCCCAAATTTATCATAAAGCTAAGTGAGAAGATAAAAAAGTTGAGATACTTTTGTACACATGTGAAGCACCCTTTTTCTTTCGGCTCAAGATACACAACACAAGTTTTACTATTGAAAGAGAACTTTTGATTTTTCGTCCATGATATAAAATATGCATTTCCCTGTCACCGTGACGACGACAATCTACAAAAAATGATGGGGTGGGTGGGTGGCGCAAGGTAACGTTGGAGACGAGGAAAGTAAAGAAATAGTATTATTCCAGTCGCACTAATCCAACGGCATTGGATGCAAGTTATGCGACATATAGAACGCGTCTCCGGAAGGCATTTAATTCTTACAGGTCTTGGTAGGTTAGTTGGAAGGAGGAAATCATGATTCCTCGATCCCTCCTGGGCTGAAAATGGACGGGGATACATGGGATGGGTTAGCCTCCTAATTTCGTGAGTGTCTGGCTACGGGAAGGACCATGAAAGCCTCTCTGTGGAGTATGTTGACTTATTGTTTGGTTGCAAACGGCCTGTTAACTTTGTCGGCTCTTCGGTGGAAACAAGGCTCTCGATTGGAATCTTGATTTGTGAATTTCTGGCCACGGAAGGGGGGTTTGTGGAGAGATTGTTTGACACTGTTGGTTGGGCCGATGCTAGCTCTTAATTTCCTGCCCCAACCAATGATAGTTCGGAGTTTCTAAATGAAAATTCACCTTGAGGTAAATTCGCCTTAATATGCGTTCAACCTGAATTGTGTGGTGGTCACTGGCCGGTGTTACCGGCGCTGGATGTGCAAGGACCCTCCTTTCGTGGATTAATGCCATTTGTGACTTTGAGTTTAAGTCGAAAGGTATAAGGCAGAAATCTGTTTTACTTTAATTTCTTCTACCAGCAAGCGACTCACAGATGTGGAGAAGCAAATTATCGCCTGCACCTGCAGAAGAAGGGTGGCGCTGTCTACGTATTGTATTTAATCGGGTTGTTGAAGTGGAAGTAGGGAAGAGGAAGGGTACTACTACGTCTCCAAACTCCCAATGCTTCATTCTATCATTACCCAACAA
Organism: Tamarix austromongolica; assembly: GCA_039764185.1. Taxonomy (NCBI): domain Eukaryota; kingdom Viridiplantae; phylum Streptophyta; class Magnoliopsida; order Caryophyllales; family Tamaricaceae; genus Tamarix; species Tamarix austromongolica. Next base: position 17,332,982 of record CM077811.1, read on the forward strand.
CCGGCACCGTCAAGCTTGGGACAGCTAAAATGCATCTGATTCGTGTATCAATCCCCCCCTCCTCCGGGTGTTCTTGTGCGACCTCAATCATTATCTATTTTACTATGTATCATTCATTGCCCGGGAAAAAGAAGCGGGAAGATGGAAAACTGAGGAGAATACCGACAGCCGCTGCACCGACGGTCATTTGTAAATTGTTAGAGCCCTACCGAAAACGATAGAGAGAGAAAAGGAAAAAGTAATAATTTTTAAATTTATAAAAAAATATATTTACATATAATTTGAATAAGTAATAATAATATAATAGCAGAAACGTGAAATTATTTCTGGAGCAAAAATAACTGATTAATTAAAATATTCATACATGATTGTCCCGGGAGTCGGGACCGGACGGTTTCAGCTTTTCATTGTCACTATCAATCAACGTAAGCTTTTGGCGGAGAGTAAAACTAAAAATCCGATGTTTCATGTATAAAGATGTTGATTAATTGGATCCGATGCAAATTTCTTCTCTAAGATTGGCAAAGTTTTCTGCCACGTGGATAATGGGTGCTTAAATTTTGTTTGGTAAATAATTTGCTGAGATTAATACAAATAAAACTTAATTTTTTAAAGCATTTTTATGAATACAATGGACCATTTCTCAAACTAATAGATAGATAGATACCATACCACACACCCACTACTAATAAAGCCCCCCCACCCCCAAATAATAAATACAAATTAAAAAAAAATCAAGATTAGGTATGTATAATTTTCTAGTGTAGTATAAATTAGAGTGGGGGTATCTTATGCGTTTCATTAAAATACAGGGGTATTTTGTGCAATATTCCAAATAATATATTTTTTTATTCAGAAATAAAAAAAATCCAAACTATATAATATATGCACATCTCTCTACTCCCCTCCCAACTCTTTAGTTATTTGTATGATTTAAGCATCATAGATCAACATTGTGTGCATCTATTTGGTGTTACATATATATATATATATATAGAATTTGTGGTGTTTTAAATGGAAAAGATGTTGAGAAAACATCAAAGCATATTTAAGATATACTTATGCAAATGAAGGTTGAAAATCGGGAAAAAAAGGTTGAAAATGTTTCAAACTAGAATTTTAAAGTAGAGAGTTCAATCCTCTACTTCCATTCAAAAATTGGTAAAGGAGGTTTAAAATGTTTCAAAATGATATTTGAAATCATCTAATTCCATTTTAAAATAGGGGGAGGAGGTTAGAAATGTTTCAAATTGATATTTGAATGTAGAGAGCGCAATCCTCTACTTTCCTTTGAAAATCAAGGAAGGAGGTTAAAAAGGTTTCAAATTTTCAAATTGGTATTGGAAAGTATTATAAAAGTATTCATGTACTTTCCCTTAAAAAAATTAGAGAAGGAGGTTGAAAATGTTTCAAATTGGTATTTGAAACCAGTGAGAACAATACTATACTTCCCTTTGAAAATTAGGGAATGAGGTAATCAGCCATAGTCTATGGTGTTTATAATTATGGACACTTTAATATGCTTTTATTTTTGGGACACAATTCAATGTGGCAATTTTGCTCTGGGCACTCCACTCCCCTATATTTTTTAGAGGAGTTAGTTATGCATAATGTCAAGTGACGATAATGTCGAGTGCAATACTTGAAAATTATGTTGCTTAAGAGGTATTTTATTCTGTTATCTTATTAAGCTTATAAGGCCTTTGGGTGTGAAAGTTAGTCTAGATTTTGATTAGGCTTGCTACCTAGCATTTTGAAAATCTTGAAAGTGAAATGCTTGTATTGTTAAATGAATTAGAAATAAGGTGCTTAGATTATCGAGTGTACGGGGTAGCTTGATCGTTCCAATTGACAATGCTAGTTAGATGATCATGTTAATGACATTAAAGTTGGCCATATCTCGTATAAAGGGAGATTTACCACAAAACCTTGTGCACATAGATGTAAGTATTGATCTAATGTATTTGAAATTATCTTTCATTTGTCATTCCCATTCCTTCCCAAAGAGTCCCCTAATCCTATAAACAAAGGGGTGCTCTAGTGCATGGATTAATATCACAAACTTGGTCTTTACACATATAAAAAGAGAACCCTACATTTGTAAATATAATTCATCAGTAATCGACTAGAATCATTGTGAAGAGGCTATGAGCTAATCCTGGCTCGACAACCCTTATACCATTAAGTTCTAATGAATAGGAGATCCTTTAATACCTAGTTATGATAAAACAAATATTTTCTATTTTTTTTACCTTGTTTTTCCTTCATTTTTGTAGTTTTTTTTAGCATCTTGTTTGTGTTACTACTTTTTTGGTAATTATTTTTCAGATAATTGCTCATAAACACACACATCCAAGGAAGTGGTGCATGGAATTAGGTAAAAAAATAAAATATAAAAGTCATTGAATGAAGGTAATCAACCCAAAATGATATTAGAGAAGTCAAGAAAGTCAAATAGCTGAAAAGAGGAGAAAAGAAATCAAGCGGAGGAAGAAAATGGTGTTGCATTGCTGCAGCACAACCAACAGCACAACCGTGCAACTCTTAATCATCAGCTTGCGAAAGAATAAAAGTTACACAACCAACTAGTGCAGCATTGCACAACCGTGTAACTATCGAACAAACATGTCGTAGCCAAAAAAATTGCACAACCTTAGCACGCCCTCAGCAAAGCCATGCTTGCACATGTTTGCCGCAAGAAGAAAAGTTGCACATCCTGCTAATACAGCCTTGCACGATTGTGCAACTGACAGTTACTATTCTGCAGGTCTTTCTTTCACATTTTTTGCCACTCTATTTTGCTTCGACATTGAGGGGGGAATAAAAAGGAAGGATGCATGTCAGATTATGGGGGTTGGAGACTTGATATTTTCTCCATTATTCATAATCAAAACAACTCCTTGTAATTTATTTTGAATTCATATGCAAATTTTGTTCTTCAAACTAAGAGCAGACAGGTGTGTTTCCAACTCTACTGATAATCTAGTTTTATCTTCAATCTATGACTTGATCTATCCATTTCTATTATTTACCATATCTGCAATATGTATGTTTTTTATGTTTATTTTCTGCATTTGTTTCAAATCTTGAGTGATTAATTTATTTTCCTAGGATTGAACTAGGTTCTATTTGGTATGAATATGATGAGTTAAATTATATGTTGCATGTATGGTTCATATATGTTGTTTCGTATGTTAGAAATTATTGTTATGAGTTGGGTTTGATAAAATCTCATTTATATAGATGTTGACTATAACTAAAAGGTTGAAATCAATGTTGGAAATTAATATTTGAACATGAATTCAAATGATCATGAAAATAGGCGTTTCATTCTTAGGGTTGGTGTTATTTAATGGATTTAATCTAATTTATTAGTCACAAAAGTAGTTAATGAATTATATTATGTACATTCCTGGACCTTGAAAGAGGCTAGTGAATCATATTAGACCAATTGTTCACAACAATTTTGAACTATAATATGACCTATTTTTAATTCACTATTGAATACCAAAAATGAGACCGAAATTCAATCCTAGACTTTATATCCATCGTTTTAGAATCTATAGTTTGTTAGTCATTTAATTATTTGTTTCCATTTTCTCATCCCAAAGCAATCTAGATAGATAAAATAATAAAAATTAGTATTCCATTGTGATGTCTCGGTGGATACAACTTTGACACACTATAAAGAAGCCATGCACTTGCGGATTAGCCACCATTAAGTTTTTGGTGGTGTTGTTGGGGAATTCGGCCCATTGATATTGATTCTTTTATTATTTAGCTAGACTAGACTTTTATTTTTCCCGTATACTTTCCTTTTTTTTTAACTTGTACTCATCTAATACTGTCTCTAGTGGTTCTTTGGCATAGTGCATTTGTACTTTATCAAGGAATTGGAAGCCAATAGTCACGTACTATTGTTTGGCTCGGTTAGACACACAGTTAGATATTTTATCTCAGAAAATAGATAACTTGATCATTCTAGACCATTAGGTGCTATTATTGTGGGGGACCTCATGGTAGTACAAATTATCAAGTAGGTAATCTATTATGTCATCTATATGAACAAGCTAACTATGAGCGGAACTTTGATAGGCACACTAATTTGTACTCGAATTTCTACTACCATGCATGGTGTGATTATCTTGCCTATTCATGGTGGAATAAAAATCCTATTCCAAACCAGTATCCAACATGGTAGCCACTCCAAGAGTTCGAAGTTTAAGCTTCAGTTCAAGAAAGCCTAATTTGGTAGAGATTGTGTCTAAGTTCATTGATGAAATTGTGGCCAATCTTCAAGGGCAAGCATCATGGATGAAGGATCCAGAGGCATTGTTCAAGAACTTGGGTTTGAGAACAAGGATGTTGACCAACATGTCAGCTACTAAAGATCAAGAAATATTGCCTAGGTATATAGAGACAAATCTAAAATAGGATGCTATGGTAGTTACCTTGAGCAATGGCAAGGATATTCCAAATTTATCATCCACAAGATTAGAGAAGAATGACAAGGATAAAGCAAGTGACGATCAAGCCAATTAAGTAACTAAACTTCAAGAGGAGGAAGATCCTCTAATGCATTCACCTCAACCTCAAAAAGAAGAGAATTTGGAGTATGGTATTGATACCTTCTTTTTTTAAGGAAGCAAAATATCAACAGGTACAACTTGAGACTCCTTCGATTCTCAAGTATGAGCTTCATGCACCTAACTCTACTTATGTTATGATTGTTAGTGTTAATCTAAATGTATCTGAAATGAGTACATTACTTAGGATATTTAGATTATATTAACAAGTCATAGGGTATAAATTTTTTTATGAGCTTGATAAGTTGATGTTGTACTTTTACGAAAATTATAATGCCTATAAAAAGGAAAATAAATATTGGAGTAAAACGTTTTTTCATGTACAAGAGTGTTATGTGGTATATATGGTATACATATTACATTCTTATTTGAAGCTCTTTTAGGTGAATGTCCAATGCTTGAAGTGTTGTGATGATGTCACTGTTTCAAAGTTTAAGACCGCCATCGTAGTGTGTTAGTTTTATCATTTATGTTGTCTTTATTTACCTTATTTTCATCTAGTGTGATGTGCATTTATTTTCCTTCCTTTCTTTCTTTCTTTCTTTTGTTTTTATTTTTTCCATTTTCTATTTTTAGTGTGTTCTTTTCTTTTATTTTCTTTTTGTTTGCGTACTTCTAATTAATTTTCCTTTTCATTTTATTTTTTATAAAATATAATTTTTTTGGGAAATGATAAGTTAATGAGTGAAAGTTTGATAGAATTTTCTACATAGCTTGATCATACACTAGTGAGACCTATAGATTATGAGCAAATATAACGAAAAAGGTTTTTAAATGCTTTAAGCCTAAACTCTATGATTGATAGACTATCAAACCACTTATTATTTTAACACTCTAGAGGTTCATCTTTGTTCATTTACCCATCTAGATTGAAACGTAGGAATTAGAGTTAGTAGAAAAATAACATGTGAAATCTTGAGCCTTATAGACTGTCAATTATTTTTATAGTCTTATCAATTCTTGATTTTGTGTATTCTCCCCTAATGTGTAAAACTAGAACTTGCATGAATTCTCTTCAAGGCCACATATGACTTATGCAGGCATTAAAATGATTAAGGAACATGTTTTCTTTTCTTAGATACATTAGCCAAATTACCTACCAAATAACATTTATTTCCTTTACTTAACCTCTTTGGGCCTAAAATATAATTCTTCAATAAAAAACCTACATTGGCGGCCATAATTTTGAGTTATTACCTTGCCCTTGTTTAAAAACTAGGTAGCGATAACCTTTGAATAGATTTGAATGTAGGAATGCTAAGGATAAGCATAGGAGTGTCATAAACAAGAGTTTGGTAGATTTTGTGTTGAGATAATGACCAAAATGTAGCTTCATCCTCTTTATTATCTTACTCTATCTTTCATTAATACAAAAAAAAGAGAAAAAAAAGGAAATATGAGAGAGAGAGAGAGAGAGAGAGAGAGAGAGAGAGAGAGAGAAGAATAAAAATGTTGAAGTTGGGATGTGGGTAAGTTAATATTATGATTCTGATGGGTAGGGATGAATTGATGGCAAAGACCTTGGTTGGTATTTTGGAGTATGATGATATATTGTTAATCTCAGATTTTGGGAAATATTTTTATTGCTATCGCTACACTTGTTTTGGGCTTTTAACTACAATCATAGACTTGTCCTACCCTCTACTCTAGCCCCGTTATACCTTTAATAAGACCTTATAATTTTTGTGTTACATAATGTATTTGAGTGGTGGAGAATGACAATACGCGCAAGCTTACGATCAATCACAATTGGCAAAGAGAATTTTAAGAGAAATAAAAACATGCATGAGCATATATTATTTACACTTACCTAAAGCGAGGAAGTCTAATTCTCTATTAAACCCTTGTCTCTTAAGGATGAGTATCTACACAATCAAAAACCTTCTTAGAGTATCATCCTAATACTGATTTGGGAGTCAGGACTGAGTATTCACAACTTTATGTACATTTTCTTACTATTAACACTTATAATACAGGTTAATCTAGCAATTGTTTGTCTTGCTCATATAGTATGTTCTATCATCTAAAGCTTTGATCTCGTTCCCCTCTATCTATCTATTCCTTTTTGTTGTTTGGAGTTTTTCTTGAGGACAAGTAAAGATTAAGTATAGGGGATTCGATAAACCAAATATTTTCCATATTTTTACCCTACTTTGCCTTCATTTTTATAGTTTTGTTTAGCATTTCGTTTCTGTTATTTCTCTCTTGGTAATTTTTTTCCAGAAAATTGCACATAAACAAATAAATCTAAGGATTGGTGCGTGGAATTAGGGAAAAAATCAAATATGAAAGGCATTGAATGAAGATAATCAACCCCACATGATATTGGAGAAGTCAAGAAAGTCAAAGAGCTGAAAATAGGAGCAAAGGAATTAAGAGGACAAAGAAATGGTTTTTGCATAGCTGCAACACAACTAGCTGCACATCCGTACAACTCTTAATTACACATCCATGCAACTATCAAACAAACAGGACGCATACAAAACCTTTGCGCAACCTCAGCACACCCTCAGCACAACCATGTTTGTACATGTTTGTTGAGAGAAGAAAAGTTGCACGATCAGCCAGTTCAGCCTTGCACTACCGCGCAGTTGATAGTTACCACTCTGCACGTCTTTCTTCCACGTTGTTTGCCACTCTGGTTTGCTTCGACATTGAGTGGGGAATAAAAAGGAAGGAGGGAAAATAGATTATAGGGGTTAGAGACTTTATATTTTCTCCATTATTCCTAAGTAAAAAAAAACTTGTAATTTATTTTGAAATCATATGCAATTTTTTCTCTTCAAACTAAGAATAGACAAGTGTGTATCTCAACTTTGCTTATAATCTAGTTTTATCTTCAATTTATGGTTTGATCTATCCATTCTCTTTTCCATTATTTACCGTATCTACAATATGTATGTCATTTATATTTATTTGTTGCATTTCTTTCAAATCATAAGTAAGTAATTTCTTTTTCTAGGATTGAATTAGGTTATATTTTGTATGAATATGATGAGTTAAATTATATGTTGTATGTATGGTTCATATATGTTGTTTCATATCTTAGGAATTGTTGTTATGACGAGTTTGATAAAATTTTATTTATATAGATGTTGACTATAATTGAAAGGTTGAAATCACTATCAGAAATTAATATACAAACATGAATTCAAATGTTCGCAAAAGTAGATGTTTGATTATTAGGGAGTATTGAATCAGTGGTATTTAATGGATTTAATCTAATTTATTAGTCACGAAAGTATTCAATAGATTAAATTAGGTATGTTCCTAGACATTGAAAGAGGCTAGTGAATCACATTAGACTGATTGTTCACATCAATTTTGAACTATACTAGGGCATATTGTTAATTCACTATTGAATACCAAAAGCGAGACTGAAGTTCAATCATAGGCTTTATATCCATCATTTTAGAATCTATAATTTGTTAGTAATTTCATTATTTGCTTCCATTTTCTCACCCATAACTATCTAGATAGCTAAACTAATAAAAATCAATAATCAATTGTGAAGTCCCTGTGGATATAATATTGACATGATATAACGAAGCTGTACACTTGTGGATTAGCAACCATCAAGTAGGCAGTGCTAGGGGTAACACCTTTTAGGGAGTATAGGTAGAAAAACTCTAGGTATTACTCCCGTAACCTAGGGCAATTGGGAATGTGCAACTTCTAAGATTACGTATGTTTTGGATGTTTTACTAGAACTTATCAACAATGCTTATATGGGTAAATCTCTTGTATTTCAGACCATTGAGTAAAAAAAAATTGCTTGTGCTCTTCTTTTTTGATTTATATCCTAAGAGTATTGGTTTTTAGTCAATTGCTTGTGGTTTTTGCCTTATATGCTCTTCACGATAACATCATTTTAACTATTGAAGTGAAGTGCCTCTAGCACAAACAGACGAACAAAGAGGTCATACTTTCTATGTCTAAAGAGGAGATTAACTTTCTTGAATATATCCAACATAAGAGAGTTGTAGATTTGTTCAGTGATCATCCGCAAATTATGGAGCTAAAGGAAGAAGAGTTGATCAAGCTTCAAGAGTTAGGAGAGTAATTCTCCTTACTGGAGTTGAAGTGCACCCAAATTTTCATGGAGTCTGTTGGAGGCTTGTGCAACCATTCACTAGTTCCATATCTGATCAGGGATATTAAAGCCTCTGGCTTTGATGGAGGGAAAGGCGACGAGGGGTTACAATTTTTAGATGATCTGGTTATAGTGCTAGCTACCTCATCCTATGAGTTTGGTAGTGTAGAGGAGTCCCAAAATACTCTCCCTTTTCCAACTTTTGAGGCTTATTAGTTACCCCTAGCTTCCTCTACTCCAATATGTGACTCCCTCCTTCTATTCCTTCGAATGGGGGATAAAAATTTTATGCAGTCTCCATGTCAAGTTACCTATTGCTTCTTGAGTTGGCACACCTTCAAGTTTAGTGCAACATATTATTATTCTGTGATGTATGCTCAAGTTTGCTGCACACTTTTTGTATAAACGTGTCTTGATCAACACTACAACTTACATTTCCTAATGTAGTATCTTTATTGAGTTTCTATTTTAATGATACTAAATAAAAATATTTCTCTTTATGTTCCATGAGTTGACTTGTTATAGGTCTGAGATTGTTTGAGGAACAAGTTCAGAACACCCTATAGAGGAACATCAGAGGGAGTTCTAGAATGTATGAAGATCATAAACCTTGAATGAGTATTTAGACCGTGTATCTTTGTGTAAGAAAGTATGGTTCTTATGAAATTAATTTGAGTATCATAATTCAAAATTTTTCCTAAAAGCTCTTTATATTTATTTTTTTAGAGGAAACTCGTGATGAGTTCCATGCTAAGTTTCTTACAATAACAGACATTATCTGAAAAGTTAGAATAGTGTTTTGTGTCATTTTTAAAATTGGTTTGTCTAATATTTTTTGGATAATATCTTGAGAAAAAAAAACTTTCCTTGTTTTTTGAATGATAATTAATCAATAGATTTTGATAAATATCAATATATTATACTAAGCATAATATTTCCTATGAGAAAGATATTGTAGTGGGATTTTATACTAATTATGAATAATATTTTTCTCAGAGTCAATTGGATTATCTTTTTACTATTTATGTCTATATTCTCAAGGGGTTTTATGGCTTAGATATTTTGGAATGTAAACCTTTGAATGATTTAGTCATTTTTAACGAATTATTTTTACTTGTTAAACTACTTTTTCCCACGGTAATTTAGAGAAATATTTTTCTTATTTTAATACCAAAGAGAAACATCAATCAATATTGATCGGCTGTAATTTTTTTTAAAGTATTAGGTTTAAGATAAAAGACAAGTTTTTTACCAAAAAAAACTTCCACAGAAAAGTTGATTTAAAAAGGAAACTATTTTTTTAAACTAAAAATAGAAATTTGATTATTTTATTTCTAATTTAATTCCTATCTATATTTAGTTGAGTTTTAATCATTTACTGATTATATGGAAGAGATTATTCTAGGAAAATTTAAGAGTTTAAGCTTGTGCGTAGCATATTAGAGTTACGGTGAAGTTTGGGCATCTAGAGTTAGGTGTGTGTTTGGTAATTTGGAGTAGGATTGTGCATGATTGAGAGTTCAAATAAAGTGTAATTTTTTATTTAACTTATTGTGGTAAATAAAAAGGATAGAATTAGGACTATGGGTGTACGCTACTTAAGAAAAGAATATCTCTTAAGTAGAATAACCATATAATACTTTGCATCGATCTCTTTACTGAATTATGCTTCAATGTACCATATAGAGAATACTACAAGGAACGTAAAAATTAAGTTCAAAATAGAAGAATTCCATTTAAAAATTATTGCTATACCAATTCCAAAGAATTATCACACTAAGTTTACTCATTCATAGTATGGAGTTAATTTATATGGTTGTTTGTTTTAAAATTTTAAATGGAAAATACTCAATTTAACTCCCTTCTTGAGTATTTTGTTGTTAAATATGGTGCACTAATGCTTAATAGCAGTTCCAAAGAAGGTACTCTTAAACAACTTACACCTCAAAAAGAAAATATAAGCGAACTAGAGGGTATGAAAAAATGACACTCAACTACGAGACAACCCATGTTGAATGGATAATACTACAATTGGTAGACAATCACATGGGGTTTTTCTTGTAATATAAATACTATCAAGTGTGGATCATGGTGGAACTTGACCCTCACAATATTGAAACTACTAGGGATTATAAAACTATTGAAAAGGATAGAAAATACTATAATGAAGAAGATTTCAAGAAGTTAGAAAAAAATCTTGTGCCATTAAGATCCTTTGGTGCTCACTATTCTAGATGATTTCAACAGAGTTTTAGCCTACAAAACTACCAAGGATATTTGGAATACACTAAAGGTACGTTATGAAAGAACCAGTGAGGTAAAACAATTCAAAATTGATATGTTAGTTCAGTATTTTGAATCCTTTAAAATGTTACAAAATAAATCTATCAAGGATATTCTAACTCATTTCACTAATATATTAACTAAGTTAATGTCTCTAGATGTTGATTATTTGATAGAGAAAAAAGGTTATAAATATTATTAAGATTACATCCATGGAGTTTATGCCAAAAGTGACCACTATCTAGGAATCCAAAGATTTTTCCATTTATTCAGTAGAAAAACTTGCAAGATCGCTAACAGCTGATGAGGAGATGATTAGATCTCATCATATAAAAGTAGAAAAAATTTTGGCTCCTAAAATAGATCATGATGAGGAAAAAACTTATTGTGGAGGGGAGATTTTGGATTAATATCTAGAAAGTTCATAAAGTTCTTCAGAAGAAACAAAAATAAGGAAGGAACCAAGGTAAAAAAAAAATTTCAATTATAAAGCTAAATTTACCTCTGACAATTGCTTCAAGAATAATAATCCAAGTTACCAAATTAAGAATCGTTATGAGTGGGAAGATGAAAAGAGAGAAAATAGAATAGGTCCCTCAATTATTGAATTAAAACATGATGTTGGTTTTTGTATAGGGATTTGAGTACAAGTGGGTTGAATGAAGAGAAGGATCTCATGGAATCCTTCCATGTTAAGGGGCCAATGAGCACGATCATTAGCTTATCTAAGGGCCTCCAATGTCCCATATCATGGACGAGGCCTCAGAGTCTAGTCCTATGTATGAGAAAGGCCTATGAGGTTGGTTGGGATTGGCTATAGGACTAGTAATGAGTCTGGGGTCACTCTCCGAGCTTAGTCGTTTGGCTTGGAAATAATCCATATCATACATTTATCTTATTTGTCAACTCTATATGACGATTGGCTTGAGGATACTATATTGTTGAAAAATGCAACTTTGTCTCCCCATTCTTTGCAAAACAACAACAACAACAAATACAATCAATGGAAATGAACCGGGAATCATTATCCATGACAACTTCATTATGAATTGACATATAATATTCTTATATATGAAATTATTAACTTATTTGTCATGAGAGCAAGAAAAGGATTCAAATTCGACCAATTTTTTGTAGTTATTGGGTAAGACTAATATGCATTGTTGTTGACTAGGTTCCATTGACTATAACACACCAAAATTTACTACGGAATAATTTATTTTTGTGGAAGCATTAATAATAACATATTGAGTGATAAGCCACATCCAACATAGAAGGGTATTCCCTAACCCCATTTATGTTGGGTGCAATACTAAAAAGTAACTCTACTAAGAGATATGATATGGGAAATAATTGATCCCATGATGATATGATATTACAAAAATGAGATAGAAAATATATGATAGATAATAGATGACTAAAAATACACACACACACACACACACAAAGGTAGAGATTCAGATAACTATAGAATTGAATAAACCTATAACCACTCACCACAGATAATCACATCATAGACATTAATAAAAAATTACCTGCAAAAAAGACGAGATTTGTTCATGGGAATGAGAAACACTCATAAAAGGATGGTCAATACTTGCATGTTGTGTAAGTTAACATAGTACATCAAAAGAAAAAGGACATGCATATAACATAGGGTTTAAGAAAACATATACTACACGTGCATTCTAATTATGATATGACATAACCTAAGGATGAAACCATATTAAATTTCATACTTAGGTGATCATACATTTTTAGTTACATAGTCACCTAAGTTTGGAGACCCTACTATTCCATAGCTGGTGGATCAGTGGCACAAACATAATGAACATTCTAATCCTTAAGTATGCATAATCCTATATGCCATTGGAATGGACAATATAAAGTAGATCTAAGGCTACTTTTGTTATTGTAACAACTTGGAAAAGTATCAAATGAAATACAACAGTCTTGAATCACGTGATCATCCCCTTTAATTATTAATGCCTGATTTAATAATGAACACATAACCATGCATAATTAGGGTTTCTCCCTACAAGCCATCATTTATTATAGTTTTATTAACACAATGATGAATACTTATTACACGCAATACAATTTACTTATGAATCCATCCCAATAGTTTTTATAAACAAAGTATACCATTGTGCTTATGATTTTCTAGCAAAGTTGAGCAGGACATAAGAATGTAAAGTTTACATATAAACATAATAACACCCAAAAATATGATATCAAGATAGAATTCAATAACACCATATAAGATAACCTTAATAATGACTTTTAGGAATAAAAATAAGCTAACATGGATTATAATAAATTGACACATAGTAACCAAGAACCCTAATATAAAGAAGTGCATCCCTCTAAGAATAAAATGCTACTAATATTCTCCTTTTACCTCTTTATCAACTAAAATAATAATAGCACAAAATATATTAGCATGAAAATATAATTATAGAATGGAAAAGGAAGAAGTGAAATGGAAGAATTGTCCTTGGATGTGGAGGCTTGAAAACCACCACAAAAACCATCAATAATCACCAAGTAATGAGAGGTCAAGGTGTTTTAAGGTTAATGGGAAGGAAAATAAGGAGAAATGAAGGAAGAAAAGCCACAAAAATACTGATGCAATATATGCAGAAGCAGCAACAACCAAAATTTAAGTTGGTCAACACAACAAATAATAGGGGAAAAATGGAGGGAAGGGGCACAATATGATATAAAATTTGGGTTCCTAAATGAAGTATGAAATGAAAGAAACAAAATAAAATAAAAATGGAGGATGAACACTAAGGATCTAAGCCTTGGAAGAGGCACACTTTGGCAAAAAAACTAGGTTGGTCAATAACAACAACAACTTAAGTTGGTTGAGAAGCAAAAGTTGAGGCTTATATGAGGGGCATAATGCCGTGAAATAAGAGAGAAATGAGTTTTTAATTGTATTATACAATGCATGATTTAAAATGAGATAAAGAAAAAAAAGTTATAGGATGACCAAAGAGAGAAAATAAGGTGTGCAAAGTAGCAAATAAATTAGCTAGAGGAGGGGGAGTTCAGATTTTTGGTTTTGAAATGAAACATGCAAGGTTGGGGCTATTTTTGGTCAGTTACACACCCCTTCTCTTTCCTGTATTTGACTTTAATTGTATGGGGGGGGGGAGGGGGTCTTGCTTGCAAGCTCACAAAAAGACAAAAGGAAGAGATATTGTAAAATAGTTGGTGGATTTTTGTGAGATTGAATTATGCCAAGGTTTTTTGTGGATTACTAGAAATTTTTTTTATATCCAATTTCTCATCATTTGAGAGTCACAAGCCAACTCAAAGAGGAGTATGGTAGGTATTTCACAAATTTTAGGATAATTACATAGGTAGAAATCTTAGAAAATAGGAATTTATGAGGAAAAATAGCAAATAAATCCTAAAATTTATAAACATTTATGGGGAGGTGAGGCCTAGTTTTAGGAATCTAAATATATATAGTTAGATATTGGAGTTTTTTTCAAGCTCGACAAATGAAAAATGAATAAAAATAATAAATTAGATAATGTGTGGAAATATGTTTTTCTACAAATGGATAAAAGTAGATGCAGAATAATTTTATAAAGTCAAATATGTAGAAATATTCAACATTAGAATTCAATTAGAGCTCAAATGGATTAAAATAGAAAAAATTGACAATAAGCATATGTCGCAGAAAACATAAATTTTTACGACATTGCAATTCAGAAGTAACTTACAAACTTAAAAATATATGTGACTTTTATATAAGTTTAGAATAGTTTTCAATGAAATAAGAATTTTTAGATAAGCTAAAAAGAGAAAGAAACAACTTAGAATTGTAAATCACGTAAATTGTGATTTTCCACAAACAACTTAAATCCTTTTGCTAATAAATTAATAATAATCAAAATCTCAAAAATAATGCAAAAAGTATTGAAATGAAATAATATGCTTCAAAATATTTTTAGGAATGAGTTACAAGTTTAGAATGAGTAAAAACTACATGATTAAAGAATTCACGTGCGTAAAAAACATAAATTTCCCCAAATAACTGAAATAAGTCCCAAAAGGCTAAAATTTAATATAAATGGCTTGGAAAAACATGGAAGAATTTTTTTGAAGTGGATTAAGATCCTAATTACATAGTAATTAGGGTTAGAAAAATTTAGATTATTACATCATCATTTTCCCTACTACATCAGCTTTTCTCTTAATGAAAGGGCATAGAGCATGAATGAGGTGCAATCTTTGGAATTTTTTTTCTCTTCCTAAAATATTTGAAGCAATATTCCCACATTCTTGATCGGAATTAATCTATTGTAAGAATCTTGTTATAAACGCTTTGGGAGCAAGGGTGGTTCTTTCATTCTTCATTGTGTATCTCCTGTAAAATGTATTTGGTCTATTTGGGGCCTAAGAACCTTGGTAAGGGTTTGAAGATGGACCTCTTATAATGTCACACATTTTAGATTGCAAATGTTTTCACTTAATCACATATCGATCTAACTTCATTCTTAACATTAGGGAGTTCTTCATCTACAATGTAGTTGCGAAGGCAAGTCATCTAGATGACCTTAAATATCATTGTGACGACTTCCTCTTTTTTGTGTCATTTGGAAGGCTATTTCATACACGCCTCTTGAGTGTTTTAGGGGCCCTTGGTTTGGATCACATATCCTAGACTTGTTAGGGCATCAATGTAGCTATTGTCAAGTCTATGTACCTCTATGATTAAGCACTCATCGAAGGAGGCTTGTAATGTTTTGGAAATATTGAGTTAACTTGCCATCTTGGAGTCTTTAACATTGTTAGATTCATTGATCTATATAGCCACCAATTGTGAATCAGTGGAAAATGTGAGCTTCCTAATTCCCATGTCCTTTACAAGTTGTAGTCTTGCAACCAAAGATTTATATTTGACCTCATTATTAGGTAATTTAAATTTGCATCTGACTGCCCTTTGGATGATTTCTCCCTTAAAGGAAAGGAAAAAAATCAATATGTTACCTTTGAAATTTATGGACCTATCCACAGATAAAAACATCTCACAGAGGTATATGATTGGATGGAAAGTAGTTCCTACTCAGTAGAGGAGGCAACATCATGAGTAAAATCAACAATAAAATTATCCAATACTTATGATTTAACAATAGTTATTGGTTGGTATATGATCTCATGCTCGTTTTTAATGGCCCATTTGAATAGTATTAACAATAAAATTATCCAATACGTATGATTTATCAATAGTTCTTGGTTGGTATATGATCTCATGCTCGCTGATTTCAATGGCCCATTTGAATAATCTGCTGGATATATCTAGCTTATGTAATACATTGAGGAGATGATAGCTTGTGACTAGCACAATCGGATGAAATTGAAAGTACAGGTCGAGCTTTTGGCCCCCTAATTATGAGAGATAACACTAACTTTTCTAGTTGCTCATAATGAGTCTATAGGTCTACTAGAGCCTCATTCACATACTACATGTACTATTCTCATACTAAAGTTATACCACTATAGTCTCAAAGACTGCTAGATAAGTATGAAAAGGTCCATTATTGTTTGGTATGGATAAAAGTGGAGGGGAGTTTAGGTAAGTCTTGAATTGTTTCTGTGCATATATACATTCTACCATCCACTTAAAAACCTTATTCTTCTTCGATATGTCAAAAAATAATCAACATTATTTGGAAGACCTAGAGATGAATCAACAGAGTGTGCTAGCCCTTCTGGTAAGCTTTTGTACATCATTTATGAATACTAAAGACAATATGTTGATAAAGTTACCGATCTAGCTAGGGTTGTATTCAATCCCCTTTTTGATAACTAGATATCGAGGGAACTTTCCTCATAAAGTTCCAAAAGAGAATTTTATAGGGTTGAGTTTCATATGGTACTACTAGAATACTTGGAAGTAATACCTTAGGTGATAAAGGTGGTGATCATCCTTTAGAGACTTGAAAAACATATTGACCATGAATAATTACATGGTTTCACCTATTATATCCAAGAACAAGCAATTTACTAGCTTTCGGTATGTGGCTCTAACATTCTTGAGACCAAATGACATAACCTTGTAGTAGAAAATTCCTTGCTTGGTAATGAATTAGGGGTTTTAATCATAAAAAAGGAACAAAATAATATAATTTTAGCTGGAGAAAGCATTCATGAAACTAAGAAGCTCGTGTTTGGTGGTAGTTTCCTCCATTTCATCAATATGGGGAAACATGAAGGAATCCTTTGGGTAGGCTTTCTTCAGGTCCATAAATTCAATGCATACTTCACTTCCCATTTATCTTTTTCACCATGAATATGTTAGCTAGCTAGTCTGTGTAATGGACTTTATAGACAAAGCTGATGTTGAGAAGATTCTATATTTCTTCATTGATGACTCTATTCCAAATGGAGCCAAATTTCCTTTACCTCATTATTTGACTAGTGGGTGATTGAGATTGATTAGGATCATGTAGGCACTGGTATGGTTGTAAATGAGCTAAGCTAAGATGAATATCCCCATGCTTGGGCTCAAATTATTTAACTAAATGAATGAGCGGAGCTGAACTTTTAACAAGTTAAGCCGAGTCAACTCATGAGCTAAAGTCAAAAAATTGGTCAAGCTTCACTTTTTCATGCTTGGACTCAACTTGTTCAATAAAAAAAAAATCCTAAAAGTGGCTTGAGGCTCAACTCATTTAATTAAAAAAATAAGTGAAATTAATTTTTTAACGAGCTAAACTGAGCCAAATACTAAGTAGGATCAACTCATTTACAACCCTAGTTACAAATCTCTAGGTTAATCCCAACCATGTCTACATGGGTCCAAATAAAATAATTATGTTTTCCTTAGAAAACTTAGAGAATTTCAAATCCTGGGGTTGAGGTCTGGGATTAGGAGCTTTTCAAGTTGTCATGGTGAAAACACATATTGTAATTACTATAAGATTTGTGGCTATGCCTTAATTTTGCTATGATAGTATGCATGGGGAACTCTCTTGGTGTCAATGACTTATCCGACTCCCATAGGGTCGGGAAGTGTATGACTTGGTGATAGGTTGAGGGCATAATTTTCAACTTGTGAATCCAAGGATGCTTTTGAATACTATAATAAGTGAAAATATAATGTATTACTAGAAACTTGGTGTTAAGATTGACTCCCTCAACACCAACCAAAAGTTAGACTTCGTCTATTGATGTCGGCCAAATATAACTATCGACAAGTATACTAGTCGCAAGTAATACAGGGCACAATGAGTACTGAATTATCATCCCATAGAGATTGATCAATAACTCAAAAACTATAATAAATTAAATCAGGCTTAGGTTATAAAAATAAAATAAAGAAATAATTATTAATTTAAACTAAGAATATCAAAATATCTAAACTAAAATAAATAAAATCTAACAAAGATCAAATTGGTTAATAAAAGTTATCAAGGAATCCATATCCACCTCTATACAATTATAATGACCATTTAATTAATTACTCAATCTTTTCAATTACTAGTTATGTATCAATGGGAATATTTAACTATCACACTATCTCAAGTTACATAGTCCTATCACTAATTATTTATCCCATTATCTCTAGTCAAATGATTTAAATAAAAAACAGTAATTTACGTTCAATTAAATTTTTTTATCCTTCCCTATTGTTGTAGAAATTATGCAAGTTTGCACAACCCGTTCAATTTCTATTTATGCTATTTGACCTAAAGTGAGGAATAAGCCCTCGTATATTTTCTTGATTTGTTAAATGCTAATTAAAATTAATCATTCTATTAATTAGATACAATCTAGACCAATGGTATAAAACACATAAAGTAATCTATTAGTCTATTAGTATAAATAATAGAATTTTGCTATATCATTGGGAAAATAAATTTAGAATGTGCTATTAATTAAAATTAAAATAATCAAATTAAACATAAAATCTAAATTATGCATAAAATATTAAAACTAAGAATATTTATATATAAATTTATATTACTTTAGATTCAAAATAAGAACCAACAAAATTTAACACTGTATTGCATTGGTGACAAGTAGTGTTGAATATTTTTTTTGCCTCTAGGCACCCCATGCGTATTCCATCTTCTTTCATTTTAATGTGAGATTTAGGCCCCTAGCTATCCTCTATTTCTCAAATATTTTTGGCATTTGTGCCTTTGTCTTTTATTCTATAATGAATGTTCATCTCTCAATTTTTCTGAAAATTTTGGCACCTCCCAATCCGTGCAGTCTTCGTTGTGTTTCTATATATATATATACCAACAGTAACAGGTCATATCTTCCTTATTTTAATCTTTTTATTATTCTTCTTCTTCTTCTTGTTCTTCTTCTTCTTCTTCTCTTTAGCTTATAGATCTTTGCCTCTTTGGTTGTAAATTTTGTTGATTTTTTTTTTGTATAATTACAGCCGATGGCCTACATATACACCTATTAGTTTTGAACCTATGAAAGAAGGAAAACATTAGTAACTGACTTATTAAATCATGCCTAATAAAACTTTTAAAATACTTTTAGCTATAAATTTAATCTCTATTTTTCCTATTCCACAAGAAGATTTAGAAGAAATAGATAGAAATAATAATTATATATCATAGTTTATCTTTTTACAACAACTTGAATAATCTAAATCCAAGTTTTGATGTGAAAGTTATAACCATAATATGATAGACTATCAGTTTCCTAATGAGTTTTTACTTTAAGCTAAAAAATAATCTAATATATAAGATTATTATTATTATTATTTAAGCACATAATTACAAATAATATCATTAATATCATATATTTTTTAAATAAATGTCAAAAGCTTAAATTAAAAAGAGTATAAAATAGTTGAAAATATGATTTCATCATCCACAACGTGCTTATGTTCTCCACTAAACATGATCATAGCTATAGACCACTTTTAAATTTTCTCTTCCATTATTCCTATTTTCCTAAGGGTGATGAGGAACGTGACATTTTCTAAACTTCTATTATAAACCCTAATGCATTTGATGAGGTAATTTGCAATGTACAACTGTATCACCAACACATCATGATAAAAGGTGGCCAAACCCATGATAGCTATATTGATGAAGGTAAAGGGTTGTTGAACGGAGTTAAATTGACCATTTTGTGGATCTTATACTCCTTATTGTACTTCTTATGTGTGTTTCTTGGCTCTAGAAACTCTAACACCATTGATTGTCAACTCGCCCATGATCATATAGGTCATCTTGGTGCTCTATGATTTTTTAGGTGGGCTTGGAGGCCCAATGTCCTCTCTCATATAGTCATTGTTAGTGTCCATATCTTTCCTTATGTCAATAAGATGCTTAGAAAGGTGATCATTCTTTATCATCTCTATGACTTTAGAATTTATAGTTATAGAATCAATGGTAATATGACCATAATCTACAAAGGTGTCCTTTTCTCAATAGGTCCTCTAAGTTTGTTGGGTTATCTACTTTGTTTCCCATTGTATTTGTCACCATAATGACCTTGATAAGGTTGGTGTTGTGGTTGTATGCTCGAATTAGCTGCCTCTGTGGGGGTCTTGGGAGTCACTCCTTTGTTACTTATCTGAATCCATGTCATAAGGTTTCAATGCCCAGCTGTGGCGATCTTTGTATATCTACCTTCACTACTCCCTATATTTGGAGTCACCTACAGTAGCACTTGGTTAGCCTCATATTCCTCCCATTTAATTTGGGAATAGGGTATTTTCTAGCACCTTGCAAAGGTCTGAGTGCGGCAGTAAGCCTTTTCTAAGGCTATCACTATGGTGTGTAGTTGCATTCGTAATTGGAATTTTTCTCCATTGAATTTGTTGATGTACTTCTGAAGTCTTTAATTAATTCCTTGTTTAACCCTATAAAGGTCATTTAGAAACTTTTGGAGTTTTTGATAGCTCACAAGTTATCAGACAAACATGTATATTAATTGTGCAAAAGAAGAGATTTAGTTAATAAGTAGAGAAGTGTACCACTAGAGGGCCACACCAACAAGGTTGGTCTCAAAATCCTTATACATGCATGCCTCCTATATTTCCTTCAATATTTTCAACATAAACATGCACCAACTAAACAACCTTATTATTCTTAAAAAAACTCAATCAAAGATTTTCAAATCCTAGGGTTGAGGTCCGAGCCGATCATGGCATTTCATTCTAGTGCTTCAGGGTTGAGTTTCTCGTGTTGGGTCTCTTTAAGTTCTCATGGTGGAAACTAAGACTATAATTGCTATAAGAGTTGTGGCTTCACCTTAATTATGCTCTAATAGCATGTGAGGGTAAATCTCTAGGTGGCGGTAACTTCTTTGACTTCCTATTAGGTCAGGAAGCATATGACTTTGGTGATGGGTTGAGAGGACAACTCTCATCTTATATATCCATGGGTTCATGAGAATAATGTTATAGGTGGAAGGACAACTAGTTGCTAGAAACTTGGTGTTGAGATAGTGTAACACACCAACGTTCTGTTTTTTCTAATGTAATAATAATAAAATATCTGGTACTATGTTGTGTCTAATATAGAGAAGGCACTACCTATACCAAATCTATGTTGGGTATAAGGGTAAAAAGTAACTTATACCTAGAGATCATGCGTGAGAAGCACTTAATCCTACAATGATACAAGATTTCAAAATAGAAAGAAGGGAACATAGATTACCCAAACATAAGATTAGAAGTCCAAATATAGAGAAGTCTAGATAGCCATAATCAACAACTAAACCACAAACACTTTCCACATGTAAGCAAAATGAAAACATTAAATCAACATATAACTACAAAAAAGAAGGTATTTGCTTGTGGGAATGAGCATCATCCATAAAAAATATGACTAGTATGCTACATACTAAGTAATGTAATAATACAAATCAATAGGATAATGCATGCATAACAAAAAAGATTCATATGATAAGATGTAATCTATACATACATAAATTATAATACCTCATTTTTAGAAACCTTAAATATAAATTGATAGTTATAGTAATTATTATAGGGTGTTTTGTATTAAGTATGTTAATTATATGTATGTTATTATGACATATTATATATAAATTTAATTTGGATAAAATATGATAGACTTCATGTTATTAAATTAATCCTAGTTCAAGCCCTAACAGATATCGGGTAACCCTACTTTAGGTAACCATATGTTTTTACCCCGGTTAATCTTTAAAAATTATTACCCCTATCATATACTAGATTCTAACCATACACTTACACCATACCTCTCTCTCCTCCATGTTTCCATCCCTATGTTTTGCTCTACCTTACCTTGCACACCATACCTCCCTCTCCTCCATGTTTTCCTCCCCATGTTTTTCTCTATTCTCCCCTTCATGCCACCATCCTATTTAAACCCTTCATCCCCTCATTTTTTTTGTCATGCTGCAACCCAAAGTGAAGCCTCTGTTATTCTCTTTCCTCCTGATCCCCATCAAGCTAGAGAAAATCCTAGTCGATCTCCATCATTGCTCGTTCTTTTTCACCATTTTTATCCACAACACACACCACCACCGTTCACATCCCCCTAGCTAAATCCACTTCCACCACTCCCTCACCCCCACCTTTGATAATTCTTACCGAAACTACTACCACACCATAGTCCATTCCCTCCATTCCATCCTCTTTTGTCTTCGTCCAAAAGTGTTGTACATCACCCCCACCACTGGTAGTTTTCACGAAACACATCCCTCAACCATTTGTATTGATCCCCCACCCATTGTTGCACGTACAACCACTGTCCCCTTACCTTAGCTTCAGCCTTTTTCACTATAGCTCACCCCCTCCCAACGACAAATATTGTCGTTGATCACCTCCACTCTTTAGCCCTTTTTGACAAAGCTTTCCCCATTTCCTTGGCTCCTCCAATGTTATTGTTCTTCTCCTTGTGGCACAAAATTTTTTTCCTTTTTACCTTTACCGATTATTTTCTAAACCCTCTCCTCCATTTTGGCTTAATTAATTTTAGTTAATATGGTATTGTATTAATTGCTAATATATGTTATGTTAATGTAAGGGTTTTAAATAGGTTTAGTGGAGACTAAGATTGGGTGAATATTTCTTATATTATTTGCTTGGATAAGAGGTAACCCATGCCCTTCTACTAAGATGTGAAATCATGTGACGACACATAATAGTTGTTATATGTTACAAAATGATTTTTTCATGAGTTTTGAAAGGTTATATGTATATTTCACACATTAAAGTTTAACATTATCTATGAAAGGGTGATGAATAGGTGTGAAACATAAACGTACGATGTTAATTAATTAACATGTATATAACGTACCCTATATGCATGTGTAATTTATTGCATGATTACCATGTCTAGGGCTTCAATCGGATGTGTTACCTTGTTAAGTTATGATGTAATTTCTATGATAATTGTTACGTGAATATCATTTCATGGTATCTAGGGTTTATATTATAAAATAACGCATGCTTGATTAGGGTTGGAATACGATAATTGCTATCTGCATGATCTAGGGTTAGGAATGCCTACTCACATGCACAAGAATGTTAATTTCCTTGATAAATTCCATAAATATATATATGTATTTGTTTCACGGGACATATGATGTATTATAAACATATGATTAGGGTTTATGGACATAACTTACTAAATGCATGAAAAACGGAAAATATAATTAATTGCTAGATCATAAAGATTATATACGTGCTGAAATAATGTGATATATTATCTTTTAACCTTTTCATGGAAAATTCTCGTAATAACAATATTTGGTATGTAACGGAATAATCTGACAAAACTAGGGTTTTTAAGGGCATTTTGGTAATTTTGACCTAACGTATCTTTTTTGAATAATTGGATGTTAGGATGGCTTTCAAATTTTGATAGGTTAACCTTAATGTTGGTTGGGCTTGACATAGACTAATGGCCTTAGATTTTGCCTCAATAATTAGAAAGAAAAGGGGAAAAGGTTAACTATGGAGATGGAAATTGTTGTGTAGTATGTGATATTTGTGATCACCTCATAAAATAGTAATACTTAAGGTGGAAGACCTCGAGTTGGGAATGATTTCTCTCTAGGATAGTTACCTTAGAGATGAGGTGTCATCCCTCTTTTAATTTGGTTCGTAAATGTGTCGTTGTGCCCTATTAAAGTCTTATTCTACTCTATAGGTGACCTAGAAGCCATATAGAGGATATTGATACTTAAGGATTATGTGTCCTAGGTTGGGAGGGTATTGTGTTACCTTGTGCACTAATATGGCCAAAATATTGTTATGCCTCTGGGTTGGATGGTTGGATGGTACTATGTTGCCTTAAGCACCAATGTTACCTGTGTACTTTTATGTCTCTAGATTATTATTGTATCTCCCTTGAGTAATTAAAATTAGAAATAATTATTTTATGAAAATGTTAATGGCTTGTTTTAGATTACTATTTGGGTAGCTGTCGTTCTGCACTACATGTTTTGGTATGTGGTTTGGTATATGCCTCAGCCCCTACCTTGGTATCTAGAATTGATTTGGATGAGTTAATCTGGTAGTTGTCTTAGTAACCTATCACAGAATTGGAATTGATATGGATTGTTATCTTAGTAGGTGTCTTAGTGCCTGGCTTCAGTATTTGGATTTATTTGACAACGTTGGTTGTGTCCATTTTATGTTCGCATGATTTTCAAGATGTATCTATGCTATGATGTTATTTATGTGCCCTATGTGGCCTTACTTGTTAGTGTTGTCTAACAGTTTACTCAATATCGTAGTACTAACGGGTTATGTTCCCTATCCCCTACTTATTCAATAGGTACTATTTACCTTCCAATAATATTTTTAGGGTTTGGCTTGATGGCTTCTAGTAGAGAGTTGAGAGTTAGGACTATCCGATGCTCACCCCATCATCTTTTTATCTGAATATTCATCGGACTCTGAAACCCCTTTCTATTTCTCCTTTTTTCATATTAAAATGGATTTGCCTGATTATTTTGTAATTATCAAGACAATGTAATTTGTGATGAAATCTATATTTTATTCTTATGTTGTACATATTATTTACATGCAGTAATGTTTTAGCCTTAACACTTAATATAAGGATGATATAGCTAGTAGAGGATGTCAAACTTATATTGAGTGTAGTGGTAACACCCATCAATTTCTATAATTAACACTTCTGTGAAATTAAAGTTTTAATTAGTAAATTCTAGGGTGTTATATAAATGTTCATGATGAAAGATGATTCCAAGAATCCTAGATTAAGTTTAATACCTAGGTGATCACACAATTACATATATTAGTCATATTGAGATCAGAGAATCATTTGTAATACAACCACTCCTCTCCTCTTTCCACCAAAGATAGGAGAAAAACAGTCAACCTCACTAATATGTAACATTTACTCTCCCCTTTCCCCCACAGATGGGAGAAAGGTAGTTAACCTCATTGATACTCTCACATCTAACATAAACACATGTCTGAGACATTAGTGAACTTCTAATTCTTGAGTAGACATACCCTCTCTAGGTTGATGGATCAGTTAAATAAAGTATTCTAGAGTATGGTTCCATTAGGACTAGGTACTATATAATCAAATAATCTCATCACTTGGAATCATCTAGGTCCCACCTCATGTAATATTCTACTTTAAGTACTAATGTTTTATTGGATCATCAATGAACACTTAGCACATCATACTACTTCACTTAGTTTACATAAGATCATTGTGCTTCCACTTTTATTGCTATTGGTTTATCATGAGGAAAGATGTTGAGCCGTTTTTACATATGATATTGATCATTTATGAATTTATAACAACTATTGTCTGTATGATAAATACTCATAAATGCGACATAGTCAAACAAATTACACATGATATAATTATATGATGTAATGATAAGGCATAACGAAGGCAACAAGGACAATATGAGACGTTACTAAAATAAAGGGACCAACCCTCACTAAATCCTAATTTATATTTGCACCATAGCTCCATCTATAAGGCTTTCCATTTCACCAAATTTAGATCATTGCCTCAATATATTATTAAAAATATTATATCATTGTGACCTAACTCCAACATTTTATATATAAAATACCGAAGTTATCCTTTAGTTACTACTCCCTAATAAAGTTATTTCTTATAATACTGTACCACTAAAGCTTCTATTTTCCCCTAATATTTCACATATCACACTTAAAATTTTATGACCCAAAAATGCTTATGCAAACCTCAGTTTTTCATATTTCACCCAAAAAGACTGTAGTGCTCCTAATTCACCTAAACATATCAAAAATTATTATTACTATTATTATTATTATTATTATTATTATTATTATTATTATTATTATTATTATTATTATTATTATTATTATTATTATTATTATTATAACTTATATTATACCCATCCAAACCCTAACTGTAATACCTCAAATTTTTAAACTAAAATTTAAGTATTTAACCTTTATTTGAGATAATTTAGTATTAAGTTCTTAATTTAATTATTTTGGGACTCTTGATTCACAAAATAGATGGAATTATTTAATAAATTAAATATGATTATTCTTATCATTTTATTTTACTTTCTTATCTAAATAAATTCCAAACCCATAATTTATACCAAAAGTATTATCTTAAATAAATACCTAAACTTAAGATAAATTAATTTAATATTTTTCCCAAAAACCAATTTTATCCTAATTTCTAATCCTAATTCTAAAAAATATGTTTCCCTTTTTATTTTTCTACTTTTCCTTTTCTTCATTTTTACCTTTTTCCTTTTCCTTCCTCCCTTCTTCCTTGGGCCAGCCCAACCCCTTTCCCTTTTCCTTTCTCCTTCTCCCACAGAGCTAGTCCACACCCACCTCCTTTCCTTCTCTCTTCTTTCTTTCCCTCCTCTCCCTCCTTAGGCTAGCCCACCTTCCTCCCTCTTCCTTTCCTTCTCCCGTGTGAGCCAACTCGTTCTTCCCCTTCTCTCATTTCCCCGAACGACCCTCTTCCTTCCTTTCTTCTTCCCCTAAACCTTGCAAACCAAACACCCCCTTAACCCCTCACACTCCTCCCCCTTTCTATACCACTCTCCGCCAACCGACACCTAAACTACCCTCCCCTATCGTCCTTTCTTTCCATTTTTAGCCCAGTAGCCTTGGTCCCCCCTCCTTCCTTGTATGCCTACCTCTCATCCTTTCGCCCTGTCACCTTGTCATGCCCAAAAGGTGACAACAACCCCCCTTGTACCACCTACCCCACACGCCCCTCCCTCTCTTCTCTTCTTTTTGTTCTTCTTCTTCTTCCCCTCCTCTTTACATCACTTCTCCCTCGAGCCCTCCCTTTCCCTGCTGACCCTCTCTTCTTTTTCTTTCCTTCTTCCCCTTATTTTTCCTTTGTCAGTCCTGCAACACCTCTTTGCCACCAAACCATCCACCACGCCACCCTCCTCCTACAACCTAATCCCCCCTACATAGCCCTAAGCTGCTGACCTTGTAGCCTACCCCTCCATTTTTCCTTCTTCTTCCATTAGACCCCTTTGCACCGCCACCTTATCTACCTCTTCTCCTCCTTTTTGCCACCGCCTCAGCCTCCCCTTAGATACTAGACACCACCCCAACATCCTTCCTACACCACCTAACCCGAGCCACCTACCCCTCCCCCTTCCCTTCTCTTCTTCTTTTCCTTTCTTCCTCTTCTCCATCCCTTCGCAGCATCCTCTTCCTATAACCACCACTACTGTCTCTGCCGCCTCTAAGTCACCACACTCTAACCTCCAACCACCTTTACACCTTGCCTCACCCCTGTACCCAACGACCACCCCTAACTCACCCTCCCTCAAACCTACTTGAGCCCCTCCCCTCTTTCCTTTTCCTTACCTCTTTTGCCCTTTGCATGGTTCATGCTACATGGCATCGTGAGTTATGCTACACCATTTTACACTTATTAGCATTAATTAAGGTATTGGATAGTTATTAATGTTATATATATTTATTTCATAATTTTTAATAAAAATCAATCTTTTATTTGACTAATATTAATATTGCACTTGTGACATTATCTTAGATACATAATTTCATTAATCAGAGCCTAAGTATCTTAAATCGGGATACCGGTTAAGGTTGGTTTTATTGGAAATAAGGTAGCCATTATAGTCATCAAAATTTATGGATTATCATATGCTAGTACATTAGAATTTTTGGTATGTGATTTATGTAAATATGTTGTGTTACTTTTCAATTCCATGATTATTGTGTTGTCTTGTATATGGTGTGATATGTGTAAAAATGGTGACTAAGAAAAAGGGGTTGATGTTGATGATGAGTGTCATGTGTATATACATGTTAGGCTAAGATAGTATGGACACTTATAGTGAAATAGAACTAATAGGAGCTCTAGGGGCAATTTGGTCATTTGGACACCTCTTGGTGTTCATACCTAAGTGAGATGCTTAATGTGTTATGAATGTTGTTAAGAGTGGAGATGGGGGTTTGGTGGATTATAAATGTTCGTGATAGTATAAATATTAATATTTTAGGGTCTAAAGGTATTTTGGTAAATTTCAATGTATGATGGTGATAATTACAATAAATATGGTGGTTAAAGAATAAATGGTGCTAAGAATAACAATAAGGGTTTTGCGGTGTTACTAATGCATGTGGGGCATGACTATTAATATTTTGGGTTCTAGGGGCATTTTAGTAATGTCACATGTAAAGTGGAGTTTGCTTAAATAAACACACATGATAGGTGATAATTTGTGCTAAGAGTAATACCAAGGGAATTTTAGTGTTGGTAGTACATAGTTAGGTATGATTGTTAGTATTTTATGGCCTAGGGGCATTTTAGTAATTTGGCATGTGCAATGGGAGTCAACTTAATATGTATGCATGATAAGTGATAATTGGTGATATGAATTAAAATAGGGGTTTTGTAATGTTAGTAATACATGTAGGGTATATATGGTGTTATTATATGGCATAGGGGTATTTTAGTAATGTTAAAGATGCAAGGATAACTGTACAAATAAATGTACATGTTAAGTGTTACAGGGTGTTTATGTGTGAAAATAAGGATTTGTGGTATTAGTATTTTATGTTTGGATATAAATGGCGATAATATATGGAATAGGTGTATTTTGGTAATTCTGAAGGTGTAAGGGTGATTATACTAATAAATTTACATGCTAAGTGTTAAAGGGTGTTTATGTGTGAAAATTAGGTTTGCTGGTATTAGCATTTCATGTTTAGGTATAAATGGTGATAATATATGGAATAGGGGTATTTTGGTAGTTTTGAATGTACAAGGGTAATTATACTAAAAAAATGTAAATACCAAGTGTTAAAGGGTGTTTGTGTGTGAAAATAAGGTTTGGTGGTATTAGTATTTCACGTTTGGGTATAAATAGTGATAATATATGGAATAGGGGTATTTTGATAATTTTGAAGGTGCAAGGGTGATTATGTAGTAAATGCACATGCTAAGAAATAATTGGTGTTAAGTATAAAAACAAGGTTTAGTAATATTAGTACTACACGATTGGGTATAAATGGTGACATGTGGTATACGGATATCTTGGTGATTTGAAGGTGCAAGTGTGAGCTTTGCATGGGGGAAAGATTTACGTGGATAAGTCTTGTTTGGAGGTTAACCGTGGAGAGGAAAGTGTGTTTTGGGTGGTTAGTGTACTTGGAGAAGTTTTAGTATGTGGGACAATGGGAAGGTGTAAAGGGACCATAAACTAGGGTTTCGGGGGATCAACCCTAAGGATAGGGTGTGTTATGGGGAAAGGTTGAGGAAGTTGGTTAAACATCGGAGTTGTGATGAGGGGTGCACCACATGGAGGATCTGGGTCAAGCCAAATGGAGGGTAGAGTTATGTAAGAAAAGGGGATATGAAAGAAAAAAGGGGAATAATAGGGTTTTCGGGGGTGACCAGCTAGAATGTCATTATCACATGTGTGATTTGAGGAGTTGGGTTGTGAGGTTTGGAGTTGGGGTGATCATGGTGATGGTGCTTGAATAAGGGGAGATGGGGGCTAAGTAAGGAGAGAATAGGCAAGGGCCACATAGGCTAGATTAGGATTTCAAGGGGAAATCTTAGTGGGAGATGGTGAGCATAGATAGAGAAAAATGAGAGCGGACCTTGACCCATGAATATAAGGTTTCTAGGGTCACTATTAAGTTGGTGGAAAAATGTTGGGGGTTCCTAGGAGTTTTTGGAGGGTGTGAATGTTTCAGGTCAAAGTATTAGGATTTTCATGAAGTTTGGGTTGGTCGAATGGTAGTAATCTAAGAGTGTCCCTTGGGTTGTGTATGGATAGATGTGTTTTACTTGGCAAATAAGATACGAATAAAATATTAATCACTTAAGGTGAAAGATCATTTAGCCAGGCCTTGATGTAGGATGATTACCTATTCACCAATTATAATAGTGGCCAGGTGTGTTTTGCCCTAGGTTGTATAAGTTTATTAGTCCACCAGTTATAATAGTGGGGGTCCCAATCTTAATAAGTAAAACCCTTGGATGATAATAATCTATGGAAAAGATACTAATCACTTACAGTGGAACTCCATATGGGTCAAGATCGGATGTAGGATATTTACCGGTCCATCAGTTATAATAGTGGCCATGTGCGGTTTGTCCTAGAGC
This sequence comes from Tamarix austromongolica, assembly GCA_039764185.1. Classification (NCBI taxonomy): domain Eukaryota; kingdom Viridiplantae; phylum Streptophyta; class Magnoliopsida; order Caryophyllales; family Tamaricaceae; genus Tamarix; species Tamarix austromongolica. The sequence continues at coordinate 17,363,548 of CM077811.1, forward strand.
AGTATGTATTTATCGGTTCACCAGTTATAATAGTGGTCAGGTGCATCTTGCCCTGGGGTAGTATATATTTACCGGTCTACCGATTATAATAGTGGTCAGGAGCGTTCTACCTTAGGATAGTTATTTTTGGTCCACCGGTCATAATAGTGGGGTCCCCGAACCACGTGGATATAAACCGAGTGATGGCTAATCAGGACACTAATGGCTTGAATACAAATAACAATGAAATAACTAATATATCCTACCGATGGATGTAGCTATCCGAATTATTATTGCATTTCCGCCGATATATGTACCATTCCATGATTATGTGTTTGATGTGTTGTATGCGAGCCTTACATGTTAGTCTAGTGTAAAGGGTTATTCAGTACCATAGTACTGAAGTGATTCCTTTCTTGGCCCCCTACCTATTCAATGGGTAGTATCATTTGTAGGTTAGATCACATGCTCCCTTCAGAATTGAGAGCATAGGGTTATCCGGGGCGCTGCCGCGTGCTTCGAATCGGGAAGTCCTTCTATGTCTTTCATGAAACTCTTTATATTTCTTTTCTACTAACATTTTCCTTATAGCCACGATTAGTGGGTTTTTCTTGGAAGGTGAGTTAACCTTCCTAACTATTGTACTACTTTGATTTATAAATGTATTCTTGAAATTTAATTAAAGTATGTCTTCTAGCCTTAGCACTTAGTATCAAAACAGTGGAAAGGAAACCGGTCTGGTACTAAGTGTAGTGGTAGTACCCCAAAATTTACTGTATTTGCTTCTGCATAAAACTTTTAAAAACAAAAATTTTCAGTAGTGAATTTTGGAGGTGTTACACCCACATATTATATGTCAAATTTAATGTAAACACCTCATGGATTACAATGCCATACTCATCTACCACAAAATACCCAAATACCCCTAAGGTTGAAAATCACATATAACCCATAAAATTCTACATGCTTTTAAAATTCACCAACACTGCATTTAACCACCCCTACACTATTAACATCTCACAAATACAATTATCTTAAATCAAAACATAACACAAAACCTCAAAATTCCCTTAAGGCTAAAGCCTCTATAAGCCTAACACCATATCTTTCAACATTAATCACCTAGAAAAAAGAATAACGAGAATTAGATAAGAGAATAGCAAAAGGTTTGGATATAAAAGAAAAGAAAAGAAAAGTGAGGATAATAACCCCTAAAGCTTTTAAAATTGGAGGCTCAAACAAGCTTGAGTAGGCCTTCACTAATCCTACGAATTTAACTTTCTTTTGCTTACAAAAAAATTAAAGAGTTAAAGTCCAAGAGTTTAGAAGTAAAAGGTGAAATAATGAAGGAGTAAGAAAGATGGAGGAACACATCACAAAGGGCAAGAATAACTAAGAAAAACACTTCAAGATTGAGGAGAAATGTTAGAAGAGAGAACAAGCTTGAAGTGTCGGGAGTTTACTAAGTGTAAAATGATCAACCAAAGGAGCATATACCCCTTTATGATTGTCAAAAATGGAGAGGGGGGGGGGGAGAGAGAGAGAGAGAGAAGTTAGATGGAGTTGGTTGCAAGTAAGAGGAGTGATGTGAGTGAATTGACATAGGTAAGAGAGTGTAACAGAGTTAGTAAAGAGTGACTGAGATGATAATGGATAGATTTATGGTTGAATAAGTACGGACAATACATGATCTAATCATGGGATACAAGAGAGGTTAGGTTTTTTAAGTCACATGCCCAAGAAATAAAAAGATTAAAAATAGTTTAGGTAAAGTAGATTACTCAATAAATGATTAAAATAAAGAAATAATGAAATAATTTTTAAAAATATGAAAAATTAAGGAAATGTGTGGAATTAAGTTAAGAATCCAAAATTTATAAAAATATTTGGCACATGAATTGATTTGAGGTCAAAAGAAATTTATCTAGGAACCATATACTAAATCAGATAAATTTAAGTTATAAGTTGGACATAAAAATAGTAAATATGCACAAAAATTTTCATTACTATTTATGTGAGATAATTAAATAAGAAGATAAAATACTTAGAAAATAAGAATAAGATTTCGTACAAATGATAACAAACAATTGATTTACCAATACCTTATTTTAAGGGAAATTATTAGATAGATTTAAGTAAGACCCTATCTAGTTAAAGATGATTGTCCATACATAGAAAAATGTTAAATAACTAATTTACCACATCCTAAATTTAAGAAAAGTTACTAGACCTAAGATTGGGTAAAATTTCATCTAGTTATGTAAATGTTGGGTATATATTAATTTGACTCAATTGATATAAAAAAATCTATTAAACTAGTTGGAAAAGTAAAATCTAAATAACCTTAATAAGTAATTCATTATGAATAATTGTGGGAGTTGTTATATAAACGACCCATATTTAATTTGTTGAATAGACGTTTTACTAAATAGTAGTTTTTATTCACATCAATTGTTGACGTTGTCAGATTTTAGTTCTCTCTTGTCATTGTCTCAACATAATTACTATTATGGATAATCAATCTATTATTGTGGAAGCAATATATATTAAATTGTTCGATATGCTTTCACTTTTTTTTAAAAAAACTATTGTGGTGGAAATTTTGGGGGAAAAGAATGGTGCAAAGGAATGCGAAGGCGTGGGCCGTGCATTCTAGCTCAATGCCAGATGCACCAACGATGCGCCTCGGCCCGAGGCCAAGCGCACGACGGCACGAGTCGTGTGCTTGTGTGTTTCTTGTCTTCAGGTGCCATCTTAAACGCCTTTCCTCTTGGTCCGTCTGAGCACTTGCGCCGTCTCTTGTGTTCTTTTAACCTGTAAATAATCGAGAATAATAGTCGACAGATAGTATTTAATACAGCTAACTTACTAGGTAGCTAGTCTGAAGTTCACCGATGTTAACAAGTTCACTTCAGAAATCAAATAATAGGTATTTATTTATTTATTTTTATTTTTTAAAATAAATGGACTATATAATTTTAAACATAGTGTTTTAGATAATTTTTTAAGCGATTTCAAGATAATGCAATTTCTTTCCCTAAAGAAGAGATTGGATTATTTAGTTAAAGAGTTTATATAGCGACGGTACAAACACCTTGGGCTTCTTCATGAATAACATGGTTAACATGGACCAAAAAAATTCCTACTAATTAAACCGACAGTATTAATTGCCCACTTGAAAAATCGACAATCAAAAGGTCAGTGCCATCTCTAATAAGGCCACCAATACCCATTTGTCCTCGGTTCCCAGATAGTGAAGACCAATCAATATTGAGTTGATAGCAAGGAAGGGGAGGTAGGTACCCATTTGGTCAGTGGGTGAGGTTTCTTTTCTCTCGATTCTCAGAGTACTGGACTTTAAGGAAGTCCATTCCGAGCACAAGTTTTTGATTTGAAGAAGTAGGTAGTACTGCATGGGTACGAGTTTTTGATTTGAAGTAGTAGGTAATATAGCATGGGTACGCACGCACGAAGATGAAAAACAAAGACAACGAAAATTTAATGAATGATAAGTTTTTTTTTTATAATAAAAAAATCATATATATTTTGGAGAAATATACTTGCAGAAAAGGAGATGGAAAATATTTTTGAGGAGAAAATATCGGACTAAATAGAATTTTTGTTCAACCATGATGGTAGGTTAGGGGAATGTCCATCATTGGCTCAAGGATAATTTTTTTATTATCATGAAGGCCATGGAGACAAGAAAGTTTCCATAGTATGTTCCAGGTGAAAGAGTTTATGATGTTTTGGTTATCTCTGAACCCGGACTTAGAGATGGTTTTTGTCACCGTGACTTTTCCGAAGGTTTGAAACTTGGGTACGGCCTCTAGGGGTCTATTATTCTTGGTTTTTTTTGCTTATATAATTATAATTAATTTTCAGTGAATTATTATTATTATTATTATAAATAATGTTTTTGTAACACCTCCATTTTCAGCACTTGAATTTTTTATAAAAAAAAATAGTTTGATAGTAGAAACTAATCCATTAAAAATGTAGGATGTTGTTACAATACTTAATATAAGTCTAATTCCTCTATCTTTCTTACACTAAGTGTTAAGATTAAAATTTTTATCCGTTTAAATTAAGAACAACAGTTGATAAGAAGTAAAGAAAGATTTCATTAAAATATTAAATTGTTACGATAACAAAAGATCGGACAAAAGAGTTACAATTGACAAGGGGATATTTAGATCAAAAAATATCGATGTCGGACACCGGATAATCCTAACTCTCAACCACTACCAAAATCAATTAAGTTATACCCTCAAAGTACTCTTATAAGGTAAAGACTGCCAATTTAATAAGCATGAGACCATAAATTAATAAAACTCATTAGTACAATGGTACTGAGTAAGCCCATAATACTAAGCATGCAAATATTACATGGAGTACATAGAAGGTAATATAAAGTATTATGGCATAATATGTTAAACAGTACATACCATACCTAAGTATCACATTCATACCATAACTCATATTATACTATATGCCACATGTTCATCACATCAAACATAACTATATTACGACTATCTCACTCTAATTATACTAAGGGTGTCCCACGAAGAAAAATACTAAACCATAATTAATGTCTTTTATAATAACCACCTCTATACCACTTAGAATATGATAAGGAAAGTACTGAGACAATTACTAACTAATATATCAAATCCAAATAGTACATGTATGTAGCTATCAAACCAACATATCAAAACAAGTAGTGTGTAGAGGCAACTACCAAACCAACAAACAACAACAATCTATTTATAAAATCCTTATACATCAAATATTTATGTTTTTAATTACTTGAGAGGACATAATAATAACACAGAGACATATAAAATACAACGGTCATACCAGCGTATTAAAGTAACACAATATCCTCCCAACTTGTAACCTAGAGATATACAAGTACTCCAGTCATACTGGTGCAACAAGGCAACACAATATCTTTCCATCCTAGGATATCTAATCATTTAGTATCAATACCCCCTATAGGGCTTGTAGGTCACCTATAGAGTATATTAGGGCCTTAGTCGAAATGTCGAGGCATCCGACAAACCACTAAACCAAATCGTAGCTCCTATCTCATCGTTAGAGTAGCTAATCCTAAAGAACAACCAATCCCAAATCTCGAGGTCTTCCCCTTCAAATATTAATATCTCAATAAGGTGATCATAAGATATCAGTCATATCACATAACACATAATGATTCCAACTCTAATTATTTAATTTGACCATAAGGCTAACAATTCAAACCAAAATCAAAGTCAATACTAAAGTCAACCTATGAATCCATTAAGGTCATCCTAGTCCTTTTATTCAAACTTGTAGGTATAATAAGTCATAATTGACTAAAATGCCCTTATATGTTATTTATTCAATAATTTCTTATTTTAATACCAATTGTTATTAGAATTAAGTAAAATTCATGATAAAACTAAATAACATTAAAATAGGTACATTAATATAAAATTTCAATTCTTCAAAATTTTAGAAGTGACAAAATTACCAATTTTCCCATAAAACACAAATAAGCCCATTTAGCACATAAAACCTTAATCATATATAATTGTTTTACTGCAATAATCCATGCTATTATACATATATTAAAATAAATAAATTTATCATGCTTTTCATAAAAATATACATTCACATCCTTATAGAAATTAATAATAATACATGATATAAGCATATTTTTCATGAGATCATTGGGAAGTATAAGTTATACTTAAGCATAACATAAGAAACCCCAACTATACTATCACATAATTTTTATTTATTTAATAGGATCGTATGTATTACCTCTTTCCAAGCACAAATAGAAAAATAAAACCAAGAACTGCTAAAAGAACTTCAACACCTTCAAAAAATGAAGATACAAGAGAAGGAGACAAAAAATGGCAACTGCATAATTTAACTAAAAATCTAACATTCTTTAGTTATTTAAAAATAAATAAAGGTTAGGTAGAAGGAAGTGTAGAAGTAAAAACAAGAGAATAAGAAGATAGAGAGAACGATGGGTCTCGATTATAGGCTCAACAAAGCTTAAGAAAACTTAGCAAAATGACCAAAATGAAAAGAGAGGTGGGAGCAACCAAGATGAGCAAATGAGAGAAAGGCTAAACAAAAATAAAGCAAACAAATGGGGTATACATACGGGATGGAGGAACCAAAAATTTGCATCCACAAGAGGAGGAGATGTAGCTTGTTCAACACTTGAATGACAAAGGACAAAGTGATTAAGTGTGTAAGGCAATAAAGCACGGAAATGCTTTCAGTGTCAGAATCGATACTGGAAATATACAATTAATTTTTAAAAAATATTATTAATGATTTGCGTCATCTAATGTAGGTAGTGGTGTTATATATATATATATATATATATATATATATATATTTTGTTGTTGTTTTATTCCGTCCCCATTATATAAATTAAAAAAATGATAATTTCATGTTTCTCGCAGTCCTTGTTTTCATTTCTCCGTCCTTGTATTTGTGCATCACTAGTGTAAGGTAGTAGATTCTATTTAGGTTGAATGAAGTTATGAAAACTAAGCAATCAACCAAGGGATGTGGAAGGTGATTGTGTGCGGGTCAAATGTCAGATTTAAGCATGGAGAATGCAAGTGAAGGAGGTTGGATGGAATAAAAGTCAAAAGAACATAACTTGTAATCCCCCAAAAATTTTAAAAGTCTATAATTTATTAAATTACTTTTAATAGGGATAATTTAACTCTTAAACTTATTTAATTTAATTACGTTGAGGATTTTGCCTTTTAAATTTATTTAACTTAATTATTTTGTGGGTTTTAAGTATACCAAATTAGATGTGAGTGTTTAATAAATTAAAATAAATGAATTGCTACCTTTTTAAACTAATATAATCAGATATATTAAGATAAATTACTAAAATTTTAATTATCTACCAAAAATACTATAACTCACCCCATAAGTCATTTTAATTATTTTCTTCCCTAATTATTTTCCTTGAATCCTTTTTCTCCCTTATTTTCCTTTTCTCTTCTTCTCTCCTCCTCCTTTCTCCTTTCTCTCCCCCATTTCCCCCGATTGGGCCAGCCCATCGGCCCAGATCAGTCTTCTCCCCCTTTCGCCCGTCTCGCACACAGGCCCGCCCCGCTGCTTCTTCGCCCGAACCGCCCGGCCGGTTCTTTTTTTCTTTTCTCCCCTGGACCGATCGGTCAGCCCCTTCCCCTTTTCTTCTTCCCCGCGCCCCGCTGCAAATCACCGCCCTCCCCTTCTGCGCCGACAACCCTTCTGCGCCGCCTGCACACCTTCTCCCTCTCTTGTGCACCGCCTGTCTGTCCCTCCTCGACCGACCGACCACCCCCACACCTCACACAGGCTTGCTACCGCCCCCTTCCTTTTTCCCGACCGAGCCACAGATCTACCATGGCAGACCCGCGTCGGCCTGCCACCGACGACCGGTGTGCCAAATTTCCCGCCTGCTCGTACCTTTCTCTGCCCCCCTCTCGATCCTCCCCCATTTCGAGCTTATAAATACCCCCATGAGCCCAGCATCAGGATCTTTCGAAGCCCCAGCCCAGAAACCACCCTTGCGCCATCCCCGTTTCAGATAACCACCCCGTCGCCGCCGCCGCCCGATCCACCCACGAAATTCTCCCTTGCATCACCCTCCACCAACCTAGGCCTCCCTCACCCCTTGGTTTGCTCTACACGAGCCACCCTGGCCGTGCAAAGAGCTCTTCCCGAGCAGTCTTGCTTCGAGCCCCGCCGCCTTTCTCACCACCACCCACCGCCGGTGCCGCCACTTCCAGCACCCCCTCTACCTTCTAAAACCACCAAGGGAGCTTCCTCTACCTCCCCATATCTTCTTTTCCCCCTGCCACCCTCTCTTCTTCCTTTCTCCTCCCTCAACCACTTCTCCACCTCTCTTCTCCCCCATCACCGCCACCGCCGCCGCCGCCGTGCACTGTGCGCCGCCACCTGTGCCACCAGCAACCCTAGGTGGTCCTCTAAACTCCCCAACCCCTAAACCCTTGTTATACAAATGCTAGCTATTTTTAGTAGTATTATTAGTATTATTCTTAATGTTATAATAATTATTATTAATATTATTATTTAACCTAACCTTGAAATACTTATAACTGTTATTATTACTATTATTAATGACCTATAACTTTAGTATTATTATTTTAACATCATTATTTTTATTATTACTAGTATTACTATTATCATTATTATTATGGTTATTATTATTATTATTATTTTAGTTCCCTGTCACCATTAGCAATATTATTATTTTTAGCCCTAATGGTAAGTTGTGATAAGGGTAAGGTAGGAAGACTAGTCAATTTGGTTAGAGGAAAGTTAATCCATAGTCTTTCCCTCTTATAAGCGAATCAAGTCAAAACCCGAAGGAGGAGTAGGAACGTGCTCCAAGACCGATGTCGTATTAGGTAAGGATGTGGCTAAGGTTCCTACATGTTATGTGACTTGTATGCCTTGGGTGCCTTGTATATATATCATGTCCTGTTGTGTATCACATGATTATCCTTAACGTGTTTTATGCGTAGCGCAGCTTGGAGTTAAGGTACGTGGTATGTGTTTTCTCATGACATGAATGTGATATCCATATGTGGTGATTATGATGTGCTGTGGCATGATTTAACCCTCTAGGACATGCATGTTAGGGTAATTATTATTATGACATGGAGATGAAAAGACAAAAGAAATAAATGGGAAGTGAGTTGCTAAAGGGGGGTATGAGGTTGACCAAAATGAATAAGAGATGAGAACTATGCATGGGAATTCTAGGGTTGGCATGGGAACTTCGAGAGTTTGCATGGGAGGGATAAAACTTGCATGGGGATGATCGTTATGTGAGAAAAGTTGTATTAAGGTGTAAATAAGCTAAAGGGAGAGATGTGGAGTGTTTGGATACTTGGGATGAAAAATAATACGTAGGTTGGTGTAAGGGTGTATAAGGGACCCTATTAGGGTTTTGGGAGAAAGTAGTAATCTGTAAAATGTGGAAGTAAAAATGATTAAGGGAGAGTGGAGTACGAGTTAAGAGTGGAAATTGTTGTATAAGGGGTGATTATGGGTGTCAAGGGAGAGAAGAGATATTGAGTGAAAAAGAGAGGGGTTACTTGTGGGAGAAGAATGGTGCTAGGGTTGAAGTGGCCAACTAGGGTTTTTTGGTCATATGTGGAATCGAGAGGTAAAGCGATATGATTTGGGATTGGATCTAAATGAGATGAGGTGTGGGACGATAAATGGAGTAATGGTAGTGTAAGTGAAAGAAAGTTGGGCCACCTAGGTCCAATTAGGGTTTCCAAGGAAAAACCCTAGAGGGAGATAGCATGTGGAGTGGATGTCACGAGCACAACCACGGAAAGGGGTTTTAATAATGGTTGTTTTATAGTTTTAATAACGGTTTTCAACCGTTATTGAATCACCCGTTATTATATCTTTAATAACAGTTCATAATCGTCATGAAAAATACACAAAAACCCGTGAATATGTGCGTAAACTTCATATTTAATAACGGTTTTTACTTAAAACCCGTTGTTAAAAAGGAGCTTTTAATAACGGTTTCGCAGTAAACCGTTGTTAAAAATAAGGTTTTAATAGCGGTTTATAAGAAAAAACCGTTGTTGAAAACCATGTATTAATAACGGTTAATACAAAAACCGTTGTTAAAACATGATCGAATTACCGTTTCGGTCATTGATTATGCGTTTTTTAAACCCTCTAATACGTATTAAATGCGCATGAATATCAGATTATAAGGAGTTTTAATAACGGTTCTTAAACAAAACTGTTATTAAAACCTATGCTTTAATAACGGTTCTATGGGAAACCGTTATTAAAAGTATATGTTTTTTTAGCATTTTTCTATTTTGTGCCTGCCCACATACACAGTTGTATGCTCAAACAATTACCAAATCTGCAATGTAAAACAACATCAATTCATACCAGCAGGGTATCACACCATAATTTCAATCAATCTATAATTGGTATGCATGTCTCAATACACGAACTATACTTAGGAATAAAAATTAGTGGGCATACCACAACTTGGTAGCTCTACACCCCAAAGTAAAGAGTTCACAGATCTAGGCTGGAAGACCGAAAGATGTAGACGAAATACAAACTTGAAAATGCATGTAGAATATATAGATCGCTACTTAATACCGAATGAATGAGTGCACGTACTTGGCAATTGGTCTCTAACTTCATCAATTTCATCAACATTATATTAATGGCCTCGTGCATAGTCATCAGTGAAAAACTACAACACCCATGTTTCAATTAATATACAGTTAGCCATTAGGTCAAAAATATATATGTCATGATTCATTAATAGAAAAATATGGAAAAGCAAACGTACATGGCTTGGATCTATGTTGACCGATCTATTCTAGACTATAAGATCCATTGCTCTACATACATAGTATCCACAATCATCGCCGTTTTGCTGTTGTGGACACTGTCAAATGAATTCAGTTAGCTCTCTAACTATTATATATTAATTTGAATTAAAACAAAATACAAAATAGTTGTCTTCCTACTTACCATGATAGGCTCATATTGAAGATTCTTTGGGTCTGGGACACCATTCCCACCTCTCCTTTGATATGCCGTCTGTAGTGCCCTAATAAATAGAGTTGGATACATTATATTGTAAGTATATATACCTCAAATAATGAAAGTAGAATATATATATATATATATGTATAAATAAGCTAGTGAAGTAAGAAGTGAAAAGTATACTAACATGTCTATAAATTCCTTCCCACCACGACGAGCAACCTCAAAAGGCACGTCATAGATTCGAAGGGAATCAAACACATAAACTTTATTAAGATCAGGTCAGACGACGTACAAAACCCAATGTTCAGTTGAATGTCAATACCTCTTCAGTAGTGAGACGTATCTGATCCACAAGCCAAGGCACGAAGCTTCAATGAGCTTCTAGCACTGTGGCTGCCTCATCGCCCTCTTTATAACAAGGCAAGGGCGCACTACCAATGATTGGAGTGTTAATACTCACCGGCCTTGTAAGTAGGGCTAAGTTGTACCCGTGGACAGTTTGCGTTTGGGTACTGTGACTGATGCAGACCCTTCCTTTCGCCAAAAGATTTAAAAGATCATTCGCTAACAAGTCACATTTATGCAAACCCTAAACGAAAATATTACACATTATAAATTATTTATGACACCAAATACATCCATTTAATAACAATTCAAAGTTATGTAATGCTTACCTCGGAAAGAGAAGAAATACGTGCATCAGCTTCACAACTATCTCTGACACTATTTATATTAGGTATGTGAAGCTGATCACGGTCGACTGAATCAGATGGCTTATACCCTTGAGATTTAATAAATGACAACTCTTGCTCCATTGTTGCCATCCGTTCAAATGCCATGTTCAATTTCTGTGTAAGGATGGCGACTTGCTCATCAGTGTTACGAGAACCACGAGATCGACCACGTACGCTCGTTTTCGTAACACCTAATCCAAGACCCCTGTGTCTTCCAGGGTGTTCTACAATTCCTATAGCCTGTGATACAATGTTATATTGGTCTACCCCCTCGTCACCATCTAACGCTTGAAGTTTATCCTGTAATGTATATAATATATGTAAAATTAGCTTACATGAATAAGCATAATATAATAGTTTTCTAAAAGAAAAGTAAGCAGGGTTCCAAATATCTACAAACTTACAATTTTTGTCGCTGCAACATCTACATCTTCATTAATATATCCATCTTTTGTTGCTCTAGCCTTCTTCCACAATGTACCAATATTAATGGACGAGGTACATGGGTCTAAGTCTTGGGCTATGAGCTATAAATCAAAAAATATTCTTATAATGTACCAATATTATAAAATTCGTCAGTATGCTGTAAATAGATAAATCACAAAATACATACCAACTCCTCTTCAAGGCCTGTATACCCTTTGCGAGCCATATTATGCCGGTATTTATTCTGCTTCGCAATCTCTTTATTTTTGGAACTTTTTCCTATATGACAAGCCAAAACATAGTGACATAGCTATTTCAATATTATGCACAATACTAGGATCGATAAAAAAAATTTAATTGTTATCTAACAAATACCTTAAAATCACCCTAAGACGATATGCAATAAATTGGGTGGATTCTGCCGTAGAAAACCATCACTCTTTCTCTACATTTTCCTACAAGCTAAAAATGACCTAAATGTTCTTAGACGCTCCCCACAATGTCTAAGAAGTCATTTCTTCCTACTCTCTGGCACATTAAATACTCTCTGCATTGTAAGACATACAAATGTATACCGATATTAATGTATTAAAATTAATAACATTTTACATACATAAATGATTACATAAAATAGTATATTTACCATGATTTCCTGCCAAATATGCTCCTTATGACCTGTTGGAACCTGCTTCCAATTATTATAGGAGATAGGAACACGGTTACGTGTCACAAGTGAAATGTAAGTCAAGAACATGTCTGCATAAGGGCCAATGGGAAGATTGTAAGTATTCCATCCCAACTCAACCAGCTCTCCTTTATTCCTCATATCTATGATGATTCTCATAATTGTCGGCCCTCTTTTCCCTTCTTCATCACTGTTGTCCCTATCAATATTCTTATTGGCCATATCTCTAAAAGAAGTCAATAAATAAATTATGTTAGAATGTTATGTATTGAGCATAATTGAGTTGAAAAAAACCAACATAGATATTATATGTTACAATATTATTACCCTTATTGCCTTCTTTTCCTTCTTTTTTCCCCCTTGTTTTTGGATTAGATTCAGGATCTGATACATATATTACTTCACGATCATCATCCCTGACATATATTTCCTCCTCATTAATTGTATTGTTATCATCGTTCAATAATTGAGTTGCTTGCATAGCTGAGACACACTCGTTATTCCAATTGGCATCATTTTCATCATCACATTCATTGGCATTTCTTTTTTTCGTAGATAGTACTACAGACCATCTGTTATCAGCAGGGTCAGTGACATAGAATACTTGTGTCGCTTGTGATGCTAAGATGAATGGGTCTTGTTTATGCCCTGCCCTATTAAGATCTACTAATGTGAATCCATCTTCATATCAAAGATGCATTGTCATTGCGATATAAAATACAATCATTAGGGCATGCATGTATCTTCTCATAACTCATGCCCATAGAGGATAGAATCTTCTTCGCTTCATACGTACGATCGGGTAGAACGTTATCATCAGGAAGCATATCATTCACAAGTGACAATAATTCTGTGAAACTCTTATCACTCCATCTGTTACATGCCTTTAAGTTGTACAACCTTAAAGTAGCGGATAATCGCGTAAACGTCTTACAATCACCGTACAAAGGTTTTTCCGAGTCATTCAATAACTTCTCAAACATTTTTGGACAATCCCGAACACTTTCCTCAACCTTTTGAGTCATCTCCTCTAACGAATGTCCCTCATAGTTATCAAATGATGATCCACTACTATCCCTCCCAACATCGTCATTTTCATATTTAGACTCTGTTTTCCCATGCCATATCCAACAAGTGTAACTTGTATCAATTCCATACACAAATAAATGATCTCTCAAATCATTAGCGTTGACACGCTGAATATAAGCACACTTCAAACAAGGACAGACTATTCTACTAGAGTCCCGAGCATGTTCAATTACAAACTTGATGAAAAACTCCACTCCTTCGTTATATTCTCTAGACAGACGATTTGCAGACAACCATTTCCGATCCATATTATTTGAATCTAGATATATCCCACATGAAAGTAATTATTAAAAATCAATTGAATTATAAGTATAATAATTTTCAAATCACTCTTGCTTAGAAAGAATTAATCTCAAATGTATCATGCTATTCTCTCTCTCTCTCTCTCTCTCTCTCTCTCTATATATATATATATATATATATATATATATATAAGAATCATGCTAACAAGTTTCCAAAATTATATTAATGCTGATCAATGAAACTCCTCATACTTACAAAGAGTTCATTATATATATATATGCATACATACATACGTAGCAAAATATTATACAATTAATAGTTCGAATTACAAAAGATATGCATACTACAGGATTTAAGCAATAGCAGCACTATATACATCAAAATATTGCTACAACTCAAATACCTAAAAATCGAAAACTCATATCTAAAACTAAATCCCCCCGATATCCTCGTCGAGCCCGACTAAAAACTATAACTCTAAAAGTCCACTCATCACGATATATCATTTGATCCCTGATATCATCGCAAGAGAGTCTACTCACGGATACTCTAGGGTAACTGAGGTGGATACTCCGAGGCAAGCTATGACGATACCTCCACTCATCATCAATGACCATCAGTTCTCTCGATATCCTATCATACTCTCTAGCAAATAGCTCACCCTCAATAAATCTCGAGTGTGGTGCATCAGTGTGGTAGACAAACCACTGCAAAAAAATAGACGTAGCCGATGCCCATGGCTCTATCTGAGGCAGGGTCAACAGAAGGTGATAAGATCTGAAATGGAAGGGGTGATAGGATGAGCCACTCGTGTACAAATGACATAGCTCGTCATATAACCATATCACATGAATCCGTACATCTCTATGTGGCGCCATATGAAAATATAGTGAAGGGTATGTCATCTCACTACCTACAAATGAGAACCACTAAATCTTATCATCAAGGTTGTTCTCGAAATTAAAAGGATCTAAATTACAGAATATGTAAACTGATCTTCAACTAGCTAGTCCAATCATAAATATATTCTACCAGATCATAACCAACTATGTAAACCTAACAACATCAAACTATTTAAAATAAGGACATAATCTTTAGTTATATATTTAATAAACTGGCTAAACATCAAACTATCATCAAATCATTCAAGCTACGCATAGTAAAATCAAGTAGATATTAATAAGATAATATATATATATATATATATAGTACAACCTAATAAATCCTATATGATTATCATTATTATTATTATTATTATTATTATTATTATTATTATTATTATTATTATTATTATTATTATTATTATTATTATTATACACAATTATTCATCTCTATTTAATTTTTATCGATCACAACATCGATGCCCAACCAACCTCCTCAACTTTCCCCATGCACAATACCCTTATCCTTAGGATTTTTCCTTATAACCCTAGTTTATATTTAGTATAATAAACGATAAACCCTAACCCTAACCCTAACCCTAACCCTCCCCCTCCCCCTCCCCCTCCCCCTAACCCTAACCCTCCCCTTAACCCTAACAATAATTAACCCTAATAAATTATAATAAAAAATAACACTAAACCTCATAAGATAATGATCCTAAACCTATAGCTAACCCTAACCCTAACCCTAACCCTAACCCTAACACTAACCCTCCCCCTAACCCCAACCCTAACCCTAACCACAATTATTTAAGATTATATATACACATCTTATATATAAATATATTATAAATATATATACATATAATAGAACACATATAAACACACATTTTACAGAATATAAATACACGTCTTACAAAATATATATTAAAAAAAGCATATAAATACACATGATCATCTGCATAATAATGTGAGTGCTAAAAAAATATATACACCTTAATTTTATACTTAGAACGTACATATCTTATGATAATAATATATATTTTAGGCTTGTGGATTCTCTTAAAATAATAAATCATATTTTTATAAAATAGATTATAAACACATATATATATATATATACATATATATTAAGGTCTCGGCCGACCACAATCATAAAAGGCCACAGCAAAATTTTTCACCAACACATCAAACAACAGATTTTTGAAAAACACGTCAAACACAACCTCCTCGGTGCAACATGCATGCATTATATATATATATATATATATATATATATATATATATATATATATATATATACATATCAGTAGAGACAAATTAAGCAATGAAGGAAGAACAACACATACGTAAAGGGAGCGACGGAGAACAAGTTGAGAACGACAACGACGAAGGTATAAATGTTGGCTACGTTCGCAAGAATGGTAGAGGGGTGGTGGAGAGATGGCGGTGTGACGGTTTCCCTTAATTCAGAGGAGCCGGAGCGGTGGTGCAAGGGTTCGCAAGAGAAAGAGAGTATGAGAGGGAAGCGGCAGAGTCTGAAATTTTTGGCACGAAACAGAAGAGAACGAAATAAAAGGAGATTTTAATAACGGTTTTTAGAGGAACCATTATTAAAACCTTGGCAATTTTGACAACGGTTCTTGTTTGAACCGTTATTAAATCATGTTTTAATAACGGTTTTACGTCAACCGTTATTAAAATTCCTGTGCAAAATTTTACCTTACACTTGTAATAACGGTTATTACATAAATCCGTTATTAAAAATTCCCGCGCATTAATTTTCACGGATTTGACAATGGTTTTCGAACCACCGTTATTATTTCCTGTTTCCGTAGTAGTGGAGGTGTTGGGCCTTAACCCACACCCTTAGGAAATGGTTTTCATTTTGTGTAAGCGTAAAAGGGAATGGATATCGAGGTGTGATAAGGGGTGCAAGGGTCCCAAGATATGGGACGGGCCCTCCTGGGAGGATAAGTGTGGATATAGTCAGTCGTGCATGTCAAGGGTAAACTACTTTCAAATAAGATATGTTAAGATACTAATTACTTAAAGAGGAAGATGTTGAGCCGGACCCAGACCGGTCCACCGGCGAATAATAGTGGTTAGGGCCGGGGTGCCCTACATGACCGATCCACCGGCTATAATAGTGGCCAGGCGCGTTTTGCCCTGCATGATTTCCGGTCCACCAACTATAGTAGTGGGGGGATTCCATGCTCAACAAACTGAACGTAATAACGATAAGACATGGGAAAGACATAAAGTAATTACAGTGAAACGTCATGTGAGTCGGGGCCATACCGGTCCACCGGCAAATAATAGTGGTCAGGAGCGTTTTGCCCTGCATGACCAGTCCACCGGCTATAATAGTGGCCAGGCGCGTTTTGTCCTGCATGACCGGTCCACTGGTTATAATAGTGGGGTTTCCGCACTCACATGAATTGATAAAGACTATGATGTGAATCGACTATATTTACCAGAGATCTAAAGAATAAGACTATCCGGACTGTAGCTGGCCTATATCATCTATTTTACTACTTATCGCTCACGTGATTTTTCCATGAATACTGTGTTGTGTATTTTGTATGTTGGCCTTAACGCATCTATTACCTTACTCAGTACGTAGCGTACTGACCACCCATTTCATGGGTGCTGCTCATTCCCACAAGCAGAGGATCCACCTGAGTTTGTGTAGATAGGAGACGATATCTTCGATGCCTACGACTCTTACGATGCATCGGGCGGGGCTGAGAGTGGAGCCTAGACTTGGCCTGGGGACCGAGAGCGACATGGCCGGACTCTCCTTTTCGTTTTGTTTTACCCTGTATCGTTTTTATGTTAGTTCTGTTTTGTCGTACGATACTTTTTGTTCCTTGAAAACCTTGTCTATGTACCCCTTTGGCTTGTAAACCTTTTTATGCATACTCTGAATTTTATATTGTGAACTATTTAACTTCCTTAAGAATCCTTGTTTTAAGTATTAGCTTTTGTCTGAGGGTAATCCGTTTTAGCCTTAGCACTCGGTACTGGAACGGTAGGAGTGAACCGTTCTGGTACTGAGTGTGGCGGTAACATTCTCCATAATTCACAATTTTCTTATTTCACTTCCGTTAATTCTTTCCTTTAAAACTAAATTTTTCAGTAGTGAATTTTGGGGGTGTTACATAACTAGTATAGACAAAAAGTGTATAAAAGTGACTTTGTTTTAATTTTTGGTTGAATGAATAAGATGATGGTAAACTTGATACAAAAATATGATCATGGAAGCGTATAGGAGGAATTTCATGGGTGAATAGTAGTTTTAGAATTTATATATTATTTATAGTGGTGAAAAGGTGAATAAATAGTATAAAGTTAAGAAAAAAAGAAAAAAAAAGCTTATGCAAGTATGAAATTTTATGGAAAAAATCAAAATAATATTTTAATCTCACATGTCAAATTTAATGAATTTAAAATAAGGTTTGGTATATAAAATATTATTCAGACGATGAATTAACAAGCTTACAAGGTAATTATAAAAATAAATATCAAAACTATTTATAAAATTACAAATTTTGTTATATAATCCTATATATTAATTTCCAAACTAAATATAAATTTTTATAATTTTTAACAAACAATTGATATGAATTTTAGCTAGCCTACCATAATTATACATTGTACGTATAAAATTAAAAAGGAATAGAAAATATAAATAAAGTTAAACCAAAATTTTTAGATTTATATTTCAACCCATTTAGAGTCCAAATAAAATTTTATAAGAATATTTTTCAATATGTAACACAAAAGTTCAAAGATATAAATAATATTTTATAAGTAAAGTACACTTAATTCTAAAGTTGCAATTACTATTGAATCACCCAAAAAAATTAAAGTCATAAAATATCTGACACTTATTTATGTAATTAATTTTACATAGTTAGAATTAGTTAAAAATAGGGTATTAAAGTAGTTTTTCTTATTAGTATTTTTTTAGTACCATCATTGTTGCTATGATTATTATTATTAAGTTCATATATATTTATTATTATTATTATTATAAAGTTACTTCTTTACTCTAGTCTTATTTGATCCTGGAAGAGAGTTCCCTTTGTAGGGATCACAATCGAATGAATTTTATTCATTGAATGTGTAAATAAATATAGATAAACGGATATGAATACGAATAATGATAAGCTGTAGGTGTAAAAATATTTGAAGAATTTGGGTGCGGATATTTTCAAATCCGCGCCCGCTTTATATTTATATCTTTTCACTCAATATAAAATTATAATTTTACCTTATATTTATATCTTTTCACTCAATATAAAATTATAATTTTACCTTTATTTTTATAACATTTATATATATTGTCTAAGACTAAAAGTGAAGATATAATTAAATTCTAATAATCTAAGTATATAATTCTAATATTGAATGATTTTTATTTTAAATTTAATAGATTTTACTCGATAGATATATAAACAGATATGAATATAAATATAAAAAAAAGAAATAAAATATTTATCAAATATAAATACAGATATAAATATAAATTTATTTATCAAATTTAAATAGCGAATAAAAAATTTCCGATGCGATGTTGTCACTATTCCGGACTGCCAAGGAAGCAGTTTTAGTTGGATATTATAGCTAAATTTACCTTTGGCCTACGGGTGCTCTCTCCGTGAAGTCAAGATACCATATGCGTTCAGCAAGGAAGTATAGGTTTACCACTCCTTAAAGCGAATTAATTAATTTAGACATTACAGCTTGCAGTACAAGAAAAATTGGAAATCCTTCACACTTACACAAAGTGCCTTAGATGGTGACATTTTCTTCTACCATATGATGAAGGGTTTGAATAATAACAATTTATTTCTGAAAGAAATGAGAGAGAGGGAGATAGCACCGGATCAAAATTTTATTTTTTTAATTTAACAACTGCATAGTTTTTGTCCCCACCAGACCTGAACGCATTATTTCCCACTTGCTATGTCTGATAACTATGGAATAACTATGTGTAACTAACTAACTATGGTATGGTCTAATACTAATATATGTATATATGTATGTATGTATATATGTGTATGATATATATATAAGGTGAAGGTCTCATACACACCCTTTCTAAGATACATGTATAGAAATTAATTATAACCATTAGATTAGTGTTTGATCAACGGTCAAGATTTAATACATATTTAATCTAAGTTTATTTTAATCTCAGCCCTTAAATCCTCTAAATCTAATGGTTATTAAGAGTTTCTATATTCGTATTTTAAATAATAATTTGTACAGGAGTCTAAATCTATATATATATATATATATATATATATATATATCCAAAGAATTAAGATCATACACAAACTCTAACCTAAAATACAAACATAGAAACTAATTATATCCATTAGATTACTTATATTAATGATCTATATCTACTTTTTCCTTTTTTATTTAAATTAATCTATTAGATATAATTAATTCCTACATTTGTATTTTAGGTTAAAGTTTGTACATGATCTTAATCCTATATCCAAATACATCTAATAAGATGCACCTACTAAAAGAATGTATATGATTATCAAGGCAAAAAAATATATTTTTTTATTTATACAATGCTGATGATTCTATCATTCTTATAAGTGATTATTTTGGTAAAAAAATAATTATGTACTCCGTATTTTGATAGTTTAGGTTATGTATCAAGAACCTACTAAGGTTTTTAAAATATTGGTGATTATTTAGATAAAAATAATAATTATCTCATACATGCAGCATTAATGATTATGCCCTCAATACAAATTATTATCTTGGAAAAAAAGTAATCATCCCAGCAAATAGTAATTATGTATTTTATATTTTGATTATCCACATTTTGTGTCATAAACGATACAACTCTAGTGATTTTATTATTATTATCATTGTAAATGATTATCTGAGTAAAAAAAATGACTAGAGAGAAAAATGAATATATGTTTAGTGTTTTGGTCTTTTAGGTTCCATAATATAAAATGTTATTTTCATTAAACTAAGTTTGATGTTGCGTTCTTAAGCCTTTTTAAAATAAGGATGATTATATGGACAAAAAAAAAGTGATTATTTTATCCATACAATCTCCATAATTATATCATCCTTACAAGTAATTCTCTTAATAAAAAAACTCTCAACAAAAAATAAAGTCCTAATTATATATTAAATTTTGGTCGTTCAGATTCTATATTATAAACATTTTTTTATTAAACTAAATTTTATATTTTGATCTTTCAAATGCATTTTGCATTATACACTTGAGCATATAATATAATTTGTCGCCTAATGCCCATTATGTACACGGTCAAAGAAAAAGTAATTTTCACAATTTTCAAATTACTTTTTGTTGTTCTTGTTTAGGTTTTCTTTGGCTAATTTTTTAGTTTTCTTTAAGATATTTGACTTTTCTTTTTGGTACATGTTGACGAAAACACGAAGATTTATCAGCCTAATTTCAAAGGTCCAAAGTTGGCTGGTGTCTCCCTATAAACCAATTTTTTACGGCTCACATGTCAAATTGGCTATGAGTCCAGTACTTTTCGTTGAAAATTTGGTGATCCTATTTTTCACATCACATCATATTAAATGATAATAATAATTATTTTATTAATTATTAATATCATAATAATATTTATTATTATAAATATTATTATAAATTCTTAATAATAATAATAATTATTATTATTATTATATTTATCATAATATTTATTGTATATATAATTATTATAATGATCATTA
Organism: Tamarix austromongolica; assembly: GCA_039764185.1. NCBI lineage: Eukaryota > Viridiplantae > Streptophyta > Magnoliopsida > Caryophyllales > Tamaricaceae > Tamarix > Tamarix austromongolica. The sequence goes on from CM077811.1 coordinate 17,384,919, forward strand.
TAGTTATTATTAATTATCATTAAAGTATTGTAATTTTTTTTATAATTATAGTTTTATTTCGAATATTATAATATTTGTTAATACAATTTTAAGTATTATTATAATTATTATATAAAATCATAACAATAATATTATTACTATTCTAATTAATAAAAATATAATTAAAATATTAGTATAGTAGTTATTATATTAAATAAAAATGTTTATAAGAATTATTAATTATAGTTGTCTTTATTTATAATAATAATTTAACTATAAGTATTATTATAATAATGATTATAGCATTAATAAAAATATAAATTATTTATAATAATTATAAAATTACAAAATTAATATTTATATTATTATAACTTTTATTATTAACTTTATTATATTATTTTTATAATATTATTATAAATTATAATTTTCTTTAAAAATAATAATAAATCAATGATAATAGTAAACAATATTTATAATAATATGATTATTTATGATGATAATATTAATTATTTTAATAAAAATAAAAATAGATTTATTTTATATGATTATATATAATAAGCATAGATAATAATATTTCTAATAGTAATATTGTTATTAATTGTAAAAATAGTATTATTTTTTATAATAATATTATTAATAGAAATAAAAATACATTATAAATATTGTCATTAATATTATAAATATAATAAATATAAATATAACTCTAAATATAATTACAATTATGATTATAATAAATTTTTATAGTGAATGTTATGATAATATTTGTATGAATATTATAATCAATACAATAATAGTTATTTGTATCAATATAACAATTAAAATAATAATATTACAAATATTATCATAACATTCACTATAAAAAATTATTATAATCATAATTGTAATTATATTTAGAGTTATATTTATATTTATATTAATATATTATAATAATAACAATAAATTATCTAAATTCTCATCAATACTAATAAGATCATGTCATATACAAAAAAATAAAAATGGTAGAAACCCAAAAACTATAGTCTCTTCAACTTTGTTGGGTGCATTTGTAAAAATAAATAAAAAATGGATAGCTAAAGAAAGGAAAGAGAAGAAAGAAGCGCAGTAGATTCATGGGCATCCATCTTTAGTCCAATAGTCCTAAGCAAGTACGGTCAGTGATAGCATTTTTGAAGAGCTAACGGGAAACTAACTAAATAATGATAGTTATTTTCAACGGGCATATTGGAGGGGGAAAAAATGAGGGAAGGAACTGAGTGGAGAATCGGAACATAGAGAGTTGAGAGGGAGGGGGGTAATATGAACAAAATAATAATAATAATTGTAAGATATTAAATTGATATTGACAAAGTTGATAGGTGTGTGAAGTGTACTAGAATTTGTAATACCATTATAAGATAATTTTCATTTTAGTAACATGTGAATAGTTTAGGGATTTCTCTCTCTCTCTCTCTTTGTTATTCATAAAAACGGTTTAAGAGAGTAGCTACCATTGTAAGCAAATTATTAGACACACCAAAGATTATGGCGGTAGTTTTTTAAAATTAATTTATCTTTAATTTAAATTATCAAATAAATAAAAAAGTTATATCATAATAATTGTGATTTTTGTATATGAATAGATGCTCATAATGATATATTTTATGTAAAAATGTGTTTTTATTTTACTATTTTTATGCTAATTTTTTTTATGGTGATTATGTTGACTTATATGATAATTATGTTAGCTTATATGGTGATTATATATATCTATATAATGATTATTTCTACTAGTGTGTGACATTAATTGTATAGGAATTTTGTGTGCTGCTATACTTTTTGTGTATGTTAGCTATTGTGCTTATTATGTATATATTTCTATGCCGATTATCTTTGCTACAATGTTTTATTTTTCATGGTGATTATGTGATCTACTATAGTGACTATATCAACTTATAGGATAATTATGTATATTTATGTGGTAAATATGTCAACTTATATGGTGATTATCTCTACCACTATGTCACATCAATTTCTATAAGAACTATGTGTGTTATTATGGTGCTTAAACATTTTTAATATGTTAATTATGTAAGCTAATGTGCTTATTATATATAATATGGTGATTGTGTATGCTACAATAATAATTATGTATATCTATATAGTGATTATGTATATTTATAGGGTGATTATAATCAATGTTATTTTACAATCAAATTTTTTTAACTCTTAGTAATTACTACTAACGTGCTAAAACTGACGTTCATTTTTTGTTGACTTGAATCTTATGTATGAGCTTCATACACCCGAGTGTATCTAATAAGCATTAGCCATTGTGCATACTAATCACATTTCGTAGTAGGCAAATTATTAGTTACATCCGGTTGGATATACCAGAGTGATGTTAGATTTTCATTCTCTCTCCTTTTTTTGTATTTTTAATATAGAAAAAAATATATCATAATAAATGTGATATTTTTATTTTATGTAAATAAATATCCATATTAAAAAGTTTCTAACGTAAGAAAAGTGTTTAATATTATTTTTTTATACTAATATTTTACCATTTTTCAGGGTGAATATATTTACTTATATGATGATTGTGACAGCTTATATGGTAATTACGTATATCTATATAATAATTATTTTCTACCATTTTGGCATATATATTTATATAAGAATTATGTGTGCTACTATAATACTTTCAAATTGAGCGGAATGCTATAATGAATAATAAACATACTTTTATCAATATTGTATACCATTTTTTAGGTAATTACATTATAAGAACTTCACAATTAAGAATGCTCTCTTAAAAATTTTCAAAAAAAAAATTAAAAATTTGAAAAGCACGTAAGAATGGATAAAATATGTTGAAATGACTCATGTTGATTTGTGGGATCAGAGATTAATATGAAAATACTTTAAAGTAGCCCTACGTGATTGAATTGACTCGGGATGTTGCAACTATTGTAATTCTTATATATATTTTTATACTGTTTATGTTAGTTGATGTGCTTATTATATATATCTTTATGGTAATTGTGACTTTTAAAATGGAAATTTATGGAATAATTATGTGATCTAATGTGGCAATTGTGTCAATTTATGTACTGATTATGTCAACATATACGATGATTATTTATATTTATACGGTGATTATTTTTACAACTATATGACAACAATTTCTATAGAAATTATATGTGATAGTGTGGTTATTGTGAATTTATTGATTATATCAGTTATTGTACTTGTAATATATATTTTCATAATAATTATGTCTACTTTAATAATAATTATACCGATTATATATATTTATATGCTAACTATTATCTACATATTAAATTATATATGTATATTTGATGTGGAATCTGAGTGTAAGTATCCGCGCTCCCTCGAATATATTCAATAGGTATAGATGTGTGCGTCTTTTCCCCCCTTCCGCCTTTTAGAAGTCACTCCATGTCTCACCCAAACAAACGCGGAAAGAAGAAATAACAGGTAAAGTAAGATCGACAAAACCTTACTTTATGTATATATAAAAATCGAGAGAGATATCCGATGCAGATATTTGTATCGAATATCACTCTCCCTTTGCATGCAATAATAATAATAATAATAATAGTAAACTATGGCAGGTGCAATAATTGAGCTCTTTTTGGCGTGTCCAATCCGATGTTCACAGCACACTCAACTGGTAGAGAAATGTCAATATGTAAGTCACTTTATTTTATCGTTATACTAGCCCCATAATATATTTCTACTCGGACAAATAAGCGTTCCTAACCAACCCCTACGTAGGGTCTAAACTAGGCCCCCATAAAGGTCATAGGAGAGCATGATTCAATATTTTGGCCTCGTATCAGCACAACAATAAAGAGATTTGTTAGCTTTGCCGGGAATGAGATAGTTTGCTCAGTTTGGAGTGTTGTAATAATGAGATAGATCACATGTCTGATCAGGATAGGAAAATAATTTCGGGAGAAAAAAAATAAAAAAGTAGTGTGATATAGATCGCAATATATATTATGGTCCCTTGAAGGCGGATTGATTCATTGAAAATATTGTAGAAAGAAAAGAAAATGAGGTGGAAAGTAATTTTCATATGTTTAGTTGTTCAGAAAGTTTAGAAGAAAAAAACTTGAAGAAAAAGGTTGAGAAAAAATATATTGATTTGTTTTCTATAAAAATAATTGAAGAAAAAGAAAGAAAGTTCCTGAAAAAATTTCTCACGAAAAATTTGACTCCATCTTTCTTAGCTTCTATTTGGTCTTCTTCTCCATTAAAATTATATAAAACCCATACGTAGATTTTTCTACAAATGTTTTTATGCAACCAAACGAGCAAAAGAAAATTAATTTAATTTATTTTCTTTCTTTTATTTATATTTTCTTTTTATTTTCTTTTTCTTTTTCTTTTTCTTTTTTACTAACCAAACAGCTAACATACATAAAAAGTATATGACATGACGATATAGATTACGATTTATATTATAGTCCAAAATCACCAAGAAAGCTACTCTCGATATGACATGGAGCTGCTTAGTCACCAAAATAGTTACAAGCCGGACAAAATACTTACAATGAACCTCGTTCTATTATATTCTCTTATTCACACAATATTTTATAAGATATTTATTCATTTATATAAAGAGATAATTTATTTATATTTTTGTTCAATCCAAATTTTGCAATTTCTTCCAAGTTTGAGTGGAGATTAATAATACGAGATTCAAAATTGATTCATTCTTCATATTCAATTCAATAGCATAACAATTGAAGCTCTAGATTGTTTTCATCTTTTGAATTTATTTGATTTGAATTTTCATAACATAACATTTTGAAGTGAATTCTCTTATCTTAGTTTTCTTTTTGGTTTGCAATTTGCCTTTCAAAAACAATTGAAAATCATAATTCAATTTATTATTATTTTTATTTCAATTGAAGAAATAATAGAATTTAACCTAAAGACATTTTGCAATGAAGACTTAAGATAGTTAGATGATCATTGAACCTCATTAGATATATTATTTGTTTTCAACTACCAGTAGTAGATGGATGAAAATGAGGGACTAAAGTGGTATGGTGTATCTATTTTCATGTTCTATATGTTTTCATTTATGTTCATCATATAAATTGTGTAGTTTCTTTCAATTAAACATATAGGTTCATTACATTAAACATTTAAGGTCAAGCAATAAAAGAAATATGTTCAACATCTTAATAAACATGTGTGTTATCGTTCATGAAATTATGTCTTTAATATAGGTTCATTGTATATAACAAAGAGGTTCATTACGGCGTTTAGGTTTAGGCACTAAAAGGTCTGTATTCAAGCATGTTAATGACCACATAAGCTCATTAACATGTTTTAAAAGTTATATGTTCATCATCTTAATGAACATGTATATTATCGTTCATATATTTACTTACTTATGTTAGGTTCATTGAGTTAAACAGTAAGGTTCTTTACATTAATCGTGTATGTTCGGGTGTTTTAAATAGCTAGTTTCTTTATGTTAAAGCGTGATTTGTTATGTTAGGTTGATTATGTTAATCATTTAGGTTCATTATGTTAAGTGTTTATGTTCATTATATTAATGAATAAGATGATGGTTTGTGTTAGAATCATGTGGTCAAGCAAATAGGTTCATTATATTAACCATTTAGGTTCGTCTCATAAAAATTTTATGTCACTACTACAAAAATTAAAATAAATAATAAAATATATGCAACAGTGTGAGCTTCGACTGGGTATTTGATGTCTATCATACTGTTATTTTAGTTTGTGTGGGTAGTGGAGAAGTTTTGAAGTTGGTATTGTGGATTCAATGATAAATACCAGGGGACCATGTTTACTAACACATGACGTGTTTATTCACATAATATTTTGAATAAATTTTTGACAAAAAGTTGAGAGCAAGAAAATAAAAATGAGGGTCCTATGTTTCCTAGATACGAACAGGGTGTTTTTCTTACTTTGTGAAACAAGTTGTTTGACTCAATAATATTTTATATCATATAAAAGAGATATGATCAAACTCTAGCCATCAAGTCATACAAAATTTCTTCTTCTTCTCCATAGTGTTTTCCATTATTAGAGAATTACTGATTTATATCATTGGTTGATTGATTTCTTAAATCGTCTTATAAGTACATAAGTGTACAAATAAATATATCTATATTTCCCTCAAGTGTTATGTATTATGATTGAACTATCAACTGTTTATTCTCTTTTTATTTTTAAATTTTGGTTTTGAATCCATTCAATCCATGTTATTCAGCAACAAACTTTTATAATAAAGCAAACCATATATAACTTTCCCAATTTAAAAAAAAAACGTAGGAAGATTCATGGTGTTTTATTTTTAGCAACATAGACAATCTTACAAGAATATTGAAATACCCTAAAACCTTAATTTTAGAAATTCTGGCCAAATAACGATTTAATAGGGAAATTAATTAAATAAATTATTTTTATTAAAATAAAATGGAATTAATTAGGAATAATCAAGAAGAAAATAATAAATATTTTAATTAGAAAAATTTTGGGTGTTTTGCTAATTAAAATGGAATTTAGGAAAAACCTTTCAAAAACCCTAAATTAGCCTAAAAAGGGAATTAACTATTATTTTATTAAATATTATTTTTTTTTAAATATCTCAAAATAAAAAAAATTCCAAATAACCCAACCCACCTATTTTTCTTTTTTCCTTTTTCCTTTTTCCCTGTTCTTTCTTTCTTTTCTTTCCTTTTTCCTTCTTTTTCCTTCCTTTTTTTTTTCTTCCTCCTTTCCCTGACCTGGGCTAGCCCATGGCCCAAACCTCTCCTTTTCTTTTTCTCCTTCGGTGCGGCCCACTGTGCCAAATTTTGACTCCTATTTTTAGCCCCGTCACTCGGTCCGATTTTTCCCTTATTTTCTTTCTTTTATTTTCTTCCTGGACCACCGGTCCATGCACCCACCTTCTTCTCCCTCCTTCCTTCTCCGTCCCCGTCAACCTGCTACTCCCCAACTCTCTGGTTTTTCACCGCCAATCGCGCCATTTACTGGTAGTTTCTCTCCTCTCTCCTTCCCCTTGACTTGCCTGCCACTTTGACCTAACCCACTTTCCTTTCTTCTCGCACACGACCCCTTCTTTTCTTGTACAACCACCCTCTGCCATGTTTGAATTTCCCCGGTCGGTGCCTCTCCTAACTACCCTATTTTCCCATCACTCCTTTGACCAATTTCCCCCTCCTTTAGCCAATAAATACCCCCTTACCAACCCTAGACTCGAGCTTTTTTCCGCAACCCAGAAAATTTTTCCCGTGCGTCACCACCCTTTCAGACACCATTTCCATTGTCGTCGGCCAACCCCGCCGCCCAAGCCTCCCACCTGAGCACTCCCTACACCTCCCTTCTCCCTTGATTTGACCTGCACGAGCCACCCCAACCATGCAAAGTAACCTCCCCAATCATCCATTTCCTCGTCATTGCCACCCTTCGCACCATCGTCCACCACCAATCTCGCCGTAACCACCGCCCCTTATACCTCCCAAAAATACCCGCAAACCTTCCTCTACCTTCCTTTACCCTTATTTTCCTCTTCCTCCCTCTCCTCCTCCCTTTCTTCCTTTCCTCCCCTTTCGGCCACCACAGCCACTGTCGTGCGCCGCCGCCTTCATTCCACTCCTCTCCATCTAAGCAACCATCAGCACCCCAACTTCCAACCTCCTTCTCCCTCTCCTTTTCCCAGTACTCAACTCTCTCCCTTTTCTTCTCTTTTTCCTGCCGCCGCCGCCGCCGTAGTGCACCACCGCTGGTACTACCTGTTACCACCAATCCAAAGTGGTACCCTAAACCCTCTTAACATTTAAACCCTAATTATGCAAGCTTTATTTATTTAATTTATTATATTTCTATTATTATTATTATTACTATTACTATTGTTATTAATGTTATTATTAGTATTCTATATAGGGCCGAGACCCTATTATGTCACTATTTCAATTATTGGTATTATTATTATTATTATTATTATTATTATTATTATTATCATTAGTATTTATTATTATTATTATTATTATTATTATTATTTTATTAATAATATTATTATTATTATTGTTATTATTAGTAGTATTATTTTTAGTATCATTATTATTATTAGGGTAAAATCTTTAAACCTTATAATATCACTTTTTCCAATGTTAATATTATTACTTTTATCCTTAGCAAAATAAGCATTTAGTTAGTGTTTCTATTATTATATTATTATTTAATCTAAAACCCTAATCTTAGAATAAATTAGGAAATAATAGTATTTTTAGTAGGAGGGAATCTAATCCTTAATGTTTCCCTCTCATAGGTGAGATCAGTAAAAACCCTAAGGAGGCGTAGGAGCGTGCTCCAAGACCGGTGTCGTATTAGGTAAGGGTGTAGCTAATGCCTTATGTATGTAATGTGTTTTGTATGTCGTGTATGCCATGTGCCATGATATGTGATGTATCTTATGGGTTTTGTTATAACTATTTTATGTGTAGTGTGGCTTGAAGTTGAGGTATGTTCATGTGTTATTTTATAGCATGCGTATAATATGTATAAGCTGTGATTATGATGTGATATGATGTGGCCTTTTAGGACATGCATGCTAGGTTATGTAATGTGATGACATGGAGTGAAAGGATGTGGATTTGACCTAAATGTTACATGACCATGAGTGGAAGAATCTAGGGTTTGTATGGGAGAATCTAAGGTTTTGCATGGGAGAATATAAGTACGTATGGAAGAATCTAGGGTTTGCATGGATGAATCTAGGGTTTCATGTGGGAGTTTTAGGGTTTTGCATGAAAAAGTTCGAGGGGTTGCATGAGATGTATAAAGTCTGCATGGGGATAAATTTTACGTATGAAAAGTTGATTTGGGGTACGAGGAAGGTAATGGAAGTGTTATTTAGGTGTTTGAACAATTTGGATGAAAAATAGTACGTGGGATAGTATAAGGGTATATAGGAGACTAAGCTAAGGTTTGGTGTGGCCAGGTAGGGTTTGGTGTGGCTACTTGGGGGTTCGTGGTCACACGTGTACTGGGTGAGTAAAATGTGATGATGAGGGTGGAATCTATGGGTTGTGATGTGTGGACTGTTAAAATGATCTGGATTGTGTGAAGTGGAGTAGGATGGGCCACTTAGGCTTAAATTAGGGTTTCTGGTGAAAACCCTAGAGTGAGGCAGTGAGTGGAATGGATGTGAAAAGTAATGGGTCTTGACCCACATACATGGGAGATGGGTTCCTAGTGGGAGTTAGGAAAGGAGGTAAGAGTGTTGGGCCAAGCTATGAGGTGCATGAGTTTTATGATTTGGGACGTGTCCTTTTGGAGGATAAGCGTAAATGGAGTTAGTCATGCATTTCTAGGGTTAAACTCATGAATAACACACTTAAGACATTAATCATGTAAAGTGGAAGATTATTGAACCGGGCCTAAATCTATCCACCGGTAAGGAATAGTGGTTAGGGTGTCCCACCATATAAGTGACCGATCCACCGGTTATAATAGTGGTAAGGTGCATTTTTCCCTATATGTGACCGCTCCACCACCTATAATAGTGGGGGATCCTGAGCTCAAGAAACCAAACTTTGAGTTTGCTAAGACACATAAAAGATACTAAGTATTTACAGTGAAACACCATGTGAGCAGGAGCCAAACCATTCCACCAATAAGGAATAGTGGTTAGGGTGTCCTGCTCTATATGTGACCAATCCACCAGCTATAATAGTGGCTAGGTGCATGTTTCCCTATACATGACCGATCTACCGACTAAAATATTGGAGTTCCCGTACTCGCATGGATTGATAAAAGGCTTGGTGTGAAATGAGTTATGATCAGAGATTATTTAATTTATTAATCCGGACTATAAATGGGCATTTATGTATTTACTTGAATGATCATGTGCTATTACGTTATCATGTTGAACTATATGCTTTTGTATGTTAATCTTAATGCACAGTTACCTTACTCAGTACGTAACATATTGATCACTCTTTTCATGGGTGTTGCTCATTCCCACGAGTAGAGACCCTTTTGACCTTAAGCAGGTGGGTGATGCCTATTATGATGCCTTCTATATTCATGAGGCATCAGACAAGGCCGAGTGTTGAGCATGTACTTGGCTCGAGGATCGAGAGTGCGCGGCCAGACTTCTCATTTATGATTTTCTATCTTTATTTTTAGTTTCTTAAGACATAACTTTTATCGTCTGTAATTTTATTTCCTCTTGAGAACCTTTACCTGTGTACGCTGGTGTAGCACCCCAAAATTCATTAATTTTTTTTAAAGTGAAAGAATTTAAAATTGAAAACCTGTGAATTCTAGGAATGTTACCACCACACTTAGTACCAAACCGGTTCACTCCGACCGTTTCAGTACCAAGTGCTAAGGCTAAAAAGATTGTTTTCAAACTTAAACCGAGAGTTCATAAAAAGAGTTAAAAAGATCATAACATAGAAATCAGAGTACGCATAAAGGTTTATAATCAATAATAAGATAGAAATCAGAGTGCGAAATCAAAATTCCTCGAAGGGAATAATGTCTACAAACATTAATATTTAATTCAGGAAAATCCAATACGGGAAAAAAATAGAATGAATTAAGAGAGGATCCAGCCACGTCACTCTAATCATCAAACCAAGCCCATAATCAACACTTAGCCCCGCCTGATGCCTCATAGCCATCGAAGCCATCAAAAGAGACATCACCCACCAATATAAAGTCAGAAGGGCCTATGAATCGTGGGAATGAGTAGCACCCATGAAAGAGGTGATTAGTACACTACGTAATGAACAAGGTAACCGATGCACTAAGGCCAACATATAAAATTCACATAAACCATGCAGAATAATAAAAAGAATAGAAAGTCCAGCATGCTAACATAAATGCATATGATCATCTAGGAAAATATACAAAGGCTCAATTATAGTCTGGATTAATTACTTAATTAATCTCTTATCGGAAATCATTTCACACCATGCTCTTTAACATGTCCACACGAGTACGGAAACCCTACTATTTTAGCCAATGGATCGGTCTCTAGGGTACTTCAATGCCTGGCCACTATTCTAGCCCGTGGATCGGTCACTTAGGGTAACATATCCTACTACTATTTTATGCCGGTAGATCACTATGGCCCCTGCTCGCATGGTGTTCTACTGTAAGTATTTGTGTCTTTTATGTGTCTTAGCAAACTATAGGGTTTGGTTTATTGAACTTAGGATCCCCCACTATTATAGCTGGTGGATCGGATATACCTAGGGCAACACGCCCTACCACTATTATATGTCAGTGAATCGGTCTCTAGGATACCTCGGTAACTAGCCACTGTTATGCCGGTGGATCGATCTAGGCTCGACTCAATACTCTTCCACTTTACATGATTAATGTCTTAAGTATCTTATTCATAATTTTCACCCTAGACATGCATTCTCCCTACGTCTATCCTCCAACGGACCCGATACATATCATTATACTTCTGCACCTCCTAACTTGCCCTAACATCCTTTCCTCCATCTCCTATATCACACTATAAGTCCAACTTTTAAGTATATGAGTCAAGGCCCACTACCTTACACTTCTAAGTCTAGCCCACATCTCACTCTAGGGTTTTATCCCGAAACCCTAATTTAAACCTTTGTGGTCCATCCCACTCCACTTCATACGACCCAAATCATTTTTAATACTGAACACATCACAACCTTTATATTCAACTCTCATCATTACGCCCTACACCTCAAGCACACGTGTGGTTACAAAACAATAGGTAACCACACCAAACCCGAACTGGACACAACAAACCCTAGCTTCCTTGTGTCCATATGTCACCCTTCCATTTCTCATATTCCACTTATTATTTTTCCATGCCAATCATGCACATCATCAGTTGATCATTTTCATCATTCTCTCGTACTCCACTCACCATCATTTATATCTCCTTTTTACCACCTCCTCAAATTAGGGTTTTTACCCCAAACCCTAGCTCAGCCTCCTATGTACCCTTATACTGTCCTACGTAATATTTTTCACCCAAAACTTGCAAACACCCAAATAATTCTTCTATTACCTTCCTCACATCCCAAGTCAACTTTTCATACGTAAACTTTACTCCCATGCATATGCTAACCTTCCCATGCAAACCTTCAAACTTTCTCACGCAAAACTCTTAATCCATCCATACAAAACCCTAGATTCCTCCATATAAAATCCAAAATTCCTTCATATAAAACCCTAGATTCTTCCATATAAAATTCAAGATTCATCCACACCAACTCTAGATTTAATCCATAAAAAACCTTAGATTAGATCCTCCCATGCAACACCATAGAATCTGCCATGCAAAACTCTAAGTCCATCCATACAAAACCCTAGTATAGATTCTCCCATACACCATCCTAAAATCTGCCATGCAAAACCTTAAGTCTACCCATACAAAACCCTAGTTTAGATTCTCCCATGTTACACCATAGATTAGATTCTCCAATACAAAACATAGATTAGATTCTCCCACACAAAACCTTAAATTTTCCATTTTATTCTTCCACTCATGGATCATTAAAATACTTAAGTCAACTCACATTCCTTGGTCAACTTATTCCCCTTTTTTCAACTTACTCCCCTTGTTCAACCTCTTTCTCTTTTGATCAACTTATTTCCTTTCACTACCCCAAAAAGGGATTTTAATAACGGTTATTTTATAGTTTTAATAATGGTTTTCAACCATTATTAAACCGCTCATTATTAAATCTTTAATAAGGTTCATAACCGTTATAAAAAATATTAAAAAACCCGCGAATATGTGCATAAATTTCATATTTAATAACGGTTTTCAAGTAACAACGGTTGTTAAAAAAAGGTTTTAATAACGGTTCTTCCGTAAAACCATTGTTAAAAATAAGGTTTCAATAACGGTTTTCAAGTAAAAACCGTTGTGGAAAACCAGGTTTTAATACCGGTTATTAAAAAAATCGTTGTTAAAACATAATCGAATTAGGGTTTCAATAATTGATTATGCATTTATTAAATCCTAATACATATTAAATGAGCATAAAGTTGAGATTAAATGCAGATTTTTAATAACAGTTCTTAATGAAAACCATTATTAAAACCTATGTTTTAATAACGACTTTCATTAGAACCATTATTAAAACTCTATCATCCAAATAAGGTTTCTCCGATTGATTATGCATTTATTAAACCCTAATATGTATTAACTAAGCATAACTTTGAGATGAAGTATGCAATTTTAATAACGGTTCGTAATAAGAACCATTATTAAAACTACAAGTTTTTTTAATTGTTTTTCTTGTTTTGTTCCTACCCACATACACAGTTGTATGTTCAAATAATTACCAAAGTTGCATTGTAAAACAACATCAATTTATAACAAATCTGCAATCACACCATATTTTCAATCAATCTCTAATTGGTATGTATGTCTTAATACACCAGACATACTCAGGAACCAAAATTAGTAGGCATACCGTGACTTGGTAGCTCTACACTCTAAAGTAAAAAAGTTCATAAATCTAGCCTAGACGACCGAAAGACAGAAGAAATACAAACCTGAATATGCATGTATAATATATAGATCTCTACATAATACCAAATGAATGAGTGCACGTGCTTGACCTATTGGTCTTTATCTTCATCAATTTCATCAACATTGTATTGTTGGCCTCGTGTATAGTCATTGGTGAAAAACTATAGTGCCCAAGTTTTGATTAATATACAGTTAGCACTTACATCAAGTACCAAAAATATATGTCATGATTCATTTATGAAAAAATATCGAAAAAGCAAACATAGATGGCTTGGATCTATGTTGACTGATCTGTTCTAGATTTTCAGATCCATTGCTCTACATACATAGTATCCACAATCATCGATGTTTTGCTATTGTCAAATGAATTTAGTTATCTCTCTAACTATTAGAAATTAATTTGAATTAAAATAAAATACAAAATAGTTGTCTTCCTACTTACTATAACAGGCTCATATTAAAGATTCTTTGGGTCTGGGACTGTAACACCCCCAAAATTTACTACTGAAAAATTTCGTTTTAAAGGAAAGAATTAACGGAAGGAAAATAAGAAAGCCGTGAATTATGGGGAATGTTACCGCCACACTCAGTACCAGACCGGTTCACTCCTACCGTTCCAGTACCGAGTGTTAAGGCTAAAACGGATTACCATAAGATAAAAGCTAATACTTAAAACGAGGATTCATAAGGAAGTTAAATAGTTCACAATATAAAATTCAGAGTACGCATACAAAGGTTTACGAGCCAAAGGGGTACATAGACAAGGTTCTCAAGGAACAAAAGTATCGTACGACAAAACAGAACTAAAATAAAATGATACAGGGTAAAACAAAACGAAAAGGAGAGTCCGACCATCTTGCTCTCGGTCCCCAGGCCAAGTCTAGGCTCCACTCTCAGCCCCGCCCAATGCCTCGTAAGAGTCGTAGGCATCGAATATATCATCTCCTACCTGCACAAACTCAGGTGGGTCCTCTGCTCGTGGGAATGAGCAGCACCCATGAAACGGGTGGTCAAGACGCTACGTACTGACTAAGGTAACAGATGTGCTAATGCCAGCATACAAAACACACAACACAGTACAAATAGCATAATCACATGAGCAACATGTAGTAAAATAGATGATAAAGGCTAGTTACAGTCCGGATAGTCTTATTCTTTGGATCTCCGGTAAATATAGAGTCGATTCACATCATAGTCTTTATCAATTCATGTGAGTGCGGGAACCCCACTATTATAGCTGGTGGATCGGTCATGCAGGGCAAAACGCTCCTGGCCACTATTATTCGCCGGTGGACCAGTCTAGCCCCGACTCACATGATGTTTCACTGTAATTACTTCGTGTCTTTCCCATGTCTTATCATTAATACGTTCGGTTTGTAGAGCACGGAATCCCCTACTATTATAGCCGGTGGACCGGTCATGTAGGGCACCCCGGCCCTAGCCACTATTATTCTCCGGTGGACCGGTCTGGATCCGGCTCAACATCTTCCTCTTTAGAGATTAGTGTCTTAACATATCTTATTTGAAAGTATTTACCCTTGACATGCATGGCTAACTATATCCACACTTATCCTCCCAAGAGGGCCCGTCCCATATCTTGGGACTCTTGCGCCCCTTATCACACTTCGATATCCATTCCCTTTTACGCTTACACATAATGAAACCAACTCCTAAGGGTGTGGGTTAAGGCCCAACACCTCGTGACATCCACTCCACATGCTATCTCCCTCTAGGGTTTTCCCTTAGAAACCCTAATTGGACCTATGTGGCCCAACTTTCTCTCACTTACACTACCATTACTCCATTTATCGTTCCGCACCTCATCTCATTTAGATCCAATCCCAAATCATATAGCTTTACCCCTTGATTTTCCACATGTAACCGAAAAACCCTAGTTAGTCACTTCAACCCTAGCACCTTTCTTCTCCCTCAAGTAACCGAAAAACCCTAGTTGGCCACTTCAACCCTAGCACCTTTCTTCTCCCACAAGTAACCCCTCTCCTTTTCACCCAATATCTCTTTTCTCCCATGACACCCATAATCACCCCTTATACAACAATTTCCACTCTTAACCCATATTTCACTCTCCTTTAATCATTTTTACTTCCACATTTCCCAGATTACTACTTTCTCCCAAAACCCTAATCGGGTCCCTTATACACCCTTACACCAACCTACGTATTATTTTTCATCCCAAGTCTCCAAACACTCCACAACTCTCCCCTTAGCTTATTTACACTTTAATACAACTTTTCTCACGTAACGATCATCTTCATGCAAGTTTTATTCCACCCATGCAAACTCTCGAAGTTCCCATGCAACCCTAGAATTTTTCATGCATAGTTCTCATCTCTTATTCATTTTGGTCAACCTCATACCCCCCTTTAGCAACTCACTTCCCATTTATTTATTTTGTCCTTTCATCTCCATATCATAATAATAATCACCCTAACATACATGTCCTAGAGGGTTAAATCATACCACAACACATCATAATCACCACATATGGATATCCCATTCATGTCATGAGAAAACACATACCACGTACCTTAACTCCAAGCTGCGCTACGCATAAAACACATTAAGGATAATCATGTGATACATAACAGGACATGATATATATACAAGGCACCCAAGGCATACAATTCACATAACACGTAGGAACCTTAGCCACATCCTTACCTAATACGACACCGGTCTTGGAGCACGTTCCTACGCCTCCTCCGGGTTTTGACTTGATTCGCCTATAAGAGGGAAAACTATGGATTAACTTCCCTCTAACCAAATTGACTATTCTTCCTACCTTACCCTTATCAAAACTTACCATTAGGGCTAAAATAATAATATTACTAATAATGACAAGGAACTAAAATAATAATAATAATAATAATAATAATAATAATAACCATAATAATAATGCTAATAGTAATACTAGTGATAATAACAATAATGATGTTAAAATAATAATACTAAAGTTATAGGTCATTAATAATAGTAATAATAACAGTTATAAATATTTCAAGGTTAGGTTAAATAATAATATTAATAATAATAATTATAACATTAAGAATAATACTAATAATACTACTAAAAATAGCTAGCATTGGTATAACAAGGGTTTAGGGGTTGGGGAGGTTAGAGGACCACCTAGGGGTGCTGGTGGCATTGGTGACGGTGCACAGTGCACGGCGGCGGCGGCAGCGGTTATGGGGGAGAAGAGAGGTGGAGAAGTGGTGGAGGGAGGAGAAAGGAAGAGGAGAGGCTGACAGGGGACAAAGAAGATATGGGGAGGTAGAGGATGCTCCCCTGGTGGTTTTAGAAGGCAGAGGGGGTGCTGGAAGTGGCGGCACCGGCGGTGGGAGGTGGTGAGAAGGGCGGCGGGGCTCGAAGCAAGGCTGATCGGGAAGAGCTCTTTGCACGACTGGGGTGGCTCGTGCAGAGCAAACCGAGGGGTGAGGGAGGCTTAGGTTGGTGGAGGGCGATGTAAGGGAGAGTTTCATGGGTGGATCGGGCGGCGGCGATGGGCGGCGGTGACGGGGTGGCTGTCTGAAACGGGAATGGCGCAAGGGTGGTTTCTGGGCTGGGGTTTCGAAAGAGCCCAATGTTGGGCTCGTGGGGGTATTTATAAGCTCGAAAATGGGGGAGGATCGAGAGAGGGGGCAGAGGGAGGTACGAGCAGGCAGAAATTTGGCACGCCGGCCGTCGGTGGCAGGCAGACGCGGGTTTGCCATGGCATACCTGTGGTTCGGTCGGGAAAAAGGAAGGGGGTGGGAGCAGGACTGTGTGAGGTGTGGGGGTGGTCGGTCGGTCGAGGAGGGACAGACAGGCGGTGCAAAAGAGAGGGAGAAGGTGTGCAGGCGGCGCAGAAGGGGAGGGCAGTGATTTGCAGCGGCGCGCGGGGAAGAAGAAAAGGGGAAAGAGGCTGGACCGGTCGGTCCAGGGGAGAAAAGAAAAAAAGAACCGGCCGGGCGGTTCAGACGAAGGAGCAGCGGGGTGGGCCTGTGTGCGAGACGGGGGGAGGGAGAAACTGATCTGGGCCAGCACTGTCCCAGTCGGGGGAAATGGGGGAGAGAAGGGAGAAAGGAGGGGGGAGAGAAGAAGAGAAAAGGAAAATAGGGGAGAAAAAGGGATTAAGGAAAATAATTAGGGAAGAAAATAATTAAAATGACTTATGGGGTGAGTTATAGTATTTTTTGTAGATAATTAAAATTTTAGTAATTTATCTTATTATATTAGTTTAAAAAGGTAGCTTTTAGAAAAAATATTGGTTTGAACCTTATTTAAATAAAAATGAGTATGATAAAATAGAAATTTATTTATTTTAATTTATTAAACCCTCACATCTAATTTGGTATACTTAAAACCCACCAAATAATTAAGTTAAATAAATTTAAAAGACAAAATCCTCAACGTAATTAAATTAAATAAGTTTAAGAGTTAAATTATCCCTACTAAAAGTAATTTAATAAATTATAGGCTTTTAAAAAAACTTTGGGAGATTACAGGGACACCATTCCCACCTCTCCTTTGATACGCCATCTGTAGTACCCTAATAAATAGAGTTGGATACACGATATTGTAAGTATATATACCTCAAATAATAAAAGTAGAATATATGTATAAATAAGCTAATGAAGTAAGAAATTAAATTATACTAACATGTCGATAAATTCCTTCCCACCACGACAAGCAATTTCAAAAGGCACGTCATAGTTTCGAAGGAAATCAAACACATAAACTTTATTAAGATCAGATCGGATGGCATACAAAACTCAATGTTCATTTGCGAGGTGAGGAATGAGATAGAGCTTGTTGTGTCCCTCAATCAAAATACAATCCGTTAAATAGTTTATGTGCATACCCTCTCTTATTGTACTACCATCACCTATGTAGTATGGACACAGAAACACAATAGAGGACATCATTCCCTCCATCACAGTACGATTAGCTACCAACCTATGGATGACAATAACAATGCATATTTGTTAATAGCTAATAACTCATATAAGAGGTCATAAAAATTCCAATTGTACAAGTTAAGAGTACTAAAATCTCAAAATGAAATAATACTTACGTGACATATATGGCGACACTCATGGTTGACATCCATTTCTGATTATAAATGTCGCTTATGTCAACTTTTGATACCATGTAAGTAGCATCGTCCCTCCCAACATACTCAAGACGACAATCAATGAAAATATAACTGGCCCTAAGGTAGTTTTGGGCATAAAAATACAATAAAGCTATTGCTGGTGGAGGTCAGCTTTTCTCTGAAGAAGGAATCTTTTGTGGGGCAACTGATTTTGTAGATTTAGCTATCTTTCCTTTAGCAGCGTCCTCTTTTGTGTTGCTCATTCTACTAGTACCTATCTTGGTTTTACAAGCAGGAGGAGTCTTCTTCTTTTTTTATTCCTTTTTTGATTCCTTAATTGATAATAATAAACAAAATATGTATTGAGCATATAAATATATATATATGAAAAAGGTATGAATAGTGTAACTACTAAATAAGGTCTAATGAAGATGTAGTGAGACGTATCTGATCCACAAGCCAAGCTACGAAGCTTCGATGAGCTTCTAGTATTGTGGTTGCCTCATCACCCTCTTTATAACAAGGCAAGTGTGCAGTGCCAATGATTGGAGTGTCAATACTCACCGGCCTTGTATTTAAGGCTAAATTATACCCGTGGACTATTTGCGTTTGGGTACTATGACTGATGCGGACTCTTCCTTTCGCCAAAAGCGTTGAAAGGTCATTTGCTAACAAGTCACATTTATGCAAACCCTAAACAAAAATATTACACATTATTAATTATCTATTACACCGAATACATTTAATAACAATTCATAGTTTGTAATGCTTACCTCAGGAAGAGTAGAAAGACGTAATCAGCTTCACAACTATCTCTGACGCTATTTACATTAGGTATGTGAAGCTGATCATGGTCTACTGAATCAGATGGCTTATACCCTTGAGATTTAATAAATTATTGCTCCATTGTTGCCATGCATTCATATGCCATGTTCAATTTCTAGGTGAAGATGGCGACTTGCTCATTTGTGCTACGAGAACCACGAGATCGACCACATATGCTCATTCTCGTAACACCTAATCCAAAACCCCTGTGTCTTCCAAGGTGTTCTACAATTCCTGTAGCCTGGGACACAATGCTATATTGGTCCACCCCCTCATTACCATTTGACATTTCAAGTTCTTCCTGTAATATATATAATATATATAAATTTAACTTATAGGAATAAGTATAATATAATAGTTTTATAAAAGAAAACTAAGTAGAGTTCTAGATATCTACAAACATACAATTTTTTTGGCTGCAACATCTACATATTCATTAATATATCCATCTCTTGTTGCTCTAACATTCTTCCATAATGTAGCAATATTGATGGATGATGTACATGGGTCTAAGTCTTGGGCTAGGAGCTACAAATCAAAAAATATTATTAATTAAGAATATTATTATAAAATTTGATATTTATATGTAAATAGATAAATCATGAAATGCATACCAAATCCTCTTCAAGGCCCGTATAGCCTTTGCGAGCCATATTATGCTGGTATTTATTCTATTTTGCAATCTCTTTATTTTTGACACTTTTTCCTATGTGACAAGCCAAAACATAGTCACATGATTATTTTAATATTAAGTATAATACTGGAATCGATACAATAAGTTTAATTGTTATCTAACAAATACCTTGAAATTCCTGTAAGACGATATGCAATAAATTGGTTCCAACTTTCTTTATCGATGAAACCGTATCATTTGGGTGGGTTCTGTCGTAGAGAACCATCCCTCTTTCTATACATTTTACTACGAGCTAAATATGACCTAAATGTTCTTAGACGCTCCCCAGAATGTCTACGAAGTCATTTCTTCCTACTCTCTGGGCATTGAACACTCTCTACAAAATATGACATGTAGATGTATAAAATAAATAACATTTGACATACAAAAATGATTACATAAAATAGCATATTTACTGTGATTTCCTGCCAAATATGCTCCTTATGGCCCTTTGGAACCTACTTCCAATTATTATAGGAGATAGGAACACGGTTACGGGTCACAAGTGAAATGTAAGTCAAGAACATGTTTGCGTAAGGGCCAATGGGAAAATTGTAAGTATTTCATCCCAACTCGACTAATTCTCCTTTATTCTTCATGTCTGTGATAATTATCATAATCGTAGGTCCTCTTTTCCCTTCTTCATCACTGCTGCCCCTATCAATGTTTTTGTTGGCCATATCTCTACAAAAAATAAATAAATAAATTATGTTAGAATGTTATGTATTGAGCATAATGTATCATTATATTATTGATACGAATCATGCTTAGAAGGAATTAATCTCAAATGTATCATGCTATTATATATATATATACAAATCATACTAACATGATTTCAAAAAGATATTAATACTAACCTTAACCCTAATTAACCATAATAAACGATAAACCCTAACCCTAACCCTAACCCTAACCTTAATTAACCATAATTTATTATAATAAAACCTAACCCTAAACCTCATAAAACCCTAATCCTAAACCTAGCTAACTATAATTAAACCCTAATATATAAATCATATTATTATTCTTATTATTATTATTATTATTTCTCTCTATTTAATTATTCACTTTTATATATTCCTTATTTTTTATAGCTATTTAATCCTCATCAAATAGCAATCATTAACATATGAATCTCTAATTGAATTTTTCATTTAATGATGTGCATATGTAAAATATATTTTTATTTCATGATATGACATTTCCTATATCTTGTTGCTAGTGTCCTATACTTATTAACGAAAATGTGTGTGTGTGTGCATAGTTTTTATGAGTGAAAATGTATATAATTCTGCACTCACATTCGTATTATATATATGTGTAAAGGTCTCGATCAATACATGCATTTGTTAATATATAACAATAACGCAACAAATTCAACAACGAACAACAACATTTTCAACCAACACATTCAACGACACATTTTCAAACGACAAACCACAATTTTTTAATAACAAACAAACGCAACCCTGTAGCAACATGCATGCATTTATATATATATATATATATATATATATATATACGAGATGAAGAACAAACACATACATAAAGTGAGTGGTGGCAAGCAAGAAACTAGCGGCGAGCAAGTTGAGAGCGGCAATGACCTACAAACACGACAGAGGATGAAGGTAGGTACTAGTGTTGGCTAGGTTTAGAACAATGATAGCACGCACATACAAAGCCGACAATGGCAGAGGGGTGGTGGAGAGTTGGCGGTGCGAGGTTTCCCCTACTTAAGAGGAGCCGGAGTAGTGGTGCACGATGTGGTGGTGCAAGGGTTTGCAAGGAGAAGGAGAGTAAGAGAATGAAGGTGTAGAGAGTCTGAAATTTTGGCCACGAAGCAAAACTGAGCAAAATAAAAGTTTAATTTTGGAGTTTTAATAACGGTTCCTGAAAGAACCGTTATTAAAACTTTTAGACTTTTGACAACGGTTCTTGTATGAACCATTATTAAAACCTCTTTTAATAATGGTTTTACTTGAACCGTTATTAGAACATCTATGCAAATTTTAATGTTTCCCTTTTAATAACGGTTTTAACTATAACCGTTATCAAAACTATCCTACGCATTAATTTTCATACGTTTGATAACGGTTTTCGAACCACTGTTATTAATGTCCCGTTATTATTTTCCATTTTCGTAGAAGTGTTTGGTCAACTTCTTTCCCTTTGGATCAACTTACTTCCCTTGGTCAACTTCTTTCTCTATTCTCCTTTTTCATCCTTTCCCCCAAACAAAACTACTTTTATACATCCTCACATGCATGTCTAAAGGATCACAAATCATAACATCACATACCACAATATTTCATCATATCTACATAGTACACATGCCATATCATAACACATGAACACACTTCAACTCCACCCCATACCACACATGAAATTAATATAATGATAAACATAGAATGCATACATAAAAAGCATATAATGCACATCAACACACATAAGGCCTTAGTAACCCCCTTACCTTAGACGACACCGGTCATAGAGCACGCTCATATGCCTCCTTAGGGCTTTAAATGGTCTCACCTATATATATGAGGGAAAAACTAAGATTTAGATTCCCTCCTACCAAAAATACTAATATTTAATAACTTATTCTAAGACTAGTTTTTTGATAAAATAACAACATATTGATAAAAATAACATTAACTAATTACTAACTTTGCTAAAGAGATAATAAATAATAGTAATATTATAAAAGTTGATAAAATAAGGGTTGAAGATTTAATTCTAATAATAATAATAATGAAAATGGAAATAATACTAATAATAACAATAATGATAATAATAACAATAATAATAACCATAATAATAATAAGGGCATAACTCGAAAATAAAGTGAAATAAGGGTTTTGGCCCCTTTACCGGAATAATAATAATGGTAATATCAATAATACGAAAAAGAATAATAATAATAATAATAATAATAATAATAATAATAATAATAATAATAATAATAATAATAGAAATAGAAATAAAAGTAACGATAAAAACCATAGTAATATTGAAAAATAATAATAATCATAACGGTAATAATAGTATTAAAAATACGAATGATAATATTAATATGATTCAAAACAAATGGCGAGATAAGGGGTTCAACCCTCACCAAAATAATGCTAATAATACCATTAGAACATTATTAATAAAAACAGTAATAATGATAGTAATGAAGTTATAATCAAAATTACAAAATAATAATGATAATAATAATAAAACATATTAATTATAATAATAATAGTAGTAGTAGTAGTAGTAAACTAGTAGTATTTAAATTACATAAATAAAGTAGGGCTAGGACCCTCTAAGTAAATAATAATAATAATAATAATATATTCTAATAAATAAAATAAAATAAATTAAAGCTTGAATAAATAGCAAAAAAGGGTACCTTAGACTAGTGGTGACAAGCTGTACCAGCGGTGGTGCATGACGACGGCGATAATGACCAGAAAAAGAGAAGAAAAGGAAAAAAGTTGAAGGCTGGGAACAAGATAGGAAGAATGAGGGTGGAAATAAGGGTAGTTATGGTTTTCGAGAAGGAGAGGAACAGAATGAGGGTGGCAGCGGTGGTGGTGGCCGAATGGGGAATAAGAAGAGAAAGAGAGGTGGAGAGGGAGGAAGAGGAAAAGAAAGGTAGGGGAAGACAGAGGGTGCTCTGCAGAATAGATTGGAAGGTGAATGAGGTAGTGGCAACGGCGATAATGGTGGTGGATGGCGGCGCAAAGGGTGGTAGAGGTGGGAGAAAGGTCTGATTGGGGAGTAAACTTTGCACACCAGAGGTGGCTTGTGCAAGGCAAATCAAGGTAGATGGGTGGTTCACTTAGTTAGAGGGCAGTGCAAGGATTAGTTGGGTGGGCAAAGAGGGCAGCAGCATTGGCCGATGGTAGAGGAAATGGTGTCTGAAGTGGCGGTGGTGAAAATGTTAGAAAATTCTGGGTAAGCAACCAAAGGTTCGACACAAGGCAGATTATGGGGGTATTTATAGAGTAAAATGGAGGGTTAAGGTCAGAGGGAAGTGACGAAAATTTAGGGCTGGTCGGTTAGGGTACACTGGTGGCAATGGAGGCTAGCAAAACTCAAATCGAGCAAGGTTGGTTGTGTAGGCTAGGGAGGAGGGAAAACATGCAAGGAGAGAGGAGGTTGGTTGGGTCCAATTGGCTGCGGGTCAGCAAGGAAAAGGGAAAATAGATTGGTTGGATCAATGGCGTGGTTGGCAGTGCCATTTTCAGAGGTGGGCGGTGTTTCAAGTCAACGGTGGGAAAGGAGGAAGGAAGAAGAAGAAGGAAAAGAGGGGCTGGACCGGCAGTCTGGAGAAGAAAAAAAAGAAAGAAAGAAAAAGGAAGGAATTGGGACGGTCGACGTGGTGAGGGGGGATCGATTAAAACACGGTGTTTTGTCTTGGGCCATGCTGAAGAAAGAAAAGGAAAGAAATGGGCCACAATAGGAGGAGAAGCAGGCCACGGGAAGGAGAAAAGGAAGAATGGGATGCGGAAACGCCGGGCCCAAGTAGGAAAGAAGAGGAAAAGAAAAGGAAAAAAGGAAGAAAAGAAAGAAAAAGGAAAGGGGGAAAAAGGAAAAGAGTTGTCGTCCACTTTAAATATTAATGCCTTGCCACATGTTACTAAATTTATTCCTAAAATTCATAATATTTTAAAATTTTAAAATAAAAACAAATTAACACATTTAACATGTTATTATCACATTAATTAAGAGTAAGATATAAGGGAAAATACCATAACATGTTATTGAGTACAAAAAAGGAACAACTCACAAAGGAAAATACCATAATTCCCTAATAAAACCTTAATTTGTAATTACAAAATAAATCCATCTATAGAGCCCTCCAATTCACCAAAGTTAACACATTATCCCAATATATTATTATTAATTTCATGTCCAAAAACCATAACCAAACTCTAACAATTTACATACAAAACACCGATATTACCTTTATTATTATTTCTAATTTAAGTGAGTTTCGTATAATATTGCACCTATAATAAACCCATGTGTACCCTAATGTTTTATATTTCACACTTAAATCTTTTTATACAACATTAATTTTTCTGATAGAAGTCTCATTTCTTTTTAAGAACACTTTTTATCAGGTACTCGAGATATAAATTGTGTGGTGCATCAAGATTCCTTATGGGATTTTTTTTAGGATGTCCTTGTTGTTCAAGGGTTATTATATTAATGATAACTGATACTTTATTTAGATTCACATATATCCCTCAACTAGGCATAATGAAATCAAATAATCTATATGCATTTACTCTAATGGTACACTTTCCATGATTGTGTTTCATCCTTTTCTTACGGAGGGTTCAGAAGATTATTACTAGGTCACCTTTTGGACTTGTCTCCACTTTGTTCTTCACAATAATGGTGTCAAAATTTTCTTTGACCTTTTGACATATTTGATTCTTAAAGACTTTGTTGACAAGCCTTTGATACGTAGCCTCTATATTATTTAAGTCAAAGGGCATAATATTACTGTATTTTAGGACATCATTTGTTATGAAACTCATTTTTGGTCGATCTTATTTGACAAAACTGATTTGATCATACCTAAAAAGGGAATTCATAAAACTAAGACATTTGTGACCTATTGTTGAGTCGAACATGTCCGTTATTAGTAGGGGTATCCATCCATTACAAGATAAAGGGTTAATACCGACGCTTTATATCTTTGGTATTAAGAACATGTTCGTTGATAATATGTATTATTGACGTTAATTCATCAGTATTAAATTGTTAGTACAAGTGGATTAGTAATAAGTTTATTACTGACGATAAAATTATTGTTTTTATTAAGACGTAATACCAAAGTTTTATTCGTCAAAGTTAGACATAATACTGACGATCAAGTATGATAAAAAAAATTGCCTTTAATACCGATGATACTAAATTTAAATATGAAAAAAAAAATCAAATTTTCTAAACCTTATTACTGATGAAGTTTTCTTAATAGTGACTATATTTCTTCCTTAATACTAACAATAATAATTTTTTTTACTCAATCTATATTTGCTATTAAAATACTCATTATAGATAATTCATCTTAAAGACAAATATTGTTATATAAATACACTTACGATAATATTTACTAAGTAATTGATTTTAAAGACAAATATTGTTATATAAACATATTTTACAAAAAAAATAGTATTATTACATTTGACGTTTCAATAGTATCACAAAAACTAAAAATTATCTTCATCTTGATCTTAATCTTGATTAGATGGCTCTGGAGGTGGATGACCTTGAGCCTATGCTGCCATAAAAGCTCTCACTTGTCTTAATTATTCCTCTTGATGTTCAAATGCTACTTGTTGGCGGGTTATAATCTCACTTATTTTTTTTAATTTTACTCTATTTGGGATTTCCATTATTATTTTTAAACAAAGTCGGCATGCATCCACCTCGTGCGAGAAGCAACACGACTTCATCCCTCCCTCACAAGCCTTCATCCTACACCTTTTCTATGTCCTGGAAACCTACCTAAGACATCCTCAAGTATCGGTTCTTCGTCAATTTTAGGAGGTGTAGGATCATCAGAGCTATAAGAAGTTATTTGGGGCAAAGTCTCCTCTCGTCTTCGTAACACGTTGTTCTATACATATAATTAAAATTTAGACATATTATAAGAAATTTTGATAATAAATGTTATAATTAATTACATATAAATAACTTACAAAATTCTCTTAAGCTTAAGGAGTGATCCATTTGTTATTCTTGAAATGCATTTCTCCGTAGGTCTCCACAACACGTAACAATTTTTTTTCTCTGAATTAACTTGTACATTAGAGAAAAATTAATACATTACACAATATTACATGCTAAAAAAGAACGAAAAACCCAAAAATACCTTCTGGTAATGATTATATACCATGACAAGAAGGACTGGTTTGTTTTGCCTTATTAGCGGCATTTTTTTTCTGTCAAAGCCGTCACGAACAAAATAGTAATTTGTTCATGTTCCTTATAGGTAATTATATTCAATTTGTATACCAAAATTTAATATTACCTTTACATCCTCCAAAGTCCATAGATTGATACACATTTACCACACATCTGGGTAAAAAAAAAGGCTTGTAATTGTTGTCTTCCGGCTAATCTTTCTTATGATCGCATTTTTGATCATTATATCAATCAGCCATCATTTGATCAAGATCTAATTCAATTCTAGGCCATGAAGGATTTACCCTCCATAGAGCTAAATTAAAATAATTCTGAAGGAACATATGACCACGTCTTATAACACAGTGGTATCTTTATCCTAATTTTATTCCCAACACATCTAATAAACTATTTACTCTATGGACCTATCACATTTAAAGTATTGACCTAAAAATCAATGTCCACCTCAAACTTTTTTCGACCTCTTCTCTCAAACTCCTCCAACATCATCTTGTCCCTATTTCTTTCTCTGGCCCTCCTCCTAAGACTTGAAACATGAATATATAATTTTATCATTGAAATAATAAAATTTTTAAAGTAATAGTGATGAAATCAAACGTAACGGACCAAATTTTATACATTCCGAGTTCTGACACCCAAAGTGTAATTTACAAGGACGCGGTGGATCACGTACATCACCATCGCCACTATAACATCAGGTGGCAACATCAGCCATATAGAAACTATCAAATATTTTGATATATAGGAAAAATATATTATGATAATACACATAAATAAACAAAGTGCATAAATTAGGGCCAAACGCGTTATAAAGCATGCAGATCATGACTCAAATGGGATTGTTGATGAAGATGAGTTGGATAAACTTGTTAGTTAACTTACTAATTATCGTTATGAAAATTTATTAAGTCACAACCCAGTGATTGAAATTTAGATCCCGAGTATGATAGGCTTCATATTCAAAAGTCTTATCGTTCATATTTTTATTATGATTATGATCTAATATATAGCAATTCCTACTAATATTAGAAGTTTCCAATGAATTAAATGAAATATTATCATTAACTGAATTTTTGGTCACGCTGTATCATACAATTTCTATATCAATGTAAGATCAATTAATTTTTGATTTAATTCAACTGGATAAAATATATAGTGCTAGACTTCTAGTTTATATAAATGATAAATTTTCATATTTTTCTGCATATTTCCTCCTACCATTAGATTTAATTCAACTGGATAAAAAATTTTATAATATAACATGCATAATAACAACTATATACATTATAATCTAATTATACACATAATCTAACTATAATAATCTAATACCTCAATTATACAAAACCATAACACAATACTCTAATAAACCAATCAAACCCTAACTACAATAATATAAATCAAAAATTACTTCAATTTAATTAATATACCAAATATTACCATAAAACAAAATAAATAACTAATAAATATACCAAAATAATATTGTTGGGTTGCTTGATAGGGGATGGCAGCGGTGTAGTGGTGCTTTGACGGTGTTGACTGCAATTATATATAACAAACCATTATTAGTAATTTTTAAACCATACTTAAGGATAAAAAAATTAGATGTATACAAACCTTCAAAGCTCACAAAAATAGAGAACAAAGATGAAGATTAAAAGGAAAAATGGCTGAACATCACGGGTTATATAGGAAATATAAGAATTCAAAACAAGACGACAACAAATGAAGAACTAGGGCTCCCGTTTCGGATAAATCTAACTCTTAATACCGACGATTTTAATCATCAGTATTAAGAGCTTTATCATCGATATTAAGGTCAAGTAAACTAGACAACGTTGTTTCACTCAGTAAAAAAATATTGACTCTTAATACTAAGGATCTTTATCATCAATATTAAGGCTTTATCATCAGCATTAAAGCTAAATAAAATAGACGACACCGTTTCACTCGGCTAAAAAATTGATAATCTTAATACTAACTATTTATAGTTAGTATTAAGAAAGATAAAATTAAACAATGTTGTTGTCTTTGAAATGATATTTTTTATTCTTAATATCGATGATTTATCGTCAGTATTAAGCATTTATTGTCGATAATAAATATTTCATTATTATCTCGTTCCTTGGTGTAATATTTTTCTCCAATTTAAGCGAATGAATTTTCTTATTACCGACGATATCGTCGGTCATAAAATTTTTATTTTAATGAAAATTTGGTGCCACTTAATACCGATGATATATCTCATTGGTATTAAGAATTTTCCTACCTTTTTTCGAATAAAAAAGTTTTCATCACATGATCTAATAACGACGATAAGGTCTAAACACCGATGATAAAGTATCGTTGGTATTAAGATCGTCGGTGTTAGTCCTTTTTCTTGTAGTGATCCTTTATCATTCTTTAGTTAGGTGTGTGAAATAAATATTAATTCCCTGTTTAACTTTATTTTTTTAACCAATATTGGGTCAGTGATACATTTTGCATATTTTAGTTAATTAATAAACCCAAAGATTAGGATTTTTTCTACCTTTTTCCTTATGGCTTTACTCTTCTCAAAACCAACCATTATCTTCTTCTGATTCACTATTTATTACCCCGGGATCATATCTAATTGATAATCCATAATTTACCTAAAAATTATTTCTAAATCTACCCTTAAATAAGCAATATATCAAATGCATTTTTTTAAAACTCTTTCTACTTAGTCCTCGTGACTATTTTCCCATGTTGACAAGTTAATTTGTGTACTTATATAGGAATAGTTATTTCATTTCATTGGAAGATTCCACTCAAGGGACCTATTAAAAAGGATTAACATTCTCTACCAGTAGAACTTGGTTAGATGAGATGGCCCTTGGTCTTTCCTCTACTTATAAAGTGTAGCATTATCTGGCTTGAGCCTTGTCTCTTCACATTTTACCCTAAGAAACACCTATAAAGAATCTCATCAACAATCCATGAATATAATATTCCTTTAATTGTTCAAGGTTGTTCTACCAAGGATTGTTTTATAGACCAAATGTAAATCCTTGATGATAAATATGGACTTGACCATGCTATGACCATTTGATCCACCAATAGCTAGAAGTAGGTTGGCATACCCTTTTTCTGCTATAGTGTATTTTATAAATCTAACCTAAGGTATGACAGATGTCATCAATCCTTCCCTCAGCAAGCCCATATGTCTAAATACCTTAACAAATATGATTTCAATCGAGTTTCTTGTGTCTACTGGCACTAATTTAACTTCAAATTGTATCACTTCCACCATTATGAACATTGGTGTGTACGTAAGGTCATCAATTTATCCTTATTCTTACTGTTAAAGAGGATGACCCAATTGTCCTATGTTTTTTTTCTTAGAAGGTTCTATAGGTGTAACCTTTTGCATTAAATTTCAAGCATGAACCTCTCGATCTGAGTTTGAGTCTAGCCTAATGGTTCATCTTCCCACAATAGGGATAATGGTATGGATCGTTCATATTTTAACGTACCTGAGAAGGTTGGTTTCCCTAGGTTAGAGTTGTGTAACCCCTCCTAAACTTCCTTCGTTAAATACTGATGTAAGTGTCCCTTGCGCATAAGCTATTTAGTGACACCTCTCAAATGTCTATATTGCTATAAGATGTAGCCTACACACCTTTCATATAATTCCACTTGTCATTATTACTTTGTGTGGGTTAGTTAGGATAAGGTTTATATTATGTGTTTAGGGGTTCTATTAATGAGGATAAGACCACAGTGATGGAGGAATGAAGTTTTCCCACATAAGACATCAAACATTACTATTAGGAAACAAGCGAAAAAGAAGGTATTCAATATAACGTGTTTGAAAATTCTTGATTTAGTTGTATATAATTAAAGTTATTACTTAATGAAGTGTTAGCATGAAAATGGCATTTTCATCCATGTACTTGTAACCTGCATTTTTTCTAAATTTTTATCTCTTCCCATGTTCTCATAAGGTATTTTATGAATAGTATGCAAAGTCTGAGATTTAGATCTTTATGTGATAAGAGTTATGTTATTTTAAGTGTTTTTAGGGTTTGGGGACATAATAGTCATTTTACTTGAAATATGAATTTTTTAGATGAATTTTTATGTTTTAATATCCTAACTACTAATTAGGGATGATATTTAAAAAAATCATGAACTTCAATGAGTGTTTATTACTTTACCTAAATTTTAGAAGTTTTTAAGTATATTAGAACATAAGTATCTTTTTGTATAAATGTTAAATGTTTTCATAGATATTTGGATAATTTTAGATATTTTGAGATGTTTATGAATATTTTGTGATATTTTATCATAATTTATCTTACCTTAAATAGTACATCTCGTAAATAATAACGTAATGATTTTGTCATGAGTATTGAATCCTAATGGCAATAAACTTTTTTTTCTAAATATAAGCCTGTTAACATATTTCTAGATATCCCATTATACATAAATATTTTTTTCCCTAAAATTGATGAGCAGACTTATTTTGATGTGGTGAATATTAATATATTTAATATTTATGATAATATAGTAAAGAGTCTGTTGTTTTTTGATGTGGTTCTTTATTAGTATTATTTTCATGATATTAAGTGCTATCTTTTCAAGCATGATTAAATATGGGAAGTGTTACAATTTATGTTATATGGAAAAGGTATTAAGTCAAAGTAAAAGATTATATACCTAGAATTAATAGGATCCTTTTCTCATGTAGCAAGGATCACATATATAGTCATCACACACAGGTAATTTACCTATAGTCATGCTATACGGGTAATTTAGTTTAACCTCGGGACGACCTCCAAGGTATGGTTGTTTAACTTACATCAAGAGTGCTAGCAAAACTGTCTTTCTATACTCTATAGTTAACCTACATACCCAAAATTCACTACTTTTTTTTGAAGAATTTTAAATTAAAACTCGTAAATTCTGGGGATGTTATCGCCACACTTAGTTCCAAACTGGTTCTCTTCGACCATTTCAGTACCAAGTGCTAAGGCTAAAGAAAAGATTAGTATAAAACTTAAACAAATATTTCCTAAAATGAATTAAAGAGATAATAACATAGAAATCAGAGTATGTATAAAGAATTATTATTCATATTCAAAAGAGAAATAGCTTACAACTGATAAAAGATTCATTTAAATTACTCACTGAAAGGTAATAAATTTAAAAGGATAAATCCGATACGGTAGAAATAAAAAAGGAAATAGAATCACAAAAAGATGGAAATATGGCCACAACTCTCTCGAACTTTGAGCTAAAACATGCTCAACATGCTGCCCTACTGGATGTCCCGCCCACCTGCACAAAGTCAGAAGGGTATACTACTCATGGGAATGAGCAACACCCATGAAATGGGTGATCAGTACGCTACGTACTGAGTAAGGTAACTAAGCACTAAGGCCAACACATAAGCACATAATGCATGCAGAATAATAACAGGGCATAATCACCAACACAATAACATAAAAGGCAAATGAACGATCAGTTGAAAATACCAAAATCCAATATAGTTTAGATTAATTACTTCATTAATCCTTTATCAAAATATTTTCACACCATGCTCTTTATCAAGTCCATACGAGTATGGGAACCCCACTATTTTTTCCGGTCGATTGGTCTCCAGGGCACTTTTGGCTCCTGGCCACTATTATAGCCGGTGGATCGGTCACTTAGGGTACATTCCCTACCACTATTATATGCCGGTGGATCGGTCTGGCCCCTTCTCGTACGGTGTTCCACTGTAAGTCATTAGTGTCTTCCCACATCTTAACAACATATATGGTTTGGTTTGTTGAGTTCAAGATCCCCCACTATTTTAGTCGATGGATCGGTCACTAGAGTAACATACCCTACCACTATTATGTCGGTGGATCGTTCTCCAAGCTACCACAATACCTGGCCACTATTATGCCGGTAGATCGGTCTAAGCCCGGCTCAACATTTTTCACTTTACATAATTAATATCTTAAGTATCTTATTCAAAAGCTTTCACCATGGACGTGCACGAATCATTCACTTTATACTTCACACATCACAAATCATAAAATTTCACCATCATAATTACACTTTAATCACCAACACACATGATAATACAAAAATTCTGATCAACCACAATAAACTCTAGTTGTCCACACAAACCCTAGTTCGGTCTCCTACATACCCTTATACTGCTCCACGTACTGTTTTTCATCTAAAATGTTCAAACACCCAAATAACACTTACCTTACCTTCCTTATATCCCAAATCAACCTTTCATACATAAATGTCACCTCCCATGCAAACTTTACACATCCCACACAACCTTTCGAACTTTTCATGCAAACCCTAAATCCCATGCAATCATTAACTCCCATGCAAAACCCTAACTCCACCATGCAACTCTAATACCACTACACAACCATTAATACCACCATAAAAAACCTAATACCACTATACAACCATTAACTCCACCATGCAAACCCTAATACCACCATGCAAACCCTAATGCCACCATGCAACCATCAATACCACTATGCAACCATTAATACCACAATGCAAACCCTAATACCACCATGCAACCCTAACACCACCATACAACCATTAATACCACCATACAAACCCTAGATTCCGTCACACAAAACCCTAAATTCAATCCACACAAAACCAAAGATCCATCCATACCAAACCCTGGATTCAAACCATATAAAACCCAAAGATTCATCCATATAATACAATTGATTAGATTCTCCCATTCATAACCACAAATTAGATTCTCCTATACAAGACCATAAGTTATATTCTTCCACATAAAACCATAAATTAGAATCTCCCATATAAACCATAAATTAGATTCTCCCATATAACATCATAGGTTACATTCTCCCATACACCATCATAATTTAGATTCTCCTATATAACATCATAATTTAGATTATCCTTCACAAACCCATAATTTTTCATTTTATTCCTCCACTCATGGATCATTAAAATACTTAGGTCAACTCACATCCCATGGTCAACTTATTCCCCCCATTCTCTTTTTTTTTCATCATTTCCCCCACACAACCACATCAACATCCTCACATGCATCTCTTATAAGGTCACAAAAAAATCACCATATATATATAATACACATGCCATGCAAATACACAAAAATATATTTCAACTCCACATCATCCCAGATATGACATAAATAATAATGATAAACATATGATACATAGCATGTGAAGCACATAACACATAAGTACACAAAAGGCCTACGCCTCCTTAGGACTTTGACTGGTTTTACCTATTATCAGGGAAAAGCTAAAATTAGACTCCCTCCTATCAAAAATACTATTAATCACTAACTTAATATAAGACTAGGCTTTTGATAAAATATTAAAGTAATAATAGCAAAAATACCAAAAATAATATCAATATTAATATTAACAAGAATAATAAAAATAGTAATAATAATAATAATGACATTACTAAAAAATATAGTGAAATAAAGGCTTCAACCCCTTTACTAAAATAATACTAATAATAATATTATTATTAAAATAAGTAACCAAATTTAGTAATAATAATAGTGATGAAATAATAATAATGATGATGATGATGATGACGATGATGATGATAAAACCATAATATTATTGTAATAATAATAATAATCCTAATGGTAATAATAGTAAGGATAATATCTGAAGATAAAAAGAAGTAGGGTTTCCACCTTACATTGAGTAATAATAACTTAATAAATAATAATAATAACATTAATAAGAATAAATACTAATAATAATAAAAACACTAATAACCCTAATAATAATAAGACATGATATTTATAATACTACTACTAAAATTTAAAATAAGCACAATAGGGTTTCATCCCTATATAAAATAATAATACTAACACTTGAAAATAATAATAATGATAGTAATAATAATAATAATAATAACAACAACAACAACAACAACAATAATAACATTATTAACAGCACTAATGGTAAAATAGTTGTATTAATAATAATGGAATAAGAATAATAGAAATTCGAAATAGGAAATGATAATATTAATTATACTTATAACATATTAATATTAATAATAGTAATAATAGAAATAATAAGGGTAATAGTGCTAAAATCGAATTAAAAATTACAATAGGGATTCATCCTTCAACAGCATAATAATAAAAACATTAATATTAATAACAATAATAATACATATTAAAATGGAAATAATAATAATAATAATAGGATTTATATTAGAATAAATTAAATAAAATAATTTAAGGCTTGTAAAAATAAGGAAAAGGGTTGAGAGGGTCTAGGGTTCAACCTTAGGCTGGTAGGGATAGGCGGCACCGGCGGTAGTGCACGGCGGCGGCGGTGGCCAGAAAAAGAGAAGAAAAAGAAAAAATTTGAATGCTGGAAAAAAGATAGGGAGAATGGAGGTGGAAGTTGGGTTTTTTAAGAATGCCCAAAGGGGGAGGAGCATAATGGAGGTGGCAGCACATCCAAAGGTGGCGGCGCACGCCGGTGGTGGTGGTGGCCAAATGGAGAAGGAGAGAAAGAGAGGAGGAGAGGGAGGAAGAGGAAAAGAAGGGTAGAGGAAAGTAGAGGGTGGCCTGCAGAATAATTTGAAATGTCAAAGGAGCAGCAGAGGAGGTGGCTAATGGTGGTTCGAAGGGCGACAGTGGCAGAAAATGGTTTGGTTGAGGAGAGAACTTTGCACAGCTGGGGTGGCTCGTGCAGGAAGAATCGAGGGAAGAGGAAGGCACAGTTAGCTAGGGAGCGGTGCAACGAGTGCACGGGTGGCCAGAACGGGCATCGGTGTTGGCTGGAGGCAGCAAAAGTGGCGTCTAACGAGGCAGTGGTGCGAAGTAAGGCATTTTCTGAACTCAAGATAGAAACTTGACTCAACACTGCTATGGGGTGCATTTATAGGCTTGAAAGGAAGTTAGGGTCGAAGAGAAAGTGGGGGAGTGGTAGCCTGGAGTGGGCACCGGCCGACGAGGATAGCCAGCGCACTTTCTCGATCGTGGTCTGCAAGTGGCCAAGGGAGAGGGAGATCGTGCGAGGAATGGGGGAGTGGATTGGTTCGAAATGGCCGACGAGTCAAGGGGAAGAGAGAGGGAGGAAAACGACAGTAAACGGCGGCGAAATTTTTGGAGGTGGCGGCGAAGGTTGCAGGTGCTCGATAGGAGGAAGAGGAAGAAGAAGATGGGGGGCTGGACCAGGTGGTTCGGGGCAAAAAAGAAAGAAAGAAAGGGGAACCGGCCGGGCGGTGAGGCTAAAGTTTTTAACCAAACGACGCGTTTATACCAAAAAAGAAGCGAAATGCAGTGCGGAGAGGGACGGGTGAAATGTGACGGTCGCACGGGCTGGGCTGGAGAAAAGGAAGGAGGGAAGGGAGCTGGGCCACTGGGACATGCCTAGTTCGAGGAGGAAAAGAAAAAGAAAA
Source organism: Tamarix austromongolica (assembly GCA_039764185.1). NCBI lineage: Eukaryota > Viridiplantae > Streptophyta > Magnoliopsida > Caryophyllales > Tamaricaceae > Tamarix > Tamarix austromongolica. Next base: position 17,421,390 of record CM077811.1, read on the forward strand.
AGAGAGGAAGAAGAAAAAGAAAGAAAAAGAAAGAAAAGGAAGAAAGAAAAAGAAAAAGGAAAAGGGAAAAGGGAAAATAATTAGATTGGATATTTAAATTAATTAAAATATTTGGGATATTTAATGATAATAATATTTAAATCCATTTTAGGCTAAATTATGGTTTTTAAAAGATTTTCTATAAATCCCATTTTAATTAGCAAATCACCCTAAATTTAATAAATTAAAATATTTATAAAATTCCTATTAATTTGAAGCTATTTTCTCCCTCTTATTTTAAATAAAATAATTTATTTCATTGATTTTTAAATAAAATCCTTAATTAGTTAAAATACTCAAATTTCCTCTAATTACAATACTTATAAATTTCTTATTAAATTGGCCCTAATTAATTTTATTTTATTTTAATAAAAATAAACTATTTAATTAATTTTCATAATAAAATTTTATTTAATAATAAATAATAAAATTAAAAAATTTGGAGCATTTCATAGAGTGTTCTAAGAACCAGCATCATATTTAGGCCATGTAGCAGGGACAACATTTAGTTGCTTAAGAAACATTGATAAAAGGCAGATTAAAAAGATAAGTAAATTGTTTGTAAGAGAATAAGTGCAATGTATGTGCATGATCACAATCGGTAAAAGAAAGAAAATAAGTAGTTTATCGTGCAAGTATGCGTGTGTTTCATGTTATAAGTGACAAGTCATGGAGTCAATACATTTGAAATCATGTTGGCATGATAATATGGAATGTGGTATGATATAAACCTATAGAATTGATTTGATAAGTAATTATAAGAGTTTATGTGAAATGTGATGGATGGTATAATAATGTAAATAAAGAACATAATAACTAGTGGCCCTCTTATAAATGTGTGAAGTTTATTATCTATGTGTTCATATTTGTAATTTAAGTGTTTCATATCCCTCTAAGTATTCCATACGGTTCTAAGTATTTGGAATAAATAGTGGGAATAGTAATGATTAAGTCTAAATAGTAATAAAGAGTCTAGATAGTGTTAAATATATAATATGATCTAATTCCTTGTAGTCGAATGTTTGTGCATAATGAGTAAGTATGTGAGTGTGTTACGGTAAGTTTTTCTTTGATATGAGTGGTCATTGTGTAAGCATGAAAGGAAGGGTATGTATATGACAGTGGTAAATAATTATAAGGCATGAGTACATGATAATGTGAGCATATTTGTGTAAATACCATATAAAGCATATTCTAAGTGTTTATTATGAACTCAAGTTCGATATGATCCACTATATTCAACATGTGACTAGATGTCTTAAGTGAGCATGCTATCATTTTTAATAGGTTATGTTAATTTGGGGTGTGTGTATGTGTGTGTGTCTATATATATATCATGTCGACACTACGATTTTTAAATATTTGGTGCAAGTGTAATAGTTATTCTACAACTTTTTATTTGGTGTGAGTTGAAATTAGATGTATCCAGTAGTAGTTGGGGTTTGTAACCCAATTTTTTGAGCTCTTGTATTTTGTTTGCTTGGTTTTGTAACGGTATGAGTTTACTTTTTAGTTTTGCATCCTGCATGGATTATGTATGTGTTGTATGTTCTTTATGGTGGATTATTGTACTTTTGCAAAACATTTTTTGAATAAAAAATTTTAGGTGTGAAAATATCATTTTCTATGATGGTCAACTCCTTCCTTCCAAATGATTACCTAATGTCTAATCCGATTTTTTTTCTTTTATTTTAGTAGATAGAAAATAAGCGATTAAGTATGATGTGTGTAGTATACAGTGAGGTTGGAGAAGTAGTTGATTATGATCTAGGTTTGGATTATTTAATAGTAGAAGAAGTAATAGGAGTGAAGTGATGGTTGGGTCGAGCTAAAAGTTGAGATCGATGACTTTGTTTTTGATTTATAGCTTTTCATGATTAAAGATATTGAATTATTATTATTTAAAAAATATTGCTAAAATATTATTTGTTCATTAATTAATCATATAATTTTAAAATGTATTATTAATAACATTATAAATAAAAATTAGCTAGTTATAATTGCAAGTAACATAATTAAAGCCAAATAAACAAGTACATTGATTATGATTAAAAAAGAAGGATTACAACAATTTAGGATATATAATACCTATAAGTGAAAAATATCAATAATCAACATTTGGATGAATGGTTAAGGTGGTTGTGGGTTCAAATCCTTATGAAGCCATAAAATTTAATCCCTTAACCTCCATCCCACCTATTATGACACAATTCTCATAGTGTCCTCCACTACACCAAGTTAATCTTTATAATATATGGCCATATTAAAATATATTAATCTAAAATTATATGGTGTCCGGTGACACCGTTGAAAAGCCCTACATATGTCCGTACGTTAAGTTTTGGTTCCCACCGAGCCCAGCTATAATATGTGCGTGTATGGCGTCGCAAGGTCTCAATTCCGATTCATAAATCCATCACGCGAGCATTCCATTCATACAAAATACTATCAAATCTCAACCAATGGCCTATATAAATCTATATATATATATATATATATATATATATATATATATATATATATATAGATTTAGGCTCTTGTACAAACCATTACTTAAAATACAAATGTAGGAACCTTTAATTATCATTAGATCTAGAAGATTGAAGGGTCAAGATTAAAATAAATTTAAGTTAGTTATTTACTAAATCTTGACCATTGATCAAATACTAATCATCTAATGATTATGATTGATTCCTACAAATGTATTTTAAAAATAGTGTGTATGGGACCTTCACCCTATATATATATATATATATATATATATATATATATATATATATATATATGCATGTTCCATACAAGCCCCCGTGTACGTTAAGTGACGAAAAAGATCGCAGGATCGCAGCAACATTCGTCTAGGAGACAGCAGCAACATAAAGCTGCGAGGCTGCAAAAAAAATAAAATAATAATAATAATAATAATAATGAAAAAACAAATGAAAGAAAGAAAGTCAGCAGCAACACTCTTCAATGAGACAGCAGCAACATAAAGCCGCAAGGCTGCAAAAAAAAAAAAAACAAAAAACAAAACAAAACAACAAGAGAGTTAATACTTAATACCAACATCGATCGTGCAGTTAGATTTGGCATCTATCTGGCGTGTTAAGGCGCCGCTATTTACCGGCCGAGGTTCGGTCCCGCAAGTAGCAGCTTTCGTAATAATAAATAAAAATGCAATCAACGGCGGTTGGTAATTAAGGAACTGGAATTACCATCCTTCAAGAAATCCTCTCTCCTTCCTCGGTGGCGGAGGTGGCGGCGGCTTAGTATATCGAGGCGGAGCCATCATCGGTGGATCTTCATAGTAACATGCACCGACGATCCAGAATCAATCCAAACGGAGGCCACCCATGAATTAAAAATATGATTAGATATAAGAATAACAATTATTATAATCATCATTTCAGGATCAGGGTCGGAAATATATATATATATATATATATATTTACGTACCTTGATACTTGGGTTCAGGCATTCTTGTGGTTGCAAGGAGAAAGGGTTTTAGTTACCTATCGAAATTGTTATGTGGATCATGAAAGGTCGTGTGCAACCCTAAGAACAATTTATAGATAGGAGTTTGAAAGAAGGGGGGGGGGGGAAGTTTTGAGTAGGAAAGATATATCTAGAGACAACTTGACTTGCAAACATCAAATTAATCTTATCCCTGCAGAATTTCTGCTGTCCCAAATTACAAGTTTCAGAAAAATTCTAATATTCTCTTCCTTTGTGTCTAATACACTATCGCTTTCCGCGTCAGGTTCCATCTACATTTCTAACGTGCTCAAACAAAGTTGTCCGAAACGAATTCTATTCTTTATTTTTATTTTCCGGCAAACGAAAGGAATTTTATGATTTGTCTGTGTATGTGTGTGAATAGCCTGCTAGCTGGTCCCATCATCTATACTTGGTGCAGGTAGGTTCTGGAAGGTAATTTCAAGGCCGCTGCTCGCCGGAAGGCCCACCGCAACTAAGGCTATTCAAAAAATTCGGAATCCGAAAATTCGATCCGATATTTAAAAATTCGATTCGATATTTCGGATATTCGAACCGGTTTTATTTTAAAAGGATATCCGACATTTGGATATTCGGTTTTTTTTTTGGATTATCCTATCCGAAAAAATATCCGATATTTTGTTGATTATTTCAATAATATACCATATTATTGTGTTTTTATAGTTTTAAGTTTTAAAATTTTATTTATTTTTATATTTTAAATATTTATAATAATATTTTAATACTTCTTTTAGATAAAATAAGATATTTATATAAATATAGATATGAATATTAATTGATATACGATCCTTATTTTTAAAAAATATTATAGCAAAAATTATTAAAATTGATAAAATAGTATTTTCATACGGATATTGGATATATCCGAATCCGGTCTATATTTTTCGGATATCCGCATCCCGGATATCTGATCTAAAAAAATACGGAGCGAATATCCGAAAAAAATATCCGAATGGATGCGGATATCCGGTTTTGCACACCCCTAACCGCAACCGCGTAGCCTAAAGTAGTAGTACCTACGAATATGTCATGGTTTTTTACTTACTTTGGGGTTATTTATTTAAATTGATTATTTTAAATAACTAACTTAAAATATAAAATTAACTTTATTACTCACTTCACTTGTTTGGTATTGGTGATATCAACCGAGTGGGTGCGTAGTATGTGTATCTCTAATCCCAAGGAATTTGCCCCACGGATGCGGACGAATAGACAACGGATCGAACGCTTATGGGAAAAAAAAATGGTTGGGTGCTTTAACTTTGGAAATATATATTTATTATATTTATCTCTATTTTTTAAATCAAAATTTATATATTCATTTGTTCATATCATCAAATGATCTTTTAATATAATTTTTTTTAAAACACATTCATCTTTTTCAAAATATGGCCATTATGAAAAATTATTATAATATTATTGTCATACATAGGAGAAATACTATTATTTTTTATACAATTATATTATTGTTTTCACTAATATAAATACTATTATAATTTTCTTAAAATTATTATAATAAAAACATTATTATTATTATTACTAGAAATGTTATTAAACACAAATATTAACATTAATATTAATTAAATTAATAACATTATTAATATTGTGATTATTATTATTACCACTAATAAAGCTAATATTCATGATGATAATATCATTAAATGTATGAGTAATAGTATTACTCATTACTAGTTCATATTAATAATAATGTTATTATTAATGTTAATATTAGTAATTTTTATATTTTTATTTTATGAATATTAATATTAATAACTATGTTAATATTAAATTTAATAATAATATTATCATTATCATTAATGTTAATAATAATATCATTAGTATTATTTTATTAATATTAGTACTATAATTATTATTATGATAAAAAATAATAAGCATATTAATTTTACAAATAATAATAATAATCTACTCTCCATCAGCCAAACAATTCTTCAATACTTTTTTATTCCTCCGTGTGGGTATGCAATGCACTATGCAGACACACCTCTAGAAGAGGGAAGTTTTGACTTTAACTTGATATAAAATTTAAATAATTCAATCTAAAATTTAATTTATATTTGAAAAATTAAACCCCATTTCAACTTAAAGTTTTAAAACAATCTGAATCAATTCAAATCCAGACTAAATTTAGGTAACTTGATAGTAATTTGTATACGAAATAATCTAAATCGAAATAACCTAACCTTACCCATATTTGGATAGAAATCCAATAATAACTCAATCTAAATTTATTCAATCCGAAATAATCACACTCAAATACGACATAATTTCAAACTATAGTCAAATTAGATCCATAAAACTATTTTTTATCCCATATAAATTAATACATAAACACCAATTAATTATCCTATAAATAAAAGTTTATATAAATAAAAATGTGCAATCAATAAAATAATAAACGAAACAAAAATAGTAAGACTTTATTGTAATAATATATTAGGATCAATCATTTTACATTATAAAAATTTCTACTACTACTATTATTATTATTATTATTATTTGACTTATTATAAACACAAAAGTATAATTATAAATATAATAATTATAATATATATATATATATATATATATATATATATATATATATACATACATATATATTATAATAACAACACTTACATTTATATTTGTATTTATACTAATAATAATGATTATTATATATCTAAATATTTTCAAACTATATAATTGAGGAAAAAGGATAATAACAATAAAAAAACAATAACAAAAAAACTAATAATAATTAATTATAATAATAACAATAATTATTTTAATTATTTTAAAAATTATTATACTTATGTATATAATACTATTTATAATTGTATTCATAATAATTAATATTATAATTATAATAATTTATTATTATTACTACATGTTTTATGATAATAATTTTGTATATCATTAGAAATAATATGATAAAAATTACTATTATAGTCATAGCAATAATAATAAATCACAAAATTCAATTTACTAATTATATTAAATTAATAACAATCAATATCAATACAAATTTTAAATTGAATTAACTTTGCTAAAATTCTCTACAATCTAAAATCTGTAAGCCCAAATCTATGCAATTCAAATCCGATATAATCCGGAGTTTGTATACCTAAATTGATCCTGAATCCAAATAAACCTGATGGATTAGATCCGAACTCGAATTGAAATGACCCTATTAGATACATACCCTACCCGGATTATAGTTACATGAATTATACCCAAACGCGAAAGGCACCTGAACTTGAACTGATTGTATATCAATAATCTAATATGATCTATTTGACAAATTTAGTCTCAAGTCAAGGATCAAAGAAGAAGAAAGGGGGGAAGGAAAAGAGAAAGAAAATATAGGGTCAATAAGGCACTTTTTGATTATAAGAAATTATTAAGGAAATAAAATTAAAATCAAAATACTTTCTTTCTAATTTTTCTAAAAAAAATATCAAATAACTTATCTTTAATAATTTTATTCCATATCCTTTTTCTATCTCATTATCTTATATTAACCAAGCACAAAAAATATTTCCATCTTCTTTTTCTTTTGTTTTCTTTGAAGCTTTCCATAAAAGTATTACTAGTGCTACTACTACTACTAATAATAATAACATTATTGTTATTAATAAATTTTCAATTGGAAAATATGTAGAAAGCAATGACATACATTTATATGAAAAAATTATAAAATATTTTATATGTTGTTTTTTAATTTTCTTTATAAACTTGGAAAACAAAATGTACCAATATGAACGTAGGATATCCATATTTATACCCATATTTATATTCGAGTTTGTATTTGTATATAGGGTTTTTTATGTTATCAGATATTTAATGTTGCGATCCGATATCCAAATTGATCTTATTCGATATTTTTTTTAAAATCAAATATATGAGCTGATAAATTAAAAAAATCGGATATTCGATCCAACAAATACAAATAATATCTTTTCTGATAAATTATATACATTTACATTCTAAACACTATTTATTTTTTATATAATTTTATTTTATATAATCATATATGTGTGTATAATTTGAAATTAGTGTTTATTGTAAGTAAATTTTATACTTTTTAATTATTATTTTTATTAAATATTTAATTATTATCCATAATTTAAAATTACTAATTGAATATAATGTAATTTAATACTCAAATCAAATTATTAGATCATAGTTGTTCAAATTGGATTAATTTTTTATTTTTCGATTGAATAATTTTTTATATAATATTTTTCAATTGTGGTCCGCTCAAAAAATTTAGATATCCAACTAATTATTTGTTATTTGATCTAAAACTCCGAATATCCAAAGTGTTGGATATTCGAAGTTTTTTTTCGGATATCAAATCTTTCAAATATCCTAATTTTTTTTACCAGATATCCGATCTATGAATACCCCTATTCGTATGTATCTGATAAAATTAAAACTACAATTATTAGTTTTAATTTATTTTAATATATATATAATGAAGGATTAAAGTAGTAATTTTATAATAACCATAAGATGTACTTTAGTTTACTGGTCTCACTATGTTGGTCTTTCTTTTATAATTTGTTGTTGGAAGTATTTTATTTGCTTAATATAAGTTAATTTTTATTATAAAATAAATTATATTAATTAAGGAAAGTTTTTTGGGTATCATCTATCCAGGTATAGGTGAGTAAATGGATATTTAGGAGGTTTTGGGTGAATACATTTATGAATTTTATGTCTTATTGGATTTTGGATATGGTTCTTTAATTCCAACTCAAGACATTGCTATTTCTATGTGATATCAGGGAAAAAAAGACAAAAAAACAAAAGAAGCTGAAGTCTGATTTTTCTTTTTAGTTATTTATAGTAATAAAAAAAAGCATTTTCGTTAAAGTATATTTTCATTGTCATTGAAATAATTTAAAACAAGCCAATAATGTTGTTCGTTTTCCAATATTTGGAGCTACCACAGTTTTAGAAACTTGATGTAATGGAAAAGCGTTGATTGTATTTTTCAAAGTATAAATAAAGTTAAATGAATCAAAAGAAAGTAAAAGCTTTCATTCAAATGGAAGTGCCTACCTATAGGGAATCATATTCCTTCGAATAGGTAGGTGCATAGTTAGGCGTGGAATCTGATTCAGGATTGTTGTTAATCATATTCTACCTTTATTAATTCTCTCTCTCTCCCTTCTCCAAGTCATTCATTTATTAAGATCATATTTTTTTATAATAAGTGTCATTTTAATTAATTTTTTTTTTAAAAAATTAGTAATTATATAAAGATAAATATAAATTATTATATAAATAATAATATCCTAAAAATATTACAATATTAAAAGAGGAACGAGAAATATTCAAACATCTGTATATATATTTTATTTAACTTTGTATATGCATATTAAATATATATACAAAAGATGGATTAATAATATAAACCTAATCATTGTTAAATATTTAATGAATAGTTTCAGATTAACAGAAAATTTTGGAGAAATTTTTTAAAATCTGAAGATAAATTAGTAAAAATATTTAATATTTTGGATTGAGATCATAAAGCGGTCCTATTCGAATTAAAACTGTTAAAATAAAACTTTATATGAATTTGATGTATTATATTATTGTATCTATTGGACCGCACTTCAATTGACGGAAGAGATAATGACAAGACAAACCCATTTAGACTTGCCCGGTGAAGGTATAGATGCTGAATACCAAGCTACGTATTAGATAATGAAAAGCAATTGACAATTAAATTCAATTCAGTTGAAGATAGCGGTGTATTTTTTGAATAAATGACTGATTAATTGTATACTTTCTGGTCTGACGGATATTTGTTTGAGTAGCCGAGCTACTAAACGTTAATGGACTGCATCACCCGCCTCCTAATCCTCGATACATGATGAATTGACTTCATATCTTTGGGGCATAATGTTCATTATAATTAGTATTGTAAATGAGCCAAGTTGATATAGTAAAGCCAAGCCGAATACTCAGGCTCAGGCTCAGCTCAATTAACTAAACAAACAAGTCGAGCCGAACTCAAGAACAAAAGCAAAAAAATAAATCGAGCCTCGTTTTTTCGAACTTGACTCGTTTAATAAATAAACTCAAAAGTAAGGTTTGAGCTTGAGTCATTTAACTAAATAAACGAATCAAACTGAGCTTTTAATGAATCAAGTCGAAAACCAAACTAACTCAACTTATTTATAGCTCTAATTAGAACCATCTCATTATATGCCATATCCATTACCATTGTTAATACGAATTTCAAAATTAATATCATTTTAAGGAAGAAATTAATTGGTTACCCATAACCACTAAAACTGATTATATATACATAAGCTCTTTTTAATCCATCCTCCTTTCAAATATAAATAAATAAAGAAGAAAAAAGAAATCTACGTTGCAGTGGACCTCATCCACTAGAAATCAAGTTCACCTAAATTAATTAGACTAATGGTAGTTTAAAATTTTCAAATACAAAATTTATCAAATATAAGATGGTTTTGGTAAGAGTGACATATGGTTCAAGTACACTTTGAAGGAAAAGATGAGTAGCTTATGCAATAACAAGAACCGTAAATAAGAGTAGAGAAATAATTTTTTATCATTGTACCAATAATAGCTTCACTACCTTGATGCGAATTTTCTGGCAAGATAGTGGTGCAATCTTCGAGCTAGTTTGTCACCAAGGTAGCACAACGAGACTCTAATCTTATGTACTCAAGACTGAAGACTATGGATTGTTGTTGTTTATCATTGGCTCGTATCTTTGTGAAGAAGAAACAAGAGAAAAAAGTTTAGGAGAAGAGTAGTGCTCGGTATCTTTGCAAAAACCAATCCTAAAGTCCTCTTTTAAAGAACAAAAAAGAGGTAAAGTATTGAAAATTCACCTCAATCTTCTAAAGACTAGCTTCCATTACAAGGATCATTCGAAAATGTTCGGATTGTGGCAAAGAAAATGGATAAGACTAACTATCATTTAAGACGATGCAAATATTTATCCAAAGCATGTAAGAACTTAAATCCAATCTAGATCTATTACCCACCCACACCATACCCAACCCTAGCTAGATGGATGAGTGGTGGCATGTGCGCTTATGTGTATTATATAGTTCAACACATAAGCCAACACAAACAACCCATGTTTTTCATCTCAAACACTAGCTACTAAGAGGGAATACTAAAATTGATGGAAACTCTTATCTCCCACCAATGTAGAAATCTAAAACACAACAATAGTAATCGAAACCTCAACCTCTATTTTGCTAATGTTTGATAATCCATCACCGATAGCCAAAATAGGAGGAGGGGAAACAACAATCTAGGTAAAGAAGGCATAATACTTAAGTATCAATATTACAATGATTGAATTGATATGTAGTGAAGTGAAGCAACAATCATGTATAGGGAGTGAACGAATCTTGAACTACCTTCATATCGATTGAGACACCCAAAACATATGTCTTACCTTAAAATCTACAAATTATGTGGTAATAAAATGGTTGTTTTTAATGGCGTGTGCATGCTTTTGGTACTCATTAGTGCTCTAGAAAGACGGACTTAGTTTTCCATAGAAGATAGCTCACCTTTACAGTCACATAGGTAAATCTATCATATGTGCCTTGCAAACACCACCATATATTGATATGAATCCATTAAGAGTATAACTATGCCCAAGCTCTTATACAACAAGTGGTGAGTTCATCAACTTTGTCTCACTAGGACCACATAATAGTAGGGTTGTCAACTCATTAAGAGCATAAAGCTCAACATGTACACAATGGACTACCACATGCCATGGGGATAGGAATGTAGTGTAACAAAATAATCATATAGATTCTTTTAACCACAAGTAGTATTCACCTTACTTTCTTCAACTCAAAGGCTTAAGTCTCATTATCTTAACGTTTCAAAGATGACTATCCTTGTTAGGCTATTCATAAGAGGATATATTAAGTTCTTATTTGATCTAATGAATTCTATCACATCATTTTTCAACGGTTGTATCACTAAATTATGTCTAACATAAATGATCACATCATTCCTCAATGGTTATATCACTGAATTGTGTTTAGCACAAATGTGTCTCCTCTTACCATTATATACATTGTTATTGGCAATACTAAAATTTGCTTCACTGGTATACATATTAGAAAACACGGCAAGTAATATAAGGCAATTTAAAGCTAACATGTGCTCAATAAGGAAAAATAGAAAGGGAAATTTTTTTTCTTCCGAAAAAATAAAACTATATATGGCTATTCTAGTGTAATAACCATCGTGTACAATTAGTCACAATGTAAGGAAATTGACCCATATAGTTCCCTCCATTATCACCTATATTAATCAAGCTTTTCACGACTAGTAAAACAGGCACACAAGGATGATTTATATTTGATGTCACAATGACTACCGTAAAAAACCTGCAATTGATATGCAGTATGTAAATGATACATGGTAGAATCAAAAATTAAAATTGCAAAAGGAAAGCAAATGCCTTTGACGGTCAATATCCACGTGTTTATCTTGAACCGCGCTTTATAACCTGCACTTCTACGACAGATGTTTACTTCACAGTAGATATAGGAAGCATAGAATGGCAAAGTCTGAGATAAACTACTGTGATAACGTGAGCTTATACGGAGAGCCATTACTTCGTCTTACATCTATGTAATATATAGCAATTGTTTTTAACTCACCATTTGTCGCCGTATACTAATTTTTTTAAACCATTCAAACTTAGTAGTAATTTTAAAAAATCTATAACTATAATTATATGCATAATAAAAAAAATATAGTAATAACAATAATAACTATATAGATTATAATTGTAACACCCCCAAAATTTACACATTTTTTTTAAAACAATACTTATAAATTAGACCGTAAATTCTGAAAATGTTACCGCCACACTTAATATCAGACCGGTTCACTCCTACCGTTCCAGTACTAAGTGCTAAGGCTAAAGAAAATAACTCAATAAATATTAATAGATAGTCCGAATTTATAAATACGAGAATCAGGTACGCACAAGTCTTTATTCAATCCAAAATACGAGGGTAGTTTTTCAGGGAAAAGAAATAACTACAATCATAAAATTGTTTATGAAGTGCTCAACATAATTAAAAGAAAATGGGGATAAAATTTCAATGGAAAATCGGCCACACCACTCCGGAACTGATTCGGCCCAATCATCACTTAGCCCCATCTGATGTCTCATAGACATCAATCGCGTAAAAATAAACATTTCCTACCTGCAGTAAATCAAATGGGCCTTCTACTCGTGGGAATGAGCAGCACCCATGAAACGGGTGATCGGTACGCTACGTACTGAGTAAGGTAATCGAGCACTAAGGTCAACACATAAAATCACATAAACCATGCAATAGGAATAAAAGAACATAAAGACCAACATGATAACATAATAACGAACAATCATTCGGGTAGATACATAAAGGCTCAATCATAGTCCGGATTAATTATTTAATTAATCTTTTATCGGAAGTCGATATACACCATGCCTTTTATCAAATCCATGTAAGTACAAGAACACCCCACTATTGTAGCCGGTGGGCCAGTCACTTGCAGGACAAAGTCCACACCACTATTATTCGCCGGTAGATCGGTCACTTGCAGGACAAAGTCCACACCACTATTCCTGACCGGTGGATCGGTCTGGTTCCTGCTCACATGGTGTTCAATTGTAAGTAATTAATATCTTTTAAGCATTTTGGCAAACTCTGGTTTATATTTATTGAGCTCGAGTCACCCCCACTATTATTGCCGGTGGGCCAGTCACTTGCGGGACAAAGTCCACACCACTATTATTACCGGTGGACCGATTACACATAGGACATCATGTCCTAACCACTATTTCTGACCGGTGGATCGGCTTGGACCCGGCTCAACAATCTTCCACTTTAAATGATTAATGTCTTAAGTATTTTATTCACAAAATTTTGCTCAGACATGCATGACTAACTCCATGCAAAACCCTAACCCTAATGCAAACCCTAGCTCCCATGCAACGTAACACAGTTCCATGCAACCCTAATACCTCCATGCAACGTACCACACTTCCATGCAACCCTAATACCACCATGTGAAACCCTAACAACATGCAATATCATTACCGTCATGCAAAACCCTAACACCGTGCAATATTAATACCATCATGCGAAACCCTAACACTATGCAATATCATTACCATCATGCAAAACCCTAACACCGTGCAATATTAATACCATCATGTGAAACCCTAACACCGTGCAATATAATACCCTCCATGCAAGACCCTAACACCATGCACAATTAATACCCCCATCATTATTTTGCAACCCTAACATGCATGTTTTAAGGCCACATCACATATCATCACATACAAATAAAACACATGCCATATAACAACCCAAGATCATACGTGAACTCCACATCATATCATATATGACATAATTAATAATGCTAACATAGAATACATGGCATAAGAAGCACATAATGCATATAAGTACACAAATGGCCTTAGTAACACCCTTACCTAAAAGGTCACCGGCCTTGGTGCACGCTCCTATTCCACCCGAGGAATTTGACTGGGCTCACCTATTATGGGGGAAAATACTAGAATTAGCTTCCCTCCTAAAATACTATTAGTTTCTAACTTATCCTAAGTCTTGGTTCTTAATAAACTACACCAAATACTACTAAAATACTAATAAAATACTATTGTAAGTTAAAGTAAAAAGGTGATATAAGGGTTTCTACCCTTCACCAAAATAATGTTAGTAGAGGTAACAACAACAACAACAACAACAACAACAACAACAATAATAATAATAATAATAATTTTAATAATAACAAACTATTATTAATACTAGTAATATTAATAGAAATCTTAATAATAATAATAATAATCCAAGCCTTAAAATTACAAGGTGGGGTTTTGACCCTACCCCTAAATAATGAAATACTATTTAATAATATTAATAACATATATTATTTATAATAATATTAATATAATAAAGATAATATTATTATTATTATTAACAAAAATATTAATAATAATACTATAAAGCATATGTGCGAATACTAATACATAATTAAGGTTTCATCCCTCCTAGAAAAATTAATAATAAGAATAAGAATAATGATGTTAATAATAATAATAATAATAATAATAATAATAATAATAATAATAATAATAATAATAATAATAAGAATGGTAATAAAACATATAATAATTCAATTAATACCTAAAATTCGAAACCAATAACCCTAATTATTTTATTCCTACTCTCTACCCTGCAAAGAAAATTTAGCATTAATATTCCATCTAATAATAATAATAATAATAATCGAATAACCATAAAAATTTGAATAAAAACAGAATAAATGTAAATAAATATAAAGGAAGGTCTAAAAAGGTCTAGGGTTCCACCTTGAGTCAGCGGTGATGGGCGGCACCGGCAGTGGTGCACGACGATGGCCGGAAAAAGAGTCTAAGAGGGAAAAAGATGAAGAAAAAGATGGAAGGAGAAGGGGAAAAGAGAAAATAAGGTTATGGTTCGGTGGAGGAGAATTAGAGGGAGTTTTTGGATGGTGCAGAGGGCAATAGACGTGGCGGCAGTGGTGGCGGACGACGGCTTAAAGGTTGAGGGGTACAGATTTTTGCGAGATGGGCAGGAGATTTCGCACGGCTATGGCGGCTCATGCGAGAAGAATTGAAGGTTTTAGAGAGCTTTCAAGGAAGAATTTGGGATGCAGCGGTGGCGGTGAGGTTGGCTATCAGCGGCGGTAAGCTCGTCTGAAGTCAAGGTGGCGCACGGAGGTCTCTTAGTGTTTTTGGGGAGGAAAAGTTTTGAAAACACTCCAATCGAGGCTATTTATAGAGGTTAGAGGGGATATTAGGGTTTTGGAGGTCGGCAGGAGGGTGTCCTATGTAGGTTTTAGGGTAGCCGGAGGCGGTAATCAGCCGGCGAAGGATTTGGTCGGATGTGATACTTCGAGAGAAAATAGAGAGAGAAAGAGCGGGAGTTGAGGATAACCGATCATGCCAAGCTAATGGGCGAGTCAAGAGGGAGAAAATAAAGGGAGAAATGGCCGGTCAAAGTCCTCATGGCTGGCGGTGCCATTTTCAGGGGCGGGAGTTGCAGGCTTCAACGATGGGGGAGAGAGAAGGAAGAAGGAGGGAGGGAGAGGTGAACCGGCGGCCGGGAAAGAAAAGGAAAGGAGGGGAACCGGGCCGGTTTGGCACGGTTATAAGTCTCTTAAATGAGACGCGACGTCTCAGCGTAAACAGCTCCAAAACGCAGCGTTTGGACGCACGCATAAAGGGAACGGCGTTGGGCCGCGGGAGAAGGAAGGAGAAGAGGAAGAGTTGGGCCGCGCAGGCCCAAATCCAGCAGAAGGAAAAGAAAAAAAGAAGAAGAAAAAGATGAAAGAAAAAGGAAAAAGGAAAATTTTAAGGGTTTTGGGTTTACATAAGATATTTAGAATATTTTGGGTATGTAGAATAAAAATATTTAAATAAAATAAAAAAAATATTAAACCTCCTTTTTAGGCTAATTTAGGGCCTTTAAAAATATTTTTCCTAAATTCATTTTTAATTAACAAAAAGCCCAATTTTTTTCCTTTATAAAAATAAATATTTATAAATTCTTATTAATTTGCCCTAAATAAATCCCTCTTATTCCAATAAAATAATAAATTAAATTAATTTTCCAATAAATCCTTATTTAATAATATATCTTAAAATAAATAATTCTAGGACATTTCAATAATAATTATTACAAACAATATTATTATATTTATTACTATATTTATTATCATGATGATTAATATTAAATTTATTCATATTATTATAATATATATATATATAGTATTAAATAAAATTATAAAAGTTACAATAGTTATATCAAGATAATTACTACAATAAGAGAAGTGGGTTGTTGATGCCAACGGATATAATAGTGGATAAAACCTTACCTAGTAATGGCTATAGACATATCGTCACATAACACTGCTATTACCCATAGATTTAGACGAGGGAAAATTTTTTGATGTTATAATAGTAATAATACCAAAAGATATAACTTTTATATTGGGAAAACTTCTTTTTTTTTTAAAAAAAAAAACTTTCAACATTAATGCCCGCAAAAAAAATATTGGAATGATTAACTTTTACCAACCAAAAAAAATATTCGTGCTTAATTTTTTGTTGGCTCAAGTCAAATATTTTTTAGTGATTTATCAAAAAATTGTACTTACATCTTAATAATTTCATAATACACACAAAATAAGTAACAATAACATGCTCACTATCCAAAAAAAAAATTCATCTAAATTTATGTAACAATTAAAATTATACATTTATCTGTATATACATATATCAACTATTATATACATTTAGCTATAATTATATATATATATATATAGATTTATGCTCATGTACAAACTATTATTTAAAATACAAATGTAGGAACTCTTAATAACCGTTAGATTTAGAGAATTAAAGGGCTGAGATTAAAACAAATTTAAGTTAGGTATGTATTAAATCTTGACCGTTGATCAAATACTAATCTAATGGTTATAATTGATTCCTATATATGTATCTTAAAAATGGTGTGTATGGGACATTCACCCTATATATATATATATATATATATATATATATATATATAAGAACAAAAATATACCTCTAGAGCAGGAATCTTCAGACAAAAAGAGTAACGATGGTGGTGATTAATGACTACAAGTGACATCTGGCAAGCACTGATGGAGTCCGGCACTTACCTAAAAAAAAAAATTAGTTTCAATTCAACTAAAAATAATAATAATAAAAAAATTCCTAAACACCTTCAATAAATACCCAAAATAGAACAACAAAATCAATGAATACCACATACAAACATTAAATTAACATGAAATAAATAAATTCAATAAAAAAACAAAAAATAACCTAATAATGCTTATTGAATCTTCAGTCACCGAGAGGAAAGAAGAGGAAATGAGAGGCCGAAGGAAGAAGAATAAAGAGTGGTGTGGGGAAAGAGCATTACGCGTAATGTTTTTAATGAAGTTATAGAAACAACACTTGTTGTCACAAGAAAATTTTCCAACGTAAGCAGTTAAAAAAACGTGATATGCACATGCCACATGTCGTAGCTAGAATGGGTTATAGAAACGAAATGTTATCTTTACAAATGTAATTTTTACTGAATTTTTTTTTATGGAAAATCCCCACCTAAAATTTTCATTAAAGGTGTCATCACTATAAATATTTTTCAATTCAAAAATAAATAAATAAAAATAGAAGGGAATATTAAAACACATGATATGCATATGTCAAAAATGAGCTCTAGTGAGGATACGTTTTCTCTACAAATACAACTTTGATTGAATTTTTAATCAGGGGTAAAAAAAAATTTGCTTAAATTTTTCACCTAAAGTGGAGCCACTACAAACATTTATAACAAAATATTTTGCAATTAAAAATGTAATAAATATTTTTTTGGGAGGAAAAATTTATCGCTTCTTTTTCATCGTTAACATTCTCATTACTATAATTTTCTAGTGATGATGCTTTCCTTTATAAGTAAAGTTGCCATTGGAAAATAAATAGCTATGTCTTGATGTCGCTAAAAAAATTATAGTGAAAACGCAAGGACATAGGAGGGAACAAAATTGAGGATTTTATAAATTGGTTTGAGTGTAGAAATGAAAGCAAAGATGCTTATGTCCCCCTATAGATTTCAACAAAGAGGAGAAAAAGAAGGGAGTGATCAGATTTGAGGGTTGTTTGCTAACGAAAGAGTAATTGAAGTGATTAGGATAAGATGGCGTAAGAAAGTTGTTAAGATGTGTAAGTATGATATTATCATCACTATAAAAATAGTCATAGACGGCAGTAGAAAATGGCAATATACAACATTAACAAACAGTCATGTAGCCTATAGTTATCTATAGTATAGACGGTTATTCAAAACACATATGTCCAAGATGAAATAAAAATATTAAGAATGCTTAAAATGCATAAAGGAATAGATGATAGTTTTATGGAGGTTTTAATTTAAAACTAAATTCTAAAGTACACTATAGATGGCGGATCTTATTTATAACCACCGGTTATTCTTATCAATATTTTTTAAAACTTTGCACTAAGGTATAAACAACAGTCTTAAAGTAAAACCATCATTTATATCCTAAACAAATCTTTTTAAAAAAATTTCATGTTTAGGTATAGATGGTAGTTATAATTTAAAACCATTGTCTATAGCCTCTACTTTTTAAATAAAACAATGCATGCTAGCATCACTACATACAAACATGCATAAATATAATAGAAACTAATATACAAGCATCAGTGTTGTCAACAGATACATATATACAACTTAAAGTCTATAAAATAATCAAATATTTATATGATCATATTATAAAAAACTCAATTAATGAAAATAAATCAACTAATATAAAAACATCAATGGTTATAAATATTTAATTCCTTATCTACATCTAATCCTACAAATAATCAAGTATACATAATAAAATAAAAAAACCCTCTATATTAATCAAAAAACCTACATACAATCAACGTTATTAGCTAGCTAGTTCAAAGATAAAATTTGATCACTCTTATCTAACCTTTGTTTATGTGGTCATAAAAAATTCTCACCCAATCATTTTGATATACATAAGGAAAAAAATGACCACAACTTGCACAGTTATAAATATTTAATTCATGTAATAATCACACTTACATATCTGTGTGTGGTGATCAATACATATCTCTAAATCTCTACTCTATCATTTTGCAATGACATCTCTCATATATTTCATGATAAAATTGCCACAAGTATCATTGTCTTCTTGTTTTGGACACTATATTAAGTGAAATGCACATCTTTTTTTTTTTAACTATAATAATCAATAAACATTAAAACATAGCAAAAGATATAAAATAATTACTTACATACCTCCATGTAAGCCCATCTATGTACTAACAATCAATTAATTACCTATCAACAGCCTTGTGTGGAATTTCATACTATTTTCCTCCTAAGTGGTTAAACCAACATACAATTATTCTCAGTGGATGTGAAATGACCAAAATCCAAAGTTATCTAAAATTAAAGGGGGGGGGGGGAATAAATCGATGTAGAGTCTCCCTCATTACTTAGACCATATACTCCATCTTTTGTTTGAAGTCCTCATAAAATATCACTTGAGGACACA
Source organism: Tamarix austromongolica (assembly GCA_039764185.1). Taxonomy (NCBI): domain Eukaryota; kingdom Viridiplantae; phylum Streptophyta; class Magnoliopsida; order Caryophyllales; family Tamaricaceae; genus Tamarix; species Tamarix austromongolica. Next base: position 17,441,157 of record CM077811.1, read on the forward strand.
AGAATGCATACATATGGTTATTATCTTCCCTTATAATTATGTCATTTAAAAACCTATAAGGAAATAATTATATAATTAGTAATAACTTAAAAAAACAATAATATTTTTGAATATGAATATATATTAAAATTGAATGAAACTACACATCATGTGTGTCTTTATATATTTGACTTATAGCCAACCTCTGATCAACAAATGGACTAATTCATTAACTCCTATATAGATATATATATTGTCTTCTTGGGTTTTGAAAAGCAATCATAATGGAAATTCAACTTCTATACACAAATCTTGATTGCGAAAGACCTCATCAAAATACATACTCATCCTGTGGAGCAACACTTGATAGTTGATAAGAGTTATGTTGTGCTTTGCACACAATACCTTTCTTGCCTCCTCTAATTCCTTTTCTCATTGTTCCTCATGACTTAACTTCTCCATAAAATTTTATCATAACAGTCAAAAAGAAGGAAAAGAGATTAATATACAATAATTAAGAAACTAATTAATTCAACTCTATCTATTAATAATATTATCGTGTCCTTGAGGATAAGTAAATGGCATGACCATCCAAGTGTCTCTTTTGTGAAGAATAAAAGATCATGATCATTGTATTTCAAAGAAGGTAACTTTAAGATATTGTATTTGTTGTAGATGTTGTTGAGAGTCACTTAAATTGTGTCATGTTCCAACGATCTCTCCTACAAGACATGAACAATTCCTTGGACAAAAATACTCCCTGCCTCTAATATCTTGAGACCATATGCATATTCACCCTATATTCAAGTTTTTTGTTGATTTTATATATCTCAACTACAAACACACTTTAAATAAGAACATAAGTAAAAGTAAGGATATTACCTCATATACTTCAGTTATAGGTATAATACTAGGATTATGAGAAGTGAATACTATCATGTCAGCCGCCAAGTTGGATGCCCTTACATTCATGAACTTTAGCAATATATTCTATATCCTTTGTTACCTGGCAATTAACTCAGATTGGCATGCTTTTAGAGTTTCCATTTAAATTATTATATGGTTAACTTATTCCAAGGGAGAATGAGAACTAGGAAGACATCCAAAATGAATTTATAATTTACCACCATGTGGCAACCCTTTGATTCAACCACTATGCTCCTTGTTCCCTAAAGCTTGAGTGTGGATATCATTTCATCCACTCGTCGTTGCCCCTGTTTCCTAGACCTCCTCTTACTTGATAAATGATTGTGCTTATGGGTAAGAAATGATATGTAAAAAATATTTAAAATAAGATAATGCTCATTCCTTAATATTTTATAAAAGATTTTATGGGTTATTTCATTGTTATCCTTCCATGTTTTTTTATCCACCACGACCCTCAGCTAGACATCCACTCTTATAGGAGGTGTATATGGAGTACCTTTTTTTGTGTGTTTCTTTGCCTTCATCTCATTAAGAATAAATTTATAAATCAAGATAGTTATTATCATTTGAGATTAACAACAATCAATGTATACTGACCTAATTTATTTCCTTACCAACTCTTTTTTTTTTTACAGTATTATTGTTGATGCATGAATTCTTGTGTAAGTATTTTTCTTGGCATTTGTCACCAACAACATACAAGTTATAGATAAAATCACTATATATATTATTACAATTAGTGTTTAAGGTATAATAAGTATAGAGAGTCATTACATACTTTACCTTCTTTTTAATTTATTAACTCAACAAACTCGATCCATTGATGGGGTGTGATCACACCCTGTTAATATGTTAGTAGTTTTGAATTCCAAAATTTAGCAAACTTTTAAATAATAGCCTTCTTGAAGTGTATAGGCACATCAAAACTACTCTACATTATAAGAATAGTAAATATTAATAGTATATAATTTAAATGATGATATAATATTGGTATATAAATGCTTATTATACCTGCATCTCATCCCATAGATTCTCATTTGTCACATTAAATACCTTTATCTAGTAAGGAATCATAATTGGAACCATTAAACAAGCTCTAGCATTTTTATAGTATAATATGTCTCGTTCTCTCCCATTAATACCTCTTCATTAGTCAATTAATCAACTGTATATCTAAGTCCCTTATGCCTTAATTTTGGTATATTATTCATATTCACCCTCCCTCTCTTTTCTTTAGCACCTTTTCCCACTTGATAATTTTAAAAAGCCATACCAACTACATGAAATTAACCATCAAATAAAAAAATTCTTTAATAAGGCATTGATTAGTTTTTTTTTTAATTTCATACAAGCAAGCATGAAAACTTCTAAATCCTATCTTCTCTTACCATCACCAAGATAGCATTACATAAACCACTATAAAATTCCATAAAGTTTTTATTAATTAGTTTACCACAAAACAAGAAAATGAAAACGATGTACAATTCTACAACCATATGACAGTAAATAAAACTCAAATCAATACCAAGTAAGCAACCAACCTATAGCAACCAATATTTTGTCCCCCTTAGTGATAAAATAATGGTAACCAACCAAATAATAGAGCATGTAAAGCATGTGTAACTTAGAAGAAGGAAAATAAAAACTTAGAAATTCTAAAACCACAAGATAATAAAAAACTCTTTAAACAACACTTGATCCCACTTTTAAAAGGTATATGACATACTAAAGCATGAAATTAGGTAAGCATATTTTTAATGAAATAAAAATGTTTAAGAATGAAGAACTCAGGTTTCTATGAAACATTAAACTAGAATGAAAAAGAAAAGTGAATAATTGAAGTGCGAAGAACACTGACAATGATAAGAAGAAGAAGAAGAAGAAGAAAAGATGACGGTGGTCACCAAAAAGGTTTGAGGTGGCAGGAATGATAGTGGAGGTTCTTCACGTCGTTGAAAATTTTTACTTGTATGTTCGAGTAAATGGATGAAAGTAATATATGTTCTAGCTTAAAATGAAGTAAAAAAGAAGAAGATAGAGGTATAGATGACATTTTTAGATTATAATTGGCGTTAATAATCTAAAAAAATATATAAAAAATTTTTGCTTAACATAGACGCTGGTTTTAGAATACAACAGGCATCTATAGTATTTTAAAAATTTCCCCTTTTGGAGACATTATAGACATATGTTACTATATTACAACTTTCATATACACCCTAAATGAATAAATAAATAAATATGAAAACTGTCATCTATAATATTTTGTAAAAATCCCCCTTTAAGAGACATTATAGACGGTTGTAATTATATTAAAATCACTGTCTATATTTCCCCACAATAATACCCTTTTCCCAACTAATCCATTTTTTAGTAGATGGGTTGTGTATGGTTTTTCTTATTTTAACAATCGTTTATAATTTGTTGTCTATTTGTGTTTTTTTTGGTTAATTATCTAGGAGATACAGTAATAGGATAACTCGATTATTGGTTTGGTGTTTAATGAGAAACCTAATTTTTCCCATGTCAAGTACTATGTGAGAACCCAATGGAGACAAGTTGATTCTCCTCATATTTTCTCCCATGAATTAGGTGATTGTGTCTTCTAATTTTCTACTAAAGACGAATGTTCATGAATTCTTTAGCAGCCATATTAGACAATTTTGGGACATTCATTACTACTTAAATAATGGCATGATGATTTTGTTTTTAATCCTCTAGAATTTCAATTTATTGACACATGGATTCAACTTCCTGGTGTCCCACTCCATATGTGGTTAGCCTCCTTAATTAGTAAGATTGCAAGTTTTATAGGCAAACCCATTGTTATGGATGGGGTGACTGCCAATAAAGAACGTAATTCATACGCTAGGATCAGAGCCATCCCAAATTTTGTAATGATCAATTTTTCCAACAGCGATCCGATAAATCACATGTAATATATGAATGGAGGCCAGAATATTATTTGGCATGTAGTTAGCCAAGGCATCTTATCACCCAATTCCCTATGAAGGGCCCTATTATTTCTAATAACAACAAAACAATAAGGGATAAGGTTGTAATCCATGATGGTAGGAAGTCAACACTTGTAGGGCATATAATGGAAGAGGGTGGTATAACTATGAAGATTACTTATCAAGATTGATAAAACCAAGAAAATTGTTTACCCCCAAGCCTCTACCTCCAGAATCTGGAGCATGAGATCTACTAATTAACCCAAGTATTCCCCAAGATTCAATATATGCCAATCTAGTGGAGGATGGAACAAACCTACTGGAATCTTGTCACTAGCCTTGGATGCGTGTGATCAAAGGTAAACATGTGGTGGAGGATGGAACGAAAACAATCATTCTTGTGTGTAACTGTTGGTGAAGCACCGGCCTCCTAATCCTCAATATGTGTCACTGATGTTGTAATGAACCTAGTCCATTAGAGTTTAAGTTATTTTTGTTTTTTTTAATAATATATTAAGCTAAATTAATTAAAATGATGGTAGTTGAGAATTTTTGAATGTAAATTTTATCAAAGGTAAGTCAAACATATAGTTTAAGTACACTTCGATTAGTGAAGATGAGTAGTGTGCGCAATAATTATAACTATAAATAAGAGCAAGGCATCGAAAACTTATCCATCATTGTTCCATGAATAGATTCATCACCTTGAAGCAAATTTTTGGCCAAGATATGGTGCGATCTTTATGGCAGTTTGCCTCCAAGGTATCATAACAAGCCTTCAATCTTTTGTAGTAAAGATTGAAAACTATGGAATGTTAGACATCAATGCCTAGAATTTTTTTGAAGAGGAAAAAAGAGAGAAAATTACTAGAGATGAGTAGTATTCTATAACTCTATAAAAACTAGGCTTGAAGGCCTCTGTTAAATAATAAAAAAGAGATTACATATTGAAAACTCACCTTAATCCCATGAATATAAGCTTCCATTGTTGAAAATGTTTCAATTATAGCCAAAATATAGGTGCTGAATATGATTAAACAATTAAAGAATAAAGAATAAAAGAAACATGAATATTCAATCCACTTGAAGATAAAAATGCATTTCTTGAGTAAATGGCAAGTTATTTATATAGTTATAAATGAACTAACATATGCCAAATCTTTATTTGTCAGTGTTTGTAGTCTAGCTATTTAACGATCTTAGACTGAGACCATGCTTGTGTATAGCTGTGAACCACCTGCCTTATAATTCTCAATATGTGTCATTGAATTGACTTCATTTATTTGTCCATAATGGTCATTGTTTTCTACCATATACATTACATTATTAATAAGAATTTGGAAATCAATTCCTTTTTAAGAAAAACATAAAATTTTTATTCATAAACACTAAAAATTTTTTTAACAAAATCTCTTATTAACCTATCCTTCTTCCAAAGATAAATAAAGAAGAATAAAGAAATTCATGTTGTAACAAACTTCATCCATTTGAATTCAAGTTTTTTTTTTGTGTGTGTGTTTTATATTAAGCTGAGCTCAATTAATTCAAATGATGATAGTTGAGATTTGTCAAATGTAAATTTTCTCAAATAAAAGATGATTTTGGTAATACTGACATGCAGTTAAAGTATACTTTGACAGGAAAGATGAGTAGCATACACAACAATTAGAACCGTAAATAAGAGTAGAGAATTGAAAACTTCTCAATCGTTGTGCCATGAAAAGCTTCATAGATTTCAATCTTGTGTAGTCAGGACTAAAGACTTGAATGTTGGAGATGAATGCTTAGAAATTTTTTTTAAGAAACAATGAGAGAGAAGAGTAGTTCTTAATACCTATATAAAAACCAAACTCGGAATCCTCTTTTAAAGACTAAAAAATAGATAAAATATTAAAACTTGTATAATATTTTGTTTAGCCTCTAAGCCAAACAACTGAAGATTCCACTCTGACTCAAAATTTTGACAGGGGATATAAAAACTTGTTGAAACCCTTATCTCCCACTGATGTGGGATTGTAAAACATAGCAAAAGTAGCTAAAAACTCAACCTTTGTTTTGCTAATGTCTAAGACACTTCCATCCCAAGTCAAGTAATAATGAAAAAACTTACAATATCAAGAGAAAGGTAAAAAATGATATGAACCTCCGCCTTCCAATAACCAAACTCTAGGCTTGCTTGTATTATTTCCCATCAATTAATAGCGCATAAGTAAAGAACACAAAAAAGAAAAAAAATACTTCAATGAAGTAATACCAGTGATGCACGGGAACGAAGACGGAAAGAAACGCGAAAATGCCAATTTAATAAAATTAGGAAACAAATACAAAAGGAAACAAAAAAAATAGTACATATATATAGCTAATTAACTTATTTTTATTATTGACAAAACCTTTTATTTTTACGTGTACTGATATATAATAATGTGCATGGATGTTCCCGTACATTGGTAGTCATTGGCATACAAAAAAAAACCTTCCAAGCACCAATATTTCAGTTTTGTTTTTGGTCTTTGAAACGTTTTTGGAACGTGGGACTACATCTCATCATTGTTTTAGTGCTTCCCTACTCCTAATGATTGTGTTGCAAAGGGACGAAAATATTTAGAAATGGTAAAACAATATTTTTTAAAAAATTAAAAAAACATGAATATTGAGAAGCAGTAAAAAATATTTTAAAAAAAAATCATCTATTACATATAATATTCATAATATGATATCTTAGAATAGTAAATAACCTTCATAAAAATTTACATCAAACTCCTGTATATTCTAAATGCTTAATAATAATGACAATATATGACTAAAAAAATAAAATCAAATGGAAGGAGTGCGGTCAATGCTCATAATTGTTTAAGGAATCACAAAGCTATAATAAAAGGCTTTGGCGCGTAGCCATAGTCCACACCCATTCATCTTTTTATTAACGTAAAGAAAGAACAAAAATAAAATCTAATCAGCTTCTTCCTATCCCCGCCAAAATTAACTTTTTAAACTAGAGAGACATGAGCAACAGAGGGAGACGAGGAAGAAGAAAGCAAGAAAAACTCTAGCAAGCGACGAGCGATGGTTTGTTTGATTCGATTGTCCATGACAGTAAGTGCTTTGAATCTTTGGATTCATGATGGCATTGTTTGTTTCACTAACAGGATTTTCGTGCTCCTCTTCTCTTAAGATTATAGAAATTTTTAAGTTTCGGAAATGATGTCTGCATTTCTAACCAAGTCCCCGTGTTTATGAATGGCTTTTGCAGGACAAACCTTGAAGGTATAGAAATTGTTCTCTTAGTCTCGTGTTTATTGATTTGATATCAATTAAAAATAATAATTAATGTGTTATTATGATTATTTTATAATTTTTGAGGTGATAAGTATGTTTGTAATACTATTATTGTTATGTTGGTGTTATTATAAATATTATTATTAATTTTATATCATTTTTAACATCATTATAATCAGAATTCATTTAATAAGTTGTAAAGAACGCGTGCCCATGTTCACATTGTCTATCTCATTGTCCTCATGGATGATACCAAAATAACTCGAGGGAGCTCGGAAGGTCGAAGCATGTTTCAGTATCTATGCTCGCATTACGAAGATTCTATAGTGCCTAGGGGGGTCAACGCAAGGAACTATCACCGGAGAATATGGGTCTTTGATGGTTAACTAATATCCTTAACCATTGATTATATATATATATATATATATATATATATATATAGATATATATAGATATATGGATATATATAGATATATGGATATATATAGATATATAGATATATATAGATATATATATATATATCTATATATATAGAGAGAGAGAGAGAGAAATCTGAACATCATCAACAATGTTGAGCACCAAATTTTACAGGATCATGCCTCCGCCTGAGGATTGAGGGTCGTTTGTTGGTTTCAACAAATATATGAACTTGGTGTCGGCTGACGCCGAAGAGATCAACGTAAAGAAAAGCACTAGAAAGTCACCTGAAATGGTTCTTTTGACAGGAGACAGTATCCCTTTGATGATGAACGCAGGAAGATGATGAACTAGTTAGCTTGTCGTTACAGTAGGAAGTTTGTCTCAAGTTCTTCCCGTGTTGTAGTCTATTTGTTATCAACTGTCATGAAATATTGAATATTTATCGTTTGGGGTTTTGATGCATGAATCATTCTGAAAACTTCTCAAATGCAAACTTGTATTCTGACATCAAAGTGGTGAATTGAACGAATTTATCTTCTCACTACCTAATTGGTGTTTGGCACCCACCTTCCATTTCAAAATAAGTATAATTAAGAAGAAAATAATATATAACTAATCAAATAAAATTTCCCCATTTTGAAGATTATCTCTCGCAAGCAGTGCATAAATCATTTTTTTTAAGAAAGAGGTAAACCCACCAACATGATGATAGCTCTATCCTCCTTTTCTACCGGCGACGGACCTCCATTGGGGACGAAGAGCCACGGATGTATTAGTTGAGTATACGTACAAAACATTGGCTGTAATAACCCATAATTTTCACGCTAGTTTTCATGTAATATTTTTTATATGGTATTATATGACTTATTAAAGTGTTGGCCGGCTTCCTAACATACTATGATCCATTTTGAATATTCAGATTTTTCATACGATATTATCCTACTAAGGTATTACAAAATATTTTGAGCATTATAGTTTTCATATGATATTCTTTTCATACAATATTTTCCGATTAGTGGAGTCACTCTCACGGGAGGAAGACGGACAGACTCTCAGCAACTCAGGCGGTGCAGGGCAGTGTAGAGAAGCCCAAGAGTCAGTCAGCAGAAGAGTTGTTGAGTTCCATGTGGCACATGAGGGGAACAGATCAAGAGAAGAAGTGGATAGGGGGATTTACAAGGGAGTTACAAGTCTTGATAATCGATACTTGTGTGATTGATAGAGTAGTTGTGGCTGCTGAATCTTCAAGCACAAGGACAGCAAGAGTGGAGCATGACATAGAGGGAGAAAGGAGGATGTGCAATAAATTGATGAGGTAGGAAGAATCGGAGATGGAAGAAAGAAATTTTTGGGGAAATGTTGGTAATGGGAGCCAAAGAAAAGGGGTGTTGGAAGGGGGATCGTCTCAAGCAAGCTTGGATGCCCCCCTCCAGGCTTCAAGGGTGCCTTTGTTTAATTTGTTTGTGAAGTTAGAGGTGAGGGTAGGAATCCAACGTGTCAAAGGATGGAAGAGAGTATTTTGGAGGATGAAGAGGTGGTAGAAGCTAAAGCAACATGGCAGCTTGAGAAAGAGATAGGGTTATCCAGTTATCCTCTAGATGGAAGATGAAGTGTGTGGAAAAGTTGGTCGATTTAAGGAGAAGTCAAAGAGTCGTTAGGAATCGGCAAGTCAATGGAGTTTAGTAGAATTCGGGAGCCAAGTTTGTGGTTTTGACTTATGATTATTATTAGTTGGAATGTAAGGGGGATAGGTGCTCCAGGCAAAATATCTAGTATCCAGACGTTGATTTCTAAAGAAAGTCCGTGGATTTGTGGTTTGGTAGAAACAAAACACCAAATAGTGTTGAACTTATGGAAGAATAGGGTTTGGAGAAATGGTATTGATTGAGTGGAGGGATGCACCAGCACAAGGTAGGAGTGGAGTTGTAATTATTAGATGGGATACATAGCGTTTTGTGATTCGGGATTCCAGGATTGGTAGTGGGTGGATTTTGATTGAAGGATGTTCGGCCCCTCTTTCGTTTGAGTGTGCAGTGTTACTCATATATGGGTATTCAGACTCAAGAGAAAGGAAGGAATTATGGGAAGAGTTGTGGTATGTAGGGCAATAGTGTAGTAGGTCGTTGTTGGTGATGGGAGACTTTATTGAGGTTAGAAGGCAAAGTGAAAGAAAAGGGAGATGGTTGGATAATAGCAGTGTTAGTTCCTTTAATGAGTGGATTGATAGGATGGGGTTTATCGACATTAGCCCTTCTAACATGAAGGTTTCTTGGCATAAGGCCAGTTTAGCTAGCCTTTTGGATCAGTTCTTAATTGAACCCACTTGGTTTTTGGTGTACCCAGATCTTTTCTGCTCAGGGTTAGGAAGGTCTTTATCATACCATAATCCTATCCGCCTCTGTCTTAAGAATTATGGGCATGGGCCAAAACCTTTCAAATCTTGGGATAAGTGGTTTTCTCATCCATAGGTTTGTGGCTTTGTGGCAAAGTGCTACGCCAGGCTTGAGGGGAGTTCCTGCTAGAATAGGTTAAAGGAGATGAAGAGTATGTTTATAGAATGGAACAAGGAAGTGTTTGGAGATATTGAATCGAATATTAAGATGCTTGAGTATTAATTGGAGAAGGTGGATGCCACAAGTAATGATGTTAATTGTGATGAAGTGGTGCTTGCTAGAAGGGCGACTTTGAAGAATCGGTTATGGAAATAGCATAAGAGGAAAGAAGCCTGTAGGATGCAGGTGTCTAGAGTAAGAGAGTTTAAAGAGAGATAGGAACACAAAATTCTTCCAAATTGTTGTTGTTGTGAAGAAAAAGAGAGCTATCATCAGTAGGTTAGTGGACAAGGGCAAGGTGATTTTAGAACCGTCAGGGATTAAGGAGGTAATCTTATCCTACTTCAAGGGCCTATATAATCAGTCGGATCTTCCATACATTAGCATTTCAACATATGGTTTCCATAAGATCTCGAGGGAGCATAGTATGAACTTGATAGGATACCTCACAGGGAGGAAGTTCAGAAGGGGATCTGGGTATGTGATCCTCTTAAAACTCTAGGGTACGATGGATTTCATTCGAAAGATTTGGGGTGTAATCAGGGAGGAGTTCACCGATCTGTCCTGGAGTTCTTCCGTTTGAGTAGGATGCCATATGCCCTCAATACCACTTAGATTACTTTGATTCCCAAAGTGGAGGAGACAGAGGAGGTTAGTCAGTTTAGGCCTATCAGTTTAGTATGGTGTATTTATAGGGTGATCTCAAAGATTCTGACTCATAGATTGAAATAGGTGGTTGATAGCTTGGTTACCGATTCTCAGTCATCTTTCATTGAAGGCATAAGCATTCTTGATGGTGCCTTGGTAGCCAACGAGATCATTCAGTGGTTTAAGAAGAAGAAGGGATTGAGAGGGCTAATGATTAAGTTGGACTTTCAAAAGGCGTATGACAGCATTATATAGGAGTTCGTGGATAGTATTTTGAGTGTTATGGGCTTTGGGAATGTATATAGAGGATGGATAAAGGAGTGTATATCAACTACCGGTGTTTTAGTTCTTGTTAATGGGTCGCCTCCACTCCCTTCAAAATGAAAAGGGGTCTCAAGCAAAGGGATACCATTTCCATTTTTCTGTTCATTTTGGTGGTAGAGGCTTTTAATCAGCTTATCAGAAGATGTGTGGATAAAGGTTTGATCCAAGGTTTAAGAGTGGGGAGAGATAAATGTGAAGTTACCCATCTTCAATTCGCGGATGATACTATGATTTTCTATGAGGCATCTCTTGAGAATATCAGAAATTAGAGAATATTGCTAAACTGTTTCTATTTGCTATCAGGGCTAATTGTGAACTTTGCAAATTCTGAGCTCATAGGCCTTGGTGTGGATGCACAGTTCTAGAGGGAGGATGTAGAGAATATGAATTATAAGATCAGCTTTTTGCCAATTAATTACCTTGGCTTCTTGTTGGGGGCTAATGTGAGGAACATTCAGGTTTGGAAACCAATGGTTAACAAGATTAAATAGAGATTGGCTGGGTTGAAGATAAAATTCCTTTCAAGAGCAAGGAGATTGGTACTGATAAAAAGTGTCTTGAACAGCCTGCCGATGTACTACATGAGTTTATTCAGAATCCCAAAAAGGGTGGTTAAGGAGATCATTGGTGTCCAAAGGAATTTTTTCTAGAATGGTAGTGGGGATAGGAAGAAACTGCCATTGGTTAGGTGGAGTGTGATACAGAGACCTAAAACCCTATGTGGCAAGGGTGTTGGGGACTTAATTATGAGGAATAATGTAATTCAAATGGTGGTAGAGGTTCTATACCATAGAGGGGGCATCTTGGAAAAGGATTATTTTCTCCATTTACTCTAGTGTTCATTTCGGAAGTCTAGAGATTCCAGATCAAAGGAGAGGGTGGACCCAGTGGGTGGACATTGTTAAGATTAGTCGGACGAACCCCATCCGTAATTTAGGACTAAAGATTGTTCTTGGCAATGGTAGAAGCATCAGGTTTTGTCACGACAACTGGATGGGGTAAGGTTCTTTGAAAAGCTTATTTTCGAGACTTTTTATAGTTTCAAGTCAACAGGAAGAAAAGGTAGCAGAAATAGGCTTATAGGACTAGGCACAGTGGATCTAGCAACTTTGGTGGAGGCGACGCCTTTTCTCTTGGGAGAAAAGTCAAGTGGAATAGCTGGAAAGTCTGATCAGGCAGTTTTACTTGAGTAAGGATAGGAAGGATATGATTAGTTAGACCTATGATGATAAGGGGATCTTTTTTGTTATATCCTTCTGTCAGACCTCTTATCAAATATTATATGGGGATGATTCGAGAAGTAGCACCTTTAGCATGACTTGGAGTGGCATAGCACCCCCGAGGATCAAACTTATTTCTTAGTTTACTATTCAACAGAGACTCAACACAAGAGATAGGCTTGTTAGGCTTCATATTGTTGATATAAGGGAGTCAAGATGCCCTTTTGCAAGTATGAGCAAGAATTGGTCAACCATATTTTCCCGCATTATATTGTGATGGAAAAGATCTGGTATGAGATTTGCGATAGGCTTGGATGCATGAGATCTGTTGAGGATAACGCTATTGCTTGGCTAGAAGGTAAAAGAAAGGGAATGAGGGGGAAATTTGGAACGCAACATTTTCGCAATAACCTAAACTATATGGGAATTTAAAAATAAGTTTGTGTTTAAAAGTCATCAAATATGCATAAGATGGATGGTTATGCTCATCAAATCAAGGATTACTTTTTGGATCAAGAATAGAAAAAAGGAATACAATCATCATTTTGATTTATAGTCTCTGCTCTTGCAAGTGACAAATCCATGTATACAATCATCATCTTCTCATGAACTTGATATGAGACATGTCTAAGGGTGAGGTCATAATGCTTATGCTTTAAGTCATTAGCATATGATTAATTAAAGGTGAACTACATACTTTTTATTTGGTCTTAATTTTTTCCTCCTCTAGTGGATTAGATCCTTGCGCATGGGTTAGTTAATTTATTTGGTTGATTGGTGCTCTAGTCATTGGATGTTGTTTAAATAATAGCCAATGATTTATAGTTAATGTTAATTAAGGTTATAATGCAAAAGCATAGTTGGATTATTATAATAATTTATTAGATGTGTTAATGTTATAAAGTGACTAGTTTGGTTTATTCGTACACCTCTTTTCAACCATATAGTATATGCGATTAAAATTTTTATAAAGTTGTTTAAGCCTGATTTAATTTAGTATCTTATATTAGGCTAATAATTATTGTTAACGTAGAGATAGTGAATGAAGGCATTGATAATGATTTAGGTTTCAGGTTAGTTGGGTATAAAACATAACAATTTATTTAATTGGTATATGGGTTAGTATTGGTAATTATTTATTATTATTAGGACATTTATCTTGTGAGCATTTGTTGATCGGATTGCATCCTTGGTAACACTACTTTCAAACTATATATGTATATACATATGTGTGCATTTGTGTTTATCTTAACAGCAAACTTGTTTAATATAAATGGTATTATTTGGGTATGTGACCTCACCTAGATATCTATAATTTTGTATATTTAATTCCTATGGATGATATTTTTAATATAAATGTGGGTTCCTAATTGATTTGATGTAAAGTTTGTAAATTTATAAGTGTGATATAAAGATATAATCATTTTTTTAATTTTAAAATGTTTATAATGGTTTGATTTCAAAAAGGTGTTGCCCTTATTCTAAATATGTCACAAGGCTAATATTTTATACTATTTACTTACTTATGTTAATTATGTGAACACATAATCAAATACTAAGATGATTTTACTAGGTATGACTTAGTGTGATCCATGTTGATTTTAAGTGTTGATTTGAATAATTTTTGCTATTCTAGCATTGTAAAAATAGTGGTGACCCCTAGTGGGTAGATTTCTATTTAATTTGGGGAAAGTTAGCCATTATGAAAAGTGAATAAAGTGGAGTTAATATGGTGATTAAAATATTATAACTTAAAGTGGAACACAAAGTGGGTTTTAGATCATTTAGGTTTACCCCCTTAAGTTGGAGATCAACAATAGTATTTTTTTTTGGATATTTATTTTATTTATGAGCTATACCTGATTAAAACTCCTTGTCTACTCTATAGGTTTCTCTAGACCATATTAAGGATGTGCACATTTAAGAATAAGATGATCAATGTGGTAGGTCTTTGTTATGCCCTTTGGACTATGTCCTTTGAGATCATGTAGGTGTGATTTTTAATCGTCTTGTAGTTGGTGGTAGGTTTTTAAACCTTGATTTGTCAGGTGATCCCTTAGTTGGTTTATCCACTTAAACAATATGAGGTTATGATAACCTAGAGTAAAGATTGATAAGCAGTTGGTTCATTTATTCCTATTTGATTTCCTTATATGATTTGGTGATATATATATTATTCAATTTGTACTTACATGTTACTTAATTGTTTTCATAACTAAATTGTTACATGTTTTAAATGATATTATGATAATCTATGATGTACATGATGAACAAATAACCTAATATAGATTGAGTATAAATGTGTTCAAGATGTAGATGACAAGCATGGTGGGGAAGAATGAAAGTGGTGGTGATTTTTAGCATCTTATTTATCACCAATGACTTCTTTTATAGATTTTGATTATATTAACTATTTAATTTCTAGTTTATATTCAATATGTTTTGTTGAGTTTATAAACATTGTTATTTTATTTTATTTGAGTTAATAATAAAATTTGATATATTTTCATATTTTAACTAGCCTTAACAACTGGTGTAGGCAAAATAATAACATCTACTTACATTAGTTATGGTGGCAATATTCACATCTCATTTTACTTCAGCAAATATTTTTTATGATTTCTTGTTTTGAAAAATATTTTACGTCAATTGAAGATCAAGAGGTAGGAAGCAATCAACTAATTTAGGGAATCAATTATTTTGTTATAAAAAATAGTTTAGGGTTTTGTTAGCTAACTTTGGGGAATCAATTAATCTTTAATTGAGTTCTTGATATTTGATGCGATGACTACCGTGGAATCAATGAGGTACTTCCTGTTTGAATGTTTGTAAGATTGGAATAATGGTGTCCATGACTCATCATTTAATCTTTTTAAATATGGTGGGTGTAAGGACAATATGATAATTGTATAAAGAAATTAAGTTTTATCTAATCATTTAAACGTATTTAAATATTTCTTAATGCTCAATGGCTAAGATTAAGAGTTAGCGATCAAAGGCCCAAATTTTCCTATCATGGCGTCTTTTCTTTTATTTTTCTTCCTTCTTCTTCATAGTACACCGACAAAAGAGGTGGACGAAAAGGAAGGTAAGAACTGATCTAGAACATTCTTAATAGTTGAAATACAAATATTACCCCGGGGAGTATTATTTTTTACTTTTACTTTCTGGATATAAGGTGTACGAAGATTCTATAGTGTCTGACGGCCAAATATGACGATAGATTCTACAGGCATCTTATTGTTACGGGACATGGATACCGCCGGGAATCGTGGTACTGCAGAACTAACTTAACCGCAATTTACCGCGTCACAGTGTAGTTTGAAACAATGAGTTGCCTTCGTCTTCGGTTCTTAGAACAAAAGAAAAAAAAACAACTTCAACAAACCCGAGGCATAGATTATTGCCGCCGCCGGTAGGCCCAGTACCATTTACCAAACGCAGTAGCAGCATTCAACAGTCAAACAGTCCAACGAGAAAGCCTCACTATAATTTGCCGATCAGCTATTATCTTTATTATTGATTTAGATGATCGTTAGCAAGCACGTTAGATTATTTATTTTATATATTATATTTAAAATAATATATATATATATATATATATGTTATTTTACACATAAGTTCGTCTACGTTTTTTTTAATATCTAAACTATTATACATCATTATCATTATACTCTTATTTATCACCTACCACCATGGACCATGATTTATTAGTTATCATTAATAAGAATATCATTAATCTCAAATGTAATTAAATAATCAACAAATATTAATTATGATTTTTAATAATGAAATCACATTATACTATTAATTATAATGATAAATGGATAACTATTAAAAATAATATTAATCTTCATTGTAAATAATTAATTCATACAAAAAATATAAATTATAATATTAAATAGAAAATTAATAAGGATAGTATTTATTGTAACTATAAATTAATAATTAATAAAAATATTATTGATTATAATTATAAATAATACTAATTTAATAATATATAAACTGTTTATAAGATTAATATTGTAACACCCCCAAATTTTAGAATTTAAAAATTTTGTTTTAAAAAGTTAATAGCGGAAGCCAAAACATAAAATATAGAGATGTCACGCCACATCAAATATAGAAGAGACACTCCCTATACCCAATCCATGTCAGGTGTAAAGTAAAAACAACCTCATACCTAGGAATCAGGTGTGGGAATAACTTGATTTCACCGCGATACAGGATACGAAAAAAAGAGAAGGGAATAAATAGTAAAAATAGAGGACTATGAGTCCAAAGAGAGAGATAGAGATATCCGGATAACCATACCCTTTATCAATTTGTTTAGCGCTCACCCAAGGCAAGCACATCAAGCTAATAATCATCAATCACCTGAAAAACAAGGCAGGTCTACTCGTAGGAATGAGCAGCACCCATAAAACGGGTGGTCGGTACGCTACGTACTGAATAAGGGAACAATATTATTAAAATAGGAATACAAATAACGCATGCTTCTATATTAGATAATAAAGGAATATAACCAAGTAAATGAAACATCTTATAAGGCATATGACGATCCAGATCATTTTATTAAGTATAGTCAATTTTCATTCTTTTATATATGTTGAGTGCAGGAACCCCACTATTCTTGAACCAGTGGAACGGTCTGAAACTCTCGAGGACAATACACCCAAGCCACTATTCTTTCCGATGGAACGGAGGTTAAAACATCTTCTCAGGGCAGAACGCTCCCGAGCCACTATTCTACCCGGTGGAACGGGAATACATATACATATAGAAAATATATCACTCTGGTCCTGACTTACATATTCTTCCACTATAAATCATTAGTATCTTTCCCATAGATTATGAAGATATGTTTTATTTCATGATGAGTAGGGACCTCACTATTCTTAAACTGGTGGAATGGTGTGAAACTCTTAAGGACAACACACCCGAGCCACTATTCTTTCCTGTAGAATGGAGATTAAAAACATCATCTCAGGATATAACGCTCCCGAGTCACTATTCTCCCTAGTGGAACAGGAAAAATAATAACCATGGCCCTACACATGTTCTTTTTCACTTTAAGTGATTAGTATCTTATTCAAGATCGATTATCACGCATAGGACACAGTCAAATTAGATATACATATAGCATAGGTATAAGTCCTTAGTTCTGTCAAACCCTAATTACACTTCCTTTAATGTCCATTCTCCTATGTTGGTTGTTCTACTTCACATTATATTATGTCACTACCCAAATCCCATCATTAGTATCATACCCAAAAAGCACAACCTAATTCCCAGGAGTTTGCTTTAATAATCTCATCCTAATATATAAATCACTGAAGTATCCAAGCCCAAATTCCAAAGAATTGTCATAACACTTCCAATGAAATTTTCATGATTTCTAATTCCGATAGATAACCTCTAAACCCTGATATAACGATAATACTCCCATGAATTACTCAAATTATTATTGTCATAATTTAAACCTCCTAACACATAAATTACCAAAACTTCCTTAATATCCCATAATGACCAAGTTACTCTTTAAGAACAATTAAAGCCTTTATTTTATAAAATCTTATACCTTCCATACATATTATTTTTCCAAGTCCCCATCTATCATCATACCTCATGAAAATCCTTAAGTTCATTTACCACAACTCGTTCAACCCATATTTCATACCATAAGATATATCTTCACAAATGTGATGCTATCATCATTCAACCCATATTTCATACTATAAGATGTATTTTCACAAATGTGATGCTATCATCATTCAACCCATATTTTATACCATAAGATGTATTTTCACAAATATAATATTATCGTCATTCAACCCATATTTCATACCATAGATATATTTCCACAAGTGTGAGGCTATCATCATTCAACCCATATTTCATACCATAAGATGTATTTTCACAAATATGATATTATCGTCATTCAACCCATATTTCATATCATATATATATTTCCACAGGTGTGAGGCTATCATCATCCAACCTATATTTCATATCATAAGATGTATTTCACAAATATGATATTATCGTCACAAATCATAACATAATGATATCTCTTACCAATTATTATTTTCTTTCAACATAACATTCATATCATCACAAATTATCAATATCAACATATATTACATAATATAGTAACAATATCATGAAAAACACATATAGACATACAAGCAAATATCATCAAAAATCTTAAACATTGAATGGTATCTTTACCAACTAGGACACCGGACTCTAAGTATGAAAATCCTAGACTTCCTCATCCGAAGCTACTGGAATACCAACTATAAAAATAATAAAATTTATAATTAGGCTCGAGGAGTTAAATTGAAGGAGAAATTAATGTAAACAGCGTAAAAATAGGTATAACCGTAGTCAAATGGGAGCTTGAGATGTGTGGATGTATAAAGGAATGTGTGGTGGAGCTATGGTTAAATTTTGGTGGTGCTTGGTTGAGGTTTGAGGGTGAAAATAGGAATGCACGACCAAAAAGAAGTTGCACTGTCAGGCGGTGCAAAAGTTGCATAACTGTGCAACACTAGTACACAATAGGTCGAGAGAAAAATTTATACACAGCCAAGCGGTGAAAATTTTGCATGGCCATGCATAAACAGACCAAGAGAAAAAATTATGCACGGTCAGACGGTGCAGGGGTTGCATGGCTTTGCAGAAGGGGATTTTAAGCATTGCACGACCGTGTAGCAGGCGGTGTACCGGCCGTACACTCTGCAACGTGGCAACACACGAGAGGAAGAAGAAGGAAAAAGAGGCAGTGGTCGACGATAATGGCAGGCGACGGCGAGGGGGAAGGTTGGGGAGACCTTGGTGGTCGATCCACCAGGCAAAGGGCGACAAGTGGTGGCTAAGGTGGTGCACGATAGGGGAAACGGTGGTGCGAAAGTCAAAAATAGGGAGAGGAAGAAGAAGAAGAAGAAGAAGAAGAAGAAGAAGAAGAAGAAGAAGAAGAAGAAGAAGAAGAAGAAGAAGAAGAAGAAGAAGAAGAAGAAGAAAGGGGATAAGGAGGAAAGGAGAAGGAAGAGGGAGCTCGGTAATGGCTCTTTGGCACAAATATTAGCAGAGTGAGGCAAAACCAAACAGAAATAAGGAGAGTGTGAGGTAGGTATATATATATATATATATATATATATATACGTACATGTGTGCGTGTGTGGTGTGAGTAGGGGAAGAAGAAAAAGAACATGGGGTGTACGATGGGGATGATGGTGATGGGGCAGCTGCAAGTTCATGGTGATGGTGATGGTTGCAAAGGATGGCTATGGTAGGGTAGTAGTTGCAAGGTGAGGGTGGTGATGATTGGTGGAGGTGTTGCGTGAGAAGAAGAAAAATGGCAGAGGAAAGATGGGTGTGCGATGGTTGTGCAGTCAGGCAGGGATAAGGGTGCAGAAGGAGAAGGAGAAAAAGAAGAAAAGAGGTAAGGTGATGGGTGATGGATGAGAGTGCAGAAAGGTGATGGGTGCTGGTGCAAGTTGCAGCTTGAGGTTGGTGGGAGAAGGAGAAGAAGGAAAGAAAAGAAAAGGAAGAGATAAAGGGTTGGAGGATTATTTTATGGTGATTTTAGATTAGTTAAAGGTAATTAGGATTAGTGGATATTTTAGCGGGTTTTGATTTTAGTTTACGAATTACGGTTTATCAAAGTTAAGGTTCTAGAATCGGTTAAAATTTCGGGATTAATGATAGGTTAGGGCTAACATAAGGTTTATCAAGATTAGAATTAAATTAGGGCGCTAATGACGTGGGATTGGGCTAAGCAAATTTTTAGGGTATTACAAATATTAATCACAATGATACAAAAATTGTAAATTATAACTATAAAAATAATTAATAAGAATATTATTTGTTATATTTATCTATTACAATTAAAAAAACATCAAGTATTGATTTTAATTAAATAATCAAAATAGTTAATATTAATTATAATTACAAATAAAGAATTAATAATTATACTATTAATTGTAATAATGGATTTATAATTATTATTATATAAGCAAAATCTGTTCATTTGGCACAACCTAAAACACCGAAGCTGAGAGGCATCATATGCCTTAAGTAGTCCAATGTTCTGTAAGAAATTCTCTTTTAGTTTGGCTAACTCAACTCACGTTGAACCATTTTAAGCAAACGTTATGATACCAACAATCAATAAAATTTATTCAAAGCCAATAAAATCCCACTACGTTTGAACATGTATGGTTGTAAATGAATATAATCGACTATCAAACTTTCTGGATTTGACTAATTTAGGGCTCAACGTGACTCGTTTATTTAGCTAAACGAGCTGAGCTAAAACATAAAAAATTTGGGTTCGAGCTTGTTAACATTGCAAAAGCTCTCAAGCAATGCTCGGTTTTCACAAAATCTCCCGAGTTGGCTCGCCTCAGCTCAATTCATTAATAATCCTATAAACGTGACCCAACTTCCCCTTCAATTTTTTAGCACTAGCCGCCTCCAACATGAGTTTCTCCGCTTATATAAGGGAATATTGCAAGCCCTAGCTTCTATAAATAGTGGAGGAGCAAGACCCTCAAAAGGGGAAGAGTCACAAAATTTAAAAAGATACTCAAGTGATCTATTGAGTGACCACCATTCATTTCAAGCAGTTTGTTTAACTTTCTATCATTCCTACATTTTACAGCCTAAACAACACCCCTACAAACACCTCAAACTTGAGACCACGACCCCCTCACCGTTAGTGGCTACGCCTACACAACTCAACGACTAAGTTATATCAACTCTTTTCTTTTTCATTTCGCATTATTTGTATAACACCTTGCATCGATACAACCACATGGAGGCTACCTTGGAACACTTTCAGATTGATCGCCTGACCGCACAGATCAATACGAGTCCTTTCAACAAGTTTTGTCCTCACTAATGCACTTCTCGAGAAATTTTTTAGAAAATTTCTAAAACTTTCCAGGAGGGTCACCCATCCTAAAAATTGCTTCACGACTAGCACGCTTAACTGTGGAATTTTTAGGACGGAAAAATCAAAAGGATAGTATACCATGTTGATATAAGTGGTCAGATCAGTATTTATAACACTCGGATTAAATTAGGGTATTACATTCACGTCCACTCAAAGAACACAATGTCCTTATTGCGCCTCAACCACTAACTATTTCAATACAGCTGTATCCCAAGAAACGTCCTGCTAGGTGGATGATTGACTCATCCAAGTTCAACTTGCAGTTGCGATTTTGCTCTGATACCATTTGTAACACCCCGAGTCGATATGACCATGTGTGGCTATCTTGGAGCCCTTTCAGATTGATCGGCTGGCCCCATAGATCAACATGAGTCCTTTGAGCCCGCTTTGTCCTTACTCACTTCCCAAGAAATTTTTCAAAAATTTTCTGAAACTTCCTAGGAGGGTTACCCATCCTAAAATTGCTCTACAGCCAGCACGCTTAACTATAGAGTTCTTAGAACGGAATCACCAAAAGAATGGTACACCATAATAATATAAGTAGCTAGATCAATCCTTATAACACTCCACTCAAATTGGGGTATTACAATTCGTGTCTTATGTGATTGACTTAAGTGTCGAAGTGTTCTTAGAACGACATTATACCAATGTTTCTCTAATATTCAAAGAGTTATTTTATGTCTTTCTCGTAGTTAAAATAATGCCCCACCCGAATCTGATATGCACTTCTACTATAAAATGTGAAGGTCAATAATTTGGCACCCACTGTGGGGTCCTATGAATTTTGATTCTTATAGGATATAAGCATTCAACACATTTTTGACCATGATAGACATCTCCCACTCTCTCGTCGACGACAATGATTTTGCCACACTAATCCCCTCTAGAGGCAGCCCATCTCAAACGAGCGAACTAAAAATCAACACAAGTGCTACTAATTGTTGACTGGATTTTTTATCCTGACTAATAAGAGAATACGCAAATCAACTCCTATGGAGCCAAAGCATGGAGTAACTGATTCGAGTTCTACATACCATCGTTAATTATAACATAGTTTACCTATATTTAATTATCACGTTGACTAACAAAATAAAATACTACAATACGAATATGTACATATCTTCGTTAATTAGAACATAGTTTACCTGTATTTAATTATATGTGTATGCTTCTAACATGTAATACTACCTATTTGTAATATATGTTGAATTTTTCTTTGAGTCTCCATCCAATTTTTCTTGTACTATAGTATAGCAGAATAAGTACTCAATTAATTTTTTTAATGGTATATTACGCTGGTTAGGAAAGAAGGAAGAGGGAGAGAGAATTACAAATAATGTTAAGAGTTATAATTGTTCGGACTACGATAACCTTTTAAAATAATTATATAATTAACAACTATCGTTAAATTATGAGAAGTGTTATTAAAAAATGAAATTAATTAGAATATTTTTTATTTAATATAAAAATTAAACTACATATTTTTTAAAGTTATTTTTATTTATTAAATCTTTTCTACGATAAGTATCATTTAGTGAGATTTATTAAATAAGGATACCTTTCACAATTTATATATTTACTTAAAAAGTATACAAATGTCTATTATGACACTTATTTTATATCATAAACAATATTAATTTATAAGAAAAAGTATACAAATGTCTAAGAGGCATTACTCACGCAACAAAAAAAAATCCATCAAGTCAAAGTAATTAACAAGTACGCTCTTACCCTGTAATTACCTTTGTTCTTTCACCATCCATATGCAGTAACAATTATCTAATTAATCAGCACCTAGCTAGGTAGCTAAATGGTATGCAGTTCCAGTAAATGGGTACTCCATGCTGCCTTGGGTTGTTAATTGGAGTGCCGACTGCCGATGGTGAAGTGAAGAACAACGTTACGCGAATAAAAAATGTAAAAATGTTATTTTTAAAAAATTTAGAAAATAGGAAAGACGGAAAATGTTAAAAAATTTATATATATATTATATTTTTTTAAAAAAAATAGATTAAATCTACTAAAATTTAGAGAAAAAATTTTATAAAATTAATACCTATATTAGTTAATTTTAATTAATAATTTTCTTTTTAATAAAAAAAGAATTAAATAATTTTCATATTAATTCCAACACCAATAAATTTTAGGAAGAAAAAATATTTTCGGAGCGGAAAACGACATCTCTATCACTGGCGAAGACTGATGACATATGATGCACGGAAACGATACTTCGGTGTCGTCTTCCGTCCCAAAAATATTACTTCTTCCAAAGACTTTTCGGTTTCAAAATTTATATTAAAATTATTTAATTAATTTTTTTGTTAAAAAATTTATTAATGATTAAAATTGACTAATATAGGTAATAATTTTATTTTTTTTTTACTTTTCTCTCTTAAATTTAGTAGATTTGATCTATTTTAAAAAAAAATGTATATAACACACACACGCACGTGCACCCATACACACACATATATATTAATGTTTCCTACTATCTTTATTTTAAAAATTTTTTAATAATAATATTTTTGTATTTTTTTTCTCTCATTATTTTCCCATTCCCATTCCCGTGTCACGATGACTTTCTACCAAAATTTTAAGCCACTGTTTGGTGATGCAAGGTCATGATTTCTGGTCACCACCAACTCCTCTCCCTCTAATCCCTAAAGTAATGCTAAGATGATTTTTTGGGGGGCGTTTCCTCACTTGTGTAAAATACACATCTGCGATGAAAAAGTATGTGTTTTTAAAGGCTGTTGATGTCAGCATATCCACCGCAATGGTAAGTATATACGTACACATTTATTTTATAATATAAATTCTTTTATAAAGATAATTAAAAAAATAATATCGCTTTGATTCTAATTATATGTTTGAATTTGCATTACAACTAGTTCTTAACTTGGTCTCAAAAAGTTCATCCTACTAATTTTAAAATTATTAGAATGCCAAATTGTTTTAAGTTTAAAAGTTATTTATTGATTAGTTTGTTAGAATTGATCAAATATGTATATATTTGTTACTAATCTTTGATTAGTTGGTTGGTATTAGTTGTATAACAACCTCCCTAATTTGTAGCCTAGATTTACTTTGTAACTAATATATTATTAACCATTGAGAAATCAATCGAGGGCAAGCAGGTTATTCCTTTCATGGTATCAGAAGCCCAAGGGAATCTTCCCCTCCATTGCCTCTGTCGTTCCCTAGCGACAACCTCCATCTTCTTTTCTTTTCTCTCTTCCCGTCTTTCTCCATGGCTGACACAAAATCCACCTTTCATCCGGCCTTTGTTGTAGCCAATATCAAAACACATATAAAATGTTGTTCTTGAGATTGAGAACATTCAGTACTCTACATGGGCAGAGCTCTTTAAGATACATGCTCACTCCCATAAGGTCATCCACCATATCATTCCTTTGGCAAAAGGAACAACGAAGGTTCCTATGACTGACAAGGAAAAAGACTTATGGGACACCCTTAATGCTACGGTTCTCCAATTGATATATTCCACTATCTCCATAAATTTATTGAATACTATTATTGAACCCGATGCAATAACCATGGATGCTTGGAATCGTTTACATGACATATTCCAAGATAATGAACATTCCCGTGCAGTCTCTTTGGAACAAGAATTCTCTGCAACCAAATTGGAAGACTTCCTTAATGTTTCCTCCTATTGTCAGCATCTCAAAGAACTGTATAGTCACCTGCGAAACGTAGGTGCACCGGTGACCAATGATCACCTGGTTTTCCAACTGATTTTAGGGATCACTTCATCTTCCAAATATGTGGGCACTCTAATTCACCAAAGCAAGCCTCTCCCTCAATTTTATCAAGCACACTCTATGCTTGTTCTTAAAGAGGCGGGTCAAGTAAAAATGGTTGCCACGACCAATGACACATCCATGGTTGCAACCTCTTTAAAAGCATTGGATGAATCTAACCCATACAATGTCACTTCCACACAAAAAAGTTATGGAAAAGGTCATCCCAATCGCAACAATTGTGGCAGGAACCACAATAATGGCAGTGATGGTGGTCATAGAGGAGGTAAAGGCAACCATGATGGAAGTCGCGATGGAGGACAGCATCAACCAATGACCCACGACCCCTGGCAGCAACAGTAGTGGTAGTATCCTCCATGGGGTTGGATGTTGCAGTGGACACCCCCTCCCTGTCCGTATCCAACTATACCATGGGCCAAGAAACAAAGTCTAATGAGGCAAGCTGGTGTACTTGGGCCAAGACCTCGGCAGGCATATGCAACCGCAACTAGTCCAGTGGGCTACGCTCCAACCGATATAGAGCAAGTCATGCGCATCATGTATCTCTCTCAACCCAATCCACAATGGTACATCTCACATTACATCAACACACGGTACTCTCTCGTCTTATTTTAATTTAAGCAACTACCATAGTATCATTATCAGAAATGGCCATTCTATTCCTATTTGTGGTTTTTGGTACAGCTAATTTGCATTCCCCTCACCCACCATTAATATTGAACAATGTTCTTCATGCCCCAAAAATAAGTAAGAACATAGTTTTTGTCCGCAAATTCAGCAATGATAATAAAGTTTTTATTGAATTTGACCAATTTGAATTTTCCGTGAAGGACCTTTAGACGACGATGGCACTCATGAGATGTGATAGCCGAGGCTAGTTATATCTTGTAACACCTCGAGTCGATACGACCACGCGGGGGCTACCTTGAAGTGTTTTCGGATTGATCGGTTGGCCCCACAAATCAACACGAGTCCCTTTAGTGCGCTTTGTCCTCACTCACGTGCTTCTTGAGAAATTTTCAGAAAATTCAGAAACTTCCTAGGATGGTCACCCATCCTAAAATTGCTCCACGACCAGCACGCTTTACTATAGAGTTTTTAGGATGGAATCACCAAAAGGATGGTATACCATTAGGGCTGTTAACGAACCGAATCGAGTCGAGTCGGGGTAGGTTTGGGCTTGGCTCATTTACTAAACGAGCCTAAAAATAAAGCTTGAGCTTGGTTTGTTTATAAACGAGCCGAGCTTTTAACGAGTCGAGCCGAACTTTTAACGAGCCGACTCTCGAGCTTTGGTGCTAAACGAGTCGAGCTCACGAGCTTTTGCATTCTAAACGAGCTCAAGCCTAAATTTATTAGGCTCAAGCTTGATTTGTTTAATAATCGAGCCGAGCTCGAGCCAAATTTTTAAGCTTGTTTAATAAGCGAACCGAGCCGAACCGAGTCATTAACGAGCCGAGCCCAAAAAGCTCGCGAGCCGGTTTGGTTTGTCAACAGCCCTATATACCATGTTGATATAAGCAGCCAGATCAATCCTTATAACACTCCACTCAAATTGGGGTATTACATTCACCCCCACTCAAAGAATGCAACGTCCTCGTTACGCCTCAATCATTAACTGTCTCAATATAGTTTATCCTAAGAATCGTCTCGCTAGGTGGCTGAATGGCTCATCCAAGTTCAGCTCATGATCGCGATTTCGCTCTGATACTATTTGTAACACCCCGAGTCGATACGACCACGCATGGGCTACCTTGGAGTGCTTTCGAATTATCAGCTGGCCCCACAGATCAACACGTGTCCCTTCAGCGCACTTTGTCCTCACTCACGCGCTTCCTGAGAAATTTTTAGAAAATTCTGAAACTTCCTAAGAGGGTCACCCATCCTAAAATTGCTCCACGGCCAACACGCTTAACTGTAGAATTCTTAGGATGGAATCACCAAAAGAATGGTATCCCATGTTGATATAAGTAGCTAGATCAATCCTTATAACACTCCGCTCAAATTGGGGTATTACATATCCCATCACCACCTCCACAACCACTTATCAAGATACTTCTCCATTTACATTTGCAGCTCTTTCATCTTCTCTTTGGCATGACTTACTCGGTCACCCAGGAGCTCCTGTCTTAGATTCTATTAGGCGTAATAAATTGATTGAATGTAATAAGACTAGTAGCTCCACTCTTTTTAATTCCTATTCACTTGGTAAACATGCTAAATTGCCATTTTTTGCCTCTTATAACTCTACTTTTATGCCATTTGATATCATCTATAGTGATTTGTGGACATCTCCTATTTTATGTTCCTCAAGCCACCGTTATTATGTGCTTTTTTTGGATGACTATTCTAATTTTTTTGTGGACTTTTCCCATCTCCAACAAATCCCAAGTCTATCCAATATTTCTTGCTTTTTGGGCCTATATCAAAATCTAATTTAATCAGGAAATTAAAAATGTTCAATGTGATAATGGAAAAGAATATGATAATGGATTGTTTCTAAAATTATGTGAGGACAATGGCATTTCATTTCATTTTTCATGTCCACATACTTCATCCCAAAATGAAAAAGTTAAAAGAATATTCTAGGCTATTAATAATAGCATTCTCACTTTGATGGTCCATGCTTCCTTACCTATATCTTTCTGGGACCATGCATTACAAATGGCCACCTATCTGCTTAACATTTTACCAAGCAAACTCCTCGCCTATCAATCACCTCTCAACATCCTTTACCAAAAAGACCCATCTTACTCTCATCTTCGAGTCTTCAGATGTTTATATTATCCACTTTTTCCATCCACCACAATTTATAAACTCCAACCTTGATGCACTCCATGTGTCTTTCTAGGATACACCTCAAATCATCGTGGCTATGAATGCTATGACTTATCCTCCCGTAAAATCATCATAAGTCATCATATTCTCTTTGATGAGACCTAATTCCCGTTTAAAAAGATACATACTCCAACCTCTCCATTCTATGATTTTCTTAAGGATAGGTTATCACCTTATGTGATAAATCACCTCCAAAATCATGCTTTTTCTCCCGGTCCAACAACATAGCAAGCTCACGCTTCCCCAACTCAAACTCACCCTGCTACATCTCTGGCCTATAATATAGATGGCCTAGCTCTGCCACTAGGCATGCCATCCTGGAACCTGAGCTCTCTAAGGTGCCCTTCATCGCGACCCAATAACGTCCCTGGCCTTGCTACCCAGTCCACCCAACCATCCACTACTGTGCCCTCCTCAATAGACAACACACCCATAAGCCCAGCCCATAATCATAACCTTCAACCCACTTCCACTTTTACACAGCCCTCTTTGAGTTCAACCCATAGACCTATCACTAGAAGCCAGCATGGTATTTTTAAACCAAATAAAAAATATCATGACAACCTCCTTTCTCAAGTCTCCAAATCCTTGTTACCTCGTAGCCCTGTGTCTGCACTTAAAGATCCAAATTGGTAAATGGCTATGGAAGATGAATACAATGCTTTTATTACAAATAAGACGTGGGTATTAGTACCTCATCCACTTGATGTTAATGTGATTAGGTCTATGTGGATTTTTAGATATAAAGAAAAATCTGATGGTTCTTTTGAAAGGCATAAAGCTCATATTGTAGGTGATGGTGTAGGTCAACAAGTTGAAGTGGATTGTGGTGAAACATCTTGTCCTGTAGTGAAACCAATTACAATTCTTATTGTGCTCAACCTTTCTCTCTTTAAAGCTTGGCCTATTCATCAGTTAAATGTTAAAAATGATTTCTTACATGGGGACATCAATGAAACAGTATACATGCACCAACCCTTGGGATTCAAGGATCCACTCTTTCCTGATCATGTATGTCTCTTGAAGAAACCGTTATATGGACTCAAGAAAATTCCTCGAGCCTGGTACAGAAGGTTTGTAGATTTTGTATCTTCCACTGGATTCTTTCATAGCAAATCTGACAATTCACTCTTCATCTACCATAACGGTCACGATATGGCTTACATTCTTCTATATGGGGATGACATTATTCTCACTGCATCATCCGATACATTATGTGTGCATATTATGACACTTCTTAGTTCAGAATTTGCTATGAAAGAGGCTTTTGAGTTATTTTTTGGGCATAGATGTGACCCGTCATGCTGCTGGTCTCTTTCTCTCTTAGAGGAAGTATGTTGAAGATATTTTGGACCTAGTTGGAATGTCTTCTTGTCAACCGTCTGCTACTCCAGCTGACACTAAACCAAAAATTAGTGCTACATATATCACTCGCTATGAGGACCTGTCTCTTTACATAAGTCTTGTAGGTGCACTATAGTATTTCACTTTTACCAGGCCTGATATATCATATGCAATGTAGAAAATATGTTTATTCATGCATAATCCCATGGAGGATCATATGCATGCTCTCAAGCACATACTGCGCTACATTCAAGGTACTTTACACTATGGCTTGCATCTCCATCCATTAACAACCAACACTCTTATTTCTTATACAAATGCAGATTGGGCCCGATGTCCTGACACTAGACGATCTACTTCGAGCTATTGTGTTTTCCTTGGTGATAACTTAATCTTTTGGTCGTCTAAATGCCAGGCTACTTTGTCCCGCTCTAGTGCTGAGGCTGAATATAGAGGCGTGGCTAATGTGGTTTCTAAGTCATGTTGGTTACACAACCTACTTCTAGAGCTTCATTGTACTATTGCCCGGACTAGTTTAGTTTATTGTGATAATGTTAGTGCTATTTATCTTTCTGGGAATATTATTCAACATCAACACACTAACACATATCGAAATGGACATTCACTTTATTCGTGAGAAAGTAGCTCAAGGACATGTACGTATTCTTCATTTCCCATCGTGCTATCAAATTGCGGATATATTTACAAAAGGTCTTCCATTGGTTTTTATTTGAAGATTTTCAAAATAGTCTCAGCATACGCCAACCTCCCGCTTTGACTGTAGGGGTGTGATCGAATATGTATATATTTGTTAATAATCTTTGATTAGTTGGTTGGTATTAGCTGTATAACAACCTCTCTTATTTGTAGCTTAGATTTACTTTGTAACTAATATATTATTAACCATTGAGAAATCAATCGAAGGCAAGCAAGTTATTTCTTTCAAGAATAGTCTATAAAATAAATTATAACTTACAACTTTTAGACTATTATTTCAGACTTTTAATTAGTCTGACACAACATATTTTAAATTAATCTGCTTCCAGTATCATTGATACATCTCATAAAATAAATTTATTCAAGTTCTTATTATTTAAATATTCTCATATATTTATATATTATTTATTCTAAATCGTATTATGATACGCACCATGCTATGGAAGATGGAGAGGCAGAGGATAAGGAGATAGGCAGAGAAGAAGTAAGGAGGTAGGCAGGGAAGACGGCATCGAAGCCTCGACAACCGAGAGGATGTAGCAAAAAAGCAGCTTCCTTCGATCCAACATATGATTTAGTTAGTTAAACGCAGCGTTTGAGTATTATAGGGAATGAAACGACAGGTTGGGTAGGGTGTAATGTAAGGCCATAGAGCCACGGATATCTAATCTTAGCTGGATTCGATATGTATCCGTTGCGGCGGATTTTGGAGGCTTATAAATGAAATCAACTTCCAGCTCACTACCTCTATTCTTTCTATTTTCTCTCGAATTCTCTCTAAAATTCCATTGCTGCCTCGAATTCCTTGGTTGAATTCGTGGACGCAACATATTCACTTTTTTATTTTTATAATTGCGTTAAAATGTTATTGGCACTTCAGTAATCGGGTACAAGGAATCTACCGGTCTTATGGTTAAACTAGTTACATTTTCCCGTGCATTGCACGGGCGGTGGATTAATTATTTATATATTATTATATAAGAGATGAATAGTTTAATAATTTAATTAATATGCAGAAGATGAATAGTTTACTGTATATGTTTAAGTAATTAATTAATAAAATACTTAATTAATATGTATTATTCGACATATGTGCACAGATAAATAGTTATATGCATTTGTTGCATGCAGGATATAAATAGTTGTGCTGTATTAATGACAGAAGATGAATAGTTATATGAATTTGCGGTTCGCATGAGATGAATAGTTGCATTTATATATTCATTATTTTAACAATTCAATTAATACGCAGGAGATGAATAGTTGGCTGCATATTTTTAGATAATTAATTAAGAAAATTATTGATTAATATGTGTTGTTCGACATATGTGTAATAGATGAATATCTCAATTAATACGTAGGAGATGAATATCATTTTATTGTTAAGCAGCATAGGAGATGAATAGTTTGACAAATAAATTAATATGCAAGAGTATTTTATCATTTATTTAACCTTATCAATTAGTAATAATATATGGTAGTGATAATATATGATTAGTAATAATAGGTATAGTTTAGGCGAAAAAATTTGTCTGTATATTGTCTGTCAAACAACTTTATTTTTATATAACAACCAATATTATCGTTCTATTATTAGTTTTTTAATAATAATTATATTATTAATCATGATAATATTCATAATAGTAATAATCAATTATATTAATTTTCATTATTATCATAATAATAATTATCATTATTATATTATAAATTATGATAATAGTAATTATCAAAATTATATAAATAATTATTTTAGTATTAATTATATTAATAGTTATAATTATTATAGTTATATTAATAATAATAGTCATATTATTAATAATAAATAATAAAATTATCATCATCATCATCATCATCATATTTGATTGATGCTGATCTAACCTTAAAAAAAAAAGAAAAAAATACTTCATTAAAATATTAGATTAACTCACTATACTATTATGCACCAATGATCTTCTGATGGGTGAATTTGGTTTAGATATATGTAGATAGGTACCATTTTTGAAACTTGAATGCTTCTGTCTTTTACTCCCTCTTGAACTTATGCAGTGTTTTTAATTTTTCAACTGGCTTCTAATTATATAATCAGAGACAAAATCAAAATTAATAAAGGGAGGAAGTGGGAAGTAGAAATGTTATATGTAATTAATTTATATAACCACTTCATTTGGTGTTTTAATTATAGATAATTACTTAATTAATACATAGGAGATGAATAACTATATTATAATAATGGCAACAGATAAATAGCTATATGACAACAAATAAATATATATGAACCTATACATATGTGTTGTTTGACTGGTTTATGCACTTTATATAATGTATTAATTATTTATATTATTTATTTATTAATATGTAGTAGATGAAGAGTTTGAAAACTCAATTAATACGCAGGAGATGAATAATTGGTTGCATATATTTAAGTAATTAATTAAGAAAATACTTGATTAATACTTCATTAAATTTAGTTATATGCATTTGCTGCATGTAGGATAAGAATAGTTGTATTATATTAATGGCAGCAGATGCATATGTATTGTTTGACTGGTTTATGCACTTCATTTGGTGTATTGATTATTTATCAATTATTTATATGTTAATATGTAGGATATGAATAGTTTGACAATTCAATTAATACACATAAAATGAATAGTTGGCTGCATATGTTCAAGTAATTAATTAAGAAAATATTTGATTAATACTTTATTAAAATTAGTTGTTTGATATAGATACAATAAATAAATAATTATATACATTTGTTGTACATAAGAGATGAATATTTACATTGTATTAATGGACATATGCATGTAAATCAAATGAATATACACTTTATTTAGTGTATTAATTATTTATATATTCAAATGTAGAATAGTCCAACAATTTAATTAATACACAGAAAATGAATAATTTTCTATATATGTTTAGATAATTAATTAAGAAAATATTTGATTAGAAAATATCTAATTAATACTTTATTAAAATTAGTTGTTTGACATATGTGCACCAAATAAATAGCTATATATATTTAATGCACATAGGAGATGAATAGCCGCATTATATTAATTATTCCATCTTATTAAGTAGTAATAATATATGGCACTTTATATAGTGTAATAATTATTTATATTATTCATTTATTAATATGTAGAAGATGAAGAGTTTGACAACTCAATTAATACGTAGGAGATGAATAGTTAGTTGCATATGTTTAGGTAATTAATTAAGAAAATACTTAATTAATACTTCATTAAAATTAGTTATATGCATTTACTACACATAGGATATAAATAGTTGCATAGTTTTCTGCATATGTTTAGATAATTAATTAAGAAAATATTTGATTAATATTTTATTAAAATTAGTTGTTCTATAAATGTGCAGTAAATGAATAGTTATATGCATTTAATGCACACAGGAAATGAATAGTTGCATTATATTAATGAATAGTTTTCAAATGTGCAACAATTCAATTAATACACAAGAAATGAATAGTTTTCTACATATGTTCAGATAATTAATTAATAAAATATTTGATTAGAAAATATTTAATTAATACTTTATTAAAATTAGTTGTTCGACATATGTGCACCAAATAAATAGTTATATATATTTAATGCTCATAGGAGATGAATAGTCACATTATATTAATAAATAGTTATATTAATTATTCCATCTTATTAATTAGCAATAATATATGACACTTTATATAGTGTATTAATTATTTATATTATTTATTTATTAATATGTAGAAGATGAAGAGTTGGACAACTTAATTAATACGTAGGAGATGAATAGTTGGCTGCATATGTTTAGGTAATTAATTAAAAAATACTTAATTAATACTTCATTAAAATTAGTTATATGTATTTACTACACATAGGATATAAATAGTTGCATAGTTTTCTGCATATGTTTAGATAATTAATTAAGAAAATATTTGATTAATATTTTATTAAAATTAGTTGTTCGATAAATGTGCAGCAAATAAATAGTTATATGCATTTAATGCACATAAGAAATGAATAGTTGCATTATATTAATAAATAGTTATATTAATTATTCCATCTTGTTAATTAGCAATAATATATGACAGAAGTAATTTATGATTAGTAATAATGAACATAGTTTAGGCGGGAAAATTTGTCTGTATATTGTCTGTTAGACAACTCCGTTTTTATATATAAGGAGATAGGCAGAGAAGAAGTAAGGAGGTAGGCAGGGAAGACGGCATCGAAGCCTCGACAACCGAGAGGATGTAGCAAAAAAGCAGCTTCCTTCGATCCAACATATGATTTAGTTAGTTAAACGCAGCGTTTGAGTATTATAGGGAATGAAACGACAGGTTGGGTAGGGTGTAATGTAAGGCCATAGAGCCACGGATATCTAATCTTAGCTGGATTCGATATGTATCCGTTGCGGCGGATTTTGGAGGCTTATAAATGAAATCAACTTCCAGCTCACTACCTCTATTCTTTCTATTTTCTCTCGAATTCTCTCTAAAATTCCATTGCTGCCTCGAATTCCTTGGTTGAATTCGTGGACGCAACATATTCACTTTTTTATTTTTATAATTGCGTTAAAATGTTATTGGCACTTCAGTAATCGGGTACAAGGAATCTACCGGTCTTATGGTTAAATTTCCGGATAATACAAACAACCTTTTTGCTGTTTCCCCGTCACGGTATCCACTTTTCGGACTCAGCCCAACAAAAAGGGTAGCGAATTTCCTAGGACTCTACAGCAATTCAGCAAATGGGTGCGCTGGTGCCTTGCTGGCAAGTGATGGAAAAAATAGAGCAAAATGCCATTTCTTTTGTGGGGCCATGTGTGTTTGTGGAGAAAGTAAAAAATAAAAAATTATTGCCGGCGGCAGGTAATGGAAAAATTAGAGCAAAACTTTTGAGATAATTTTTAACCGCTTACGTCAGTATCTTTAAATTTGAAATTGGAAAAAATAAAAATAACCCCCTGTTGCAGATGCCTTAATTCGTTATGTGGTTCACCGTTGTGGTGCACCCGATTTAATTGATGACGGTTAATATTGTTAATTAAATTATATTTTATTTTTTATTAAATTAAATTATATTTTAAAACTAATTTAACTAAATTAAGTTGTAAAATTATGATTTAATTTGATATGAATAATGGTTTTACCTGAAATATTAAAATGACCACAATACATGTTGCCTCTTGTGCTATAATTGGTCCACTACTAAGGTTAACAAAATAAACCAAACCACAATAATGTAATAGGCAAAAATATTAGATATATTATATACAACAAAAACAATATGAATATTAGGGTTAGAGTATATTATATATAGATATATATATTTATATATAATGCGATTGAACTGTTAACGGTTAATTAACTAAAATTTCGACACCCTTACCGTCAACCAAGTAATTTTAAAAAGTTATTAATTAAACTATATTTTTTTAATCATTAATGAAACCAAATTATAAAATTCTAGCTTGATGTTGTTTAGTTAACGATTTAACCATAATATCAATATGTATGCCTCTAACTTTGACTTTAGAAAATAATTTATTGTAATAATTGTTATATGAATATTTTAAGATATATATTTTAGTATTTATAATTAAAAAAGTATGGAATTTGTGAATAGATAAATTAGAAACAGTAAACACTGCAATAGAGAAAAGAAAAAAAAATACTTATTTCATAATTAACCCTTTTATAACTAATATACAATTCTTGTATAAAATATAGATTTTACTTGTAAATTCTATGAATACAACACCTATGGTTTTTGATTTTTTTTTACAAACATTATTCACTAGTATATCTTACTAAAAAACACTCAATAAAAAATAACACATAAAATTTTTGCCCCAAGTGCCGACGGGAACTAAATCTTCCTAAGCTACGAGCCGTGATTATTATGAATTATTATAGAAATAGAGACGAGAAACAAAAATGTTAAAAAAATAATGAAAATTCTAATTTTTAAATATGTGAAATATATTTATATGAGTTTTAGAAAAATGAAAAGTGAAAATAGCAAATGGTATACTATTTTTGGAACAAAAAAAAATTAAATCAACCAAGATTTTTTGTAATACTATAAAGAAAATTAAGTCAATTTAGCTTTTAAATTGTATACTATAAAAAATAGTATCATCTTAGAAAAGTTAGAGGTTAATTTATATATATACTCTTACTCTTCTTATTCTTAAATGTATTAGTTATTCTTATACTATTTAAAAAAAAAATAAAATGTACATTACATAACTAAAATATTAGACGTAATAGAATATTATTATAAAAAGTGTAAGCATGTCTTATATGACTTATTTTCAGAGAGAGTGTACAAAAAGTCTGAGTTGCACGAACTTTCATGATGAACTGTTAATAGGTAGTCGCAAACAAACGGTGGAAGAAAAAATGATTAATCTTTGACAGAACTCAAATTAAGAAACTAGTAAGGCACATGGAGACCGGAATACTATGCATCTAAATTCTAAATTTAAATTAAAAGTTATTTAAAAAAAATATTAATATTAATATATTAATGAATTTTTTTATTAATAATTAATTAATATGAATTAATAATAATACAAAATAAAATAAATTTATAACATAAAAAAGTGTAAATCTTTTTTTATTATAATAATAATAATAGAAATAATATTAATAATAAAATTATTTTACTTTTATGCTATAAGTTTTTAATAGTGTATTATTATTAGGTTTATTTTATTTAATTATTAATAAAATTATAAGGAGTGTACTAATATATATATTTTATAAAATTTTACATTTCAGTTTAAGTTTAAAATTTGGATAGATTGGGGAGTCAAGGACTCAAGAATTTCTTAATTCACGGTTTCTGTACCGCCTTTTTCCTTTTTCTTTTTTATTGTTTCTTTTTCGGCTGCCTGTCTGTCATGAGTCATGAGTCATGACTCACGCCTGGCTCCATCCTTGTCGTTGAGCGCTACCAACGATGTCTTTTACCTTTCTGACCAATACACGGGATTAAACGCGGCATCATATCCAATACCAACTATTATTCATCAATTGTCAGCATACGGATATACCACCCTCAATTAGGACTATGAATAATAATAATAATAATAATATATTTAATATTAAAATATTCAATATGATATTTGGAGTATTTAATTTATTTATTTTAAATAATATTCAATGTTTAGAGTTTTTTTATTTTTGATTGGATTATTCAATTGGATAAAATATTAAATATTTGGTTAATTATTTTAACAATACAAGATAAAAATATAATTTTATAGTGATAGGTAGGTTTTTAAAATATTATATATATATATACTAAATTAGATAAAATAAGACACTCATATGAATATTAATGAATTTACATTCTTTATTTTTAAAATATCTTATAAAAATTATTAAAATTATAAAGGATATCGAATATGTTTGATATCTAGTCCATATTCAATCCATATTTTTATATATTTTAAAATAAAAATCAGATTTCTAGTCTAAGGAATACAAAATGGATATTTGATCCACTAGATTCATATATTCGATGCATCTTATACGATGCATTCGGGTAGATCATATAATTTTACTCATGAGACTCTAACTAAACCGTCATTCATAAATCTTCATGGAACACCAAATAAGAGATCTATAAAGCGATAATGCATGCACTTTATTTAAAAAAAACAATAAATTAGGATTTAAACATACTCTATGCACGCATTATTCAATTGTGAGCAATGTCTCATCGTCTATAAGTACACCCAACAATGTTTGTAGATTTTGTAATGATAATGGGCTGCGTTTCAAATTAAGAGACGTTACAAGAGGTTAATTTGTACGCTTGCTTTACCATTCATAAGATTCGTTTACCAGGGTTTAATGATAATAATTATTTTTTTTTAACGCAAGATCCCAAGTGGCTATATATATTGTAGTAATTGTTTTCCTTTTCCTTCCAAACGGTGGGTTTCCATTCCGACAACAATAATAATAATTTGCCCTCCCTTTAAATTATCACTCCTCTTGCCTTTTAAATATCATACAAATTCTCTATATATATTTTCCTACGGCTTAATTTTATCTAAAAAAATTAATATAATTTAAATATAATGCAATCACAGTATTTATTTATGTTTGTGTCCACCGTTTTACAATGAATCCAGATAAATTCAACATTTATTTTTTGTAATCCGTAAATTTCCTAAATCTCAATTGCTCGAAGATACATAATCCAATGATATACAACACTACTCCCAACATCTAAATCATGGCTCCATAGTTAGCATTGATTACTTTCTTCAGAAAACAACTGAAGTATGTGACCGTTTAGCTCATTATCGACTCACATCAGATTTTGTGGAACATGTATATATGGCAGTGCTGCGGAGCCAGTAACGGGAAGGGACAGGCTGCACCACTAATCGGATACTCTTGTAATCTATAATATGATATATAACATATATAGCGTTTTCAAATACACACTCAAATATAAAATTTAATTGGTATAGGACTAAATCAAAAAATAATTATTTAAGCTGACGACCTAATAAATTTATATGATAACTCACTCTAATTAACCATAATATTTTTTGAAATGTATGAACAACTATTGCTAATATCTACTTTACTGACCTAAAATCTCATTAATTTTTTTCCAGTACTGTTATTGAAATTGTTTATTTTTTAAAATTATTATCCATTTATATATTGTATAGCCAAAAAAAAAAAAGATCATGCAATCTACCTAAAAGGATTGCATCTCGCGATCCTTGCTATTAAGGGAAATGTCCTATTCAGATAAATTTGTCCTTATACTATTTAGATGCATGATAAGAACTGAATATAATATGCACTTTCGAAATCGGATGGTGCCCTAGCACTTGCGAGAGCTTGATCTTCGTTACCTAACAAACGCTGCTGCGTGGCACATCCGCTTTTACTTGTGCGTCTTTTTAATGTTTTTAACTAGTCGTCGTCGCACCCATTCATCCCAATAAGAGGCATCATCGGCAGTAAGTGGAGTAAAATTGAAATCATCTTCCATACTTGAGATTTGTAATAGGGCATGCATTAAAAAGTGACACGCATCCTCTTAGCCCAACCCATAAAACCCATGTGTAGCAAGCTCAATTGTTACCTCTTATTACTTACTAGTATCAAGTATGGTATTTTATATGGCTACTAAAATATCGTGTATTTATTACTATAAGTTATATATTCTAATTTTATATATATATATATATATATATATATATATATATATATATATATATATATATATATATATATATATTTATCAATATAGTATATGTATTTATAATTATAAAATGTACGTTTATAATTATAAAGTGTGGATTCCATGCATATTCTCTCTAATAAGAGGTAGAGCCAGGACTTCCGCATGTTGTCCCGGGACACCACGAAGCCCTGGCAGTAAGGTAGTAAATATATTCGTTTTTTAGGTTGGTAAGATTTAAGTTAATTTTTAGTTAGTTAAATTGTTAGTAATAAATTTATAAATTTGTGAAATTAGAATGTAGTTAATTTATTTATATTTATTTTATTAATTGATTATATTTTTTAGTTTATAGAAATTCTAATTTATCTTATTAATATCGAAATCCTAATTAATTTGGTAGAAATCAAAATTAGTTTGTAGAAATCAAATTTTTTGGATTTATAGATTGAATTGTTTAATTTATTAGTTAGTTTTTGAATTAGTTTGTTATACAATTATATTATCAATTAAGTTTTAGTAAATTCCTTAGTTAATTCATTAAATTGTTTAATATCTTAATTTAAGATGCAATGATACTTTTCAATCCAACTTAAAAATAGCCGCCACAAATCTAATTTTGTTAATATAGTTGTGTTACCAACTTCCGAAAACCAAGCACTCCTATCTTCAAGCCAACCACAAGAATCAAGATTCACTAATGAAGGTAAAGTTGATTTGGAAAATTTAGAAGTAGATCATGGGTTAAGAAAAAAGATTTCAGATTTTCATCCGAATATTCAAGATGAGGTAAGAAGAGCTTGTCTTTTAAAAGGCCATTGTCAACCCTGTACTCATAGCTTTCCTACAAAGGTTACAGTGGGAAAAATTATCTATTTGTTTCATCTTGGTTTGATGAATATGATTGGTTGGAATATAGTATAGTTAAAGATGCTGCATTTTGTCTGCCTTGTTACTTATTTAAAAGTGAATCTGAAGCTGGCAATGATCATTTTGTAGGAAAAGGATTTATACATTGGAATAAAAAACAAAGGTTCAAGGTTCATGTTGGTAGTTCTAATAGTCCTCATTTTAAATCTACAAAAAGTGTGAAGATCTTATCAAACATAAGTAAAGCATTGAAGCCTCTTTCATAAAGTAATCGAAACAAGTCAAATAAGATTATCTTATCCGTTTAGATGCATCTATTCAACCTGTAAGATTTCTTCTTGAGGGGGGAATGCCATTTAAAAGACATGATGAGTCAGAAGATTATCTAAATTGAGGTAACTTTCTTCATTTTCTGGAGGCTTTAAGGTATAACAATGAAGCTATAGCTAGAGTTGTATTAGGAAATGCTCCAAAGAATAATCAAATGACTTTACCTGAGATTCAAAAGGATATTAGTCATGCATTTGCATATGAAATAATTAATGAGATTGTTAATGAAATTGGAGATGATTTTTTTAATATATTAGTGGATGAAGCATGAGACATAGCAAAGAAAGAACAAATGGCCATTTTTTTGCGTTATGTTGATGATAGGGGTTTTGTTATGGAAAGGTTTGTTGGGATTGTCAAAGATATAATTGCTTTATCACTTAAGGCTGCACTTGAATCAATATTGAGTTAGTAGGATTATGTTTATCAAAAGTACAAGGACAAGGGTGCGATGGAGCTAGCAATATGCGAGGTGAATTTGGTGGTTTGAAAACATTGATTCATAATGAAAATCCTTATGCCTATTATGTTCATTGTTTTGCTCATCAACTTCAATTAGCTCTTATTGCTGTGGTAAAATGTCACAATGAGGTTAGTTATTTTCTTATCAATGTTACACGGGTTGTGAATGTTATTGGATCCTCCAATAAGCGTTAAGATTCTCTTCGAGATAAAAAAAGTTACTTACATAGCAAATGCATTAGAAGAAGGTTTGATAGAATCTACTCGGGGATTGAACCAAGAATCTGTTCTTGTAAGGGCTGATGATACTCGTTGGGGTTCTCATTTAAGGACATTTTTTAGTCTCAAAAATGTGTTCTCTCCTGTAATCAAGGTAATTGAAGACTTGGAAGCCGATAGGACATTTGATAAAAATGGGGATGCTACATTCTTATTATATGGATTACAAACTTTTGACTTCGTTTTCATGTTACATATAATGATAAATATTATGGGAGTTATAGGTAATTTATCTCAGGCATTGCAAAAGAATGATCAAGGCATTTTGAATGCCTTAGCACTTGTTGAAATTGCTAAGGAGTGTTTGCAAGAGATGATAGATAATAGATAGGAAGATATTTTGAATGAAGTTGTTTTATTTTGTAACAAGAGATATATTAATGTGCCCAACATGAATGAGCAATATGTTAAGGGGAAGAGATTAGCACGCCAAGCTCCAATCGTCACAAATCTACATCATTATAAATATGACTGTCTCTATAGTGTTATAGACTCGCAGCTAAAGGAGCTTAATTGTAGGTTTGATGTGGCGAGCACTGAATTGTTAGGTTGTGTTGCATGTTTGCATCCTTCATCATCATTTGAAGCTTTTAACAAGCAATCTTTAATTAGATTGACCGCTTTTTATCCTGATGATTTCTCTAATATTGATGTTGTGGTGTTAGACAATCAACTTGAGAATTATATTAGAAATGTTTGATCAGATAGCAGGTTTCATGGCTTGAAAGGGCTTGTTGATCTTTCAAGAAAATTAGTGTAAACCAAGAAGCATAAGACATATCATTTCGTCTATAGACTTGTGAAATTGGCTTTGATTTTACTGATAGCAACTGCAAGCGTCGAACGGGTATTTTCTACAATGAATTTCATCAAAATTGCATCAAGGAATAAAATGTGTGATCAATGGCTTCAAGATTGTTTAGTAACATTTATAGAGAGAGATGTATTTAATTTTATTAGGAATGATGTTATTATAGATCGATTTCAAAATATAAAAACTCAACGAATATTGTTGTAAAACTATGTAAAATTTTATATGTAAGCGCAATATATTGATATTATTTAAGAATATTATTTTACATATTGACACCATGAAATTTTAATCCCGACTCCGTCACTATCTTTAATAATATGTGTATTCATAATATATATAATTTTTGTGTCTTGTAATATAAGTAAATGACGTTATGCTATAAGATATGTCTATATCAATATAATACGTGTACTTATTATTATAAGATATTTAATTTATTTAATTTTTTATTAATCGGATCGATTATTTAATTTTAAAAAAATATATATTAAAATTGAATCGATTTAAATATTAAATTTTATTATAAAATTAAAATAAAGTAACATGAACACCTTTAGTTGGTATCAATAATTTTCCAGAGTCACAACTTTAGTCTAATATTCAATATTCGTGATCCCTAGCGACCTTTCTTTTCTGGGCACCCGTTGTTGAGACGTCTCGTGACTAAAATGATCAGCTTGACACCTGCACTGGTTAACGGGAGTGGAGCACTCCTTGAGGGTCAGGCATTTGGCGCCTGCCACTCCCGGTCGTCAAGGGAACAAAGCACAGCCTATTCTTTTCTACAAAGAACGGCACGTCTATTCACTTATGTAATGTAATGTAACTCATCAATCGATGCCCTCCCTGCAAGTCACTTGTAGGCCCCACTTCTCACTCATTTTTTCACACCACGGGTACTGTCAAGATGGAAAGAAGTAAAAAAAAATAAAATTAGTATATATTTTTAAAAATTATAATTAATTAAAAAAAGAGAGAGACTTAAATACGAAAGATTATTTCATAGGACTACGAGAGATTTTATTTTTTATTATCACTATTTTTTAATATTAAAAAAATGGGTCACCACCACTAGCAGTGTAGCATCACGGCCCTACTAGGCTACTACCACCCTAATCGTGGCGTAAATCCATTCCATAGTGTCACGCAAATCCCAATCATACTACAGCCTACTGGGGTACTGGTAGGCTGGTCGCTTTAAACACTTCCCCTCTCATCCCTGCTATTAATATTACTTGCTCCTCCAGCCGCAGCTCAATAAAATAAAATAAAAAGATCTCCTTTTTTAATAATCAGATTGTTTTGTTTGCCTCCACTCTCCATCCCCTCTTCCTCTTCCCCCGTCTCCTTCCCTCCGCAAGCTCCTTATAAAACCACCTATCCCCTCCGCCTTCTCTCTCTTTCATCCCTCAGTCGCCCTCCTCTTTCAATTTTCTTCTCCCTCTTCGATGGAGAATTACGGCTATTCTTATCCAGATTCCGGCGGTTCGTCGCCGCGATCTCGAGAGATCGATTTCGAAAATCCACCGCCGTCATGGGAGGAACAATCGCTTCCTGGAGACTGTAAGGTGAAATTCTTAGTCAGCTACGGCGGCAAAATTCACCCACGGTCGCACGACAACCAGCTCGCTTACGTCGGCGGCGAGACCAAGATCCTCGCAGTCAGTCGTAACATCAAGTTCTCTCATTTCCTTGCCAAGCTCGCCGGCATCTGTGACGGCGGTGGTGATAGCATCGCCTTCAAGTACCAGTTACCCGGCGAGGAGCTCGACGCGCTCATCTCTGTCACGAATGATGACGACCTCGAACACATGATGCACGAGTATGATCGACTCTATCGCGGCTCCGCTAAGCCGGCCAGGCTTAGGCTGTTTATCTTTCCGGTCAATCGTTCCGGATTTGGGTCCGGTACTAGTGACACGAGATCGGAAAGGGAGAGATTTGTGCACGATCCTATTCATTCGGGTCCTGTACAGGGGGTGATGGTTTCGTCTGCTGTTGCTCCGCCACCACCACCTCCTCATCAGCCGCGACCGGTTGCCGCCGCGGATAATGTTGATTTCTTGCTTGGTTTGGAAAAAGGAGGAGTCGGAGCCGGCGTCGTACCGCCGCCTCAGGCCGTCAAGGTCCGCGATCCGGTTCCGGATCCCGAAATCCGTGTTCTCGACGAGCGTTTCGCGAGGTCCGATCCTCAGATTGATGCCCGGATTCAAGAAATGAACGGGCTACAGATTGCGGCGGAACAGCAAAGGCAGCAGATGTACCGTCAGAAGGTTGAAGATAGTATCGTCGGAGGTTACGCCGGAGATGGTTACGTTCAGAGATTGCCTGAGAAGCTACCTCCGGCAACAATCCCGGCCGGTATACCGTGTTCGGTTCCGGCTCAAACGACCTACTGGCAGCCGGAGAAGAACATCGGCGGTGGAGGTGGTTTTCCGGCTACCATGGGGTACCACGAGCAGCAGCAACATCAACCACACCAGCACCAGCAGCAGGTTTACATGATTCCTGCTCCAGCAGCAGGTATGTACCACGCTCCGATCGTTAGACCCGTTAACGGCCAAGCGGGTCAGGGTTACTACCAAGTGGCCGCCCAACCTCAGCGGATTCCTTCCGACGTGCTGTACCGGGAGCAACATCAACAACAACAACAACAACAACAGGTGTACAGCATGGTTCCTCCGCAGATGTCATCGCCGCCCCCTCCAACTGTTCCGGTGTCATTAGCTCCGAAGATGGGCGCTCCGTACGCGGAAGGGTCGGGGATGCCGGTTCGACCGGCGGCGGTTAACTCTGTTGGAGTGACGACGGATGCTGCTGGGTACACCCAAGTGATGTATGACAGTGCGACGGGGAGGCAGATGTACCACTTTACCGCCGCCGCTCCTGGAGGAGGTGTTGTGACGTCGTCGTATCAGGGGGTTCCGGCGTCTGCCGCT
Organism: Tamarix austromongolica; assembly: GCA_039764185.1. Taxonomy (NCBI): domain Eukaryota; kingdom Viridiplantae; phylum Streptophyta; class Magnoliopsida; order Caryophyllales; family Tamaricaceae; genus Tamarix; species Tamarix austromongolica. Next base: position 17,486,024 of record CM077811.1, read on the forward strand.
GCGGCGAATGCCGAGGCGAGAGCTGTTGCCGGTGGGTTGACTGCGGAGGGTAAGACTGCCCCGAAAGTCTTGCCTACTTCTGCTCCCGTGTAATTTAAAACAATAATAATAATAACAATAATAATAATGGAGTAGTAGTATTGGTTAATTACTGCTGGTTGATGCTAGTGTGTTTGTGGGAGGGGAGGGGAGGGGGGGGGGGCTTGTGGAAATGTTTTCGGTAAAAATAGAATTAAAGATATATGTATACATATGTATTTTTGCTGTTGAAAAATAGATCTACGGGGCTATTTATATGATACAGAGTGGGGGGATTATAATAAGATTAGTAGTAGTATCGGATAAATAAATAGCACTAATTAGTTTATCTAGTTTTACTTTACCCTTTTTCGTGAGTGAGGTGGCGAGAGTGGATGATCTTTCGTTGTTGCGTAGATCTATCTAAGCTATGTCAGCACAGCAGTAACGGCAAGGGTGTCAACCAACGACTTTTTCTATGTGAGTACTATTATGATATCCATATTTTGAGCCACAAAAAGGGTTCGCCTATTCGGGTCACTAACTTACCGCTTAATTTGGGAATCTTCTTCATCCCAAGGTACTTCGTTCCAATTATATATATTTTTAAAAAAAATTATCAACTTTGTTTTTTTCCCCGAATGTACAAACAAGCGATGACTAAGGAAAACAATCGACGACAACATTTTTTTCAAATATAAATGTTTTAATGTCATGTAAAATAATAGGAATAAAAAAAAAGGAAAATCTTTGAGCTTGTGTTGTGTGTTTGACCACGCTAGATTTCCGTCTAAAGAGGTATTTAATATCATTTACGATCTATTAGTCGTAATTACTATAATAATTAATGATTAAAAAAATTAGTTTGTTGCCCATACAATGTACTGATTTTTGTGATTCTTACAATGATTAGCCATTATAAAAATCAGATTGACTCCTATGTAATGCATCGGTTTAATTTTTCATAGTGCTGAAATAAACAAACATATTCTTCTAAGAACCTCTTGTTGCGGTTCATGCGGACCCCATTTTAAGAAATAAATTATCACATAAGCCACCACTAATCACCTCATAAGTCCCCACTATACTATAAGTGTAGTTACATTAGATATTGTTCTATACTATATTTTTTGTGAAAAATTTGTAATAATCAAATCAACGAAGAACCAGCACAGTTTTGTATATATATTAATGACTTTATAAATTTTAATCTGTATCTCATATAATTTACTTTGCAAATATGATATATTACATATAAATTTAATTTTACATTAAAAAAATGTTAATACAAAAATTTATTCAAAAATAAAACTTTCATAATTATTTTGTTATAACTTAAATTAAATATAATCTAAATTAAAAAATTAATATTAAAAAAATATTCATCGATCACCGACCGACCGACACGTGACACTTTCATTTGTCTGTTACCACTACCACCCCCTTCTTTCATTCTGCTGTGATTTCTTTAAGGCTTCGTCTCTTCTCTCTTGAGTCCAAGTTTTTAAAATCGATCATATACGTAGAATCAAAAGCAAGTGATTCTATAATTTTAAATAATTTAGAAACATAATATTTGTTGTTTGACGGTTTCATTGATTCTAATTTTTCTATTTAATGTATTTGCTCTAAGGCCCCTTACACTAGAGGCTCTTAATAATAGAACCACCCCTTGCACTAGAGGTTCTAAATAATAGAACCAACCACTTCCAAATATTGGAGTTTCAAATTCTATAAAATTATAAAACTTCTAGCTGGTTCTAAAGTATTTGCAGCTAAAAAATTGGAACAAAGCGGTAGGAGAGAGGAGGAGGAGGATATGGTATTATTTTTATTATCTTAAAATAAGATAAAATAAAATAAAATAAAATTATTGTTATTATTTTTACTAATAATTTTTTATATTGAATAATATTTATAATAATAAGTTTATTATAATTATTACTATTATAATTATGACTATGATTATTATAATTATAATTCTCATAATTATTATGCTTATTATTATTAATATAATTATAATTATTATGGTTAGTATTTTAATGATTATCAAAATTAAAGTTCTATTATAGAGATGATAATAATAATAATTATGATTATGATTATTACTATTAATATTTTTCTTATAATTATTATAATCATTAATTTAATTATTATAATAATTATTGATATAATTATCCTAATAATAATAATTATTAGAATATAATTATTAGAATTAGAATTATTAATATAATATTTATTATTATTATCAGCACAAATTAGATCAAATTATATTACATCCAAAAAATTAAGTGAAAAAAACAAGACCTATGTGGTGTGTTGGGGGAGAAATTGATCGGGGAATAGGGGTTTGGTTGATGGTGTTTTTCTGGTACGTGTTGGTCAGTAATTGACCAAATAATTTTTTATCAACATTTTTAGGTTAAATTATTTTTAATTAGAATTATTAAAAATGAAATAACTATACTAAAAAAATAAAAATAATCCACTAATAAACACCCTTTTTGATATGGTTTCGGTGTAACAATAGTTATTGTGTAAAATAATTTATCTTAAAAGTAAAATATATATAGTGAAAGTTTAACGTAAATTTGGAATAATTGTTAAATTAGTTTTAAAATATCTTTCCGTACCAAAAAGTATCATGGAACCTCTAATGTAATTGTTCTAAATCAGCTGATGATTGATTTATTAATTCAGATATTGTTATATCTTTACAATATTTTACATTTATCTTCACAAGCCTAATAAATCAAAATATTCAGATCATAAATACAGTATTAGCCTCTGGCCATATTATAGATTTGGTGCCCAGTGCATTTGACGTCCGCGGTCGAAGGGGAAGTGGCTTTGGGTCGCTATTAAGGCTTTGAATGAAATTTTGGCCGAGTATCCGGCAATAACAATAGTAACAGTTCAAAGTGGATAGGTGTCCAAAAATGTAACAGTCAATTACATCTTGCTCCCATACGCTCAGACTGTTTGGAGTGACTCGGTCGGAACTTGGAGCCTATCGGAAACCTGTAGCTCTATTCGTTTTTTTTTTTTAATATATATATTTTTTATTTAAATAAGGAAAAAATATTGAAATAGTTTTTTCAAAAAATATCAAATACTTAAGCTTTATTAATTTTATTCTTTTTTAATCTTATTATCTTAGGTAAATGAAATATAAATTAAATTAATTTGACATTTATTTTCTTTGAAACTTTTCGAGTACCAAATGGATCATATCTATTTGGCATTATCTAAAAAGGAAAAAAGTAAAATTTTCATGGACAGAAAAAGAATCCGCATGAAAATCCAAAATTTGAGGAATGACCCTAATTGTTGTGGTTGCCTATTTTATCTTAGAATAAATTTTATCTAGATAATGTAATATTTGATCTAATTTTACTTAAATATTGTATCTTTTAAATAATGTTATTCTTAAGTGTCATTTATTTTACAATTTATATTTACTCTAGTACTAGTTTATCAATCTTTTTAGTTTTAGCCTACTAAAAATATCACTTTTTTTTCTAGATAAATTGAGAATTTCTAACTATTTTGAAAAAATATTTCAAAATAATTAGAATTTTCTATGTTTTTAAATAATAAGCAACATTAAATACTTACAAATATTATATATATATTATTCCAACTAAATAAATGATATTCAAAATATCTATAATTTCCCAATTCATGTTAGTAAAATATGCAATATTAAATTTTTTTTATCATTTTAATTGTTGAAAACTAAAAAAATGATAACTAAAATGATAAGATGGTAATACACATAAACTTTAAATATATGGTACCCAAATGGAGTTATCTAAAATGCATACTACTTAAGTAGAACTAAATCAAATGTCATGATGCATGAGTAAAATTTATCATATATTTTATTTTTAAAATATTTTTATTAAAAAGAGTATAAAATGAAAAAAAAATATGGGACTAAACATTTTCTCAAACTTAACTAAATTCTTTTATTGAAAAATATTATACATCTTTTGTATGATTTGTGTTCAAATTTTTTTATTAGCTTTCCAAATACTCCCTCATCCAAAAAACAAAAAAAAAATTCTATATTTGTAGATGAGATTGTAACTTCTTATGATGCCCCATCATCCTTTCTCCAATACCAATTCATCATTTTTTATCCAAAGGCCCATATAAATACCACTCGTGGAAGTAAAATATGAAGAAGGTACCCAAGACCTTAATATTGACCATCAAATTAAAGTACGTTTGATGTGGCCTTAAATAGTTAGATGAAACTATTCGAAGATTTGACATGAAACGAAGTTAATGTTAGGGTTCTTCAATATGAGAAGGTGTCTCAAAGAGTTAAGACTACCACATTAACAAAGGAATTTCAAGTATTTCTAAACTATAGATCTAACAATAAAATATCTAGAGATTCCTATACAAAAAGACCAAAAAAAAAAAACTACAAACCTAAGAACATAAAAATTGGATTAAAAAAAAAGATGGATAAAAGTAACCGGCTTGTAGAAGCCTTTGACGTCCCACAAAATTTAGATAAAAGGTATTGTAATTAGGATTTATGATACTCATAAACAATTCATTTTAGATTTTTTTATAGTAAACCTAATTTATCTTATGCACTTTGTCAAACAGAATGTATATAATTTCATCCAAAATCACCATATTTTTCGTTTTGAGTTCTGAATGTTTTCAACTTATTTCATTGTGTTTTGGTTTATTGTAGCACTTTATGATTCACATTCACGATTCAAATCATGTATTATGTTCTTTAATAACTACTATGTTAATACATATCATGATTCCTTTGTGTTCATTTAATATCTTTCTTTGTTATGAACATTGAAAGTGGAAATAATAATAATAATAATAAAATAAATTTATCTATACCTAATCTATGTTAGGTGCACTATTAAAATGTAAACTCTTACCTAGAGATCAAGTGTGAAAATCAATTAATCCTATAGCAATACAAAATTATAAAATAGAAGAGAAGAGATAGAGATAATAGAAAATAAATGACTAGAAGTCTAAAGCGAGCAAGCGAGAGTTAGAGAGAGAGAGAGAGAGAGAGAGAGAGAGAGAGAGAGAGAGAGAGAGAGAGAGAGGTCCAAACAACCATACTTGAGTACAACTCCAAAAAATTACTCATATAAGTAATCACGACTAGAGTATCAAATCAATGAAACATATCAATAGAATTAGACATGCAAAATACATAAGAATTATATAACAAGATAGGTACTATATGTTCATACATGTTCATGATACATGATAATTAAAGGAAAAGCATATTTAGGTTTAATATTAGGTGATCAAAATATTCCATTTACTTATTCACATTAAAATTAGGAAACCATGTATATTATATACTCTCTTCTTTCATGTATATTAGGATAAAATACACCTAGGTCAATTGTAACACCCCAAAATTTACTACTGAAAAATTTCGTTTAAGTCAAACGGTTTAGCGGAAGCAAGTGAATTAAAATCATAAACTTGGGGGTATTACCGCCACACTTAGTACCGGACCGGTTCACTCCTACCGTCCCGATACTAAGTGCTAAGGCTAAATCAAACAATCGTTAAGTAAGAACCATCAAAAACATAAGTTCATAGTCATCATAAATCATTCATGAAAACAAGAGTCGACCACAGTCAGAACATTGTGTAAGCTTACAACTTAAGAGTTCCACTCCAAAATACGAACATAATACAAATACGGCTAACTCAAGATAAACGAAAACGAGGATAGTAAAAGCGTCCGGCTGGCTCACTCTCGGCTCCAACAGGATAGGTTCAACACTCGGCCCCACCCGATGCCTCGTAGGTATCGTAGGCCTCGAAAACATGATCTCCTACCTGCACAAGGTCAGATGGGCCCTCTGCTCGTGGGAATGAGCAGCACCCATGAAACGGATGATCAGTACGCTACGTACTGAGTAAGGTAACAGACGAGCTAAGGCCAACACATAGGACATATGATACAAGTTCAGCACATAGACAACATACAATAACATGCAGGAAAAGGCTGAATATTTCCTCGGTGCTTTATCCTTTTATTTTCATTAATGATAATAAGTCCATTCCACACATTCTTCAATAGCCCATGTGAGTGCAGAAGCCCCACTATTATAGCCGGTGGACCGGAAGATATAAGCACAGGGCAGAACGCCTCTGATCCACTATTATAGCTGGTGGACCGGAAAATAAACGCACAGGGCAAAACGCCTCTGATCCACTATTATTTGCCGGTGGACCGGACTGGCCCCGACTCACATGGTGTTTCGCTTTAAGTACTTAGTATCTTTCCCATGGATTAACTTATTCGTTTAGTTTGTCGAACATGAGATCCCCCACTATTATAACCGGTGGACCGAAAGATAACGCACAGGGCAGAACGCCTATGATCCACTATTATAGTCGGTGGACCGGAAAATAAACGCACAGGGAAAAACGCCTCTGATCCACTATTATTGTCGGTGGACCGGATCATAGGCTCGGCTCAACATCTTTCGCTTAACGTGATTAATGTCTTATCAGTGTCTTATTAAATCACACATCATGCCCACTACATTCTACTGCTTTCCTTTCAAGAGGGCCCGTCCCATATGTTGAGACTCGTGCACCCCTAATCACACCCCGACATTATTCCCCCCCTTAAGCTCACACATAATGAAAGACCAACTCCTGGAAGTGTAGGTTAAACCCAACACCCTACGACATCGATCTCGCCAATTCTCAACCTCTAGGGTTTTCCCCTTGGAAACCCTAGTTGGGCCTATGTGGCCCAACCTCTTCTCACTTACCTTACCATTACTTATTCTTCACCCCACATCTCACCCTTATTAGGTCAAACCCCAAGGCATATCACTTTACTCCTCGATCTCGCATGTGACCGACAAAACCCTAGTTGGCCACATCAAACCCTAGCACCTTACTTCTTCCACAAGTAACCTCTCTCTTTTCATCCCCAAGTCTCTTCTTTCACATAGAAACCCATGCCCATCTTTTATATAGTAGAATTCTCACTCTAACCCATACTCCATCCCTCCTTAATCATCCTCACTCTCGTACTCCCTAATTTTTCACCCTCTTACCGAAACCCTAGTTAGGCCCCTTGTGCACCCTCGTACCAACCTACGTACTATTTTTCATCCCAAGTCTCCAATCACTCTACAACTCTCCCCATCTCTCATTTACACCCAAATTCAACTTTTCTCACGTAAGACACACCCCCATACAAGAGTTAGTCACCTCATGCAAACACCCCAAGTCACCATGCAGATTTTAAGGGCCCCATGCATGGTTCCCAACTTTCATTTATTTTAGACATTCTTTCCACTTAAATCTTCTCTCATGGATGATGAGGTACTTGGGTCTACCCCATATTTCCCCTTAATGGTCTCACTTCCCATTCCTCTCTTGTTATTCTTTTAGTCCCATTCCATAATACCAAAACCCTAGCATGCATGTCCTAGAGGGCCGTATCAACACATCATAAATATCATACATAAACATGTCATGCTCATGTGATATAAGGCACACACATCATACCTCATTATCCACGTTGCGCTACACAAAACAGGTTATTCATAACACATGCATAATACACATTAACATGGCATACTCATCATTCATCAACACATCACATCACACATAGCACAAGGTCATAGCTTCGTCCTTACCTAAGGCGACGCCGGGCTTGGAGCACGCTCCTCTAACTCCTTAGGGCTTGGACCGGGGTCACCTATCAAAAGGGGAAAAATGCTAAGTATTAGTTCTCTTACAAGTACTTTCAACCCTTATTTTACTTTAGGATTAAGGTTCTTATCCCTAGAGGGGTATTATACAAAGGCTAGGGTTTTCGTCTTAATTTAGTGTATTAAACTCTACTAGTTAAAGTGTACTCATTTTGGTGCTTATCCTTATCCTTATTTTATTAGACCCGTTAGTTCTAATCTTGTGGTAATATGGTTCATGTTAACTATATGAAAATAGTGATGGTATTAATAATAAGTTAATGTTCTAGTGATAGAAACCCTAGTGTTTTAAGAAAAAGTCTATTAATAGGGTTAGAGTCGAAATGATACTATTATAAAATCAAAATGCCACAAGTGAACTATTCCTAAGGGTGATAATGGTAATAGTTGTATATTCTTGAACAATGCAAGGTTTCAAATGCTTTTGGTTACCATAATAAGGTGGTGATAGTAATAATAGTAATAGCTAATAGTAGTGCCTTAGTAATGAGGTTAGGGTTAAAAGCATTAGGGGTAATGTTAAGTGATATGGTAATAAGGCTCAAGTATCCTTCTTAGTTAACAACCACATGATATTTACTAACTTTGAGTTAAGTCACATGGATAAGACAAAAGTAGTTTTATTGTTAACCAAAAGGATAAGGTGATAAGTAGAATAATAACAATAACAATAACAATAACAATAATAATAATAATAGTAATAATACTAATAATGATGGTAATATTAGTAATAATAACAATAATAACCCTAGAAGTAATAATAACCATAAAAACAACCCAGTATGGTTAAGTATTAATAATAATAACCTTAGTAAGATAATAGAGATAATAATAATAATAATAATAGGGTTGTTAATATTAACACTTATAAAAATAAAACTAAAGTTGAGTATAATAGAAGTTAGGGTTCCAAGGGATGTTAGTATGGTAAAAATGATAACTTTAATATCAGAAGTCACAATATTAGAAATGATAATAATAATAAAAGTAGTAATAATAATAATAATAATAATAATAAAATAATAATAAGCATAATGGTATTAATATTAGTTAACTTAATAATAACTATATGGAAATAAAGTTTAAGGCTTGGGATGAGTGGAAGACCACCTAGGGTCGGTGGTGGTCCGGCGGCGGCGCGTGGTGGCGACGGCGGCGGCGATGGAGGAGGAGAAGAGAGGAAAAGATGGAGGTGGTGGTTAGATGGGTGGAGAAAATGGGGATTTTGATGTGGGGGAGGAGACTGCAGGGAGAGGGGAGTGGAATGAGGGTGGTGGCGTGAGAAAGGTGGCGGCACGCGGTGGTAGACGCGGCGGCCGAAGGTGGAGGAGGGTGGTGGAAGATGGTGGAGGTTGGTGGAGAAGGAGGTAGGGAGTAAGGATGGTATGAGCAGGTAGGGGAGGACCTACTGGTCACTTTGGGAGGTGGAGAGGAGGTTGGTCACGGCGGAGGTGGCGACAGAAGGTGGCGCGAGGTGGCGGTGGTGGTTTTTGGGCAAGGGATTTCGCACGGTTGTGGCGGCATGTGTGGGGTAGGAAAGGGAGCAGCGACGGTTTGGTTGCGTGGAGGGTGGTGCAAGGAAGGTTTTGGTGTGTGGCTGTGGTCGCGGGGGTGCTGGAGGCGGCAGAAAGGGCGTCTGTTCTGGCGGCGGCGAGGCAGGGTTTCGGCAAGGTCCAGAGGGGAGGACTTGCCTTGGTTGTTCAGGGAGGGGTATTTATAGGCAATTGAGGAGGGGAAAACGACGAAGGGAAGAAGGTCGGCACGCGGGGGCAGGTGCGGCAGGTGGCTGGCCGGCGGTGGCAGCGTCGCGTGCCCTGCGGTTTGCAGGGTACGTTTGGCCATTTTCTGGAAAAGGAAGGGGCAACAGGACGCGTGAGGGAGTGCTGGGTCGAATTCGGGAAGAAAGGGATGGAAATGGCAGGGGGAGGAAGACCGGACGGCAGGCGGCTGTCGGCAGGTGGCAGGCTGCAAGTTGCAGGCCTGCGCAGGGGAAGAAGACGACTCCTGGACCGGCGGTCCAAGAGGAAAAGAAAATAGGGGGACAACTGGCCGATTTGGCAACGGTTATAAAGTCTGTAAGCCAAACGCGGAGTTTTGGGGGTTATGGGAGGAAAACGCAGCGTTGCGTCATTGGCTGGCAACGGTCATTAGGGCACTTAATGCGGCGCGGCGTTTCGACAGCTTCGAGGGTGAAACGCGGCGTTGCGGGCGTACGAGGGCCAGCAGACGACGCTGGGCTGGGGGAAGGAGAAGAAGGAAGGGTTTGGGCCGGGTGAGGCCCAATCCGGGCGGGAAGAAGGAGAAAAGGAAAAAAGAAAGGAAAGGAAAAAAAAAAGGAAAAGGGAGAAAAGGTTTTCTTTGGGGTTATGGATTTTGCACAATTTATTTAGAATGTTTTTGGGTTATTATACATTTATATATATATATATATATATATATATATATATATATATATATATTTTATTTATTTTTTTTCTTAAGCATTTAAAAATTATTAAAATAATAATTTAATTCCCTTTTTAGATTAATTTTGGCTATTTTGGTAAATTTTCCACCCCTTTCATTTTAATTAGTAAAATGTCCATAATTCCTAAATTAGGGTTTTGGGGTATTTCATCAATAGTATACCTTTAAGCCTTAAGTATGCACACTCTTTATAGGCTATTGGAATAAACAAGTATATAGTAGATTAGGGTTTTCTAGTTTCTTTAGGACTAGGACAATTTCATTGAGAATTTAAAACACTTAAAATTAATATGGTCCTAACTCATGTGATAGTTCACTTTAAATATTAATGCATGATTAATTCATAAATCAACACTTAACACACATCAATGCATCACTTGATTTATTAATCATCATAACACTTTCACTTATATTACCATTATCCTATCACATTTGATATTGTTATCACTATTACATAGAATACTAATTATCACATAATTCATACCAATTATTGTTATTATTTAAAACTCTTAAGAATGCACCATGGTTAAACAAATCAAAATGATATAATCATGTGAAGCAAGGATAAGGCATAAAAGAGACATTATCCAAATGAAAATGTTATAATACCCTCAAAAAAATCCTAATTCACAATCATCACATAACTCCATCCATTAGACTCACCAATTCAAACAAATTTAACACAACACTATGATATATCATACTAAGTACCATATCAAAAAATAGGATTAAACCCCAACATTTTACACATAAAATACTACTTATACCCCTAAGGTGGTTTATCCCATTTTAGGCCTTTTCACATTAAATGAAGACTTGCGATACTTGTCCTAAACACTTTATATCTCACAATTATCATATTATAAACCCAAATAACACTTAAACAACCTCAAAATTTTAGATTCATCCCAAAATGATCAAAATATTCCTATTTTACCTAAACACCTCAACACTTCATATTAACATAACTTTATCCATAATTAACCAAATGTTGTCATATTATCAATCAAATTTTATATAAAAACCTCAATAAATACCATGGTATATTTATTTTCCACAAAAAAAATACAAAAATTTTCCCTATTTCCCTTAAAATGGAAATAACACAAAAATTACCCAATTTCAATTTTCAACAAACTCAACTCAATTCATGCATAAACTCCCATACATTACCAACATCTTAATGATATGAATTATCATTAATTAAAACAATCCAAACTCCAAACATGGCTTAGGCCCAAATCATCTCAAACCCCAAATCACCAAAATAAGCCAACCTCACCCTATTTTCTCAACACAAATACCTAATCATAATTTAATACACTTAATCCATTAGAAATAACAAATTTCATCATCACACTTGAGATTTTAAGGTAAAGTCTTGCATGGTCTAACACATGGAAAAATTTACAAGAAATCATAAAACTTATAAAATCATGAACTTGCCAAGTAATACTTGAATATATATGTTAAAAATAAAACCTAAACATGATTTATAGTACGAAAAACATGCCAACATGATACTTAATAAAAGGAAACACATATAATAAAAATCTCGCATCTAAAGGTGTGTGTCCTTATCAAAGGCTACATCGGTCTCTTAGCAAAATTATTCCTAATTACCACCTTAGGATCACCTAAAAAAAGTAGCATAGAATTAGATAGAGGAATGGAACAAATATTTAGCATAGGGAAGAAAGTTTAAAGGGGATAAAAGAGACCCTCAAGCTCAAAATTATTAGCTTAGAAAAGCTTGAATAAACCTTCACCAATCCACAAAGTTAATCCTCTTTTGCTTAGAAACAAGCACTAAAGAACTAAAAAAATTAGGATCTTAGAAGAAAAGACTAAAATAATGGAGGAATGAGAAGAAGGATAATCTCAGTGGGGGTTAGGATTAGCAAGAACAAATAAAAACAAAATTATGGGTTAGAGGAGAGAGGAGAGATCAAAGGTAGGAAAAAGTGTAAAATAAGTTCAGTGTAAAAGTGATCGAGTAAAGGGAATAAGCCTTTATGGTTGTCGACCTAGTGAAATACCCCAGAATTAATTATTTTGGGAATAAGTCACCAAATAAGGACTATTGGAGAATTTATTTAATTTATTGCTCTTTTTAAATTAAAAAGGAATTTTGTAGGGCAATCTAATAGGAATTTTGAGATAATTTATAAAGGGTATCTTCACACACACACACACACACACACACACACACACATATATATATATTTGGGCCCTAAATTAACCTAAAAAGGAGAATAAATGTTTTATTTAGTTATTTAAATATTCTTACTCTAAGTACCCAAGGTAAATATTCTAAATATTTATATAAAATAAAATAACAAAAAAATAATCCTTTCCTCTTTTTTTTTTTCCTTCCTTCTCCTTTTCTTCTTCTTCCTCCCTTTCTTTTCTTCCTCTTCTCGCCGTTGGGCCAGCCCGCGGCCTAACTCCCCTTTCCTTTCCTCCTTCCCGCGGCCCAGCGCCGTTCGACCCTCCCCTGCCATAGTAAAACGCAGCGTTTCGCCCCTCCTTTCGCTGAAACGCTGCGCGCCGATTAATGAAGTAGCTGTTGCCTGCCAACTACTCGACGCCGCGCTTTGTCCAAATAATCACCAAAACGCTGCGTTTTAATAAGGCGTTTTTACGTTTGCTGAACCGGCCGGTTTCCCCCTCCTTCCTTTCTTTCTTCCCGGACCGCCGGTCCAGCCCTTTCCCCTTTCCTTCTTCCCCGCGCGCCGCTGCAAATCGCCGCCCAGCCCCCTCTGCGCCGACCGACTGTCCGCGCCGCCTGCACGCCGCCTCTCTCTCTCCCCGACCTTCCAGCCATCTTTCTCCGACAGGCCGACACTCCCAACGCCTCACGCAAGCCTGCTCCTGCCCCCTTGCTTTTTCCCGACCGAACCACAGGTCTGCCATGGCAGACCAGTGCCGCCTGCCACCGACGGCCGACATGTCGAATTTCCGCCTTCCCGTGCCTCCCTCTGCCCCCTCTCTCGATTTTCCCCATTTCGAGCCTATAAATACCCCCCAAAGACCCAGCTTCGGGGGTTTTCGAAACCAAAGCCCAGAAATCACCCTTGCACCGCCCCTACTTTAGATCGCCACACCGTTGCCGCCGCCCATCGCCGCCGCTCGATCCACCCCCGAAACCCTTCCTTGCAACATCCTCCACCAACCCAGGCCTCCCTCGCCCCTCGGTTTGCTCTGCACGCGCCGCCCCAGGCGCGCAAAGCACCCTTCCCGACCAAGCTAATCCCCAAACCCCGCCACCCTTCGCACCGCCGCCCACCGCCGTGCCGCCACTCCCAACACCCCCTCTACCTCCTAAAACCACCAAGGGAGTTTCCCCAACCTCCCTAGACCTTCTGTTTCTCCTACCAAGCCCTCCTTTCCCTTCCTTTCCCCTCCACCACCTCTCCACCTTCCTTCTCCCCCCAACGCCGCCGCCGTGCGCCGTGCACCGCCACCTGTGCCACCAGCATCCCTAGGTTGTCCTCTAAACTCCCCAACCCCTAAATCCTTGTTATACAAATGCTAACTATTTTTAGAAGTATTATTAATATTGTTATTAATGTTGTTATTATCATCATCATCATCATCATCATCATTATTATTATTATTATTATTATTATTATTATTATTATCATTATCATTATTCAACCTAACCTTGATTTACTTATAATTTTTAGTACTAATATTATAACTTTAGCGTTATTATTTTAACCTCCTTATTGTTATTATTAATAGTATTACTATTATCATTATTATCATGGTTATTATTATTATTTTCATTTTAGTTCCTTGTCACTATTAGCAATATTTCATATATCCCTAACCTCACTATCGCTACTACTATCACCGTTATTAGTAATATTAAACTACTACCTTTAATAATAAATATTATTAAGATTTCTTTTAAAATATTGTAGCTATTAAGACCTACTTTTATTAGTAGTAACCGGATTAGCTACCTTAAGAATAATGACCACACCTTCATTTATAAAAGTAATATTTTATTTTTAGCCCTAAAGGTACGATATGACTTTGGGGATGGACATGTTGGGATGGACTTGAAGGAGTTCGATATGATTCTGGGGATGGACATGTTGGGAAGGTACAAGGCCGTCATTGACTGTGCCCAGGAGCGCGTGATCTTACGAGGCCCGAAGGGGGCTAGAGTTTCCTACAGAAAGACTCAGCCGGAGCCCACCACTAAGGTAGTGACAGCAGTAACTCTGCACGCCTTGGTCCAAAAGGGATACCCCTTATACCTGTGCAGTGTTCAGGAGTTGAACAAGGACTTGGCCGCCCTAGATGATATCCCGATAGCCAGAGAATTTCCAGATGTGTTTCCGGAGGAGATACCGGGCATGCCCCCAGTTCGAGAGATTGACTTTAGAATCGAGTTGGTACCGGGAGCTGAACCCGTCACGAGAGCACCCTACCGGATGGCACCGGTGGAGTTAAAGGAGCTGAAGGCCCAATTGGAGAAGTTGCTTGAGCATGGGTACATCCGACCAAGTGTGTCGTCCTGGGGAGCACCGGTTTTGTTTATATATATATATAAAACAAACCCATCGGGTGTTGGCTTTAAACCATGAGCGAAAATTCTAGTATGCTACCATATCCATAAGGTCGGCGCCGGGGCTAATTCTTCCTCTCCCTTGTTTCATTTGTCATAATTATATTCCTAATTTTGTTACTAACATTATGATGAACATACCCAGCTCATTGGCTGTCAGTTGTACGGGTTAATATATTGCGTGGGGTGACACTTAAGTATGTCTAGCGGACAAGTGAATACCATGATTGAAGTAGGACGTGGAGTAAAAAAAAGGGAACTGGTTCGCAGGTTTCGATTTTCCACCGTCATCATTAACTACGAACGCTTTACCAAACTTGATCATGATATACATATATACTCACAGTCACAAGTAACAACTAGACAACGAACAAGTTGCCTTGAGAGAGACACGTATGTTCGTTTTTATAAGAAGAAAAGGACAGTTCGTTATGTAAGGCCGTGTTTGCAGTACGCCCCGAAATATAAAACCGAGGATAAAAGTTATTCCAATGTCTAAGGAGAATGGGCTTAATGCAACCGGGCTTTATGCAACCACCGTTCCAGCGATGACAAGTAGTCTTCCCTAAATATGACAAGTAGCAACGACAATTTATAGCTAAATTTATTATCGGAGACAAGAGAAGGGGAGAAAAAACAATGTCGTTAGCAAATATTCGCCATGATATTTGTCGTAGTAAATTTTGTGGAGTAAAATTTTCTAGGATATAATTTATTTATTGAAAATAAAAGCATCGACACCATGGCCTTCGCTAAAGCACCCTACTAGCGAGGATTATTTTGGCTAAAACTTTCGTGGTAAAATTGGTCCTCTAAAATAGAATAAAAATTAGTCACTGCTAGTTGGTCACATGCCAAGTATGCTTACTTTTCTTAAGACTATTTGTCGTCACTAATGGAGGGAATTAATTTGCTTAAAACCTCTCTATCGTTTGATCTTCTTCTTGCTTGTTTGTTTCCTCCCTTTTTCCAAGACGAAGTCTTGCTAGATTTTGGTAAGATTCTTGCTCGTCTTTGTTTTTTTATTATTTTTTTTTATTATACTATCATCTATTATGCTTGTTCCTTGTTAATTTATTATAACATCTCTATTTTTTTAATTTAAAATTTTATTTTGAAAAAATAATTGTACAATAAACAAAGGTGTAAAACCATGTATAACTAACTAGCAATTCACAAGCCATATATAAAACTTCAAGTAATACACATGCCAACATATAATACATCAAATCATCTCAAACAATCAGCTAATAACTAAGGATAGTGCATATAATGCAGCTATTGAAACAACTCAAATGTTAGGGTAGTGCACATAATGCAACTATCGACCTACAACGCAATAACAAGGATAGGGCATATAATACAACTACCAAAATTATAACACACGGTCATTTTCTTTCATTATTACTCGAGGGGATACAAAGACAACCTAAGAACACACATGATGCACAATGGTCATACTGGCACATAATGTAGCACAATGTTTGTAATACCTCCAAAATTCACTACTGAAAAATTTTATTTTATTAAAAGTTAAGTGGAAGTAAATATAGTAAATTTTGGGAATGCTACAGCTACACTCAATATCAGACCGGTTGTCTTCCACCGTTCTAATACCAAGTGTTGAGGCTTAAAAGGAAAGAACATATTTTACGCAAATCTAAAATTACAATTAAGTTAGAGCAGCGCGTTAAAGACATTATAAAAGATGAAACCTACTATATTAGTGGTTATAAGAATAAAATCATTAATACAAGAATATATGTACGATAAACTCAGACACTTCCCAAACAATCCTTATGTTCTTAACCTAAAAAGAACTTGAATAGCACCTGTAGGCTAACCTACAAGGGACACTACCAATTGAATAGGCATGGGCCCACAAAAGGAACTTTTTAGTACTATGGTACTGAGTAATCCTTTATACAAAACTAAAAGGTAAGACACGCATGCAACACATGCACATCATTCAAACATAGAAATAATAACATACACAATGCATAGAAATAAACACAACAAACATTAGATGGACTCGTACCACAAGAATCATATATTGCAAAGTCCATTTACTTATCATTTCTAGTACTTACTAAGAGAGCATCCAAGTAAAGCTCTTTGTAGTATAGTTACAAGTGTCTAACCACACACCATCAACACATACTGCTACTCAACCCATGACAAGCACCAAGGCCACAATCATACCAACAACATATCATAATGATGATATTCACATTATCTGGACTAAAGCCATTAATTAATTATTATTCATAATTATCTCTCTAATTATATTTACATGAGTATAGGAAACCTACTATTATGGCTGGTGGATCGAAAATACTACTCTAGGGTAGGACGCACCTAGCCACTATTATTTGTTAGTAGATTAATCTCCAGGGTAAAATGCTCATGGTCACTATTATCACCAATGAATCGGTCTGGCCTTGACTTACGTGGTGTTCCATTATAAATGATTAGTATTGAAATGCCCTAAAAATTCTAATTTTATTAATTATAATTAAATAAGATTTTATTTGAAAAAAATTAATTAAATTAATTATTTTTATTAAAATAAAAGGAAATTAATTAGGGAAAATTAGGAAGAAATTTATAAATATTTTAATTAGGAGAAATTTGGGTATTTTAGCAAATTAAGGATTTTATTTTGAAAATTAATTAAATAAATTATTTTATTTAAAATAATAAATAGAAAATAGTTCCAAATTAATATTAAAAATTTAATTGGAGAAAATTTGGGTGTTTTGCTAATTAAAATGGAATTTATGAAAAACCTTTTAAAAATCCTAAATTAGCCTAAACAAGGGATTTAAATATTATTTTATTTTATTATTATTATTTTTAAATATTCCAAATATTCTATTTAATTTAATTAACCCAACCCACTATTTTTCTTTTCCCTTTTTTCTTTTTCTTTTTCTTTCTTTCTTTCTCCCTTTTTTCTTTTTTTCTCTTCTTTTTCCCGTTGGGCCTGCCCTCTCCCGCGGCCCAGTCGCCTCCTTCCTTCCTTTCCTTCGGTGTGGCCTAGCCCGTGTGCCTGCCTCCTTCCTTCTCCCTGGCCACGCCGCGTTTTGCTTCTTTTTCCCCTTGGAACGTTGCGTTTTGATTATTTTCTTTTACCGTTGCACCCGACCGCCCAGTTTCCCTTTCTTTCTTTTCTTTTTCCCTAAACCGTCGGTCCAGCCCTCCTTTCTTTCTTCTTCTTCCTTCTTCTCCCCCGACACCATCGTCGACCTACACCCCTTCTCCCCTGGTTTTTCGCCGCTGGTTATGGCCGTTTTGACCGGCTGTTTTCCTTCCTCTCTCTTTCCCCTGACTCGTTGGCCATGCTGACCCAACCCATCTCCCTTCCTTTTGCACACAACCCTACTTTTTCTATGCAACAACCCCTGCCCCAATTTAAATTTCACCGACAATCTCGCCGTCGGTGAGCCTGAACCAGCTTGCTTACCCCTAGCCGACCCACAGAACCCTATCCTCTCTTCTTTTCTCTATAAATACCCCCTTACACTACCTTGTATCGAGCTTTGGTTGTTTTCTCCAGAAAACCTACCTTACAACCGCCTCCACTTTAGACACCATTTCCGTCGCCTCCGGCCAACATCGCCGCTTGTTCTGGCCACCCGACTCATCCTTGCACCACCCTATAACTACCTAAACCTCCCTCATCCCTTGATTTTTCCTACACAAGCCGCTGAGGCTGTGCAAAATAGCCTTCCCGATCAACCCTCTCTTCAACCTCCGCTGCCCTTCTAACCACCACTAGCCACCTCTTCCGTTGTTGCCGCCACTCCTTTTACCTCCCATTCTGTTCTACAGACTCTCCTCTACCTTGTCCTACCTTTCTTTTCCTCTTCCTCCCTCGCCTCCTCCCTTTCTCTCCTTCTTCTCCATTCGGCCACCGCCGCCGCCACCGTGCGCCACCACCTTTGGTTGTGCCACCACCCCCATTTTGTCCCTCTCCTTCTATACAACTATAAACACCCCAACTCCCACCTCCATTCTACCTATCCTTTTCCTAGCCTTCAACTTTTACCCTTTTCTTCTCTTTTTCCGACCACCGCCGTCGCCGCCGTGCACCACCGCCGCCACCGCCGTGCACCACCGTTGGTGCCGCCTATTACCACCAGCCTAAGGTTGAACCCTAGACCCTCTAAACCCTTATTCCTATTTTTATAAGCCTTAATTTATTTTATTTCATTTATTTGAGTATAAGTACTATTATAATTATTTATATTTTTAATATGTATTATTATTATTATTATTATTATTATTAGTATTAATGTTTTTATTATTATTTCTATTGAGGGCAGAAGCCCTGTTGTAATTTTTATTTCAATTTTATCACTATTATTCTTACTACTTCTATTATTGCTATTATTATTATTACTAATATGTCAATATTATTATCATCATTATTATTATTATTATTATTATTATTATTACTATTTTGAAATTGTTATTATTACTATTCTATATTATTACTACAACTATTTTACTATTAGTGTTGCTATTGTTATTATTATTGTTATGCGATTATTATTATTATTATTAGCATTATTATTATTACTTTAAATTTTAATATTATTATTCTATATAGGGCTGAAACCCTATTGTGCCTATTTTGAATTGTAGTAGTAGTATTATAAATATGAAGTCTTACTATTATTAATATTTTTAATATTTTTATCATTTGCATTTATTATTATTTATTAGTGTTATTATTATTCAATGTAGGGTAGAAACCCTACTTTATCTTTGATTATTATCCTTACTATTATTACTATTATGATTATTATCATTTTTGCAATATTATTATTGTTCATATCATTATTATTATTACTATTTCATTATTATTATTATTACTAAATTTTTTATTTATTTTACTAATATTATTATTAGTATTATTTTGGTAAAGGGGTCGAAACCCTTATTTCACTTTGTTTTTGAATAATGCCCTTTTTATTATTATTGTTACTATTATTATTATTCTTATTAATATTATCATTGATATTTATTTTTAGTATTTTTGCTATTATTATTTTAGTATTTTATTATTAGAATAATTTAGTAATTAATATTATTTTTGGTAGGAGGGAATCTAATTCTAGTTTTTCCCTCATAATAGGTGAGACCAGTCAAAGCCCTAAGGAGGAGTAGGAACGTGCTCCAAGACCGGTGTCATTTTAGGTAATGGTGTTACTAAGGCCTATTGTGTGTTGATGTGCATTAAATGCCTTGTATATTATGCATCCTATATTATTATTGTAATTATTTCGTATATGGTATGACGTGGAGTTCAAGCATGTTCTTGTGTTGTTTTATGGCATGTGTATTATATATATGTGATGATATGTGTTGTGACCCTATAAGACATGCATGTGAGGATGTTGATGTGGTTTGGGTGGGAGAAAGGATGAAAAAGGAGAATGGGGGAAAGAAGTTGACCAAGGGATGTGAGTTGACCTAATTATTTTAATGATCCATGGGTGAAAGAATAAAGTCGGAAATTTAGGGTTTCGTGTGGGTGTATATAATTTATGGTTTTATATGGGAGAATCTAATTTATGGTTTTATATGGGAGAATCTAATTTATGGTTTTATATGGGAGAATCTAATCTATATTTTGTATGAGAGAATCTAATCCATGTTTTATATAGGAGAATCTAATTTATGGTTTTGTATGGGATGACCTAATATAGGGTTTTGTATGGATGAATCTTTGGTTTTATATGGTTTAAATTTAGGGTTTGGTATGGATGAATCTTTGGTTTTATATGGTTTGAATTTAGGGTTTAGTATGGATAAATCTTTGGTTTTATATGGTTTGAATCTAGGATTTGGTATAGATGAATCTTTAGCTTTGTGTGGATTGAATTTAGGGTTTTATATGACGGAATCTTGGGCTTTGCATGAAAGATTTTAGGGTTTCATATGAATGGACTTAAGGTTCTGTATGAAAATTTGAAAGGTTGCATGGGATGTATAAAGTCTACATGGGAGTGAAATTTATGTATGAAAAGTTGATTTGGGATGTAAGGAAGGTAATGTAAGTGTTGTTTGGGTGTTTGAACACTTTGGATGAAAAATAGTACGTGGAGCGATGTAAGGGTACGTAGGCGATCGAGCTAGGGTTTGCGTGGACAATTAGGGTTTGGTGTGACTGCTTAGGCTTTTTTTGGTAGTATGTGTACTTGGTGATGAAAGTGTAATTATGAGGGTGGAATCCATGAGTTGTGATGTGTGGAGTGTTAAAATGATTTGGGTTGTGTGAGGTGAAGTAGTATGGACTACTTAGGCCTAAATTAGGGTTTCGGGATAAAACCCTAGAGGGAGATGTGAAGTGGACTTGGAGGTATGTAGTAGTAGGCCTTGACCCATATACTTAAGAGATGGACTTATCATGATGTGGTACGGGTCAGTTGGAGGATAATTGTAAAGGGAGTGATTCATGCATGTCTAGGGTGAAAATGTTTCTGAATAATACACTTAAGACATTAATCATTTAAAGTGGAAGATTGTTGAGCCGTGCCTAGACTGTTCCACCGGCAAATAATAGTGGTTAGGGCATGATGTCCTATATGTAATCAGTACACCAGTAATAATAATGGCTAGGCTTTGTACCTGTGCGTTTTCGGTCCACCGGTTATAATAGTGGGGGATTCCATGCTCAACAAAATAGAACATATTTTTCCCTAGACATAGGAAAGACACTAAGTACTTACAGTGGAACACCATGCGAGTAGGGGCTAGACCAGTCTACCAGCTAATAATAGTGGCCAGGTACTACAGTATCCTGGAGACCAATCCACCAGCTATAATAGTTGTCAGGAGCTATATGCCTTGTGTGTTTCCAGGCCACTAGCTATAATAGTGGGGTTCCCGTACTCACGTGGATTTGATAAAAAGTATGGCGTGAATTGACTTTTGATTAGAGTTTAATTAAGTAATTAAATCGGATTATATATAGGCCTTTGTACTTTTACCTGGATGGTTGTATGCAATTATGATATCATGTTGGTGATTATTCCATGTTATTATTCTGCATGGTTTATGTGATTTATGTGTCAGCCTTAGTGCACGGTTACCTTACTCAATACGTAGCGTACTTATCACCCTTTTCATGGGTGTTGCTCATTCCCATGAGCAGAAAGCTCTTTCTGACTTTGTGCAGGTGGGCGAGATATCAGATGGAGTTGAGCGTTGAGCATATATGTGGCTGGATTCACTCTTCTCATTATTTTATATTCCTTCTATTATTTCTTTTATATTAGATCTATCCTTTTTAAATTGTTACTCTGTATTGAGCTTTTGAGATAAACCGTTTAACCCTTGTACGATTATTTCTCTTTTTGGACATGAATTATAATTCTTTTACGCATGCTCTGATTTTTGTTTTACTATCATTTAGTGCTTATTTGAAGTTTATATTATTTGATTTATAATTGATTAATTCTTTCTTTAGCCTTAGCACTTGGTATCGGAACAATCGGAGAGAACTGTTCTGATACAAAGAGTAGTGGTAACATTCCCAAAATTCACAGGTTTTTAAATTTTAAATTCTTCCACTTTAAAAAAAAAAGTAGTGAGTTTTGGGGTGTTACAAGTATCTTTCCCATAATTTAATATCATCTAAGGTTTTTTTATTGAGTTTGGGATCCCCCACTATTATAGTTAGTGGATCAGAAATACAACTCTAGGGCAAAACGCACTTGGCCACTATTATTTGCCAAATGATCAATTTCCAAGGTAAAATACTCCTGGCCACTATTCTCACCGGTTGATCGATCTTGGCATGGATTAATAATCTTCTAGTTTAAATGATTATATTTTTTTCATTTAATTATCACATCAATTCCATTTATTTAACTTGAGAAGGAGATCACAAAATTGGAGACACAAAGGTACACCGATCATACTAGCACATACAAACAGTACATTGCCCTCCAGCCATCAACCCAGGGATGCAAAAGTACCCTGGTTGCACTGGTGCATAAGGATACACAATAACCTATCAACAAAGACATCTAATCCATAAGTATGCATACCCCCTAAGAAAATTCATTGAGCTAAATAGAGTAAGATGCAGCGCTTGACTGGGACACTAAGGTACACCAACATAATCCAGAATAATCATGGGCTAAATCACATCTTTAGGGTAACGACACCTAAAGAGACACCAATTCTGATCTCAAGGCCTTTCACTTTAATTATTAGTATCTTAATTAAGGTTACCACGAGAAACACATCAATCACATACTCATTTATTTTTATTTATTTCTATTATTATTAAGTAATATTTGTTAGTATTATTATTCAGGTTAACTTAAATAGTCCACTAAGGCCATTCTAGGTTTCAATTATTATACTTAGTCACCTTAGATCAAAATGACCAAAATGCCTCTAAGGCTAAGGCTTTCTCTTATCATTCACTTTCATCTCACTTTTCATTTGTATTTATCCACATGCCATAATAGGTTATTGTATCATAATTAGACTACTAGTGTAATACCCCAAAATTTATTACTGAAAAATTTCATTTTAAGCAGAAGTGTATAATCAAATAGTTGGGTGTTACTCCCTTAATTGACATAAATTTGGCTTACCCCTCCATCCTTACGTCAATCACAAGGTAAAACATTTAGAAAATTTAAAACATGATAGTAAGAAATGATATAACTTTTAATATTATCAAATAAGTGTTTGGAGATAAACTCTGATTACAATATTAAAATACAATAAAGGGATCCCAAGAAATTAAGAGTCCAAAAAGGTATCCGATTAAAACTATCATCCGGATAACATGACTCTACGCCCAAACCTTGATACGAATAAATCACTCCTCCATATATATATAGCATAAAAGGCTACAAATTTATCCACCTGGTCCTCATCGACATGCACATAAATATCTAGGTCGTTTACTCATTGGATTGATCGGCACCCATGAAATGGATGATCAGTACGCTACGTACTGAGTAAGGTAATAGTACAATCAAGTAGGTTGCAAGAATACTTATAAGAAAATCATACATGCATAATTCAAAGAGTACCAAATAGTTATTGATTCTAGGCATTTCATTAGATATACCATATTTTAATCTTTTATTTACGTTGAGTTGAGGGACCCTATTATTCTTAAACCGGTGGAATGGTCTAAAATACCTCTTGGAGACAATACACCTGAGTCACTATTATTATCCAGTGGAACGAAGCCAACACCTCTCAGAGTAAAATACTCCTGAGCCACTATTATTAAACCGATAAAATGCCTGAAGCACCTCTTGGGGACAACACACCCGAGCCACTATTATTATCCGGTGGAACAGACTCAATACCTTGGTCCTAACTCACGTATTCTTTGACTTTAAAAGATTGGTATCTTTCCATTTATACTTTATCTCTTAATTGTATTTTCATTCAAATTGAGTATGGGGCCCCACTATTCTTAATCCAGTGGAATGAAATAAAGCACCTCTCGGGAATAACACACCCGAATCACTATTATTATCCGGTGGAATAGACCCATATAAACACCTTAGCCTGATTCACATGATCTTTCACTTTAAATGATTAGTATCTTATTCAGAGTTGATTGTATATTATCATGCTAAACTCATATAAACATAGAATACATGCAACTAAACAACATAAGTACTACAACATAATTATCCTCAAATGATCATAATACCGTTAGAGTAGTCAAGACAATCATATTCTCCCAAAAGTCTTATGAAACCCAACACTAATACATATATATTTTCAATCATTATCCGAAGTACATATTCTCAGTTTTTCATAGATATCCTTTATCCAACATTATGCCAAAATACGTACTTAAAAAATTTCATTAGCCTCAAGAATATCATTTCATAGCATTTTTTATAAATAAATTATTTAATACAACATACTCAAAATAAAAGCATATACAAAAATACAAGTATCACATAAATCCCTAGCTATGACATGTATCCTTACCAATAAAGACACCAATATATATGCACATAAATCCTATACCTCCTTCGAGATCACCGGGAGATCACCTACAAAATGAATATAAAATAAGATTAATATTAAAGATTACAAATTGAGAGGGAAGTTAAGTTAGAGGAGGGTAAAAATGGAATTAATCAAAGTTAAAAGTAAGCTTGAGTTGTATGGAAATTTAGAAAAATGTATGGTGGAGCTATGGTTAAATTTTGGTGGCATTTGGACAAGATTTGGGGTAAAAATAAGGGTGTACAACCAATGAATAAGTTGTACGGCCAGGCGGTGCAAAAGTTGCACGACTGTACAATAGGAGATTGTAAGTGTTGCATGGCTGTGCACTATATAACACTACAACGAATGAGGGGAAGAAGAAGGAAAAAGAGGCAGTGGTCGGCGGTGATGGCCGGCGACAGCGAGGGGGAAGGTTGGGGCTACCTTGATGGTTGGTCCATCGGCTAAATGGTGGTGAGTGGTGGCCGAGGTGGTGCACAGTGGTGGATTGGGTGGTTTGAATGCCAAAAACAGAGAAAGAAGGAGGAAGAAGAAGGAAGAAGAGAAAAAGGTCAGGGAGGTGACAGAAGAAAATAAAATGGAAGGATGGAGGGGTATATATACTAGTATGATGGCATGCCATGGAGGAGAAACAAGTTAGGGGAGTTGTGGAAGGGGAAAAATTGCAAAATAAGCCCATGCATAATGGAAGGGGATTGTAGGTGGCTTTAGTGGGGATATGCACGATGGTGGCCGGAATGGTGGTGATGGTTGTAGCGGTGTTGGTTGGCGAGGGTGGCTAGTGCGATAGAGACTGTGGAAAATGGATGGTGGTTAAGCAAAGCTGGGTAGAACAAAAGGGCATAACTAGTTTGAGGAGGGTGGTTGAGGGAGGTGTGGAAAGGGTTGAGAATATTGGTGGTGGAAATGGCAACTCATATTATATGGGGGTAATGGTGGCAACAAGGGAGGAGGATATAATAGAGGTGAGCAAAAAGAGGAGTTGATATAGGGAAAGAGAGGGTCGCAAAGGCAATTGCTAACTTAAATGTCTGCGAGGATGGTCAAGGGTGGTGCGAAGAAGACGTGAGGAAATAATGCACGAGCGGATTGTGTGAGAAGGGCAAGGGTGTGCAAGGAAAAATTGAGGCACAACTAAGGGGTATGATAAGGCATAGGTTGTATGAGGCTCACATAGTTGTGCATGCATTGGTACATAGTCATACGACACACAGAGAAATAAAACCAAGCTAGGAGGGATAGAAAGGAGGAGGAAGAGAGATAGATTGGGGGATGGTAGAGGAGGAGGAGGAGGATAAGAAGGAGAAGGGATTCGGGTTTTGACTAGGAAAACCAAATGACAACAATGGAGAGGGAGGGGTATTATGTTGTTAGTTGGGGGATTAGATCAAATAGCGATGTGAGGTGAGGTGTGTGCCATGAGAAGTAGAGGGATACATGAGGCATACTTTAGGAAAAAATATGGAATGATAGTGGGAGTCTTGGGTGATAGGGTGAGTAAGGAAGTTAGTATATGTTATTTGTGTGGTAGAAAGGCAGGGTTAGTGTAACATAATAGGATTTTAGTTAGTTTTAGGTTTAGTTATGTTATGTTAGGATTCTCATTAGGAAAAATAATTTGACTTAGGACAGGTTTGATAAAAAGGAAAGTGATAAAAATAATTAAGGAAATTATTTAAGGATTTATCTGGGTTACATGTCAAAAGTTAATAATAAAATAACTAGGTTAATATTTAAGGGTTAGGTTTCAAGTAAAAGGTTAAACACACGGAATAAAATGTTACAAAATTATAATATTACAAAAGAACGTGGTATAACATACTAAAATATACATATAAACTAATTAAAATACAATAACTATGTCAATAAACAAATATCACCTGGGCCACATGCTCCTCACACCAAAATAGTCATATCATAAATGAAAACTTTCTAATCAAGCATCCAATGGATGCTTTTTGAAGTAAATATTATAACCAATATTAACCCAATTTCCATAGCATTCACAATTTATCTCATCACTCAACTTCCATATCATTATTCCTAATTGCAAACAAAACTAATATGTGAATACGATCATTCCAATTAATTATTCAAATTGAGTCAAGGACCCAATTATTCTTAATATAGTGTAACAAACTAAAGCACCTCCTAAGGCACTAAGCACCTAGTTACTATGATAATCTAGTGAAATAGACATAACACCTCCTAAGGCAACACTCTCCTGACCACTATTCTTAAACTATTGGAATGATCTAACACACATCTTAGGGTAACATGCTCCTTACTAATATTATTGTCAGGTGAAACATACACAACACCTCAAGCCTGACTCATTTGGTATTTCACTTTAAATATTAATGTTTTATTAAATATTATGGCATCACAATCCATAACAAATAAAACCAAGGGTAGTGCATAGAGGTAACTGCCCACTCAAAATAGTAGTATACAAAAACATAAGGTCACATAGAAGAATAATCATATGCATGGATTAAGCATGATACGATGCAATGGATGATCAAAACCAAAGTTCTATTATTATATGTATCCATGATCTCACAACAAGAAAAGTGAGTTTGGGCGACGATTTCTATGATAATAGGGCGACAGAACAGATTTTGTTGCCCTTGGTTCTATTTTGGGCGACGAAAGTATATTGTTGCCCTTTTTTTTTATTTAAGGCAACAAATTTTTATAATAGTTGCCCTTGTTTTCTTTAGGGCAACAAACTCTTATAATCGTTGCCCTTTGTTATAGTGAAAAATCTTTGGGCAATGATATTATTTTTTGTTGCACATAATGTAGTTTGTGCCACGATTTTTATTTTTTTGTTGCTTATACATCACTTTTGGGCTACGATTTAATTGTTTTGTTGCCCATAATATAGTGTTGGGCAACAATATTATGTTTTCGTTGCCCATACCTTAGCAAATAATTGCTAAAAATTTTAAAATCAACACTTTATGGTATATTTAATACGAGAGGTGCACTCTATTTATATGCTCAAATGAAAACATAAAATTTCAAAACTATGTTGAAATGTGTGTTTGTTTAGGGGTGCAGGGGCAGCGCCCCTGGCGTCGGTCCCGCTAGGTAAGAAATCCCTAGAGAAATTTCTAATAAGTAAGAAATATTGTTTGATATGATAATAAGGGCAATGAAATTAATCTCGTTGTACAAAAATAAGTATGGGCAACGACTATATATTTTGTCGCCCATGGTACTCTTTTCCCTAGCGCCCAAAAATTTTACCCCTATCGCCAGACTTCTTATTTTGGCCAAAATCAAACACAAACAACACAGACAAAAAACTTCCCTCTGTATTTCGTGAAACCATAACCCTTAATTTCGCACCACCATGTTCTGCAGATTCTGGTTGTCTGGGTAAATACTTAATTTCCGTCTTCATCATCAACATTTCGGTTCATATTTCTACTAATCTTCTACCCTTTCTCCAACTTCATTGAAAAAAGTATAAATTTTCCTAAATTTTCTTCTCTGTTTGATAATTTTGCAGGTGCAGGGCTTATTGAATAGTATTAATCTTCCTCCATCTGGTTTTTTGGGTAGCAAACAGTGGCAAATCTTATTTTGTTGGATTATTTTTCTCTTTAAGCATTGCAGTTACCTTGAATGCGTCGGATGTGCGTGTATGTTGCCAGATTATTGTTCTATTTACCTGTTTCAATTCCCTAGAATGTGTTTTATGTGCGTGTATGTTGTAGATAATTGTTTCAATTCCCTTTTTATATTGCAGATTAACTTAGTGTTATATGTGTGTGCATACTTCTGGTTTCATAATTTATTTTGATTATATATGTAGGTTGCTGGTTTGATAATTTATTTTCTAAGAGTAATGATGTTATATGTGTGTGCATTTTGCTGGTTTCATAAAATGTTATGTTGCCTGAATCATATAACAAGAAAATTGAACTTCTTATTGCTTTACCACATATAGAATGTTGTCTTGTAAGTTTAAATTATACAACCAAATCTTATTCAGGATATGACTAAACATATGGAAGAGGCTATGTGTTTAATATGACCTATACTTCATTTGCTGAAAAATCTCTGACTTTAGTCAGAATTGTACACCTCTCATTTGTGATTTAATTATACAGGACTCATGTATAGATTTTTATTTTAATATTGCTCCTTCACAAAATCATTGTCAAGAATTCTAATATTATATTGTTGCTAAATAATAGCTTAAGTCTACTTCTTGCTGCACAAATGGTAGACACTTAGAGTATTGAAATCCATTTCTTTTTAAATATTTGCAATTACAATATGTAAATCTTCTTTGCTAGGATATAGTTTGATCTTCTTGATTGTCTTAGCTTTAACTAAAAGGCAGAAAGAGAAAGGGGAAAAATTATAGTCTATTAATTTCTGATATGTATACTCTTATGTGAAATATACAATTTAAATACACTTTAATTTGAAGTTTGATTATAAATGATCAATCATGCTGCTGCTACTGCCTGAGCATTGTAAATCAGCTCTTAGAAAATATTGTATGAGTCTATACATTAAACTTATGTTATCTTATATAGTTAAGTAATATAAACAATTAAGCATCAACTTTTAAAATAGAAACATTCCTTTAGACATATTCAAATGCTTGCTTTTCATATATATGATAACTAATAATTAACACATAAATCACCTTAATCAATAAGAAAAATAGAAGATAGTCATTGATTATATTTGACCGATGAACATTTCCTAATATATGTTTTCCTATTTGTTTTTGCATGTATAGTCATTGTTTCAAAAATGTTCGGGGATCGAAGTTGGATGAACCGTAAGGGAATAAATGATAGGAGAAAGCTAGAGTATATTGAAGGTGTTAATGATTTTTTAGAATTTTTTTTTGGTGGAAAGGAAGAGGGAATTTTGCTAAAATGCCCTTGCTTGAATTGTAATTTTATTTTAGCCCAAAATCGACGTACTATGTGGATTCATTTGATGATGTATGGCATCAAGAATGATTATAATCCATGGATTTTTCATGGAGAAAGTGATGGCAGCAGTATCAGGGGTGATAATAATAGTCTTCATAATACTTATGATGAAGAGACTAGAGTTAATGCGGATGGTGAGGCAGATCTTGATAATATGGGTCCATTGGTACAAGATGTGAAAAATGTTCAATTTTCCATGGGTATTGATAATACTGAATCAGAAGTAGGATGCCAGTCTCTTGAGGAAAATGGTGTTGGTTTAGAGAAGTTTTTTAAGTTGATGAAAGATGCTGAGACAGAGTTGTATGCAGGTTGTAAGACGTTCTCAAAATTAGAATTTTTGGTTAACTTACTCCACATCAAAGTGAGTAATAAATGGAGTAATAAATCTTTTGATATGCTACTTCAAGTTTTGCATAGAGCCTTTA
The DNA here is from genome assembly GCA_039764185.1 of Tamarix austromongolica. Taxonomy (NCBI): domain Eukaryota; kingdom Viridiplantae; phylum Streptophyta; class Magnoliopsida; order Caryophyllales; family Tamaricaceae; genus Tamarix; species Tamarix austromongolica. The sequence continues at coordinate 17,516,259 of CM077811.1, forward strand.
ACTTTGATAAAGGATTTCCTAAGACATCGTATAAAGCAAGGAAATACACTAAGGAACTTGGGTTGAATTATGTAAAAATTGATTCTTGTATTAATCATTGCATATTATTTTGGAAAGAATATTCTCAATACAATAGTTGTCCAGTTTGTTGATGCTCTAGATGGAAGGATAAGAATCAAGATGTTGGAAGTAGCAATGATGGTGATGGGTTGCATATGAGAAATAAGGTGACTCAACTAGTCTTACACCATTTCCTTTAATCCCTAGGCTTCAAAGGATGTATAGGTGCTCTAAATTAGTAGAACATATGCGTTGGCATAAAGAGCATCGTCCAGACGATGGAATTATGAGGCATCCGGCATATTCAAGAGCTAGGAAGTTTCTAGATGAATTATTTCCCACTTTCTCCGCTGATCCACGGAGTGTTAGGTTGGCACTTGCGAGTGATGGGTTCAACCCTGGAGCACACTTAAGTTCCAAGTATAGCATATGGCCTGTTATTCTTGTCCCATACAATTTACCTCCTTGGATGTGCATGAAAAGTGCTTACTTCATGTTATCTTTGTTAATTCCTGGTCCAAAATCACCAGGTAATGATATAGATGTATTTTTGCAACCACTAATAGAAGAATTGAAGGAATTATGGGAGAATGGGGTTAGGACATTTGATGCACATAGGGCTGTTCACGGTTCAAATATCTGATATTTCGGATATTTGATTGTCGGATATTTAAAATTTCGGATATCTAAAAATGATATTTGATATTTGATTTGAAACTTCAGATATCCGGAAGATCGGATATTTGAATTTTCGGATCGGATATCATCGGATATCAAATATAACCGATATTATCTGAATACAATTTCAAATATAAAAATACTACCAAATGACAAATATATTTCATATTATCGGATTTGTTGAGCGAATGCTGAGCAAATATCCGATTCGCTTAGCAAATATCTGATTTACTCAACAAATATCCAATATTAAAACTAAAATAAGAAATGAGTGGATGGAGTCTATCGATATGCATAGTATTTTTATATTTATTTTTATAAATATCTAAAAAGGGATTGTATTAAAAATATAATTTCAATTAAATTAAATTTTTCCTCAAATAATAAATAAAGTAAGTAAAAATTATACACAGACACATATAAATTTATTTATATACAATTATATATAAAATAAAAAATTATAAAAAAATGTATAAATATTTTTCTTTAGATCGGATATTATTTGTATTTGTTGGATCAGATATTTGGTTTGTTTGACTTTTCGTTGACCGGATCGGATATTTGATTTGGAAAAAAATCGGATCGGTTATTTACTTTTTTGGATCGGATCGCTTCGGATATCGGATCAAATAAGCAGATATCGGATAACATGAACAGCCCTAGATGCATATACTGGTGAGGTGTTTAATATGCATGCTGTTTTAATGTAGACAATTAGTGATTTTCCAGCATACGCTAATTTGTCCGGATGGAGCACAAAAGGGACCCTTGCTTGTCCTAATTGCCATAAAGATACTTGGTCTCAAAGATTAAAGCACTCTCGTAAGCACTGCTATTTGGGACATAGGAGATTCTTGGAATCGGACCATAAATAGCGATTGAATAGGAAAGACTTCGGTGTTCGACACACTGAAAGAGGGGCCCCACCAGAATCACTTTCTGGACATGATATTTTGGAGGAATTGAGTGGAGTTATAAATGTCACATTTGGAAAAAGTAAATCTTTTTAGCGAAAGAGATCTGAGCGATACTTGGGGTTCGTCTAAGCAAAAGGTTCTACTATTTTTTTTAAGTTTCCGATGACAAGTATTTCCACTCTAATTTATAAATTTAGTTTATTTGATGGATATGCATTGGCTAATGAGATGAAAAAGAGTTATGAAATCATTAATTATCATTTTTTTTCACATATAGCATATTAGTGAAGTGAATCGTAGAAATAAATCAAGACAAACTGAAATACCTAGGAATGGAGGAAAGTCAACAACGTGCTATCTTCATGAAATTGTAAGTATATTAATGAAATTTTTTCGATTTTTTTCTATTTTTGTTGCTACTACTATTGTTCTATCAAAAATACAAATGTTGGCCAATTCTATATATTTGTCTATGAAAAGTGTTACAATAGAATAAACTATTATTGTTAAAGCAAAAGCTTATCTTCTTTGACTCTTGATATCTTGTTCTTTTAGTTAAATATTCACATGGATTTATTATATGTAGGAACATCAACCTTCAAAAGAGCCTTCTATTATAGCTGAAAATGCTGATGAGTCGATTGAGGAGCCTGAGCAAGAACCAGATTATATTATATTATGGGAAAAGACCAAAAGGTGTGTCAGATATGAATAAGTATGTAAATATAAGTTAATTTATACAAATTTGTAAGTGTTTTATTATTATTATTATTTATTTTATATTATTATAGAAAAAAAGATGGTACATGGGAAGATGGTGTATATGCAAAATACCAAAAGTTAACTGAACTTCATGCTAAGCAGAAGGAGTTGTTTGGAGTTGATAATCTTAGTGTGAAAAAAGCATATACCCAAGCATTTGAGCATCGTTCTGGATATATTAGAGGGCTAGGAGCTGGACCTATGCCTTTAAGGAACAAAAAAGATAATGAAATTGAGGCTAGCCTTCGTCAACAAATTGAGGAGCTTGAACATTCAAATGCCTTAAGGGAGGAAAATTTAAGGCTCGAAATGGAAAAGATGAAGGAAATTGCTGAAGAAAGAGAGAGAGAAAGCTAAGGGAAGAAGCTGAGGAACGAGAAAGGAAACTTAGAGCAAATGATGATGAGGCCACGCAGAAGTTGAAGGCTGAAATGATGCAAGTTGTGAGAGATCAAATTGCAGGCTTTCTAGGAACACAACAATCTTCACAACTCACTAAATTAGTATGAGGTATATTTAATCCATTCAAAATTTCCCATTTTTAATGGTTTGAACGTTAGAACTTTGCACTATAAGTGTGGACAAATTATGGAACCAAAATTTGTAGTTTGTGCCAATGTTAGACATGTGATATTCATTTTCTGAAATTGAGATGGATGACTTTTGCATCAGGTATTCTAACTATATTATTTGTTCTCTTTTACAACTGGGAGTTCTAATTGGACTTAGAAAATGACAAAGACTTTTAGAGGCAAGGAGCTTTCTTGGACTTATGAATGTAAGTTAGTTCTTGTATTCATTTTTATAATATGGCTTACAACTTTTTTTAATTGAAGGGAATTGGAAAATTATAAATAGATACCATTGCATATCTCTTTATAATCTTAATTTATATTTTTTTATTTCATGAATTGCAGATTAACTTGAAGCATGTTTTGTGACACTGCAATATACTTGATGAAGCTAAGTATGCAGAACTATAGATAACATCATCCATTTTTTGGTGGTCCTTCAAGCTAGATAGCATAATTAATTTTTATGGTACCCATTAGGCATGACTTTTGCCAATTTGTATATTGCAGTATCATATACTTTGAAATTGGAATGACATTTGTTTTTGGACAATGATATCGTAATCTATGCATGGTTTGAATGATATATGATTTTACAGGGTAATGAAATATGGTCGAGTATCTATATGAATGATACTGCATTACAGGATGATCTATTATTATAAATACATAATACAGGTCTTTGGGCTACAAAATATTTTTGTAGCTTGAAAGAAAGACTAGGAATTGATTTTGTTGCAAAACAAGTAATAGGGCCATAAATGAAACAACTTCGTCGCACAAAAGTGGGTCTAGGCAACAAAAAATATTTGTTGCACAAAATAGGTTTAGGGAGACAAAACATATGTGTCGCACAAAAGAGGTTTAGGGTAACAAAATATCTGCGTCGCACAAAAGAGTTTTAGGGCGACAAAACATATCTGTCGCACAAAAGAGTTTTACGGCGACAAAAAATATTCGTTACACAAAAAGAGATTTAGGGCAACAAAATTTTCTTTTCGTCGCCCTAAGCAAGGGCAATGGGCTTATGGCGACAAAATTGTGATGAAATTTTATTGTCGCCCAAACTTTGGGCGACAAATTTTTTTTTTGTTAGGCGACGAAATAATTTGTTGCCCAAAGTAATATTTCTTGTTGTGTTCTATTTACTCATTTACATTGGGTTCATGACTCTACTATTCTTAGTCAAGTGGAACAAACTGAAAAATAGGTTCTGACACCAACGTCTTATAGATGCAACCGTACCTCTAGGATTACAATTCACCATTCACACTATTTTTATTTTATTTTATTACCTTGAATATTTCACATAGCACACTTAGCATATCGTAAACCAATACCACATTAAAATGCCAAATATTCAATATTTAACTTATAAATGATCAAAACACCCTTAAGATCATAAGTACCGCATTATTATCTATTTTAAATACTAATATCATTTTATTCAAATAATTTGTCATCAAAAAGATAAAACACAATAATTAAAATATTTTAGAATGCAATTTAATTACTAGGAATAATAAATGATCATTTTGTCTTTACATATAATTTAGCTCGTAAAACCTTAATATGCATATCTAATTCATCCAAAATAATATATGTCCATGCCCAACAATAAGTAATGCATATAGGTGATGCACTGTCGTATGCACAACAAATTTAATAAATAAATCCTAATTCCCAAATACGTAGTATATGGCAAGAAGGAGTCGAACCCACAAGGAATGGTATATAATCAATAATTCTGTAATCGATGTTAAAACCCTAGTTATGTAATAACATATAATTCTATCATCAATATCTAAACTATAGATAAATAATAAATCACTGTACTCACTAATTAATGAATAAGGATAGGAAGTATTGATTATGGAATTAGGATATCAAATAATCATGGAGAAACAAAATATTCTAAATGATTTAACGTTGACCTGTAGAAACTCATAATAATTCATTTCTTTGCTTTCTCTCAATTCTAATAAATTAAATAAGTTCTCAATTTATCACCTAACCAATTAATAACCTAGGTTAAGAACGCTAGATTCAATTAATGATAGCATTACGAATAGAAAGCAGTCAACTACGACCATAATCACATAAGCTCGGATCATGCAATCGTAAGAATTAATGGACAATATTAATAATTAATCTTTTGCTACTCTGGAAACGTTAATTAACAATTACGTATTAATTTAGTTATCCTAGCGTAGATTAAGATCTAAACTAGATAGGTGATCAGTCTAATTAGTTTAAATTCTTAATCTATGATGCGAGATCATTCAATTCCGTACATCAATTCAATTAAATTCCATCTAGAATCATGAATTCAAAATCCAAAACCCTAATTCCGTCATCAAATCCTCCTACCTTATACTATCTACATAATTGCAATAACACACAATTAAATGCAATAATTTATAATTAACATCAATGCTTATAAATAAATTAACAATGAAACACTAAACACAAGAAAAATAATAATGCAACAAAGAGAATTGAATTGCATTCAATCAAAAATCAAAACTTGCAATTAAAAGAGGAATGGAGAAGAACTTATCGAATTGAATTCCAGATTGTTGATTTTTCAATTGAATACAATGGAGAGAAAGAGAATTGGAATTAGAAATTACATGTGGTATCTAGAGAGTATAGAGAGAAAGAGATAATCCCATTCTCGAACTCCCCCGAACCACCGTTCGAATGTTCAAACTTTAGAAATATATCGGGGAAACGTTGCGCGAACGGTTACAGAATTTGAGAAAAACACGGTCCGTATTAGAAAACACGGGACCCCCGTGTTTTTCCTTGAACTCTCAGCCAAATGCTGAAGTTTAAATGCTGAAATTTTGTGTGCTGATAGAAAAACACGGGTTGTGTTTAGGAAACACGGGGGGCCGTGTTTCTTGTTCCTTCATTATTTCTTCATGAAATTTCAATACAATCTTCCCTTTGATATATATTCTTCATTTATAGTCTTTTCTTCCATTGATTCCATATCTCTTGATGTGTTCTTTGTTGCCTTTTCTCTTTCCATCGATTTCTCCTTTGAATTTCTTCATTTTTATCTTTTCCTGCAAAATCTATTCAAAAGAGAAAAACTCGAGAAAAGATTACATGTTATAAAAGTAATGAGGAATAAATGACATTTTTACTTAGCAAAATAACATATAAATCTCATCTATCAATAGGCATGCTTGTCAGAATGAATATCAATATATGTTTAAAAAAGACTAAAGTGTCCTTAGGGCACACAATGATAATAACCATGCCAAAAATATGTTTAAGCATGCTCAACCTATAATATTAGGCATACATAATTTATTCCCACCAATAAACTCATTCTAGCATGATTTCATACGCATACTATTTTACCCAAATTAATATGTTCCATTTCACCAACTTCAACCCTATCGTGCTCCTCTTCTACACCACCAGCCTATCCCTGAGTGCACCATCACCACCCGTTGCCATCCTTCATCACCGTCTCCAACCACAATTACCAGCAACCTCTATCACATCACCTATAAGCCACTGCCATGCATATGCACCTCCACCACCACCATCTTTCTTCCCACCCTTCCATATTCATATAGCACTAGTTAGCCTACGGAGATACTACCACCCTCCACTACAACTAACCAACACCAACCGTCACAACCATCTCCATACCTTACCCTTCCTCCTGAACCAACCCACCTTGCAACAACCCCCCTTTGTGTAAGCTCATACTGTATGTGTAATGTGAGAAAGAGTTTTCCTCATATATATATATTGGTGTATATTATTAATAAGTAAGGGTATTTTGGTAATTTTAGAAAATAAATATTTTATTATTATAATTATTATTTTATCTAGTAAATATTAATTCCATAATTGTGGTATTATTTTTTGATATGAAAGCTTGATTAGAGATGCCTAATAATTTTTAGAATGTTACCGATAAAATTTTGATATTGATAGAAATCAAGTAATTTTTATACACTATTAAAATGCATGGATATCGTATGATAGTACATTAGGGTTTGATACATAAATTGTGTTAAGTATGTTTGTTATATTGTAACTTTTATACTCTACTAAAATGTTATATGTCGCATGATACTACATTAGGGTCTTGACGTGCCAATTTTATTTAAGCATGTTATTATAGTATAATTGTTTGCCTAAAAGTGTTGGCACAAAATTTGGTTAAAAAGGAGCATGCAAATATGCGTAAATTATTATATGTACGAATGTTGGTTAAAATAGGTTAAATGATAGAAATAAATTATGTATGTCATGTATGTCTAATATGATAGGTTGGACATGCTTAGGCACATTTTTAGGATAATTATTACTATTGTGTGCCTTAGGGGAAATTTGGTCATTTTTAGCTTATTATGATTTTTATTCTGACAAGTGTGCCTACTATATGTTATTTGTGGTTGAGTATGTGTAATATCCCAAAATCCTAATTTCCGAAATTATGGCCAAATAAGGAATTATTAGGAAAATTAATTATATAAACTCATTTATTAAGATGTAGAGAGTTAATTAAGGTATATTAAGAGGAAAATAATAAAGAATTTAATTGGAAGAAAATTTGGGTATTTTTCCTAATTAGCATGGAGGTTAAGGAAATTTATCTAAAATGGTCTAAAATAAGCAAAAAGGAATTTATTTAATATTTTATATATATTAATATTATAAATAAACCAAAAATACCCCAATTTCCCCATAAGTTATTTTATTTATTTTCCCTATCCTATTTATTTCCTATTTTTCCCTTTCTTCTTTTTTTTTCTCCCTCCTCTCCTTTTTTTTTCTTTCTTCTTCCCCCCCGGCTGGGCCAGCCCATCGGCCCAAACCCTTCTCCTCTCCCCCGTCTCGCGCACGGGCCGCCCAAACCCCCGTCCCTTCCTTCTTTCCATTCCCGCGGCCCAGCGTCGTTCGACGTCTCCCCGTGCATCCAAACGCAGTGTTTCGGCCATCCTTCCGCTGAGGCGCTGCGTTTCGATTACTGAAGATAGCCGTTGCCAAACGGGCAACTCGACGCAGCGCTCTGTCTCCCATACTGTTAAAACGCCGCGTTTTGGTTTAAAACCTTATAAACGTCGCCGAACCGGCCGGTTTCCCCCTTCTTTTTCTCTTTCCCCTGGACCGTCGGTCCACCCCCTTTTCTTCCCCCTTCTTCTTCCCCGTGCAGACGGCAGCAGCGACGCATGCCTGCACTGCCGGCGCTGCCCCGACACCGGCGAACCTGCCTCTCTCTCTCTCTCTCTCTCTTTCCTGTCGTTTTCTTTCCCCGTTTTTGCCCCAACCAGCATTGTCCTCCCTCCTGAGCAGCCTGCAACCCTTCCTTTTTTTCTCTCCTGCAACCGCCTGCCGCCTGCCGGCCAGCCTGGCGCCCGCACCCCCTTGTCTTCTTCCCCTTGGCCTTGCCCGACCACCCTGCCTATAAATACCCCCATTGATCACCTGGATTCGGGATTTGGAACCCCGAAACCCTGGGTTTGCTCCCTCTCGCCGCCGCCCCATTAGACGCGTCGACCGCCGCCCTCCCCCAACGCCGCCGATCGAGCGCCGCCTAGAACCCCACCTTGCACCACCCTCCACCTAACCAAGCCCTCCTCAGCCCTCGATTCGCCTTGCACGAGCCACCCCAGGCCGTGCAAAATCGCCACCCCGAGCAGCCCCTTCCAGCCCGTCGCCGCCTTGCGCCACCTTCTGCCGCCTCCTCCGCCGCTACCAGCCACCCTGCCACCTCCCAAAATAACCGGCAGGTCCTCCCCTACCTGCCCATACCATCCTTACCCCCTACCTCCTTCTCCACCATCTCCCACCACCTTCTTCCACCTTCGGCCGCCGCGTCCACCACCGCGCGCCTCCTCCTTTCTCACGCCACCACCCTCACTCCACTCCCCTTCACCTGCTGCTTCTCCCCCCACCTCAAACTTCTCTTTTCCTCCTGCCATCCAGCCCCCACCTTGATCTTCTCCCTTCCCTTCCTCCTCCACCGCCGTTGCCATCGCCGCCACGCGCCGCCGCCGGACCATCACCAACCCTAGGTGGTTCTCCACCCATCCAAACCCTAACCCCCTTTTTATATAGCTGCTACTATTTTCTACTAATATTAACACTAATATACTTATTATTATTATTATTATTATTATTATTATTATTATTATTATCATTATTATTATTACTTTTATTATTGTTATTACTATTATTATTATTATTATTATTATTATTATTATTATTATTATTATTATTATTATTATTATTATTATTATTATTATTATCATTATTACCATTATTATTGTCTTTATTATTAATGTTCTTATTTTCTTACTAATACTAACATCCCTTTTAAACCCTAACCTATATTATACTTAACTTTGGTCTTATTTTTATAATTATTAGTATTAACATTTTTATTATTATTATTTCTATTATCCTTACTATGGTTATTATTATTATTATTACCGCTTAACCTTACTTGGTTGTACTATTGTTATTATTATTATTATTATTATTTTTACTATTATTAGTATTATTATTATTACTATTATTATTATTGTTATTGTTATTATTATTATACTTAACACATTTGTCACCATTGTTAATAATAATACTACCTTGTCTTACCCATGTTACTTAACTCAAGCTAGTAAATATCATTTGGTTGTTAACTAAGAAGAGTACTTGAACCTTATTACCATACCATTTAACATTAACCCTAACCTCATTACTATGACACTATTATTAACTATTACTATTATTACTACTATCACTACCTTATTGTTGTAATCAAAAGCATTGAACCCTTTTATTATTCAAGAATATACAACTATTATCATTATCACCCTTAGGAATAGTTACTTGTAATATTGTGACCTTATAATAATATTATTTCGAATATGACACCATTAGTAGTCTTAGCCTTAAAAATGCTAGGGTTTCTCTCACTATAAACATTAGTGTCACTAGTATTAGTTTTATTACTATTATTATCACTATTTTTCTATAGTTAGCATGAACATTATTATTATAAGAATAGGGCTAACGGGTCTAATAATATAAGTGTAACAATAGGTATTAAAAATAAACATATTTTGACTACTAATATTTAGTATACTAATTCTAAGGTAAAAACCCTAGTTTTTGTATAAAACCCTTTTTAGTAATAAAAACCCTAACCTTAAACTAGAACGAGGATTGATAGTAATTATAAGGGAAACTAATACTTAGCATTTTTCCCTTTTATAGGTAACCCCGACCAAAGCCCTAAGGAGTTAGAGGAGCGTGCTCCAAGCCCGACGTCGCCTTAGGTAAGGACGAAGCTAATGGCCTTGTGCTATGTGTGACATGGATGTGTTGAATGTTATGTATGTCATGCTATGCCATGTATTATATGATTTGCGTATAACTTGTCTTATGTGTAGCGCAGCTTGGAGATTGAGGTATGTTGTATGTGCTTCCGTGACATGAGCATGACATTTATATGTATGATGTTTATGATGTAATATGTTATGGCCCACTAGGACATGCATGTTAAGATAAATGGTAATATGAGCTGGGAACCATCATGGGAGTCTTGAAGTTTGTATGGTGGCATAAATGTTCGCATGGTGGTACTAATGATTTCATAGTGGTATTAATGGCTTATGGTGGTATTCGGGTTCATATGGTGGTATTGTGATTTTATGGAGGTATTAATGTTGTATGGTGGTATTTGTGATTTTATGGAGGTATTAATGTTGTATGGTGTTATTTGTGATTTTATGGAGGTATTAATGTTGTATGGGGGTATTAGGGTTTGTATGGTGGTATTAGTGATCTTATGGAGGTATTAATCTTGTATGGTGGTACTAGGGTTTGTATGGTGGTATTAGTGATTTTATGGTGGTATTAATATTCGTATGGCAGTATTAACGATTGTATAGTGGTATTAATGACTTATGGTGGTATTAGGGTTTACATGGTGGTGTTATGGGTTGTATGGTGGTATTAATGTTGGTATGGCGGTATTAGGGTTTTGCATGGGAGTTAATGATCGTATGGAATCAGGGTTTGGAGTGATTAACTCTGGGGCGTTGTGATTAAGTAGGGATGGAGTAACCAATTGTGACTGTTGAGGATAATTAAGGTTTTGGGATGGCTGAGTACGGTGGTTATGGTAAAGTAGGGATGAGAGTGGTTAACCACGGGTTGGTGTGGACAATTGGGGTTGGTTATGACTGCTTAGAGTTGTTTGGCGTTATCATGTGTATTATCGATTAAGGGGTGGTTATGAACGCGGAATTTTATTGGTTGTGATGTGTAAAGCATAAAGAGAATGATTTATGTGTATCCTTGGTGAAAACCTTTTGAATAAGATGTGTTAAGACATTAACTACTTACAGAGAAAGATGTTGAGCCGGACCCAGACCGGTCCACCGGCAAATAATAGTGGCAGGGTATGTTACCCTCGTGACCGGTCCACCGGCTATAATAGTGGCAGGGCATGGCCCTCGTGACCGTTCCACCGGCTATAATAGTGGGGGATTCCGTGCTCAACAAATTAATTAGAATAATGATAAGACATGGGAAAGATACAAACATTTACAGTGGAACACCTTGTGAGTCGGGGCCAGACCGGTCCACTGGCAAATAATAGTGGCAGGGTATGTTACCCTCGTGACCGGTCCACCGGCTATAATAGTGGCAGGGCATGACCCTCGTGACCGTTCCACCGGCTATAATAGTGGGGTTCCCGCACTCACATGAACTAATAAGAATGATGATGTGAATCAATTATAATTATCAGAGACCTGAGGAAAAAGTTATATGGTTCGTAACCTGTATTGTTATCTGTGTTATTGCATGCTATCTACGTAATTATACTATGTATGCTATGTTGTGTATCTGGTGTGCAGCCCTTAGCTCGTCTGTTACCTTACTCAGTACGTAGCGTACTGATCATCCGTTTCATGGGTGCTTCTCATTCCCACGAGCAGAGGGCCCATCTGACCTTGTACAGGTAGGAGACCTCGTGTTCGATGCCTACGATACCTACGAGGCATCGGGTGGGGCCGAGTGTTGAGCCCATCCTGGTTGGGGCCGAGAGCGAGTTGGCCGGACTCTTTTATGATCCTCGCTTTCATCTATCGTAGTTTTTCGTATTTATATTATGTTCGTATTTTGGAAGTGGAACCTTTAAGTTGTAATCTTAACGATATTCTGACGATGGTTGATATCTTGTTTTCATGGATGCTTCATGATAACGATGCGTTTATGTTTTGATGATTCTTATTTATGATTTCCTAGTTTAGCCTTAGCACTTAGCATCGGAACGGTAGGAGTGAACCGGTCCGGTGCCAAGTGTGGCGGTAACACTCCCAAGTTTATGGTTTTAATTCTTTCGCTTCCGCTAAATCTGTTGATTTAAACGAAATTTTTCAGTAGTAAATTTGGGGGTGTTACAGTATGGGAATACATAATTTGATGAAATATAATTTATGTGTTAGCATAAATGTTATTATTATATGTCTTAGGAGTATTTTGATCATTCTAATTATATCATGATAATTGTTTTTAAAGGTGTGCATAATTAATATATTTTAGCCTTCTTATGACCAAAATAATAAATAAAATGAATTTAGTATTTAAAATAGATGATAATATGGTAATAATAGTCTCAAGGGTATTTTGGTTAGTGTTGACCTAATACACTAAACATGAATAATCAGACATAGGATGGCCTTGGTGTACTGATAGTTTGACCTCAATATTGACTTTGGATCAGATTTGGACTATTGACCTTAGAATTGACTTGAATAACTGAAAATGAAGGGAAAATGGTCAAGTATGGAATGGGAAATCTTTGAGCAATATGTGGTGTTTTGTGATCACATTTTTAATATATTAATAATTAAAGTGAAATATTTTGAGTTAGGAATGGTTTCTCTCTAGGGGTAGTGATGCAGGAGCATCCACCTCATTTTAATTTTTGTTAACAAAAATATAATGACATTCCTAAATATATTCCTAAGGTCTTATTTAAGCCTAAATTTTGATCAAGCACAAGCCACATTACAAATGTTGAGATAATCTTGCATCAAGGAGGTCCTTTGACACTAATTATTTCCTCTAAATTAAGAAGCTACATTAAACTTCTAATTTGGAGAAAAAATAATCATTTAAAATGGGTAGCCATGTTGGTGCCAGATTGCTGGCCATGCAAACCCATTCAAGAGCCAAAAATTACCAACTTAGGAGCCACTATGTAACACCCCCAAATCACCATTGAAAATTTTCATTTTAAACATAAAACATATAATATAAGAGGGGGTGTTACTGTCGTAATCGATATACGCTTGGTCCTAGGCCATCCTTGTACCAACTATAAGGCATAGTAAAAATAATTTCAACCATGATAAACACAGCAAGGAAAGCGTTTCATGACATAATAAGGGTTAGATGTTTAATACCAAAATACACAACATTGTTTAACTATAATAAAACATTAAACTAGAAAGATAAAATGGCCCGAGCCCTAACCCTGGATTACTACAGCATCACTTTACCTTGATCATGTCATCATAAGCAACAAATTCATCTAAGGCATCCTCAATTATCTACACAAACTCAAGAGGGGATATTGTTTGTGGAAATGAGTAGCACCTATAAAAGGGGTGATCAGTACATTACGTATGAGTAAGGTAACAACATAGTCAATCAGGAAATAAGTAGTTAATGATATCATAGCAAGCAACAAAATGTGCATAAGCATATCATAACGGTTAGTTCATTATTTTTATTATTTAAACTCAAGGTAATAGTGCCATAGATAGTTAACTCAAGAATTATGCGCACATGGGCTCGAGACCCAGCTATTCTCATTAGTGAATCGGTAAATAAGATACAACCCTAAAGTAACACGCTCTTAGCCACAATTTTCACCAGTAGATTGGTAAAATGGTTATAACTTCAAGGCAACACGTTCATATCCACTATTCTCACTGGTAGATTAATAAATAAGGTACGACTGACCTTGGTCCATGTGATGTTCCACTATAAATGATTAGTATCTTTCCATAGGTTAATATTATTTGAGGGTTTTGTTACTTGAGATTAGGACTCCTCTATTCTCAAAGGTGGATCGGTAAATAAGGTACAACCCTAGAGAAACACGCACCTGACCACTATTCTCACCGGTGGATTAGTCAATGGGTACAATTAGCCCTGACTCAAGTGATATTCCACTTTAAATAATTAGTGTCTTATTTGTTTAGATACTACACTTACAACTATGCACCACTCAAGTACGAATCCTGCCCTACTACCACCTCGGACCAACCCTAGACCCTTGGAAACATTGGTATATCCTCAACCCCTAAGGATATTTTGAGTCTTCAATTTATCCCACAACCCAAATCATGCCATTAGAAACCCTTTGATTCATGATTCACAACCCATTTCCCCTGATCCTCATATGTGATAGCAACTAGCCCTTAAGGTTTCCTTTTAAAACGCTAGTTCAACCCAAATGATCCTAACTCCTTCTCTACTACTTACTTAGATTTAAAAATTCCACAACCACGCATATACTACTATGATTATCCATCCCCTAAAGTTTTGTATCCTAAATCCTTCATTTTTCATATGTGATAACAACCTCTCCAATGGAATCCTCTCGAAACCTTAATTTTCATTTAGTAGTTGTATCCACTCCTAATTATCCTACCTAACCATCACACTTAACACACAACCCCCATAAAGCATATTCAACATCACAATTCATAGGCACAACTCAAGTCCTCAATTTCCTACATGTGATAATGACCTACCATTAGGGTTTTATACCACTAGAACTCTAGTTTCACCCACTAAGTACTCTCCCATCCCTTAGCATCCAAGGACTCCCCCATGTGTTTCCAAACTACCTAATAATACCATCATCTCCCCCATAACCATTCTCAACAACCATCCTTCACTTATTCACCCCAAGATATAGACCATATCAAGTTTGACTCACCCCATGTAGGGTCAACCCTATACATGCAATATCTACCCTAATCCTATTTTATAATTATCATCCTTATTATTTAACATTTTCCAAAGTATATTTGATTAAATCTTTCCCTATGGTTTCCTTATATTGCATTTTCCACAATATTAACAAAATGCCCTTGGGTCGTCAAACCCTACCCAAGCCATCATAGTTTAATATACAAGAACTTCTCAAAAATCCTCAAATATGTAATACCACATAATAGAATTACACATCAACATATGAAACAACACAGTCATGTCCACACATGCTCTTACCTTAGATCCTTGCAAGCCAAGTTGCATAAGTAACCCTAGAACATGTAACATTTCCTGCAGGTATTCACTTAACACATAGTAAATTCACATAAACATAAGGCCCTAGCTATGACTCTATCCTTACCAAAACGACTCCAGTATTGAACCAAGAAAATCCTATGCCTTCTTTCCTATGGTCACAGGAACAATACCTAAAAATGGGAATTCCAAAAATTAGGCTATTTTATCCTTTTTCTTCCTTTTTACCTTTTTTATTTCCTTAAAAAATATCAATAATAATAATGATGATGATAATGATAGTGATAATGGTAATAAATTTAACCAAATAAAGCTCAAAATGAAGGAAAGGAAAGCGATAGTAACCATAATAGGCATGAGAAGTAGAGGGCATCACGACAGCGATAATGCAAGGTGGACAGTAGTTTTTAGTTGAAAAAAGAGTGGGGGTTATCTTTTTAGGAGTTAAAGGTGTTGTTGGCACTAGGTAAGCTAGTGGGAGGGAGGTAGGTCACGGTGGCGACCACGATGGCCGGTGGTGGCGCAGTCGAGGTAAAGGAAGGAAAATGAAGGGAAAAGGTGGTGGAGATGAATGGTTGCACAAGTTATGCACCCGTGCGGGAGGTTGAGGAGTGGCGGTGGTGTACAGAAGGGGAATGGGCCGGTGGTGGTGGTAGTGCAAGGTGGTGCAGGGTAGTTCAGGGTGGCGTGACCTACCCATTTTTCGAGCTCGGGAAGAGAAGAGGAAGGGGATAAAGAGGGGGATGAGGGCTTAGTGGGTGAAGGGAGATGCTGAGAAGGAAAAGAGGAGGAGTTTAGGCGGCGGCGTGGCCTAGCTGTGGCGATGGAAGTTTAGATCAGGGAAGGTGTAGGGTGAAGTTAACAAGGGAGAAAATAGGAGGGGGCAGAGTTGGTGGTATTTATAGGCAATAGGGAGAGGATGAAGACAATAGAGGAAGGGGATACGGGCGGTCGATCGTTGGGCCACATAGCAATGGTAGGGAAGGAAGGCGTGTAGGGTCATGTAAGGGGGTGCAATGGTCATGTAGGGGGTGTTGGGGGGACCGTGTAGGGGCATGCCAGTGTGCATGCCCTGCATGGTTGAGAAGGGAAATGTGGAGGGGAGGTTGGGTGGTGGTAGGTTGTGGGTGGTGCAAAAATGGAAATGGGGGTCATGTAAGTCTGTAGAGTGAGAGGTAATGGATGGGGAGATAAAGGGAAAAGAGGAAAGAATGGAGAGAGAAAAAAGGAAAAGAAGAATATTTCATAATTAGAAATTAAGAATAAGCATCGAGGGACTGAGGGTGGAAATAGAAATAATCAAAATAAGTGGAAAGCTCGATTTACATGGAAGTGTGGTGGAAGTTATAGAGGTGCTAGGGTGGTATTTGAGTGGAGCATGTGTGTGCTTAAAAGAGAGTATTACTGTGCCAGAGGAAGGGTGTGTCATGTAATGCATTCATGGGTTGAGATTTAGGAAGATGCAATGGCAAGGCATGAAAAATTCACACAAGCTTGTGTGAAGTGCATGGGAAGGAATGAGGTGTGCGCGATAGTGTGTGGAACTGTGCATGAAAGTGCATGATTGTGGAGTGCAAGGGTGCATGACTTTGCACCTAAATTCAGCGATAAGGCACCACTAGGACATGTGATAAACACACGGCTGTGTGCCTAAATGAAAAATAAAAACCTAGCACGATGGAAGGTGGGAGAAAGAAGGTATTGGGGTAGCAATGGGTGGAATAATAAGAGAGAAGATGGGGTGATAGTGGTGGTCAGTTTCATAGTGAAATTGTGGTGATTGGTAGTTGGTATTGGTGCGCAGGGTGATGATGGTTGCTCAACATTAAATAGAGTAGGAGTAAGAAGAAGAAAGAGGAGGTTATTAGGGTTGGATTTTACCAAATAGAAAATGAAGAGTATGGAGGGTTGAGCATTAATTGAGGTATGGAGAGATTGGAAGAGTATATATGTGTATATGTATGGTGGCATGCATCTAGTTAAAGGTGGAGAAGAAGGCATGCAGAGGGGAAAATGGTAGAGGAAGGGGGTGCACGATTGGAGCATGGATTGTCAACAATACACCATTCAAGTGGTAGTTGATGTGTTGATGAGAGGTAAGGTGTAGGTTATAGTATGGCAGAGGGGTAAGGGTATGGTTGGGGAAGAGGTTTACATAGGGGGAAGGGGAGAGGAAAGGAAAAAGTAGATTGGGTAGGTGGGGAAGAAAAAGGAAAAGAATCATAAAAGGATAAAAAGGAAAAAAGATAAGTGTGTTAATGGTTAAGATTAGATTAAAACTTTATGATTAAATAAATTATGTAAGATTAGGTTATAAATCCCATAAGATTAAGGTTATGTTAATGAAATATAATTAACCCAAAATAAAGATTAGAATTAGGTTAAGATTTTGGATTAAGGAAGTAGGGTAAGATAAAAAAATGATTTCTCATATTAAAATTGGGTTAAGGTATTAATTACTCGGGATTGCGTTTAGATAAAATTTAGGGTATTACACACATGGTTTGACTAACTTTACTCTGGCATTAAATTGATCAACTGGTTGAGCAAACCTATCAACTGATTAACATGACACATCGATGTGTTTAATAAATCATTTGACCATTCTTATATGTTCAAAGTGACAAAAATATATAGAAAAAAATTGATTGATTGGTTCTTAAACTAATTGACTAGTTTATGCAACATTAACATATTCATATAAGGTTTTAACATAATCTTTTAATGGGTTTGACCAACCAATAGAATGACTAAGGTAACTAATCGATTGGTTCCCTAAGCCGATTAACTTTTGGCATTAAATACCCAAAATTCTACATGTTGCTCGCAAACCATATATATACCTTGAAAATTTCAACGTATGATAGAATAAACTTCAATGCATCCACTATCACCTTACCTCCTTGTGACTATCATGGATTACTCACATAGGTTATTGCTTGACTTATGGTCTAATCCTCAATTTAAACCATTTGAAATGCAAAAAGGTCTAACTCATGAGCAACTTGCTCCTATTTCACAAGGGAGAGGTTGATTCCATTATGGCACCATAGTTATTAAAATTCTAATTCAATCATATGATTCTATGATCCGATGATTACATAATTATCCATGATCCTAGATAGAATCTTAAAGTATTTAACTAATTATATAATCTTACAATTTTCAGAAAGATATTACAATTCTACACAATAACTATAATTTTTATTGATTTATCTCCACTTCTATTTCCCCTGTTATTTCGCATATATTTGTTTCCTAATCCTTTTATTCTCGACCTTATATTATTTTGTAACATGCCTTGAAAATGGGATAAAATAGAGAAAACATGAATGAAATACCACTAATACAATGTACTTGATTGTCTAAATAAAATGTTGACAAATAATGTAATGTCCATCTAAATGGTAAAATGGATATATTAAATTTTACAATATTATTGATTATTGAATTCTATTGAATGAAAAATTAATATTTTTCTCTCATTTTTTATGGTCATATTAACTTTATAATAACAAAATTTATTTTATATTGTACACATGATTCATGTAGTGACTTAAAGTGTGTGCATATAGCGAATACTTTTTTTCTTTTATAACTTGATTCATCAAAATTTTAAAAATCAACATAAAATATTTTGGGTTTGATTCTCTTAAATTATAGATTATATATTGTCCTTTCATTGTTGCCTTCATTATCAACAACTTTCTTCATTCATTGTGTGCTTTTCTTTAGGCTACAAATATTTTATATCTTGAATATAATGTGTTGTATATTATCTCTACCTATAATCTCATTGAAATTTTCATTTTCCATTTGATAATTTATTTTTTATGTTGTTGACTTAATATAGTTCTTGTTATACAACATAAATAATTAGCAATTATATGAGATCTTTTAAGAGTGTAAATTTTATGTTCTTTTAACTTAAAATATGGTTTTTTATAGCATATAAGTATACTAATTTCATATTTGCATTATTTTTTGTAGAATCTTACGATGCTACAATCCAATATTAAACCTCTAAATCAATCCTAGGTAGAATCTTGATTTTAACACTACTAAATCAATGGCAGAGTAAATTATTAAGTTACATGGGGCACCTTCAACTCATCAAATCCATTCTCTTTAGCATGTGGTTGTATTGGAGCTTATTATTCAGGACGCCACAATTGGTAATCTATGAGTTGAATTCAAAGTGTCAATCCTTTTTATTCGCTAGTATGGAAGCTTCACACAAGATCCCCATGGCTATGGGCACTATTTGTACCCAAGAGCAGGAAGGAGGCTTGGGGCCTACTAAGTTATTCTAGTAGAATATTGCAACTATTGGGAAACAACTTTGGAGCATTAGCCAGAATAAGGAGGCACTATAAATATGTTGGATTTATGCATACTACATAAAAAGGGTAGGATATTTGACAAATGAGTACACCAATGGCAGTCTCATGAAGTTTTTAAGTAGATCATGAAGGTTAGGGAGATCTTTAAAGCATCATTTTCCTAGACATCCGATCATAATCCTTGCTTGGAAAATGGTGACTACATAGTTCAAAAGCATATCATTATATGTGACCCCATAAGCCCAAGGTACATTGGTATAGTGTGGTATGGAATAAACACACCTTCCCTCATCATCAACTAATTATGCGTCAGATCATGCATGAAAAATTATTTACAAAAGACCATATATGAAATATGGGTTTTAGGACCACCTCATAATTTATTTTTTGTCATACTTGTGATGAAACTTGCCTTATCTTTTTTTGTTTTCAATGCTCTTTCACAACATAGATATGGACCTCATTGATCTACTCTATAAGGAGTTTTTGTCATGCTTTTGAATGGGATTGAGTTGGAGCTTAGATCAGTCAAAGTGGGAAAAGACAACAATTTAGGACTAAATTCATTAGACTTTGTTAGCTATTGTGGTATACTATATTTGGAGATAAAGAAATGCTCTAGTCTTTAGGGATTTAGCCTCGTCTCCTGCTCAACTTAAAAGTCATATAATAATTGAGATAGCCTCGCATATGGAGTATTTTAGAGATTATAATTATTTTAAGAACGTAGTGGGTATGATTAATGCTTTGCTTAACTAGTTTCATGGTCATGTACAAACAATGAATCTCTCTTTTAAATTTATAAAAGCTATATAATTTATTAATATACATAAAAAAAAATTCTATGCATCTTCATACATGTAACAATAATTTTTTTCCACCTCTTTCACAATTCCACTATTTACATTTTATCTTATAATTATAGTATAAACGATAAACTAATTTGGTTTAACTAAATAAATAATATAAACAAAGTAAATTCTTTATCAAGTTGAATCGAACCCATCTATAGACATGATTCATCATGGAAAATTTAAACCTATCTTTATCATTTATAATAATTACCATAACTTTTTTAAGCTTATAAAAATATTAAAGTATATGGTTTTATTTTATTTGTATTATTTTAATATACC
Organism: Tamarix austromongolica; assembly: GCA_039764185.1. Classification (NCBI taxonomy): domain Eukaryota; kingdom Viridiplantae; phylum Streptophyta; class Magnoliopsida; order Caryophyllales; family Tamaricaceae; genus Tamarix; species Tamarix austromongolica. The sequence continues at coordinate 17,537,039 of CM077811.1, forward strand.
CATTGAAAAGGAAAAAATTGTTATTTTTGACTTTAATAATCACATAAGGTATCTTAAAAATGAAATAAAATACACAAAGATAGCTAAGAAGTATCATAATTTTTTTTCAGGATTAAAATTTCATAAAATTAGTACATTAATAGGAATATTTTATCAAAATTAAATACTTATTTTGTGTTTGGCAATTATGAAATAAAGCCTTTACCATAAAGACATTGATTTTTGCCTAATTTATATAATGTTTAATGCTGAACATTTATTTTAATCTATAAAGTTTGAAATACGATAATATTTGTTACTTTACTAAATTTTAAAAAGGGTTTCTAAAATTTAAAATAAAATAACAGTTTTTTAGAATTGAAAACTATATTTTTTACAAATAAGAATATTTTTTCTTAAAATTTAAGACAATTGTTTGTATAAACAAGAAAATAAAGAGTATCTTTCCTTACGTACAAGCATTTTCAATCAATAACTTGTAAATATATTTAAACGATATATTTAGCGGCTTCCTGAACCTTCAAACTTTGGACTATCAGCATATTTTCAGCAAACATGTAGTGCATAGTGTAAAATGACATTTAATATTTTACAGAAATTGAAAAAACGATTATAAATTTTTTAATGAAAGAACACTTATTTCTTCAAATTGAAGATCGGGACTTTTTTATAAAGAAGAAAATAAAAAACTGTTTTCCCTTACGTGCAAATATATTCAATCAATAAATTTAACGGCTTCCCTAATTTCAAACGTTCGATATTGTAGTGTAGGAGACCACGACTGTGTCAGCAAATATGGTGCTTATAGTGTAGAAGACTATTCCATCCTTTCCCGGTCGATTCCCTGTTCCCTGGCATTCAAGAGGACCATAGGCTCCATAGCTACTTAGCAACCACCAAACGCATTGAATTTCTATTATTCTCTGATAGTAGCTTGTCCACTTTCCCTAATTGATCTCACGACCGGCAATTACGTACCTGCCTCCGACTTTTGAGTTCCGTCCTCCTGTTCTTCCATTCATTCTGTCGTAAAATTAGGCGAGGACTTGCTGAAGCTAAGTATGTATTTGAAGCTACGTATGTATTTTTGGTCAGTTTTCATTTATTGGTGGTGTTTGTGATGTTTAGTTGCAGGTATGGGGAAGAAGAAAGTGATGCAACCGGTTGAGGAAGTTAACTCGATTTCTGTCAAATACGAGTATGAGAAAATTGAAGGTCGGTCTCTCTCTCTCCTCTCCTTCCCTTTTTGTAAGCTAGAAACCGTGCGATGCTGATCGTAAATGAAAAGGATTAAAAATGGAGAAGAAAGGAAAAGACCGATTTGCTTTGATTGAAACTATTGTTTAGTTAATACGCTCAAGCTTCTAGCGAGACATTTTGGATGTGGCCTGTTTCATTTGCTGTTGACATTATCATGACAGTACAGATTTTAGATCGTATCAGTTTGCTGTGCGGATCAGTGATTGTCGTTTAGCAGTGAACAGGATAAAGAAAGATCTGGTACAAAATATATCGATGATTCCCCGACATCACAACAATGTCTTCCGATTAAATGTAAATGCTGGTGGGAAAATGTGTTGAGAAGTTACTTTGAGGGAATGATCGATTGTTTTATATCAGTAGAATCAGTCATTAGTGTTGTATCTACTTGATTCGATCCATTCAGTTTAGATACATGTTGAAAGAATGAAGTCTAATTTAGTTCTGAAGTGGGACCTTCTTTTCTTTTAAAACGACATCATAGAGTTACTAATGATCAGTATATAAGGTTTTAACGGGTATTTATGTTGCTTTGGTATTTGCAGCTCCACATATTGCAGGATCAGCTTTGAAGTTATTTGTTAAAATACTTGAAGCTCCGGTTATCGGTTCTTTGATTGTGTATTATCTGAGGAAAAAGAACAGAATGATTGAGGTGTGTTTTCTGTAAAATCATGCTAAATGTAAAGCTTAGATTTTCTTTCTAGTACTTTTTGTGGTCTGGGTGCAATTAAGGTGATTACGATAGAGCAAATAATGAATTGTTTTTTTGGTGTACAGCTGTTGAGGAATACTGTCATTCCTGAGGCACCTATGTTTAAGCCCGAGTATCCTCTTCAAGGTTCTTCCTGCAATTCCAACCTTCCTCTTACTTTCTATTTGATGTACTGATGTAGGGTTGATAAAAAGGGAACGGAAAAATAGCAGAAGGAGGGAGGATCAGAAAAAGAAGAAAGAAATCTGGGGAGAGAATTAAGGGATTAAGGAAAGGAAGGGGAGAGTTTAGACAAGAGGAAAGGGAATACTTTGCGGGGTAGAGCAATCAACTCAATATTCAATATCAACGGCTTCATGTTTGAAGAAAATAGCATGCTCTAGGGCCCTACATATATGCCAAAGTGCTATAAAGTTGGGGGGGGTGAAATAATTCATAAACAATGGAAATCTTTTAAGATGGAGGGTGACACTTTTCTTGTCAGCAGTACGGAATTGTATGTCTATCAGTATTTTGATGTCAAAATCTGATATCCCACCCACTTTAGACTTTAGTGTCTACGGATACGTGTTTCTATGCATTTGATAAGACAACAGATTGTTGATTTGATGTTGATGATGAATAGAGTTTAAGTTGATACTTGTTAAGATCATTAACTCGATTGTGCTCATGATTTTTCTCAGATTTACATGTTTGGTACTAAACATTGTTGCTCATGTTGGAATTAACTGTATAGAACCAGAGCTTGGTGTGGTTGTTGTGGAGGAAGCTGGCAGGCCTGAGGAGCGTGTAGCTGCAGCCTTGAAATGTCTGCCAGAATACGATCCTTCTAACTGCTGGAATGAAGACCTGAAAACAGATTTTCGGTATTGGAAAATCCGTGATTTTGCATATGCTTACCGTTCAAAGCTTACAACCCCATCCACGGTCTGTTATCTCTTTTCTCTAATACTAACTGGCTATTGTTTGCCTCTGTATATTATTGAAGAATGACCTTTGTGTTAATTGTATAGGTTGCAGAACAAATGATTTCTGCTTTGGAGGAGTTCCATAAAAATAATCCATTAACTCCAATGCTCATCTCCTTTGATGCTGAGGACGTAAGGAAGCAGGCTGCTTCTTCTACACAAAGATTTGAGAAAGGTGGAACCTGTGTAATTCATATGCCAAATTTGGCTGTGCTTCTAGTGTATGATTTGAACTTCTAAAGAAATGGTCATACATTGTGTAGGAAATCCTATATCAATTTTGGACGGAATTTTCATGGCGATCAAGGACGACATAGATCTGTATCCACATCCATCAAAGGGTAAAATTACTTCCTTTCTTTTTTTTCTAAATTCTTCTACTGTCATTTTAAGCATTATTTGGAAATCTGACTTTCCCTGATGACAGGTGCAACAACATGGTTCCATGAAGTTCGGCCTGTTAACAAGGATGCAATGTCTGTTTCAAAATTGCGTTGCTGTGGTGTAATTATGATTGGGAAAGCAAACATGCATGAATTTGGCCTGGGCACAACTGGAAATAATGCAAACTATGGGTGCGTTCTTGTTAAAAACAAGCATTACAATTTCATCACAATGAAAAGTTCCTTCCCTTTCATTGTCAAATTATACTGTATGCGAATTAAGAAGGTAAGCTTGATTTTCGCCAATTAAAAATATTACCTGATGTGCCTTGTGGTGTTGTTGACTTGCTGATTCCCTTTCCATCTGCACCGAATAGAGAATTTTTTCCTTTTATGTGGCTGCTCACGAGCCTAGATAGAGGTGGGTTGCTGAAAATAGCCTAATAGTCTAATACTTGTTTGAATCTATTATTGATTTGTTCAACAAGACTATTGTGAAGGCACCCTGTGGGATGAAACAGCCCTCAATACACGGGACTGCAGCACAAAACATATTGGCAAACCCTACTTGCATGGAAACTATGCTTAGCTTGGTTAGCTTTGGTTTTGATTCTCCTTTCCTTTCTTGCATTCCTGTGGTAGAACAAGTTGGCTGGTCTAAATGTTGATCCAGTAATTCTCTTCTGTTCTGGTTCCCACACTTGTCGTCTAAAGGTCTATAAGCAACACATATGGAATAAGACAGGAAAAAGAAGGTTTGGGGAGTGGTGGGTTTGTGTCGCAGGTGTGTCAGCAATAAATGTTTCGGCTGCATATTAGTGTTTGAAAAGGGGTGCCTAAGGCGCTAAGGCCCATGGCGCGAAGGTTTGGAGCTTTTTTCATTCTTGGCAAGGCGACGTTGCCGAGGCGTTGAGGTACATAAGGCTCTGAGGCGTGAGCCTTACTAAAAATTAACTATTTTTAGGTTTTGATTTCATTTAAACAAATCTGTAATTAATTGGGAAGGAAAGGGAGGAGGAAAAAAAGGTCACAAGAAGACTAATAGACATAATTTTAAGAAAAAAAAAATACATTTAGTGTAGAGAAAGAAACTCTGTTTAGTTATTTATGGACTTTATTTTCATAAATACAATAATTAAATCTCATTTTGGAAAGGAAAGGGAAAAGAAAAAAGGTCGTGGGAAGACAAATAGCCATGATTTTGAAGAAATTTTTTTAAAAATATTTTAGGAAGATCAAAAGTAGTATTAGACTGGTAATATTGATGCCTCACTTCATCTAGGTGCTCATCTTTGTCTAGTGCCTAAGCTTTTGGACCCATATCATCTAAGTGTGCCTTAGGTCCATACAATTAAATATTGGACTAATACACAAGATCGATCGATACACAAAATTGGCAATACGTGTCAGTTTCAGAATTTTACATAAGTATTGGCAATTTATCCATTATCTGCCAATATTTTACCGACATTAGTTGTGAAAAAAAATATAAAAAAATCACGTCACAGCAATCACGACATATAAAATATCATTTGCGATACTCTGATATCGCTTGCTCAAGCTTTTTCAAACACTGTTGCATATGCTGGGACTATAAGCAACACATCCACTTTTAGCTTGCTTCTAGCCAAATACTCTATGTTCTGGTAAGATATATAATTGTGAAGTAAACAATCAGAACTCCTATGTTCACCTGTTCAGGAATATTGCTGTCAATTCATGAATGATTAAAAGCAACATATTGTCAAATTCTTGGAAGAAGTGATGAATGATTTTTCTGGCTTGCTACTATCCCTTTTGGCTGCATCAACACAGTTAAAGAATTTAAAATGAAAAAGAAAATATTCTGCGTGAATGGCCTTGTTTCCTCTCTCATTGCTGTCGCACATAATAATGATCATGGACTATGATTTTGATATCTTGCCATGGACACTTGAATTTAATCCTATATTATCCATATTAATATTTGGTACTTTGTTACAGGACTACAAGAAATCCACATGCACTTGATAGGTATACTGGGGGATCTTCATCAGGCCCAGCAGCACTTGTAGCTTCTGGACTATGTTCAGCTGCATTGGGAACAGATGGCGGAGGTTCTGAAATTATAGCAGCATGTGACATGCTTAGGCTAATACTGGTCTTTGTAGGGGTGACCCCAATTCCTGATACATGATTTATGCAAAAAGCAGGTTCTGTTCGCATCCCTTCGTCCCTTTGTGGAGTGGTTGGCTTGAAAACAACATATGGTCGGACTGATATGAGAGGGTAAGATTTTATACAAGCTAGGTTGTGGTTCACTTGTTTTGAATTTTCAGTTTAAACACAGGGACGCAGTTTTTTCCCCACATCCCATAGTGTAAGAATGAGGAAAAATAAATGATGAAGTGCTTGTGCTATCTGTAGAAGCTTGTTGTATCCTTTTCTTTAAATGGAACTGCAAATGCATCATCTGTAAAGCATTTTACAGTGGGAGAGAGAGTGTGTGTATTTGGGGGTTGGGGTTTGGGCTGGAACAATTTTCTGTGGTCTTTATACCCTTAAATGTGTCTATTGATTCCTTTTGCACCCAATAGTGGTAGACACATGTATGCATCCTGTAGCAACTGAGAATGTTTTGTTTTCTCACCAACTTAAGGGCTTAATTGAGGGTCTGCGGTCATGCAGTCATTTTTAGTACGGCTTGTTTTAAGTTAGAGGAATCAAGATGTGAAAGGATGGTCTTGGAAGCAATCTATATATTTTATGCAACATATTTAACCTTTATGATGCTGGCTGTCTGAACCTCAGAGAGGTTTCTTCGTTTGTGCATGTGTATCACAGTATCTCTGTTCCAATCTTGGTTCTTTGTCAATATACTTTTGATTGAATTATTTTCCCTAATATAGAAGCCTTTGCCCTTAATCTTTGATGCTACAGTTTTTTTCAACTGGTACAACGCGATGAGATGTAATTATAAAATTCTATGTTTCAGGTCTCTTTGTGATGGAGGCACGGTGGAAGTTATTGGGCCATTAGCATCATCAGTTGAGGATGTTATGCTAGTGTAAGCATTTGTTTTCTTACTTGGTTTATATTCACATTTTTGCAGCTTCAGTAGCATATGCGGCTATGTGCCCTAATTAACAATAGTGTTATTCTGCATCTTTCACCAAATACTGCAACAAGTTGCAACAATTTATTGATTTGTAGCACTTTGATGTTGTCATAATTCATGTTTTCTCAATACACTCTCATTGGTTTATCAAGTTCTGGATGATACTTGAAGCCATGACGTGGTTATTTGGATACCTGTTTATGGAATCCATAGGAGGTACACTCATTTTATGCAGGTATCAATAATAAATGTTAGCTTAGAAAGGGGCCTGCTAGAGAACCCTTTTTTTTTTGGCTTTTTTACAGCTTCCAATGTGAATTATGTAAGTGCTTTGCTTTAATGAGTAATAAATTCAGTGGAGAACATTAGTACGTGCCTGACCATAGTGGCAATTAAAACGACAGCTATCAGTTAAACTGGTGGTTGGAGTAAAAAATGATCCTTCTGACGGACAGTGATTATTTTCTGTAATGTTTATTAATATGCTCAGTGATGGGCTGAGTCTTCCTTCAGGGAAAGTCCATTTGAGCAGTGTGGCCATGTATTGCTCGATCAATCTTTACACCTTTAATGAAAATTGAGTGGAACAAATCTGAACAAGAAGCACATTTTCGAATGTGATATGGAAGCAAACAAAGTTCTTTGCTTCTTTTGGGATTCCGTATTTGGAGTTTTTGAAGAAGTGTTTTGGAATACAGTTTATGGGGAAGAGCCTTCTGCAACTGTATCAATAGGGCAGCCCGCATGTCCAGCAAGAATTGGGTCAATGGCCCAAAAACCTAGTCAGGGAGGGGTAATTTTATTTTAATCATTAAATATGAAGATATGCGTCCCTCCATGTACTAAGGGAAAAAAAGCTTGTGTTGTCCAATTAAATGAGTATAATAAAGATCTAATAATTGAAGAGTACTGTTGGTTGAAGTAAAGCTTTTGCTTTACAAAAATGAATAGATTTGCACGAACAGTAGGTTGTTGATGCCCACCCTTGAAGGCCTTGAAATCCACCATAATAAGCCTCATGCTGATTATCAGCTGTATAGGCTACAGCTTGGGTCTCATAACTCAGGATGAGTACGAAAATCAGATGAGATTAATGCATGTTTCAGTCTGATCATGAGGTCAAGCTTACAACCTAACACTATTTGCTGCATAACTTAATTACCTGCAAATTGCCGCCTATTTCTGACAATTATAATGGAGGGGGGGGGGTGCAAGTAATATACTCTACATTTAGGAGTCTGGTTGATTACTAGGGATAATAATATCTTCTTTCTTGTCGTTTTAGAATGACGGGTGGGAAATGTGTCTGTTACCCAACAGGTCAATGTCCATGATAAAGTTCTATAGCATTTAGCAACACATTTACTGTGAAATTAATCACTCTATATTCTATAGATATTTACCAGCTGACCTTCTCTGGATGTTCCTATCATACTTTGTGGTTCCAAATTGAGTGATGCTTTTCTTTTGCTTTCCAATATAAAAATCTATTGATGTTTTTGATACAAACATCATATTCGACCAACTTGGACACTGACCTGTATTAGCAGACGAGGAGCAATTTTGATTCTCATAAAAGGCAGGGTCAGCTGATTTAGACACATTGCCGTATTTTATAAAATTTAGCTTCAATATGGTTGCGGAATTCACACATTGCTGATAGTGATTTATATACTCTCTATGTTACTGTGTAATTACACTTGTAAGTGTTGAACTATGACTACCTGGTGGAGTAATTTTAATGATGTTTTATAGGTATGCTGCAATATTGGGTTCGTCTCCTGCTGATAGAATTGCTATGAGACCAGTAAGCTCTTCTCTCTCTTTTTCTTCCTTTTCCTTTTCCTATTTTTTTTTTTTTTCCTTTGAGGTGTGTGTGTGTTGTGTGTTTTATTTTTTGGTGGGGTGGGTGGTGGGCATATTGCTTTGCTGCTTCTATATTTAGGTCTATGTACTTCATCATATTGTGGATACAGTCATCTTGAAAATATGTTGCAGTCGCCACCTTGCTTGCCGGATTTGTCTTCTGAAGATAGTGTAGGTGCTTTCAGATCACCAAAACTGGGAAAGTATACAGAGGTGATGAAACACCATTTTTTGTATATATATTTCTGGACAAAAAAAATATCTGCACTACAGAAATAAAATATGAAATAAAATATTTCTGATGAATATCAATTACACTTGCAGTGGTTTAATGATGTGTACTCAAGTGAAATCATTGAAAAATGTGAGGAAGTTCTCAGCTTATTATCAATGGAATGTGGATGCCAGGTTTATTTCTCTGAATCATGCATCTTTTTCATACCATTTGTGTTTAGATCTGAAATTAATATGTTTTTAATAATCACACTTATGAGGTTCTGAGGTGCCAATTTAATTCTTTCATGGTGCAAGATTGAGGAGATAGTCATTCCAGAAATGCATGAAATGCGTACTGCTCATGTTGTGTCAATTGGATCTGAGTCATTGTGTTCATTGAATCCATACTGTGAGGATGGGTAAGCTTTCATATTTTGTGGCACCTATTACAAACTGTTATTGCTGAAGGATGCTTCCATTGCTTAGTAGAAAAAACAGCAGGATTTTCAGATTGTGCAGTGCTTTTCCGTGGTTTTTATAAGACAACAACATTATTGTTCTGCTTTATTTACTTTATACAGGAAAGGATCAAAATTGACATATGATACCCGCACTAATCTGGCACTTTTCCACTCCTATACTGCAACAGATTATGTTGCTGCCCAAAGACTGAGGTGAGCAAATCACATCACCAGAAAAATAGTTGCTTCCATTGATATAGGTTTGCTGTTATCATTTCAATTGACCGGGATTTGTCATTTAAGCTTAAGCCATCAGTATGAATATTATTTGCTTGCATAATCACCAAAGCCTACCTGTTGATATCTGTGAATACTCTGTTGTATTGTCACATATGTCAGTTATATATATTGAAGTTGTTAGGCTGTTATTAAGTGGTTAACAATCACAATATTCGTTAATCCTAATAGCCTATATAAATACCTGATGTACGCATCGTAATTGTCATTGGAGCATATACTCAATAAATATCTTGTTCTACTCTTCTTCTTCTTTCCTCTCTGTTTCATTTCTTACTTCTTCAGCTAATTGTAGCTACCTTGAGCTGAGCTCTATTAATTTCACATGGTATCAGAGCTCTGGGTTACCTAATCATCTAATTGGCACTTTGTTACAATACCTAATTCCGCCTATTCTAATTCATCTTTACATGCGATGGTTACTGAAGAAATTTCTGCCTCCATGCATAAGGATTATGATTCTTATTCTTTCAATAATTAAGCCTATAAACATCCGTTTTTCCTATCTTCCGATGATCATCTGGGGATGCAACTAATTGGTGCTATTTTTAATGGCACGAATTTTCTCAATTGGAGTCGTGGTGTGAAGTGTGCCTTGGAAGCAAAATACAAACTCGGTTTTCTCGACGGAACATGTCGATGGCGTCATAGAGATCATGCTGATTACCAAACCTAGATTAGATGTGATTATATGGTCACTTGCTGGATTCTTAATTCTATGCAACAAGAATCTGCTAATGACTTCATGTATGCGAGCTCAGCTAAGCAACTTTGGGATGAAATCGTTGAGAGGCATGGTTAGTTCCCTGGACCTCTGCAACATCAACTTCTCCGTAGCCTCAGTCTCTTAACTCAAGGAAACATGTAAATTGCTAAATATTACAACAAACTTAAGCTTATTTGGGAAGATCTTCACTCTGTTGATTCTGTTCCAATATGTACATGCAGAGTTATTGAACAATGCTCCTGCATATTGCAAAAGCAAGTACATGATCGTGATATGAATCACAAGCTGCATGAGTTCTTGCTTGGTCTTAATGAAAGTTTCGACATTGAATGTAGTAATATGCTGTCTCAAGAACCATTACCTATAGTAAATAAAGCATACACTATTCTCTTGCAAGTTGAAAAGCAGAAACAACTCAGTTGTTCAATTTCTTACCATCAAGAATCTACTGCTTTGATTGCATCTCAAGGAAATACTTTCTTACATTCTAGCAAGAAAAGAGACAATAAGCATGAAAAAACTTAGCGGAAGTGTTCTTACTGTTAACAGGAAGGACACACAGTGGATCAATGTTTCAAGATTATCGGATGTCCTAATTGATATGACAAAACTAAGGCAAAGTATTCTAACAAGCTAGCAGCTACTGCTATTGATTTCTCTGAAGATAATCCTCTTGATTCATCTTTTCTTATGGACATTGATCCTGCTGTCATGAATATTCTTGACAAACAATTCACGAAGTCAATTAGGTATAACACTTCCTCTCCCACAACTGATATGCCTAGTACATTAGTTAACTTCATAGGTACCACCATTATTACTCCTTCTCGTTGAAAAAAATTCCTCTAAGCTCACTTGGATAATCGATACTAGAGCATCTGACCATATGTGTCATGATATCTCAGCTTTTATTAATTTGCATTTTTTAAATACACCTGTCATAGTTGATTTACCTAATGGTACCAAACTGTCCGTTAACCAAGCTGGGAGATATCTTACTCAACTCTTATCTCGTCCTTAGGGATGTTCTTTTTACTCCTACGTTTCATCATCACCTATTAAGTGTAGGTAAGCTGATTGATACATCTATGATCATAGCTTACTTCAATTCTTGTTAATTTTTTTTTCAAGGCCCAGCCTATAAGCGTGTGCTTGCAGCTGGAAAAAGAAATAATGGACTGTACTTATTGCAATCTGATGATGTTTCTCATTTGTCTAGTCCATTGCCATGTTCTATTAATGCGTGTAATGATTCTTTAGACATTCACATAGCTCATGCTAGATTAAGTCATCCTTCCTTGTCTACAATGCAACACATTGATTTGTGTAACTCTGGTGGATTATCTACTTACTTTTGTGAAGTTTGCATCCATGCTAAGCAATATAAACTTCCTTTTACACACAATATTATTATAGGTCCTACTCAGTTTGACTTGATACTTGTGGATTTGTGGGGACTATATAAAACTACTTCTCTAAGTGGAGCCTCCTATTTCTTTACTGTTCTTGATGATTTTTCATGATGCACTTGGACGGTTCTTTTACATAATAAAAGACAGGTTCATTCTACTCTTTTTAGATTATTACCTATGTCAAAAATCAGTTCCAGAGAACCATCAAGTGCATTCAAAGTGACAATGAGAGTGAAATAGTTAATGAGGCATGTCAATCTTTATTTCGGACAGAGGATATCATTCACCAACAGACCATTGCTTATACTCTATAGCAAAATGACAGAGTGGAGCATAAACATCGGCATTTGCTTGAGATGGCACGAGCCTTACGGTTTCATGCTCAACTTCTAGTACAATTTTGGGGAGAATGCATTCTGGCAGCTACCCATTTGATCAATTTATTGCCTACTCCTATCTTGCAATGGAAAACTCCATTTGAAAGGTTATATAACAAACAACCAAGTTATGGTCATTTAAGAATCATCAGTTGTTTATGTTTTGTCCACTTGTACTCTTTAGATAAAGTACAAAGTTGAGCTCGCCGTTGCATTTTTCTTAGATACCCTTGTGGTCAAAAGGCCTACAAAGTCTTTGATCTTGAGACCAATAAAGTATTTGTCTCAAAATGTTATTTTCAAGGAAGACAATTTTCCTTATAAGTCACTGACTTATAAAGTTATTCCATCAATGGGCCCACCTCCTTCATTACTTCCCCATGTGAATCATGCTAGTTGAGACATTCTGTATGTTTGTTGTTTCTCACAATCCTTGCATTCCCAAATAGAGGTACCCACACCTATACATATAGTATCTACACCTGTTGTACCTACACCTACACATACATCATCTCCTACACCAGCTGTATCCATTTCACCTAACCCATTACCTTTTTCACAAATATCTGCATCCACTTCTCCAGACCAAAATCATGAACCAATTTCTTCCATTATCATGCGCAAGTCCATTAGGACCATTCATCCTCCTTTTCTACAAGATTTCCATTGTTCTTACTTACCTGCTCATACTGTATCTTGTTGTTCTCTCTTTGATTCTTCTCATCTTTCTTCTACTTATGTTGCTTCTCTTAACAATGTTTTGGCCACCTATGAGCCATATAGCTATGATCAAGCAAAACATGATCCATAATGGATCGAGGCTATAGATAAGGAACTTCAAGCACTTGATGAAAATAAAACTTAGGAGCTCACTTCTTACCTCTAGGAAAGCGAGCTATTGGATCAAAATGGGTCTTTAAGGTCAAATTTAGACTTTATGGTACTGTAGAGAGATACAATGCCATAAGTTGTTAGGCTATTGTTAAGTGGTTACTAATCACAATATTAGTCAATCCTAATAGCCTACTTAAACCCCCGATGTATGCTTTGTAATAGTTATTAGAGCATATACTCAATAAATATCCTGTTCTACACTTCTTCCTCTTTTCTCTCTGTTTCATTTCTTACTTTTTCAGCTAATCATAGCTACCTTGAGCTAAGCTGGATTAGGAAATTTCACAATATCATCACGTTGTCGGCATTTTTTTTAAAATTAAATTTCTCCTTACTAGGAATATTTGAAAATTAATAATAAAGTTATATTATAATGTTTCAAAAATTTTTCCTATACATTGATGCTCATATCGATATGCTTTTAATTTAAAAAATAATTTGCATACATCTTTCACCATTATTTTATCAATCTTTCACCACCCTAATTTTACCATATATTTCACAACAATGACATATATATTGTATCATACATTTAAGTACCTTTCAATACTATTAAACTAATATTTTACCATTATTAAATTGATTTTTTACCAGTGAGTTGATCTTTTACTATTATTCTACTTAAAAATAATCTTTCACCATTAATATACTAACCTTTCAATATTAATGTATTAAATTTTCACCATTGATATACTGATTTTTCACCGGTGAATTGATCTTTCATCATATCACAACTATATATATAACTGATTTTTATCAGCATTTCACCATTATTCTATTTAAAAATAATCTTTTACCAGTAATATACTAATCTTTTACTACTAATGAATTGGATTTTCACTACAAATGTACTGATTTTTCATCGGTGAATTGATTTTTCATCATAAATATATTGAACTTTTACCACAGCTACATATATATATATATACACCTCATCATATATTTAAGTATTTTTCACCACTATTAAACTAATATTTTACCATCACTGAATTGATTTTTCTCCAGCAAGTTGATATTTCACCATTATTCTACTTTAAAATGATCTTTCACCAAATTTTCACCATTGAGTTGATATTTCATCATTAATGTATCGAACTTTTAATATAACTATATATTTATATATATTTCTTCACATATTTAAGTATTTTTTTACCACTATTAAACTAATATTTCACCATCACTGAACTGATTGTTCACCAGTGAGTTGATATTTCCCTATTTTCTACTTAAAACTGATATTTCATCACTAATGTACCGATCTGTTACCAAGGAGATGCTTTTTCACCATTGTTTAACTTAAAACTAATTATTCACACTAATATATTGATTTTTCACCAATTTTTTTTTATCAACAATATATTAATATGGATCTCTGTTTATGAAGCAATATTTTAGAAACATTATGGTATATTTTTTTAATAAACCAAAGTTAAAATAAATTAATTAGAAGAAAATTAAAATAAAATAGATCCTTTAGCACCTGTTGCACTTTTCTAGTCATACATTATGCAGATTATTTAATCTGTGAAATGTTAAGTTTAAGCTGCCAAATGACATGGTTTCGGGCTGTGGCTGAGACAGCTTTACTATCTAATTTGATGAAAACTTGACCATGTGCTAGGTGCATTCTAACGTTGGATCGTAGATCTCGATCCAGTTGAAAATTTTGAAAAATAATTCTTTGATGATACTCCGGTTTACTGTTCTATAGGGTATCATCTACTTGCTAAAATCCTGTTTGGAAGTCAGCCACCCATCTGCTGACCTGAAAGTGACACCTCTTGACTGTGCATGCTGAACTGTGGTATGTCAGGTCTAGTCAAAGGGCTTGCTTTTTCGGGAAAATTTGTGTCATCATTGGTTCCAGTTTGATCTCTGTGGCAAGAGAATAAAGGCTACTTAGTTCCCCGGTGAAGGTTTTATGATCGAATCTACACCTTTACCTTTAGGTTGATTTGTACATTGCTCTTCCAGCCTCCCTATGAACTAGAAAGGCAACTTAATTCAGTATTGCTTTATGCCTGGTAGGTTTTACAAGATTTTCTGAAAGCATAATGGAGTGCAATTTTGCGTTAGTATGAATTTATGATTTTTCTAAGTGTTTAAAAACTATGGTGGCTATCGAGTTTTTCTATTAATTGCAGGCGAAGATCGATGTACTACTACATGGAGATTTTCAAAAAGGTTGATCTCATAGTAACACCAACCACTGGGTATGATTAACTTAATAACTTGGTATATATGCAGATGTGTGTGATTGCTTCTTTTATGCCCTTAGGGATCGCGTTGTAGCTCAATTTTCTTATGCTATGCTGAAGCTCATCTGAGATCTATAATATCTACGTGATATTCTTTTGTAATTTGTATCTTAAGTAGCCACATTCAGAGAGAATAAAAAAAACAAAAAAAAAACAAAAACCTCCGTTGATTGTTCTTGTTACGAACGATATTGGGGTTTCTGAGCTGCCAACACCTTAGCATTTCTGAAACTCCATTGTTTTTTTGTCATTTATTAATATATAATGAAAATACTAATCCCTACTTTTAATAAATTGTTCTTCTTCTTCTACTTTTTTTTTTTCAATTTTATGCTATTTATTTAATGCTGTATCGTCATTGACATGCAAAGCGGAGTCATGCAACTGACAGTTCTTGAAGCCTATTAATAAAATGCTTATTATGTTCCTGACATATTTTTCTACTAGCAACTGCCATCTGGTTTCTACTTTCTATCCACTTTGCACTTTCTTAAAAGGTTTATGAGGCAATTTTTGACCTGATGTCAATCAGCATAACGCGGATTTAGTTATTTATTTTTGAGAGAATTACACACTGATGTTTGATGCCTAACTTTTTGAAATAATGCATATGCGAAACCGATTGTGAATCACTTTTTGAATTTTGGCCAACATTTTTTCCCTTGAACATACATATTAATTTAAACTGCACCTAAACTTCTTGCTTTGCTTGTGGTTAAATCAAGGTTCTTGCTGCCTATATTTCTTGTGCGCATGGCACATGGAGCCATGATGTAACAATCAGCAGAATGAAACTCTGTTTTTCAAATATTTTGAAGGGAGCTTCTTTGTGTTGGTTCATTTTCTTTGCATTTCTTGAGGGGACGAAAGTTATTTGATGTGTTTTGATGCATAAGTTGATTTATCCCTGCTCAGATTTTGTGTTTCAAATGTTAGGAAGCAACATTGCAAATAGCTATTTAGTTCGGCCACATGCAAAATAATCATATGTGGATTATTTGCTCATAAGTAGTTAGATGCGAAAGTGACACTGTTGAATTTGGTACTACAGCATGACAGCACCATTGATACCTGACAGTGCTCTTACCGTTGGAGAATCAAATTTGCAGGTTTCAGGTTAGCTGATTACGGATCTTTTTCGGACCTTTTGTTTCCAGTTTTCCCACCTTATCAAACCCTTTTTCCTACAGTTTTAAGCAAATAGAACTTCGGTAGGATGTTGGAAAGTATCATGCTTATGTGTTAGAATCAGGAGACGCTTTTAATTGGGATCCATTTTCCTGCGTTCCTGCATCAAGGCATAGACTTCTCCTTAAAAACAGTAGTATGTCGGCTCTGATCTTGCCGTTGATGTTATTCAGTGAAGGCCCTGCTTTTTCTGTCACCTTGAAATGTTGTTTCATACTCCTTGCCATTTGCTTTCACCCTGTTGGAGCATTTTCGTTTTTCTAAATTTTAATTAAATCGTTCTTGGAGAAGCCGGCACCAATATTTTACTGGGAACAGTTCTGGATGCTAGGGGTAAATTCTGTGCATAAAGTGTTCATTTATCACGGAAAGTTTTGAGACCTGTCTGAGACTAGTTGATGCGGAAACATTCATTTGAATCTCTCTTTAGTAAATTATTTGTATCTTACTAAATTATCTCACAACTTTTCTTAGAAGTTCCCCTACTTGTTACGCGATTTACAATTAAGTATTTTACGACACAAGGTTAAAGCCAAATTACATTTTCATGTGGGGTAGAGGGGTGTTAATCATGGATATCATACATTAATATTTCATTGTGAGATTACGGTCGCTTTATTGCAGTTTATTTAGGCAGGTGGGAGAGCTTGTGTTGATTCTTGTTGTAAATCGTCTCCGCTAAATTTCACTTTAAGCACTAACGCCATTATTTTACACCATGTTGTTTTAATACAGGCTACCTCATGCGCTTTGTCGTACCAGCTAACCTTCTTGGACTACCTGCAATTTCCATCCCGGTAGGTGATCTGTTTTCTGCATAAATATCTCGCCACTATATACCCAGATCATGAGGAAAATGATTGTGATTCAACACGAAGTGTCTATCGTTTTGTTTCCTGCACCTGAATTAAGGACAGGTGAATGAATTTTATTCTGTAGTATTTCTTTTATGAGGAGTTAGAACTCTCTTACGTCAAACGACAAAAGCTCCCGTCTCCTCTCTCACTGTACAAGTTACTCATTTGTTGCCTTTTGGTTTTGTTCAGGTTGGTTACGATAAGCTAGGGCTTCCTATTGGCTTACAGCTTTTAGGCCGTCCGTGGGGAGAAGCAACAATTCTGCGTCTAGCATCTCTTATAGAGGTATCAATCCTCTCTTTCTATACTGTGATTTTATTCAGATAATTTCTTAAGCATCCTCCTGATTGGCTCGCACCTCTACTGTTTATTCAAGTTGGCATTATTTATATTTACGTTCCCAGTTGTCATAAACTTCATGTCTGCTGTCAGGGAAAGTGCATGAAGTCTAAGAAGAGGCCTGCGCTATACTATGATATATTAAATGTGAAGTAGGTGGAGAACGCTGTGACTTTTACAATTATTCCGACGGCTTCTTCCGATTTGGATAATAGCTTAATAGGTATGTTATTTTAAATATAAAAAATATTTTTATTATATTTATTTTACATCAAATGAAGATCTAAAATAAATATTTATGTGAAAAATAGTTTTTTTTATATTTTAAATAAATTATACAAAAAATAAAAAATACAGGAGTAATTTTTCTGATTCTTATTATAAAGACGAGGCCTCAACTTATGCAGAGATTTTAGTATTTAGCTGGCCCCTGTTTTCTTCACTCGTTTGCATCGCGTGCATTATTGTAATTTGTCATCTGGGTGCAAGACATTTCTTGCGTTATGATATATACGTGTGATCGTGCATTCAAAACTGATCCTAAATTGAATGATTACCCTGAATCATACATAACAGAAAAAGATTGAATCCTCGCTTGTGCTAGGGGTACATGCCCTATCACAAGAATTCAATTTTCTTCCCCGATTAATGAACAGTTTAACTGATGTGATCCATTAAATTTTATAAAAAAATTAATGTTATTACTTTTATCACAATTGACTATAATATACATTTTAAAAAATAATGAATTATTAAAAGATATCAAAAATTGTTGATATAAGTTGTCAAAGCTGTTTGGTTAGTTTGTACTCGAATTGTTCAATGTTTGGGAAGAAGGTACCTTGGTAAGGTCATTGAAATGCTTGAATTGAATGATGGGACCACTTGAGAGGTCTGTTTTATTTTTTTTTAATTTTATTATTTTTTTTCCGTAAGCTAGTTACAAACTTACAATACCAACAATAATGGTTCAATAAATAAATATTTTTTTTTTTGTGTGAGTTAGACCAATATTTATTGAGCTAATTGATCCACGAAAGCAGCTCACATCAAATACTCAAAAGTCAGTGCCAAGGTGTGATGGCTCTAGGGATGACAATTTTTCCCGCGGGTTGGGGGTACCGTCGGGAATTTTTCGTTCGGGTTCGGGTTCGGGTTCGGGGAGGGAATTTGGGGATTCTTAATAGGAATTTTTTCGGGGACGGGTTTGGGGTCCCCATCCCCGAACCCGCCCCGAAATTATATATATATATATATTTTTTTTTTTATATAATTATAATATATATATATATATATAAATTTTTTATAGAATATAAATTAAAAATATAATATAAAAAAATAGTTTTAGAATCGGGGATGGAATCGGGAATCGAGTATATAGTCGGGTTTCGGGAATCGAATTGAGTTTTAAGAACGGAGAATAAATCGGATATGGAAAATAGATCGGGGATCGAGTCAGGTTCGAGAATTATTTTTCTTATCGGGTTCGGGGATGGAGATGGGGTTCCCGTCCCCGACCTGCCCCGTTGCCATTCCTAGGTGGCTCAATGTTTAGTCTCGACGCAAGAAAAAGCAAGGGAGAAGAGAGAGAGAAAAAAGAGAGAAAAGGGAAGGAAAAAAATTATTTTAAATATATACTTTAATATTAAATTAAAAATTTTAATGTAGAAATAAATTTAATTAGGGATTAAAATTTACTTTTGGGTATTGGCAGTTGCGAGCGGTCGTCTCAAAGTTTTGAGCATTTGTTAAAGTTGCTTATAGGCCTTCTTTTTGGCGAGGCGTGGCATGGGGGCGAGAAGGGAATGGAGTGACAACATTGTTTTCACACAATAATCTGCCACCGGAAGTTGCTTGCAGTGAATCAGTGATACATACTCTCCCGACTCAAGAATTATAATAGCAAAGATTATGTCATCCGAACCATCATGGGGTGTGGCATGTGCAAACGTTGATGTCATCTTGACACCATTATTTTTTTTTTAAAAAGTAAAATATCTCTCAGTAGAATTATCTAAAAAAATATACGATAATCTTCCTAATATTTTTATTATATTGATATATTTTGGGAGGGGGATTATGGTAAAATTTCAGTACAATCTTGGTAAAAGATCATTAAATAAATTTGAAGTAAAAATAATTATAATATTTTAGTAGAATAATAATAATAAATATGTGTAGCAATAGTAAAAGATTAGTTTATGTATAATAAAAATGAAATATTGGTTGAATATTGAAGTAAAATATGTACAACGGTGGAAAATAGGTATAATAATGGTGAAAAAATGTACAATGACTGAAAAATTGTGAGAATATGGTTGGACTTTATTATAAATTTTAATAGAATAAAGGTAAAAGATATATACAACAACATTAAAAGATAAATACAATATTGGTGAAAGATCAATTTATTTATGATAAAATATTAGTTTATGTATGTTGAGACATTTATTTACATTATATATTAAAAGATCATCTCAGTGTTGGTGTTGAAAAATCAATTCATGTATGGCATCACATTGACAACATTTTAGGGTGAAGGATTCGCTTAATGCTGGAAAAAGTTTAGTTCATTTATGGGGAAATATGTGTTTTAATGGTAAAATATTTTGAGAAAAGTGTTTGAATTTTTAGTAGAATACTAGTGTAAAGTTGTGGTAAAATATTTTTACATTTTTGGTGCAAGATAATCATTTTTATAGTAAAAATTTGGGAAAAAAATTTAAAAAAAATACATTAAAAAAATGTTGAAGCATATACAAAATAATAATGAAATATCAACTATATGCTAATAAAAATTCAATTCAGCTATGAGAAAATATCAACTTTTATATGGCAAAATATTAACTATATGTAATGGTAAAAGATTAACTTAAAAATGATAAAAGATCCGGCCAGTCATAACTAAAGTATCAGTTTATATATGATGTGTATGAATATAGGTGTTTATAAATAGAGAAAAATCTTATGATATATATAGTTCTAATTAAATAAATTTTAATTTATAAATTTTTAAAAAAATACTAATATTATGATGACATTAATGTATTGCATAATGTGATGATACATGTAACCGGTCATATAGTATGAGCATTGGTATATTAGTATGCGCATCAATTCAAGAAATATATTGCTAGTTGTTAATAACACTTTTAACATTTTAAAATGCCCTTTTTGGCACACAAAATTTGTTAATTACTTATATTATGATATAACTTGTGCATTTGTTTGATATCTTATTGCCTTTTTATATGTGAGATATCATATAGTCTAATGTTTTGGTAAAATTTACTTATACACCTCTACCTTTAATTTTTAACATTTTATTTTTGGAAACACCAAGGAGCTAATTTCATTGCTCATTCAAATCTTCATTAATTACATGAGATATAAAGCACATCCATTCCACAAGGAACATAAAAAGATTGTTCACAACCAACTTAGCTAACTCAAGCTTTGAATTTAATGATGTCAATACTTCCTATGGATTTGAGGCCCGTTACAAAATTTCCATTGATTTTAGGATTAGAGAAGCATTTCAAGGGTTGGGTTTGGGTTTGGAGAATTTTTGGGTGATGGAGATAGGATCTCCTTTCCTGAGTCTAGCTCGATATATGCATATACATGCATATATAAATATATTGTAACATTATAATTTTTTTTCTAAATAAAAAATAAGAATAAAAAGAAAATAATATGTAGTAAATTTTTGGGGATTAATTCAAAATTTGGAAGAAAAAAAATTTGACGTTTTGGGAATGGCTAGATGGGTATGGGTTTTGGGTATAGGGGTGATACTTTAATTAAGGGATTAGGGCTGATAATCTTGTTAGCAAATATATATATATGTAATATTTGTGGGAATAAATATATCTTTTGAGTTTTGGGATGGGAGACCCCATTGATATCCCTACCTATATTGTTACCAATTTGACTAATTTTGACACCCTTAAAACTAATGTTTTGGTTGAGAATGTCTTTTTAGAGACATCCGATACAAAAATCTAACAATTATTTGAGGTTTATGAAAATAAACTAGATAATAGTATATGAAATATAGGGGTATGTATACTAATAAATGGTACTCATAATTCAATATTACTTGTAGTAATTCAATATCATCAACATATTTGCTTAATGCAAATGATTACTCAACTACTTGTAGCATGAAGGCCCCCAACCCAAATCTCATCTAACTATCAAGCAAAGTGAGAAGAAGGAATAGGAAAACACTATAAACTTGATTGGTACATGGGAAGAAAATGCAACACAAGCAACTCCTCAACATGACTTTGGTATGAAACTTGAGAAATTATAAAGATTAAAGTTCTAACATTTTTCCTTTAAAATTAGCATCATCCATTGTTATTACAATCTAAGACTATCTATATGCAATCTACTTATTAATAATCTCTACAACCTCTTGTCTTAACAATCTCACATACATACTAATATCTTTCGCTCTACGTTGCCATCCATATTATCCATTCACCTTCTTTTTTTTATTTTTCTTAAAGATATCACACTATTACATAAATGGGCTTTAATAATGATATTTAGATAACGATTGGTTTGAAAACGATCCTAAAAGCATACAATTTTATGCGAAGTTTTAATAATAGTTATTTAAAAAAAAACTTTGTGAAAAAAAACACAAAACTTTTAGCAACAATTTCTAAAAAACTGTTATTAAGAGTTGTCCTAAAAAATCCACTTCAGCCAAAACACAAGTTCTATCCCTCTTTTATACACCCACTTAATTTTTCAGTCATTCTCTCACACTCATTCCTTTGACTTGAAATTTTCTCACAGCACAAGATCAACCGGTTATTTCCTTCTTGATTTTTTTCTTCTACTTTCCACCATCGTTGAATTCTCAAAAGCTTTTCCTCTTCCCCCCTTTTTTTATAATATGATAGGAGTTGTATATCTAGTCTTGTGTGCTCGATTGGTGTCAGATATGAACACTAAGGTTTAGATCTTAGTCTCTTTGAGTTCAATCTTAGGTTACGTTGGTTTTTGGCTAATCTTTCCTAGGCCTTTGAGTTGTATATCTTTTCTATTCTTCTGTCAAGGTTGGGACTGAGTTGGAGTTTTAATTAGGGTTTGTTTGTATATCTATTTTGATTGAAGCTCTAAGAGGTTCTTATCTCTTCATTCTTATGGTTTGACTCATATATGACTTTCTTTTGGTCATGTATCCTATAATTTGTTCATTATTATAGCTCCTCTCATTTTCACTCTCCCTCTTAACACACCCTCTCAATTCTACCTCCTCTTTGATCCTCCAATCAACCCAAAGAAGAAGAAGAAAGCATTCATCAAAACAAATAATCATCTACAAATAATCACGAATGAAGAGTTTTATCTAGCTAGAGAAATAATAATTACAAGTTTATAAGTACTCTAACTAAATATGAAGAACAAATTTAGCGCTATAAAAGTTTGATTTGAATTTAAAAGTGTAAAATCAAAACTCTATTTGATTATTTGTAAGATGTGAAAATGATGATTTTAAAAGATTTATGCTAGTTTAACTAATTTTTATTAAAGTATAACAACTCTTATTAATAATGTTAAAAGATGAAAAAAAATCGGCACTAACCATTGGGTGTAAAATGTATTCCAACGGTTGAATTCTAAAAGGCAAAAAGTCTTTGAAATGCCCACACCAGTTAATCATTTTAGAAACCAATCGATGGATTTTAAGAAATTAGTTGATCGGTGGAGCAATTTTTAGTACTGTATACCTTTACAAAAAGACTATAACATGAGCTATAAAGCTCGAAATTGAGTGTTGTATTTTTTGCTGTAAAGTATACATCTTAAGCTTTTCAAATAACTAGTGTTGCTAAAAAAATAATGTCTATAGAATTTATGGTGACTTTTACAATTCAAATCATATATAAAACTGCTTAAAATAAAATTAATTTATGATAACCTTTTGCATAAATATTTAAAAATTATTTTGATGCATGAAATCACTTTAAGATATTTTAAAATAATTTTTGAATAGGAGTATAAATATCAAATACCTAAAAAATAGAAGTGCTCACTATGTAAATCATATTTTCATAAAAACTAAGACTATAACATACTCTTTGAAGTTTGAGTATTTGTTTTTTGAGCACACTTGCTTATCTCTTCATGGTTTGTGTATTTCATATGTAAAATTAAAGTGCTTGAAGTTAGAGTCTTATTTTTTCCTTCTTGTTAATATTTAGCTTGTACTTGAGATATAATTTGCAGACTTGATCTCCTTATCACTCCTTAACTTAGTTAAGTGTTAAATACTTTAATTTTTGCTATGATATACATGCACACTTAACAAATTAGGTCAAACACATAGTTAAGTCTGTTATCATCAAAATAATGGTTGAATGACCTATGAGTTCAACAAGTGTCATCAAACATATTGGTTCCGGTCAGAACCAGTCAACAGGTCTCAAGGCTGATTGGCTGGTTTGGTTAAAACCCAAAGCATTAAACGTGTAAAAACTCGAATAGATTAAGTATTTTAGAAGCCAATTAGTTGGTTGATAAAACCAATCAGTTAATTTAAAACCTAATCAACTAGTTTTACTTACCAGTCTATGAGTTTTGCTCTTGTAGAAACCCATTTCATCTCTATTTGAACACTGTGAATGGTCGATAAAACTGATTGATAGGTTCAAAAACTGATAGACTGATTTTACTAACCATGCTATGGGTTTTGCTTTTGTAGAAACCCATTTCATCTCTATTTGAAAACTTTTATTGGTTGATAAAATTGATTGACTGGTTCAAAAATTGACCAACTAGTTTGACTAGCTAGACCAAGAGTTTTACTCTTACAAAAATCTATATTGTCTCTATTTGATCACTTTAATTGGTTTCATCAAGCCGATTGATTGGCTTGACCAAATAAGCTAAGGGTTGAGATAAAGAACAATTTTTTTTTCCTAAAGACAAAACCGTTTACCTAGTTTGAGTAAATTGATTGATGGATCTAAAGAACACATCGACCAGTTCACTAAACCATTTGACTATTTATATATGTTCATAAGATCAAATGTGTACGATACAAAAATCGATCAATTGGTTTATGCTACGGTAACATTTTCACTTTGGGTTTGAATATATTCCATTGACTAATTTGAACAACCGATCAACTATTTTGTCTAATCAATCAATGTTTCAACATTAAATGTTGAAAAATCTACCCATGGCTTGCACAATGGATATATGCTCTTTACTACAACAACTATAAATTTGGGTATAAGTATAAATAGAATTTATGAGGTAGCATAAGAACCACTTTTGAGCTCTCATTAATTACACAAATTAATTTTTTTACTCCTACTTGTAATTAATTCTCAACCACTCACTTTCATATTCGTCTCAAGTTGAGATATTTTTAAAAGTGTTTGTGGTCACTCTACTCAGTTAGAAATTTCTCTTTGATTGCAATATCTAATTCTTTCTAGCTAGATTACACTCACAAATTATTTTTTCACTTTTGTATTTGTATCATTTGTTAAATGCATTGTTATCAACCACAAGTCTCCTCAAATCTCATTACATTGAGGTCGTGTGTTTCCTAGAATTTTTGAGAAAGGTCATTAGATTAGTAGATCCATCAAACTAAAGAAATTAAATAGGTCAACTTGTAAATCAACTCCTAGAAGATCATTGAGATAGTAGGGTCATAAATCAAGAGATGAGTGATCATTAATAAACACATTGGATATTCAAAATCCAAAAGATAAACCCTTTTGGTAGGGGATATAGAGAAATTTTGTTCTCAAACCATTATACACTATGTGTCAAAACTTTAATTTCTCATTTCCATTCTTAAAAGCCTTATTCACCCTTGGCTATAGTTCTTTTAATGCTCTATCAATTTTTTTTTTCTAGCTACTAATCCAATAATTGTACTAAGTAAATCAAGCAGTTCAAATAGTTGATGTAATGCCAAATTCAATAAGGACATTTTTTACATATGAGAGAGAGGGAGGGAGGGAGAGAGAGAGAGAATGAGAGAGAGAGCAAATGACTCATTAATTCCAACTACGATATTAACCATACACTAATAAAAGACCTTTCTACATAATATTATCCTTATTTAGGACATGATGAACTTGATAAGCAAAAGCATTTCATTTAACCGTCTCAATGAATATATATGTTAACTCATGGTTTCCATTCAATGAGCCAAAAAAAATCCAACTAAAATAAAATCATTCCCTCAAACACTATTTTAACTCAAGAACTTGTTCATATAAAAGGTTGAAACCTATGTTGTAAAAAATAGTGGGAAAATATTTAAATCATGGAAATATAGAATTTAAATCAACTTATATTAGAAACTAAAGTAACTGGAATGATTTTATAATACAACTCCAACTATGAGTTATTAGCAACCATAACGAAGAAGGATATAAGACAAAAAAAACTAAAAATTATTTATAATACAACTCTAACTGTGAGTTATTAGCAACCATAACGAAGAAGGATATAAGACAAAAAAACTAAAAATTATATAATTTTTTTTGAGAAATTATCAAAAAGTTTTATGACAATCTCCTCCCTCCCTCCCCCACGAAATTAAGAAAATTATAACTCATATATATATATATATATATATATATATATATTTGGCAAGGTACCTAGATATATGTGTTATAATATATATCACTAATATAAAGAGTTCTCAATGAAAAATCCATTCAAGAAGGTATATAATTAAGGCCTCATGATCCTAAGGAATTATAATTCTTATTATATCGACTTCTAGGAGCCAATGTCATTTGGCACTTACTCATTTAACACAATAATTCACCACCACTCCATCAACAACTAAGGTTGAGACTAATACCCACCAAATAGAGCACTAACAACGTATATGATATGTCATCTTGAGTGATATGAACAAAGGGTATAAACAAGTGCCAAATTTGATGGAAAATTGCATCTTTGGACTTTAGTGGCTCACAATTAAATGGATATCCTTCTGTAAAATAAATAAACAGATAAACAACATAATCCTTAAAATTTTTGGTTAATTATCTCTATCCACATACTAAATTAATAAAGAAAACAAATTATTTGATGAACAACCAATTCATAACATAAAAAATAGTTATTAGCAAAGTTTACACACTACATCACAATATTGACAACATTATGATTGAGTAATTTAAAAGAAAAAAGAAATGAATTATATTATTATGAAACCTCAAACACAATAGTAGATGTAAGAAAATTCAAGCCAAACTCAAAAGAACATAAAACAAACAAACTTTTGAAAAAAAAAGAAAGAAATATAGATTAAAAAAAATAGCTACTAATGCAGTAATAGAGCCTGTTAAACAAAAGAAAATATATTTGAAGGGCATGAATATATTACTACTCAATTGATATGACATATGATTAATGAGGATGGTTGGTATAAGATAAACATGATATAGGTAGAGAATGAATATATGAAGAGATTGTTGAAAAACATAGTTAAGAAACATGATGGAAACTGATAGAAAGAATATAAGTACAAACTACTTGTAAATCCCTAATTTTATCATGGTGTAATTGGTATCAGAGTAAGGTTTTTGAAACCTAATTTTGAATTAATATTTATCCTAACTATCTATATTTTTCAAGTACTTTCTATCTTTATTGGTGTTGCCGATGAACTTCTAATTGAATATATGTCTAATCAAGGTTAATCTATTCTTAGCTAATTCTCTGAGAGTTAATTTTATGTTGATTCCCGCACATCTGTTTGACATCTTATGTTCTCACTGAGCTTGATTTTTTCTCTTTTCATCTCTGTAGTTTGTTGAGGCTCTATTTGGTTCTAAGAAAGTTTTAAAGGAAGAAAATTAAAATCAAAATACTTTATTTCAATCTTTTCTCAAAGAAAATAAAATAACTAATATTTAATAAATTTTTTTATTCTTTTTCTATCTCATTATTTTATGCAAACTAAACACACAAACAAAGTATTTTCATCTTAATTTTCTTTTTTTTTCTTTGAAATTTTCTAAGAATCAAATGGGTCATGATTGTTACCTGATGTTGAATCTTTAGTTCTCTTTTCCTATATTGTAGTGAGATTGTTTATATATATATATATATATATATATATATATATTTTTTACAAAATTGATGATATCATCTTTTCTCTCTCTTTTTTTTTTTGCAACAACTACTTTGCTCTCCTTTTCTTTTCTTTTTTTCCTCTTTTTTTTATGATAGAAACTTTTCTTTTTCATTCATATATATAGTATTTAAAAAAATTGATGGATTAGGTGTAACAATTATGTTGACATAAAGAAGCGGGAAAATATGCTGCTCCAATCTTTCCTTTTTATATATAAGAGATTTACAATAGTTTAAGCCTTCCATTCTACGTGTCATTTTATGAACAACGTGTCAAATGATTAAACTTGGCTATCTTCTATTTCACTTAAAAATATATATATATTTCTTTCTCTCTGAATATGGTAAGAGAAGGTGGCAAAAATATACCATAACAACATGGTGTGATATTTGAGCCATCGTCTTCTATTATAGAATAGATAATTAATAATGACACATAAATGATAGTTTGCTAAAAACCATTGATAAATGTGTACAAATATGCGCGAGG
Organism: Tamarix austromongolica; assembly: GCA_039764185.1. Lineage (NCBI taxonomy): Eukaryota > Viridiplantae > Streptophyta > Magnoliopsida > Caryophyllales > Tamaricaceae > Tamarix > Tamarix austromongolica. Next base: position 17,564,984 of record CM077811.1, read on the forward strand.
GAATGTAGAGCATCTTTTAATAACGGTTTTCTACATAAATCATTGTATAATTGTCACAAAAAATAATGCCCATTTTTTATAACGACCCCATTGTTTCCCTCTTCTCTGGACATTACAATTCTGTTTTAGATTTTTAATTTTCTCTCTTACTCTCACTCCTCTTCCTCTTCTTACTCGTTGACAACCACTGTTGCTTTCCTCTTACATTTCAACGACCACCTTGTTCCTCCTTTTGTTGGCTATTTTTTCTCTCTCTTTCTTTTTCTAGGGTTGCATGCCACCATTTTCTCATGCCCCCTCTCTCTCGTTGCTCCATTGCATTCGCACTTTTATGTTATTGTGTCTTGCTCCAACACTATCATTAGTCTCTTATGCACATAATTTGGATTTCTTGCTTTATCATCAACACTCTTTCTTCTTCATTTTTCCACCATGTGTTATTTTTAGATTTAGATAGGAAGTTATTTTTTTCTTTCTTATTTTAGTATAAATATATGCATGCATGGTATTTAGCTTAGTCTTATGTGTGTTCTTACTTATATGATATGTGTTTGCTTTTGTTTCTATGTTGTTTTGCTTTTTGGTTGATGTTGGGTCTCTCCCTTTATAAATATATGCATGCATATTGGCATAATTTGCATATTTTGGGTTGATGACTTTGAATTATAAAAAAAAACTATAAATATATGCATGCATATTGGTATAATTTATTGATGAAAAATATTGTGTAAAAGCTAATTTATTGCTAACAAAATACTATTTGTATGTGTGGATGCACCTTTGATAAAATTTTGCTAATATTAATTCCACGACTGATATTTGTGGGTATGTTATTAGCTTTACATGATTTGTTACGGTATGATATAATATATTTACGATTAATTAGACTATATAACTTACATATTTGTATAATTTAAAAGAGTTAGACAACAAACTTGATGGCAAAATTTAGTAGTTGTTTTCTTTTACAGGTAGTAAGATATGATGATTACTTATTATTTACACACCTCCACCATATTTGTGCATGGAAACTAATGTGGATCTTTGAGGTCATATAATATGGTTATACAATGAGCTAGGTCGCTTGTTTATGAGCGAGCTGTAATTTGATTAGCTTTATTTTAGATAGCATCACTTGCTATGGATCCTATCTTAGATGGAGCCATGGTCAGGGGTTTTAGCTAGTTATTTGTAGTGGTTTATCCACCATATTGATGCACCACACCCCAATATTTATTAAGGATGAGGTATTTGTGAGGGATTATGATTGGATAGCTAGAGAGCTGATGGTGATAGATGACGAGTTGAGGTTTTTTTGTAGCTTACTACCAAGCATCCACCCTGGTTACCCTTGAATATCTATTAGTGGACTCACTGTTGATGATGTGAGGGAGCAAATGATATATTGAGATGAGTGGAATTTGAGAGTAACGATTGTTAGTCAGCTTAGGCAAGGCTACTGGTGGATTTCATATGATGGTTAGGTGTTCTTAGTTAGGTGTTTGTGTTGTAGGCTTGTAGCAACCTTTTGATATATATAGTGCTACTATTGTCTTAGAGTTCTTAGTTTTGGGGTCTTGTTTTAAACATGTAATATGTATATCTTTTTGGATTTACAACACTTGTATAGATTTATGATATGTATATACATATGAACTCTTTCTAAGCATGTATGGTTTGTGTATTGGTATATTTTTGGAAACATAGTGGAATGAGTTGTATATATATTCAACATGTCAAAGAATATTATAGTAAATCATACTCAAGACTCTAATAGAATAGTATATCCTTGTTTGAACTGTAATTATATTCAACATGTCAAAGATAATAATTTGAGAAATTATTTTTTTGTGTACGGATTTAATACAAGCTACACTGATTGGATATGGCATAGTGAGACGTAGTCTGGATATAATAATGAGGAAGGTATGAGGGAAAGTAGTGGATTATTTGAAAACTAAAAGGAAATTTTGTTAGAGGATATGACTCGGAAGGTTGATGAAAGTTTCGGGATTGTCCAAAAAAATTCAACAAGCTAATGAGTGACTCGGAGAAACCTTTGTAAAGTTATTATAATAAGTTTACTAGATCATCTACTAGTTTAAGGTTCTATAACTTAATAGCATGTAACAAATGGAGTAACAAGAGTTTCACGGAATTATTAGCACTTGTGAAAGATATGCTTTGAAAAATATATATGTGATAACCTTCTTAGTACATTACTTGATGTTCCATGAAATACTAAAGATGACACCAATGCTTGATTGGATACATAGGACATGGGCATTAGGCATGAATTGAAACCACAAGACAATGTAAGAAGAACATATTCACTACCTGTTTATCATACTCTCTCTAGAAAAGAAAAAATAACATTTTATGAATTCTTTAATAGTGTCAAAGTTTTAAAAATGTATTTGTTAAATGTAACAATATTAGTGTTGATAAAAGAGTTAAAACTAATTAGCTTGAAGTCTCATGATTATCATATTTTGATGCAGTATTTGATGTTGATAGCCATACATAGAATTTTTTTGAAGTGTGTTCAAATTTTGATCACTAGGCTTTGTTGGTTCTACAACACAATCTACTCCAAAGTCATATACCTTGATAGTTTAGATGCCTTACAAAGAAAGATTGTGATGACTTTGTTCCAGCTTGAAATATACTTTCCTCCATCATTTTTTGATATTATGGTGCATCTAACTGTTCACTTATTTTATTAGATAAAAATCTTAGGACATGTTCATTGGTGTTAGATATAGTCATTTGAATGGTTTAAGAAGTTAATAAAATATTACATGAAGAATCAATATCAGCCAGAATGATGCATTGTTGAGAGTTTTTAAGTAGAAGTAGTAATTAAATTTTGTACAAATTACTTATCCAATGCTGAATCTCTTGGTATTCCTAAGTCTTGGCATGTGAAGATAATTAAAGGACAAGGTATTAGTGTAATACTCCAAATTTGTAAAATATAAAATTAAATATTTAACCCTTTATTTGAAATAGTTTAATCATAAATTATTAATTTAATCATTTTGTGGACCTTTGATTTACAAAAGTAGATAGAATTATTTAATAAATTAATATAAATATTTTTATCATTTTATCATACTCTTTTTATTTAAATAAATTCCTAAATCCATAATTTTACAAAAATTATTTTCTTAAATTAATACTCTGAATTTTGGATAAATTAATTTAATATTTTTTTCATTAGCTTAATTTATAATCCTCACTTTAAAAATAATTTTTTTCCTTTTTCCTTTTCTTCCTTTCCTTTCTTCCTTCTTCTCAGGGCCAACCCAACCTCTTTCCCTTTTCCTTTCTCTCCTCCTTGCATGGGCTAGCTCGCACCCTCTTCTTTCTTTTCCTTCCTTCCTTCCCCTTCATTTTCCTTTAGGCCAGCCCACCTCCGCCTCTTCTTTTTTTTTTCTCCTCCTACGTGGGCCAACCTACCTACCTATTTCCCCTTCTTTCCCTCTTCGCTCGGCCTTTCCCTTTCTTCCTTCTTCTCCCCTACCACACCCCGAACTAAACACGCCCCTGTACCTTGTACGCCATCTTCTCCCTCTCCTTCCTCTACACCTCTACACGCTACTTTCCATGCTTGATTGCACTATAATACACCAAATTGAGCAGAGTGTTATAAGGATTGATTTGGCTACTTATATCAACATGATATATCATCTCGTTGGTGATTCCTTCCTAAAAACTCTACAGTTAAGCATGTTGGTCGTTAAACAATTTTTAGGATGGGTGACCCTCCTAGGAATTTTTAAAATTTTCTTAGGAAGCGTGCTGAAAGAATTCGTGTTCATCTGTGGGGCCAACTGATCAATCCAGAAGCACTTCAAGGTAGCTCTTGCGTAGTCTTGTTGACTCGGAGTGTTACAAAACGCCCCCTCTACCCATCTCTTTCATTCCATTTTCATCCCTACAACCCTGGTCCCCTCTTCCCCACATGCCTCCCCCTTCCCTCTTCTCCCTTTTCCCTATTGCCTACATCTTCCCTTACACTAGTTGTCCCTCTCTTCTTCTCTTCTTTTTCTTCTCCTTCTCTACCTCATTTCTCTCCCTCAAGCTCCCTTCTCTCCACCGCCCAATTGGCCACCACACAAGCCACTCCCGCCCCTGTCTCCTCCCTTCACCGCCCCAAGCAACCACTACACCCTACCCTGTAGCCAACTCCCCTCCCTTTCTTCTCATTCTCCTCTCAACCTCCCCCTACACCGCCACCCTATGCCACCATTTCTCCCCTCTTCCACCGCCCCCGCTGAAGCCTCCCCTCAGCCACCTGGCGCCACCCCAACGCCCCCTTGCCTTACCTTACCTGAACCTCCCTTGCAGCTCCCCTTTCTCTTCTCTATCTTTTCCCTTTTTCCTCTTCTCCATCCCTGCTCTACAGCTCCTTCCTACAGCCGCCGCCGCACTTTAACCTCCAGCTACCACCTACACCCTGCTTCACCCCTACACCCAACAACCAACCCCAACTCCCCTCCATCACCTCCCTCAACCATCTTACTCGAGCTCCCTTCGTCCATTTTTTCCCTTCCCCTCACCCCTTTCGTGCCATGCATGGCTCACGTTGCATATGTATAGTTTGGTTATAATATGTATTTATTAATTAATTTTAATAAAAATCATTGTTTTACTTATCTAATAATAAGATGTTACTTGTGAAATTATTTTAGGTACAATTTTTACTAAATGAAGCTTAAGCATTTTAAATCGGGATACCGGTTAAGTTTGGTTTTTGCCTAAAATAAAGTAACTGTTATACCCCAATAAATATATGGACTATCGTATGTTAGCACATTAGGATTTTTGGTATGTGATTTATGCGTATATGATGTGTTATTAACAATCTCATGATTATTAATATTATCTTGGAAAGTAGGAAGAAAATCATGTTATCTTTTATGTAGTATGATGTGTGGAAGGGTGATTAAGAAAGAGGTTGATGTTGATAATAGATGTTATGTGCATATACATGTTGTGCTAAGTAAATATGAATACTTTTAGTAGATATATTACCAATATGAACCCTAGGGGCAATTTAGTCATTTGGACATATCATGATGTCTAAACCTAAATGAGGTAACTGATGTGTTATGTATGATGTTAAATGAATATGGACATATCATGATGGAAGTTAAAAATGAGTATATGTAAAAGTAATTATTAGTGGAATTATTAATATTTATGGCTTAGGGGCAATTTGGTAATTTTAATATATGGTGTGGATTGTCTTAATAAAAATGCATGCTAAGTGATATGGGAGCTTAAAAATGATTATAGGGGTTTGTGGCATTAAAAATACATGTTCCATCATGAAAAATAATATTTTACGTTCTAGGGGCATTTTAGTAATTGTACATGTTCAATAAGAGTGTCCAAAATAAATATGCATGATAGGTGATAATTTGTGTTAGGAATAATAATAAGGGTCGTGTGGTATCAATAATACATGTTGGACATAAATATCAATATTTTATGTGTTAGAGACATTTTAGTAAATTTACTTGTAAAATGGAGGTTGCTTAAATAAATATGCATGATAGGTAATAATTTGTGCTAGAATAATAATAAGGGTTTTGTAGTGTTAACAATGGGCATGTATATTAATATTTTATGACCTAGGGGTAATTTTAGTAATTTGGCATATGTAATGGGAGTTAAGTTAATAACCATACATGATAAGTGGTAATTGGTGCTAAGTAGGGGTTTATGGTGTTAGTGATGTATGTAGGGTATGATTATTAATATTAAATGACTCAGGGATATTTTGGTAATTCTGCAAGTAAGAAGGACAATTTTGTATTTTTTTCAAGTAAGAAGAGGCCTTTTGGTAATTTTGTAGGTTAAATGGAGATTAGTCTAATAAACATGTATGGTAGGTATAAATTGATATTTAAAATGATAATAATGGTTTATTTTCCTAGTGTCACTTACTTGATCATAATGTTCAATAAAGTATGGTATAGGGGTATTTTGGTAATTTTATAGGTAAAATGGTGATTGGGCTAATAAGCATGCATGAAAGGAATAAATTAATGCTAAACATGATAATAGGAGTTATGGCCTTATTATCACCTGTTTAAGCATGATCATAAACATTATAAGGCCTAAGGGTATTTTAGTAAATTAGAGTGTATCATATTGAGTATACATGGTTTAGGGTTAAATGGGTAATTAAGGGTGTGTTATAATGTTATTTTCACAAACATGTAAGAGGTGCCTTAATTTCATATTATATATGAAAATGTGTGTTGGTTGTTCTAGAAGTGCATGTTAGAGTTTATGTGTAAACTAATCATTTGGTGTGTTGGGTACTTTAACTTCATAATCAATAGTATAAATATCGCATTTTACTCTCTTATGGCATGTTGATAAATAAAAATGAATTATGTGTGGAAAGTGGATGATAAAGAGGTAACTTCAGCCTTAAGGGCATTTTGGTTATTTTAACATAAGTGGACTATTTAAGTTAACAATAACAATAATCCTAATTCTGGTTACTTAATAATAATGGAAACAAATAAAAATGATTCAGTATGTGATTAATATGTGTTTCTCGTGGTCACATTAATTAATACACTAATAATTAAAGTGAAAGACCTCGAGATCAGAAATGGTCGCTATTTAGAGGTTGCTACCCTAAAATAGTTTAACCCACGATTATTCTGATTTTACTTGTGTGCCTTAGTGTTCCAGCTAGGCCCTACATTTTTCTCTATTTAGTTCTACGGATCTACTTAGGGGTATGCATATTTATGGATTAGGTGTCCTTATCGGTAGGGTACTGTGTGTCTTCATGCACCAGTGCGACTAGGGTACCTTTGTGTCCTTAGGTTGATAGTTAGTAGGATAATGTACTGCTCCTATGCACCAATATGATCAGTGTAGCTTTGTGTCTCTAGGTTCGTGATCTCCCCCTCGAGCAAATGAAATGGAATTGGTGTGATAGTTAAATAGAAATACACTAATCACTTATAGTAGAACATTACGTAGGTCAGGACCGTGTTTAGCATATTTAATGATCCACTAGTTATAATAGTAGTTAGGTGCGTTCTGTTCTGGATTATATTATTTACTGATCCATCGGTTATAATAATGGTCAAGTGCGTTATGTCCTGGATTATATCATATGTATGGGTCCACCGATTTACTAGTTATGATATTAATCATCTCTAAAGTATATTATATGTATCGGTCTATAGGTTATAATAGTGGGGTCCCTAAACCTACGTTGATATAATTCTAGAGATGATTAATATCTAATTAATGGCTTAAGTCCAGATAATAATAAACGAACTATTATGACCTGCTGATGTGATATGATAGCGGCCTTGGTGCTTGCCTGGATGGGTTGGTGTATGGTGTTGTGTTGATGGGCTCATGGGCCTACCTTTGAGTTGAGAGGTGGTGTGCATGGTTGAGTATATTGTTGGCTATTTAAATATACTACAAGGATCATCGCGTGGATGCTCCCTTGTGAATGAGCCTTTGTGACATATAATCTTGATGCATGTGTCCATTCTAATGATTATTGTATTATAGTCTACATATGTGTAATTTCCTATCATGTATTTGATGTGTGGTAATTGATGTGTTGCATGCGATCCTTATGTATTAGTCCTATATAAAGGGTTACTAAGTACCGTAGTACTGAAGGGTTCCTTTTGTGGGCCCTTACTCATTCAATGGACAGTGGCTTTTGCAGGTTAGCTTGCAAGTGTTATTGTGGATTTTACTCTTGGGTTAAGCACGTAGGAATATCCGGGAAGATTTCAATGTTATTTTTAAAACTCCTATATTCCTTGTTTCAATTATTTCATTTTGTAACCACTAATAGTGGATTTTATTTCTTGTAGTTTAACCATCTCTCTACTCTATTTTATGAATGTATTTTGGTTTTGTATATAGTATGTTTTCAGCTTTAGCACATGGTACTAGAAGGGTGTTGGAAAACCGGTTTGATACTAAGTGTGGCGGTAATATCTCCAAAATTTTTTATTTTTGCTACTACTTATAATTTAAAAAAAAAATTTAGTAGTGAATTTTGGGGGTGTTACAATTAGAGGCAAACAATTTAAAAAGATAGACCTTGACATGTTTTGTAAAGCACAACTGTATATATTACATAACATTGATGGTGTTCGGCCATATGTTGAAGAACATATATGTTCTTCGAGGATTGAAAATCTATTAAAGATAGAGATATGGATAATTGATAAACATAATCTTTCTTTCATACATTGGTTAAGAGATCGCATCATTGTACTTGTTAGACATTCCCCAACTTCAATTTCTAAAAGCCTACATTAGTTTTCTCAAATGATCCATTATGAAGTTTTATCATATACCACCTATGCCATCAATTAATACACCTTTTACATGAAATAACAAGATGAGAAGAGTACAATGTAGAATAGTAGAGTGACTTTAGTGTCTAAGTCAATGCATATTGCTAATGCGAAGGATAAGAATCCAATCTGTACATATATGAATTATTATGGTGTGATTGAATGGATTTGGGAACTAGATTACACTGTATTTAAAGTACCTATTTTTGGGTACAGATGGGTTGATAATAGTCAAGGGGTTAGATATGAAGATGGATTTACATAAGTAGATCTCAATAGTATAGGGCATAAATAAGATTCATTCATCTTGATATCTCAAGTAACACAAGTTTTCTTTACCGCTAATCCTACTGATAAAAGATGGTATTTGGTACTATCTATGAAGAAAACAAATGCTAATGAATGTGAAGATAAGAATGATGCCAATTGGGATAAGGATTGTGCTAAACTTGTGCAATCAACTCAATCATTAAATGATAATAACACCACATTGTTGAAGAGGAAATCTGTATAAGGGATGATCATTGTGAAATTATATGTATATTAGATCATGAAACTAATTCAAAAAGAAGAAAGGAAAAAAAAAAAGCTAATGAGGGTAATAACATTCTAACATATGATATGTGTGCTTATTATTTTAACTTCATATATTATATACATTCATGAAACATAAATCGTGAATTATTTCATAGCATTACTACATATGATATGTGTGATTGACACTTTAACTTCATATTTTGTATACATTTATTCATAGCCTTATTTGTACTAATTTATTTATTAAAATTTTGCAAATATATGACAAAGAAAATCACGATGAGAGGAACAATTTTGATGAGAATCATCACAAGCATAAGAAATAGAGGAGAACAAGTAGAGTTGAGATGGAATACTTATAATCTTCTTATCGGTAAGTATGTGAATATATTTCTCACATGCATTTCATTTGTTACTCATAGTCATGTTCTTATGTCCTACAATAATTCGAAGCAAGTTCCAAAATATTGCATGTAATATATTTAGTAAGAAGTCACAGTAAATATAATGCTTTGTTTGTTCATTTTTAGATTCCACATGCTATTAATTTCAATACATTAACATCAGTATACATATTTATGCCTTATTTTTTAGAGAGCGTTAATCGTCCCAGAGGCAAAGGAGAATTTGTTGACATTATGATGAGTATCTAAGAACATTTTGAGCATACTTGGTAAATAAAAACATGTATAGAAATAGAGATGGTGCTTTACATACGAATCTACCTAAGCGTTATGGTATCATTGATTAAGATAGTTTTGGACCAATTTATTGTATATCATTTTTTTGGAGGATTTTAATGTATTTGTTGTATAAGAATTAAGATTTTTTATTAATTTATTTTATTGATATTTAAATAGCCATGAGTAAATATTTTTAGCTTTTATTATAGAAAAAAAAGTGACAAAAATAAAGAAATTGCTAAGCAGAATATTTACCAACATAATATGACTCGAGAAAGCTATGTAAGCCTTAAAGAAGATTTGGTATGACATTTTTATTTATGTGTTTAAATGTTTATGTAGAGAGTGTTATAGTAATATTCATATTATAAATGTGTATTTTGGAATTATAGCTCGTAGCCTAAGACTTTGATCCATATACCTCAACTATCAATATTAGTACATCATAGAAGAATATTAGAGCAGCAAAAGAGGGATTTCTTAATAAAGATGTATAAGATCCTACCAAAAAAACTATAAGTTTGAAGATATCTCTAACCCTAATTAGTTTTCTTAGAGAAAACTATTATATTATGTTTATTCCGATATTTTAAATTGCATATATTATAGAATAAACTTGAAACATTAGATTGTGTGGAGGGTGTAGATTAATATAGCATCATTTCATAAGTAGCTAGAATGGAAGAACACCTTAAAAAACATGAGGGTATTGGATTAGGGGTTACGAGAACAAGAGTATGCAGTTGATCTCATGGACCCTAGAATGCTAATGATCAAGTCACTCTCCTAACCCAAAAACTAAATATGGTATTTGAACCAATGACCACAGTGGAGAAATAGTTTTTATTTATCAGGTCTTATGGGTATAAGCTATCAAATTTATATGCACACGATCTGCTTTACATAACTAATGTAAATAGTAGTAGTGACAGTTGTGAAGCTAATATACGTTTTTCTTCACTTCCTGTTGTAAGCATATCAAACTATGAATTGCTATAAAATACATCAAGTGTCAACTCAATAATTTAAAATATATAATATTTTATCCTATGGTTTGTATAAATGTAACTTGTTAGATAATGACCCCTGGTAAAAGGAAAGGTACACATCAATCATGGTACCGAAATGTCGACGATCCATAGATCTATCGTGATCCCATATATAAAACCCATAAGTATTGACATTCCAATGATTGGAGATGCACCCTAACTTATTATAAAGAAGGGGATGAGGTAGCCACAATATTAGAATCTCATGGAAGCTTTGTACCTTAGCCCACAGATCAGATACGTCTCACTACTGATGAGGTAATGGCATTATCCATCTATATTATACCTAAAATGTTACATACATAGTTTATACCTTATTAATATTTATATGATCATTATATTTCATTTAATACTATGAATTAAGGAACCAGAAAATAAGAATGCTCTTAAGGTAAAGGGAAAGAGAGTTACTAGTGCAAGGAGCAAAACAAAGAGGGCATTGAGAAAGGAAAGAGAGATAGATTAGAAAAATATATTACCCCACAAAAGATTCCATCATTAGAGGAGAACCAACAACTACAAGGACCCTATTAACTACCTCCAACTCTAGCAATGTTGTATTTCTATGCCCAAATTACCTTTGGTAGCAATCCAATTATAATTTATAGTCCTTACGAGTATGTTGGGAGGGTCACCACCACTTATATGGTATTAATGGAGGTTAATGGCAACATTTATAAGTAGAAATGGATATTAACCAGGAGTGTTGTTGTATATGTTACGTAAGTATTATTTTATATGATATCTTTTAACACTTTTCATTAATTTGTATAATTTTATGATCTTTTATATATGATTTATCATTTATTAATAAATATTTATTATTATTTTCATCCATATGTTGATAGTTAGCTGTGTTGTGGCAGAGGGAAAGTTGTCCTCTATTGTATTCATGTATTCATACTACATATTTTATTATACTATAATAAGTAAAGGTAGACACATAAACTATGTAGCATATTACATTTTAAGTGAGGGATACAACAACAAGTTTTATCTCATACCTCACATCACAAGTGTGTTTTATCAAAATAAAGTATCTGTGTTTGATTCCCTCCAAAAATATTTTGTTCCTTTTTTTGTCGCTCGTTCTAAATGGAAAATTTTAATTGATATGTTAGTATATTTCTTACTTCATTAGCTTATTTGTGCATATATTATGCTTTAATTTTTTGAGGTATATAAAGTTACAATATTGTGTATCAACTTTATTTATTAGGGCATTACAGATAATGTATATGAAGAGAGATAGAAATGGTATGCAAAACACAATGAATCTTGAGTATAAGCTTGTAATGGTATACAGAAAGACAAGTAGTTTGTATTATATTTCAATTCCAATTAATATCTAATAAAATAACAAGCTAACTAAATTTATTTAATAGTGTCCACAATAGCGAAACAATAATGATTGTAGATATTATGTTTGTAAAGCAATGTATCTCATACTCCAAAACAAATCTATGAGCATAGCTCTAAGCCATAGTTATTTCTTTTTCTATGTTTTTTCATTAACTAATCTATGGCATGTTAATTACTAATGGAATGATAAAATCATGTCAATATACAGTTGTTTGGCGATGGATATGCATGATGCCAGAAAATATGTAGATAGTGAAATTGATAGCGTTATAGATCAATAAACTGAGTCCATACACTCACATACTAAGTATTAGGGATATACATGCATGTTTAGCTTTGTATCTCATATGTCTTTTGTTTTTCTATACAATTGGAGACGTATGTGCACATATGCAAATGTCTATAAGCTATTGATAGTTAGGTTTTATGATTTATGGACTTTGATTTTGGAGTATAGAGCTACCAACTTGTGGTATGCCTACTAATTTTCATTCCTAGTTATGCTCAATAGATAGAGATGTACCAATTATAGGTATATATATATATTGGGAGGAAGATATGCATAAATTGGTATTGTTTTACATATTGCAGATTTGATAAATATTCAAACTTACAATTGTGTATGTAGGCTAGAATAAAACTACACAATTTATTTAAAAAAAAATAAAAGTTAATAACTGTTATTGCTTAAAACCGTTATTAAAACTAGGTTTAAATAAGGGTTATTAGAGAACATAATTGATAAAAAAAGAATTAAATGCTCATTAAATACTAATTAGGGTTTACATATTTAATGCTAACATATACATTTTAATAATATTTTTGGGATAAAATAGTTATTAAATTATGAATTTAATTATAATTATTAATTATTTAGGGTTTTAGTTAATTACTTATTTGGATTTAGTTAGGATTTTTTAGCGTTTTAAGTTTATTAAACCATTTGTTTTAATAATGGTTTTTGGGTTGCATTGTTAAGAAACCCTCAATTTTGACCCAAATGTAGAGGATTTTTTAAGATTTTTGATGAAGATTTTAGAACCGTTATTAAAGCTTTAATAATGCACAATTTAATAACGGTTCAAAACCGTTATTAAAACCCTTTTAAAATCCTTATTAAAACCCCTTTCTAGGGTTGTGATTTCCTCTATACATCCTGTTCAACATTGCTTTTAGGTTCCTTATCTAACGAGTACACCCCACTGCGATAAGCAAAGTGCACCAAATGTGTCAAGTATAAGAACATTCGAAGTATAAATGCCTTATGCACTCCTCTCCATCTTTACACAAAACACACCACTGAACCACTTTCATGCCAATTTTATGAATTTTGCCTTTTGTAAATAACCTATCTTATAGCACAAGTCAAAGGTGATTCTACTATCTCAATAAAGTAATGGGGTTCAACACAATCTTCCACCAAAATACGTCCTCCCTTTTTGGTTGAATGATCTTATATGTCTTGGAAATGTTGTATTAACCATCTGCATTTAGTACAGTTAGCATTGACACCCATTGAATACCTTCAAATTGGGGTTGGACATGTATGATTTCATCTTAAACACCATAAAACAATCCTGGTATTTTGATCATATAATTAATAATACTTCTTAATGGTAATACTAATTTTCTAAGATGGTTTTTTATCTTGGGTTATGAAAATAATATAGAGAATTGGTTAGTGAAAGGTAGGAAGAATATGATAATAGTTGGTAAATAGTTAGAATGAGTAGAAAAAGGTTATGTTAGTCTCTCTCTCTCTCTCTCTCTCTCTCTCTCTCTCTCTCTCTCTCTATATATATATATATATATATATATATATATATATATATATATATATATATATAGAAATTGAATAAAATAAGAACTAGTAATTAAAATCACGTAAATGGATGCCTAAGATTGTGTATAAAGATAACAAAAGTATACAAAAGCGATGGAAAAACTGTAAATAAGAATTTAAAAGTAAAATACATTGCCACACCCACACGAATGCGGCTAGGAAGTTGGATAAAACAACAAGTTGAGGTGATGAGATTAATGATAATACGGTAAATATGTAAACATATCTTTTAAACAATATTTGTTGTTGATGCTCGGTGTTTCTTTCATTTACGTGGCTAGGGGGTTGATACTCGGTTTTTCGGTTGTCGTTTGCTGCTCTTAATTATTTTGTAGTATTTTTAAAAGTTGGATTGATAGGTAGGATTTGTAGTACATGTAAATTTTGTCCACTAATTTGTAAAAGTTTGGCAAGAGTTGTAAAATCAAATAAGAATAGGTTGAATGGTTATATTATTCATAATATATAATTTGAAATTATTTGAATCTCTCACGATCCAATTTACTTAATTTGAATCCTTTTGTATTTATTGTAGTAATTATCAATGCAGTTTTATATATAATTATATTAAATAATTAATTACATTTTATCAACAGTTTAATATGGGATTAATTTTTATATAACTTAAAATATATTTAAATTAAATATTTTATATGTGCCTAAGTTTAATGATTTGGATTTTGTTTAATTTGATTTTTTTTTTCAACTCTAGGATTTAAATTTACCTTTGTTTCGGTTTTATACTCGGTGTTTAATTTTTATTTTTTAATTTAGAATTAGGTTTAGAACTTATATTTTTAGGGTAAATTTAGCTTAGGATCCAATTTAGTTTTTTCTAGGTTTTAGTGTAAATTCATTTGGGACTAGAATTTGAAGATTTAGGATAACTTTATCCATGTTTAGAGTTTATGCTTTATGGTTTTACTTTTTAAGGTTTATCAAGAACTAGAGTTTATGATATATTTTGGTTTAAGGTTTAGGGTTTAGTATTTATTTTAGTGTTTATTCAATTTATTTTATGTTTACATTTTAATGACTTATGGTTTATTTCATTTATTTTAGGATTTTAAAGGTGTTTAGGGTTTAGGGTCATGATTTATTTCCTTTATTTTAGATTTTCAAGATTTGTTCAGAGTTTAGGGTTTATTCTATTAATTTTAGTTTTTTAGAATTTCTCATTGTTTAAGGTTTAAAATTTATTATTTAGGATTTAAGGTTTATGATTTATAGTTTAGAGTTTATTTCATCTCTTTTATGTGTTTTATATTTGTTCAAGGTTTAGTGTTCGTAGTTTATTCCATTTATTTTAGCTATTTTATATTTTTTTTAGAGTTTTTAATATTTGTTTAGGGTTTAAGTTTTATTTCATATATGTTTGAATTTTTTTAGATTGGTTAGAGTTTAGGGTTTATTCCATTTATTTTAGGATGTTTAGATTTATTTATAGTATAGGGTTTAAAGTTTAAAGGTTTAGGATTTATTCAATTTATTTGAGACTTTTAATATTTATTTATGATTTAGTAGTTAACGTTAATTTCATTTATTTTTGTTTTTTTACTTTATTTATGGTTCTGGATTTATTTCACTTATTTTAGGTTTTTAAATTTATTTAGGATTTGGAACTTATTTTATTTATTTTAAAGTTTTATATTTTTTTAGCACTTAGGGTTTATTATATTTATTGTAGGTCTATTTAATTTGGTTTAAGATTGGGTATCTCTATATATCATATAAAAATTTGAGCTTATAGAGTTGTGTAAGATCATGCTGATGATCTTAGCTTCATTAAAAACTATTCTAGATGTAGTTGTACTAACGAAAAGTGGTACAAGCACATACTATTTATAATAAATAAAACTCTTTCATCTTAAAAAATAATTATTTTTAGTAATTTATATACTTTTTTATAAGATAATAAATATACCAATACTATTAAAATTATATTATTTATTAAAAAAATAATATAATAATTAATTTATAGAAGTGGGGGGAATAGGAGTAAAAATAAAAAATTAATACTTTCTTTTCTATAATAATTTCTTTTAAATAAAATTTTTAAATCTAAAAATACTTTTTTTAGAAATAAATGAAGTAACCGTGTTAATAATATATAGTATTTAATTTTAATGATGACAATTAATTTGGTTGAAATTATATCAAGAATTATCTAAAATTATTTATAGTACTTTCATTCTTGGAGAGTGTACTGCTTACTACTGTAATTAGTTATCATAGATATTTGTTCTCCTCTGCCACAATTGTAATTGTTTACTACCACAAGAGAGCAGTGCTGCACACGTTTTGGAAAATTAGACGAGAATAGGAGGAGAAAGGAGTAGATAATCATGCGCGCATAAGACTGAGAGAAAGGGCAAAAAAATATATGCCATATTTAGTCATTTTTTTCTTCTTCATTTGGCGGTTAAAATTTGTTCCTATAAGTGTATATATAATGACCCTAAAATTATACCCGAACTTAACCCTATATATATATGCAAGTATGTATATAATCTTTATGACCCTAAAATTAACTAGAAATAACTATAAACTTCAACGGTTAGAATCAAAACTTCTAATCACGTACTTACCTACATCCTCTGACGCACTATAACTATTTTAAGAATGACCTGGTGCCTTGTTTTGGGAGGGTATGTGTGGAAAGTCGCTAGCTAAAAGGAATGCTGACAATTTGGGTGATTCCAATAAATAAATAAATAAATAAAATCATATAGGTAGGCTTCAATCATTTACCCTCTTTCTTCCTATTGTCTCAGATTAGCAATTCACGTTTTATTATTGCCCTGGCTAAGACTAATTAAGACAAGTACGTAATATTTCATAATTTGAAAGAAAGTTCATCCCTTAATTATAGCGAAACAAGTAATTCATGTGGTTGGCCGAAAACTCCGATTTGTCAGGTTCAAAAGCCCTAGCTAACGTGGAACCTAATTCGATGGCACGATAACTCTTTAGGCATGAACTTCCAAACCGGTGGATCAGGAAGTTAATGCACGCACACACACATGGAAGATCAATTCTATATAGAATATCATGTTTCGTGTAATTTTAGTTCAACCATCAATCCATCATTACGGTTTGGAGTTTGGTTGCCACCAACCTCGCTAGCTAGTCAAATAATTAAAGGTCCAAGTACCATGTAGCGCCGCTCCCTAAGAAACTAGATTAGCATACAAATGCCGCTTATAAAACCCATGCAAGATATTTGCTTATCCGCAAACAATTCACTTCAAACAGATATTCATTTCAAGCATTACACATATAATTCCAATGGCTTCTGACCATAACTGCTACCGCTTGATCTTAGTTCTCTTCATCATCACTCTGTCATTCTCCAACATGATAGAAGTTAGTCTCGCAGCTAGGCATCTTCAACAAACGACTCCTCCTCTACCGATCCAATTGCCGAGATTACCTGGTGTCCCCATTAATATGCCACAACAACCTGGATTCCCATGGCCAACCACGCCTGGAGCTAATACTCAACAACCACAATTCCCACTTCCGCCTACTACTACTATGCCTCTAGTTCCTGGCGCAGGAGCTACTGCAGGTGGTGGAATTCCATCGATTGTCACGATGCCTCCGTTGCCAAATGTGGTGCCTTCCGTTCCTAACACGCCCACCACTTTCCCACCAATATCATTCCAATCTCCTCCCCTTCCTCCTAGCCAACACTAATTAATTAATTAAAAGAGCTCGGGTAAACATATGAATATTGATAGTATAACTACTGGGTTTATGGGTCATGTGTACCCGTCGGCTTATATATCTATACATATATAGTTTACAGCTCTTTAGTTTGTGTTGCAATTTGGATCTTATGTATGATATATGGTCCCTTAGTTTATGTATCATCTTATGTTATGGTGGTGTAATGTTTTATCAATTAATTATGTCATTTTTATTTTTTGTTTACTTTGTGTTTCTGATTCTCGTTGGAAATAACCTAATCTCATGATCAAGCATCTTGTTATACTAATAAGTAATCATGTAAAGTGATAATATAAACTTAACTAACACTATGACAAATGCCGTAGCTAAACAAAGGGCTCGACCAAAGTAGGAACCAGGTATCGGAATAATCTAGTTAAGTTTGGCAAACATCAAAATAGCATGTAGTTGTAAAAGTAACCAAAATAACTTTATGTTTGTAATGGATTTATGGTCACAAGAAATACTCTCAATGATCAGGCATGTTTCAATAAATTCAAATGCTCGTTCTATCAACTTTAAATGTTAGAGCACGTAGAAATCTCAAGAAACATGCCTAATCATTGGGTCTGTTTGCTTAAAAGTAAGTTATTTGAATATACATCCAACAATCATATGTGTTTATTTAAGTTCTTTCACTACACACCTAATTGTTAGGCACGTTTCTTTTATTACTACCCCACCCAACCCTATCTTTCTCACTTTATGTCCTCCTTCCTTTTCAAACGAAACTCCATCATCTCCATTTCTCTACAATTCTTTGTCTCTCCTCTTTAATATTTATCTCCTTTCTTGCAATTAAATCTTTGTTTGGCCTTCATTGTTTCCTATTTTTACCAATTTTGATTATTTCTCAATTTGCCCCTCACATATTAGGTTTATTTATATTTGTCTTATTTTCTTAATAATTATAATATGCATTAGATTTTGTTAGATTATACATAATTATATTATAATATATAGTTTTTGTTAGATATAATATATATTATTATGTTGTTATATATGTTATAATATATAGACTTTTTGTTGGCAGACATTTTATTATATATATATATATATATATATATATATATAGCTCTTAATATTATATGTCATATATAATTGAGTTAGAATTGTGCTCTAATTTTAGTTTGTATTTAATGTGCTAAAATTATGCTAGACTAAATATAGGTGCTAAATAAATATGAATGCTTATATTTGTAAAAATTTAATATTTTGTTGTTAAGATGTGCATTTGTTGTACATGATCATGTAAAAACATTATCGAATATGACTGAGAAGAGAAAAAACTGTAATTAATATTTTATGTCTTCAAAAATTATAGATGCACAAAATATACCAATATATTATTTTATGTTTTCAAGTATAGGATAAGTAAAATTTCAATCATTTTATATTGGAACGTTAAACAAAGGTATAATTTAAGAGAACTTATATTTGAAGTAAACGCTGATAAAGTTACATTTATTTCATCATCTACTACTTTTAGTGAGTTTATAAATATGGTGCCTCTATGGACAACTTATTTTGGGGATACACAGACATTTAAGATATTTGGGATATATTGAAATGAGATAACGGGGATAAGTCTTTTTATTTCGATATATAGTGACAAGTCATTAAAAATGCTCATGGATTCAACAAAGTTAGAAGGTTTGTGTAAATGTCCATAAACTTCAACCATTAAGGTCTCCAACCTTACCATCTAGCATTTGGTTTTTGCAAGATTTTGGTCATTGAGTAATCAAAATTTTAATACACAAATCCTTCATACAATGTGGGTGTTGAATGTACACCAAGTCAACATCAATATTCCATTACACATATTGATGTCACGACATATATGAATAAGTTTGGGGAAATGGGTGTTGGTGTCGAAGAAGAAAATGAATATGCATATAGTGTTGTAGTGGGAGCTAAAGTTAGGAGTATGTTGGAAAATGAGAACTCATATGAACTTTTTAATGAGACAACTATGATGATTGATTCTGATTACCAACAAGACATGTTAAAAGAATAGTTACTCGGATTAGATACATAAGCATATCAAGACTTGTGGGAGTGTGCACACTTTAATTTTATTCTTTGCAAACATGTCAAACAAGCTATTATTAGTGTAGAGTCGTAGTAGGTAGCATCAACTTCAAGCTCTACACAAGGTTTTGAAGTTGACCAAATATTTTCTTCAAAAGAAGACTTAGTATATAGTGTTAAACACTACTCACTTTTGGTGAAGCTACCCTACAAGATAGATCGATCATCAAAAATAAGATCGATCTGAGGTACATTGTGATAGATGTGCTTAGAGGTTGCAAACACGCACTATAAATGATTATTTGGGAAGGACAAAGATTATGTCATACAATGGTCCACATCAATGTCTCCTTGAGGAAGAAAATCATGATCGTTTGAATTTGACATCCAATTTTATTGCTAAAGAGATTGAAGACCTAGTAAGACCACAATTTTTTGTTAGTGTAGATACCATCATTGAACAGATAAAGTCTAAGTGGGGACTTATGGTGTCTTATAGGAAGGTATAAACATAATTCAATAGAAAGTTGTATATAATAGGCATGTGTGTTTCATCTCCTATAGGCATAAGGACATAATATAAGAAACATGAATTGAAGTCTGGCATGAGCCATATGGCACATATTGATACATTTTGTGCCATTTGAAAGCAATTTTTTTAGCAGCCATGAAAAATGATAAGTCTATAGGCAATATGTTGTGGAAGATTAGGACCCAGGATTAGCTTACAAAATGGATTAGTTAGATGGAATCATTAAAAATGACTAACAAGGAAGCCTAAAAATGGCTTAATAAGTTAGATCCCACAAAGTGGTCATTGACGCATGATGATGGTATGCATTTCAGCGTGACAATGATGAATTTTTTGGAGTCATTGAACAATGTGTTGAAAGATGCAAGGTATCTGCCCATTACCACCCTTGCACAAATAACCTTCTATCGAATAATTTGTTGCTTTGTCATAAAAAAATATCAAGTGAATAAGTGCATTAGTGAGGAAAAATTTTTTTTTGCCAACAATTAAATGAGTGATTGCTAGAAATTTAGAGAAAGCTTATGGTAATGGGTTTACTATGTATCATACTGAGTAACAACTATGTGTCATACAATCAATACAAGTTATAGTAAATAAGGTCATAAACAAGTGGTCAATATCTAATAAAAGATGTTTTTTGCCAAAAATGGCAATCATATAAGATCTATGCTCCCATTTATTGGCATATTGTATTTATCATATCTTTAATGGCAGACGCTATGTTAGTACATGGTATAAAATATAAAAGTTGGTCAAAGAGCTATGCATTAATATTCCATCCAATCTCTAATGAAGGTTATTGGGAGTTCTATGATGGGCTTACCGTCATACCGAACAAATATTAGTTAAAGGGTAAAATAAGACGTGAGAGATGAAGAATGCCTAATGAAATGGATCTAGAGTAGGGAAAGAAGGCACAAAGATGCAAAGCTTATGGAATAAATAGGCATAATAGCAACCAATATGATGCTAATAATAGAGGAGATTATCAAAATCATCCAAGTGCTTCACAAAACTCGGTAGATAATATTGCAAACCCCTATTCTTATAGCCTTTGATAGATTGTTATTGTTGTATTGTATATTTTATTTTTCTAGCATAAGTACTTGAATAATTTGAATTATGTAACGATAAAAATCTCATATTAACTAATGTTAGTATGTAATTTTGGAGACCTCTATCCTTATAACCTTCGATAGGTTGTTGTATTGTATGTTGAATAATTTTGTAGTATGTAATATAAAGTATTTAGTATGTCATTATTACATGCATTTGATTTACTTTCATTATTCATATGTCTTGTATATTACATATGTTATCTAGAGTCATGGATCCTATATATGGTATTTCTCCAGGGCCTAAAGACCCATCCATTTTGGTAGAACAACATATATACCATCAATCCAACAATTGGTATGGATAGGTTAATGTTTATATAGTTGTACACTTTTTTCCTTTCAATTATTATAGTTTTCTAATATGAAAACCCTAATATTTTAAGTTTTTTTAATGATATATTGTAGAGTGTAGATGAAAAGCTAAAGTGTCGATGTTACTATAGAGATTTATGGATGCTAGATCTAAGGGCCCGTAGATATTTGGTAATTTCTACTTTCATTGGTGTGCTGCACCTACGATACATGCAGCTTGATGGGGCCATAATCACATCACTAGTTGAAAGGTGGCATAAAAAATGCATAATTTTCATGTGAGAGTAGAGAAGATGAGGATCACACTTGATGTTATGGCTTTGATGTTAGGGTTGCCTATCGGTGGGATACCAATAGTTGAAATAGAAAGCGTTGATCATAGGCAGCTGTGCATAGATGTTTTTAGTATATAGTATATTGATTCAAACATCATAGGAAGATCATAGGATTTAGTTTAACTTAGTACCAACTTTGGAGAGCTGCTTGATGAAGCTAACGACATATAAATACAACTACATGGTAAGGCATGCATGGGTCCTTATAGTGATAGGGAAGCTGTTATTCCCTACTCAACATGGTTTTTAGGTGTCCTTATTGTTTCTACAATTTATACAAGACATAGATGACATTCGTAATTTTAGTTAGGGCTTGGTTGTATTGTCTTTTCTATATTGCGGTCTATGTATTACTTCACGTAGTAGCACTAAAGAGATTGTTGGTTACTTAGTGTTATTACAGGTACTTACTATTAGATATTGTATGTTATGTATTTCATTGATATCTTGTGTTGTTTTAATAAATTATCATCTTATAACTTTGGTAATGGGAGAGGATTCCTATGGGATTTCTAGCTATTTAACAGGTTGATGTAGTGGGCCAATGCCAATGCTTTTTCGACATTAACGTTGATGTTGTCAATGAAGCTTAAATACAAAGACCATTAATATAAAGGTAATTAATTGTCTATGATAATATTTTATTATTATAATATGACTTGTTTGTCCTACTTTAAGTAAATGATTATGATGGGTGGGAATATTTTGCAGATGGGTGGGAACGAAAAAGCTTTTACAAAAATCCTCGCAAGCCTTTGGGCTTTTATAAAGACTATATAGATTCAATGAGTGAGGTATGCATGATCATCCACTTATTTAAATGTTCCTAATTTCTTTATTTAATATAGATATGTTGTTATTTAGATGTATGTTGAGCAGATGATTTGGATACCTTATGTTGATATGTATGATGTCCTCCTACCATCAATCTTAGCAAACCACACATTATGGACCAGGCGTAGTCCAATTATTTGATATGTGTTTATAGAGTTGTATTATCCTAACCATGTGTTGAAATAGTTTGTTATGGCACAAACGGTTCCTACATTACCTCGCCTCTTGAATGACAAAATTCATAAAATGGATGAACGCAGTAAGCACTTCACAAACCGAAAGGAATTTCATATGCAATACATTCAAGAATGGATTCGTAGCTAGGATGTTAGTACCATAGTATCCGATGATTGTATGAATGCTTTGCAATTCAAGGCCAATTATATGGAGTTGTATCTGCGCATCACTCACCTTCTCAGATGCATCAGATCCACACATCTCAATATCAACCAAGTGCAGGTATAATACAAATTTGATATGCCATGTTATTGTGTATGGTGTATAGTATGTTCTTTGTTTTATTAGGGGTATGTTGTTATTAAATAACTATTTTTATCATAATTAGTTTGAGATTGTGAAGTATAAGGTTGGAAAAATACAATGCGCTACCAAAACTTCAACTAACCTTGTGGAATGTCAAAGAATAATGAATGAAGTAATATCCATGGGTAAGGCTTGTCTGCAAGAAGTTGGTAAAGAAGCAAAAAAATATAAGGAAGAGGAAAAATAATAAGAGGAAAAGGCTAGTGGAAGTGCAAGAAGAAGAGGGAGAAGATACAATCAAGAGTGTGATTTTATTTAGTCTCAAGTGACACAACTCACTCAAATTCTTAGTTTTTCAAGAACATTAAAGCAAACAAGACATTAGTTGTGGATGTATTTAATTTGTAATTGTGATGATCAAATTGTTACATTGTGTATTGATGTAAATTGTGATGATTTCATTTTTTTTTCACTTACTAAGTAAAATCATAGTTGGGTACACATCGTGATTATGCATCAAATTGATCGACTTTAACATTTTCAAATTTGGTAAGATACTCAATAAACACATCTTATCGTAGTTGAGTGCACATTAAAATTTACATCATACCCCAACATATGAATACTATAGCTCATTATTTGTACATTATATCCCATCATTTGTGCACCATACCCCATCATTTATATAATATATCCCATTATTAGTATACCATAACCTATTATTTGTACACTATATTCTATCATTTTACTCCATACCCCATTATTTAAACAACATATCCTATTATTTCTGTACCATACCCTATAATATCCGTAGGATCAAAATTTATTGGAAAGAAATGACTTACCGTAATATTGTCAAGCTCATTTTAGCCAAAACAATCATTACTCTCTTCTTCCATAATTAGTTTTATTAAAGATTGGGTAGGGAAATGTGTTGAAGATTGATGGAGGAGAATAAAGGGGGAAAAAAAAGAAAAAAAAGAGAGAAGAGAAGTACATAAGTGAGGCTATAATGATTACATAAATAAATAAATAAGAGAAGTTCAAGAGGTGTATATTTAGTACTACAGTTGTACCCAAAAGACTAATGCAATTTTTTTCAAAGATAAAGCTTGATCATTATTATTTTTTTAAATATAATATATCATGTTATAAAAATATAATAGTTATATTTATATATATAAATATAACACTAATTTTATTTTTTAATATAGATTGAAAATATTAATAGTTAAAATTCATCTTCAAATTATATAATGGCAGTTTTTTTTAATACGGAAAGGTTAATTTAGAAGTATAAATAATAAACCCCGCCTATTAATTATCATTTTCACAGGAGGGTTTTAAATTTTTATCATGAAACAGAGTCCGGTTATCCGCTACACCTCTGCATCCATACTTTACTCTCTCCTTACCCCCACGAACTTTAGAAAAGGAAAATTCAAGCGAAATTTATTACACGCAGCGCAGTTACCAGCCTCCCACCGCCACCGGAACCATTACCCGATTTTCCTAAAACTCAAGGTTCAAAGATATTTCTTTACGGGCACCATCGTAAAATCAACAATCAAATCACGACTCTCCAAACCCAAAAAGGGTGAGAAATCACGTAAATGTCACTTCGATTGACTCTATCCATTCCCACCCGATTTGCACACAATCCAAACCTCAATCCCCATCAATTCTTCATCTCGTATCATGAAAATCCCCAAATAAAATTCACCAAAAGAGTAAACCTCCAAATTGCACATACCCAGAAGAACAGTAATAAATACAATGATTCAGAGCTATCATCGGAATTATTAGGTCAAATCACAAAGATCAATACCCAGTTGGAAGAAAGAGAGAAAGCGATGGAAAAAAGTAAGCAATTGTTGTTCAGCGAGCTGTGTAATTTCTTGAAGATGAAATCAGAAGAGGTGATGGAGCAATGGAAGAAGATGAGTGAAGATGAAAAGATGGGTTTGGTTGATGGATTTGTTTCTGATTGGAGTCTTGATTTTCATCCGATTTCTGGTAGAAGTGTTAAGGAATTGGTGGAGGAGTATGTAAACGTTAATGTCTGTCAAGATGAAGGAGGAGGGGGTTCGAATCCCCATTCTGGGACTGTGTTACCTGATGTGAAGAGGTTTTTTGGGCTGTGAAGATGAGAGGTTTTTTTTTTCAGTGTTTATTAAGTAATATTTTTCCTTCCTAGCAAGCTGATTTTAATTTTAGGTGGTTGTACGCATGAAATATCCTTCAATTGCAAGTTTTGTTTTGGACAGATTTTATTTTTATTTTTTTGCCATTCTTCTATTTGTAGTGCCTAGTTGCCTGTTTCAAATTAAAACGTCTCCTACAACTCCTTGAATCACAAAAAAAGGATCGACATTGCAGTGGGCAGTTAGCTTTCAAAATTTCCTCCAATTCAGAATCTAGAAATGAGGTTACTAAACAAGTACCATTAACAAAATAAATATATTAACAAAATCAACAGTTGAAGAAATGAGGTTACTAAACAAGTGTTATTAACAAGAAAAGGATTTAACTTCATAAACAATAGTACTTGAGAACGTGGAAGAAGCCATACATACCGAAAATGAAGCTTCCTGCACTGTGTAACCGAGCCTTGAAGGGGGCATTTAAATGTGCGAGTGTTGCTCTTCAACAATTTCATGATTGACTGTATGACCACGGGGTAGCATCATGGCTGAATTCTCTTCACATCTCTCGTCCCTACCCACTGGACAAACGAATAGTGAATGAAACTGGAATTCCCTCCCTAGATCCAAAGGCTCTGTAAGCTGTTTCGTTGCTTCCCATTCTTGTATTCTGGTGGCCATCAGAGTCGACAGCTTCAGGAGAATAGCCAGCCCTTGAGTCCCAGCTTCTATGGTTACTGCCATGGAGCTCTTTTCGGACAGGTTCAAAACATTGTAAAACTGCCTATGTATCTCCTCTTCCACCTTACCCCAGTTTGCTGGAGCCAGACAGTAGCTCGACGGAAGGGCAACTATCGGGCCCGCCCGCCCATAAGAAACAGCACGTACACCTCTGTATATCATCCAAGTGAGAGTACGCAAAAGGAACAACTATGCTCTAGCTTCGCTCGGTGTGCAGAGACCCTTTTCCGAGTGGGCTGAAGATTCCTTGCTTTCATATCCTGTCCTAAGTCCTATCTGATACATTTCCAAGAATTGAGATCTTAGTGTCGTAACTTCTGTTTCCCTGGCCTCAATTAGCAAGCAGTCCCCTATATCGAGCAAACCATGGGGGAAGAGATGGCGGCTTCCAACAATCTGATTGACCATTTAGAGTCAATATTCCTTTTAGAGTCAATATTCCTTTTATGCCTTTGAAATATCAGGGTTGAAGTATTTTTCATGAAGCCTTAACTAGGTACCTGCACAGGCTTCATTGTTTAGCCCCTTTTGTGTACGACCCAACCGATTTTGTAGGCTGAATTCCCTGAACTTCTTCTTCAGCTCAATGAGAATGTACTTGGGATCGACAAGAAGAGTGAGATCTTGACCTAAATGCATCTTTAACAAAGCAAGCCTGCCTTAATCCACGATGAACTACTTGATAGGATGGAGAAGATGATAAACTTTTGCCTTTTGGGGACATGATCAAATGCATCTGGGACATGATCAGATGCATCTCTGAGTGTATCCAGCTCCATTGTACAACTAGTTAGAATATAAGAGGCTTCTGCAGCATGCCACGAAAATGGAGCCTTTGCCCTTTGCACTTTAAAAGAGCAGTCCAGCAAAGATATCAGTCGTTATGAATCATGATCCGACCATCACAATTACTCAATTGGAAAAAAGCGCAAGGAAAAATATCTTAGACGCCGCCATAAATTGAACAACGCTAATGAATAACAATAAATGTGGCAAAAGACATGATCAGTGCAGCATTTCAGCAGACAGGCAGGGCAACAAGCTAATCAGCTTCTTCTGCAGGTGGAAGTCAGAGAAGCATTTTTTAAAGTGTGCAATCCACTAAGCATCCAGCTGAGTTTGCCTTCTTACAAGAGGAGGCGTAAAGCTTCAGTATGTCCTCTAAAAAAAAAAAAAAAAGAAGTTTGAACATTCTTGGGATGGTCTATCACCAGCATGGAGTTCATACAGGTTCTCCATACATTTCAGGCAAAAAGACACCAACCAAAAGAAAACTCAAGATTACTCCTAACTACGCCCTCTTATCTTCAAAAGTCAATCCAGACTTCCCTCTCTGCTTTGGCCTAATCATCAGACTTCTTGTCTTCCTTACCATTGTGAGATTCAAATATGCCGTTAATCCCTTCCTTGTCTGATTATATGCTAGATAAAAATGAAATCAATGCTTCAGATCAGAGCTTCATACAACCTCGTTACAGCACAGCTGAAACAAGCTTTTCCATTCCAACTAAAGCTCATTCTTCTATAAAATCCAGTTTCATGCATATATTATTTATTCATGGTTAAACCACCCTCAATGCATGTAGAGTATGGAAAGCCAGCTTAAAGAAAGACACCGTATGGAAAGTTCATCCAGTACACAGTCATCAAATAAGATTCTAGAAGGGACTCCTTTCTTCACCTCACCCTCTTTTCTTGGCCCTAATCCTTAAACTGCGCTATCAACCCTGCCTCTCATGATTCTCTCACACTTCAAAACCATTCAAAGAATCTGACAAGTTGTGCCTGAAATAATTCTAACTTGATGGCATGGAGAAATGATAATTTAGCAACAACAGCAGCAGCACGGAATGGTGAAGGACTTAGTGAACCAAATAATAGATTTGGAAGAGTGTAAATCATACAATAAAATCGGGGTCGCGGTCGCGGCCGCGGTGTCGCGGTATCAGAGTGTCGCGGTCGATAAATTATGTGTCGCGGCCGTCGCGGCGTGATTTCTGATTTTTTTTTCACAATATAGTAGAAATGTTGTTTATTCATCATTTAATTACTTATACAACTATACATGAAGGTTATATGTTATATTAGAAGTCTTTAAATGACTTATTATATGTTAAATAATTCTAACAACACTACTTTTACCTTGTAATCAGATATAAGGCATGTTGGTATTGAATCTGATGATTCTGACACTCACCTGTTCTTTGATTGTTCTATTGTTGTGTGTGTTTGGAAGGAGATCAGGTCTTGGCTTGGTATTGCAAAAGGTTGTACAATAACAATCGTGTATAGTGTAATTGGAGCCCTTAGAAGAAGTTAAAGAGGTTCTACTGTTGCAAACTTTCAAGTTCATGACTTTTGTCCGAGCCCTAGCTTCTGCCACTTACCTAGTATGGAGATTAGAGTTTGGAGAACAAGGAATGAAGATGCTTTTGATTCTAAACATGTATATACTAATGGTTTTGTTGTACAGATTAAAAAATGTGCACAATGATTTGCTTGTAAAATTGTTTTGTAGACCTTCAGTTCTAGATCAAAACTTTTGATTAGGTAGAGAAACTATTTTGTAATATACCTACTTCATTTTTAAATTTTCTTAGTAGAGCTACAATTAAGTGGTATGTGTACCTCATTGTTTATTCTTCTGGGTATGCCCAGAGTATTTGTACAAATCACATGTTGATTTTGAAATATATTTTTAACTATTTATTTGATAAACAAAAACAAGGCATGTTATTTTATGGTAGTCTAGTAGATGCAAAGTTAATAAACAACAATACTTTATTAAAATTCAAATATTTAATAGTAACTTAGGGTAATGTATATATAATAAATGAAGAATAATAAATTATTACATAAAATGTTCCACAATAGCTACCACCAAACAGAGTGTCGTGGAGGATCTTCGTAATCATCTTGTTCGTCTGGTCTATAATGAACACTGTATTCATTGTGAACATCTCCTATATTAAGTGTTCCGAAATTAGAAAATGAGAAGTGAAATTGTGGATATTGTGTTGAAGAAGAAGAACTATCATCTTGTACGCCAGGTTGAGATGGATGCTCTGGGTTTTGATTTTGATTTGAATGATAGTAATAGTCATTTGGATGTGGATTTTGTGGTCGTACTAATGGTATCCTAGTATTTTCGTAGTTGTTATAGCTGGAGGAGGAAGATTGATAATCAAAATATGGATTTTGTCCTTGATATCTCTCTATCTCCGACCAACTAGATGTGCTGCGACCATAGTGTCCATGCATGAGATGAGGAGGCACGGATTCAAAAGGTTGATAGGAACCATAATCAAATTGATGGAACCTTTGATCAGAGTAAGCTGAGTGGCGACCACTTGAGCTTCTATCACCTCTTCTACTATGACCATAAGTTGGTTGATCATCACCATGTCCATGAAAAGGAGAGTTACTTTGTCCATATGCTCCAATGCTATCATATCCATATGTATCCCCTCCTACTCCAACACCACCACCACCAGTACCACCACCGCCACCACCACTACTATCATCGTCGTTATCGTCATCACTCATACTCAGATAAGAACCATGAGATGCACCACTGGGTTCATTTGTAGCTTGGGAGTGATCAGTAACACCACATTGAATTGGAGGATCTTCTCCTAGTTCCGGTGCTTGAAAGCTACTACTACCTCCTTGAACTTCATTATCATCATCATCAATATCATCATCATCCAAGTCATTTCATGAAGATGCTTGATTATTTCCATCTCTAGTATCAAGCAAAGGATCCTCTAGTTCTTCTAACCAAGGATTCAAAACATCATCTTCATGAAATATATAATCCAAATTAATAGGATTATATGATTTTTCCATCTCAGCTTGGCTCTTTCTCGTAAAACCTCTTATTCATAGCCTTAAGTTGTAATGTACGTAAACGAGAAGGTTCAGTTTTCTATACTTCAACCTATTTCTAGATTTCGTATGCATCAAACTGAAAGTGCTCCAATTTCTTTCACAATTTGATGAGGAGGTAGTAGCACTTAAGACTTTCATTGCAATCCTCTTGAGATGTGGAGCAGAATCACCATATATATTCCACCATTCAGCTAGAATTATAAGATTTTATAATTAGTATAAAGTTATAAGTTATATCCATCAAATATTAAGAAGATATATAACGTAAGTACTTAGTACCTGGATTGGTGAATTTAATGGCTCTTTGTGCTGTAGTGTCACTGAAGTCTTGTAGTTTAAGACTATATATATCCAACTATACATTAAAGTTAAAATAATAAGTTATCATTATTATTATATACAAGGAAATGTATCACAAGTTAAGTTTACCTCATTGAGAGCTTGAATCTGATTATCAATGTTTGGCTCGAGTCTTTGTATCACTTTTTTCAACCCTCTCATCACTTCTCGATCCTCTCTAATATCATTTCCATGAATTCCGTATGCAAATTGAGGGTTGAGGAAATATCCTTTTAAAACTCACATGTAAATTAAATAAGAATTAATATATGGTGCATCGATATTTAGCAGGTACTTTACTAAATAAAATATAAATAAAAAGAAATTTTACCTGCAGCATGTAAATCGTGGTGAAGCTGAAAGTTCCATCTATTACCAATGATTTTCCAATAACGATCCCAATATCAACAATTCGTTTTGATGGCTAATTTTGCTCTCTCCATTGCTTCATAGAGAAATCCCATTGTTGGTTTATCATCTCCATCCACTAGTCTTAGAACCTTTACAAGCGGCTCTTGCACCTTAAGAACATCAATGGCCTTCGTCCAGAACTTTCTTCCTTCAGCTGTTTGTTGGAGAATAATGTCTCGAACTTTGGTTGCGTGATCATCATTCATTTGACCATATTTGGTACGCTTCCATTGTTCTGACTCCCACATGTTTCTGAGATTATGCTTATGCCTCACAATACTCTCCAATGCAATAAAGTTGGTAGCGAATCTAGTTATACCAAGTCGAAGAAGCTAACGATCATCTGTAAATTGTAACATTATGGCTACCACTTTATCATATCTGTATATGAATTGAGTGATACTTCGAGCCATTTCAAGTATCTTATGAATGCTACTCTTATTTGAAATATCAGCCAATATAAGATCTATACAATGAGCAGCACAACCTGTCCAATACAGATGTGGAAACTCTTGCATCAATTTTTTTCCACCGGCCTTGATCGCAGCTTCATTATCTGTCACGACTTGTACAACTATCTCCGGACCAACTTCCTCAACCACATTTTTCATCAGCCTAAAGTAATAATCTGCATCCTTAGATGGAACATGGGTGGCATCAACAAATTTATGAAAAACTGTCCCACATTTTGAGTAAATCAAAAAGTTGATAAGATGCATTTTACTTGGCTCAGTCCATCCATCACACATGATGGTAACTCCCCATTGCTTCCATTTTGGCGACAAAGAACCGATCCATTCCTTTAGTAACTGATATTCTTCCTTAAGATATACCTCTGAAAGCTCATAAGCGGTGGGTGGTGGCACACGATCTCCTACTTCATGAATAGTTATCATCAATGGCTTCGTAAATGGGGATTCTATTGCACTGAATTGTACTTTATTATGAGTAATCCAATTTCTCCATGCCTTTCTTAACTTTCCTTTAAGACTCTTATAGGCCTTCGTACCCGTATTGATTTTGGTTTGTTTCTTCATTTGTTGTTCTCTTTCTAAAGAAACATTCATAGCTGCTAATCTTTCAGCAGGAGTCGATGAAGGTACATGCCCATATGAACTCTGGCTTCCTCTTACATTTATGCTAGATGAGCGACCCAATGGTCGAGAAGGTTGTTGGCAACTACTTCCACCTTCATGATAATATTCATGATGTGTCGCCCTATACATGTGTTGTTCATATTCTAAATCAGCTTCAAACCTACTCCTCCTTAAAGTCGCTTGAAAATCTTCTTCTTCTTCATATTCTTCATCACCACCTAGTGTCATTCTTGTAATTTCTCCTTCAATAATAATGTCCATTCTCTTCTTTTCCATCTTATTCTTTTTCATTTGCTGTAACATTTGTTCCATATTTCTTCGTACTTCACTTTCCACTTGATCACATTTTGCTACATTTCCTTTCACATGACCTAAATGTTCTTTTAGTCGTGTAATTCCTCCATTAATAACTTTGCCACAAAAAACACACTTAATTTTTTTCCGACTTCCATCCACAGACTCTCCAAAATTCCATGCAGCATCTCTAACCATACCAGCACCACTAGCATTATCATCACCACTTGTTCGACGATACATGTTTACTAATAATATATATGAAAATATATAGAGTAGCTATAATTAGTAAGTTAACTATAAAAGTATAGGGTAACTATAATTAGTAAGTGAACTATAAGAGTAATTACTTATAGAATTATATAGGTGATGATGAGTTTTTCATATAACACAAACACACTTAAATTATTATGTATATACTATAACCCATATACGTTAAATAAAGAAAATAATATATATACTAAATATAAGTATTAATTTATCCATATACTAATTTAATTAATTATTAATATCACATCATTATTAGCCTAAGTATTAATATTTTATTTAAATAATTCATATATGTAGCATATAAAAAATAATAACATAATAATATATTATTAAACTAATAAATAATAGCTAATTAATAAAAACTAGAAAGCATAACTTAAGAAGATTAGTTAGGTAATTAATAAAACATAGATAATATTATAACATGTTAGCAATATAATTTAACATAAATTATTTAAATATTTCATATCAACTAAATAAAGAATAATAAATACTAAATTACTCTATAAAATTATATAGGTAATGATATAACATAAGCACACTTAAGTACTTAAATAAGCAATTATTTATTCACTAACATTTCGCCTGCGGTTGTCGAAAATTTGAATTGAAAGTGAGTGAGGGCCGACTGGCTTATACAAAACTGTTTCAGTCTTCCTTCCAAGTTCCAAGTCCCACTCCTAGCGTCGAGACAGTCTCGACTCTCGACTCTCGAGTGCTCAACGTCGACGGTCGACCTCTTCACTTCAGAGACTCAGAGTTCAGTCCTCATGTTCGCAACTTCGCATCACTTCACTTCTAAAGTTCCAGTTCCAGCTCCTCGTCGCCGTTCGCCGCTCGCCGTCAGTGTGTCGTTGAAGCTTCAGTTTCTTTGCAGCCTTGCAGGTTAGTGTTCTTTACTTCTTTTCCTTGATTGCTTCTTCCATCAGATTTTTATGACCATTTCCGTCAATAATTGCTGCTTGAATGGTCCAATCTCGAATCTTTTTTTCCTGTCTGTCTTCCACTCGACTCGAGTCCGGTACTCTCCTACTTTCGTCTTCTTTTTTGCAGTTCACTTTTGGTGTTGAGGGGACGGGGGTGGGGTTGGCTCGGTTGGTCACGGACATACAGGGCACCATGGATGGTGCTCTGTATTTTCGCTTGTCAGATTGTATGTTTGTCAGTCGATTTTCGTATGGTGGCCTATATTTCGGAAAATATCGGCGATATTTGCAGACATCCGATATTTCGCCAAAATTTCGGCGACATCGCCGTGAATTTCTTCCTCCGTCGCGTTTCGTTTGTTTCGCGTCGCGGCAGACGCTGAATCCGCGAAATTGCGGCCGATACGCAATATCGGACCCACGATTTCATTGTATGGTGTAAATGCATTTTAGTATTTAGCAAGAACAACATCAAACCAGTCGATCAATCCATAACATAAAAAGGTTATTGTTTGTTATAATGTTGACCTTGCACCAACACATTACACACCCTATTTTCTGTTGGGTGTATAGTATAGAAATATAATAAAATACCAGAAATAATTTATCCGAGCCCACTGAATTCATGATGTGTCCTTAAGACGATTTTGCTCCCTCATACGGTGCTCAAGGTTGTGAACAATCGTCTTCCAGGATAGAACGGATTTTCGTTCCTATTAGATGTAGCACTTTAATCTAATAGGATTCTAGCGAACGCAACATTATGCTTGTACTCAACTAGGAATATAGGAATCGAAAAAGTAGAGAGAGAGAAGAGAGAGAACTATTATAATTTCCGAAAAAATCTGAATTTTCGAATTAATTTTTCCGGTTGATGGTGGGGGCTATTTATAGAGTTAATGAAGTCTCTTTGAAAAGACACCAAGTCAACAATCATGACTCTTCAAATTAATTCAAATGAAAAGACACCAAGTCAACAATCATGACTCTTCAAATTAATTCAAATGAAAAGACACCAAGTCAACAATCATGACTTTTCAAATTAATTCAAATGAAAAGGCACCAAGTCAACAAACATGATTTTTCAAATTAATTCAAATTAATTCAAATGAAACCCTTTTATATATATTACAATCTATTTAACAATCCCCCACTAGATTGTAATATATCACAAGCATGAACAAATTATGCTTAAATTAGTATCTCTCACATTACCCTACCACAAAGTAATAATATCTTTTCGTGGAATGCGTCCATTCCCTGTATGAAAGATAAAATTAACTTTCATTTCATAATTACTCTAACTGAGCACAAGTGAAGAAAACTGCATCTGGATAAGTAGTTTGAGACTTTGAACTTTCCATAGTGAATTTCTATCGGGTTTACTGGCCAATCGGTGGACAGGTCTGCCTTGAATAGTCAGCCGTCTAGTGTAAACCGAGACAATAGAAAACACACAGCTTCCTTCAAGCATAGTTGGTTCTCACGTTTGTGTTCGTTTTGGCCATGAACACCTCCTGGTTCTGTGAGCGTGTTAGAGAATTCAGCCTTAAAAATTCTCACAGAAGCGGCCCCTTCCTACTCACATAGGTGATCTCCTAATTATTGTATCCTTTAGATATTTTACTTAAACATACTAAGTTATAGGGATCATTAAAAGCATAGCTTAACCTTATCCTTTCTTTGCACTGTTTCATCATAGGAATGGGTAGATAAAAATAGATTCCTCAGTGCAACACCGAGTCATCCATAGTTTAGTTTTCCCATTGAACCTAGATCTTGGGATCTACAGTCAACTAGGTTGGATTGCCACCATGACGACTCTATATATCCATAGGATTTAGGCCCATTCCCCTTGATGAACTTTCTACTTGCTTTCTAGTTAATACCTTTGTAAGCGGATCCGCAATATTATCCTTTGACCTCACATAATCAATTGAGATAATTCCACTAGAAAGCAACCTTCTAATGGTATTATGTCTACGACGAATATGTCTAGACTTACCATTATACATCTTACTCCGTGCCCTACCAATTGCAGACTGGCTATCACAATGGATACGTATGGGTGGCACAGGTTTTTCCCAACATGGGATATCTTCTAGGAAGCCTCTAAGCCATTCAGCTTCTTCCCCGGCTTTATCTAAAGCAATAAATTCAGACTCCATTGTTGACCTCGCGATACATGTTTGTTTAGATGATTTCTAAGATATTGCACCACTTCCAAGAGTGAACACATATCCACTAGTAGACTTAGAGTTCCTGGAATCCGATATCCAATTCGTATCAGTGTAGCCTTCTACCACTGCTGGATATCTCTTGTAGTGTAATCCAAAGTTCTTGGTGTGCTTTAGATATCCTAGAACTCGAATGATCGCTTTCCAATGTTCCCTATTAGGGTTACTGATATAGCGACTAAGCCTGTTAACTGTATTAGCAATATCCGGTCTCGTGCAGTTCATGAGATACATAATACTGCCTATTATACGTGAATATTCTAATTGTGAAAAACTGGCACCCGTATTTTTCATCAAATGAATATTCACCTCCAATGGTGTCTTAGTTGGGTTAATATTGTACTCCTTGAATCGATCAAGTATTTTTTCAACATAATGAGATTGAGACAATATTAATCCATCAGATGTTCTAGAAATCTTAATTCCTAATATAACATCTGCAAGACCCATGTCTTTCATATCAAAACTTCGGGTGAGCATCCATTTGGTAGAGTTAATAATATCATTATTATTACCCATTATGAGCATATCATCTACGTATAGACACACTATAACATAGCCTTTATGAGTATCTTTGACATAAACACATTTGTTAGACTCATTTATCCTGAATCCATTTGACAACATTACACTGTCAAATTTCTCATGCCATTGCTTAGGTGCCTGTTTTAATCCATAGAGAGATTTAATAAGCCGACAAACCTTTTTCTCTTGACTGGGAGCAATGAACCCCTCGGGTTGTTCCATATAGATCTCTTCCTCTAATTAACCATTCAAGAATGCTGTTTTTACATCCATTTGATGTACTTCAAGACCCTTTACAGCTGATATTGCCAATAGCATACGTATAGACGTAATTCTTGTAACTGGTGAATATGTGTCGAAAAAATCAACATCTTCCTTTTGCTTGTATCCTTTAACTACAATCCTTGCCTTGTATTTGTCAATTGAACCATCGGCCTTTAATTTCTTCTTAAAGATCCACTTACATCCTAGGGGTTTATTCCCAGGAGGTAAGTCCACTACTTCCCATGTGTGATTTTGCATGATGGATTCAATTTCACTATTTATTGCTTCTTTCCAATAAATGTTTGATGGATTCAGGAGAGGATATAGCTTCTTTAAATGTTTGAGGCTCATTTTCTAACAAATATGTTAGATAATCGGGTCCAAATGATTTAGAGATCCTAGCTCTCTTACTTCGTCTAGGTTCATCTGAATTCACTTCTTTATTCCCATCACCAATAGACTCTCTTAGCCTCTTCAGTGAAACTGATTCATTATTCATTTTATAGGGGAAAATATTTTCAAATAATATAGCATCCCTTGATTCTATAATAGTGTTGGCATCAATATCACGAACCTCTGATTTGTGGACAAGGAAACGATATGCACTACTGTTATGTGCATAACCAATGAATACACAATCAATGGTTTTCGGTCCTAACTTAGTCCTCTTAGGTTTGGGAATTGCTACTTTTGTTAAGCACCCCCACACCTTTAAGTATTTATAGTTAGGCTTGTGACCTTTCCATAACTCATATGGAATATTGTGGGTTTTCTTATGAGGCATCTTATTGAGAATATAATTTGCAGTTAATAAGGCTTCCCCCCACAAGTTTTGCGGTAAACCAGAACTAATCAACATGGCATTCATCATGTCCTTCAAAGTTCTATTATTGCGCTCTGCAATTCCATTAGATTGAAGCGTATAAGGAGTAGTAGTTTGGTGAATAATACCATTTTCTAAACAAACTTTTTCAAAAGGGTATTCGTATTCACCTCCTCTATCGCTTCGTATAGCCTTAATCTTTCTACCAAGTTGATTCTCAACTTCTGCTTTGAAGTGTTTAAACATATCAATTGCTTCATCTTTGCTTCGTAGCAAATACACATAGCAATAACGGGTGCTATCATCTATGAAAGTAATAAAATACTTTTTACCACCTCTAGTTTGCACAAATTTTAAATCACACACATCAGTGTGAATTAAATTTAGAGGTTCGGTGTTCCTTTCAATAGAATGAAAGGGTTTCCTTGCCATCTTGGCCTCAACACATATTTCACATTTATGATTAGGATTAAACTCACATTTAGGCAAACACTCTAAATTAATTAACCTTCGAATGGTATCATAATTAACATGTCCTAATCGTCCGTGCAAAATATTAAATGACTCAGGCATATAAGAAGAAGAAACACTCTTATTATTATTAACTTTGGGTACAATAGTCATTACATTCATCTTAAAGAGCCCATCACTAAGATAGCCCTTTCCTACAAACATCTCATTCTTAATAAGTATAAATTGATCGGATACAAAGATCAACTTAAAACCATTCCTACTTAGTAGGGATCCTGAAATTAAATTCTTCCGGATATCTGGTACATGGAGCACATCATTCAAAGTAAGGTTTTTCCGCTTGTCAACTTCAGTATCACCTTTCCACGACCGATGACCTTAGAAGATGAAGCATTTCCTATGAAGAGTTGTTCTTCATCATCTTCTATAGGTTGATACTAAGAAAACATCCACTTGTTACCACATATGTGACGAGTGGCTCCGGTGTCTACCCACCATTCCTTAGCATTGCCTATAAGGTTGCATTGTGACACTACTGCGGATAGATTGATAACATCAAGATCTTCAGATAAGTTGTCTATCTCTGTGACATTCGCTTGAGCATTTCTTTTCTTAGACTTTTTCGGATTGCGACAATCCTTTGCACGGTGTCCTTACTTGCCACATTCATAGCACTTTCCCTTGAATTTCTTGGAGACATTAGATCCTGTATTATAACTATCTCCATTGTGCTTCCTTTTCTTGATCTTCTTTGATCCGTTTTCCACCACATTGGCTCTTGATGCCATTAGATTTGAGCCTCCGTACTTGCGGTTGTCTTCCTCAATTCTTAGACAGACTATGAGATCCTCAAGTTTCATTTCCTTACGCTTATGCTTGAGGTAGTTCTTAAAATCTTTCCAATATGGTGGTAATTTTTCAATTACCGCTGCTACCTGAAAGGACTCACTCAGGGACATACCCTCGGCATGAATGTCATGAATAATAACCTGAATCTCTTCCACTTGGGATATTACAGACTTGTTATCCACCATTTTATAATCGAGAAAACGACCAACAATAAATTTCTTTATTCCGGTGTCCTCTGTCTTATACTTGGTATCTAAAGAATCCCACAATTCCTTTGTCGATTTAGTACCAGAATACACATTATATAATGTGTCATCCAAACCATTTAGAATATAATTCTTGCAAAGAAAGTCGGAATGATTCCATGCATCTATTGCAGCCACTTTGACTACATCAGTCTCTTTTTCATCAACCTTTGGAGGACTCTCATTGAGATACTTTGCCAAATTTAATGTAGTCAGATAGAAAAGCATCTTCTGTTGCCAACGCTTAGAATCCGACCCATTGAACTTTGGTGGCTTTTCACCAACACTCACAGGATTTGTGGAACTTGCAACAATATTTGCTAGTGAAGCCATTTCTGTAACAAAAACAGAAGTTCGACAAATAACAAAAGAGTAGAAGAAAACTGGTAGAATTATTTATCAAATAAATACCACTTTCTATACTATAACAAATAAAGAAAATGTAAAATAAATAAATAAAAATTCGTCTTAAGATTGTTGGGTGTATAGTATAGAAATATAATAAAATACCAGAAATAATTTATCCGAGCCCACTGAATTCACGATGTGTCCTTAAGACGATTTTGCTCCCTCACATGGTGCTCAAGGTTGTGAACAATCGTCTTCCAGGATAGAACGGATTTTCGTTCCTATTAGATGTAGCACTTTAATCTAATAGGATTCCAGCGAACGCAACGTTATGCTTGTACTCAACTAGGAATATAGGAATCGAAAAAGTAGAGAGAGAGAAGAGAGAGAACTATTAGAATTTCCGAAAAAATCTGAATATCCAAATTAATTTTTTCGGTTGATGGTGGGGACTATTTATATAGTTAATGAAGTCTCTTTAAAAAGACACCAAGTCAACAATCATGACTCTTCAAATTAATTCAAATGAAAAGACACCAAGTCAACAATTATGACTCTTCAAATTAATTCAAATGAAAAGACACCAAGTCAACAATCATGACTTTTCAAATTAATTCAAATGAAAAGACACCAAGTCAAAAAACATGACTTTTCAAATTAATTCAAATGAAACCCTCTTATATATATATATATATATATATATATATATATATTACAATCTATTTAACATTTTCATTACAAACGTGTAATAGAGATGTACTCGCCCACAAAAGCATCCATCCTGTTTAATGTTTACGACCTTCGTCTCACTTATTGGGTTGAAGAACTTCAACCAATATACGTAGCTTCCGGCATCTCTTCTCAACTTAGGCTATGTTGATCCAGCTAATTAACTGATAAATTAGCTTATAATTGCAAGCAAAAATATCAGCACTCACTGATAGTTGACAAATTAAATGATTTTTAGTACAATTATTATTTGATAAAGCTGGTTGTTGAAGTATTTTTATTACTATTTTTTTTAAATGACACTCAAAGACTACTAAAAGTTATTATAGGATTGAGGAAAAAATTATATATATATAGATATATATATATTATTCAGAATATAACTTATGACGAGTTGATAGCTACTTGTTTTTTAGCTTCTAAAATTTTAATTTATAAGCTAAGTATAGGCTCTTTATTAAACAAACGTTTATTAAAAGTTAATCTTATAAGCTAGCCTATTCTTTATCGATCAAAACTTAATAAGTGAAAAATCATACGATGCTCTCTATTATTACCATTACATATTTTGCTAAAACCATTGTTCAATATCCTCCCTTGTTAACAAGTAATGTCATGCTTACAACTATATTTTTATAAAATTCTCACAAAACAAGGTGCTATGTTTATATCTCCAACATGTGGTGACGCTAATGTAAGTGGTATAAGTCGACCTCAGCTAGGGATGTCTACCAAATGGGGCGGGAACAAAGTTCCCGTTGCCGAACCCAAATTTAAAATCAATCTCCAAATCCGCCCAAATTCTTAGCTTTTTTTAAAAAGGAATCCCACCTTAATCCTTGTAGAGAGTTAATCCTTTAACTTTTTTTAATCCCAACTTAAAATATTTGTCCCTAAAAACTTTCTCAAGACATTTTATTATTTTGATGCAAGTCTTGTTAATGTTATTAATGTAATAGAAAACTTAGGACATGATTATTCAAACTCGAACTCATGTCAAAGTGTTGAATATATATATATATATATATATATATATATATATATTTATTGTTAAGAAAAATATTAAAAGTCTTAATTATAATTAAATAACAAAAAGTAATATTAATTAAATTTATAATTAATTAATAATGAGACTATTTATTCTAAAGATAAATTAATTGTTGTTATAAATAATAATAATAGTCATAATTATAAACATCATATGTATAAAATAATCAATTTACATAAAATTACTGAAGATTAGATGCATTGTGAAATACTATTATTATTTTAAACATAAATAATATATATCTATAAAATATTAATACTATTTCAGATATATTATTAATTTAATGATACAAAACAAAAATACCTTTATTGGACTTATGTTTTTCATCTACTGTTTCTCCAGCTTATTATTAGTTCAGCGGTACCATATCCACGAATAATTCATTGACTTATACTCAAAAAACCATATCCACGAACAAGAAGCCACGTCCGCAAATGTCCACGTAGGATACCGTGATCAATTTTTTTCGCTGTTTAAACTTCGAGTATTGAGCGTGCTGCAAAAAGCGGCCACAACCAGTGAAAAGATTAGATTACATTGCCCGGTATTTTAAACGTATCCAATTCATCCACGTCAACTCTTATTCTTCTCTTCCCTCCATCTCTTACATCAAACTCACATGCTCTCTGGCTTTGGCCATTTGAATTTCGGTCCGGTCGGGCTTCCCTTACGATTGAAAAATGATTCGCATTTAGTATGACATGATCCAATTGCAGGATATCGGCTCTCTAAATGTTTGGATAAATGCTTTTATACTTGAATAATTTGTGTTACGGCCCTCGTACTTGAACGACTTGAAGAATGCTGGAATCAGCAGTTCGCTGCAAGAGATATATGGTAAGAATCGCTGCTCTTTTTTGCTGCGCTTTCTTTGATTACCCTTGATGCTTCTGGGTATTATTGGGCTGCAGATATTAGAATCACATGACATGCATTTCTGGGTATGCTAATTAAGACGGTTCATTTGTTATAGTTCATTTAAACCTATAATTCCAAGACCTTAAACTCGTTGTGGTGAGGAATTTATTGATGGGTACGTTCTATAAATGTCTCCTGATATGGCTGTATTTGATTTTACATATTTGGAGTTCATGTACTGAGATTCAGTACTCTGTCGTGTGGTCGCAGGACTCCTGAAAGTAGCCATCACCGAAAATATTTTATGGTTTTCGTTGCTAATAGCATTTAGTAATTAGTATTTGAGTTCGGCATTTCTATTTTAGGGTTGTCAATTTGTCATTAGCAAATGGAACAAAGTAATGGGAGGCCCTATGCATAGCTCCGAATGAAGCCATGCTAGGCTTTGCTGATTAGCCGATTGCAATTTGCAATTGGCAAATCAGATATCTATCTTTAAAAGTGGCACGATTGTGCAAATTTCATTTCCATGTTGATTGCATTTGTGGATGAACCCCTTTTTTGTTACATATGTTGTGTCAAACATGTTATTTTGAAATATCCCTTCCTGGTTCTGTAAGCATGTCTATGATTCGTGCATGCGTGCAAAGCATGAAGTTCATTGTTCAATCAACCTTCACTAAGAGCTGTCTTCACACATGCCACAGTATATACCATTTCAACTTCAGTCAAGCATAGGCCATCTTTTGAATTTTACCTGTACATTGTGTGGTAAAGTTCTTGGTTTTGATTTCAGAATCTATTGGCTGCTGTGGAAATAGTTTTAGCCAGTAGGATGTGGTTGGCCTGCATGGGTTTCCTGGTTCATTTTTCCTCCTATTTGCTTGTGTTCTTATTATTGTTTGTGTTACAATTGCAGGATCATGAACTTGCTTACAAAAATGGTGTCTGTCATCATCGGCCACCATATTTTTATAGGGCTCATTCTTTGTGTAGATTATCTTTCAAGATCACGGTAGTACAGATGCGATCCTCTATTTTGTATCCCAGGATCAGTTATTGCCCTTGCATAAGTAGGAATTGGTTCAAGGAAACAACCTCAACAGCTCCATCATCTAGCCACCACAGAGCATTATACATCTCCAGCCTTGAAAGAACTGCTCGAAGAAGGTTTCAGTTGCATGCAGCACTTGAAGTAGCTAGTGCTGTTGATGTTATCAATGATTTAGGATTGGATACCTTGACATTCTTAGCAGTTACTGTTTTGATAATCCCTGCCTTCAGATATTTGAAAGCTAGTCCTGTAAGATTTCTTTTCTGCCTATGGTTTTGTCGGTTAACTTTATTTGATTGTATGTTCTTATAGGGGAACTTCATATAGGAAAAATGCAAGACTAGTCTCCAAGAATGTCTGACATTGTTATCTTTCTGTTCAATAGAAGCGCCTGTTTTTAGTTTGAATTCATGGCTACCCACCCCTGTCGTAGTCTTGTGAAGCAGAAAATAAATAAGGGAAACAATGAATGTGAATGTAGTTATTGGCATAAAGATATGTTGACATCTTATTGCAAAAAATGGTAAAGAAAGTAAAACAGTAACAAAGATATGGGATCAGATCAGATCAATAACAGGATTTTAGGGCAAAAGCTTGTTTAATGCAAGGGTGAGCCAATACAGATCTAGATACCTAGGCCCTATCTGGTAAATTATCTGCTGACTAAAAATGAAATGATGTTTATTGGCATTTTTGGCTATGCATTTTAAGATTTTGTTGTTTCTTTGAAAACTTTTTTTAGTTTATTGGGACAAAAGATAGGGGTAGTTTTGGACTTTTCCAAAAAATAACAGGTTACATCAATTGACATAAAGTAATAACATGAAGATAATTTAGCTGCCAAACAGACCCTAAGTGATCTATCTCAGCAGGGTCCTGGGAATTGTGAAGTACTACCTTTTGAAAATTAGTCTCAGCAGTCAGTACTTAGAGTATTATTCTGAGCGCAAAGATATGGTGGCATCTTACATTCAAGATCAGCTATACCTATACTTTTGTTAATATGTTGGACTCCCCTGCCTCTGGGTCCTATTTTCTGCAGGGTAAAGAACACCTTGCAACAAATGCATCCACAAAATGGTTCAATGTGTTTAGAAACTTATTGTGTTGAGCTTCTGTAATCTTGTTTTCTATCTTTTGAAAACAGAACTATAGATCGTTGAATTATCTTAAGTATATTGCTTCTGATGAGTGATACTTGTTTCTTCCTTCTTTATATGCAGATACTTGGTTTTTTCTTTGCTGGTGTTGTTCTAAATCAATTTGGCCTGATTAGAAACATCACTGATGTTAAGGTTCTGTCAGAGTGGGGCATTCTTTTCCTGGTAAGGTTAATCAGACCCATATTATTTTTCTGATTGTTTTAATCCATCTAGCTAGAAAATAAATGTTCTGTGGAGATGTTACCTTGTATGCCTTATGT
This sequence comes from Tamarix austromongolica, assembly GCA_039764185.1. Lineage (NCBI taxonomy): Eukaryota > Viridiplantae > Streptophyta > Magnoliopsida > Caryophyllales > Tamaricaceae > Tamarix > Tamarix austromongolica. Next base: position 17,609,200 of record CM077811.1, read on the forward strand.
AGTTGCTAGAAAGTTTAAGCACTTCTCCCTGAGTTTATGGACCCAGCAGTGACTAGAGAAATACCTTAGAAATTTGAAATGTGATTCTTGAGGTAACTTTATTTCTGTTATAGGCTTATAACATCTTCAGAAAGAAAGCGTAGGCTAAACAACAACATATTGGTTAAATTGCATCTAGAGAAAGCATAGATTCTTAGACAGACGCTTATATAAGATAGATGTATGGTATAAATTAATCATATAACATATGCTAATTGATAAACTTGTGTAAGAATTAATTTCATCTGGTAGAGACAGAGAACCAGAAAACTATTTTTATTTTATGCTATCCCTGTATAATTTTGCACGTTGTGTTTGAGCTTTGAAAAGTTAATTTCTGAAATTCTTTTGCTTTTTCAGCTATTTGAGATGGGTTTAGAGCTTTCACTATCACGCTTGAAAGCTCTTGCTAAGTTTGCCTTTGGCATGGGACTGACCCAGGTATTATTTTGTATGGGAGCTAAATGCTATTGCCTCAAAGTCAGATGCAATCTCTCTAAAGTTTTGTAAATTGGTTTCTTCGCTATTTTGCCTGCCACCTAGTAATGCTGTATATTTTCGATCGGGAGATTCTATCTTCATTTTTCTCCTATCTGCTTTTGGTTTTTGAAGGTATTGCTTTCCACGTTAGCTTTCACAGCATTCGAGCTTCCTCCAAATGGAGCTATTGGAACGAGAATTTTGGAGTTCCTATTTCACTCTAGACCCGATCTAGTGAGACATCATTCCCTTTGGTAGCTATGATTTAATGCAGTTTAGGAAAGATTTGAATGATCATACATTTCTTAATTCTTGCATTTTTTTTATTTTATTTTAGAACAATGTTCCTGTTATGACAGCTCTGGTTGCCACATTTTCATTACGTTTGTATATCAATATGTTTTGACATTCTCTTGTCGACAGAAGAAATTGATACAAAAGGATTCTTTGAAGCTTTTCCTTCAATAAGAGTATATACTATTCCTTGATAATTGAACAACAACACATGCTCTGACAGTCAAGAGATGGTCATGTATCACAATAAAGTGGTGGCAGAAAATTGTTGAAATTTTGATAGATAAGAGCTGATTGCCTGTCCAGTTTAAGGAGCCTTGAGCAATCAACAGTAAACATTGGCTGTTTGGTCTTATTTGTAAGTTTGCTGCTGTTAATATAAACCTCAAATAATTTATCACTGATGTCTGTGGATGCCCCATGTGAATTCGTTCATGATCTAGCATTGTACTCCCTCTTTATAAAAAAAAAAGTCATTCTAGATGTAAATATTTGTATAAAAAAGGAAGTGCCTGTGCAAAAATCAAAACACTCTTTCTATTTTTACTCTCACTTTTTTTCTTTTATTATCTATGCATTGAATGCTCTGTTGTTATTTGATGAAGGGTGTAATTGGAAATTTACAGTTAGTTTTATTAGTTTCTAAAAGAGTGCAAATTGCTTAAGGGAGTAAATGAAAGATGCACAAACACTTGCTTTTATCTACAATTTTAATGTCTGGTCTTTGTTCCCATGCAGTTGATTTTGAATTGTATCCTTCACTTTGATTTTGAGAGGCTACAACATGCCTTCTTAAATCAGAGAAGTGGTGTCAGTTCCCAATTATTTGAAATTGGAAAACCATACCTACCCTGCTATCCAGTCGAGTTACATCAACCTAATATATTATTCCCATATGATGCAGGTAAATATCAGAAGCTTGGATGAGGCCATAATAATAGGGGCTGCTCTGTCCTTATCCTCCTCAGCCTTTGTTCTTCAGGTATTTATTTATCAGAGCTTAAGACTTGAGTAGTTGAGTGTCTCCGTATCCACTGACCTGTACTTGGATAAGTAATGACAAGTTGGGTAATCTAACTTCTTGTCATAAGACATTTCTCAACTTGAATACCTCCTTAAGAGGCTTAAGGTGCCTTGAATAGTTCACATTGCCACCATCTTCCTTGTATAGGTGACTGTGGATGAATTAATTTCTTCACTCTCTTTTGCTGACATTTTGGGCAGAACAGTATGCGCTTGGACTAGAAATTTGTTCCTTTTTACTTTCTGACTAATAGCGGATTTACACAGCAGACCTTTAACTAGATATTTATGGCCCTGATACTCAATTGTATTGCCCTAAGAGTGGTTCAGATTACAATGTCTAAGGTAGTAACAAATGATGTTTGGCATGTGAGATCTTTACATGCTTGAAAGTCATTTTTTTGGCTGATTCTGTAGGTAGAATTTGTTCTCCATCCTCAGATATTTTTTTCTGTATGAAGCAGTTCTTTTTCCGTGTTGTTTATCTTCTGAAAAACTAAGTTTCCTTGGTAAGAATCAATATCTTTCCTTAGGCTGGGTAATGTTTGGTGATTCTGAACTCATGCTATTCAGTGTAAGATGTCACAGCTAGGTTTAATGTGTCGCGTGTAGCTTCTTGCAGAGAAAGGAGAGCTTCCGACAAGATTTGGATCAGCAACTTTGGGGATTCTTCTGCTGCAGGTATAAGTGTTTTACTAACATCCAGTGTCTATGCTAAGGATGTCATTATTTCATTGATTTTTTTTGGTTATGTGTCAATCTGATTGTTGTTATACTATTTTGGCATTTTTATGCATGACTGTTAATATTTTCAGGACATAGCAGTTGTCCCACTTCTAGTCATACTTCCTGTTATTGAGAGCCAGGTTAGCTTGTTGAACAGCTTCATCTTGGTCTTTCCTTTTATCTTTATCATTCTATGCATCAAGCCTCATGCAATTTTCACTTTACACACTTAACTGACAGTTTGAGATTAATATTGATTATTTTGCAATGATTTTGAAAGAATTTGGTGGAAGAAAGCATTTGGCCAATGCTTCTCAAAGAAAGTTTAAAAGCTTTAGGAGGGCTTGGATTGCTTTCTTTTGGCGGAAAGTTCTTTTTAAGGCGAATATTTGAGGTAGATACCTTGACATGTTCACATGCTACGAAGGTGATCAATGTTTTTCAGCATAAGAATATCTAAATTTTTTGTCTAGGTTGTAGCAGAAACAAGGAGCTCTGAAGCTTTTATTGCTCTCTGTCTTCTTACTGTTGCTGGGACCTCACTAGTAACCCAAAAGCTTGGCTTTAGTGATACGGTTTGTATCTTTTCTTCAGGCATTTCCAGCATATTGTGATCTTTGATATTCATTGTAATCTTGGTCTGAATCATATTTTTTCTTGTGTTTGTTGTGGCCTTTGGATTACATAGCTTGGAGCATTTTTGGCTGGGACCTTACTTGCCGAAACGAATTTCCGAACACAGATTGAAGCTGATATAAGGCCATTCAGAGGCTTACTTCTTGGATTGTTTTTTGTCACTACAGGAACTTCCATTGATATGCAGGTACTTATGCTTGCGTCTGACAAACTACTCTGGCATTGTTTCTTCTCCCATTCAATCAGAAAAGCATACATTGTCCGTTGTATATGCTTAGGAAGGTTGCAATTGGCTGCATAGTATGAGAAAATATTAACCCAACCAGTTTAGTACATCTATAGGAAATATTATCATTCCATGATAACATATTCTATTTATTTCTTGCGTCTATGGAAAATGTTGATTCAGGAATAATATGAGCTAAAATGCATTAGCTCATGCAAGCACAGTTTGCCTATCTCTTCAATTCAATCTCCATCTTATTCTGACATATCCCTAATCAGACAATGAGTAAGAAAAGCATTATTCAACCTCTAATGAAAAAGTAAAAGCCAAATTTGTTTCCTCCCCCCATGCTCCAAAATAGTAAATAAATAAATAAAAGGAATTCCCCTCCATCAAGGTCTTTCATAAAAGGTGAAGGTGACAGTTGAATTTTGTGGCATTTTCTTTGATCACACATTTGTTTTGGAGGCTTCTGTTTCAGCTTATTTATTATTCATTTGCCAGAATTGGAGTCACCAGGTCCATGCATGTGCTTCATAGTATATTGTTAAATCCATCTTGTCTGATACTTGGATTTATTTCAATGACATGGAATAATTTTCATATTCAGCTATTTTCCCGTGAATGGCCAAATGTGCTTGCGCTCCTGGGTGGCCTTATATCTATCAAGACAATGATCATTACAGCTATCGGTCCCCGGGTTGGGTTAAGCCTTCAAGAAAGTGTTAGAGTTGGATTTCTTTTATCCCAAGGAGGCGAATTTGCATTTGTCGTTTTCTCCCTTGCTAACAGGTTAGAACTTCAGCAATACTACATTCATTAAAACCGAAAAAAAAATGTTTGCATAATGTCCTAATCATTCAATTTATTTTTTTTGGTGAAATTCCCTGGAACCAGGCTTGGAGTATTACCTCTTGAGCTCAACAAACTACTCATTATTGTAGTTGTATTGTCAATGGCACTAACTCCTGTCCTCAATGACATTGGAAGAAAAGCTGCCGCTTTTATTGATGAAAAATCTGATCCTGATGAAGTAAGTACCCATGGATATCTATTGCTGTATCTTACTTGTAGACAGTATTGGAAATATTGCCTGATGCCAGTAGTACATGTTTTCTGGTCAGTTAAAATTTAATATAGAAAGCTCAATGGCACATATGCTGACATTGCTATGGGGACAAACAATATTTCCTTGTTGGCACTTGCCCTTACTCTTATGTATTTACAATTTTCAAATCACATCAATACAGGTAGCTGCAGAAAGCTTGAACTTTGATGTAAGTGAACCAGTAGTCATCCTTGGCTTTGGACAAATGGGTCAAGTCCTTGCAAACCTGTTGTCAGCCCCATTAGCTTCTGGTGGAGAAGGTGACGCAGTTGGATGGCCTTATGTAGCTTTTGATCTCAATCCTGCTGTAGTCAAGGTTTGTCTGGGTTTTAATTGGTTATCATTGCTATGCTGATAGAACATTGCGTTGAAAACATATAGTTTGTCTTGTCTCTCCGTCCCAGGAGAAAAATTGCAGAGAGGACATGGATCAATCCCAGTTCTCTGTTTCTGTAGAATAGTACCCAAAAGAGGGAAATTATCATGTCACCTCCTTGCGTTCTGTGTAATTGTGCCATCTCTTGTGAATCAAAGAGTCATGGATGTATGTTGGCTTATGATGAGCTAAAGTGGGTATCTTTTGGCTTATGTTTTGCTGAAGGGCTAGAAAAAGATGTGGCCTTGTTTCTTGTTAAAGTATAATGTCTTGAGGCGAAACATTGGCTTGTGTTAATCTAGCAACATGCATTGATTGTATTGACTTAAAATTAATAATGACCATTGCAAAGGACAGTGCAATGAACTGTAGAAATTGTCAAGATTGATAAATATGATCGAATTGAGGAAATACAAGTTTCATTCACAATTTTAGAATATATTTGAATACATTGCTATTTTTCTGAATTGTTGTATGTCGGTCAAAATATCTAGCAGAAGCCTGAAAATCAGCTAGTCTTGAAAAACATGAATGGGTTGAGAACAGCTAATTGGAATACAATAGGCATGCAGATGGTGATAGATCTTACAAAAGCCGTCACTTGGCATTAAGCGCCAAAATGCTAGTAATATCAAGCTGGTTGATATAGACAATAAGAAATTGTGGTTATGGGAAATTTTATTTTTATCTGCATTAATGCTCGCTTGTTGATTGTCAGCAGCTTGAACTGTGTATAAGTAGAATAGATGTTATTATGATATGTAATTTATTTCTTCACGCTTTTTAATTGCTGTATAACAAGTCATTTTTGTGCTTGTAATTCTAGAAGTCACTACGTATTCATTTAAGTTAGGATTTCCTTTATATAATAGCACCCTGCATTATGTTTTCTCTGCTTCTGTATACAGGCAGCCAGAAAACTTGGTTTTCCCATTTACTATGGTGATGGTTCACGGTCATCAGTCCTACAATCTGCTGGCATCACATCTCCTAAAGCTGTCATAGTCATGTACACTGGTAAAAAGAGGACAGTTGAGGCTGTTGAAAGGATTCGACTTGCCTACCCAGCGGTAATTATGCTGTCTGGTGCTAGAATTTATTTACTTGCATAATATTGTTCTAACATCCTATGATATTATAAACTTACAAACCAGATACTTTGTGCTCTGTTCTACTCGGTGTCTACTTGCATTTTTATGGAAGAAATTCATATTCTAAATGAAAAGTAAATCAGAAACTTGTGGCAGGATTTTTTTTAATGCAGGTTCAAATAAGTAGCTGTGCGTCAATTGTCTTGATGAATTGTACACTCATGTTTTGGAGAGTGTTAGCCTGAATCCTGAAGTATTAACACTAGCTATTATTTGAACACGCCTTCTCACCCTATATGTGATAAAGCCTCTTCCTAGCTTTCCATATCCTAAACTGATGATCCAGAGTGACTTCGTTGATAAACAGGTGCCCATATATGCCAGAGCTCAGGACCTGTCGCATCTGTTAGAACTGAAGAAATCAGGTGCCACTGATGCTATTCTCGAAAATGCGGAGGTAGTAATGTGGTTGTTGGATGGCCGAATTTCTTCTCTTAAAACTGCATTTTACTAACTTGACGACTTCTTTTTCAACAGACTAGCTTACAACTTGGCTCTAAGCTCCTAAAGGGATTTGGTGTGATGTCTGATGATGTTAACTTTCTGAGTCGACTTGTACTCAACTCCATGGAGGTGCAAGCTCGAGAGGAATATGAAAAATCAGATGGTAGAGATGATGGCATTATGAAGCCGTTACAGGTAATTCTTCAGCTGTGTTATGTGTTTGCAGAAGAGGTTGGAAACCACTAGAATTACTTGAATGAAGCCATTTTAGCTATAAAAATAGCTGAATGTGATTATTTTATTTTAATGTTTTTCTTTTTTGAGAAATAAGCAACGAACTAACTATCACATAGTGCAATGCTGCAAATTAGAATGTAAAACCACCCTATAAAGTTACTTTCATCGTAAAAAAGCACCCACCATATTCCATCGTAAAAAAGCACAAAGCGACAAATATGTCCATTTTGTGCTCTGACAACACATTGACTTCAACTTCCGAACTCTCGGAACACATTGTTTTATGCCATATCTTTCTTTCCTTCCTCCAACACTTGAGAACAGGAAAAAGGTAATTAAATAAATAGAAGCAACATGAGGAAATTTTTGGGGATAGTTTGGTCTGTGAATTTCCTTTTATGGGAGATGGTAAGCCATGATACTTTCACTGAAGAAATCAACTTGGCAGTTGGGAAAAAGCATTGTTGCTCTTTACGGGTGGTTATGTACCCATTTTGCTAATATATGGGTGATCATGTGTATTACTAATTTAATTTTTTAGTGATAGCATCATTTTGGTTAATACGTCTTCTAAGTCAAATGTTCAACCCGGTCAAAACCATTCATGCGAAATGCTCATTAGCCTTTCTTTGGTAAAGTGATCTGTACTATGTCAGAACTATCACAACTGTTTGGTATAGTAATCTTCACCGTGCCAGAACTCTCGCAACTGTGTGCTTTGTAATATCTGGTTTCATTAACATGTGATAATGTCTAATGTATGCACAAGTGTAATATCGATGTTAACTACTTGATAATATCTTATTGTTAATAGGTTCGAGTTGCAGACTTAATTGGACCACGCTCTTCATCACCTGCTCAGAAGAGGGACAGCTCCCCTAAATCAGGTCAAATAAAGCAAGAAGCTAAAAATTCTGAGCTCAAGACCTTAGAATCAGATATTTCAGATGGGAAAATGGAAAAAGAAAATGGTCTTGCCGAAAGTGAAGATATTCAGGGGGGTAATGGTTCACCTCATCATCAATACAGTTCAAATCAAGAAGCTGAAATATCAGACCTCAGGAGTTTAGAATCTGATGTTTTACACAGGAACAAGGAAGAAGATAAAGGTTCTGCCGAAAGAGAGGATATTCAGAGAGGTAATAATTCAATTCACCATCAGCACAGTTCAAAGGAAGAAGCTGAAACTTCAGATCTGAAGAGTTTAGAAGCTGATGTTCTACATTGGAACATGGAAGAAGATGATGGTTCTGCCAAAAATGAGGAGATTGAGGAGGGTGATTATTCATTCCATCCGCAGTCAAAGCAAGAAACTGAAACTTCAGACCTCAGAGGTTCGGAATCTGATGTTTCACATAGGAACGTGGAAGAAGAGAATGGTTCTGCAGAAAATGAGGCTATTCAGGAGGGTAATAATTCACTTCATCGTCACTACAGTTCAAAGGGTCCTTGATGCAGTACATATGGGCATTGAATTTTGTCAATCGGTTTCATATGTTGCTCTTTATCATTCTTTTTGTTCTGCTAACTGTTTGACACTATCAGAAGCCAGTATATTGTTCCTAGGACTGCCTAATGTCGTAAAATCCGGTAACCTTGTAAAGGCTTGATGTGGTTACAGGAGCTGACATTGACAAAAGGGGGCAATTGTATAGCATTGTCATGTACTTCAATGATGGCAAAATTGTATTTCTTTCGTCTTTTTCTTTCACCCGCAAGCCTTATTATGGCTTCACTTGAAAGATGAGATGAAATAATATATATTGATATTTTTGAATATATATTTTAATATTATATGTTTATGTGAGTATTTTATAGGAAATTGTGACAAAAGTTATATTTATAATTATGAACTTTTTTGGAAGTGATGGGTCATATTAATCGTAATGGACTGCCAATAATCTGAAAATATTAATCGCAGTTGAAGTCTTTATACTCTTATTACTGTGTGTTATGCTATCTACCACTCATCTCTGCTCAATATTATTCTACTGACCATTGGGCGTATGGACAAGGTAAAGGACCTAAAGGTTCAGGGTCTGGCCACAATATTTTTTGGTGGATTAATCCTGCAACTGGAAAAGATTGCCTGATGACGCACCAGATGCAATCATGCAGAGCTCTGACTTGTACGTGTGGCTTCACCCATATACATGATCGCCCGTAAACGAATACCACAGTAAGCCCTTGCTTCACCCATGAACACTTGATTGCAAGGGGAAAAGACATTAGGCACAAACATCCCTATAAATAGTTTGGTTCATGGAACAGATATCTGGTATTTTATATATTCAATTGTCATATATCTAAAAATTAGGATATTTAAAACCTAATATCTGGGATCTAATCCAAAACTTATAATATTTAGAGTTTCGGATCATGTCAAGAATAATCTAAAATAAAAATACCCTAAAATCCTAATTTAAAAAATTATATCAAAATAGAAATTTATTGGAAAAATTAATTAAATAAATTATTTTATTAAAATAAGGGGGAATATTTAAGGCAAAATTAAGAGAAAAATAATAAATAATTTAATTAGGAAAAATTAGGGTGTTTTGCTAATTAAAATAAAATTTAAGAAAAATTATTCAAACTATCCTAAATTAATCTAAAAAAGGAATTTAATTATTATTTTTCTAAACTTTATTATTTTAAATATTCCAAAAATATCAAACTATTCTAAATAGCCCAACCCACCTACTTTTTATTTTTCCTTTTTCTCTCATTTCTCCTTTTTCTTTTCCTCCTTCTCCCGGATTGGGCCAGCCCCTCGTGGCCCAGACTCCCCCCTCTTCTTCCTTCCTCGCGGCCCAATCCGCAGGCCTTTTATTTCCCTTCGCCCTGCTCGCCCGTCGGCTCCCTTTTCTTTTCTTTCTTTTTCTTTTCCTTGGACTGGCCCACCAACCCACCTTTCTTCTTCCTCCCGCTCATTTCCCATGCCTGCAGATCGCAACCTACAACCACCCCATACGCCGACTACCCAACCACCGCACGCCTGCCTGCCACCTCCCTTCTCTTCCCCATCCTTTTCCTTTCCTTTTCAGACCCAGACCTGCCTTGTACCCCCCTCACGCGTGCCTCCCTTTCTTTCCTTTTCTTCTCCCCGACCAAACAACACCTCCAAAATTGCATGGCTGTACCGGCCTGCCATCGCCGGCCGGCAACCCTGCCACACCTGCCTCCTCTTCCCCCTCTGTCGTGTAATACCCTAAATTGTGCGGAGTGTTATAAGGATTGAATCGGCTACTTATATCAATATGGTATACCATCTTTTTAGTGATTCCATCCTAAGAACTCCGCAGTTAAGTGTGTTGGCTGTGGAGCAATTTTAGGATGGGTGACCCTATTGGGACGTTTCAAAAAAATTTTGAAAATTTCTCGGAAAGTGCGTGAGTGAGGACAAAGCGTACTGAAAGGACTCGTATTGATCTGTGGGGGCAGCCGATCAATCCGAAAGCGCTCCAAGGTAGCCCTCGCGTGGTCGTGTCGACTCGGGGTGTTACAAATGGTATCAGAGTGAAACTGCGACCGTGAGTTGAACTTGGACGAGCTAGTCAACCACCTAGCAGGATGATCCTTGGAATAAACTGTATTGAGACAGTTAGTGGTTGAGGTGCAACGAGGATGTTGCGTTCTTTGAGTGAAGGTGAATGTAATACCCTAAATTGTGCGGAGTGTTATAAGGATTGAATCGACTACTTATATCAACATGGTATACCATCTTCTTAGTGATTCCATCCTAAGAACTCCACAGTTTAGTGTGATGGTTGTGGAGCAATTTTAGGATGGGTGACCCTCTTGGGAAGTTTCAAAAATTTTCTGAAAATTTCTCGGAAAGTGCGTGAGTGAGGACAAAGCGTACTGAAAGGACTCGTATTGATCTGTGGGGGCAGCCAATCAATCCAAAATCGCTCCAAGGTAGCCCCTGTGTGGTCGTGTCGACTCGGGGTGTTACATGTCGTATCCACCCCCATTAACGCATAAATACCCCTAACCGACCCCTTAATCGAGCTTCCTTTCCTGCCCAAAAATTCACCTCACCTTGCGCCACCGCCACTTCAAACAACTCCACTGCTGTCGTCGCCCAACGCCGCCACCCAAACCACCTGCCAAACTCCTACCTGCATCACCCTCCACCTAACCACACCACCCACTCCGATTCCTCCTGCATGAGCCGCCTCAGCCATGTGAAATTAGCTACCCAAAACTATCATTCTCTTCCATTGCCTCCCCTCGCACCGCTGTGCGCCGCCATCCCCACCACAACCACCACTCCTCCTACCTCCCAAAACACCGAGCAGAGTCTCCTATACCTCCTCCTACCTTCCTTTCTCCCTACCTCCCTCTCCTTCACCCTTCCTCCCCTTCCACCACCTTCGGCTACCACAGCAGCCACCACCTATGTCGCCCCTTCTGTCGCACCACCACCACCATTCCAACCCCCTCAACCTAGAGAATCCACCACCACCACAACCACCCTTTCACTCCCCCCTCTTCTAACCTAGAAATCTCCCTTTCCAACCCCACTTCCTCCTCCACCACTGCCGCCGGTGCCATATGCCTTAGGTTGTACCCTAGCTCCCCTAATCTTTAAAAACTAATTTATTTAATTGTTAATTATTTTATTTGTGTTAATATCACCATCATCATCATCACCATCATCATTATCATTACTACTACTACTACTACTACTACTAATATGGCTATTATTATTATTATTATTATTATTATTCGAACCATTATTATTATCATCATCATCATTATTATTATTATTATTAACTTGGGCACTATTATTATAATGCTAATATTAACATGATTATTCGAACCATATCATTATTATTACTAAAATTGAAGTATTGGTGTTGTTGTTGTTATTTTTATTATTAACCTTAGCCCTAATACTACTAATGTTACTATTATTATGATTATTAGGACCCTTATTATTATTATTATTATTATTATTAAGATTCGAACTATTACTATTACTATTATTATTATCATTATCGTTATCGTTATTATTACCTATATCACTACTATTACCACCACCACCACCACTACTACTACTACTACTATTATTACTATCATCATCCACATTATCATTATGGTCACTATTTTAGTATTACTAATGCTACTATTATTATTATTAAGATTTGGGTTATTATTATTATTATTATTAAAGCTATTATTTTTAATAATATAACTATTACTATTAATACTTTAACATGGACCAATATAACTACCAAGACTATTTGCACTAGTAATAGTATGATTAGCTACTTTGGGAATAATACCCTTACTTTTAATTATAAAACTGCTATTATTATTATTATTATTATTATTATTATTATTATTATTATTATTATTATTATTATTATTATTATCCCTAATACTAGGTTATAATAAGAGTAAAGTAGGAAATAATGATAATATTGGGTTAGAGGGAAGTAACCCTTAGTATTTCCCTCTTATAGGTGAATCAAGTTAAAACCCTAAGGAAGTATAGAAACGTGCTCCAAGCCCAGCGTCGTTTTAAGTAAGGATGTAGTTAAGGTCGTTTGTGTGTATTATGTGTCTTGTATGCCATGTGTTATGGTATGTTGTGTACTCATATTATTATGATTGCTTACTTGTAGCGCAGCGTGGAGTTAAGGTACGCTTATGTGACTTCCTTATGGCATGTATAAAATGATTTGTATGTTGTGCTTGTGGTATTATATGATGTAACCCTCTAAGACATACATGTTAGGATGGTTTAATAAGATGGTATGGGGTGAAAGGATAAAAAGGGGGAGAAGGGAAATGAGTGGACTAAAGGGGAATGAGAATGACCTCATTACCTCATGACCCATGAGGGGACAAATAAAAGTGAAATATGGACAAAATAAGAGAGTGGAGTGGATCTTGCATGGTGAAGTCTAGGGTTTGCATGGGATGAACGGTATTTGCATGGGGACGATCCTTACGTGTGAAAAGTTGCCTTGGGGTATAAGTAAGGTAAGGGAAGAGTTTTTGGGGTGATTGGAGTCTTTGGGCGGAAAATAGTAAGAAGGTTGGTATAAGGGTGTATAGGGAAGTTGGCTAGGGTTTGGGGTGGCCAACTAGAGTTTCTAGGTAACATGTGTAAAATGGGAAATAAGATGAAAGGTTTGGGGTCAAATCTAACTGAGAGGATGAGTTGGGAATAAAGGAGCATGAGTTGTGAGGGTTAGAGAAAGGATGGACCATATAGGCCAAATTGGGGTTTTCGGGGGAAACCCTAAAGGGCGATACCGAGTTGTCCTTAGATGGTATAAGGAAGTAGGCATCTACCCACACCCTTAGGAGTTGGGTATTCGTGGTAAGTAAGGAAAAGGGGGAAAGGATGTTGAGATGTATTGGGAGGTGTAGAGGTCCCAAGGTATATGATGGGCCCTCTCGGGGAAATAGGAGTAGATGGATTGTAACATGCATGTCAAGGGTGGAAATATTTATCGAATAAGATACGAATAAGATACTAATCATTTAAAGGGGAAGATTGTTGAGCTAGGCCCAGACCGGTCCATCAATAAATAATAGTGGTTAGGAGCTGAGGTGTCTTGGAGACCAATCTACCGATGAATAATAGTGGCTAGGAGCATTCTGTCCTGCATATTTATGATCCGCCGGTTATAATAGTGGGGTATTTGGTGCTCAAAAAACCAAACCTAATGATGTTAAACCATGGAAAGACACTATCTACTTACAATGAAATACCATGAGAGTCGGAGCCAGACCGGTTCACGGGCAAACAATAGTGGTCGGATGCCTTGTGCCTTGGAGACCGATCCACCGGCAAATAATAGTGGCCAGGAGCATTCTGTCCTGCATGTTTTTCCAATCCACCAGCTATAATAGTGGTATTTCTGTACTCACATGGATTGATAATAAGCATGGTGTGAAATGAGTATACTGACTAGAGATCTAAAGAATAAGCTTAACCGGACTATAACATGGCCTCTACAATTTGCATTTGTTTGTATGTATATTTGTATGATCATGCTTGCATTATATGCTTTTGTATGTATGGTCTTAGCTGCATGGTTACCTTACTTATTACATAGCGTACTAACCACCCATTTCATGGGCGCTGCTCATTCCTATGAGTAGAGGGTCCTGCTAAGTTGTGCAAGTAGAAGACGCCATCTTTAATGCCTATCACACTTATGAGGTATCGGGTAGGGCTGAGAGTTGAGCTTTAGAATTGGCCTGGGGACCATGGACGGAGCCAATTCAGAGCACATGGGGTCGCCTGACCCCATGGAATTTTTAAAAATATATATTATATATACAACAAACTTGACAGAAAATATTTCTGGAGCAGTGGTTCAAAGGGATAAATAATGTTGAGGCAAGCTTGGGGTCCTGGGTTCGAACCCCGTTTTGCCAAAATTTTCGGCTTCTATTTTTTCCCTCTTTTTTTTTCAACTTCTGTGAGAGTGTGTCTGTGCGGTGCGAGTGCGACTGTGCTGTGCGTGCTTCCTCAGTTCGCACTTCGTCCCACACTCCCACTCCCGCTCGACCCCAGCCCTCCAGCTCCAGTTCCAGGCTCCAGCTTCTCTTCGCCTCCGTCTTCAACTCCTATTCGGAATAACTCTACCCCGCCGGCCGCCACCGCGCCACGCCCAGGACTGCTGGCCACCAGGCACCAGGCGCAGGCGCCCACCGCCGCTTCTCAGCTTCTCGGAGTAACCCTGTTGTTGGCTGCTGCGGCGCTGCCTGCTGCCTTTAGCAGTTCAGCCATTGTCGAACCTCTCGGCCCCTCTGTCGCTGCTGCCCTGTTCGATGCCTTGCGTGGTGCACCCCAGCCGCCCAGCCGCCGCCCACCAGCCATCCCTGTCTGTATCAACACTCAACAGGCAGCAGCCAGCATTAGCAAGTTAGCAGACCGAGAGCCAGAGAAATTGAGAGGGTGAGTTTTTTTTTTTTAGATGAAATCTAATTTAATTTTTGTTAATTGAATTAGTATGTATTTTTATTTCTGATTTTATTGTGAATATGTGAATTTGGAAATTGGAATAGTTTGTATGTTAATTAGGTGATTATTATATGTTTTTAAATTAGGTTATGTTAATTTCAAATTAGTATGTTATGAATTAGTTTGGCTATAAGAATTAGTTCATTATTGTGTAATTTTGATTTAGTTGAGTATTTTTGTTAATTGAATTAGTTTGTATTTTTATTTCTGATTTTATTGTGAATATGTGAATTTGGAAATTGGAATAGTTTGTATGTTAATTAGGTGATTATTGTATACTTTTGAATTAGGTTATGTTAATTTCGAATTATTATGGTATGAATTAGTTTGGCTATAAGAATTAGTTCATTATTGTGTGATTTTGATTTAGTTAGTATTTTTGTTAATTGAATTAGTTTGTATTTTTATTTCTGATTTTATTGTGATTATGTGAATTTGGAAATTAGAATAGTTTGTATGTTAATTAGGTGATTATTGTATACTTTTGAATTAGGTTATGTTAATTTCGAATTATTATAGTATGAATTAGTTTGGCTATAAGAATTAGTTCATTATTGTGTAATTTTGATTTAGTTGAGTATTTTTGTTAATTGAATTAGTTTGTATTTTTATTTCTGATTTTATTGTGAATATGTGAATTTAAAAATTGGAATAGTTTGTACGTTAATTAGTTGATTATTGTATATTTTTGAATTAGGTTATGTTAATTTCGAATTAGTATGGTATGAATTAGTTTGGCTATAAGAATTAGTTCATTATTGTATAATTGTTTAATGTCATATATAGAAAAATATATATCTGATACTATCAGTAATGAGATAGTTATAGTTCGCTTTTAAAATATGAAACCTCGACAAGTACAATTATAAACAAATATCTATGTATCATTATAGATAATATTAAATATATTATTATTATTATTATTATTATTATAATTTTTGTTATTATTTTATATTTAAATATATACTTATTATTTATTGGGACCCCATGAATTTTATATCCTGGCTTCGTCCCTGCTGGGGACCCGAGAGCGTCATTGGCCAGATTGTCTTTTACTTAGTTTACCTATATATCATTTTATTTGGTTTCTTTTTATCATATTGTACCTTTTATCCCTTTTGGAAACTCTAATTATACACTCTATTGGGTTGTAATAACTTTTTAATACACACTTTGATTTCCTTGTTATGAACATTTTAGTTTTTCTATGAATCCTTGTTTTAAATTTACCTAGGGTTTGTTGATAAATTTTCTTTAGCCTTGTAGTTAATATGAGACTGGGTGGAGATTGGACTTGTACCAATAATAGAGGTAGCACCTCCATGATTGTATTTGTTTGTTTAAACAAAAATTTTCAACTGTAATTTTGGGGGTGTTACAAAAATATCTAACAATAATTTTAAATACCTAAAAATATAATTGGATAGAAAATATATCTGATATGATAGAAAATATCCTATCCAAACCAATCTAATCCGATTTTAAGGACTGAAAATTAAAGCAAACATGTTGTTGATTTGATTGGATTCTATCTAATATGATTAGTTTCCATCAAATTACATTACAACTATTTTGTTCTATTCTTCTAGATACTTAACAATACATAAAATTATTCAATAGTAATCAAAATAAAATGATAAAAACAAGTGGCCTTTAGTCCTTACTTCAAGTTCCCCTTGTTGTAAAAATAAATAAATATTGAAGACAAAAAAAAGTCTCATGTTGGAACAACACTTAAATAACGTATCAAGAGGGAACCTCTAAGCTTGTAAACCCCTATAATGTTGCATCAAAGAACTTCAATAATACAACCAAATAACAAATTACATCTTGTATTCAATGAAGTACTGCATGTGCTCTTTCGAGGAAAAAATGTTATTTCCTTAGACACACATGATATTTTAGCCACCAACAGCTTGATTGTTGCGTCATAATCTCAAATCAACTTTGATTTTTCAATGTGTCTAATTTTGACATATTACAAGCAAGAACATCACCACACTAACATTCAATAACTTCAATTCAGATAAGCCCTCAATTAACAAGCATTCTATGCTATAATGGACTCTCAATCAATATACCACATTCAACATTATATGTTGTAACAGATCCTTAGTCAGTATTTCATTATCAAATTTTGAATTACTTATTATAAATAGGCTTGATGTGAACTTTTAAATTTTCACTCTTCAATTGTCACAAGTGGCACAACTAAACTCAATTTATCTAGTTCTACAAAAAAAACAAATTTATGTTAATAAATATCTTATAAGAACTAATTAACAATGAAAGAAAAAAAAGATGATAAAAAATTGCTTGCTTCAATTAATTCAAGATAATCCAACTTTTCTTCCAAAAATATTAGTTATTATGATCTATGAAGCCAATCATGTGTATAAATCAGAGCCTCCACCATCCTTGCAGTTAAAGAACTATGAAAACAATCAAGTAGGTGACCTACGGTGCTAAATATTGATTCTAATGCAATAATAGAAATAGGCATAACTAAGACATCTTTATCCATTTCACTCGTGATAGGGTACCTAGATTCATTCTTCTTCCACCAACCCAACACATCTTTAAGGCTAAGAGGACTTTCATTACCTTACCTATCCCTTCACTCATTTCCACCAAATTCTCTTTCAAATACCCATCTAATTTGGTTTTATCATCAACATTTTGGATTTTCCTTATCATATAAACTTTTTAGCCATTTTATCTTCTTGCTTCTTACACATTTGAATAATACAATAGTCATACCTCAAAATCTAGTAGAGAAGGAATTTGATTTACTACTAAATACATGTGACTAACAAGAAGCACATAATGTAAACAAAGACTTTAAACACTACCTCACTTCTTAACATAAAGATGCATTAAAACCACTTTCATACGTTCCATATTAATTGAAATAAAAAATACCATCATTCACATAACTCAACTACTAAAATATTCATTAATTACCTAATCCACATAGACTAATTTACCACTAGGATCAAGAACTACTACAAAAAAATATTAACAAATACATATTCTTTTTGATAACCCAATACTTAGAAAATTTAGTTTCCATCCTATGTGGCATTGATTTCACATTTTCATTACCACTATCATTAATACAATAATCAATCAATGTACCAATAAAAGCAACTTCTTACAAATAAACATTTCTAGTGACATAAAGAGAACTCAAAATCCTTAAAGTAGTTTCATAGAATATTTTCAAAAAAAGGTAACAAACAACGAATAGATTTCCAATCCCCATTTTCAAAAGTACCCTTAATCCTCTTAAGCTCATCAACATACTAATCATCTTCCTTCAACAAATCAAAATCCTTTTTAAACATAATGGCAGTATCAAGCATCAAGTAATTAGATTTTCAACTATTTTCAATACTAGGGTAAACTAATTTATTAGATCTCAATTTGACTTGCTTAACACGAATATTAAACATTAAACTTTGTCAAACGAGTAAGAGATGATTTCAAATATTTTACTCCTGATTGGACATTAACAATCGGATCAATGGTTTCTTTCAAACATTCTCTTAAAAGTAAATTCAAAATATGGGTGATATAATTCATGTAAAAACAATCTCCATCTAGAATAAGTCCTCCACCCCAAATGTAAATTTTTTGCTTCATGTATTTATTACACAAATAATTAGAGCTAGCATTATCAACAACCGTAGTCAAAATTTTGTCAATTCCCTAATAAAAAATACATCTTTCAATAGCTTCGCCAATAATCTCAATGGAATAACTAACTACTTGATAAAAATTAAGATTTTTTTTATTTGCAAATGTGAATTTTGATAAGTATAATGATCAGTCAAACACATATAACTAAGATTTTGACATGAGGTCCATAAATTAGTGGTGAGACTAACCCTTAATTCTCTTCCACAAATAATTTATAACAATCCCTAGTCATTGTCACCCTCAAAGGTAAAATAAAATTAGGTTGAATAACTTCCAAAAAGAATGGGAACATTTCTCTCAACAAATCTTAAATGAAACTCATCCACAATAATCATATTTGCTAAAGCTTTTCTACCAGCCTCTTGATTAAGTTTTCATGGTGTCATCATTTTTTTGCATTGTTAGGACAATTAGATTTATCAACATTTATTCTTGCCTCACTTGACTGATGAAAATCCACTCGTCTCATATTTTCTCCTTTATTAACTAGATTTTCTTTATAACGATGAAGATGATTAATCATAACATTCCTTTCTTTAGATCACCAACATAACTACTTCCACAATACTGACTTCTAGCCCTCAATACATTAGTATCCATTCTTGTAAAATGTTACCATACCCAAGATTTTTTTTCCTTAAATGAGCCAGTTGTACTTGAAATTGGAGAACCGATATTGACATCATATTCCTCTCCAATGGTTGGCAAGTCACCAACATATTCTCGTGGAGATGTAAGAGTGTCACCCCCTCTTCAGCCGCCACACCCACATCTATATTAATTGTTGGAAAACAACCAAATATGACTACTGTTATCATTTCTTAACATCAAAATGAAAAGAGCAGAGTAACCAAAGTCATTTTATAAAACACATAGGTTTTTCCTTATTTATATATGCTTTCTCAATCTGCACCAACAGTTTGAGTTAAGGCACAACCTAACTCCAATTTCAAACTAATTTAGGGAACACATGGACTTCAAACTCTAGCTCACAAATCACATCAAAAACTCAACTAAAACAAAACCAAATCCAATAGAAATAACAAAATTGAGTAACTTACCAATTCAAACCCTTAAACAACTTATAAGTTGCATAATATAGTTGTTGTTTGGATTCAAACTTCTAAAGCATTGAATCCCTAAAAATATCAAAATTTCAAAGCTTAAATTAGATCTAAACCTCATATAGAATAGAAATCAATCAAAAGAAAATCTTGAGAGTGGTTGAAAATGCTTGAAATCTCAAGAGACTAACTAAAATCAAGGTTTGAGTTTGCGACTAGAATTAAAGCTTGAATTTGTGTTGGTCGAGAAGCCAATCACCTAAAATTGAACTAACTTCAAGTATTCAAATTGTGAGAAGACAAAATTAAAGACATGAAACTCTTTAAGGAAGGAGCGAGTTCGAGCGAGAGAGAAGAGGTTGGCGTATGGTCTCTTGTTTGGAGAATGAGAAATTAAAATTTAGGGTTAATAACTACTAGTAGTGTAGTAGTAAGCCTCTAATTACACTAGAATACACAATCATTTTTTAAGGGAGTAGGATGCAAATGAAAGTCCCACCAAGTGGAGTGTGGACTTTAAAAAAAAGGTTAGGCTCAATTCTAAAGAATTATTAATTAAATATAAAACTATTTTTATATATAACTGAAAATTATAAAATAAATTATCAATGTATGTAAATATATTTTTATCATTTTAGATATTTAATTTTTTTTGTTGATTGGGTCAATTATTTGATAAGAAAATCAAATAGGTTATTTATTTTTTTAAAATTGGATAAGTTCATATATTAAATTAGATGAACAACCCTAATGACCTCTACCTCCTTGACACTCCTCCTATGGAAGTTAGATAGCACTCATGGTTTGAATTGGTGGATTTTTCATTTGGTCTATTTGTAATGACCTCCCTTGAATAATTATGGATATTCTCCCTTGCAATGTAAAATAATACTACAACTACTACTAATGATGTGTGTCGCAAGATAAAATTTATCTAATTCAAGTGTTGATGAATAAGGGTCTTTATGGATTATATATCTGGTATAAAAGTTTTTAATGTTTGGCAAAAAATGTTTTGAATATTTAACGTCTTGGATATTTGAAGATTCAAATTTGATCACAAATAATCTATCGAATACCTAAAATATTTATTCATAAAAAAGAACATTTGATAATAAAAAAATTGTAGGATAAGTGAATAATAAATCAATCCTATTTGAACCATATTGATAATGATTTGATCCTAGTCCTAAATTGCATAATATCTAGGGATGACAATGGATCCCATACCCAACCCACACTCATTAGACCCACCTCATTTTTAGTTGGTCTGGGTTAGGTCTATATTTATATGTACCTAAATGGGTCTGGGTTTAGATCCAATAGTTCTAGACCCAGACCCGACTTGTCATACCCGTTTAATATATGTGTGTGTGTGCACGCACGCACATATATAGGTACATAATAATATTATGTTTGTCATCACTGTTGTAATCTTATTTTAGCTCATTGTTCATTTATTTAATTTTATTTTTTTATATTTACTTTATAAGTAATATGTATAATACTATATTCCAAAAGTATTAAAACACCATTTGAATAATTAACGTAACTATTTTAAAATGTTTATTTTTTTACTCGGAGATTTTTTTTAACAAAAAATACATATTAAGCTATATAAAACATAAATTTATTTATATTTACATAGATTATTATTTATTTTTTTTAAAAAAATACCCAGACCTATCTAGGACCCATTTATCCGATAGACCCGGTGGATTTGGGTTTGGATCTGGATCTAAACTTTTGAGACCTGGCGGGTTTAGATATAAATGGGTCCGATTCTAGGTATATTTTGACCTGACCCATTGCTATTCCTACCACCCGCCCTACCTTCATACTCCGCCGCCACCGCCATCAAGCCACGTTGCCACCCCAACTCCACTCTTTTCCCTTTCCCTCAATCCCCTGTGCCCACTGAGCCCCTCATTTTCCCCTTCATTCCCTTCTTTTCCTCTCCCTGAGCGTGCAAAGTAGGCAACTCAAGCTGCCCCTACACCACCTCACACCACCAATGCCACCTCACACCGCCACTACCACCAACCCATTCCTCTCTCCCTGCACCTGCCCTCCTACATAGGCACATCTCCTACGCAAAAAGCCCTCTCGACCACCCTTTTATCCTCCTTTCCTCCCCCCTCCTCCTCCCTTCCTCTAGGGTGCGCTACCACGAGCGCTACCACCGCCAATGCATTGAAACCACCACCCCTTCCACTAGCCACCCCGTGCCAGCACCTCCACCACCTTAAGAAACCCTACCCCACTCTTTTTTCCAACCCCAAAGGCCCTATCATTATGCCGCCACCATGCAATCGTCGCCGCCACACCACTCTCACCTCATCTTGCCCATCCTAGTCATATTCCTCCCCCTCCTTATTTTTAATCCTTTTACCTTATCAGTTACTATTATTACCATTATCCTTATTGTCATTTTTATTTTGATTAATAAAATAGGAAAAGGTAGAAAAGGAGTAAATTAGCCTAAGTTGGGTGTTCTCATTTTAGGTACTGAACCGATAATCACCACTGAGGAGGCATAGGACCACATTGCTTTAAGATCGGAGCCATTTAGGTAAGAATACAGTTATAGCTAGGGTTTGTACTTATGTGATGTGGTTGTAGAATAAGTGTATACCTACATGAAATGTGTATATATATGTATTCTAAGATTGTTGTGTAGCTTTACCTACAAGGACCTAAGGTAAGAGTATGTGTGATCTTGACTACTTGGTTATACATGTGGCTGTAAAGCTCTATTATGTGATAATGCATGTCTTGTGAATTGTTGAGAAATGGTATATTTAAGCCTAAGAGTCTTATGTAGGGTTGGTGGCTAAGTCAAATTGAAAAAAAAAATAGTGAGGGATAGTATAAGGAAAACTTTAAGATGAACATAGTCTAAATATTCCTTGGAAAAAATGTGGAGTAATAAGAAGGGTAATGATGAAAGGGGTATTATGATAAAATTTTGCATGGGAAGAGTAGACCCTGTATGGTGGTAAGTCTAACCTGGTATGGGGGTGACTAAGGGAAGGAGAGTTGTGGAGAAAGGGTTAGAGGGATGATGATGGTGTTGTGGGGTAACAGGCTGACATGTGGGAGCTTTTGGCATATGGAAAGATGGGGAAGTGCATGGGGGCAAAATTAGGGTTTCGGGGGTCATCTATAAGAATAAGTCACTATAGCGTGAAGGACTCGAGGGATTTAGGTTGTGCCCCTGGGCTGTAATGAAGGGTATACCAAATGGAGGATATAGGTTAGATCAAATGGATGGTGGAGATGTGTAAGAGAGGGTACAAATGAAAAGGGGAAATTAGGGTTTCGAGAGCAACCATTTAGGAGGTTGTTATTGCATGTGTGAGATGAGGGAGTTGGGCTGCAAGAATTTGGAGTAGGGATGAGCATGGTAACTTATACTTGATCAAGGGAGCTTAGCGCTAAAAAAGAAGTGGAGGAGAGGTTAGAACTACATAGGCCAAAATTAGGGTTTCGAGGGGATAACCCTAGAGGGTTATGGTTATCATAAGTGAGAGAAAAAGGGGAGCATGCTATGACTCACTAGTAACAGGGTTCTAATGGCATACATAGGTTGGTGACTAAATTGAGGACCCAATAGATCATTAGGAAGTGAGGATGTCTCAGCTTAGGGAATTAGGGTTTCCATGAGGTTAGGATTGGTCGGGGCGGTAGTAGGTCGGGAGTCTCATATGGTTGATGTGTGGATGAGAATGTGACACCTGAATGATTAAGAAACTAATCACTTAAAGTGGAAGATCCTTGAGTCTGACCCATGTGTATCATATGTACCGATCCACCAGTTATAATAGTGGTCAGGTATATTCTATTCTAGATTTTCTAGTTATCGGTCTACCGGTGAGAATAGTGGGGGTCCTAAGCTCAAATCATAAAACCCTTAGATGATAAGAATTGGATCATAAGAATCTACGGAAAAGACACTAATTACTTACAGTGGCACACCACGTGGGTTGGGACCATGCGTAGAATATGCACCAGTCTACCGATTATAATAGTGGTCAGGAGCATTTTGTCCTGGATTGTACTATATCTACTAGTCAATAAATTATAATAGTGGTTAGGAGCATTCTTCCTCGGGTTGTATTACATTTACCAATCCACCGGTTATAATAGTGGTCAAGAGCGTGCTGCCTCAGATTACATAGTGACTGATCCACCGGTGAGAATAGCGGGGTCTCTGAACCCACGCGGATATAATTTGAGAGATTTTTAATGTAACACCCCAATTTTTACTACTAAAATATTTTATTTTACAGCGGAAGTAACTAAGTAAAATAGTGGGGGTACCGCAGTGATCGACATAATGCTAGTTTATGCAACCATCCTTATAAATCAATCACAAGGCTAAAACATTTAAAGTAATGCAAGGAAATTAGAAAAAATAAGTACATTTATAGTGCAAATTCTAAGTTTGGAGTTTAAATCCTAGTTTTACAATACCAAAATACAAAAGGAAGATGCCATGGATTAAGAGTCCAAAAGGGTATCTAGTTTAATACATAACCTAGATAACAAATACTCTTCACCCGACCCCGACATAGATGGAGTCACTCATCCCCACATAAGGCATCATGGGCCGTAAAGTCATCTACCTGATCCTCTAAAACGTGCACATAAAATCGAGGGCCTTCTGCTCGTGGAAATGAGTAGCACCTATAAAACAGGTAATCAGTACGCTATGTACTGAGTAAGGGAACAATACTATCGAAAAAGGAATTCAAATAGCACATGATTCCATGTTAGATAATAAAGGAATATAACCAAGTAAATGAACATCTCATAAGACTTATTACGATCCAGATCATTTTATTAAGTATATTCCATTTTCATTCTTTTATATATGTTGAGTGTAGGAACCCCACTACTCTTAAACCGGTGGAGCGGTCTGAAACTTCTCGGGGACAATACACCTGAGTCACTATTATTTTCGGTGGAGCGGAGGTTAAAAACATCTCCTTGGGACAGAACGCTCCCGAGCCACTATTTTTTCTAGTGGAATGGAGGTTAAAACATATCCTCGGGGCAGAACACTCTCAAGCTACTATTCTACCCGGTGGAACGAGAATAAATCACTCTGGTCCTGACTCACGTATTCTTCCACTATAAATTATTAGTATCTTTTCCATAGGTTATGAAGATATGTTTTATTTTACATTGAGTAGGGAACCCACTATTCTCAACTAGTGGAAAGATTTGAAACTTCTTGGGGACTATACACCCGAGCCACTATTCTTTCTAGTGGAATGGAGAATAAAAATATCATCTCAGGGCAAAACGCTCCCAAGCCACTATTCTACTCGGTGGAACCGGAATACATATATATAGGTTTAGAAAAACTAATCACCATGGCCCTACTCACGTGCTCTTTAACTTTAAGTAATCAATACCTTATTTAAGTGTGATTTTCAGGCATAGAACACAATCAAACAGATAAGCATACAATATAGGTCCAAATCCTTAAGTCCCATCAAATCCTAATTACACTTCCTTTAGTGTTCATTCTCCCATGTTGGTTATTCTATTCACATTATATTATGTCATCACCCAAATCCCATCATTAGTATCATACCCAAAAAGCACAACCTAATTTCCATGAGTTTGTTTTAGTAATCTCATCCCGATATATATATTAACCACTTAATTATCCTAGTCTAAATCCCATAAAATTGTCATAACACTTCACATGAGACTTTTATCATTTATAATTCCAATAGATAACCTCTAAACCCTGAAGATGGAATAATAGTATTAACATCTCAAGATGACTTGCCTCCAAATTTACTATTAAACATTTGAACCCTAAATAATGATAATATTTCCATAAGTTACTCAAGTTATTATTATCATAATTTAAGTCTCCTAACAATAAATTACCAAAAATTCCTTAATATCCCATAATGACCAAGTTATCCTTTAAGCACAATTAACACCTTTATTTTATAAAATATTATACTTTTCATACGTATTATTACACTAAGTCCCCATTTATCATTATACCTCATAAGAGACCTTAAGCCCATTTACCACCACTCATTCAACCCATATTTCATACCATAAGACATAATTTCACAGTTATGACATTATCATCATTCAATCCATATTTTATACCTTAAGTTATATTTTCATAATTATGACATTCTCATCATTCAACCCATATTTCATACCATGGATATATTTTCACAAGTGTGATATTATCATCATTCAACCATAGATATATTTCCACAAGTGTGATATCATCATCATTCAACCATATTTCATGCTATAAGATGTATTCTCACGAATATGATATTATTGTCACAAATCATAACATAATAACATCTCTTACCAAATCTTATTTTCTTTCAACATAACATTCATATCAGCACAAATTGTCAATATCAACATATGTTACATAATATAGCAATAATATCATGAAAAACATATATAACCATACAATCAAAAATCATCAAAAGTCCTAAGCATCAAATAGTATACTTACCAACTAGGACACTAGGATCTAAGTAATAAAATCCTAGACTTCCTCTTCCAAAATTATTGGAAAACCACCTACAAAAATAATAAAATTATGGTTAGGCTCAAAGAGTTAAACCGAAGGGGAAAAATCAAGGTAAGGAGGGTAACAGTAGGTATAACCATAGTCAAATGGGAGCTTCAGGTGTGTGGAGGAATGTGTGGTAGAGCTATGGTTCCAGTTTTGTGGTGTTTGGTTGAGGTTTGGGGGTGAAAATAGGGATGCACGACCAAAGGAATCAGGTTGCACGGCTGTGCAGCACGTTGTGCAGCTTCTGATCGAGAGAAAACAAGATGCACATCCAGGTGGTGCGAAATTTGCATGACCGTGAAGAATTAGGCCTAGAGAAAAAAATTGACAAGGTCAGATGGTACAAGGGTTACACGGCTATACAGTAGGGGATTTAAGTGTTGCAAGGCCTGCAACAAGCGGTGCACTGGCTGTGCGCTCTGCAACACTGCAATACACAAGAGGAAGAAGGAGGAAAAAGAGGTAGTGGTCAGCGACGATGGCTGGCGACAGTGAGGGTGAAGGTTGGGGCAACCTTGGTGGTCAGTCCACAGGCCAAAGGGCGGCAAGTGGTGGCTGAGGTGGTGCACGGTGGGGGAGACGGTGGTGCAAAATCCAAGACAAGGAAATGAAGGAGAAGCAGAAGAAGAAGAAAGGGAGAATGAGCTCGACAATGGCTCTTTGGTACAAATATTAGGAGAGTGAGGTAAAACCAAAGAGAAATAGGGAGAGTGTGAGGTATATATATATGTTCATGTGTGCGTGTGTGGTATGATTTGGGGAAGAAGAAAAGGAACATGGGGTGGCGTGTGATGGTGTAGCTACAAGTTGATGATGATGGTGATGGTTACAGAGGATAGCTAGGTTAGGGTAGTAGTTGTAAGGTGAGGGTGGTAATGGTTGATGGAGGTGTTGCATGAGAAGAAGAACAATGGTAGGGGGAGATGGATGGTGCAAATGGGAGTGTGCAGGTCTGCAAATATGGGAGAAGGAGAAGAAGGAGAAAGGTGATGGGTGATGGCTGATGGATGAGGGTGCAGAAAGGTGATGGGTGGTGGTGCAAGTGGGCATATTCAAGAGTTGTAATTTGAGGTTAGCGGGAGAAGGAAAAGAAGGAAATAAAAGAAAAGGAAAAAGGAGAAGAAAAGGAAACGAGAAAGGGTTGGGGGGATTAGCTTAGGGTGATTATAGATTAGCTAAAGGTAATTAGGATTAGTAAAAATTTTAGCTGGTTTGGTTTTAATTTATGAATTACAGTTTATCAAAGTTAAGGTTCTGGAATTGGTTAAAATTTTAAGATTAAGGATAGGTTAAGGCGAATATAGAATTTATTAGGATTGGCATTAGATTATGGCGTTAATGATGTAGGATTAGATTAAGCAAAATTTTGAGGTATTACATTTAAATGCCACACTAATAGCTTTAAGCCCCAATAGGGGCAAACGATCTACCATAATCTATTGTGTGCATTATATCTATATCATGCATTGTTATACTCTAACTTAACTGTATTGTTACCTTATTCAGTACGTAGCATACCGATCACCCATTTTATGGGTGTTGCTTACTCCCACGAGTAACGGTCCCTCCTGAGTCTGTGTAGGTAAGTGATGGTGCTATAGAGGACTTTTCTACATATGATGACTTGGTTGGGGTAGAGTGATGCCATGATATTCTAGGGTTGGGGCTATAGAGAGTGCATTCCAGACTTATTTTCCTACTAGTATCAACTCATGTTTCCTGTAGCGGAACTATGTTATATATTTCTAAGACTTCCCTATATTGATATCTGACTCTCTTATATTATGTGTTCATAGTATTTTCTTATGTTAACGTTTAACTCTTTTACGTTATAAAATATTTCTCATTGTGGTATTTTGGTTGAGTTTACTCTATTAGCCTTGTGGTTGGTATAAGGCTGGTTGAGGGTGAAATGCCCCAAAAATTCTAATTTTAAAAATTATAGTTAAATAAGATTTTATTAGAAAATTTATTTAAATAAATTATTTTTATTAAATTAAAAGGATATTAATTAGGGAAAATCAAGAATAAATATTATAAATATTTCAATTAGGAGAAATTTGAGTATTTTAGCTAATTAAAGATTTTATTTTAGAAATTAATTAAATAAATTATTTTATTTAAAATAAGAAATAGAAAATAGTTCCAAATTAATATTAATTTTATAAATAATTTAATTGAATAAAATTAGGGTGTTTTGCTAATTAAAATGGAATTTATGAAAAACCTTTTAAAAATCCTAAATTAGCCTAAAAAGGATTTAAATATTATTTTATTCAAATATTATTATTTTTAAATATTCTAAATATCCCAATTAATTTAATTGGCCCTAACCCACTATTTTTCTTTTTCTTTTTCTTTCTTCTTTTTTTCTTCCTTTTTCTTTCTTCTTCCTTTCTTTTTTCTTCTTCTCCTCCCCGACTTGGGCCAGCCCAACGGCCCAAGCCTTCTCCCCCTTTCCTTCCCGCGACCCATTCCCATTCTTTCTTTTCTTCCTTCAGCGCGACCCAATCGAAACGCCACTCCTCCTCCATTATTTCTCTAGAACGCCGCGTTTTGGTTAAAAAAATTTAACCTATGTTGCCCACTTCACCCGCCTTCCCTTTCTTCTCCTTTTTTTTTCCCGAACCACCGGTTCCCCCCAACCTTTCTTTCTTCTTCTTCCTTCTTCCTCCTTCCTCCCCTCCTCATCATCGACAAGCTGTAACTCCGTTGCCCCAACTCCCAGGTTTTTTGCTAGTTCGCTGCCCACTTTTTCCCCTCTCTTTCTCTCCCCCTTGACGCACATTCCAGTATGAACTGCCCTATTTCCCTTTTCTCCCACACGATCTCTCCATTTTCCCTCGCGAAGGTCGGGCATGATTTGAAATCGTGTTGGCCGATCAATGCCACGTTTACCCTAATATCTCGCTGGCATTGACCTCCTGCCAATCTCTAGAACTCGACCCTACCCTCTAACACTATAAATACCCCTCGTGTGGTATTATTTCGAGATTTTTTCTCCCTGAAATTCTAAGATTTTATTTTGTGTGCCAACGCCACTTTAGATGAGTTTTCCTCCGCCTTCAGCCAACTATGCCGCCACCTCTGCCTCCCAAATTCTTCCTTACACCGCCCTCTAGCCAACTGAGCCATCCATCTCCCTCGATTCTTCCTGCGCAAGCCTCCCCGGTCGTGCAAAGTTCCTTCCTTGACCATTCTAATCTCTACCCTTGCTGCCTTTTGCACCACCGTCCACCACCACATCCGCCGCTATCACTACCTTCTGCACCACCCAAGCTGCTACTAATCTCCCTCCACCTCTTCCTACCCTCCTTTTCTCTTTTCTCCTTCTCCTCCCCTCTTCTTCTTCATCTCTTCCTTTCAGCCACCACCAGCGCCGCCACGTTTGGCTGCCACCACCACCATTTTGTTCCTCTCCTTCTGGGAAACTCTAAACACCCCATCTCCCACCTTCATTCTCCCTATTTTGTTCCCAACCTTCAACTTTTCCCCTTTTCTTCTCTTTTTTTGGCCCCCACTGTGCACCACCGCCAGTGCTGCCTATCACCACTATTCTAAGGTTGAACCCTAGATCCTCTCAACCCTTTTTCCGATTTTTACAAGCCTTAATTTATTTTATTTCATTTATTTGAATATAAATACTATTATTATTATTTCCATTATTAATATGTATTATTATTATTATTAGTATTAATATTTTTATTTTTGTTGAGGGCTGAAGCCCTATTGTAATTTTATTTCGATTTTATCATTATTACTCTTATTATTTCTATTATTATTGTTGTTGTTGTTGTTGTTGTTTTTATTTCTATTTCAAAATTGTTATTATTATTATACCATTATTATTATTACAACTAATTTACCCCTAGTGTTTCTATTTTTATTATTATTGTTATTGTTATTATTATTATTATTATTATTATTATTATTATTATTTTTTTTTTTTTTTTTTCAAGTGTTAGTGTTATTATTTTATATAGGGTTGAAACCCTATTATGCCTATTTGAATTTTAGTAGTAGTAGTGTTATAAATATCATGTCTTATTATTATTAAGGTTATTAGTATTTTTATTATTATCATTAGTATTTATTCTTATCAGTGTTATTATTATTCAATATAGGGTAGAAACCCTACTTCATTTTATATTCAAATATTATCCTCAATATTATTACCATTATAGTTATTATTATTTTTGTAATATTATTATGGTTTTATCATCATCATCATCATCATCATCATTATTGTTATTATTATTATTATTAGTACTACTACTACTGCTACTACTACTACTACTACTACTACTACTACTACTAAATTTCATTATTAAAGTCACTATTATTATTATTAGGGTAAAGTCTTCAACCTTATATTATTACTTTTATAATATTACTATTATTTCTTATATCTTTAGTGAGTTAGTAATTAGTTAATGGTTATTATTATTAAAATGTTATTATTTTTATCAAAAACCTGGTCTTAGAGTAAGTTAATAATTAATAGTATTTTTGTAAGAGAGTCTAATTTTTAGTTTTTCCCCCAAATAGGTGAAATCAGTCATAGCATTAAAGAGGCGTAGGAGCGTGCTCCAAGACCGATGTTGTTTTAGGTAAAGGTGTATCTAAGGCCATTGTGTGTAATGTATTTTACATGCCTTACTTGCCATGTGACATGCAATATAATATGTTTTAAGTGTATCTTATATCTATTGTATATGTAGTATGATGTGGTGTTGAAGTATATTCACATGATATTTTATGGCATGAATATAATATGAATAATTTGTGCTTTTAATATGAATTGATGCGACCCATAAGACATGCATGTAGGTCGTGGGGTATGGTGTTATAAATTGAATTAATGTGGGGGTGGTCTAAGCATTATATGACTTTGCATGGTGGTATTAATGTATGTATGGTGGTATTAATGGTTGCATGGTGGTATTAGGGTTTGCATGGTTGAAATTAGGGTTTCATGTGGGATTTTAGGGTTTGCATGAAGAAGTTCGAAGGTTTGCATGGAGAGGTTAGCATCTGCATGGGAGTAAAGTTTACGTATAAAAAGTTAATTTGGGATGTGACGAAGGTAATGTAAGTGTTGTTTGGGTGTTTGAATGCTTTGGATGAAAAATGGTACGTAGAACAATATAAGGGTACGTAGGAGACCGAGCTAGGGTTTGTGTGGACAATTAGGGTTTGGTGTGGCTGCTAAGAGTTTTTATGGTATCACGTGCACTTGGTGATTAAGTGTAACTATGAGGGTAGAATTTATGAGTTGTGATGTATGAAGTGTTAAAATGATTTGGGTTTTGTGAAGTGGAGTAAGATGGACCATAAAGGTTAAATTTAGGGTTTCAGGATAAAACCCTAAAGTGAGATGTAGAGTGGACCTAGAGGTGTGTAGTAGTGGGCCTTCACCCACATATTTCGGTGTTGGAGTTCTAATGTGAATTTGAGTATAGCGGAGAGGTTATTGGACAGGTTAAGAGATGTAGGTTTTCATGATATAATATGGGTCAGTTGGAGAATAAGTGTAAGAGGAGTAATTCATGCATGTCTAGGGTGAAATTCTCTAAATAATACACTTAAGACATTAATTATTTAAAGTGGAAGATTGTTGAGCCGGACCTAGACGAGTCCACCGGTGAATAATAGTGGTTAGAACATGATGTCCTATGTATAACCGGTCCACCGGTAATAATAGTGGTCATGCTTTGTACCTATGCGTTTTCAGTCCACCGACTATAATAGTGGGGGATTCCGTGCTCCATAAAACATAACGTATTTGTGCCAAGACATGGGAAAGACACTAAGTACTTACAGTGGAACACCATACGAGCAGGGGCCAGACCGGTCCACCTGCAAATAATAGTGGCCGGGTACTACAGTATCCTGGAAACTGATCCACCAGCTATAGTAGTGGTCAGAAGCTATATGCCCTGTGTATTTTTGGTCCACCAGCTATAATAGTGGGGTTCCTGTACTCGCGTGGATTTGATAAAAAGCATGGTGTGAATTGACTTTTGATAAGAGATTAATTAAGTAATTGAATCGGATTATATATGGGCCTTTGTACTTTTACTTGGATGGTCATATGCATTATGTTATCATGATTATGCTCTTCTATTCTTCTGCATGTTTATGTGATTTTATGTGTTGGCCTTAATGCATCTGTTACCTTACTCAGTACGTAATGTATTAATAACTCTTTTCATGGGTACTGCTCATTTCCACGAGTAATAGGCCCTTCTGACTTTGTGCAGGTGGGCGAGACATCAGATGGATTTGAGCGTTGAGCATATATGTGGCCGGATTCACTCTTCTCGTTATATTATATTCCCTTTATTATTTTCTTTGTATCGGATCTATCCTTTTTAAATTGTTACTTTGTATTGAACTTTTGAGATAAACCGTTTAACCCTTGTATGATTATTTCTCGTTTTGGACATGAATTATAATTCTTGTACGCATACTCTGATTTTTGGTTTACTATCGTTTAGCGCTTATTTGAAGTTTATATTGTTTGATTATAATTTATTACTCTTTTCTTTTAGCCTTAGCACTTGGTACTGAAGCAGTCGGAGAGAACCGATTTAGTACTAAGTGTGGTGGTAACATCCCCAGAATTCACAGGTTTTAAATTTTAAATTCTTCCGTTTTTAAAAAAAAAAAAGTAATAAATTTTGGGGTGTTATAGAGAGCCAGACTTATACTGATCACTGCGGTAACACCCCTTCTTGTAATGTATGATTTTTAGAGATAAAACAAAAACTTTTAACTATGATTTTCGAGGGTGTTATAGTTTTATGATGTTTGAAGTTTGATTTTATTTGAAAGAAACGAGTAAATTGGTGAAGAACAAAAACAAGAAGAAGGATGAAGAACACCCTCTCGTATGTTTTTTTTGGGTAAAGAGAGCATATTGTTTGGTTTGTTTGTTAATTAACTCAAAGTTTGATTTTTTTTGTTTGTTTGATCTTTTTAGATTTTAATTTGTATTGAGTGTTGTGAAACTCATATTTTTGGTTGTTGTATACATTGTGTTTTAAGATTTAAATTAATGACATATTAGTTAATATAAAATATATAAATAAGTAGAATATATAACTTATATTATACAAATCATTTTATATAATATAAAATATTAAAATTTTAATTTTAATATATTTAGGCAAGCTGAGGCAATAAACTTGCCAAAATACCTTTATTTGGAACAAAGACTAAAACATTTCTTTTTTAATTGAAAATTCAAAATCATTTGTTTTTTGTTTGAAACAAATCCCAAGCTTTTATTCATTAATTCACATTTTTCTCTTTTTATTAACCTCTAATTTGGTCAACACATTATTTCCAACATGTTTGATATTTTTTTTGTCTCTTGCCTTTAATTTACTTCACTTCACGCATCCTCTTTATATCCATTTTCTTTACTCTCTGAAATCTAACTCCTCCTAAGGTTTAGTTGCCACTTTTTCTCTTTCTCCTTTCCTATATTTTGCCAATCAGTGTCTTCCTCTCAATTTTTTAAGTGAGTAACAAAGTGCTATGGTGTTTTAGGCCTACCTCCTCCATAATTGTTGCATTACCATATTTTGTTGATTTAATGGATGTTATTAGTTCTATTGCCAGAGTTTTTGCTGTTATAATCAGATTTTTTTTTATTAATGTAGTGATTATGAGTATCAATTATTGATTCAAGGCAATAGGGTTGCATATAAAATGCTCTTTTGTACGAAGATATACCGTTAAAATTTTCGTTGAAGTTAACAATTTACTCACTTTTTTATTCTTCCATCATCATTCTTTTTAATCAAAGAATTTTCACACATCATCCCAGTTCAAAGGAAATTTATATCATGTAACCTGTTGTATGGTTTAGCATCGTGCAACAAGTGTTACTAAACCATGCAACAAGTGTTATAATACCTTTTTATTTATCTAATTTTCTTCTGATTAATTTATTATAACTTTGGTTTATTAAAAAATATATCATAATATTTCTAAAAGTTTGCATTATAAGTATAGATCCATATTAATATATTTTTAATAAAAAAATTGGTGAAAAATTAGTATATTAGTGATGAAATATTAGTTTTAAGTAAAATAATGGTAATAAATAATTTCATTAATGAAATATTAGTACATTGGCGATGAAATATTATATCAAATTACTAGTGAAAAATCAACATATTAGTGGTGAAAAATCAATACATTATTAATAAAAAATATTATATTAGTAGTAAAATATTAATATATTAGTGGTAAAATATTAGTATATTAGTGATGAAATATAATTTTTAAGTAAAATAATGGTAAAAAATCAACTCACGGAGTGATGGTGAAAGATTAGTTTAATAATAATGAAAGATACTTAAATGTATGATGATATATATATATGTAGTTATGGTAAAAATTCAATACATTAATGATGAAGATCAATTAGTTGGTAAAAATTTATTACATTAGCAGTAAAAAAATCAATACATTAATAGTGAATGATAAGTAAAATAATGGTAAAAGATCAACTTACTGATGAAAAATTAGTTCATTAGTGGTAAAAGATCAATATATTAGCGGTGACATATTAATTTTTAAGTAGAATAGTAATAGTAGCAAGTAATTAATTTGTAAGTGAAAAATTAGTATATTAGTAGTAAAAAATTAGTATATTAATAGTAAAAGATTATTTTAAAGTACAATAATGGTAAAAGATCAATTTACTGATAAAAAATTAATTCAATGCTAATAAAATATTAGTTTAGTAGCAGTAAAATATTCTTAGATATATAATGATACATATAATTCAAATACAAAACTAATTTTTTAAGAAAATCATACCTACAAAGAAATTAGTTCATTAGTAGTATGGACCGGTTCGGGTTTTAAAAACATGGCTAATATAAGAGAAAAATATGCAATGGTCGGATTACATAGGACATCTGCAAAAGATAAACATAATTTTGATTAAAGCGGAACGGAGAATTATATTCGTTTCCGTACCAATCGAAGAATAGCGATAGAATCATAGAACAGTCATTTCTTGACCGATCAGATAACTCAAATGTTACCTCCCTTAATTATCACGTCATCATTCGCAAACGAATCTCAGAGTTATCAACCAAGCTTCAAAATATTGAATTATTGAAAAGCTTCTGTGCTAACATCACCATCATCATTAGCTTCATCATCCACCCGAAAAAGCTGACGCTTTGAACGACGAAACAGCAACGCGGTGGGCCGGTGGCAGCACTGGCAAAAACTATGAGTGTCGGAGCAAGAAAGACGACGGGAATTATTTAGGAAAACTTACCAGGAAATTAAGATTTTCCCTCCACTCCTCCCACCTAACATTCAGACGCGGAGTCAAGGACGGGCGAAAACATTAAAAATAGCTTTTTCTCTCTCTGAATGGGAGACGAGAAGAATGCAAAAAAGTCGGCGGCGGATGAAACAAAGGACTCGGCGACGGTGGTTATAGTCGTTGAGGGTACAAGTGAAGAAAACGGAGACATGGATACATCCGGGATCAGTGATTTAGCTCCAAACCCTTCTTGGTTTACTCCGTTAAGGTACTCCTATGCGACCCCCGCCTCTTTTCTCTTAGCATTTATTGAGGAATTGGGTTTAGTTGGCTTCCGGACTAATCAATAATGTTTTATTTTGTTGTTTTTCGATTCCTATTTATGGATTTTGCCCAATTTGCCCCGAAATTGAGAATTTGTCAGTTTGTTAGTTAGTTTTGAGTTGAAAAGTTTCCCCTTTTGATGACATTTTTTTTTCTGCCCTACTGTTTTCAAATTCACTTGATCTTTTGGTTAAAGATATGTCAAAGCCATTGCTCAATTAATGTTGCGAAATTTTCATATGGAGGAACCTTCATGTCTCATAATTTAGTAAATCTATCATCTTTTAATAAGGCTCTTTAGATACTTCTGGTTTCCATTGGTCCTCCATGGATGTCATGTTAGCATGCCTTCCATACTGTAGCTGGGTTTCTGATAATTTTCTTTGTTCGATTATGCAGGCTACTCATATTGTTTTGTGTGATGAACTTAATTAATTATATAGATCGAGGTGCAATTGCTAGTAATGGTGTGAATGGAAGCCGCCGAACTTGTACGGATGGTGTGTGCACTGGAGGTACTGGTATTCAGTAAGTTATCATTTCAAGCAGTTATGCTGTTGAAGTGCTTTATTTATAGTTTAAATTGGTCCAGCAGCTGTAATCCTTCAACTCTCTGTTTGCTACTCCTTGACTTCAAGGAGATGGAAACCTGCTCCTGCAAGCTGAAATTGATGGGACATTCTGACTTTTTCCTGACGGATGAGAGCTTGAATATAAATAAAAGAAGGGAAAGAGATATTACATCCCTGCTTTGACAGCCAAAATTTTAATGAACTATGATGGCTAGAATTGTAAACTATGAAGTATGAATTCCTTTGATTCATGGTAGCCTTAGTGCTACCAACAGTTTTTAATGGATAGCAGTCTAAAGTATTGTTTCCTTTGTCAATGAATCTTAAACTACCTCTCATTTCTTTCAGGGGGGAATTCAACTTAAGTAATTTTGAAGATGGTGTACTATCATCAGCATTCATGGTTGGACTGCTTGTGGCTTCCCCAATATTTGCTTCACTTGCAAAGAGGTAAATTGTCTTAGGTCTCTGCTCCATTCAACAAATTCCCTATTGCATCTCTGCGGTAAATGAGTATACTTTAGCATTTTCTCTAGAACAACCAAAAAATACTATGGAATAAGAAAAAACAGATTTTTATTTCTTTTCAATTCATAAGGAGCCCATAGAGACTTTGACAGTCCACCATATAAGTGCAACAATCACAATAAAAGGTGTACAAATACCAAGAGAGGGGATTCAAACCCAAGACTCCTCCCTCAACCACTACCACTAGGCTATGACTTCACTGGTACTTTATTTATCTTTTTAATATCGGAAAACATAGTAGAACGGGTGCATATCAACTTGGTTAGCTTGTTTGATTAACTAGTTTAGATCAAGAGCTGTTGCAATGAATGTAGTAATTACTAAATAGCCTGCTAAGTTTTACTGATCTCAACAGAATTTTAATTTTAATTTTAATTTTTTTAATAAAAAGGAAACCACCTTTTCCTTGGGAACTAGCTTGTCTAACTCTAACTATGTGCACAAGCAAATTGTGTTTGTATGGGCAAACTTCGGCATTTATGATGTTTTACACTTACAGCTAACTTACATCTGCAGCTATACAATTAAATATCGCTCCCGATCCGCAATATCGGCCGATATTTATCAGATTTTGGGCCAGTTGATAAGCAAAGTTGACAATACGCAATAGATTTAGAATTTTATATATTTATAAGCGATATATT
The DNA here is from genome assembly GCA_039764185.1 of Tamarix austromongolica. Lineage (NCBI taxonomy): Eukaryota > Viridiplantae > Streptophyta > Magnoliopsida > Caryophyllales > Tamaricaceae > Tamarix > Tamarix austromongolica. The sequence continues at coordinate 17,646,648 of CM077811.1, forward strand.
GGTTATTAGCCGATCTTTGCCAATATCTGCCAATATCTACCAATATATGCCAATATTACCGATATTTGCTACTATTTATTGAGGAAAAAAAATATAAAAATCACGCCGCGACATATAAACTGTCGTTCTTAACACTTACTGCGACACCACGACTGTAACCGCGATCACAATTTCGACTGCGATTTTATTGCTTGTCTGCAGCCTGACATTTAAAAAAAAAACGTGAAAGTAAATGTGCAATTTGTCAACTACCTATGACAGGGTATCTACTTAGTTCATATCAACATATTATATTGAATGACCAATAGGCTGATTACTTTGCTTCTCACAGTGTCAATCCATTTCGACTTATTGGAGTTGGCATGTCAGTGTGGACCATTGCTGTGGCTGGCTGCGGTTTCTCATTTGATTTTTGGTCCATTACATTTTGTCGGATGTAAGTGCAGACATTTATTGTTTGGCAAGAATAGGACTTGACCATCATCAATTCACTTATTTTTGTTGTGTCACTCACTAGGCTTGTTGGTGTTGGAGAGGCTTCATTTATCAGTCTTGCTGCTCCTTTTATTGATGATAATGCCCCTGTTTCTCAGGTAACTTTGTCTCCCTAGTGTTTCAGTTATGCTTAGTCATAGATATGTAGCACCTAATAGGTATGTTACAGATTGAGGTAAAAAAAAAATATGTAAAGAAAAAACCCTGCAATGACAAGTTCTTTTATGCGGTGTGAGCTTCCATTTTTTATTTCCTGACATTTAATATGTGGAAGTATTAACAAGTCTTGCTACCTTTGAAGGGACTTTGAGTTCATAATCCCCAACTACATATAAAAGCTCTGTTGGGATCTTCCTCTTTGAGTATTGCTCTTGGAGCTGTATTTTATACTATACAGATATTGCTACTTCAGTGTCTTGCTCCCCTGTACGAATAAGATTCTGGAAATGAAGACTCTGTGGCAAAGGAATAAAACAATATCTTAGTCTTATCTTTGGGTCTTACCCCTAAGGTGCCGTATAGTTATCCTGTCAGCAGCAATAATTTGAAAGTAATTACCATATGAATGACTTCAAGGGGCCCACCTTTTACAGATTGATCAATCTCAGGCTGATGATTCCTAAAATACTATGCCTCCTATTTTCCCATACTCTATATTGCAGTATGGCTATCCTGGACATGGTGAATCAGTGATTTAGTAAGATTGTCTTTCAGGCTTTAAATTAGCCTGTTGCTCCTTATTTATTATATATGAATGCAGAAACTTGCCTTGAAGAAAGCTGCAAGCCAGGAGTCTACTGGTGAAAGCAAACAAATGTAATTGACCTCGTTTTTGCATAGAAACATGATTTGATGTCCATTTTGTCACCCTGTTAACAGCATACCTAGCACATTCTTGCTTTGAAAGTGTCATGTTCTTTGTTATTAGATCTATTGAGTTGTGGATGTTAGGATGCAACACTGTCACTTGCCCATTAGCAGCTTGTTTGACATGTGACTTTTCTGTCCTTTTTGGACCTGATTTTGCTTGCCTCATTTGTAAATCTTCTGATATTTTTACCTGCTTTGTACTAAAATCTATAAATTGCATGTTCTTGACTAACATTATCACTCTATCAGAAAACTGCATGGCTTGGAATCTTTTATATGTGTATACCTACGGGATATGCCATTGGCTATATTTATGGTGGAGAGGTAAAGGCACTTGTCTTTGCTGCTTTCAAATTTTTATGCGAAAGACAACCAAAGATGAGTCTTTCATATAACCTTTTCCCTCTATTTTTAGGTTGGAAATCATCTTAAATGGCGCTGGGCCTTTTGGTTTGAGGCAATCTTTATGCTTCCTTTTGCAACTCTAGGTTTTGTTATGAAACCACTGCAATTAAAAGGTGAGAACTTGTATTTTCTGGGGTTATTATACTCCTTCAATCTTATTTTTTCTGCTTACAATTGGCTTTTGGTGCTTAGGATTTGGTCCTGCTGGATCAAAGAAGGCATTGACATCTGGGGAGACAGTAGCTCCAGATATGCAAGGTGATTTACGTTGATATAAATTGTGTTGCAGTGTAAATTTTTGGCTTGAGGGTACTACTGAAACTTTTCTGCTCTCAAAGGTGCAAATTTCCAGAAAACAATACCTGGAAACTGATTCCTTTTTTAAACTCAAATTTATTCCTTTTTAGCCTTTGTTAAGCATGTTTGTCAAGCTGCAGACATTTGCTGAGTCACATGCAGGCATCTATGCTAATATTTGTTTTAGGTTATTAGCATCAAATAGGACAGCTTGTTCCGGCCTCATCTGTTTAATATAATTTTTTTCATCTATCTATTCTTGTGGGAACTCATTGTGCAAGATGTAGTCCTTTGCTGGTAGAAACCAGACAGTGCGTGTTATTCTTGTAGCCTTTTTGTAGCCTATTTCGATCGTATGTATGTATGTATGTATGTTAAACGAGGCTTATTTTCAAATATTGATGTGATAATATCCTTGTTGCATCATGTGTGTATTGCAGAATTTTCAAAGACTGATGACAGTGAATTCTCCACAACCGTGGGTGAGAATAATGTTTCTGTGTAAGAATACCCAACCTTTATAATATCTTTTCTTGCTAATTGGGTATTTTTTTTTAAAAAAAAATTTATCATCTCCTGGTGTATGACCACATTTTGATATTGCATGGTGATTACCCAGTGATCACATGTTGGTTATGAAAGACAGATCCATTTTTATTTCCATGTCTTGATCGTTGATGTTTGCCTTGACAGGTTTGTTTGTTCTTAAACATATGACAGGTCTAAAATCCAGGTGAAGGAAGGGAACCAATTCTCAAGATTTGCAAAAGACATGAAAGTGCTTTTGTATGAAAAGGTTTATGTTGTCAATGTTATAGGTATATATGATATATCTACTCTTGGACTGATTACAGCAGTAGTCTTGTTTGATGATGACAATGAGCTTTTTGGCTCTATGCTCTTTGGTTTATTCCTTATTTGATGTATGCAGAAGATGATGGCTGATACTTTTTCCCTCATGAATGATGGTTGTTATTGACTGTAATGACTTGCTGTTATATGAATTGACTGCTTACTCAAGGCTTTGCTTATTGCCTCACTTAGGTTATTGTGCATACACCTTTGTCATTGGTGCATATTCATACTGGGGACCAAAGGCTGGTTATAGTATTTATAATATGGTGAGTGCTACTGTGTCGAGAACCTGTGCTCTCTATCGACTATTCCTGACTAGTATTGTTGTGTATGTTCACTTGGAAACAAACGTGGTCTGCAATGACGAAATGTGTGTCCTTTTTATAGACTAATGCAGATATGATCTTTGGTGGTGTAACGGTGGTTTGTGGAGTTGTTGGCTCAATTACAGGAGGTATGGCCCTGGATTACATGACTTCCACAATTTCCAATGCTTTCAAGGTAAGTGTAGTACACGGGTCAATTTTGTGTGCTGTTATTCTCACAGCAGATGATTGTGGTACTTAGGTTCCTGCTTTGCAATTTTATGTTCAAATGTACTTTGATAGTCACTTTTATCTGCTAGTTGTAGGCTTACTGGTGATAAGTTTTCGTACTCAAAATTATTGCTGGTTTTATTAATCTTCGACTTTGAGTTTGAAGTGATGACTTTTGTCTACAGTTTTATGGTGTCTTGCTCATCAAATTTTCTGTTGGTTCATCTGTTGGCCATAGGTTAATTTGTGTGGTTTCTCCTGTCTCTGTTAATAAGAATCATTTTCTTTCTCTCTTTTGGCTTTATGTTGCAGCTACTTGCGGCAGGGACGTTTGTTGGGGGGATATTTTGTTTTAGCGCCTTCTGCTTTAAGAGCATGTATGGCTTCCTTGTGTTCTTCGCTGTTGGCGAGCTTCTTGTGTTTATTACTCAGGTATGGCTACAGAAAACCTGTGGTTTTTCACCACGTATTGTAATTTTATCCCATCTTAACCTAGGATGATAAGTTTATTGGATATAATAATAATAATAATGGGTAAAACGTGCATGTAGTGACTTCATTTTTGTATATCATACTAACGCTTCTGAGTTGTGAAATCAGTTTACTACTTTAAAAATCCAAATATATTTTTACCATTAAGTATGATGTTTCGCCTGATAATATATTTCCTAAAGAGGCTGATCCAGTGGTTAAGATTAAGGGCAGGGGTACCTTTAGGTCCCAAGTCTTGAACAACCCTTCCCTCCCACGAAGAATTATCTGCCGGTCTTCGGGGTTGTTTGTTACTACTAGCCTATAAGCTATTTTAGACGTGAGACTAGCATTTTTTATTTTATTTTTCTCCCTTCATTCCCCTCCATGAAAGCCTAGTTCTTGAATCAAGCATAGACCGGCATAGTAAAATGACTAAAAATATATATCTGCAAGACTGGATCCTACCAGAAACAAATCTATGTGTAACCTTAATGTCTTACACTTTCATGTGTTATGTTTCTTGCAATTTAATGGTGCTCGTTTTGTATATCTTAACCGGATGGTTTGTGCTTTGCTTTGCTTTTTAGGCCCCCGTCAACTTCATTTCTCTTCACTGTGTTAAACCGAGTCTGAGACCACTAGCTATGGCCACGTCTACTGTTGCAATTCATATCCTTGGTGATGTTCCATCCTCACCACTCGTTGGAGTTCTCGAGGTTCGAATTTTGGAATCGTCTCTCTCGGTTTTTCTTGTTTGGAACTCATAATTTCAGCATTACGTGATCACACGATTATTTTATCGGTTCTGAGCCAACCGTTGCTTGATCTCCGGTTTCTCTTGAAAGTCTCGTCTGTTATTCTTCGTTATATGGGCCTTGACCCTTGTCTCACTTTAATTGATAGCGCAACTTTCGCATGGCCAAGATATTTCACATCTTTTGTGCTTAAGATATGCGTGGGGGCTGGGATAAGAACTTGAATTGTCAAAAATAACCTAATGTCAATACTTCAAACAGCTGACTCATTTAACAATGGCCAGCAATATCTTGACGGTCATAAGTCGTTCAATACTATCTTAAAACATCAGTTGATAGTTGTTGATTGTCGATGCTTTCTAGGTAACCGACTCGGCTTAGAAAATTTTCTGCTCATAGGATTTGCTATCTCTATTTTCTTAATTCTGTCTTCTAGCTTTCATCTCTTTTGCTTCCTTCCACTCCTATCCGTCTTCCTTTTTCTGATTTGATTCTCTCTGCATTTACTCCCATTGCAGGATTGCATCAACAACTGGAGAAAGACAGCACTTATTCTAACATCTGTTCTATTCGTGGCAGCAGCAGTATGGTTTACTGGTAAACTACGAGCACTTAATTCAGACATCCTACCTCCACGGATGAACCTGTAGACAAAATAAAAAATTTGGTCAATGTCCATTCGTTCGGTTTGAATAATATTTGTCAAGAATCTAGTAGCTTACATGTCCCCCACTCCATGTTAACTTCCAATTCTCTGCGTGCTTTTCAGGAATCTTCTTACACTCGACCGACAAATTCTATGACGAAGAGAGTGAACGTAAGGTGACCGCAAATACGACACCTTTGCTCAGAGACGGTAAAAATGACAAAGCAGGATCCTCAGCTGATGAGCCATGAACCACCCTCTGCACTACGACTGTACATATACCATTTCACTTGCTCAGGCCTATGACTGCACGGGCATTTTTTTTTTTTTTTTTTTTGTTCCTTTTGTTTTGACGTTTATTTCCCTTTTGCACGTGGTGGGTATCTGTAATCCGTCTCCGCAAGGAAGTGGTCAGGCTACAGATTTGGAAGTGGCTACGGCAAGACGAATCGGATCATAGTTTTCTGTACTGCTGCTTTTCTGATGTGAATAGTGGAAACCTATCTTTGATTATTATTAATTCATGATGCCATTGATGAGTTTTCTACGCCTTGTTGTCGTTAGTATTTGTTACTCTTTCCATATAAAAATAAAATTTATTTTATTATTAATTTTTTGTATTAAAAAAATATTTTAGAAAAATTAAAGCTTAATTTTTTATTTTTATCTTAATTAATTTTATTATATATACATTAAATACTTTGTTATATTTTAGTAAATGGTGTAAGTGTAATTTTAAGATTAGTTTTATAAATTTCTTAAAAAATGTAGAAATTATTAGAACAATTATTTTTTTATACAAATCAAGTAATTTATATATTTTTTAGGATTGAAGAAACACGTTGGTTAGTTTCTTTTGTTGATTGAATTAGTCATTGTCTCATTGGACTGATATTTTTATAATAATTTTGATAGGGATATCAGATATGTATCTCATATTGTGCCACATGTCATATCAGCATTTAAACTACAATAAAAAAGAATTAGAAATCATTCATATCCTATTTTTTCTCTTTTAAATGAATTTTTATTAGTTTTTAAGTAATAATTTATCAATATTAAAATATTATTTCACAGTTTTATTAGTAATTTTTTTACCAACCTTGATTTAATATTTCACTATCATTAAAATTGTATTTTATTACATTTATGTTGATCTTTCATCATTAGTTCAATAGTCTTTCACTATTAATGTATTAATTTTTCATCAACAAGTTTATCTTTTACCATCATTTTGTTTAAAATTAATATTTTATTTAAAACTAATATTTTACTATTAATGTACTACTCTTTTACTATTAATGTATTAATTTTTTACTATTGATGTACTGATATTTAATCACTAATATAAGGTTTTTTTACTAGTAAATTGATTTCTTACCATTATTTTACTTAAAACTAATACTTCACGACTAGTATAATGATCTTTCACCACTAATGTATTAATCTTTTATCACTAATGTATTTATTTTTTTATCACCAAGTTGATATTTTACTATTATTCTACTTAAAATTGATATTTCATCGCTAATATACTAATATTTCACTATTAATGTACTTATTTTTACCACTAATATAATAATATTTCACTAAGGAGTCGATATTTCAATTATTCTACTTAAAACTAATATTTTTACCATTAATGTATTCATTTTTTACTACTAATGTACCTATCTCTCATCACTAATATATTTAGTTTTCACCATTAAATTGATCTTTTACTATTATTCTATATAAAATTAATTTTTCACCATTAATATACCGATCTTTCACCAGAAAAATAATTTTTTACTATTGTTTTACTTAAAACTAACATTTCACCATTAATGTACTAATTTTTTACTAATTTTATTTATCAATAGTATATTAATATAGATCTATTTAGAAATCAAAATTTTAGAAATATTATGTTATAATTTATATTATTTTTTAATAAACTAAAATTAAAATAAATTAATTGAAAAAAATATATCATTGTAGCATTGTCTGTTGTATGATCTAGATGCTAGACCATGCAGCAGGTTGCACAATATAAAGCGGTGCTAATAGTCAAGATGAGGAAGATCAATGCTTTTAAATAGGATATTTTTAAATTTTGTTCTAAGACAAATTGTAGCTAACATGGATGAAAAATGATTATAATCATGGTAATACATAGAGACAATCATGGTGAAATATAGAAATAAATATGGTAAAATATGAAGACAATTATGATAATATATAAAAAATTAATTAGTTTTTAGATAAATAACAACTAATATTAGTAAAATATAACAACTATGATGAAATATAGAGACAACGGTGGTAAAATATAAATGTTATTATGGTGGAACATGAAGATAATAATGGTGAAACATAAATATAACAGTGGTGAAAATAATATAATAGTGATAAAATATAAAAATAATTATGGTGAAGTACGATAAGTTAGCCTTTTTATAAAAGCTAAATTAACATTGATAAAATATGATAACAAATTTGATGAAGTATAGAGACAACCTCTTCAATATGAAGGAAACAATTAGAGATGAACATAATATGGTTTAAAAATTTAAACCAAATCTTAAATTTATGGTTTGGTTCAATTTTTTTGTTTAAATATTTGATTACGGTTTGAAAAATTAAATTACAATTTGTAAACCGCAAGCCATATATATATATAGATAATTGGTAATATCACCATCAAGTGAGAATTATTTGGTGTAATTGTAACTAATAGCTACATTGTAAGTTTGTGTATTTATCATGACTCTTTTGCTATAATTATTTTTCTCTTCGTTAAGTATTCATGTTTACCTTTATTTTTGTCATTTATATAAGTAAAAAAGCTAGATATTTGATTAATTAATTTTTAATATTTAAGATTAAAAAATATATACACCAAACCAAATTGTAAACCATTCAAAAAATAGTTTGGCTAAGTTTGAGATTTTTCCAACCCATAAAAATGTGGTTTAGTTTCGTTTGATTGGGTTTGAGGCCAAAATCATCCAAAGTAATCCGTATTCGTTTAATTAACAAAAATAATGAAATATAAATGCAATATTTTATATAATAATATTTTAAGTTAGAAATATATTAATGTTGGTCTCTATTTGTAGATAAAATTCTCAAAAATATAATGGTATATTTTTTAAAAATAATCCTAATTAAAGATAAACTAAGTTTTAAAAAAGTTAACGAACAACTAGTTGTACGATAGACAAATAATCCTAATTCTCAAAAACGAAAAACTAGTTCGCTTTCCCCTTAGTTTGCTAGTCCAAAATTTCTAAGAATCACTTCCATTTGTAGAACCAAGGCCCCATAGTTCTTAATTTTTTAGAAAATAGAAGCCTAATATTTAAAGGATTGAGGTTCTTTGGGTTCCTAAGTTTTCTTGGGAATCTCCCATGCAAATGGTTTTAGTATCATATTTTTGTAGGGTGTCATCATGTAGCTAATTTATAAGACACGTTAATATTATGAAATAAATCCATAGACAAAGAAGAAATTGGAATTATAAGTATCATAAAATTTCTAGGTACCATATAGATATAAGGTTTTTATCATTTATAAAATACCAAAACACTATATAAAATACTTCTTTGATCTTAAATTATAAAAGTTACCATCTGTTGCAAAACTATAAAGTGTTGGGCTTTATTTGGACAAAAGACTTTATAAATAACAGAATGTTAAAAGTAATTTATTTTTAAAATTTTACAACTACGAATTTATTTTTTGGATAGAGAATTTAAAAATAAAAATTAAATACTCTCCTTGGTTAACTATTTATATGTATGAAATTCGGATGAAATTATTTTTATTAACTTATTTTTACCCATAAGACTATAAATACATTAAAAAAACTTATTTGGTAAAATTTTTAGATGAATTTTAAAACATGTGAGAACTATCTAAAATTGTGTTTAATATACTTAAACAAAATATTAAAGTTAAAAAAAGTTTTTAATTTTCTTTTGAAAAAAGTATTACTCTTAGAGGTCTTTTTATCCAAATTAATTCTTATGGACAAATGATTTATTATCATGTTTAGAGGATTGAACCGGGAGAGATTGGAGTTATTAAAGCCATCTATGTCTATCTATATAATATATAATAATGCAATCATAATAGCAGATATATTTCTCACCTAAACTAAAATATATCATTATATGATTCTACATTCATTTTTTTCACCTATATCAATATACTAAAATTATTTGTAGCCATAATATATATTTTTTGCATAATAATTACAAGTAATAATTACAATTTAATTTTGATAGAGTTGATTCAAATATTAATATTGTAACTCATTAAATAGCTGAAGAATGAGATATTTTGACATATATGATTTATATTTTATCCCCTAGTATAGTTTTTTTTAACTTCTTTCTGCTGATAAACTAATATAATGATTTTTTTTGTCAACAAGGTTGAATGTACTCATGAATATTTGAAGAGATTTCTAGAAACATCACAAGGTTGCTTCAACATAGTATTAAAATAAATACACACGTTTTTGAAATTGCAACATGACAAAATCAAAGTATCACTAGAGAGGTTGTAAATCAATACTCCTCATTTTACTACAAGTGGCCTTTACACTAATTTGATAGGTTATGTCGTTTTATATACAATGAAGTTGGCCAAAAAAATTAATTATATAGGGACCAATGACGATTTATGTGCATGTTATATGCAATGTATGTATGGGATACCATGTACATATGAGATTAATATCCATATTCATAACTGCATGTCAATCTCTTTGTCAGTTATTCTTTCGTTCACGAAGAAAACGCGACATAAATGGGCACATTAATCCACCAGCATTGCAAGAGCCAACAGAGATTGCACCTCATTTACTCCATATTTCTATAGAATCTATTATGAATCAGCTACCAGCGATACAAAATTAGTTGGTGAGAGAGATATTTAATATTATAGTACCCTAGAAAATACCTCTTCAAGAGCTACTAGTATGACGACATAAGGAGTGGATAAGGAACTCCACTACAAGGGAACCATTTAGTTGGAAGTACACAAAATAACAATCTTCAAATTGTTTGGGATCGACACAAGCTCAGGGTAGGTTGTCTCCAGGTCATGGTCGGGATCGAGGAAAACAATTAGCAGTTATATAATCTCTTAAAATAATCGTCTATATTATTTATTAAAATGACAACTAAACTTTTATAAAGTCCAGATACATCAACAATACTTTTATTAATTACTAGTAGTAGTTTAGTATAATATAAAAACTAAACATACTTGATTATCCAATTATCGACCATATCTTACAAAATTAATCCCACTAGTAATCTGTTACCCATCCACCAATGTTTTTTTTTGAAACTTTTAGCCCATTACAAACTCCCTAAAGTATAACCCCTGCTAAAATTTATCCAAGATCTTCCTCAAAAATTAATAAACTAAATAAATCTAATAAAAATATAAACATATTTAATCTATTATAAATAGATTTAATAAAAATATAAGCAAGCCTAATAAATATATAAACATATATAATTAATAACATTCACTAATAACCTCCCACCTAATGGCATTTTTTGACGTTCCCTTCCCCCATCCACGACATTTTATGTCGATACCATTTCCCCTTCAACGACATTTCCTGTCATTCCTGTCCAGATCTACTAAACAAATCTAATAAAAATATAACTATATTTAATCTGTTATAAATAGATTTAATAAAAATATAACAAATCTAATCTATTATAAGTAGATCTAATCAATAAATAAATGGGAATGTAAAACATGCACAATAACCCCCCTCCCCAACCACATTTTTTTTCAATGTCTCTGCCTCCCCAACGACATAATCTACCGTTCCCTTGCCCCATCCATGTCATTTCTACCAATACATTTCCCCTCACACACCATTTCTTGTCGTTCGTGATCCCACTCTGTCCACCCACTTTTCTCGCTCCACCAGCATTCCATGTCGTTTCTTCACCTTCCTCACCGGCATAAAGTAACGTTAGTCTCCTCAAACCCTAAAAAATATGGCATATCTAGACGTTTGAAAGAGGAGAGAGAGCATGACCGCCGAAATAATGAGAGAAAGAATGAGATAATTTATGAGAGTGTGAGAATGTTGTTTCTTCACCTTCCTCACCGATATCAAGTGTCATTAGTCTCCTCAAAATCTAGAAAACATGGCATACCTCGGCGTTTGAAAGAGGGAGAACGTGAACACTTAAATAATAAGAGAGAGAGAATTAGATAATCTATGTGAGTGTGAGAAAGTAGATATATGAGAATGTGAAAGTGAAAGATAGTTAAATAGATAAACGGGGATAATATTGGTATTTGAAAGATATATATTTTCTATCAAGTAAATATATGTTTTCCAAATAAGATACATGTTCTTAAGTTTAGGATAATCAGCCATATTCTTGGCCACACAAAATATCATAAATATGCATATCTATCAAGTTTATGTATGATTTATATTTATTTTGACCAATTAAACAAAAAAAATAGTATATATTATCATAATAAAATAAAAAGGTGAAGTATTACATACATGTATATTTATCATTTTTTTTCCGCTTTCTATTTTTGTTTTTTTTTTAAATTAACGTTTTAATACTTTTCCATCTCTATTTTAGGGTCTCTGTTGGTGCATCTCTGATAAAGAAGAGCACGACGAAGAGGAGCCTACTCTGTAGCACATTAGCAGCGTTTGACACCTGCACTGAGCCTTATTATTATTATTATACGAAATGTGCACCACTCTGGTCTTCGTGAGTCAAATTTATTTACAACTAAGCCCATGTCTAATAATTATTTATTTTAGATAATTATTTTTAATAAATAACCTTTTACGGTTATTAATTTAAGGCTAAGATAGGTCACTGAGCCAACAGGTGTGACCGGGTGTCCTCCTCAGTGACCTCATCGATTCAGCTCATCTTCCGCCGAATTATATACTCAGTCCCAATCAAACAATTGGACGGAGACCAGTTTTCTTACCGCCTGCCAAAAACCATGCACCAAGACATAAAAGCGCCGCGCCCACAGTTTGGTTTACTGCATTCTCACTTTCCGTTCCTCAAATCCCAATCCTCTGCGTTCCTCTCTCTCCATCCATCCATCCATTCCTTCGTTTAAAACTCTGTACTGCCCTATGTTTTGTTTGCCGTATAAAATGAAGCGATCATCTCCAACCCTTCCCAGTCAATCATTATCCCCGAAATCCTCTTTCTAGCTACTCTCTCCATTCCAATACCGATATCAAAACCAAAGGGAAAAGGAAAGATTCATGGCACCAACAGCGGCGATGCTCATCTTAGCTCCTTACTCTTCTCCCTCAACCAACAACGGAGCAACAACATCGCATTCTCCTGCTGACATTCCATTATTTCGATTCAATTTCAAAGTTTCCGACTGGATTCACTCCGTTCTGCAGAAAAAATCATCGACGGCATCCGCCGTTTCAACCAGTATTTCGAAGGCTCAAGAATCAACGGTTGATGATTCAGAAAGGAAATCGGAAGAAAAAATCATGGAAGCTTTTGAGATGAGTTACTGGTAATAATACGCATGTAAAATTTAACCGAATGATTAAATCATAACCTGATTTCGTTACTTCAGTTTTCATTCATCCCAGTTAAATGCCTGTGCAGTCGTGTTTATATGTATGTGTTGTGTAATGATGTATATATAGATGAAATGGATTACTTATACCTGGCCTCTATTGTGGGATTCTACGCGTTTGCTGCTAGTGTCGCTATATCTTGACGCAGTTCATGAATTTGTCTTCGATCAAAGATCAATGGATATAGATTATTAATCTGCATCAACTGCGATCCCTAATCGTCTATATGAAGCTAAAAGTCGTGCAATTTTTAGCAACGGACTGGGGAACAACAACATACCGAAGGTCTTTCTGAGCTTGGACGTTACACAGGCGGCACGTAAGTTGATCTAGATAATATACACCACAGATCAATTGCGGAGAAGCATCATATTGAGACTCATTCCGTGGCAGTGCAGCAATGTTTTTTCCGTCATCCCCTCATTCTTTTTCGGGTTTACACAGCCAGGCAATATGAGGAAAAAAAAAAAAATTGGAAGTATTTTTTTTTTGGGTGTGTATAAGATGAGATATTCTTTGATCCGGCTAGACGGAATGGATTTTGATCGACCCGCTAGCGGTAAACAATTTCGTGCGTCCGAATAGCTCCTTCTAAGAGCCTTGCAATGGTGCTACAAAAATAGATTCTAATCTCAAATTTAGGGATCTTAAATTTAAAATTGTGATTATGGAGAAAAATTTTATCTCAAATTTGGTGCAACCTACAAAATTTAAGGCTTCGAATCTCCAAAAAATCAGCTTCCTCGGTATGTGTATGCAGTTGGTTTTCATATTTTTCAGTATATTTTTAACCTAATTTTTACTGTTATATATATAAACTATGACCGTTGATATTAATGATAATTTTTTTTGTCTATAAATACATTATTTTTTGTCCAATAATTTTTATATCATCTATTCTATATATATTTTTTATATTTATTTCTCTATATAATTTATCTTATTAATTTCTCTAGTTATATTTATTTTATTAATTTCTTTACTTATAATATATTTTAAATAATATAAAGTGTAAATGATTGATGATGATGTGATTGATAAAACTAATTAGATGTTGTAAATTTAATGTTGGTGAATGTAGAGTATTGAATTAAATTTTAAATAAATTGATAAAAATAGGAAAGAGAAAATAATTAAATAGTACAGTTAAAACTTTAAATTTAAGGATGTCGTTAAAGATATTTTTATACTAAAAATTGTTAAATATGCTATTTAGGTTTTTTCTATTTTAGTTTTTAGTGCCAAAATAAAACTAAATAAAAATATTTATTTTTGAATTCAAACATTGTATACTTATTTATTAGCTAAATTAGTCACTCAAAAAAAGAAACCATTCTTGCTCCTAACCTACTATTATCTATTTCATAATCAACTATGTTTAGTAAATTTAATTTTCTAAATATAAAATAACTGACTGTAATAATCGCCACTCTTTCAAATGTACTCTTAGTACTAATTAAGTATTTTTTTTTTTTAATAAAAAAATTGAAAACGGAGACCATGATATCTCCTTCCGCTTTCCCAACCCTCTTTTTTCTTCATGGAAACACTCTCTTCTTCTTTGCTGTCATAATCTTCTCACTAGGTGAGTCCATAGTTTCCAATGTAACCATCAGCTTTTATCGCTAGGTAAATATTCCGATGAGCATCCCAAACGTTACGAATGGACAATCTGGCCTAATCTAGTAGGCCTTGATGTTATGAAAAAAAAAAAAAACTGAGCGACTGGAATTAATGGACTGAATTATTCGTGCGAAATTGAAGACCTCTCCGATGCTAAACTGGGTCAGCCTAAATCAAGTTGAAATTGCCTTCACTGTATAAGAAGATTTCAAATCGGGTTTTCTTGAAAATGAGATATAAATGGTCATCCCCTAAAAATTGAGATCTTAAATACCTAATCCGAGGCTTGAAATCAAAATCTAGAACTGTTGTGGAAAATCTGACGTATCGGTTGGCTTTTAAAGTTGTTTTAAGGGAAAGATCGGTCGAAATTCTATGAATATCGAGAGGAAGGAAGAGGAAGTAGATCATGTTCTATTTTATTTTATTTTGAATGCTCAAACATGAGCATAAACTTATATTACTAAGCAAGAAGTACAATTTGGAACCCTAAGAACCTTCAACCAAATTAGTGGTTGCAAGTTTAGTTAGAGAATCAACAACAATATTAGCTAATCTTGAAACAAAATTCACTAATAAATCATAATGAATGCATAAAATACTTCTACATTTAAAAGAATAGATATTTAAGATCCCATGGAAGATCTCTTGAGTCATCATTGATGAGTTCCATACAAGTTGGTGGTCACTTTCAACCATTGTTTTAAAAATTAGAGCAGACCAAATAACTTCCTATCTAGATTACATGTATCATTCCTCAAGATGCCAAAACTAATTGGAACGATCAAAAGAGATAAAAAAAAATAGTCAGATTTATGTATAGTTTAATTTCTTATATATTTCACATTTTTTTAGTTAATATGTATCACTAGTCTTATCATTCCAAATCACTAACACAACTACTAAAATAGTAAACTAGTGATGATAGCAATTCGATTTTTAAAAATATCTTTCAACAATGTTATTATCGAGATTATTCTCCGAAACATTCTCTAAAGCTCTAAGAAAAAGCAATTTCATTGTATTTAATAGCATCCTTCGTGGATCTAGATCATTGGTAATTTGTCTAGCAAATGATGACATGTCCGGAGCTATGTCGCATGAATTTAGAAAATTCCATGACAACCTTAGATTTTGATCCATCCACATTAATATTTAAATAATTCAATGGAAGAGGAAACTTAACAATAGTAATCAAAATATTAGAGAACAACCGTCCAATGGAGTACATCAACATTAAGCTAGCAGGGAGGTGTATAGAAGAGGTATTATCAGGTATTCTATAGCCTTATTGGTATCTATTGTCTACTGCTCAAAAGTAACTTGATTTCTGAGCCTCTATATGACCTATAAAACAAAACATACCCAAGCAATGATAAAATGTGCATCTTGATGTTTGAACTAAGAAATGAATAAAGTATGAATATCAACATTTAGATCAATTATGGTGGATGGGGAACACCAAACCATATTTTTGGTGTGAAGAAGATTTTTCACATGCTTCACATAGAGGGTATATATTATCATTTCCTCTAATAATGTCAACCATATCACTTCTAGTGTTTAAGGAGTTTGTAACAACTCTCTAAAGGAATAGGTGAACTCTTGAAATGTTGTGCTTGTGCTTCCTGTATTCCCCCACCCACCCCCCAAAATCACCTTATATGGAATAAAATATGAAGCAAAGGCTGGGAATGACAACATTGAGAATTATATAGGGTCTTATATGAACATTTTGCTAAAAATGGTTCATTGGGGTGTGGTCTCTAGATTATGTAATCTGCAACTAAATTCTAATTTTCTAGGAGCTAAATTTGAAGGGTATGATAAGTTTCATATGGTGGATAAAACTTATGAGTCCATTTGGTAGTCTATCTCATAAGATTTTTAAGAATGAGATCAAAAACTTGATGTATAAGATTATAGGAGGTATCATGACCTTAAAATTTGAATAAAACTATTGAGAGATCCTAGGGATCATTCCACACATTAATATTATGTCAATTTGATATTTTCCGATGCATAAATGGCCTTATAACATATATGATATATAATAATAACTTACACACATGGGAATAACTACTCTTCAATTTGACATCCTAGAAACTTTGACCTCATTTAGCATTCAATAATCTCATGCACATATCTACTAATGTAGGAGCATCTACATTAATTTTTAATTTTTGTTATCAAAATTATAATGACTTGGTTATTGTCCTAATCATACATCTAGGGCCTTTTATGGGTTTAAGTTCGTTCAAAGAGAGCCATATTATGAATAATGTGTCATCTTTGCATCAAAAATTATCCTCAATCATCCATACAAATTCTATTACAATCATCAACCACCAACACTCCAACTCCACCCCTTATGTGATCAATTTCATCAACCAAACCTTAAATAGCTTGATGTTGTTTGTGTGAAGCCAAAACTAGTTGAGTTAACATAACCCCAAGCAACAACATCAAAAACTACTCATTAGATCCCTATTGCATGAAATTAAGGTCTTTGGGAAGTGGTTTTGTTCATCACACAACAAGGAGCATAGGAAGTTGCTTCTTCCTTCTTGTGGTTTGACATTACTAAAGAGAGTTGTTTAGTTTCCTTTATTTTTTGACTAGCAACAACCTCTATTAGTTATATTAGTTTTATTTGCTTGTAAAATTAATTAATATATTTTAAGGAAGAATCTAATTATCTATTTTCCTCTTAAGTTTGTTTGATTAGTTAGATTATGTATTAAGCTTTATTTAGCAAGCTAATTCAACCACTTGTTTTGGCAAGTGTTATGATTACTTTTAATTATTTATAATATTAACTAAGTTCAATGTAGGTGTAATAAAGTCATCCTAATTACTATGGATGGTTGAAATCACATAGGGAATGAGAAGAATACCAAGCATTAAATTTTGAAGAATAAAGGGCATAAATTTGCATATGTCCCAACCAACTCAAAAATGAGTGCTGAAAACCTTAGTAAATTGATTGATAATCAGCTTTCCATGATAGCCATGCAAGCTGAGGACAAACCACTTCCTTTTGCAACTCTTAGATAGCTTACTAAAGGCTCAAATATGGCTCATAGATTAGATAATTAAATAAAAATTCAAGCCCCCAACATGTAGAATTTGTATAAATTTATGGATAATGTTTAGCATAGAAATTCATGGGTAGGAAGGTAACACTACATGTCTAATTTGGGAGGAGCGATTTCAACTATTTTTATGAAGTTTTCAACATTATTGCGCATGTAAAAGGCTACCATCACTAGCTCTGATTTAGTTAGTGTAATAATCATATAACTTTATTATAGCCTCTTAACTTGTAAGGCACCCTCTAATCAAGTGTAAGAAGTATGGGGGTTGTATGGGGCAATTTATTAGAGTCCTAAAAGTCAAGGACTAATGTTTTTTTTAGTTAGAACCAAAATAGATAAGTTAGCCCTCTTAGGTAACTACTAGTTTGTTTTCTAACTAAATCATTTACATTAGCTCTAGAAGAGTTTGATTGTAACTAGAAAAGGCCTAACACTCACTTAAAAAGTGTTAGAGTTCATTTTGAATGAATAAAAAAAAAACTTGCACTTTGGCTGTATATTCTTTCCCAACCAAGATTCGTACATAAGTCCCAAGTGAAGAGTTCCTATTTTATCTTACACAATCTTGAATTTTTTTAAAAAATCTCTAGAGTTGAAGCCTTGAGTTGTAATTGTGAGTATTTGATCTTAAAGGTTCCTTAGTGATTGAATCATAATCCTCTCTCTCCCTCATTCTCATTCTTACCCAAATTCCATCATCTTCATTAAGCAAGATCTAATTGTTTGGCATATACATCATCTACCAGATTAGTTACAAACCTCCAAATTAATTTATCCGCTATGGATTCACTCATCAATTTATCAATTTGAATGCCTAAACCACCTAAGGATTTTGGTTGACATAGAAAGCCCCGTGTTTTTGGTATGATGTGTTTTTTCAACATATGTATTCCCCCACCAAAAATTTTTCTTGTGTTTTTGAAGTTGGTGGCAAAAACCTTTGGGTATAAGGTAAATGTTAATATAATATATTGATAAATAAGATAAGGTTGACTTGATTAAACAAGCCTACTTGAGTGAGATTTTTTTTTATCATCTTACAAGTTTGGATTCACTATTTCTTAATATATTGTGATAAATACTATTATGATGTTTAGGTAAAAGAAGGTGATGGCCCAAATGCTTATCATTTGTGTCCATACAAGGGACATTGAGGATGGAAAAAGGCGGTAGTTGGTTGTTTGTGGGATGTATTTATTCAATAGAATAGAAGATAAAAGTTAATTAATTTTTTTTGTCTAGCTATAAGGAGTACATATCAAGAATTTCCTTAACAATGTTAAGATTATATTTATTGGTCTTTCCAAACAATAAGAGGTTATCAACAAACATAAAGGGTGTGATAGTAACAAATACTTTATCCATTCTTAACCCTTGATTCAAAGCATCATTCTCATAGAGTGTGAAGAATCTATATAAATATTGAGAATAAATAATGAACAAATAAGGTCATAAAGGGTGTCACTACCTAATTCCCTCACTAGCTTTGAAGTAACCTTGTGGATTTTTATTGATGAGAATTGAAAAAGAAATGCCAAAAACACATTACATAATCAAGTTAAATGGTTTACCATCAAAATCTTTGTTACTACTGTAACACCTCACATTTTACTATTAAATATTTTTATTTTAGCAGAAGTGTAAAATCAAAATAGTTTTGTGTTACTGTCCTAACAGACATAAGTTTGGCTTACCATACTATCCTTATATCAATTACGGGGTAAAATAATTAGAACATAAAAAAATTATAAATAGGAAATGAGAAAACCTTCATAAACTTAAATACGAGTGTGCAGATTAACTCCTAGTATAATATCAAAATATATAAAAGGAGATCCCATAGAACTAAGAGTCAAAATAAGATATTTGGATAAAATCTAATAACTAAATAACATAACTTTGCGCCCAACCATGGTATATAAGAATCACTCCTCCACACATAAAGCATCATAAGTAGCAAAGTCATCTAATGGGTCGTCATCGACTTCCACAAAAGTATTTGGGATCGTTGATTGTGGGAATGAGCAGCACTTATGAAAATGATGATTGACACGCTACGTACTAAGTAATCTGACAATATAGTTGAGAAATGGTACAATTACATATGATCACATAAATAACTCATCAAGAAAAAATCTTAAACATGACACAATGTGAAAGAATAATTGAATCCAGATTTCGATCATTAGATAACATCATTAACCATTTTCTTATTTGCATCGACTTCAAGACCCCACTATTCTTAATCTGATAAAACAAACTGAAACACCTCCTAAGATAAAATGCTCATGACTAATATTATTAAGCTATTGGAACAACCTCTACACCTCCCAAAAAAAAATCTTAACCACTATCCTTAAACCGGTAGAGTTGTCTAAATCACCTCTATAGGAAAAAACATCATGGCTATTATTATTATGCCGATAGAACGGACTCTAACATCTCGGTCCTAACTCATGAGAACTTTCACTTTAAATGATTACTGTCTTATTCACTATTATTTATCTCAAGGCCATCATGAAGACAACATATAGGTATACAAGGCACATAATTAATATTAACATAATTATCTAGAATACATAAATCACAACCACAAGAAGATCAGAACATTCTCCAAGGAAAAAGGTCATAATTTCCCAAAGAATCCTAATTTCACCATAGAAGCATAACTTCTTCCATATTGATCATTTATTCACCAATTTTAGTACATATTACTAAAAATTTAGTATTATAAATATATTAAAAAATTAAGGTCTAATTATAAAGTCTTACTCATGTGATAATGGCCATATATCTAGAGTTACTATCACAATACTTACGAAAACTTAATTTTGCAATTTAGGTATAACATTTCCTATAAAACTTATATAATCACAAATTCAATATACATTCCTAAATTCCAATATTAACAACATATCTAAAAAGTTAAGGTTTAAATATAACATCTTACACATGCGATAATAACACCTCCCTTAGGGTTACTATTCCTAATTTAGTTTTTTTGGGGGGCTTAGGCCATTAATAATTACTCTAAAATATTTTACATGATAAAATTAGCATATTTTTAACCATTTAATACATTAAAACAACAAAATTTTTATATTAATCCATATTGACCAAAATAACCCTAAGGATATCATTATTTTCCAATACTTAGTTTATTACATCAATATAAAGCTTACATATATTCATTACCCCCTTACCATACTTAATCAAACCCAAATATAATGCTATATATCATACTAATTTTCTTATATTTTATAACATTAGAATTAATGCAACCATATCGTATAAGCATATGCTTTCTCATCTTAGTCATTTTCCATAATATGATACCACATTATCTCATCATAACAGTAACAATATAGCTATAAAAAAATGATAATACACACAATAATACTCAAAATTTAGAAAAAAAAATCCTAACCGCAACTTGTATCTTTACCAAAAAGGACATCGGCCTCTAAGCATGTATAACCCTATCCTACCTCCTTTGAGACCTCTAAAAAGTCACTTAAGAAACAAGGAGAAAAATAATTAGAAATTAGGGATATCAACAAGGAAAAGCTAAGGTAAATAAGGGTGAAAATTGAGTAAAAACTGAATCACAGCGCTCAAAGGTAAAATGATAGAACTTTGCACAACAAAGGAGAGGGAAATGACAACTAATGCATCAAAAAGGGAGGTAGCAATGGCTTTATCTGTTGTTTCTAACGGGGTGCAATGGCAAGGAGGGTTGAAGGTGATGGGGGGCAATGGTGATGGAGGTCAAAGCAAGAGGGAAGGCTATAGTGGTGAAGGTCGAAGGTTGGAGGGTGGTAACGGTGGTTGAAGGCAGTGATAGGGACGGAAGTATGAATGTGTGTGAAGGAAGGGAATTATCATAGCATGCAACGTATGTATAGGTCAAGAGTATGGAACATGCCTGTGTAAAGTGTGTTAGGTGCGTTGGGGGGGGAAGGGCATGCATAGGCTATGCACGAACCATACGTGGGGCATGCAAGAGGAGCACGAGTGCACGACTAGGGTGTACGAGGATGCTTGTGAGTGCACCTCAATGAAAATGAAGCAGATCACAATGGGGCAAAGGAAAAAGAAGATGATTAGAGTGGTTATGGTCGCGTGAGGATGAGGGGTGATGAGGTGGTATTGGTGGTTGGTTTTCCAAGGTAATGGTGGTGTTTGGTGGTGGTTAGTGGATTTGATGATGGGTAATGGTATGAAGAGAGTAAGAAAGGAAGGAGAAGAATGAAGGTTGTTTCGGGGTGTTTTGATGGAGAGTAATGTAGGTACTTAGGCATTAAATGGGATTGATCTTGGGAGGGTGTATATATATACACGTTTAAATTGAAGAATGGCATAGAGAAATAAGTAAGAAGTGAGACACAATTAGAGGCAAGTTTTCAACAGAACCCATCAATGCTAGATGTGGGAGTTTATGATTGTGATGATGAGGGTAGGGGAGATAGATTCAGAGATGGCATTATGGCATAACGGAAATGGTCGAAGAGAGAGAGTGAAACGCACAAGAAGAAGAGGAAGAATAAATGGAACCTAAGAATGAGGAAAAAGAAAAGGCAGAATAAATGGAGGAGGGTAAAAAAGAAAAGGAGAAAGGGAAAATAATTTTGGGGGTTAGGATTAGATTTACATTAAAATAATTTAGGTCAGTGAATTAGGTTTAAATTAATTATCAAACATCTAGGGGTTAGATTTAGGTTAAAATTTTAATGACCCAAAATAAAGATTAGAATTAGGTTAATATTTAATATTTAGGAATTAGGATAAGGTAAAATTATCATTTTTCTAAGATTTTAATTACTCAAGATTAAGATTAGATAAAATTCAAAGTATTACATCACTACCCCTATACAATAGACTTTTCCCCCGAAATCAATAAGTTAAGGTTGGGGGAAGAATAGAAAAAGATGTAAGGAATGGTGATCTTGGGAGTTAACTCTACCGGAGTTAATATAACACTATCGGTTGCTACCTCTTTAAATGAGAGAGGATCCAAAAACCTAGCACGCTTGTGCTAAAAAGATCGGGATATGACTCGTACATGTCCTTCTTTATCTACCAGACTGCCTCTTTTGGTCCATGGTGGATCTAAAGAATCTTCAAAAATGGTACTACGCTGATCTGGGTTTTTCCTACCTTAGTGTCGAGAATATGAAAGGGCCTCTTCTCGTAGGATAATGAACTATTGAGCTCAATCTCATCAGGTATGATCACGTGGGAAGGATCTACAACATATTTCCTTAGCTATAAGATGTGGAAGACGTTATGAACTCGGGATAACTCTGGTGGAAGTTCTAGGCGGTTTGCAACCTCACCAACCCTATCAAAAATATCATAATGACTAGTGTATCTTCGGCTCAGGTTACCCTTCATACTAAATCACTATACCCCTTTTGGGGGTGAGATCCTCGACAGAACTTTGTCCATGTGCTCAAACCTATCAATACAACACCTCTTGTCTACATATCTCTTTTATTAACTATAGGTTACTCTTATCTTATCCTAGATCAATTGAACCTACTGAGTCATCTCCTCGATTATCTCTAGTATAAGTATAATAGTGTCATTGATGTCCCTCTAACATAAAGGTATCTAGAACTTACGTCCATATAGTGCCTCAAAGTCAAAGGGTGCATCCCTATGCTAGTGTGATAACTATTATTGTATGCGAACTCAAATAAATGTATATGATCATCCTAAATACCT
This sequence comes from Tamarix austromongolica, assembly GCA_039764185.1. Classification (NCBI taxonomy): domain Eukaryota; kingdom Viridiplantae; phylum Streptophyta; class Magnoliopsida; order Caryophyllales; family Tamaricaceae; genus Tamarix; species Tamarix austromongolica. The sequence goes on from CM077811.1 coordinate 17,670,041, forward strand.
CAAAAGTCTAAAACATAAGCCTGTAGCATATCCTCAAGTATCTAAATCATCCTCTCAGTTTTCCCATCTATAGCTAGGTGGATGGCGATACCCATCCTCAACTTTATGTCCATAGCCTCCTGCAACTTCCCCCAAAAGTGTGAAAATAATCTTTCATTCCAATTGGAGACTATATCAGTAGGTGTACCATGTTTGCTTACCACAAACCTTATGTAAGCATCAATTAATTGATCCATACTCTAAGTTAACTTCATTGACACAAACACTACTAACTTACTCAAACTAGAATTGTAATGCACCAATTGCGAGTCATCAGTATCTCACTCACAAAATCCATCAAGATGGAGTAACACTTCCATCTCAAGCTATCTAAAGGCTAGACCAACCCTATTAGATCCCTAGAGGTCCACCTCCCTAAAATTGAATTTTCCTCTAAAACCCTACATATCTAGCTTCAGCTTTCCAAGAATGGAAGCTTGTTATTGCATGATCATAGCAACAACACATGCCCCCTCATATAACATGACTTAGTACTATAAATTCACAGACTCATCATCCTCCAAATGCTAAAATGAATCCTCTACTTAGACTGATATACCACCGTCAACTTGTTTGTTGCCATACCCGATGCAAACATAAATAACTCTATGAATAGAGGGTGTTATTGTCTCACTATCATGATTCCCTAGTTCAATTGAATGAAATATTTAAGCTTTTCCCTTTTTAGTCTCTCCGCATAAAATTTTGTGTGGATAGTTGTCTTAAAGTCCTCATGGGATATCGGTGGTCCTCCTTACGCATGCCAACCTACTCACTAGGTTTATGTGGATCCCCAAAGAAAGAAAGTTGTCATGCTCACCTTTTGAGCAAGTGCACAATCAACTACCTCATATGTTCTATCCATGTCTCAAATCCATCCCTCTTGAATAACTAAATCCTTGTCACCGGTGTAGAGTGGAGGATGATGTCCAGTAACCCTCCAAAGTCATTCCTCTCTGATACCCTTCTATGGGTATTGCAGAGGTGGTAGCGGTAGCTAAGGACAAGGTGGAGGTAGGGGATGCCTGGAAAACTTGATGAAAGACTTGAAAGCCTCCTCCAAACGGTCAACACTACCATTTAGGGCCATGGAAAACTAACTACAAGATCAAAAACATGTTAAAATAAATATTCCTAGTTTACGAACACAAGTTTCACATAAGCACATTCAAAGGCTTCCTAAGCTACCCTTCTTGATTCCTCACATGTTAATTCAAGTTTTTGTAGAATTAAGTTTTCAAAATATAAAATAGACTGATGAACTCATATAAGGGATTTTTTGAAAACTAATTTTATTTTTTAAAACTGAATAATGTAATCAAAATCAAGCTTTGATACCAACTTTTAACATCCCAAATTTTACTACTAAAAGTTTGTAATTTAGCAGAATCGTAATGTCAAAATAGTTGGGTGTTATCGCTGTAATCGATATAAGTTTATCTTAGCATATAATCCTTACATCAATTATAAGGTAAAATAATTAGAACATACAGTATGATAAATAGGAAATGAGAAAACATTCGTAAACATAAATATAAGTGTCAAGATTATCAAAATACATAAAAGGGATCCCATGGAACTAAGAATCCAAAAATAGTATCCAGGTAAAAGATAATAACTAGATAACATGACTCTATACCCAACCCTAATATATAAAAATTACTCCTCCATACATAGAGTATCATAAGCAGCAAACAACCACCCTTTGTTTATGGAAATGGGCAATAGCCATCAAAATGATGATTAATATGCTACGTATTGAGTAAAGTGAAAATACAATGGAGAAAGGGTACAATAACATAAGACCACATAAAGAACTCATAAGGTGAAAAGCATAAACATGATATGATGTGAGAGAATAACTTAATCTAGATAACCATCATTAGATAACATCATCAACCATTTTTTTATTTACGTTGAGCTCAAAACCCCACTATTTTTAATTAGGTGGAACATAATGAAATATCTCCTAGAGCAAAATGCTCCTGGACACTATTATTAAGCCAGTGGAATGGATTCTGCACCTCCCAAGCAAAATTATCCTGACCACTATTCTTAAACTTGTAGAATAGTTTGAAGCACCTTCCAAGATAAAATTCTTCTGGCCACTATCATTATGTGGAAAAATAGGCTCCTACACCTCGATCTTAACTCACGTAATCTTTCACTTTAAGTGATTTACATATATATTACTCATTGTTATTTATCTCAAATCCATCATGCAAACAACATATAGGTATGCAAGGTACATAATCGAGATTAACATAATTATCCAAAACACATAAATCACAACTAAAATAAGATTGGAACAATCCCTAAGGAAAATGTCACAAATTCCCTAAGAACCTAATTTCATCATATAAGCATAAATTATTCCATATTGATAATTTATCCACCAATTTTAGAACACATTCCTAAAATTTTATTAATATCAACATACCTAAAAATTAATGTCTAACTCTAACATCTTAAACATTTAATAAGAACCGTATACATGTTCGTTTACTTGTCTACACAGTGACAACAATGTGTAATTTAAGTGTGGAGGTGTTTGTGAGTGTTTTTGTGTACTTGCATGATTTAATATGTCTTTACATATAGGTTAAAAATAAACATGCATATTTTTTCATGCATTTTTGGTATTTTTAGAGTCTTAGGATCCCTTAACTAGTTAATTAATGATGATTATATCTTCGAAATATAACTTAAAGAGGATCATAAGACTGATATAATATGTGTGGAAACTTTTTGTGTTAATTTTGATGTAGGGAACATATATCTATATGTCTAGATGTAAATGGAGAAATAATATGAATGATTTTCTAACCACCGACATGGCATGTTGAGACACATCCCATAGTGATCTTTTGAAACATATATGCCTCTCTTTTTTTGAGTGAATTCACATGAAATAATATATCTGTCTTAGCTTCAAAATTTTCCTTGTAAACCTCATATACATTTAATTACTTTGATCAAATTACATGTAATAGCTCTTGCAATGGACTATGGAGATTACTATAACTTACTTTTGTGTTGGTTGAAGCTTATAGTCAAAACATACTGTGATTGACAAATGATAAAGGCAGCATAGGATTTTTCTACCACATGACCATATAGAATGTGTCTTAATATGTGTACACAAGATATACACCTTGTAGTAGCCTTTTGAGCCTATACATTGAATATATATATTTCTTCATTACCCACATCAAATAACCCTTGGTACTTATCCTTACCCTTACATAGAGCTAGTGGAAATGCATAATTTCATTATATTATGTAAATAGAATGGTTGTGTATGTGATTGTATGTGGAAGAAATATATGTATTTATGTTGAGAAATGAATTGGTTATGTTTGGTGGTAGAGATAAATATATATATTTTTTGCATTTTCATCCATTTTATTTGTTTCAAAAATAATGAAAATGAAAAAAAATGACATGACCCACTCTCTTCCTCCTCTCCTTCCCGGCGCCATGACCGGTCCACCCCCTTTCCTCCCTTCCTTCCTCTCCCGCGCAGCAACGAAGGCTCGGCCCAACCTTTCTTTTCTTTTCTGTCCTCCCCTCGACTGGGCTGGCCCAACTTTTCTTCATTTCCCATGCTCGTTATGCCTTCTCTTCTCCCCTCTTCTTCTTCTTCCTTCTTCGTTGACTACCCCGAGCACGCCCGACCACCGCAACCTGCCACCACTGCCTCTCCCTCTCCCTCTCTCTCTCTCCCCTATCCTTTTCTTCCCCATTTCGAACCAAACCAACCCCTACACTCCCTAGCCACGCCTGACTTCTTTCCTCTTCTTCCCTTCCCTCTCCCTGCCACCCGACCACCCTTGCCACCTTACTACCGCCCTAATCGACCACCTACTCTCTTATCTCTCCCTTTCCTTTTTCTTATCCTCACCAGCCCTTTCCTACCTCATGTCTTTGAGCCTTCTCCCTTCCTTGATCTCCTTCTTCTCCCTTCCTTCTCCTTCATTTTTCCTCCCTATTTTTGCTCCACCACCCCATCACGCCACTGCCACCGCCTCACCAGCCACCTACACCACCCCTGCTACCACCCTACACCACCAAGCTACCCCTTAAATCCCTTGCATTCCCTTCTTCTTCCTCTCTCTTTTTTCTCTTCTTTTTCTTCCTTTTCGGCAACCTCCCTACACCTCCTCCGTTCGTCGTCGTCCCACCGCCTCTGTCACCTCCCAAGCCACCAACCCACTCCCTACAACCTCCCCTACCAACCCCTCACCTCCTTTGGCCATAACCAACTTTTATAGCCCCTCATTTTTTCCCTCCCTTTTCCTTCCTTCTCAGCCACCTCTACCTCGACAACCACCTTCGTAGCCTCGCTGCTGCCACCACCACCGCCCTTGGCCACCAACAACCTATCCTCGACCACCACCTACACTCCTTCTTCATCCCCGCACCCTTCTCTTGCCCCAAATCCTCCTCCACCTGCCTTCTTTCCTAGCCCCAAAACCCTAACCCAAAAACACCACTTCCTCCCTCCTTTCATGCCATTTTCCCTCTTCTTTTGCATGCAGCTCATGCTGCATGAGTAGTATGAGTTGCTGCATGCCTTGGTACAATTTGGTTAACAAATTTTAAGGTATAATTTAAGTTAAGTATTTCATTAATTAAGTTTTATAAAGTCTTATGCTTTGGTTTTCTCATTTTTAATATAATAAATATTGATATTATTTTTAGGTATTGGTTTTGTTAATCAAAGCGTGAATCTTTAACCGGGATATTAGTAAGGTTCGATTTTTGGAGGAATTAAGGTAACCATTAAACTCCACTTAAATGCATGGATAAACGTATGTTATCAAATTAGAGGTTTTAATATGTTATTCTACATGATATATATCGTTAAATATATTATATGAAGTTGCTTATATTGATTGATAAAAAGGAAAGCGTGTTAGTTTATGTACCATATGTGGAAATATTGCTTAAGGAAATAGTTTGATTATTACATAAAATGTTAAGTACTTATCCATGTTATATTATATTATTGTGATCATCGATACATGATTAATATTATTGCGAGCCCTAGGGACATTTTAGTAATATGTCTTGTGCAAGGTTGTAGCATAATATGTGTGGGTGCTAATGAGTATTATGTGGAAATATAATAGTTGGTGGAGTTGGATAATAAGAATGGAGTATTAATATTATTATTTCATGTAGGGATGATAATTTAATAAAAATGGTAATTTTGAAAGAAAAGGGTAAAATGGTAATTTATAAGTAAAAGGGTATTATAATAATTTTGAATGGAAGAGAAGGGTAAAATTTTAATTTATAAGTAAAGGGTAAAATGGTAATTTTGGAAGTAAAGGGTAAAGTGATAATTTTGGAAGTAAAGGGCAAAATAGTAATTTGTAAGTAAATGGGTATTATGGTAATTTTGGAAGTAAAGGGTAAAATGGTAATTTATAAATTTATAAGTAAAAAGGGTATTATGGTAATTTGGAAGAGAAGGGCAAAATGGTAATTTGTAAGTAAGGGGTAAAATGGTAAATTGTAAGTAAAAGGTAATATGATGATTATAATAATGGAGAAGGGTAAAATGGTAATTATGATAATGGAAAAGGGTAAAATGGTAATTTTGATACTAGAGAAGGGTAATTTGGTAACTATGATAATGGAGAAGGGTAGTTTGGTAATTATGACATTAGAGAAGGGCAATTTGGTAATTTAACCAACAAAGGGGCAATTTGGTAATTATGATAATGGAGAAGGATAATTGGGTAATTATGATAATGGAGAAGGGCAAATTGGTAATTTAACCAACTAAAGGATAATTTGGTAATTATGATAATGGAGAAAGGTAACTTGGTAATTTGACCAACAAAAGAGCAATTTGGTAATTATAACAAAGGAGAAGGGCAATTTGGCAATCTAACCAACCAAATGGAAATATGATAAGTGTAATAATTATGAAGGGAGATTGGTGACCTAATAAATATGAGAGATAACTTGGTAACCTAAACCGAGCAAGGGGTAATTTAGTAATTCTACAACATGAAGGTAATATGGTAAATTGGGAAGTAAAGAAAGGATGACTTAACAATTATACAAGTAAGAGGTAAATTGGTAATTCGTATCTAATATGTCGATGGGGTAATGGAGTTTCGTAATAAGATTCAGGTAACACTAAATAGTAAGATAATGGTATTTGACAATTAATGAGTATCATAAGAACTAATCCTAAATCGGAATTGGATGAGATTATGATGGCCTTAATGATTCCTTTATATTATATTGGATAACTGTATGAATAAGAAATACCTAATGATATTAGAATGATTGAAAGTGAAGAAGTATCTTATTGTTATGCTTTTCATGATCACCTTAATTAAGACACTAATACTTAAAGTAAAAGATCTCGAGATCGGGAATGGTGGCTCTTTAGGGGTCGCTACCCTAAAGACATGGTTTAGCCCACAGTGATTCTGGTATTTATTGGTGTGCCTTTGTGCCCCAGCGAGGCCCTACATCTTATTTTACCTAGCTTTATGGACCTAATTAGGGGGTATGCATAATTATGGATTAGGTTTCCATGTCAATAGGATATTGAGTTAGGTATGCACCAGTACGACTAGGGTATCTCAGCGTTCTTGGGTTGATAGTTGAAGGGTATTGAGTAGCTTGTATGCACTAGTGCGACCGGTGGACCTTTGTATCCCGAGATCTTGATCTCCCCTCTAAGGAAAATAAATAGAATTGATGTGATGATAAAAAGGAAAAACACTAATCATGAAAGTAAAATGCTTGTGAGTCGGAGCCAGACCGATCCACCAGCGATAATAGTAGTCAAGAGCCTTCCGCCCTAGAGACCCATCCACTGGTAATAATAGTGATCAGGAGCGTTCTGTCCTGTACTTATTCTAGTCTACCGGTTATAATAGTGGGGTTCCCGCACTCACATATACATATATAATTTAATCATGGAAAATACTAGTCACTTACAATGGAATACCATGTGAGTCGGGGCTAGACCAGTCCACCGGCGAATAATAGTGGCCAGAAGCATTCTACCCTGGAGACCGGTCTAATGACAATAATAGTGGTCAGGAGCATTCTACCCTATATGTATTCCGGTCCACCAGATATAATTGTGGGGTTCTCGCACTCACAAGGATATATATTATAATTCGAGAGATGATTGACTAATGATGGACTAATGGCTTAAAGCCTAGAAGTATTAATTATATGTTTGACCCATGTATATTTGATGGACTTATTAAGTATGTGACTGTATGAATGTGAATATTATGTAAGTGTGTTTTAAAGGATTACTCGGTACCATAGTACTAAAGATTTCCATTCTTGGGGCCCCTGCCTATTCAATGGGAAGTGTCCCTTACAGGTCCGTTTCAAGTGCTATTCAAGCAGGCAACGAGAAAGAGCGTAAGGAAACTATCCGGACTTTTAGGATTCCACTCTTTCTCTTTTAACCCCTAGTTTAAATGCAATCTATATTCTTGTAACCACTATTGGTGGATTATATTATTGTAAATTATTTATTATGCTACTCTGATTTTATTATGGTTTGAAATTCTAGCAAATTGTATCTCAGTCTTTTAGCCTTAGCAATTGGTACTAGAACGGTAGGAGTGAACCGGTCTGGTACTAAGTATGGTAGTAATATCCCCAAAATTTACATTTTGTTATTTTGCTTCTGTTATTTCTTTTAATAAAATGAAATTTTTAGTGAATTTTGGGGGTGTTACAATGCATACTCATTATAATATACTCCAAATTACCAAAATAACCCTAAGCTTTATAATGTTTATGATCATACTTGAACAAGTGATACTAAGGCCATAACCCCTATTATCATATTTAACATTAATTTATTCCTTTCATGCATGTTTGTTAGACATGTAAAATTACCAAAATGCCCCTTCTTACTTGCAAAATTACTAAAATACCCCTTTCTTATTTACAAAATTACCAAAATGTGCTAGGTCATTTAATGCTAATAATCATACCCAACATACATTTTTAACTCCAAAAAACCCTTACTATTATTATTATTATTATTATTATTAGCACCAATTATCATATATCATGCATGTTTATTTAAGTAACTTCCACTTTACATGCAAAATTATTAAAATGCCCCTATGTCATAAAATATTAATATTTATGCCCAACATGCATTATTTAAGACCACAAAACCCTTATTAGCATACGTATCACCATTTGCTACTTATTATACTCATTCACTAAGTTAACCTCCATTTTACATACAAAATTAGTGAAATGCCCCTAGCATATAAAATATTGACATTTATGCCCAATATGCATTATTAACACCACAAAACCCTTATTATTATTCTTAGTGCCAATTATCACCTACCATGCATATTTATTTAGGTAACTCCCATCGAACATATAAAATTACTAAAATACCCCTAAAACATAAAATATCATTTTTCATGATGTAATATGTATTTTTTATGCCACAAATTCCTATCATAATCTTTAACACCACATAACACTTAGCATGCATTTTTATTAAGATAATCAACACCATACATTAAAATTACCAAAATATCCTTAGGCCATATATTATGGATATTTCTACTAACACATATATTTATAATCCACCAAACTCTCATATCCATTCTTAGCATCAAATACAACATATTAGGTATCTCATTTAGGTTTAAACATCACAATATGTCCAAATGACCAAATTGTTTCTAGGGATCATATTAGCATTATTTTCACCACAAGTGTCCATACTTAGCATAGCATGTATATACACATAGCACTCACCATCAACATCAACCCCTTTTTCTTAGCCACCCTTTCACATATATTACACCATATACAAGATAACATAATGATCATGGGATTGGTAATAATACATCATATTTACATAAATCACATACCAAAAATCCTAATGTGCTAACATATGATAATCCATATATTTTAGTGGATTATAATGGTTACCTTATTTCCAACAAAAATCAAACTTAACCTGTATCCCAGTTTAAAATGCTTAAGCTCCGTTTAGTAATATTTTATACCCAAAATAATGTCACAAGTTACATATCATTATTAGATAAGTAAAAGAAGTGTTTTTTTTATTAAAAATACTTATTGAATACATATTATTACCAAAATACATTTTACCTCAATATTAGATAAAAATATACTTAAAATTTATGTAGTATGACTCACACTGGCCATGTAGTGTGAACATGCAAAGGACGTAAGGGGGTGAGGGGGGAATCAAAGAAGGAGGCTTCGAGTAAGAGGGTTGAGGGAGGTGGTGGAGAGGAGTCGGGGTTTGTTGTTGGGTGTAGGAGTGAGGCGGGTTGTAGGTGGTGGCTGGAGGTCAAAGTGCGGTGACTTAGGGGTAGCAGAGACAGCGGTGGTGGTTACAAGAAGGAGGTGTAGAGAGTGGAAGGAGAAGAGGAAGAAAGGAAAAGAAGGAGGAGAGAAAAGGGAGTTGTAGGGGGAGTATGGGTAAGGTGAGGAAGAGGGTGTTGGGGGTGATGTTAGGTGCCCAAGGGGAGGCTAAGGAGGCAGTGTAAGTGGGAGAAAGGTAGAGAAAAGTAGTAGTGAAGGGGAAGTCAAGGGAAGGAGAGAAAATGGAGGGTAGTAGGCTGTAGGGTGGTGTGTGGTGGTTGCTTGGGGCGGTGCATGAAAAACAAGGAGAAAGAGGGAGAGAAAGGAAAGGGAGAATCAGGTAGGAAGAAGGGAGCTCGAGGGAGAGACGTGAGGTAGAGGAGAAGAAGAGAAGGAGAAGAAAAAGAAGAGAAGAAGAGGGAGAGAGGTGTGCAGTGCAGGGCTAGGTAAGTGTAGGGAGAGAAGGCAAACGACATGGCATGTAGGGGGTAGGCATACATGGATGAAAGGAGAAGGGGGAAGGCATGCGGGGAAGGGAATGCAAGGGGGATATAGGGTCTAAAATGGATAGGAAAAGGATGAGTAGAAGGGTTGCAAGCTGGCAGTACAAAGGCGCAGGGGAAGATGGAGAAGAGGGGTGTGCGACGGTGCAGGGGGCTTATTTGGCTTAGCATTCAAGCGAGGAAGAAGAAGGAAGAAGGGAAAGGGAGAAGGTCAATCATGTGAGGATAAAAGAAAAGAAAATGGGGAATGTAGCCCACGTGAAAGAAAGAAAAAAAATAGAGGGGGGAGGTGGGGTGGTCCAAGGGATAAAGGAGGGAAAGGAAAGAAAGAAGAAGAAAAGAAGGGCTTGGGTTGACCCAAGTGAGAGAAGGACATGAGGGAGGAAGGAGAGGTCAGCCTGGCCGAAGAAGGGAGAAAGAAAGGAGGAAGAAGGGTCAAGATGGCCCAAATAAGAAGGAAGAAAAGAAAAAAAAAAGGAATAGGAAGGAAAAGGAAGAAAAAAGGAAAAAAAGAAAATTATTTTTAGAGTTAGGATTAGAAATTAGGCTAAATTTAGCTAATTGAGAAAATATTAAATTAATTTATCCAAAATGCAAAGTATTAATTTAGGAAAATAATTTTGATAAAATTCTAGGTTTAGGGATATATTTAAATAAAAAGAATAAGATAAAATAATAAAAATATTTATATTATTTTATTAAATAATTATATTTATTTTTGTAAATCAAAGGTCCAAAAAATAATTAAATTAATAATTTGAGATAAAACTATTCTAGATAAAGGGTTAAATATTAAATTTTAGGTTTTAAAATTTTGGTATATTACATGAATTATCATCCCAACCTTGTAAACAACCATGACCATCAACCAAAGTAACTCAATTGATTCCAAGATAGCTAATCCAAAAAGGACATGATTGCTTATCTTAATACAAAAATTAGAGCTCTAAATCCTTAAGTACATGTACCCCTATAGGGTTTGTGATTTAATCTATAATGTAAAATTGGGTCCTTCAACCCAAAGGTTTTGTTACCCGGAGGCTAATGCGGGGCACAATATTCCTATCCAACTCAAATCATCTTTTACTTTAAGTGATTATTGTTTTTATTCGACCAGGGATACCAAGATCCAACATAACATCTAAATCAAGTTAACAAGATTGTGACCACTCAAGGTTAACCATAAACTAGCCATGAAAGTCTAAGGTTAGGCAACACACCATAGTATCCCAACACATAAGAAATTTATTTATAATTGTTTTCCTTTAATTCCAGCTATTCAAAAGTCAACACAATTCAAGTACCCACAATGGAGTCAATGATTAAATCTAAGGTCGACTACAAGTCAACCATGATTAACCTACTATTATTTATTAGATGCTTGAAAAAAATTAAAACATTAAAATAACCGATTTATGATCACCTAGGGTCTACTTTAGAAAAAATAAAAAATTTAATTAGATATAGAATCACAAAATAAATTTGTATAGCCTTTTTAAAAAAAAATTTCTATTCATGATAAAAGGTTTAAGTTAGCAGTCAAAGTTAATGTTCAAAGTCAAACTTTATTCAATATTTTACCATGTTAAGGCTAATATAGTCATTTTATATCTATTCATTATTAATCCTTTATTAACCCTAAATAAAAATGATTAATAATTTACTAACTCTACTTATGGTTATTAGTGGGTAATTAGTGAATAACTCTTTGAATATTCATGAAGAGCATTAAGGGTATTTTCCCTAAACGTATTCAAACTTTCATCAATCTTAACTTAAGTTATACTTACCCAAATGATAACATATTATATACCAAAATTCATCTTGAAATGCCAATAAAAATCATGGAATCATAAAAATTAACATAAATTGACAATAACACACACAATTTCTAAAAGGCCCAGAGTTAAGCAAATATGGCAAATTTTGGCAACTTTGTACACTTATGGAGTTTTAGCCATAACTTTTTACATCTTGATGAAATCACAAACCGTAAAACATGTAGTAAATTAGACATATTAAGATTTAAATTAAACCACATACATCTAGATCTACCATGAAATACAGATGAAAAGCTAAAAATATAAACTAGCATGATAATTCATTTCTAATGAGTTTAGGAGGTTTACCAACAAGAAGAGACACTTAATTAAATATCAAAAACTTCATTCATGATAGTATTAAATATTTTAAAATCAAGATAAAATATTAGAACAATTGAACCCTTAAAAGAATAGCAAAGGAGAAAAAATGAATAAGAGAAGATAACGAGTCTTATCTTGAGTTGTGAAAGGTTTATCATGATTCATCAATGGTGGGAATTCCATGAAAGTAAAAAAATTGAGGGTGGTGGCATGCCAATATGATAATGAGAAGAGGTGAAGTGAATATGATACACCTATATAGGAACTTTACAACTAAGGAAACTAGGTGGGTTAAATTATTCTCATTAATGATATGGGGCACTTAAGGGGTAAGGTGGAATTTCCAACCTATGGTAAATGAAAAAAAGGTGGCATTCAAGGGGTATTAATGGGATAAGGTAAAGAATCGTGGGTGAAGGAGAGGATAAAAGGGAGTAAAGTAGGATGAATATCATAATTAAGAGAACATTAATGATGATGGTGCACATGGCATAACCACATTTGGTATGAGTGAGTAATGGTGATTTGTCTAGATTATATTGGAGGGATATAATAAGATCTTGAGGTCTATAGATGGATAGGCTTTAATCTCAATAAATAAGGATAAGATTCAGGTACATAAGTTAAGTTTTAGTGACTCATTTTGCTAGAAAAAGGTAAATTATTTTTAATTAAATTTCAACCCAAAAAAAAAACAATAATCCTCAAAAAAATTGAATTTTAAATAATTCAAAAATTCATTTTGAGGTGTAAAACATGATAGAAACTAACTAAGACGGAAATGATGTTTTTCATTAAAACATCCTCGAACATTCTAAAAATGACTAATAGACTCTTAAAATTTCAAGGAATAAAATTATAATCCATTTATAATTATTCATAAGAAGTTAGATGGTCAAAAATGGCTCAAAATTTTCAAAAAATAAAGTTGTGAGTGAAGGTGTGAATAATGGAACAAAACATTTCTAAAATGACACTAGGGTTTAAATTTTTTTAAATGTAATAAATCTTTAAATAATATAATTCTATCATTTTATAATATGAAATATATTGTTGATAAGTTGAGTATTACACTTAACTCATTAGTGTTTTCTTTAGGCAAAGGGGAGTTAATGCTTGTAGATAGTTGAAGAAATCCTCCTTGGTTAAACTAGCCTTGGATATTTCTTTCTCTATTCCTTTCTTAGTTCTTAAGCTTTAGGTAATGTTCCTAAAATTTTAGTGAATAAAATATTTGTGTGATTATATGTGTTTTGCATGTTTTCTTTAAGAAAGTGTGAGATTGTTGTAAGCATGTGCTATAAGTACTTTTATGATCTTCTTAATATGTGTATGAAAGTATTTTTATTGTGTGTAGTTTAGTGTTTGATGTTGTGTGATCTTATATGGATTTGTGTGTGAGAAATAGGTAATTTTACCAATAATGTGTCTCCTAGCTTCTATTTTTTTGTTGTTTTTATTTTAAATTTATGTTTATAATTCCATTATATTCCTTTGGTATTTTACTTAAACTTTGATACATAATATTTTAGGGTTTGAGAATGCATTGGAATTGTAATAAATTTTCAAGGTCAATCATGTTTAGGGACAGAATTAGTATTTTACATGGTTTCCATGTTTTTATACTAAAAATATAAGTTGTAATGTGCTTTTAATGTTGAAAATGCTAAGTGTGTAAAGGTTAATACTTTGATTCATTATATTAGTTTTATGCTAAATATGAATTTATAGGATTTTGAGGGCACTTTTGCCATTTTAGATTTTCTAAAATTTCTAGTAGTGTTTTTATAAGTGAAAAATGTTTAATTTGACATAACTTATCTTTCATATTATTTTTTTATGAATTTTTATAAGTGTAGAAATTTATTTTGTGCTTACTAAGTTATTTATGATAATAAAGGTAGAATGAGTGTTTCACTAAAAGCAAGTTTAACCTTAGTGGGATATGGTTAACCATTGACTGTGAACTTTAATATATAGTAATTGATGCAAATGTTAATTAACTATAAATAATAATTCTCGAAAATAATTAACATTTTTTGTGTAAGAGTTTATAGGTATATTTCAACATCATGAATAGTGTTGAAAGGTGAATAGTGATTTTTTTTCAAAAGCTGTCGGTTGATGTGTTGGATTGTTTTATTGTTAACTATATATGGGAATTATTGATAATTGTGAAGTATATAATTGATTTTATCTTAATTTTTAATAATAGACATGTTATAAAGGGTTTTGGTAAAATAGTAATAATGGTCAGAAAATACTCACAATGAAAATGATAAGGTAAAGTGCACTAAATTGAGTTTGACATATAGGCAAGTAGCATCGGGATGACTTATGAGGTAAAGTTGTACAGCTATATATCTTCCCTGTTGTTTAGTATACGCTATTACCATTGTGCAATACCAAGGTAGTTATTTTCTTTATAAGTGACCTACATGTCCTATATGGAGTGTCAATACTTAAAGTTGGAGTGTCTTTAGTAGATTTTATGAGTTTCCTTAGTCGTTGCACTACGGATCTATTTTTTATCGCATAACCATGAATTTAGATGTATCTTTCATGTTACAGATAAAATGAATATCACTGTAGTAACATAATATCAGTGTGACATTGTAAATTTAATGATATAGTGTAATGATTCTCTTGTGACCTCTGTGCACCGGTGTTGTGGTATTATATTGTGTTATCCTGTGGCTTCTGTACTAGGAGTGTATGTTATGAGAGGAGAAAGAATTTGAATAAGTGTTATCATGCCATCTTATATGAGTGTTATATCCATAATCGCATGTCATATGTGGATGTTTGTTTCTCTTGTGGTTTACTTGTTTACTCCACGAACATGTGATTTATGAGCATGTTATTCGCTATTAGTTTGGTGTATTTACTCAGTACTTCTTAATAATGATACTTAGGGGCATTTAATATTCAATCTAGACCCAAAATGTAGACCGAATCAATCAATTATTCCTTGCTTCGGTTTGAAACCATACTGGTTATACTAGTCTTTAGCCCCAAGGTAAAAAAAAATCGCATTTGGTCCTACCCATTCCGACCCTAAAAAATCCTTAATATTTTACCTAAAAAATAAATGTTATAGATAATTTATGAATTTTAGGCCTAGTTCGATCTCTAATACACATCTCAAAAAAATTTAAACAAAATTAGCCCTTAATCAATTTCTAATCCAATTTTGGACTAGTACATACCCTTATGAATATTGCACTCATGAAGTTGTTTTTGTACAGGTATATTTGTTGCTTTGCTATGCTATTTAGTTAGATTGAGCAGTTGGAGCCTTTTGGTGTTCCCCATTGGGGTTTTTAGGGTTCTCATGCCTCTCTTCTTTCTATATATTTTCCCTCTTCTGGTTTTGTAACCTTACATCAATTTGGGATTAATTGTTAACTCCATCTAATCTTTACATATGAATTTACTTTCAGCCTTGTATATGATATATGTTAGATATGAGTTGTTTTTTTGTATGTTCGATGTGACAGTAATACCTTAAATTTTATTTTAACTTTCATAATGCTTTATTTTAAACGAAATTTTGAGGTTGTGAAAATATAGGTGTTGTATTTGTAACTTGTCACCACTTGTTATCCATCTATCCTTTTCCTCCTAGTAAATCAAGTATCTTATTCTCCAATTCTCTAATCTGCTAAATATTATCTTAAGAGGGAAATCATATTCTTAGGTGTTTTTCTTTTATTATTACTAATTTGAATTTAAGAAGCAATTAGGATAGATAGATTACTTCCTAATAAATGTATATGAGATAATGATAGTTGATAAGGAAAGTTAATAATTTTTTTCACCTTATAAAAAGGTATTATTCTCATATTATTTTCACATCAAACAACATCATATCGAATCCACACCAATTACATAAGATAAGATCAAATAATAGTAATTATTATTATTTATTTTTCATAATAGCATTACTATTATTATTATTATTATTATTATTATTATTATTATTATTATTATTATTATTATTATTATTATTATTATTATTATTATTATATTAATACTATTTATAATAATACTATTATTACTATTTGTAATAATAATATTTGTTAATATTAATTATATTAATGATATATAAAAATAATAACTTTATAATTTTATTACTATTATCATAAATAATAATATATTATTAATTTCACAATTATTATTATTATTAGTATTATTATTATATTATCTATAATAATAATAAAATTATTATTTATAATAGTTATATATAATATTAATAATTATAATAACATTATAATAATAATAATATGTATCTTTATTGTTATAAATATTATTATAGTGATAATAATAATGATTATGATTATACTTATAATTATAATTAATTCTTACAATAAATAATACTACCATAAATATAATAGTAATTATTGTTGTTATACATATATTTATAATATTTAATATAATAATAAGTATAGTACTAAGTATTTAAATAAATATAATATTAATATAAATATAATCAAAAATTAAATTATTTTAGTTGTTATTTTTTATCATTTTATTCATAAATATGTGAATTATTATTATTTTAATTTATTATAATAAAATTCAAAATCATTATTGATTATAATTATAATTATAATTATAATTATTGTTATTATAATGATAATAATAATAAGTAAAAGCATTACTATAATCAATATTATTATATCTAATACTATAATATTTATATTAATTGTTAATGTTACTATAATTGTAATTATAATAATTAATTACTTTAAATTTATTATCATCAAATAAACAATTAGATCAACACAAATCAAATCATACTAGTAAAATTAGATAACAAAAACAACACCTAAGGGCCTATTTTTCTAATTTTTAGAACCAAATGAGCATTATTTCAATATTAATAATAATATAAAATTATTGATAATAATAAGAAGAAGAATAAGAATAATAATGATGTAGAAAATATTAATTATAACAATAGTAATTTTGGGAAAAACATACCCTAATTTTGATAAAAGAAAACTTACAAATAAAAACCTTAAAAGAACTGAATAATTTGTTCAGTCAAGGACTAAAATAGAGAAAATAATAATCTAAAGGGATCTAGATAACATTTAATTTAGCTACAAATGGATATTACTATACTTTCTCATGGACTTTTAAATCCTTATTATTAATAGAACATTTAAGCAACCCTCAATCAAAAAGTTCAACAGTCTAATTCATATTCCAATAGGATATAGAAATAGTACCAATAATATTGTGGGTACATCATGACCCATAAAAAAATGATGATACGTTGGGAGGTGAACTATGCCAATTCTCTAACAAAATGATGATACAAGTACATGAAACACAACTGCATCTTCAACAATCACCGTCAAACGAGTGACAAATCTCCAGCAGAGATTGAACGGTTCACTAGCTTTGCCCAAGACTCGTTCGTCTCCTTGATGACCTTAAGAGCATATTCCTGACCGTACCAAAAAAGAAGGTATTGCGAATTTTTCAGTTTAATCATAACAGCGATCGCAAGTAGCAAAATAGCTCTTGTTTCTCGTCAGCTTGTTAGCAAGGCTTCTATAATCAGAACAATGACCAACTACAAGATTAAGAATCAAATAGGATAACTGGATCGGAAAGAATACCTTGCTTGCCGCCTTGTTACCGAGACCAAATTTGTTCGCTGGTTTTCCATCTGGGATCTTGTAGTCCCTAAACCAGTCCCTGATTGCTGTTAGAGTGCCCTGTTAATCACACATGGTCAGTTCGACTCAACAAGGACGCAAAAATAAAAAAAAATAAAAAAAATAAAAAAAAAACGATGACAAATTATACAACAGAGGCTACATAGCCAACTCATTGGAAGGTTCATATGTAAGTCTATCCTCACTTTGACTCAAGCCCTTGGATCCAACATTGCACTTCAAAAAGTCAAGCACTTCAAAGGATCACAACTAAACATAGGTGACTATACTCTTCTCTCTGAGGATTCATCCCAAATCAACATTTCTGATTTCTGTGCAGCTACCATAGAGATCATTGCGGCAGTCTAGATGCACTTATTGGTGCAAGGAATATGTTCAATTCATTAGGAGTTTACGATTACCATAACTGGAAGTCAACTGATAGTACCGCAGAGAGGCACCAATCTCAGCCTGTAAATTCATCACATCAACCTCTATTTTTACTAGGTTTTGTAGGTTTCAATTAAGCTGATAGAACCAGAATTCTAGGGATAATTGACCAAATTCATCAGAGTTGATAAATTGTTCTGTTTGCAAGAATTGCTCTTGAACAATAACCAGCACACTGCCTAACAAATGGTGTAAGAATCGGATCATGAAAATTCCATGATTTCACAGTCACAACAAATTGTTAGAGCATCATTACTATCTTTGTAGTTTACTTCCAGTAGCCTAAAAGGAAGCACTCACGCACAAGGGTTCAGGATTTGTATCTAGAAGATAGAAACCATGTTGGTGTGCTGAAACTCTCCCCAAGGAGCAACTCCTAAAGGAGCTCGAGCAAAACCGAACCCCCCAATGAAGCCTACACTGCTGCAACCAACCAGTGCTAACAGTCCAAAGACTCCAAAGAAAAAGATTTAGCTCTTGCAAATTTGGCACCAAGAAAGTTCTCTGTATGCATCAACTAGAAACTCCGGGGATCAAAATTCTGTCTAGTCCTCACAGCCAGACTGCCAGAGATGCCACCCTTATTTACAGGTCAATGGTGTCTACAACACTAACATGAGGAATAAGAGGCAAAGTAGTTGTCTCCCACATCAACTCAAGCACTATCATAAAACATAGCTAGGTGTTAATGAATATGTTATTACATTTCACACATGCAACAATCAGCTCATTGAGATTTCAGAATGTCTACTTACTAGTGAACATAAAGAACAGTGATATATTGACGTTTGAATATTAGCTATACATATTGAACTTTATCTCTCAGCATCACATAGCACATCAAATTGTATGTAAAATATAACAGAAAGCCCTTAATGAGGAAGGGGGAAAGGAGATACTAGAACAAAACTGTTGAAGAGAAACAAATTTTCAGAAGGGGAATTTTGATTAAAGTTGAAAGGATATAAAACATACAGGGAAATGCTTCTCCACATCATCAACATCATTCACAAGGCTAGCTTTTGGATCATCAAGAGCAATTGCAACTATTTTCCAATCAAGTTCTCCCTCGTCAATCATGGCCAAAGCAGCCACGGGCTTGACTTTCAAAATTTCTCCAATTTTGCGCTGCTTCTCACCAATTTCAACTACATCAACTGAAAAAAAAGGAAAAAGAAAAAAAAAACAGTGAGACAAATCTCTTGACCCAAGGCTTATTTTAATTTAAGGATTTTTACCGGTTGGATCTAGCGTTAGAAAGGATTGCATCACAGAATACCTGGATCATTGTCCCCAAATGCACCATCCACTTCAGGATTGGAAAATGAGGGGTCCTCCCATGTTTGTGGTAACAAACCATAGTTCCAATTAATATTGTAGCTGAAACGGTAGCAATTGATAGGGGAAGACAAAATCATAATTTAGTAAACAAAAATGCACATGACAAAACTACTCTAAATAAGTCAAAATATTGGAGTCAATTTCAGTCGTAACATCTATTGTAAAGGATGATAATCAGTTCCCTAATCATCAAAAATAAGCTACATCAACTGCTTAAAAGTCCCACTTCATATGTAATGTATAACTCGGCAATGCTAGCTGGGTACAACCAAATTAAAAGTAATGATAAAAAAACAAGAGAGCAATCAATATGAATCTTACGGATAATAGCGGAGTTTTCCCTTCTTAGTGTCTTGCTTTATCGGAGTGAACTGTTCATCAGTTGCAACCTCCATTTTCGCGCTTGATTCTTTTGGGATCTCAACAACAAAATTGTAAACGCCATTTCCCAACTGTAAAGGAACATCATGCCAAGGAGAAACCTGGAAAGGAACAACACCCACTAAGCTAGCAGTCCATTGCACTAACATGAACAGAATTTTGACATTCATCAGGAAACACAGCATAGGTCATGACAGTGTCTTAAAATTCCAAGTAGAGGAACTCAGATTTCTATCAGTATTCAGCAAACCAGTAAACCTGGTTCAGTATCCAGTTAAAATACTTCATTTTTATATAAATTTTTCCACAAAGATATCATCTCAGTTTCCGCCTCCATTAATAAAACTGACGATGACTTCACCGGGAAAAGAAAACAAGCCCTCGATAGATAGATAAAACACAACACATGCCCAGAAGCACATAAATTGAAAAGACAGACACCAGGGGCCACACAAAACAACTAATCAACTTCAACACTTGGAAAGGGCTCTGATATATTATTCGTTTACCCATCATCCTCATCAATGACACAAGTCAAACCATAATGTTATTATTTACAATGAAATGAAGCACAACGTCACATGGTACAATTGCAGCCACATCGTTCAGAGACAAACGAGATCAATAATTTGTTATATTCTGCTGAGGCAGGATATAGGACCTTCTAAGGATCACTGCTCACTTACTTGACTTAGCTGGTTACTTCATGAGATCACTGTTTCAGATGCTGCTTCTGTTCCAGTCAGATGTGATAAGCAAGTTGCCATTTTTTTCACTCATAATCTGGTGTATTGTGAGCAAATGGAACGCATATCTCGAATATATGCCATTAAACATGAGGACAGGTATTGGCTGGTCTCTCTTTCTTATGTTCCCAAGGTAGCTCGGTGAGATTAAGGAGGCATGTTGGTTATATAAGGTTCGGTTCAGTTCAGTTCAGTTCAAGACTTAACTGTGTATCATGAGCTACTTGAATCTAGCAGCAGCTTAGCAACTCATCAAGGCAGTTTGCAGTTCTTAGAAGTTAGTTTTCATTTCTTTTACCTACCGTCTTGATTATGTATCGTTAGATAATTGTAACTCTTTGTAGATAAACTGGTATGCCAGCTTATATGATGTGTATAAAATATAAATACACATAAACTTAATAGACAACTATGTATTCTTCACATCTCTTTCATTGCACTTTATCCTCGTCCTTCGTTTTCTCTTCGTTCCTCAATCAGCTCAACCGTCTCTAATATGATGCAACTGAATACCATATCAGAATTTAGGAAACTTGGAAATGTAATGACAATAAATCAACTAATCAATCAAGAAAATGCCAAATTAGGTTATGTAGACATAAAGAAATTTAAAATCCCTAGAAAGCCACTTGCAAACGAAATGGTAATATTCAGATCGTAAAGAAAACAAAAACCACACCAAATGCTACAATTTATGATTCTTAATAAATAAATAAATTGCTGTGATCGGAACTGAAGCAAGAATGAGAATAAGAGTAAAAAGAGAAAAAGAGCGGGAGAAAGAGAATAACCTTCTTGCCGGAATTATTGAGGAAGAAGACACGATAATCGAGGGATTCAGGCTTTCCTTCTTCTTTAACTCGAATCTCATCGGGCCTGTAAATAGACCGACAAGTGAATAGCCTCTTCGAGAGTGTTCTTCTGAACTTGAGTGTGAGGAAATTCGATGTTTGGTTCAATTGCTGCTGTAATGGCGGGCGTTTGAGGATTAAAGAAGTGGTTGTTGTGGCATTGGTTGCGGCTACTGCTATTCTTGTCGCCGCCATTGCTACGTACTGTGTGTCAGTTGAAAAGAGAGGACAAAAACGGTAGCAAAGGGATAATGTAATAAAGATGGGAATACCTGAATCGGCACTCAGCAGGACACTGATGTTAATATTCACAGTATACGCAACAAATACAAAGGAGAGAACAGAAACTTATGAACTCTGTTGCGCGGTGAAATAGTTTCACGGCCCTCGAGTGAAATTCTAGGGTCGTTTTGCCTGAGTTGTTTTGGTTTGCGGTGAACGCCTGTTAATGAAAGTAAATTTATTTATTTACTTTATTTAATGAATAATTTTGTTAACTTAATTAAATAAATTAGAGTTAGAGTTTTGTTTGTATTCACTTTATTTATATTTATTTATTTAAATTATTTTATTTCAGAGATAAAGGAGATGAATGTAAAAATATAAATAAATTTTCTACATTTACCTCAATACAAACGAAATTTTAAAAATATTTATTTCGATTCACTTATTATAAATTAATATTATCCAAACAATATTTTAAAATATTTATTTTAATTCATCTCCATTTTTTTCAATTAAATTAATACTTAATGTTTACCAAACGGAGTACTCAAGTAAACATAACAAATTTTTGGTATCGTGCACTCTAGTCTGAAAGTTGTGGTACCGTGGATATCGCATATCAATATCTAATGAACTTTTGTGGGGAAAAAAACAAAGAGAGATGAGGTTGGAAAAAATAGTACTCATGAGGTTCAGGGTCCTATTTAAATAGAATAAATAGAGGAAAATTTAAAAAAAAATCGTTCCCCTTACCTTAGTTCCTTGAAGACTTGTTGGCACATTGGTGAACATTTTAAAAATATTTGAAGAATTGTGTAATAATTATAACAGAAGAAAATTGAGTCAAAGTTTTAAAATTGCACAAAATTTTGGTAAGAAGAATAACATATATGTCTAAATCTATGATCTACAGCCAAGTCACATGCATCACACTTGGGTTAGGTGAGTCGATGGTGTGTGCGTACGTGTGTGGTAAATATAGTCTAACACAAACACACAACCAACACAATACAACTTAAGTTACTCAACTCAAACATATCCATAATCCTTAAATTTTCGATCCAACTTTTACGAGTATAAGATATAAAATTCACTAGAAGATTCACAATCCTATGTAAAATGTCAAAGTAGTAGAATTCATAGTATGTAGAATTAGTAGAATCTAAACATTAACCCAATTATTTTGTACATATTATATATTATGCATCAACCAATGCAAAAAAAAGCATGAGCAATATATAAACGAAGTCAAATGTTGGAAAGATAAATACTTACCAAAAATTCAAACCCTATATGTAGAGTAACAATTAAATTAAATGTATAATATTATTTATTTACTAATTTCTATTTAATTCATAATTATCCTATTTATTTTCTTTTATGGTGTTGTTAATTTTATTGTATGTATAGTCCATATAATAATATTTTTTGTATACACGCAATCAATAATTTGTGTTGTTTGTTACTAGCAATAGTTTTGCACTATACAAGTATATTGGGATCATATTTATAGTTTTTGTCGGATCTTACGATTCTAAAATTCAATTTTGATGACCCCTATCAATTCTAAGTATAATTTCAATTCTAATAACTTTGAATATACCAACAAGAAGGGCTATGAAAACTAGTAAAAAGTTCCATATCCCATCAATGTGGGACAATAGAAACAACACCAACAACAAAAGTCAACTCTAGTTTTGCCATTATATCCAACAATCACCCGCCAATGGCCAAATAAAAAAGATAAAATCACCAAAATATAAAAAAGCTTAATATTTAAGTATCAATATCAATAAGATTAAATTGATATATAGTGAATCGAGGTAATAGTCATATTTAGGAAATGAATGAATCTTAAATTACTTTTCCTTCGATTGAGACCCCCCACAACACATATCTTACCTCAAATTTTGCAATTTCCATGATAGTAAATAAGCACTATTAATGGTTATGTATGCACCTTAAGTACTCATGAGTACTCTAGAAAGACAACATTAGTCTTTCATAAGAGGCACCTACCTTCACATTCAGCTAGGTGAACATATCAAGTGCATCTCACCAACACCATTACAAAAAGCTATGGATCTGATAAGAGCATGTGTATGCTCAACCTCATATACATTAAGCGGTGAGTTCATAAAATCTATCTCACAAGGACACCCAAGAATAGAGATATGGATTCATTAAGAGCTTGAAGCTCGACATGTCTATCATGTACTACCACATGCCATAGGGATGGGAACGTAGTGCAACTGAGTAATAATATAGCTTTGTTTTCCTAGAAGCGGTATCTACCGTACTTTTCTCAACTCAAAGGCTTGAGACTCATTCCCCTCAACAATTTGAGGATGAATATCCTCCTTAGACCATTCATGAGAGAATCTCCTAATTTTTCTCTAATCTAATAAATTCTAAAGAGATCACACTATTCCTCAATAATTGTCTCATATAATTGTGCCTCACATAAATGTATGCTCTTTTACCATTATATAAACTATTTTTTGGTAACACTAATAACTGCCTGTAAGTCACATTAGAAGAAAACCACCACACAAAGTTTCCTCTGCAAAGACACATTTGCTAATAAGTTTCTCAATTACTCTACCTCTTAACCCACTAACTCAAAGACAGTAAACTCTGACTCCATAGTGGAACAAGCTATACAAGTCTACTTAGAAAACTTCAATGACACAACTCTTCCTATAAAGGTAAACATATACCCACTAGTGGAACTAACCTCATTATTATCATAAACCTAATTCACACCTGTAAAATCCTCTAAAACAATATTAAATTTACTAAAATGTAAATATCAATCCCTAGTACCCTTAATGTATCTAAGTAAATGATGGAGGGTAGTCTAATGATTACCATCTAGATTGTGTGAAATACCCCTAAAACCCTAATTTAGGAAATCATGGCCGAATAGGGAATTATTAGGAAATTAATTAAAATAAACTACTTTTAGTGAAATAAAAGGGAATTAATTAGGATAAATCAAGAAGGAATTTATAAGTGTTTTAAATAGGAGGACTTTTGGTATTTTAAGATAATTAAGGGTTTTATTTTAGAAACTAATTAAATAAATTATTTTATTTAAAATAAGAAGGATAAAATAGCTTTAATTAATATAAACTTTATAAATAATTTAATTGGAGAGAATTAGAGTGTTTTGTTAATTTAAAATGGAATTTAAGAAAATTCTTTCAAAAATCCCTAAATTAACCTAAAAAGAGAATTTAATTATTATTTTAATATTTATATTTTATTAAACATCCCAAATTACCCAAATCATACTAACTAAGCTAACCACTAATTTCCCTTCTTTTTCCTTTTTCCTTTTCTCCTTTTTCCCCCTCTTTTTCCTTTTCTTTCCCTTCCTTCTCTTCTTTTTTTCTACCCCCCGACTTGGGCCGGCCTGCTGGCCCAGCATTCCTCGCGCAGCCCAGCTCTCCCCCACGCACCTCTTTCCCTTTCTCCCGGCCGGTTCGGCCTGTCTTTTTCTTTCTTCTTTCTTTCCCCCTGGACCGCCGGTCTAGCCTCCTTCCCCCTCTGCGTCGTCTTCTTCCCCGACACACCTGCAACTCCCAAATTGGCGCCGGATTTTCCGTCTCCGATCCCGCCGCCTTCTCCTCCTCTCTCTCTCGTCGTCTCCCCCTGTCAAATTGTCTCATTCGGCCATTCCTTCCCCTGCCCGCACCATTCCCCTTTCCCGACAAACATGGCCTACCCCGTAGACCTGCGCCGGCCCATCCTCGCCGGCCGGAGCACCATACCCCTTGCCCCCTACTCTCCCACCTTCCTTTTTCGTTTTAACCCCCCGATTAGCCTATAAATAACCCCAAGAGCTGCCATAATCGGGTTCAAAATTTGGAACCCAGAAAATCCCGTCGTGCGCCACCTCCATTTCGGTCAACCCTTCCTCCGTCGTCGGCCGCCCTTACCGCCCGACCCAGCCACCAAAATTCTCCCTATCTACGCAACCCAACCACTAGCTTTCCCTGCCTTGCTCCGCACGAGCTGCCTCGGCTGTGCGAAACTGTCTCCCCGATCAGCCTATTCGACCCCCCTCACGCCACCTTCACGCCGCCAGCGCCGCCCGTACCGCCACCTACAACACCTCCTCTACCCCCCAAAACAACCAGGGGATCCTACCCTACCACCCTACACCTCCATTTTCCCCTACTTCTCTCTCCCCTAGCCTCCACATCCACCTCTCCTATTTCTCCCTTCTTCCACCGCCGCCGACACCACCTCCCCACCAGGTTGCCTTCCACCTCCTTGGACCCTAAACCCCGACTAATAAAAGTTTAATAATTTTAATATTGTTAACTATTATTATTAGTATTATTATGATTATTATTATCATTATTATGATTATTCCAATTATTATTATTATTATTATTATTATTTCCACAACTATTATCATTATCATTATTATCCTTGTTATTATTATTATTGATATTACTATTATCATTATTTCTATTATTATTGTTATTGTCATCGTTACTATTACTACTATTATTATTACTACGATTATGGTCTCTATTATTATTATTTTAGTACTCTTACTATTATTAGTATTATTACTGTTATTATTACTATCATTATCGTTATTGTTATTAATATGGTTATGGTGGTTATTGTTGTAGTTGTTGTTGTTGTTGTTGTTGTTATTATTATTATTATTATTATTATTCTTACTCTTAGTATTGTTATTATCATTATTATTATTATTATTATTATTATTCTATCGTTATATTTACCTCATTTATTACTTTAACTATTATTACCATCATTACCATCATTATTATCATTATTATCTAATATATTACTTTTAGTATTCTTATTATGATTAGTATTGTAATTATTATTATTATTATTATTATTATTATTATTATTATTATTATTGTTATTATTGTTATCATTATTGTTCTTATTATTATTATTATTATTATTATTATTATTATTATTATTATTATTATTATTATTATCGTTATCACTATCATTATTATTATTATTAGAATTGGTATCATTATGTTTATTATTTTAACTATTATTATCACTGTTATTATCTCTATTATTATTGTTAGTATTCTTATTGTTATTTGTATTATTACTATTATCATTATCACCGTAATCATTGTTGTTGTTATTATTATTATTATCATTAGTATTATTATTACTGATACTACTGCGATTTCAATTATTATTATCATCATTATTATCATTATAACCATTATTATTATCATTATTAGTATTCTTATTATTATTAATGTTCTTATTATTATTAATACTAAAACCCTTACTTTAATACTATGGATTTTACTAAGGATTACTTTAATTAGTGGTAATTTGCTTAACTACCTTGAGAATGACAATAACCCTACCCTTTTAATTATAAACTGCTATTATTAATATTAGCCTTAGTATTAGGCCATGATAGGGGTAAGATAGGAATTTTGGTAATTCCGATAGAGGGAGATTAACCCTAAGTATTTCCCTCTTATAGGTGAACCGGGTCAAAGCCCCCAGGAGGCATAGGAGCGTGCTCCAAGCCCGGCGCCGATTTAGGTAAGGACGTAACTAAGGCCACCTGTGTGTATTGTATGTTTTACCTGTCTTGTATGCCTCGTGCGACTGTATGTTATAATATGTATGTTATATGTGTATTTATGTAGCGCAGCGTGGAACCGAGGTATGTTCTCATGCTCTTGTCTGTATGTACTAATATGGTAAGGTACAAATATAACATGATGTGGTGTGACCCCTACGACATGCATGCTAGGTGTTTTGATGCGGAGTTGTGGAGTGAGGGTTTGAAAGAGAAAAATAAGCAACTAAGATAACCAAAGGGAAGTACGCTGGTTAACGTAGGTATGTGCGACCTAGGTAATCTGTAATATGTGAAATGATGAGAAAAAGGGGGAATTAAATAAAGAGAAGAGTGGAAGAAAATAAGGTTGCATGGGGGAAACTAGGGTTTGCATGGGAATGATAGAGTTGGCATGGTGGAAATGATAGGGTTTGCATGGGGAGGTTAAGGTCCGCATAGGGGCGAACCTTACGTATGAAAAGTTACTTTGGGACGTGGGGAGACTAATGGAAGGTTTGTTTGGGAGTTTGGGGGCCCGAGGTGAAAAATAGTACATAGGGTCATATAAGGGTACCTAGGGTTTGGGAAGGAAACCCTAATTTGAGAAGGTGGAAAAAGAAAAAGAAAATAATAAGAATAAATGAGGAGGAGTGAGGTATGAGGGAGAGTTGAGTCTGAGGGTCATGATTTGGGTTTCCAATGCAAGAAATGTGCTAAGTATGATAACTACAACGGGTGTTTAGTGGCCTAATGTAAGCACAGGAGATAGCTCGGTAACCTAAACCTAGCTAAGGCTGGATGTGTGACATGTGTCCTACGTGCCATGGATGTTCTATATGATTTATGTGTCGTGGTCTTAAATGCCATTATTCTAACTGTTTCATGTGTGGCGTGGCTTGGAATCGGGTCGTGTGCATGTGCCCTCATTTGTATGTGATAGTATGACTATGTCATCTGTTTTGATGTGATGTGTTGAGGCCCTCTAGCCATGCATGACATGGGTGATATTCTTTCGAATAAGACACGTTAAAACACTTATTACTTACAGAGAAAGATGTTGAGCCGAACCCAGACCAGTCCACCGGCTATAATAGTGGCAGGGTATCTTACCCTCGCGACCGTTCCACCGGCTATAATAGTGGGGGATTTCGTGCTCAACAAACCAAACGTAAAAGTGATAAGACATGGAAGGATACTAATAATTACAGTGGAATACCTTGTGAGTCGGGGCCAGACCGGTCCACCGGCAAATAATAGTGGTAGGGTATATTACCCTCGCGACTGTTCCACCGGCTATAATAGTGGCAAGGCATGGCCCTCGCGACCATTCCACCGGCTATAATAGTGGGGCTCCACAAGGATCGATAAAGACTATGTTGTAACTCGTTATAATTATCTGAGATCTAATGAGAAAGTCATCTGATTCGTGATCATCACTATTCATCTGTGACATTGTTTATTGGTTACGTGCTATGTCTGCTTGTCATGAATTTCTGTGTATGTGGGCCTTAGTACATCTGTTCCCTTACTCAGTACGTAGCGTACTGATCACCCGTTTCATGGGTGCTGCTCATTCCCACGAGCAGAGAACCCGTCTGAGTTTTGCAGGTAGGGGATAAGGTCTGTGGCATTTTCAGGGCTGAGAGTTGAGTCTGGATCTAGCTTGGGGGCCGAGAGTGACGTGGCTGGAGAACTTCCCCTATCTTGTTTCTTTGCATTATCGTACTTTGTTATTCCGTTATTTTAAGTCCTCTGACATTTGGAATTTTTAAATTGTACTTCGGAATGTAACTTTTGACTTTCACACTCTGATTCCGTAAAACTTATGCTTTACGAATGATTTGTTTTGGTTCTATTCTTTTTAGCCTTAGCACTTAGTATCGGGTCGGTAGGCATGAATCGATCTGGTACTAAGTGTGGCGGTAATACCCCCGGATTTACAGTTTTATTTGCTTGCTTCCGCTAAACTCCTTTAAAAGTAAA
The DNA here is from genome assembly GCA_039764185.1 of Tamarix austromongolica. Classification (NCBI taxonomy): domain Eukaryota; kingdom Viridiplantae; phylum Streptophyta; class Magnoliopsida; order Caryophyllales; family Tamaricaceae; genus Tamarix; species Tamarix austromongolica. The sequence goes on from CM077811.1 coordinate 17,699,341, forward strand.
CGAAATTTTTTCAGTAGTAAATTTGGGGGGTGTTACATTGTGAGTATACTTACTTAGTCTACTCACCGCATAATTTATGTTAGGTATAATATTAACTATGAGGAACATAACACTTCCTATGATTTTAACATGTTTAGATTGTAAAACACTAGAAACTTGGTTCTTTTTTACTTTCATTCTAGGGTCATAAAGAGTTTTGAAAACATTTCATTAAACTAATAAAAAAAATTCAATATTTTTTTTTATATAATTTGATTGACTTAAGGAAAAACCATTATGAGTTTTCTCTCATCTTGACACCAAGAATCGCATGAGCTTCTCTTAAATATATCATATGAAAGTGTGAAGATCAAAATAGTTTGACTTCATTCACCACAATCACATTAGTATTGAGAATTAATATGTCATCCACATATAGACATATGATCACACATTTAGATCAAAAATTTTGGAGTAAACACATGAACTATATGCATTCACAACATAACCATCACTCATTAAAATCTAGTTAGACTTCTCATATTGTTTTTTATGAACTTTAAGGCCATATATATACTTTATCAATCTACAAACTTTATTCTCTTGACCCTAAACCACACGACCCTCAAGCTACTCCACATAAATTTCTTGTTTAAGTCACTATTTAAAAATATCATTTATAGATCTATTTGATGGACTAAAAGTCCGTGGATAGAGACCAAGATAACTAAAGAGAAAATAGTGGCAATTTTAGTCAAAAAAGAATAAGTGTCCAAGAAGTCTACATTTTTCTTTTGCTTGTAGCCTACAACTACCAAACTTGTTTTAAACTTATATATGATTCCATCGGTCAACAATTCCTTTTTGAAATCCCATTTGCATCTAATTGATTTACATCCTCTAGTCAAGTTAACTAAATTCCATGTGTGATTTGTCATTATTAAAGTCTAATTCATAATTAAGTTCTTCCTTCCATAAACTAGCATCAATAGATGCCATTACCTAACTGTATGATTTAGGATCATCCTCTATTAGGTAAGCAGACATAAAGTTTGTATCAATCTTATTATGATTATCATTCTAAATTAGAAATAAAGTAACAAAATGATCCCCAAAAGTAGTTTCCACCCCATGCCTTTTATTTCTCTTAGGCTCATTTACACTATCATTCACAAAACTTAAAGAAAGGAAAATATAATGGCACTAAGGAAGCAATAGAAGAGTTAAGATGCTCACATGCATTATTTCTTATAGTAAACACATTCTCAAAAACCTATGAAGTTCTAGATTCACATATAGTGTTATCACTCAGGTAAAAGAATCTACATGCAGCACTATTCTAAGAATAACAAATGAATACAAAATTAAAAGTTTTTGTTCCCATATTAGTTTTCCTAAATTTTAGTGAGCAACCTTAGCAAGATACCCCTACCCTTTCAGAAATTTCAAATTAGGCTGAAAAAATTTTCATAATTCATAGGGTATTTTATCTAGCTTCTTATGAGGGACTTTGTTTAAAACATAATAGGCAAACAATGCAACTTTCCCCCACATTTTGTCGGACATACTGGAACTCAATAGCAAATTATTCATCATTTCTTTTTAAGACTTATTTTTCCTTTCATCTATGTAATTATGTTGAGGGGTATAAAAGGGTAGTTGTCTCATGGATGATACTATGTGTAACACCCCCAAATTTCACTCCTGAAAAAAAAAATTTGAAAGATTAAAGCGGAAGCTAGGAGCGAATTTGGGAAATGTTACCGCCACATCTAACACAAGATAAATGTCAACCATCTATCTCATGTTAGATGCAAGGCTAAAACCTGTCAAACATTTAAATATGAATAGTAAACACTTATCAGAATACGAGAAATTTAAAGTCAATTACAAAACCCTTAGAAATCTGGAAACAATACTTGCAACTTCCAAAGGTGAATACAATTAAACCAAATAAATTCCGAAGGATAAATATCCGGATCGCCTACTCACTCAGGTCAAGCCTTCCACCCCAAAACAGTATCCGATCATAACCTGCATAAGAGGTCTGCTCCCCACCATCGGTGGATCATCACAGGACCCACTCAATCAGTGTAGTATCAGTACGGGTCCAATACTGAGTAAGTCTCACTACCCTACCTTATAGGAGAGATATCATCAAGTGCATATTGAATCATGTTGCATTACGTTGATACAATAGTATGCCTACTCAAACCCACATCACAAGTCCTACCATACACATATAATAACATGCGAAATATATGTAATATCTTAAACCGATAAAAGATTCAGATAAACCAACCAAGCATTTATGGATAATGTTAAACCAACCAACCAGACATTTTTGGACAACGCCAAACCAAACCAAGCCGAATCAGGCATTTATCACACGGGCATTTATGGGAAATGCCGAACCAAACCAATTAGGCATTTAGCCTCGCGGACATTACTTAGGGACATGTCCAGCCCCGAGCATTACTTAGGGACATGCTCAGCCCCGGACATTACTTAGGGACATGTCCAGCCCCGAGCATTACTTAGGGACATGCTCAGCCCCGATCGAGTAGACTCGTTCTTTAGATCTCTGATAATTATAGTCGATTCACGTCATAGTATTTATCAATTCATGTGAGTGCGGGAACCCCACTATTATAGCCGGTGGAACGGTCGCGAGGGCCATGCCCTGCCACTATTATAGCCGGTGGAACGGTCGCGAGGGTAATATACCCTGCCACTATTATTTGCCGGTGGACCGGTCTGGCCCCGACTCACAAGGTATTCCACTGTAAATATTAGTATCTTCCCATGTCTTATCACTTTTACGTTTGGTTTGTTGAGCACGAAATCCCCCACTATTATAGCCGGTGGAACGGTCGCGAGGGCGTATGCCCTGCCACTATTATAGCTGGTGGAACGGTCGCGAGGGTAAGATACCCTGCCACTATTATAGCCGGTGGACCGGTCTGGGTTCGGCTCAACATCTTTCGCTGTAAGTCGTTAGTGTCTTAATGTATCTTATTCGAAGACATATCTTTGGCATGCATGGCCAGAGTTCTCAACACGTCACATCAAAACTGACGACATACTCGTACTATCACATGTGAATAAAAACATAAGTACACGTCTTGTTTCCAAGCCACATTACCCACGAAACAAGTAAGATAACGACATTTAGAATACAACACAGCATTCATATAAGGCATCCACAACACATAGGACACAGGTCACACATCCAATCTTATCTATATCCTCACTCGGTTTAGGTCACCGAGCTGTCTCCTACGCTTATATTAAGCCACTAACACCCTTTGTATTTAACATACTTCTCGCATCGGAAACCCAAATCATGACCCTCAACTCAACTCCCCCACATACTTCACTCTTCCTCATAAATTTTTATTATTTTCCTTTTCCTTTCCACCTCCTCAAATTAGGGTTTCCATCCCAAACCCTAGTCGGTCCCTATGTACCCTTATTTTATCCCACGTACTATTTTTCACCTCGAGCCTCCAAACTCCCAAACAACTTTCAATTACCTTCCCTACGCCCCAAAGTAACTTTCCATACGTAAGGTTCGCCCCCATGTGGACCTTAACCACTTCATGCAAACCTTAACACTTCCACCCTGCCAACTCTATCATTCCCATGCAAACCCTAGTTTCCCCAAGCAACTTTACTTTCTTCCACTCTCCTATTTATTTAATTCCCCCTTTTCCCATCCATTCATTAATCATAAATTGCCTAGGTCATTCTTACCTGCGTTAGCCGACGTACTTTCCTTTGGTTATTCTATTCGCTTATTTTTTTTTTCCTTTCCAAGCCCCCACTCCACAACTCCTCATCAAAACATTCTAGCATGCATGTTACATCACACCACACCATCCTTGCACCATACCATACTAGTACATATAAACAAGAGTACGGGAACGTACCTCGATTCCAAGCTGCGCTACATGAATACACAGATAATATACAGACTAAAGCACACCACCGCATAAGGCATACAAGGCAGGTAAAACATACGATACACACAGATGGCCTTAGCCTCGTCCTTACTAAACATCCACAGGTAGAGGTAAGTAAAGACTTACCTGGGTCCGAAGCTAGCTAAGCGAAATGAGAGGGAGAGGGATCCCTAGTTCGTGGGTCCACGAGAAAGCTTTCCTAGACCCGATAGAAATCGAAAACTAAATTAGGAACTATCCTATCAATCAATAATCCATATATTCTAGTTAAATAAACACAAACGACACAAATGATCTTTCTTAGAAAACGTGTCCAAAACTTAGAACTTAAAAGCATAGCTTTATTAAGATTTAAGGTTAAAACTAAATCAAAACGGATTAATACAATAGCACTTGGGACATTTCCACTACTTTTATAAATTTAATTTTAGCGAAACAACTATACAAATAACCAATTTCATAATCTCACTTAAAATCTAGGGTTTTGGGCCCGAAAATACGATTCGGTAAAATTCTATAAGTTTGATCAAATTGAATGTTTAGAAATGCAATTAAACACATTTTATAACATATCAAATAATCAATTGATCAAAACCGATAATAGAAATATTCAATTTAGCACAATTAGGGTTTTTGAGCCCGGAACGCAAATCCGATCAATTCTTGCCAAACATATCAATTGACGGTTCGAAAATGTAATTAAACATATTCTAATATAATTTATATAGTCAATTGAATAAAATAACCCAATTACAAAATCTAATTTAAACCCGCGGGGGTTTTGACCTAAAAATCCAATTCCGGTCAAATACGCACAATTTTCCCAAATCAACACTTCTAATATAAAATTAAATACATTTTAAATGATACCATAAAATCAATTGAGCGGAATGGCTCAATTATACGACCCAATTTCATTATACCCGAAATTTGACCTAGGAATCAAATTCCGATAAAACCTGCATAAATTTCTCAAATTGATAGTTCCAAAATGAAATTGGATACATTTTAAAACATATTGTATAATCAATTTGTCCGAAATCGCAAAAACGGGCGGATCCGAAAAATTTGGGCATAACCCGGCTAAAAATCCAATTTTTCCAAAATTCCAACACAACCACAAAATTAATGTATCTAAATCAATCTTACAGCACATATATACATAATCAAACAATCAATTTAGCTTTTTATAAACTAATTCATACCCAATTAACCAAAACAAGGGTTAGGGTTTTTGGAAATTATACCAAACGAAAAACCGGCAAATCGAGGCAAGGGAAGGTCGGGAAAGCTGTGCCGGAGGACGGAGTCGGCTCGCCGGTGGTCAGCGAGGCCTGCCGTGGCCGGACGGTGGCGGCGTAGCTTGCGTCACTGCTGCTGCTGTGCGCGGCTGCTCCTGCGCGGCTGCTGTCGCCCGCTGCTGCTGCGGCTGCTGCTGCTGCTAGTAGCTGTTGTGGCGGTGGTCGACGGTTGCCGGCGAAGTTGGCCGGAGCGGGGAGGAGCTGGGTAGAGGTGGCGGCTGGTTGGGGTTTGGGGCTGCGCAGAGGGCAGGGGTCGGGGAGAAAGGGAGCCGGGAAAGGGTAGAGAGAAAGAAAAAGAAGAGGGGGCTCGGGGTGTGGTCGACCGGGTTTTTTTTTCCTTTTTTCTTTTTTTTTTTTTTTTTTTACAAAAGCAAGTATCATTAATATTAAAAGCTTAAAAATTAATATTGGAAGATTTTATCTAAAATTTATTAAATCAAAAATTTATTTCGAACGGATCCGAAGGCTTAAAATTAGTAAAAAGGCTATATAAAGAATTTCGAAAATATTTTCGGAAAGATTTAACAACGGACGTAAAAATTTATATTATTTACGGAAATACATTAGAAGACCCCAAAATAATATTTAAAACATATAATTAAATATTTAAGTCAAATTCTAATAAATCGAGATTAATTTAAATAATTTCCGAAATCGGTTTTCTACAAACCAAAAAGCATAAAACAAACGAAAATTAATTCCATAAGGAAATTCATAAATAAACTCCAAAATCTTTTTAATTTAAAACTTCCCAAAAATTATTAACGATTACTGAAAACGAATAAATTTAAAGTCGGAAATATTTTCTACGGATAAAATTATTAAAATAAATTTAACTATTTAAATAGAAATTCTATAATTTAAATAATATATTTCGTTAACGAAATATAACTTCAAAACAAAGCGGTAATCACATGACGAAGATATAATCGAAAACGAATTAAAAATATTAAAAACCAAAATACGGGAAAGAACGGGAAAGTATATTTTAACCGAAGATCGAAATCATAAGAATATAATAAAATCACTGTCGTGAACGAATTTGTCTAGAATGATTCGCAACGACAATGATTAATTACACTCAATTATGAATTCGAAATCATCGATAAATCCGTAAAACAAATCGAAATTAAAATAATTAATTATTTACATCCAATTACGCTAATAAAATCATTAAACTTAATAAATCTGGATTTTAAAAAAATACGGGGTATTACACTATGACTATTACAAAAGTCTATATGATTTAAGTCTAACAATTCATATGATATTTCAGTGACAATTTTAAAAGGCTTTGTTACATATCTAGCTTCCTCAAAAACAATACATTTCTCATAATCATTAGTATTAGAACACATTAATCAAGTTCATATGTTTAGTTTATCAATGGAAACCACATTCACGTGTCCTAGCCTACTTGCTATAAGGATACAAACTCAATAATATAAGTAGAAGTATAACTAATTTCTTTAATGTGAGTAAAAAATAAAAAACTTTCAAAATATACTCTTACCTATAAAGTCCTCATTTCTAGTCAACACAACCTTATTAGCCTCAATAACTAATTTTAGTCCAACCATGTTAAGTAAGTTACCATAAACTAAGTTGTTATGCAAGGATGGGACATATAAAACACCACTTAGTAATAAAGATTTTCCATACATAAGTTTTATAATAACCTTCTATTTTCCCAAAACTCCTATAATAGCTAAGTTTTCCATGAAGACAACTCTCCATTTAGAACATCCTTGAATTAGTGGTAGAAATATATATTGGCACAAAGGTGCTTGGAAGAGTTGGTGTCTAGAGCCTAATATGTCTTTTTGTCAATCATATTTGCTTCCACCACCACAACACCTATAACCTAGGTGGTTTAAGCAACATTAGCATGTGGAGTTGAAGGTGCAAAACCCTTCTAAGTCTAGTTATGGTTCCATTGGCCCTACCTCTTAAAGCACTGATAAGCCTTGTAACTTGTCTTCCCATAAACATACGAGGCCACCTTCTTCTTCTAAACCTTGTCACCCTTCTTGAAGTTAGACTGATTATTTTGGTGGCCTTTCTTCTAAGGTTTGTTCCCTTTTTCCCTTGGACTTATCCTTTCATACTATAGACTCAATAAAATTTGCGACAATAGATCCTGAAGTATAGGAGATGTAATTGTCTTTCATACGATTTGACTCCTTTATCCTCATATGATTAATTAGCCCTAACAAAGTTAGGTATCTCTTCTTGTGATTTAGGTGGTTTCTGTAGTCACTTTCGAATGGAGGAAAATTCTTCAACAACATATTCACCTAGAAAGTCTCACAAATCTTCACGCCTTCACCTAACACTTTAGAGACTAGATTCTCAAAGTCATGAACATGATTCATCACGAGCCTATCATCAACCATTTGAAACCTTGGCAAATTTCTGATAACATACATTGTTCTCCTAGATTCATCAAACTCGTACCTCTTCTTCAAGGTATCCCAAATTTATTTTGAAGACTCGACATTGAAAAACATATCAAATAGCTTGTTGGTCATATGCAACAAAAGATGACCCCAAATAGTTTTGTTGTTTATTTTATATTTTTCTTTCACAATGTCATCAACTTTCTTGGGGAAGTTAAAGTGACAACAGGAGTGGCCGGTGTTGTATCTATATCCTTCTATATAGGTGGATAAGTAAGCAACGTGCAGATGACTTCAAGAACTTCAAATGAGATCAACAACCTTTGAGATCATCTATGATAATTTTTATTGTCTAATGGCTCCACCTTTGACATATTTGGAATAATTTTTGGATCAACAACCATCATGAAAATCTCTAGCAAAGCAATACATAAACTTTGATTATATTCAAACACCAACAATCAACCAATCCAAAGAGAATAAAAAAGAAAACCCCAACAGAGAAATAATTATTACAATGATACCCACTAGATCAAGTAGAAGGAAATAATAATACAATACTGCACAACTTGGAAAGGAAAATAGATTTCAAACCCAAAAATGAGCACAATAGAGGTGGAGTGCACTGAGAGAAATAACACAATAATATAGTAAAGGGATAAAAATTGAATTGACTAAAGTAGAATAATAAAGAGATATTTAAACAATTATTATTAGATAATACTCAACAATAATAAATAATGACCACACACAACAAAACTAAGCTAAGCAACAAATGTCAAACACAATAGTGTATCGAACACAATATTATGAGTGGGCTGAATTTACAAGCTCAAAAATAAATAGAAAGTAGCAAAAATGGAATGAGGGCAATGCGTATACTCTAAATATAGTTTTGGATTCATATTGATGTAAATATTGACAGTATATGCAACATATACAAAGAGAGAACATAAACTTATCAATATTATTGTGTAGTGAAGTAACTTCGTTGCCCTAAAGTGACAATTCAATTGAAATATGTGCAATATTTTTTTCCCAAGGTAAACACAACAATCCTCTGATCTTATTAACTCAAGACAGAAAACTATGGAGATTACATATAAATGCCTAACATTTTTTATGAAAAAAACCAGAGAGAGAGAGAGAGTAGCTTGGAAAAAATGGTAACTTTTGTATCTTAAAAAATGAGGCTTGGGGTTCTATATAAATAGAATAAATAGAGGAAAATTGAAAATAGAATTTGTTCCACTCACCTCAATCCCCGGAAGGCTTACATCCACATTGGGGAAAGTTTTGAAAATGTTGGAAGAATTGTAGGATAATTGGAATAGAAGAAGATCGAACAACAATTTTAAAGCCGTTCAAAACTTTAGCAAAAAGAACATTGTATAAATCTATAACCCACAACCATGCCCAGTCTAGACTGGGTGAGTAGATGGGGCACACAGATATGTGGTATATACACTCATCCCACAACTAACAAAAAATTGCCCTAGTTACTCGACTCAAATATATAAACAAGTGATGGGGTATAAAAACTAGTTAAAAAGCCACATCCCACTGAGGGACAATAGACACAACACTAACATCAAAAACCAACTTCAATTTTGCCATTTTCTCCCACACATACTTTAACTTGACCGAGACAATCACATTGGAAACATAATTCAAAGAAATATGACAAAAAAATATTAACATTTCATTCCAATTGTTTGCTATGTTAAGCTAAGTAGGAAAACATAACTACCTTAATATGATAAAAATCAAGAGAACTAGTAACTTGACAATTAAATTATTCATAACATTTTTATAATCGTTTGATAATATACATTATACATATATAACTCCTATATTATTATATAACTATAAAAGAGTGAAAATCAAGCATAAAATTACTCATAAATAGGAAAATTTATTAAAATATAATGTGGATATATATTAGGCTAATTTAGTTTAGTAATTCAAGAAATATTATTTAAATCTTAGCCTTAATCTACTTTAATACTTGTTTTGAGATTAATAATTTGTAGGTGAATTTTGTTTAAACTAAACGAAGGTTTAATCTAACTTAAATTAAGTGTGGACCATAATTTTTTGTCAAATGAGCTTAAAAAATAGAGAGAGAGAGAGAGAGAGAGAGGGGGGGGGGGAAGGATGGAGAGAGGATAAATTTCACTTAGCTACCATAACATTTGACCTAATTACACTTAGATACCATGTGTTTTGAATAATTTAATTTAAGTATTATATGTTTTAATGTTTATATGACTAAAATGATGAAATAATATTATTTTAAAAAAATATTTGGGAAAATATATTCAAAATATATTTAGAAGTTTTTTGGAATTTTCTACAATTTTTAGAAAAGAAACAACATCAAAGTCTTTAAAAATTTAAAAAAAAAACTAGAATATTCTAATTTGAAACATATATGATATATATATATATATATATATATATATATATATATATATATATATTAGTTGTATAAAACTAAAAATGCTAATAATGATGTGATAACTGAAAAACAAATTACAACACATGGTACCTAAATAATATTGATGAAAATATAAGGTATTTAAGTGAAAATAGGTCAAATATCATAGCACCTAAGTAAAATTTATCCAAAAAAAACTAACTTCATTTACGTAGGGTTGATTCGAAACAAACAACCTAGAAGAGTATTGATTTTAAATCATTTTATTAAAATATTGCAAAATAACCTTTGTGAATTTTTTTATTTTAAAAAATGGATCATTATGACATTTTGAGATTTCAAAAAAAATCTAGAATTTTGACAAAAAAATTGAAGTTTCCAAAATAAGTTGAAAGTTGAAATAAAAAAAATGTAATCTTCAAAGAAAAAATAGGATCTAATTTTCTTTGAGTTTTACCAAATTTTAATTGAATTATTATAGAAGTTTATTAAGGTTTAAAAAATTCTTCTTTCCTTTGTATTTTTTTAAAATACTTGAATTCTTATACAATGAGCTTAAGTTTTATAGGAAGTTTTTATAGTACTTTAAGTGTTCTTGTAGGGTTTTATATATTTTTTTTCAATTAATTATAATATTTATTATTAAGTTGATAGTATAATTAATTATATATATATATTTTACTAATGGCCAGAGTACTTTTCTTGACCGATATTCACACCAGGAGATTAAAAAAATGGCTAGGTATGAAAGAATCTATAATATATAAAACAATAACCCATAAGAATAACAAAAAGAAAAAAAGAAGAATAAAATAGCTTTTATATGAATTATTGGAATGAATTAAATAATTTTTTTTTGCATCATATTGTTTTTTATTGTCATGCTAGTAACATGAAAAGTTGTGAAATAATGTCGATTGTAGTATAATAAGATTAGATCTATACAATTATTGGAACTAACAAGATAATTGAATCAATAGAGAATTCAATAATAAGGCAGAATAATAAAGGAAAAATATATTTATTCATGCAATTGTATAATTATAAGATGATTAAACAAATCACTTAATCAGTAATTATTGAAAACAAAGACAATACAATAAAGGATAAGAAGATTCTCATGTTCGACTTTATAACTAGGGTTTTATCACATCTCATTTATATTAGATAAAATCCTACATGGCGCAATAACATGTATAGTAGAAGTCCTAAAAATACGGTTTGTGTTTAGGAAATACAAGGCCCCCGTCTTAATTTCTCTATTTTTGGCATTTGCCCAAATTCAACCCAAAACATATGTGAACAAATACTGTCTATGTTAGTAAACAGAGGCCCCCCATGTTGGTCATAGAATATACATGTGACGCGATACACTTGTCCAGCAACTACATGAACTAAAATCTTGTTATGATGTGCATTGAATATCCAACCAAATCTTACAATTATCCACCTTGATGCATAACATGTAAGGACCTCTACAAAAAACTATAGGGCCTACAAAGGGACTCATAGCCTATAAACATCGATTAATTTTGAGAAACACTCAAACTTTCCCACGGTTAGTGGTTTTGTTAGCATATCAGTTAGATGATCTAAAGTACCCACTTTATCTGACACAACTTTGCTAGCAACAACAACCACTTTCTCCAACACAACTTTGCCAACAACAACAATATCTCGGATAAAGTGATACATGATGTTGATGTGCTTTGTTCGATGATGGAAAGAATTCTTATTCTTTGCTAAATAGATAACACTTTGGATATCACCTCAAATGATTAAAGCACTGCGACTAAACCCTAGTTCAAGTACTTAACCACCAAGCCACACGTCTTTTTGAAATTTTTTTGTCATAGTCATATACTCTACCTAGGTAGTGGATAAGGCCATCAACTCCTATAAGGAAGAACTCTAGCTAATAGCTAAACCATTAATGTAACATCCCCAAAATTTCACAATTGAAATTTTTTGTTTAATAAAAAACCATACGCTAAGGCAGGGGTTGCTACCACCGTGATTGGCACAAGTTTTACCCCCGGCCAGTCTCGTACCAACCACAAGGTTAGAAAACTCACAAGACATTAATTCGATTAGGGCATAAAACCATAGGGATTTTTAATAATTCATAATTAAAAGAAAATCAGAGTGTGCGATACAAGAGTTAATATAGAAACAGAAAACAAGTACAGTGTCAAGCCCCTGTCGAGTAAATAGTACGATTAACAAAAGATGATAAAATAGAAATAGGTGAGTCCGAACAACACTCGCTCTTGGGCCCTATGCTAGGTCCAATAGGCCATCACTCAGCCTCGCCCAACTCATCAAATGCAGCAACTCCTACCTACACTAACTCAGAAGGGGACACTACTCGTGGGAGTGAGCAATATCCATGAAATGGGTGATCAGAACGCTATATACCGAGCAAGGTAACCATATGGATAAGGCTATGCAAGTACAAAATACTTTAGTTAGGTTCATACCATTATTCAAGATATAAGCCATTATTTTCGTCTTACATATTTTCCATATTATTTTCGTGTGAGTACGGGGACCCCGCTATTATAGCCAGTGGACCGAAAAAAAATCCAGGGCAAAACATACCTAACCACTATTATAGCTGGTGGACCAGATAACACTCCAGGGAAAAATGCATCAGACCAGTGACCACTATTATAGCCGGCGGATTAGAAATTATCCTCACATAGCTCCAACTCACGCAGTGTTCCACTGTAAGTAGTTAGTATCTTTCCCATGATTTATTTCCATACAAAGTTTGGTTTATCGAGCTTGAAACCCCACTATTATAGCTAGTTAACCGAAAAATACTCCATAGGATAGAACACACTTGACTACTATTATAGCCGATGGAGAGAAAAGTATCCTCACTTGGGCCCGACTCGATAATCTTTCACTTTAAGTGTTTAGTGTTTTACCCGTATCATATTCCACATGCAACCTCGGCTAGACATGCATGACCCACTAAACTTTTCATTCTCACCCCTTTATCCCCATTGCCCTAAAAAGCCCCGTCCCATATCTTAGGACCTTTACATACCCTAGGACTCGAAGACTTCTTCCTCACCTTTCCCTCACTCACCATGAGAGACCCACACTCTTATGCACATGGATCAAGGCCCACTTCCCATATTTCTATTTCAACTCACCATTGCCCTCTAGGGGTTTCCCTCAGAAGCCCTAATCTGGCCTATGTGGCCTCACTTCTCCTTCTCTTACGTAGCCCATGCTCCCCTTTGCTTCCAATAACACCACTCCACTCAAACCACACCCACCATCACAACCTCACTTCCCATCATTCACATATGCCCATGAAAACCCTATTTAGTCCCCCAAACCCTAGTACTTCTCCTTTCTTTTATATCATCCCCTCGTCACCCACACACTGATCCCTTTTCCACTTGACTCACTTCTCCTCCATGTGACACCCTTCCACTCTTATTCCACACTCTAACCACCCCCATTAATCTCCCTTCCATGCACACTTCCCCCACTTAGGGTTTTCCTCACAAACCCTAGCCAAGTCCCCCATGCATCCTTATACCAACCAACATACTATTTTTTACTTATGGACTCCAACCACCCAAACTACTCTTCCCTCACCTTCCTTAACCCTTAAGTCACCTTTTTCCACGTAAGAGTCATCCCCATGCAAAGACTTACCACCCCATACTAGCCTTACACTTTCCATGCAAGATTTATTCCATCCTCTTATTTTATTCATATTATCCTTTTATTTGTCCACCCATAAGTCATGAGATACTAAGGCCATTCTCACCTCCCTCTTACCACTCCCCTCTCCTTACTTCTTTTATCTTCCCACAACCTCATCTTACTACTTAGGGACTCCAAGCATGCATGTCATATAAGGTAAAAATACATAAGGCATAACACAAATATAAGTCACATCACCATAGTACACATGCCATAACACATAAAACCTATCTTAGTTACACGCTTAGCAAGCTACTCTATAAGCATATTATCCATAACCATATAAGATACAAATATATAATCAAATGCACATCAACACATAACACATCATTTAGCCTTAACCATATCTTTACCTAGAGCGATACCGGGCTTGAGTACACCTTCTACGCCTTCTTAGATGACAGATTTGGTTCACCTATAAGAGTGGAACACTAGTGTTAACTTTCCTCTTATTCCTTTCATTATCCCCTAATTGATTTTTAGTAAGAAACTAATATTAGTAATGATAATAATAATAGCCTTATTAGTATTAATAAGGTTAGTATTATTAAAGTGGCCAATAATAATATTATTGGTAGTATTAACCATAATAGGGTTATTAGTAGTGATAATGATGATGATGATGATGATGATGATAAGGCTAAAATAACAATTATACAAAAATAATCTATACTTAAGTGATAGAAAGGGTTAGGGTACAACCAGAAGTGGAGGTGGTGGTGCACGGCGGTGGCGGTGGCAGCGGTGGAAGTGGTGGTTGTTTGGAAAAGTTAGGCTTGGGGTTGGAAGAGAGAAAGGGAGGTGGTGGTTGTGGTGGCTAAGGGTGCTAGAGAAGGAAGGAGGAGGCAGAAGAGGGAGAAAGGGGAAAGGAAAGGTATGGGGAGGTAGGGGAAATTCTATTGGGTTGAGAGGGAGGTATTGGGGGTGGCGGTTGTGGTAGAGGAGGCACCGTAGGGTGGCAATGGGATGCAAAGGGCAGCTCGAGCTGCCCACTTTGCATGGGTAGGGTAAGCTATGTAGGGGGAGTTAGGGGTAGAGAGTGGTTTGGTTTAGTGGAGGGTAGTGTAGGGAAAAGGCTGGGTAGTGGCGTTGCATGGCGACGTCTAATGGTGTGGTGGTGGCAATTTTGGGGATTTTTCTAGGTAGAGCAAAAGGAGAGGAAGAAGGGTGAGGGCTAGGGTATTTATAAATGTAGGGAGGAGAAGAAGACAAGGGAGGATGAAGACAAAGGATTATGGGGCTATGAAGCTGCCAGCCGATACAGGGTCTACAAAGTTCAAGGTCATATGATAGGGGACGAGAAAGGGAAGGGGGCATGCGAGAGGGGTTGTGCAGGGGTGGGTTTGGCTTGAAATGGAAAGGAAAGGGACGAGGAGAGAGGGAGAGGGCAGGCTAGGGTTGTGTAGGCACAAAGGAGGGCAATCGGTGGCTGGAGTAGGTGCGACGTGCAGGTCGAAGGAAGGAGAAGAGGAGGAAGAAGAAGAAGAGGGGGCAAGTCGGTCGAGCGGGGAGAAAGAAAAGAGTGGGTTAGCCCGCATGTGCGAGGAAGAAAAGAAAGCAAGAAAGAAGAGGGGGCGGTTAGGCTGGTCCAACTTGGGAAAAGAAGGAAGAAAAGAAAATGAGGAGGAAGGGGTTGCATTGCGCGGAGCAGAAAAGAAACGGAGAAAGGGAGGAGGGGTCGGGCCGCACGAGTGTGGCCCCACCAGCAGGAGGAGGGAAGAAAGAAAAGAAAAAGAAGAAAAGGTTGAAAGAAAAAAGGGAAAGGAAGAAAAGAGGGGGAAAAAGAAAAAAAAAGAAAAACGAAAATAAGGTGGTTGGAGTATTTGGGGTCTTTTTATATTTTTAAAATTTTGAAAATAATAAAATTAGTAAAAATAAATAATTAAATTCCTTTTTATATTAATGTAGAAATTTTGGTTAAATATTCCTAAATTCCATTTTAGTTAACAAATTACCCTAATCTCCCCTAATTTAATCTATGTTGTTTCCCTCTTTTTGTGTCTTAATTACTCCCATTAAATTAACATTATTTTATTAAAAATATTATATTTAATTGATCTCACATATTAACCCCTATTTTATTATAACTTCCTAAATTAATGTTTTGGGGTATTATAATTAAGACAAAAATATATATCCACTGGTAGTCCTTTTTTTATCAAGGTATCTACTATAATTAGAGTTTGCGAACTCAAATAGTGGATAAACTGATCTCCCATACTCCAAACAAGATAATGTCACACCTTTCAAGTACCTCAGGATCCCCTTCACTACTTGCCAATGAGCCTTCCCCGGATTCATCATATGTCAACTCACAACACTAACAATTTGAGCGACATTAGGTTGGGTACACACTATAGCGTACATGATACAACCAACTGCATTAGAATAAAGAACATTAGCCACGAACTCCTCTTACTATTTGAATTTTGGGTGATCCAAAGCTTAGAATTTGAAGTGAATAGTCAACCGAGTGCTCACCAACTTAGCATCCATCATATGAAACATCTCAAGCATCTTGTTCACATAAGACTCTTGTGACAAGTACAAAAGTTTCTATTCACAGTCTCTTATGATCTCCATGCCAAGGATCATTTTTATAACTCCAAGATCCTTCATCTCAAACCCACTCTTCAACATTATCTTCACCTTATCAACATTAGACATATGTTTTGCTGCCACAAGCATTTTATCAACATATAGCAGAAGATACACAAGTGAGCCACCCTCCATCTCCTTTAAGTACACACATCCATCATACTCACTCTTAGAGAAACTATGCTTAAGCATAAAATGATAGAACCATTTATACCACTATTTAGGAGATTGAAGTCCATACAATGACCTCTCTAATAGGCACACATAATCACACATCCCTTCAACAAGAAACCCATTAGGATAATGCATGTAAATCTCCTCTTCGATATCACCATGCAGAAATGTAGTTTTAACATCCAACTACTCCAACTCTAAATCATACATAGCTATAAGCGCAATCAAGGTACAAATAGCAGTATGTCTAACCATAGGAGAAAATACCTCGTTATAGTCCACGCTTGGAATCTGAATAAATATACATGCAACTAAATGAGCCTTATACCTTGATATCTCAACCATTGGTCCCCTACTTGAATGTGTATACCCACTTAAAATCAACCATCTTATTCTTCTCAAGTGTCCTCACAAGTTCCCATATATGATTTTTCAATAAGGATTGCATCTCCTCCTCATAATGGCACACCACTCAGCTGGATCACAACTCATAATAGCTTATGAAAATGATGCTAGCTCATGCACATCAATAAATATCTCTGCACTAGATAAGCTACATCCAGCCAATTCTTCAAAACCATACCTGACTAGAGGCTTAATAATCCTCCATACTTTTCCTAAAGCAATGTCCATTTACTCCACTCACTGCTTAGATCTACCCACTTTCGGAATAGTAGGTCTATCAAAAAGGTCTATGTCATCCGAGTCAATCTCAACCTCCACCTAGCCCAAAGTACTATTCTGCTCCACCTCCATAGACACATCATCACTAGACTCAGTATTTTAGAGGAACATGGACTCATTGAAGGTAATATCCCTACTATTGAAGAACTTAGATGCATCTAGGTCCCATAATCTATACCCTTTTGCATCAGATGTAAAGCTAAGAAAAATACACTTCATGGCTCTAACCTTAATTTTACCATCATTCACATCAACATAAGTAGAACAACCAAAGATATGCAAATTAGAGTAATTAAATGGCTTACTAGACCACAACTCTTTAGGTTTCTTCAACTCAATGGACTGGTTAGGTTATCGATTCACCAAACATGCAGCTATATGAACTATCTTAGCCTAAAACACTCTGTTTATCCCTCCTCGTGATAACATACGATGACCCTTATCTGATATGGTCATGTTCAACTACTCAGCAACCCTATTATATTGTGGTCTCCAAACACAAGTACGATATCTCACTATCTCATGGCATTGAGAGAATTCAGTAAAACTCTACTCAACATACTCAAGACCATTATCTGTTTAGTGATACTTAATTTGCTTCCTAGTTTGCTTCTCTATCAAGGTTTTCTAACATTTGAAAACGCTAAACACATCATTCTTATACTTTAATAAATGCACTCATATATTTTCAGAGAAGTCATCAATAAATGTGAACAAGTACCACGAAGCACCTTTAGAGACCACTATCATTAGACTCCATGAATCTGAATGGATATACTCAAGAGGCGTTCTTGTGCTATACTTAGTTATCAAAAAGCTAACCTACTTCTTCTTACCAAACACATAATGTTTGTAGAAGTCTATATTATATGTACATGTACTTTATTCATCCAACAACCCTCTCTTAGAGTCTCAGTCAGTTATCTGACACTCATGTGCCTTAATCTTATGTGCCAAAGTCTCATAACATATGAGTCTATCAACCTCGTTGATGTCACAACAACTATCCCCACAACAATGAAACCCATCAAGTCATATAATGCCCTAACCCTTTTTCCCTCCATCGCCACAAGATCCTCTTTTGTAACTCTTAGGTACCATCCTCTACCACACACCGATACCCATTACAATCTAAGGAACTCAATGAGATGAGGTTCTTCATCATCTTAAGGACATGTCTCACGTTGGATAGTTTCCTAACCACACTGACATACACCTTCACTTTCACCATCCTAATCCTAACAACTTTACAAGCAACGTCACTTTTTGTCAAGACAACTCCACCTTGAGTCACCTCAAAAGTACGAAACCAACTCCAGTTGGGATAAATATGATAAAAATTCCTAGAATCCAAGATCCATATATATCAGTGATGTTGGCATGTCCATTAGTGGTCGTAAAGAAATCTCTATCACTATCATCCTAGGTAACAATAATATCATCAATCTTACCAGATGGCTTGCTAGAGTCAGCACTGGGCTTCCTATTAGGATAAAACTTCATAATATGCCATTTATTGTGACTTCCATAGCACATCATATTCTTTTGATAAATCTTCAACTTAGATTTGAACTTATTACACTCACCAAACCTACGATTTTGATTCCTCTCTTAGCTATAAGTCCCTCACTATGTGATCACTCAAAAGTACCAATATCAGTTAATTGACTTTCAATCAACTCTCATTGTAGTTTGGTAGATTTTACATCCTTTTCATACAATAAAAGCTCATGGAAATGCTTAAAGTTGACAGAGAAAGAACACAAAAACATAATGGACGAATCTTCATTATCAAGCTTGACTTCTATGTTATGTAAATCCATCACAATAAATTAAACTCATCCAATTGAACTTTTAAAGAGTGACTCTCACCTAATTTTAGGTTATAGGCCCACTCTTCAATAGTAAATGATTCACTACTAAATTTTTCATATACAAAAAGTTGAGCTTCAACCACAAGGTAACCATTGTTGATTCTTTTGTCACTTTCTGCAATACTTCATTGGACAAACAAAGTTGTGTGGTAGAGAGGGACTTTAGATCTGCCTTCTCAAATCTCTCATCTGTTATAATTTTGGTTTATTCAAATGATTGGATAAAGCTTTCTCCAACCTGTTCTATATCAAAATCGCCCTCATCTTCAATTTTTATAATCCAAAATTGATGAACCAGTTGAACTTCTAAATATCAAATCTTATAGAAATCTCAAGCACCATATCTATTCAACAACTAATTTCTAATACCAACTTTTTGTGGAATAATGATTATTATAGTCTAATAAGACTGTATCTAAATAATTATCGAAAATAATAAGATAATCATACCAATTAAAAATTCAATTACAAGATAAAACAATAAGCAAAAAATCATATATCTTTATTTGTGCACTTCTGTAATTACAAGAGGATTAAACATATTATTCAACAAATCACATAATTAATAAGTCTCTAAAACAAATAAAATACAATAGAGGATAAAAATGTTCACATGTTTAACTTGATGGCTAGGGTTTCATCACATATATTTTATATTAGATAAAATCCTATAGGGAAAACCATCATGTTTCATAGAAGTCCCAAAAAATATCGTCCTTGTTTAGGAAATATGGAGCCCTCATGTTAACTTTTCTACTCTCGACATTTCCCAAAAATTCAACCCAAAATATTGTGTGAACAAAAATGGTCCATGTTAGTAACCAAAGGGCCCTTGTGTTTGTCACATAATGTACATGTCAATCAATACACTTCTCTAGCACCTTTAGGAACTAAAACCCTATTATGTTGTGCATCAAATACCCAATCAAAGCTCACAAAAGTCATAGATAGTTATAGGTAAAAATTACATCTATCTTTTTTATTATTTGTGTGTGGGGGGGGGGGATTTAAATGAGTCAAGCCTAAAAAAGTTTGGCTCGGCTCAATAATAGCTTAGGTTTGTGAGCTCAACTTGGCTTGTTAAAAGTTTGGTTTGACTTGTTTGTTTAGTTAAATAATCATAGCATAAGCCTTATTTTAGGCTCATTTATTAAATGAGCTGAGCCTAAGCTCAGGGTTATTCAGCTTGACTTGACTCATTTACAATCATTTGTGTGTGTGTGTGTGAGTGTGTGTGTTGTTTTTGGTATGTAATGTAATTTTTTTATTACTTTCAAATTGAAAGAATTATAACCACCAATCTAACATGACTCAAACTCATAAGGAAACTTCCAAAATGCTACATTATACTATTATGGCTTCAACACAATCCCTCTATCTTGGATATTTGTGAATTCTGCAAGGAGATAAGCATCTAACAACTATTATAAAGCTAATGTCTCTTAATATGGAAGTAATAAATCTGATGACATCCTTAAAAATTATTAAGTTCCTTTCATACCAAATGGAGGAAACAAAGGTGACACAACAAGTACACAACATCTCCTTCTTTCCTTTATGCTATCTAGTCCCTTTAGCGAAAATCTACATTTCATCTACCCATAAGCTTATTGAATCTCCATGATCAATTACATTCCTAGTTCTACTCCAAACCTCCTAAATGTTTGAATTACATGAATAGGTGAGAAGATGTCTCAATTCCATTCAAATAAAGCACATATTTCAAGTAATTGGAGAGTCCTAAGTGGCGCATACATTCCTAGCAAAAATTTTATAACCTTAATTTTGAGTCTTTTCCCTTTTATTAAAACCTAACCATCAAATCTTAGTTTTATTATTTTTTTTAACCATTGACCTGCAAGTCCAAATAAATTTTAAAAAAAATTTATCCTAATTATGTTATTTTTTATTTATTTAAATCCACCTTAAACTGATAAATTTTACCCAACTTATTTTTCCTAATCCGATACCCTAAATTTGGATAAATAAAATCTATCTTAATTTTAAATCTAACCTAATTTTTTCTTTTCTTTTTTCCTTCTCTTTTTTTTTTCTCCTTTGGCTTACAACCCATCTCACCACCTCTTTTTTTTAACTCTTTTTCCAACTTGTACACTAATCTAGTTCAACCCAACCCTTTTATTTTCTTTCTTTTCTACTCTTTCTCTCTCGACCATCCCATGCCCTCTACACCAGAGCAAGCCCCAAGCATACCCTATGACACCATGCACATCAACTTCTCTCTCAACCCATTAAGCCACAAAATACCCTACACCCTCCTTTACGCATGCCCCTCCTTTTACTTTCCCCTTCTGCACCTCATCTACCATTAACCATGCATGCCTTTGCTAGCCTACATTTGTCTCTTGCCATTAACTTCTTCTACAACCTAATCCCTTCTTGTCTTTATCTACGTCTCCTAACCATCCCAACCCTCACCTCTCCATCTCACCCCTACTTATAGATACACACACACACCCATCGTGCACCTCCCTTGAGCCTTACCTTCCTTTCTTCTCCCTTATCCTTCTCTATTCCCCTACCTCTATTTTTCTTTCCCCAGCCTTATTTTCCTCACCAACCATCACCACCACCACCACCCAGCCACCTCTGTCTCCTCTATTGTGCCTCCTTACCTCACCAAACCAACTCCCCATGCCACCCTTAGCTACAACACTTAGTTCTATTTCCCTCCTCCCATGCTATTCACTCCATCGCCGAAACCCCCTGGCTAGCACCAACAATTTCTATCAGTGCCCCCTCCTTGCAATGCCCACTATCGTAGCTCCCTCCCAGCATCACCACTCTCCTCTATTAGCCCAACACCTCCATCATCCTCCCAGATCTCCCTCTAGCTAGCACCACCACCTCACTCTTCCTCTATCTCCTTTGTCCTCCTCACTACAGCCTCACCTCCTAACTCTCCCTTAAAAAACTCCAACAACATATCTTCCCAGACCACAACCCTTTGTAGCTAGAGTACCATCACACCACCATAGTCCATATCGTATCCCATTTCCTCCTCCACTAACTTTCCCAACCTTGGTTGCCGCCTCCAACACCACAATTGCCTCCCTTGTCGCCACCATCTCCTCCATCCACTGTGCAACCTCAACCATCACTTCCATCCAATTAGCCAACCACCACCAATACCCTCCTACATGCCCAACTCACGCTGCCCACGCAATGTGAGTTATAAACTTTTGCCCATATTTCACCTTAAGGGCATTTTGATAACTTTCCACTTACTATATATTTTAATAAAAAAGTTATTATTTTATTGGTTGAATATTAATATCATTAATTTAATATTATTTTTAGGAACAAAATTTTGATTAGCAGAGTCTAATAACTTTTGGTAAGTTATCGATAAATTATGCTTTTGCTGAAAATCAGGTAATTCTTAAACATCCCTAAAATGTTTAGATATTGTACAATAACACATTAGGGTTTTGATGTATAAATTTTATTAAGCATTTTCATTATGATGTAATTGTTTGCCTAAAAGCATCCGCATAAAATTGGGCTCTCTTCCCCTTGCTTAGAAAAATTCAGCAACCTTACGCCACCGCCACTTCAAACACCGCCCCGGTCTCCATCGTGCAACGCCACAGCCCAAAACACCGCCCAAAATCTTCCCTGCATTACCCTCCACCAAACCATACCACTCACCATCCCTAGTTCCCCTACACGAGCTACCCCAGCCGTGTAAAGTTGGTTGCTCGACCTGCCACTTTGCACCTATCGCCGCCCCTCTCGCTATAGTGTGCCACCTTCTCCTCCACAATCATCGCCTCTCTTGCCACCCAATCCACTCATCAAAGCCTCCACTACCTCCCCTAGATTCCTTTATCCCTTTCTCCCTCTCCTTCATCCTCCCTCTTTCTCCACCACCTTCGGCCACCACAACCACTACCACTTGCACAACCACCCTTAATGCGCCGCCATCACCACTCCAACCCTCTTAACCTAGAGAGTCCACCACCACCACAACCACCATCTCATTCTCTCTCTTCTAGCCCTAAAAGAACACCTCTCCAACCCCCCCCCCCCACTTCCTCCACCGTCGCCGCAGTGTGCCGCCACCTAGCTGCCACCACCACTAGGTGCCCTAACCTTCCTAACCCTTAAGTATAATTAGTGTAATTATTATTTTATTTTATTAGTGTTATTATTATTATTATTATTGTTGTTGTTGTTGTTGTTGTTAACACTAATGTTACTATTATTATTATTATTATTATTATTATTATTATTATTATTATTATTATTATTATTATTATTATTATTATTATTATTATTATTATTATTCGAACTATTATTATTATTATTATCATCATCATCATCATTATTATTGTTATTATTATTATCATTATTGTTACTATTTTTATTATTAATGTTATTATTATTATTATTCAAATTATTATTATCACTATCATTATTATTATTATTATTATTATTATTATTATTATTATTATTATTATTAAAGTTATTATCTTTCGTATTGCTAATATTGTTAATAATACCTTATCATTGACCAATATAACTGCCTAAACCTATTTTGACTAATAATAGCATGATTAACTATTTTAAGGATAATATCCTTATTTTTACTAATAAAGCTACTATTATTATTAATACCCCTAATACTAGGTTATGATAAAGGTAAGTAGGAAATAAAGAAAATGTTGGTAAGACGGAAGTTAACCCTAGTATTTTCCCCTCTTATAGGTGAACCAAGTCCGAACTCTAAGGAGGCGTAGGAGCGTGCTCCAAGTCCGCTATCATTTTAGGTAAGGATATGGTTAAGGCCTAATGTGTGTGAAAAATGTGTTATGTGTGTTGATTTGATGTGTGTGCCTTATATATTATGGATGATTTATCCATCAAAGGTTAAGTTTGACAAAGCAACTCACACGTTATAGGGTGAGCTTGACTAATAAATTACCCCTTAATTGGTAAGCTTGACGGGTCATTCACCCATCCAAAGTTAAGTTTTGATAGGTCATTCATCAATTGTTCTTATACTTTGATAGGTAAATTATCCAAAAACCCTTCTTTTGTATATTTTTATTTTTATGTACTCCATATAATTTCATATTTTTTATTAATTACATAATCAAGGTCCATGTGGATTATTTTCTATGAATGAGATTTTTAATGACAGTGAATCATTAATTTAATGGGTCAAGAAATTGGAAGGTTACATTATATGATTTTAGGTATCAAGAGGTCAAAAAAAAGGTAGGGTTTGGATATGTTGTGAGAGAATTAGTGTATATAGAATATAACATTCAGTGAATTTGTAAAGTATTCAATCTACTAAGTCCAAAAAGTATGGTTGTGAATTGAGAATATGTGGGAGGGAAAATGCTTGCGGTGGTTGGAAACTAGTAGTAGAATGTGGACTACATAATCCTGAATTAAGAAAATATTTGTAAGGGCATTCATTTTCTTGTCGATTATTGCTTGAAGAATGCAGGTTGGTTCATAAAATAACCCAAATAAATGTCAAACTAAAGGAAATTATCGACAAGTTGAAATGGGATGATAGAGATAATACTGTAATGTTTAGGAAAATCTATAATGCTAACCATGAGTATAAGGTGTAGAGCTTGTAATTGTTATTATACTTCATGGAACTAATTAATATCATTCATGAAAAAGTTGATTTCCGACTTTAATGTGGTTAGTGATATTATATTTGTGCACCTAGATTCTATTGCTTTGTTACATGTGTTTCCATATGTATTTTTTTATTAGATATATAAAACCATTAAGTGCAACTTTTCTCTCTTGAAGATTGTTGGTTGTGCATTTAATGGTAAGAATTTTACCACTGTCTTAGCATTTATGGTGAAGGATCAAGAATATAACTACGAATGGGTGCTTGATATGGTAAAGAGGTTGATGGATCCCCATGAACCAAATATGGTGATCACTTATAGGAAACTAGGACTGAGATAAATAATGTTCAAAGTCTTTCATAATACAACACCCTTCTTATGTAGATGTGATATTAGTAAGAATGTTATCTCTCATGCTATAAAAAAGATGGAAATTATAGCATTCAGAGAACATTTCTTAAGCAGATGGAGGAAGATTATACAAGTGACTACAATTGAGACATATGAGAATGTGCTTCTACTTATGTAGAACAATGGGGTATATTTCCACATCTAATACAACATGTGTATGAGACCTAATTAAATCCATATAAGGATAGTGTAACACCCCAAAATTCACTATTTTTTTTAAAACGGAAGCAAATAAATTAGAACCTATGAATTTTAGAAATGGTACCGCCACACTTAGTACCACACCAGTTCACTCTTATGATTCCAGTACCAAGTTCTAAGGCTAAAAGATATTTAATAATATTTAATAATCATTATAACTCAAAATCGTGACAAGGCTCAAATAAAAACATTAAAGCAGCTATAAGATAGAAATCAGAGTGCATAAAAATGAGTCATAATCCAAAGCACAAAGTTGGTGTTCCTTAAAAGGAAATAAGTCTACAAATGTTAAAAATTAAGCTTGGAAAATCCAATATAAATATGAATAACATAAAGAAATAGAAGAACATAACGAGGGGATTTGGCCACGCCACTCTCGATCCGCAAACTAAATACATGCTCAACACTCGGTCCCTCCTAATGCTTCATGAACATCGAATGTATCAAAATAGGCATCACCCACCTACACAAAGTCAGAAGGGCCTTATGCTCGTGGGATTGAGCAGCACTCATGAAAAGGGTGATTAGTATGCCCTAACCACTATTATACTCGGTGGATCAGACACTTATAGGGCAGGATGCCCTAACCACTATTCCTTACCGATGGATCGATTTGGGCCCGGCTCAATAATCTTCCACTTTACATGATTAATGTTTTAAGTGTCTTATTCAAAAGTTTCACCCTAGACATGCATGACTAACTCCCTCTACACTTATTCTTCAAAAGGTCCCATCCCACATCATGAGACTCATGCACCTGCTAACTTGGCCCAACACCCTTACCTCCTTTCCTAACTCCCACTAGGAACCCAACTCCCATGTATGTGGGTCAAAACCCACTATTCTTCACCTCTAGTCCACTCACCACCTCACTCTAGGGTTTTCACTACAATCCCTAATTTAGGTCTAAGTGGCCCATCCTACTCCACTTCACACAACCTAGATCATTTTAACACTCCACACATCACAACCCATAGATTCCACCCTCATCATCACACTTTACTCACTCAATACATGTGTGACCATGAAACCCTAAGTAGTCACACCAAGCCCTAGCTCGGTCTTCTATATACCCTTATACTATCCCACGTACTAATTTTCATCCAAAGCGTTCAAACATATAAACAACACTTCCATTACCTTCCTCACACCCCAAATCAACTTTCCATACGTAAAATTCACTCCCATGCAGACTTTATACATCCCATACAGCCCTTCAAACTTTTTCATGCAAAACCCTAAAACTCCCACGTGAAACCTTAGATTCTTCCATACGTACTTAGATTCTCCCATACACAACCCTAGATTCTTCCATATAAAACCTCAGATTCTTATATGCAAACCTTAGATCCTTCCATACAAAACCCTAAATTCCTCCATGCAAAACCCTAGATTCTTTTATGCAAAACCCTAGATTCATTCATGCAAATCCTAGATTCTTCCACTCATGGTCATGCAATATTTAGGTCAAATCCACATCCTTTCACTCCATGTCATCACATTACCTAAACTAGCATGCATGTCCTAAAGGGTCACATCATATCACATCACAATCACAGCTTATACATATTATACGCATGCCATAAAATAACACATGAACATACCTCAACTCTAAGTCACACTACACATAAAATAGTTATAACAAAACCCATAAAATACATCACATATCATGGCACATGGCATACAAGGAATACAAAACACATTCCATACATAAGGCTTTAGCTACACCCTTACCTAATACGACACCGGTCTTAGAGCACGTTCCTATGCCTCCCTAGGGTTTTTACTAGTCTCTCCTATAAGAGGGAAAAACCAATTATTAGATTCCCTCCTACCAAAAATACTATAAATTTCTAATTTATTCTAAAATTAGGGTTATAGATAAAGTAATAATACAATAATAGTAACACTAACTAAATACTAACATTGCTAAGGATAAAAGTAATAATAGTAACATTGGAAAAAGTGATAATATAAGGTTTGAAGATTTTACCCTAATAATAATAATGATACTAAAAATAATACTAATAAAAATAAAAATAATAATGATAATAATAATAATAATAACAATAATAATAAGATTAATAAAATAATAATAATGACATAATTTGAATAATTGTGAAATAAGGGCTTCGACCCTTCATAATAATAATAATAATAATAATAATAATAATAATAATAATAATAATAATAATAATAATAATAATAATGAAAATAATAATAATAATAAGAAGAAATAATAATAATAATAATAATAATAATAATAATAATAATAATTGAAATAGTGACATAATAGGGTCTCAACCCTATATAGAATAATAATGATGATGATGATGATGATGATGATGATGATACATAATAATAATACTCAAATAATATAAATATAATAAAATTAAATAAATAAAGCTTGCATAATTAGGGTTTAAGAGTTGAGAGGATTTAAGGTACCACCTTGCGTTGGTGGTGACTGGCGATACCGACGGTGGTGCACGGCGGCAGCAGGAAAAAGAGAAGAAAAGAGATAGAGTTGAGTGCTAGAAAAAGGAGAGGGAGAAGGATGGTGGAAGTTGGGATGTTGATGGCTGCTTAAATGGAGAGGAGTGGAATGAAGGTGGCAGCGTAGCCAAAGGTGGCGGCGCACGACGGTGATTGTGGTGACCGAAAGGGGAGGAAAGGAAGAAAGGGAGGAGGAGAGGGAGGAAGAGGAAAAGAAGGGTATGGGAAGGTAGAGAAAGGTCTGTAGGTGTTTTTGGGAGGTGTATGAGGCAATGGTTCAACAGAGGTGGTGGCTAATGGTGGTGCAAAGGGCGGCGGAGATGGAAGGAATGGTTGGTCTAGAAGGTAACTTTGCACGACCAGGATGGCTTGTGCAGGACAAGTCAAGGGAGGAGGGAGGTGTATTTAGGTAAAGGGTGCTGTAGGGAGTGCTTAGGTGGGAGGCGTGGGCGGCGGCGTTGGCCGACGGCGACGACACTAGCGTTTGACTGGGCGGTGGCGCAAAGGGGTGATTTTTCTGGGTTCAAAACAAAACTCGATTCCAGGGCTAGTAAGGGGGTATTTATAGGCTAAAGGAGGAGATAAGGTCGAAGGGAAGATGGAAGAATAGGGCAGGTAGGTTAGGGTACCGGCCGGTGACGGTAAGCCGACGCAATTCAATCGTAGTAGGGGGTGGTTGAAATGCCCCAAAACCTAATTTTAAGAAATTTAGTTAAATAAGGATTTATTAGAAAAATTAATTAAATTAATTATTTTTATTAAAATAAAATGAAATTAGTTAGGTCTAAACAACAAGAAAATAATAAATATTTTTAATTAGAAAATTTTGGGCAATTTGCTAATTAAAATGAAATTTAGAAAAACTCTTTCAAAAACCCTAAATTTAGCCTAAAAAGGGAATTAAATATTATTTTATTTAAATATTATTATTTTTAAATATCCCAAATATCCAAATTAATTTAATTAACCCAACCCACCTATTTTTCTTTTTTCCTGTTCTTTCTTCCTTTTTCTTTCCTTTTTCTTTCTTCTTCTTTTCTTTTCCTCCTCATTCCAGACTTGGGCTTGTTTGCAACCCAATTCTTCTTTTCCTTCTTTTATCCTTCAGTGCCCCAGCACGCCGTGTTTCCTTTCTTCTCCCCAATCTAATTATTTCTTTTCTTTTTCTTTCTTTTCTCCCCAGGCGCCCGGTCCAGCCCCCCTCTTTCTTCTTCTTCCTTCTTCCCTCCTTCGTCGACTTGCAACGGCCCAAAATTTTTGCTGTCGACCTCGTCGTTTGATAGACCGTTTATCACCTCTTTTCCCCATCATTTCGCCGGCCACTCTAACCCAACCCGCTTCCCTCTCTTATCGCACGATTTTCCCTTTTCCCTTGGTCAACCACAGGCCACGACGCAGTTGTGCGCCGGCCTACCGTTGCCGCTGGGGAACCCAAATCGACCTACCCCGATTCTCTCATTCCCCTTTGATTGTATCCCCTCCTTTAGCCCTATAAATACCCCCACAACCAACCTATGCTTGAGTTTTTTCCCACAACCCAGAAACCTTCTCCCGTGCACCACCGCCCTTTCAGACATCATTGTTGTCGCCATTGGCCAATGCCGCCGCCCAAGCCTCCCACCTGAGCACTCGCTGCACCACCCTCTACCTAACTACACCTTCCTTCTCCCTCGATTTTCCCTACAAAAGCCACCCCGGCAATGCAAAGTAACCTCCCCGATCAGCCATTCCCTTATCCCTGTTACCTTTTACACCACCGTCCACCACCACTTCCGCCGCAACCACCGCCCCTTACACCTTCCAAAAACACCTGCAGAACTCCCCATACCTCCCCTACCTTTCTTTTCCTCTTTCTCCCCCTCCTCCTCTCTTCCTCTCCTTCCCCCACTTTCAGCCACCACAACCACCGCCGTGCACCGCCACCCTCATTCTACTCCTCTCCATCTAGGCAATTATAAACACCCCAACTCCCTCCTTCATTCTTCCTCTCCTTTTCCCAACATCTAACTTTTCCTCTTTTCTTCTCTTTTTTCGGCCATCGCCGCCACCGTGCACCATCGCTGGTGTCGCTTGTCACCACCAACCCAAGGTGGAACCCTAAACCCTCTCAACCCTTTTACCCTTTTTATACAAGCTTTATTTATTTTATTTTATTTATTTCCATTATTTTGAGTATATTACTACTACTACTACTACTACTAATGTTATTATTATTATTGTTATTGAGGGTCGAAGCCCTATTCTATTTTTGTTTTGGTGGTATTATTATTATTATTAATGTTGCTATTATTATTATTATTATTATTATTATTTTCAATGTTAGTATTATTATTATTCTAGATTGGGCTGAGACCCGATTATGTCTATTTTGAAATTTTAGTATTAGTATTATTAATACAATGTCTTATTATTATTATTATTAGTAGTAGTAGTAGTAGTAGTAGTAGTAGTAGTAGTAGTACTATTATTTTTATTTTTATTAGTTTTATTATCATTAAATGTAGGGTCGAAACCCTACTTCATTTTATCTTCGATTATTGTCATTACTATTATTACCATTATGATTATGATTATTTCATAATATTATTATAGTTTTTATCATTATTATTATTACTATTACTATTATTATTATTATTATTATTATTATTATTATTGTTATTATTATTATTCGTATTATTGTCATTATTATTAGTAGTAGTATTATTTTGGTAAAGGGCTAAAGCCCTTATTTCACTTTCTTTTCGAATTATGTCCTTTTCATTAGTATTGTTGTTGTTGTTGTTGTTGTTGTTCTTATTATTATTAGTATTATTTCTAATATCATCATTATTATTATTAGAATTAAATATTCAAACCTTATGTTATCAACTTTTACAATATTACTATTATTTCTTATATCCTTAGTAAAATTAGTAATTAGTTAATGCTATTAGTATTATTATATTATTATTTTATAAAAAAAACTAATCTTAGAATAAATTAGGAAATAATAGTATTTTTAGTAGGAGGGAACCTAATCTTTAGTTTTTCCTCTTATAGGTGAGATCAGTCAAAGCCCTAAGGAGGCGTAGGAGCGTGCTCCAACACCGGTATCATTTTAGGTAAGGGTGTAACTAAGACCTTATGTGTGTTATGTGTATTACATGCCTTTGATGCCTTGTATAATGTCGTGTTGTATATCATGTGCTATTAGTTGTCTATTTTATGTATATAGCAGCTTGGAGTTAAAGTATGCTTATGTGCCTTCTTATTTTATATGTTTATATGTATATATGGTGAAGTGTTGTGGAATGTGATGTAATGTGTTATGACCCTTTAAGACATGCATATGAGGATGCTTAATGTGGTGTTGTGTGGGGGAAAGGATGAAAAGGGAAAATGGGGAAGTAAGTTGACCAAAGGAAAATAAGTTAACTAGGGGATATGAGTTGACCTAAATATTTTAATGATTCATCAGTGGAAGAATAATAGGGGATGAAAGTAAAATAAAGGAATGGGAGAATCTATGGTTGTGCATGGGAGAGTCTATGGTTTTGTATGGGAGAACCTAGGGTTTTACGTGGGAGTTTTAGGGTTTGCATGAAAAAGTTCGCAGGTTTACATGGGAAGGTTAGAGTCTGCATGGGAGTAAAATTTACGTATGAAAAGTTGACTTGGGGTGTGAGGAAGGTAATGGAAGAGTTTTTTGGGTGTTTGGAGGCTTTGGGTGAAAAATAGTACGTAGGACAGTATAAGGGTACATAGGAGACTGAGCTAGGGTTTGGGGGAAAATCCTAATTTGAGGAGGTGGTAAAAAGAAAAAATAAATGAGGGTGAGTGGAGTACGAGAGGATGATGAAAATGATCAAGTAAGGAAGAGCATGACTGTCATGGAAAAATAAGAAGTGGAATGTGAGAAATGGAAGGGTGACATGTGGACATGAGGAAGCTAGGGTTTGTTATGGCCAGTTAGGGTTTGGTGTGGTTACTCAGGGTATTGTGATCACATGTGTACTTGAGGAGTAAGGCGTCATGATGAGGGTTGAATCTAAGAATTTTGAAGTCTAGGGTGTTAAAATATTTGGGTCATGTGAAGTGGAATAGGATGGACCACACAGGTTTAAATTAGTGTTTCGGGATAAAACCCTAGAGTTAAGTATTGAGTGGACATGGAAGAGTAAGGCCTTGACCCACATACATGGGAGATGGGCTCTAGTGTGAGTTAGGGTAAGGAGGAAAGGATGTTGGGCCAAGTTAGGAGGTGCAGAAGTCTTACGATGTGAGACGGGTCCTTTTGGAGGATAAGCGTAGAGGGAGTTAGTTATGCATGTTTAGGGTTAAAATTCTGAATAAGACACTTAAGACATTAATCATATGAAGTGGAAGATTGTTGAGTCGGACCCAAACCAGTCCACCGGCGAATAATAGTGGTCAGGCGCATTATGCTTGTATATTTTCGGTCCATCGGCTATAATATTAGGGGACTCCGTGCTCAACAAACCGAACATAATTGTGTTAAGACATGGGGAAGACACTAAGTACTTATAGTGAAATACCATGAGAGTCGGGGACAGATCGGTCCACGGGCAATAATAGTGGTCAGGAGCTTTATGCCCTATATGTTTTCGGTCCACTGGTAATAATAGTAGTCAGGAGCTTTATGCCCTGTATGTTTCCAATCCACCGGCTATAACAGTGGGGTTCCCGTACTCGCATGGACTTGATAAAGAGCATGGTGTAAAATGAATATCGATAAGTGATTAATTAATTAATTAATTAATCCAGACTATATATTTACCTTAATGATCGTACACTACTTTGTTATCATATTGGATTATATGTTGTTTTTATTATTTCGCTTGGTTTTATATGCTTCTGTGTGTTGGCCTTAGTGCATGGTTACCTTGCTTAGTACGTAGTGTACTGATCACCCTTTTCATAGGTGACGCTTATTCCTATGAGCAGAAGGCCCTTTTGAATTTATATAGGTGGGCGATGCATCTTTTGATGCTTTGAGGTCCATGAGGCATCAGGTGGGGCTGAGTGTTGATCTTGGGCTTGGTTCGATAATCGAAGTGACGTGGCCAGATTTTCTCTTTATGTCATTCTATTTCTTTATGTTATTTCTTTTCTGTATTGGATTTTCCAGAATTACACATTACCGTTTGTAGACATTATTCCCTTCAAGGAATTTTGATTTCGTACTTTGAGATATGTAAATTTTTACACGTACTTTGATTTCTATTCTATGATTCTTCTCGTTTCTCTTTTTATGAACTCTCAGTTTAAGTATTGATTAAGTTTAATGAATATCCTTTAGCCTTAGCACTTGGTATCGGAATGGTCAGAGTGAATCGGTTTGGTACTAAGTGTGGCGGTAACATCCCCGAAATTCACAGGTTTTAATTTAATTGCTTTTGTTTTAAAAAAAATAGTAAATTTTGGGATGTTACAATGGTTGTGCAGGTCAGAGGAGGTTGTGCGCGAGAAGGAAGGGAATTGGGTTGTGTCAACGTGGCTAGCGAGTCAGGGGGAAAGAGAGAGGAGATAAATGGCCGGTCAATGGCGTGGTCGGCAGCGTGATTCTCGGAGGCCTTGTAGGTCGACGAGGGAGGAAGAAGAAAGAAGAAAGAGGAGAAAGAGGTAGGGGCCGAACCGGGAGGCTCGGGAGAAAAGAAAGAAAAGAGAAAAGGGAGAACTGGACCGGGACGGGGGAAAAATAGAATCAAACGTGACGTTCTGGAGATGAGTTGTGCCGAAGAAGAAAAGGAGATGGGAAGGGTCTTAGGCCGCGGCCTGGCCTAGGTCAGGGAAAGGAGGAAGAAAAAAGAAAAGAAGAAGAAGGAAAAAGGAAGAAAAAGAAAGAAAAGAAAGAAAGAAAAACGAAAAAGGGGAAAAGGAAAATAGGTGGGTTGGGTTATTTGGATTATTTTGGTAATTTGGGATACTTAAAAATAATAATATTTAAATAAAATAATAATTAATTTCTTTTTTAGGCTAATTTAGTATTTTTAAAAGATTTTTGCTAAATTCCATTTTAATTAGCAAATCACCCAAATTTTTCCTACTTAAAATATTTATTATTTTCTTCTTGATTATCCCTAATTAATTCCCTTTTATTTTAATAAAAATAATTTATTAAGTTAATTTCCTTATTAAATCCTTATTTGGCCAAAATTCTTAAAATTAAAGTTTTGGGGTATTTTAGATATGTTTGTGTTCCATATGGGTTGAAAAAAATCTTCACTTTGGCACCCATACGACCAACAAGTATAATTTTTGTTGTTGTAATATCTAATGGCATTTAACTTATTACAAAATAAACATTAACTATTACTTATACTTTAAAATTTTAATGTAGGATGGAAAGTGAACATGGAAGACTGAAGAAATATATATTATCATTGCATATGAATTTTGACACATTACATTATGCCTGAAGATTGATACACTAACAAGACTCTAAATTGATGAGATAAAAAAAGATTTGGAGTAGTCTTGGGCTATTATTTCACAATACTCTTGCTCAAGGAGCTCACGTATGTTATATGTTGTAGAACAAGGGAATTTATTCAAAAGGAGAGTAAGATAACGATACGTTTGGTCTCAACCCCTTGGGATGTGGGTGTTACTTCAGGTCAACACACGATCTATCATGTGCACACAAAATATTTTATTACAAACAAAATCATCAACATATTCTCGTATCAATAGTGCATTAATTCTGGAAGACTTTCACTTTTTTAGACTAAGTGGAGAAATGTTTTCTTTTTATGATTCAAGTGTTGATCCATCTGTATGTCAATTTGCTTATAACATTTTGTCTAAGGAACAAATAATGATTTACAATTATCCATCACATCTATAATAATATTCTAATCTTATCAATGAGATTTTTGAACCCACTAGGATAAGTTTGGTAGAATACAAAGTTAGATAGAGTAAATGTCACCCTAGTAATAGCACAAGGATGGGAAAATCATAATGGGAACACAATTGTGTGCTTAATATGAATCATTTATGGGGCAAGGTTGACTGAGTTAAGGACATGGTTGTTCATCTTCTAGCAAAGGTTTCTCTTCCCTTGGTATATTAAATTGAGGAAGAAGTATTAGTGGGAGGTATAGTACTGGATATAACTCGTTGACCTATCCATGATTTTCTATGGTCTTATGATATTGAGGTAATGATGCTCCTCCTATGGATGGAATCATATTGTGAGGCTATTGTAAATGGAAACTATGAGTTTAGAGTAGTTGCACTGCAACTTCTAGATAATGAGGAAGAGTGGTCAAATGTTAGAGCCAAAATATGTAATAATTTGGTGACTTATTAAGGGTTATATGGGCATGCTATTGTAGATTCTATTACTGAAAACATGCAATGCTTGCTACATTAGAGGAGATAAACTCCGATGGAAAAATAGTGGTAGCATCCTAACTTTTGATTTCTCTTCGCAACAACATATAATGTGGTATTTGTTTACTTGATTCATATAGGGTCAACTACATGTTTATCGCATAGAGCTTCACCTAATGGCCGACAACCTACTTAGATCACTACCATATTAAGTGTCAACAATTTATCATAATAAGTATCAGTATGTATTTTACTCACACTAATATTACATTCAATTTTCAATATATTATATGTTAATCACACTCATGTTATGATACTTTATATGCTTGTAATTAACCTTGATAGAAAATGTGATGTTACCACCAGTATCTAGTTAGTGGTACATACATGTTGAACCAAGTATTTCTGGATGAGATGAGCTATATTGTGATTGCATTCAGCTCTATCATAATAGAATGGGTATATCATATGCATCGACTTTGGTTGATGATTTGTTTTATTGTAATGTACTAACTTTGGATATCTATTCATTATTTTTATTATAGAACTTTATGTACTTATTGATGAAGTTCCATGAAAATTATTGAAAATATTTTGGTATAGAAACACAAACAAGTAGACAAATAAAGTTATAACACTCCATACAAACTTAAAATAAGAGTACAAACAAATAACTAATCAACTAAATATCATAAAAATATCATCTATAGGGGGTTGGTCGATCTCCTCCTCTTTACTAGAGGAGAGTCTAAGCCCACCCATAGTGAATTAGAGCTCATTTATCCTATCAAAACTAGCAGACTTATCAATTCTATCATTCTTCTCTTCTTTTAACCGGTAGTAGTACCCACCCATCATAACATTATTTATCTCTATTTCTATCTTGATGTATAGGGAACAACTTAGTCCTCCGTCTAATAGTACATGTTTGACTATTGGGTGGGTGGGTTTGTAACACCCCCAAATTTCACTACTAAAAATTTTATTTTTAAAATTTAAACGGAAGCAAAAATATTAAATTTCGGGAATGTTGCCGCTACACTTACTACCATACCAGTTTTCCTCTATCGTTATAGTACCAAGTACTAAGGCTAAAAACATACTTTATACAAATCCAAGATACAATCATAATTTAGAGTAGCTTGATAGTTAAATTATAAGAAATAAAATCCACTAATAGTGATTATACAATAAAATTATTAAAATAGGAAGTATAAGAGTTTAAGGAAAACATTGGAATCTTCTCAGATAGTCCTACGCTCTTAACCTGAGAATAAATTTAGAACAACACTTGCGAGCTAACCTGCAAAGACCACTATCCATTAGTTAAGCGAGATCCCTCGAAAGGAACCTTTCAACACTATGGTACCGAGTAACCATTTATACATGAATAATATGTAGGGCCCGCATGGAACACATCAATTACCACACATCAAAAACATGAACAGGAAACCACACATCCACCTAACTCAAAGGTATACCCATAGGCCCATCAATACAATAACAAAGCTCAAACCATCCTGATAGGCACTAAGGCTGCTACCATATCACATCAGTAAGTCATAAATGATCATTATTTGTTGTCTAGCTTAAACCATTAGTTTAGATATTCATTATATCTTGAATTATATCCATGTAAGTTTGAGGACCCCACTATTATAATTGGTGGACCGGTAGAAGAATGCTCCTGACCACTATTATAATCAGTGGACCTGTACTTATGATATAATCCAAGGCATAATGCTCCTAACCACTATTATAATGGTGGATCGGTACATATGATATAATATAGGGTAGAATGATCCTGACTACTATTATCACTGGTGGATTGGTACATATACTACACACGGTCCCGATCTATGTGGTGTTCCAGTATAATTAATTTGTTTCTTTCCATTTAATTACTACACACGATCTCGATCTATATGGTGTTCCACTGTAAGTGATTAGTGTCTTTCCATTTAATTATCACACCATTCCATTTTATTTACTCAAGGGGGAGATCACGAATCTGGAGACACAAAGGTACACCGGTCATACTAGCGTATAAGAGTAGCACAGTATCCTACCAACTATCAACCCAAGGACGCAAAGGTACCCTAGTCGCACTAGTATACGAAAACACACAGTACTCTACTGATAAGGACACCTAATCTATAAGTATGTATAGCCCCTAAGTAGGTCTGTAGAGCTAAATAGAGTAAGATATAGGGTCTAGATGGGGCATTAAGGCATACTAGCAAAATTCATAATAATCATGGACTAAACCATATATTTAGGTTTAGCGAACCCTAAAGAGCAACCATTCCCGATCTCGAGGTTTTTCACTTTAAGTATTAGTATATTAATTATGGCGATCATGAAAAATATATTTAATCACGTACTTAACCATTCTTATTTATTTCCATTATTATAAAGTAATGTGAATCAGGATTATTGTCAATGTTAACTTAAGTAGTCCACTAAGGTCATCCTAGGTTCCAACACTCATACTTAGGCACCTATAACATAAAATATCATTTTTCATGATGGAATATATATTTTTAATGCCACAAACCCCTATCATCATCTTCAATGCCATATAACACTTAGCATGCATTTCTTTTAAGATAATCAAAACCACATATTAAAATTACCAAATTACCTCTAAGCCATAAAATATGGATATTTCTACTAATACTTATATTTATACTCCACCAAACCTCCATATACATTCTTCACATCATACACAATACATCAGACATCTCATTTAGGTCAAAACATCATTATGCTTCCAAATGACTAAATTACCCCTAGGGCTTATATTAGCATTATTTTCACCACAAGTGTCCATACTTACTTACCATATCATGTATATACACATAACATTTATCATCAACATCAACCCCTTTTTTTAACCACATTTTCAGACACATCATGCCACATACAAGATATCATGCTTTTCTTTCTACTTCCCAAGATAATATTAATAATCATGAGATTGTTAGTAACACATCATATACACATAAAACACATATTAAAACCCTAATGTACTAATATATGATAATCCATACATTTTAGTGGTATATGATGGTTACCTTATTTCTGGAAAAAATCAAACTTAACTAATATCCTCGTTAAAAATGCTTAAGCTTCAATTATTAAAATTTTTCACCTAAAATAATGTGACAAGTAACATATCATTATTAGATAAGTAAAGGAAGGATTTTTATTTAAAATACTTATTAAAAATATAATATTAATAAGCTGCATTATACCTCAATATTAGATAAAACCTTCAAAAATCATGTAGTATAACTCACGCTGCCCATGTAGCGTGAGCATGCATGAATGTAAGGGTGATGGGGAAGGGACAAAATGGACAAAAAGGGGGCTTCAAGGAATTAGCTCGTGGGAGGTGGTGGAGGGGAGTTGGGGTTTGCTATTGGGTGTGGGGTGAGGCAAGTTGTAGGTGGTGGCTGGAGGTCAGAGTGTGGCGACTTAGGGGTGGTAGTGGCTATAGGAAGGAGGGTGTAGAGAAGGGAGGGAGAAGAGGAAAAAAGGAAAAGACATAGAAGAGAAAGGGGAGTTATAGGGGTAGTTCGGGTAAGGTGAGGTAGGGGGTGTTAGGGTGGTGCTAGATGGATGAGGACAAGCTTCGGTGGCGGCAGAAGAGGGGAAAAATGGTGGTGCAGGGGGAGGCCGAGAGAAGAAGGAGAAGGAGAGAAAATAGAGGGGAGTTGGCTGCAGGGTGACATGTAGTGGTTGCTTAGGGCAGTGTAGGGAGGAGGTAGGGTGTAGGAGACATCGGTGTGGGAGCTAGTTGGGTGGTGGAGACGGCGGAGAGGGGAGAAGACCAAAAAACTAGGGAGAAAAAGGAGATAAAAGAGAAGGGAGAATTAGACAAGAGAGAGTAGAGCTTAGGGGATGAAAATGAGGTAGAGGAGAATAAGAGAAGGAGGAGAAAAAGAAGAGAAAAAGAGAGAAGGAGGGAGAGGAGTGTGATGCAGGAGGTTAGGTGGGTGCAAGGGGAAATGTAGCGGCATGGCAGGGAAGAGGGAGAAGAGGGAAGGTCATGAGGGGAGAAGGAGATCAGGGTGGCAAGGTCAAAAATGGAAGTTGGGCATAATACGCAGGGCATAGAGGTGCAGAGGAAGGAGAGGGAGAAGATGGCGTGCAACGGTGTTGGGGGATGTGTTTGGCTCGAGGGTGATCAGGGGAAGAAGAAGGAAGAGGGGAGAGGGAGAAGGATGAGTATATGAGGAGAAAAGAAACAAAAGGCATGTAGACCGGTGAGAAAAAAAAAGAAAAAGAAGAGAGGGGGAGGTGGGTTGGCCCTATACAATGAAATTGCGGCTTCAAAATTGCGTATCAGTCACAATTTTACGGAATCCAAGTCATCCGCAACACAAAAATACCGAAATGTGATGGAAAAGAAATCACATCGATATCGCCGATATTGCACCGAAATATCGGTGACCCTACCAAACCTATAGAAAAATTTAAAAACTATCTGCACCATCCATGGTACCCTACATCCCTACCCTACCCCCGTCCCCCCAACACAGAAAGTAACCCACCCAGTCACCAAAAGTGAGTTGCAATAGCAGAAAGTAGAAGTAGAAGACAAACTAACGAGATTCAGCCATTCAGGACAATAATTTGCCAACAATAGTAAATAATAATTATTGATCAATATGGTTATATATATCAACAACATAGAAAACAAATCAGATATAAGAAGGAAAACAATACTAACCCTAATTCACAACTAATTAGACAATGCCTGGTTCATCAACTATTTATTATTGGCTCTGGGTGAAATTTGCTTCGGTCACCTGGTTCTATTCGGCTATTTAGTCATCATCAATACAGAAGATAAGACTCGTAGTTTGGAATCAAAATTCTCAGGCCTACAACAAACAAAATTAGAGAAGCAAGCAATAAGCAGGGAGTGGAGATTGGCAAGCACGAGTAGTGAACTTGGAAGTAAGGGAATAATTGGGAATGAGAAGAGTCTGAAGATTCTAAACTCTAAACTTCGAAGACAAGAAAACTAACATCCCGAGACTCCGAGAGAGAATAGATAAGTCTAAATTCTCGAGACTTTTGTTTACACTCCACCACAAGAGTTAGTATTTCCTATTTAGTAAATATAAAATATTTAAATGACTGATGCTAAATTATGTTACTAACATGCTATAATACTATCTATTTGTTATTAATCAACTAACTAGTCTACTTAACTTATATTATCTAATTTTTATTAATTAGCTATTACTTATTAGTTTAATAATATACTAATGTGTTGCTATTTTTTACATGCTACATCTATAAAATTTTTAAGTAAAATATTAATACTTAGTCTAGTAATGATATTATATTAATAATTAATTAAATTAGTATATGTATAAATTAATACTTAGAATTCTTATAACTTTAAATTATTGCTAATATATTACATGTAGTCATGTACTATAATAAATTAATAATAGTTTATTATTATTAATTTTGTATGATTACTGATTAGCTAAGTAATTTTAATATTAATTAAATTAGTACATGATTAAAATTAATGGATGGATAATAAACAATTGTAATAGTGTTAATTTATTGTAAATTTGTATAAATATAACATAACGATAATTTATTGCTAATAAATTTAATATTATAGATTAGGTACCTAAAAAATCAATTAATAATAATTTAAAAGTGGCTAAGAGTTGTAGCGTTTATTTAATACTAAGAAGAGTTAGATACTTAGATTTAGTATATATAGTATTTTCTTTATTTAACATATATACATAACAATTTAAGTGTGTTTGTGTTCTATTAAAAATTCATCATCACCTACATAATTCTATAAATAATTACTTTTACAGTTCATTTACTAATTATAGTTATCCTATATATTTTTAGATATATTATCACTAAACATGTCTCGTCAAACAAGTGGTGAAGATAATGCTAGTGGTCATGGTATAATTAGAGATGCTGCATGGATTTTTAGCGAGCCTGTAGATGGAAGTCGGCAAAAAATTAAGTGTATTTTTTGTGGCAAAGTTATTAATGGAGGAATTACGCGACTAAATGAGCATTAAAGTCATGTCAAAGAAAATGTTGCAAAATGTGGTCGAGTGTCAACTAACATATGAAGAAGGGATATTATCATTGAAGGATAAATTAAAAGAATGACACTTGGTGGTGATGAATAATATGAAGAAGAAGAAGAAAATGTTTAAGCGGCTTTAAGAAGGAGTAAGTTTGAAGCTGATTTTGAATATGAACAAAACATATACAGGGCGAAACATCATGAATATTATCACGAAGGTGGAAGTAGTCGCCAATAACCTTCTCGATCAATGAGTTGCTCATCTAGCTTAAATGTAAGAGGAAGCTAGGGTTCATATGGGCATGCACCTTCATTAACTCCTTCTGAAAGAATAGTAGCTATGAATATTTCTATAGAAATAGAACATCAAACAAAGAAACATATCAAAATAGAATATTTATTTAGAAGACATATAAGAGTCTCGAAGGAAAGTTGAGAAAGGCATGGGGAAACTTGATTACTCATAATAAAATACAATTCAGTGTAATATAATCCCCATCTACAAAGCCATTGATGACAACTATTCGTAAAATAGGAGATCATGTGCCACCACCCAGCACTTATGAGCTTTCAGAGGTATATTTAAAGGAAGAATATTAGTCACTAAAGGAATATATTGGTTCTTTTTCACCACAATGGAAGCAATGGGGAGTTACCATCGTGTGTGATGGATGTACTAGGCCAAGTAAAATGCATCTGATTAACTTTTTAATTTACTCAAAATATGGGATAGCTTTCCATCAATCTGTTGATTCCACCCATGTGTCCATCCAAGGATGCAAATTATCACTCTAAGCTGATGAAAAAGGAGGTTGAGGAAGTTGATCCTGAGATAGTTGTACAAGTCGTGACAGATAATAAAGTTGTGATTAAGGTCAGAGGAAATAAATTGATACAAGAATTTCCACATCTATATTGAACAAGTTGTGATGCTCATTGTATAGATCTTATATTGGATATTATTTCAAAGAAGAGTAGCATTCATAAGATACTTGAAATAGCTCAAAGCATCATTCAATTCATATACATATATGATAAAGTGGTGGCCATAATATTACAATTCACAAATGATTGTTGGTTTCTTTGACCTGGTATAACTAGATTCGCTACCAATTTTATTGCGTTAAATAGTATTGTAAGGAATAAGCATAGTCTCAGAAACATGTGGAAGTTAGAATAATGGAAGCGAATCAAATATGGTCAAATGAATGATGATCATGTGACAAAAGTTTGAGACATTATTCTCCAACTCACATATGAAGGGAAAAAGTTATAGACTAAGGCTAATGATATTCTTAAGGTGCAAGGCCTCTTGTGAAGGTTCTAAGACTAGTGGATGGAGATGAGAAACCAATGATGGGATTTCTCTATGAAGCAATGGAGAGATCAAAGTTAGCCATCCAAAAGAATTTTCGATATTGGGAACATTATTAGAAGATCATTAATAATAGATGGAACTTTTAGCTTCACAACAATTTGCATGAAATTTCTTTTTATTTATATTTTATTTAGTAAAGTACCTGTTGAATGTCGATGCAAAATATATTACTAAATTATCATTTCATTTATATGTGAGTTTTAAAAGGATATATCCTCAACCCTTAATTTGCATATGAAAGTCATGGAAATGATATTAGAGAGGATAAAAAAGTGATGAGAGGGTTGAAAAAAGTGATACAAAGGCTTGAGCCAAACATTGATAATTAGATTCAAGCTCTCAATGAGGTAGGATTAAATTGTAATACATTTCCTTATATAGAATAATGATGGTAACTTATTGTTTTAACTTTAATGTATAGCTAGATATATACAGTTTTAAACAATAAGACTTTAGTGACACTACAACACAAAAAACCAATAAATTCACCAATCTAGGTACTTACGTTATATATCTTCTTAATGTTTGATGGATATAACTTATAACTTTATACTAATTATAAAACCTTATAATTCCATTTGAATGGTGGAATATATATGAGGATTCTTCTCCACATCTTAAGAGGATTGCAATGAAAGTCTTAAGTGCTACTACCTCCTCATCAAATCGTGAAAGAAATTGGAGCACTTTCAGTTTGATGCATACAAAATATAGAAATAGTTTTAAGTATATAAACTTGAATCTTCTTGTCTACATACATTACAACTTGAGGCTACAAATAAGAAGTTTTACAATAAAGAGCCAAGGTAAGATGGAAAAATCATATAATCCTATTAATTTGGATTATATATTTCATGAAGATGATGTTTTAAATACTTAGTTAGACAAACTAGAGGATCCTTTACTTAATACTAGAGATAAACAAAGAATGGCTTTCAAGCACCAGAACTAGGAGAAGATCCTCTAATCCAGTATAGTGTTGCTGATCACTCCTGAGCTACAAATGAATCCAATGGCACATCTTATGATTCTCATCTGAGTATGAGTGATGATGATAACGACAATGATGGTAGTGGTGGTGGTGGTATTGGAGTAAGGGGATACATGTGTATATGACAAAATTAGTTCATATGGACAGAGTAACTCTACTT
Organism: Tamarix austromongolica; assembly: GCA_039764185.1. Classification (NCBI taxonomy): domain Eukaryota; kingdom Viridiplantae; phylum Streptophyta; class Magnoliopsida; order Caryophyllales; family Tamaricaceae; genus Tamarix; species Tamarix austromongolica. The sequence goes on from CM077811.1 coordinate 17,743,177, forward strand.
TTCATGGAGATGGGGATGATCGACCAGCTCATGGTTGTGGTAGAAGAGGTTCTACAGAAGCTTAAGTGGTTTCCACTCAGCTTACTCTAATCAAAGATTCCGTCAACTTGATTATGGTGCCTATCAACCTTTTGAATATGTGCCTCCTAATCTCATGCATGGAGACTATGGTCACAAAACATCTAGTTGGTTGGAGACAGAGAGATATCAAGGAGAAAATCCATATTATGATTATCAATCTTCCTCCTCCAGTTATAACAACTATGAAAACATTGGGATACCATTAGCACGACCATAAAATCCACCTCCAAATTACTATTATTATCATTCAAATCAAAAACAAAACCTAGAGCATCCATCTCAACTTAGCGTACCACCATCACCAAAAGATGATAATTCTTCTTCTTCAACACAATATCCACAATTCCACTTATCATTTTCTAATTTTGGAACACCTAACATAGGAGATGTTCACAATGACTATAGTGTTCAATATAGACCAAACCACCAAGATGATTATGAAGATCCTCCATGACATTTTGTTTGATGGTAACCATTGTGGAACATTTTATGTAATAATTTCTTATTATTCATTTATTATATATATATATATATATATATATATATATATATTACACCAAGTGACTATTTATTTGTAATAAAGTATTGTTATTTATTAACTTCGCATCTACTAGACTACCACCAAATAATATGTCTTGTTTATCAAGTAAATAGTTAAAAATATATTTCAAAATCAACATGTAATTTGTACAAACACTCTGGGCATATCCAGGAGAATAAACAATGAGTTAGACATACTATCTAATGGTAGCTCTATTAAGGAAAATAAAAAATGAAGTAGGCATACCACAAAATGGTTTCTCTACCTAGTCAAAAATTTTGATCTGGAACTTAAGGTCTAAAAAAAATATATAAGCAAATCATTGTGTACACTTTTTAATATGTACAACTAAACCATTAGTGTCTAGATATTTAGAATCAAAAGTATCTTCATTCCTTACTCTCCAATCTCCACACTAGGTAAGTAGCAGCAGCTAGGACTAAGCATCGAACAAAATTAAAGAACTTGAAAGTTTGGAACCTCTTTAACTTCTTTTAAGAGCTAAAATTACACTATAGATAGTTGTAGTTGTACAACCTTTTGTAATACCAAACTAAGACCTGATCACCTTCCAAACAAACACAACAATAGGATAATTAAAAAAGAGGTGAGTGTGAGATTCAATACCAACACGCCTTATTTCTCATTACAAGGAAAAAATAGCGTCGTTAGAACAATTTAACATATAATCAGTCATTTAAAGACTTCTAATATAACATATAACATTAATATATAGTTGCATAAGTAATTAAATGATGAATAAATAATATTTATACCATATTGTGAAAAAAATAATCAAAAATTACGCTACAACGATCGCGACACATAATTTATCAACCGCAACACTATGATATTGTGACACCGTAACACCATGACCGCGACTGCAATCACGACCACATTTTATTGTATGGTTGGTTAAAAGGAAAGGGAAGGGGAATGAAGGAAAGAAAAGGAATGAATGTGGCACAACTAGGTTGGCACGGCGGAGAAAGAGGAAATAAAAGAGGAAGAGGGCTAGGCTAGCCCAAAGGAGAAGGGTAAAAAGAAAGAAGAAGGAAAGGAAAGGAAAAGAAAAAAAAAGAAAAAGTAAAAAGGGAATAATATTATAAATTAGGCTAATGGAAAAATATTAAATTAATTTATCCAAAAGTTTAAATTATTAATTTAAGAGAATAATTTTGGTAAAATTATGGATTTGGAAATTTCTTTAAATAAAAAGAGTAAGATAAAATGATGAAAATATTTATATTAATTTATTAAATAATTCTATCTATTTTTGTAAATCAAAGGTTCAAAAAATAATTAAATTAATAATGTAAGATTAAATTATTCCAAATAAGGGTTAAATATTAAATTTTAGATTTTAAAATTTTAGTGTATTACAAGATCCAAGGATGGAACCAAGAAAGGTAGTGAGAGGAGGCATCATGCTAATATATCAAACGGTAAAATTAGGAGCTAAAGTCCAATTGATGGTGTGGCAAGCATTCCAAAATGATATACAGCTAGATTACTCTTCCCTATACTTCTTTATGTTTTCACTATAGCAGAACCCATGTGTTGGTACAATAGGAAGGACTAGTATGTGCTAGGGTAGCCAAATTATTGGGTAACTTGATCTAGCATGTACAACTTAATAATATCCATCAAGCACAAGCTGCCTTGGTATGTTGACTTAGGATGATTCATCAATAGATCTTTATCAAATAGTAAGAGCTCAACCTACCAATGCATGTAAAATAGTATTAATACTATTCACACCACTTTCTACAATTGAAAACTCCTAATAAAGTATGTCACTCACTTACCATGCCCTTAGCAAATTTAGTTCCTCTTATACTAAATTAGGTCATCCATTAACTTGGGGAGAAGTGTTTGGCAAGATGTATCTAACTTCATTGTTGTGGAATCACATTATGGATTATATATATGATAATAATTCCAACAAAAGCAAGGAAAATACTCGTAAATCTATGCTTGTGCACAATTATAACTCACATAATTAATTGAAATAACAATTAAAGAAATTTTATAACTAATAATGAGTAAGAAATAATTACCTCTAATAGCATCATGCAACCACCTAACTTCTTACAGCCAGTCCCATATATTATCCCAAGTTGTATATATAAAAATGCTAAAGTACTAGCTCCAAGGGGCTAATTGCCCGATTTAATCAAATTAGCTACTAATATGAGCACTGATAATAAAGAATAATTATTGGACTTATTTTAAAAAGTATGCATGATAGTAGGTACCACAAATAAAACTAGGTATAAGACTTATCATCGGAAACCCACTCAATTATAACCTTAAAAAAATATAGTTCAATGAGAATGAGGTACCCTTCACAAATGTTACCTTCACCATCACCATCACCTTAGGCTCACCTGACATGTTCTCCAGAAGATCCACAACATCACCATCAATAGGAAAATTCTTTCTAACACACTCATACCCATGACAATTCAGATCCATGATATAAATCACATTATGTAGGGTAATAATCATCTCACTAAATGGAAGATGGAACCTATTAGTCTCTGAGTGTCATATCTCAACAAAAGTAGAGATGAGAAGAACATTATGGTGGCTGAAGTATGTGTTACGTAGATGCTTTAAGCCTATAGTCTCGATGTAATCATATTCAAGACCTATGACATCATCATCATGTCGTAGCCTTTTCAAACCTTTTATCATAGAAAAAACCCTCAGCATAGGGCATGGTTCCTACAACAAAAAGAATATTAGAATGATGAATTACATGGTACAAAAAATAGTAACCAATATGTATAATAATAAAAATTACATGCTCATAATTCTATATGGCTTATGCCACATGACCCTTAAAACTAGTTAGAATATCAAGAATCAGTGAACCGCCTTGTAGGTCCCGTCAATAACCAATCATTATTTGATGCTAATGAGAAAACATATCCTAATACATGGTTAGAGGTGCTAGTACCAACGAAAGCTCCCTCACTATGGACATCATAATCCTCTTCAAATGGTACATGATGTGTGTTTGAAATATGAGGTGATTTTCCATGCTCCATAATAGCTCGTTCTCTCACACTAGTGGCGATCTTCTTTTTCCCTACCCTAGTGGTAGTAGGAGTAACTTGCCTTGGATCCTTACCTCTACATCCTCTACCAGCCTTGTGCCGATTATAAAAAAAATTATTAATAAATATTATGCTTTATGTTTTAGATGGTTTAAGGGCTTGGGGTTTAAGGTTTGAATTAGTAGTTAATGGTTTAAGGTTAAAGGTTAAGGGTTTATGGTATGTGGTTAATGTGTTAGGGTTTGTGGATAATGGTTTAGGGTTTGTTGTAACACCCCCAAAAATCACAATTGAAAATTTACGTTTAATCAAAACAAACACAAGCATGGGGGTGGTACCGCCATGATCAGTACAAGCTCGGCCCTCGGCCAGCCTCGTACCAACCACAAGGCTAAGGATAATTTTACAAGAACATTAAACATACTTAAAATAGAGATCCATAGAAAATTAGAATATTCATAACAAGAAAATCAGAGTGCGTGATTAAAAGTCCTTACAACCGAAATAAAGTGCATAGTCAAAGTGCATAAGGGGATAAAAGATACAATACAATAAAACAAAAATAGAGATAAAAAGAGTCCGGTTTACATCGCTCTTGGACCCCCATGCCATGTCCAAGAAGATAAAATCTCAACCTCACCCGACGCCTCATAAGTGTCATAGGCATCGAAAATGGTGTCTCCTACCTACACAAACTCAGCATGACCCTCTGCTCGTGGAAATGAGCAGCACCTATGAAATGGGTGGTCAGTACGCTACATACTGAGTAAGGTAACCATGCAGCTAAGGCCATACACAAAAGACATATAACACAAGCAAGTAACCATATAGATAAACCATACATAAGATACAGATAGTAGAATGCTCCTGACCACCACTATTTGCCGTAGGATTGGTCTCTAGGGCAAAGTGCTCCTGGCCACTATTATGCCACTGGATCAGTCTGGCCTTGACTCTCATGGTGTTCCACTGTAAGTAATTAGTACCTTTCCTATGTCTTATCATAACTTAAGGTTTGTTTTATTGAGCTCGGAATACCCCACTATTATAGCTGGTGGGTCGGAAACATATAGGATAGAATGCTCCTGACCACTATTATTCGTCGGTGGATCGGTTTCCAGGGCACCTTGGTGCCTGGCCATTATTATACTAGTGGATTGATCTGGGCTCAGCTCAATAATATTTTGCTTTAAATGATTAGTGTCTTATCCATGTCTTATTCAATATATGTTTTCACCCTAGACATGCATGTTCTTTGGACTATCCACTCACACAACCCATCTACTCCTATTCTCTTGAAAGGGCCCATCATATATCTTGGGACTTCTACGCCTCCTAATATGTCCAGGAATCCTTTCCCTCTTCTCCTCACTTACCGCAAATACCTAACTCCTAAGTGCATGGATCGAGGCCCACTTTCCTATATCTTTGAGTTAACTCACTATCGCCCTCTAGGGTTTTCCTTCGAGAAACCCTAATTTGGTTTATATGGCCCAACCTTCCTCTATCTTACACAACTCATGCTACTTTGCCCCCCAACTCATCACTTCACTTAGATTCAACCTCAAGCATCCCACTTTACTTTCCATTCTGCACATGTGACCCCGAAACCCTAGTTGGCCACCTCAAAACCCTAGCACCTCTCTTTTATCGTATGTTATTTCCCCATCGCTCTCTCTTACCATCCCCTCTTCCACATGACACACACTCACCCTCCATGTGACATCCTTCCACTCTTACCCCATATTCTAATCCTCTCCATTATTTCTCCCTTCCATGATCTCCTCTACTTAGGATTTTCCTCCCAAACCCTAGCCAAGTTCCCTATGTACTCTTATACCAACCTACGTACTATTTTTCACCTATGGACCCCAATCACCCAAACAACTCTTCCTTCATCTTACTTAAACCCTAATTCAACTTTTTCCACATAAGTATTATCCCTATACAAAAACCATCCATCCCATGCAAACCATAGACTCCCCATGCAAAACTCGCTTCACTCCCTTATTTTGTCCATATTATCCTTTTATTTGTCCACCCATAAGTCATGAGACCTATAGGTCATTCTTACTTCCCTCTAGTCAACTTATTAATTTTTCCCCTTTCATCTTTTCACCCCATACCATATCTTTAAAGTCTCCTAGCATGCATGTCCTAAAGGGCCACATCACATTAGCACCACAAGCATACCATACATATCATTTTACACATGCCATAAGGAGAACACATATACTTACCTTAGCTCCTTGTTGTGCTAAAAGTAGTTATAATCATATAAGATACACAAATATGTCATCACACATAACATACAAAGCACATAATACATATTAGGCTTTAACTACATCTTTACCTAAAATGACACTGGGCTTGGAGCACACGTCTACGCCTCTTTAGGGTTTGGACTTGGTTCGCCTATAAGAGGGAAATACTAAGGTTAACTTCCCTCTTACCAACTTTATCATTATTTCCTACTTACCTTTATCATAGCCTAGTATTAGGGGTATTAATAATAATAGTAGCTTTATTATTAAAAATAAGGATATTATCCTTAAAATAGTTAATCATGCTATTATTAGTCAAAATAGGTTTAGGTAGTTATATTGGTCAATGATAAGGTATTATTAACAATATTAGCAATACAAAAGATAATAACTTTAATAATAATAATAATAATTTGAATAATAATAATAGTGATAGTGATGATGATGATGATGATGATGATGATGATGATGATGATAATAGTTTGAATAATCATAATAATGATAATACTAGTAATAATAGTACTAGTAACGTCAATGTTAACAACAACAACAATAATAATAGTAATAATGATAATAATAATAATAATAATAATAATAATAATAATAATAATAATAATGATAATAATATTAATAATGCTAATAAAAATAAATAACAATTACACTAATTATACTTAAGGGCTAGGAAGGTTAGGGCACAACCTAGTGGTGGTGGCAGCTAGGTGGTGGCGGCGGAGGAGGAAGTGAGGGGTTGGAGAGGCATCTTTTTAGGACTAATAGAGGGAGAGTAAGATGGTGGTTGTGGTGGTGGTGGATTCTTTGGGTTGAGAGGGTTGGAGTGGTGGTGGCGGTGCAGGTGGTGGTTGTTGTGGTGGCCGAGGGTGGTGGAGGAATAGGAAGGATGAAGGAGGGGGAGGTAGAGGAGGCTTTGCTGAGTGGATTGGGTGGTAGGAGAGGCGGTGATTGTGGTAGAGAAGGTGGTGCACAGTGGCGAGAGGGGCAACGATAGGTGCAAAGTGGCAAGTCGGGCAGCCAACTTTGGATGGTTGGGGTGGCTCGTGTAGGGGGAACTAGGGATGGTGAGTGGTATGGTTCGGTGGAGGGTAATGTAATACCTAGTTTTAATAAATCCTTAATTTAGATATGCAAGACTTAAAATTTTGATTAGCAGGCTTAATAAATCATAGGATTCTTTTTAGAATGAATGTCTCGTCATTACGAGTAAGTCTATAGTTACTAAATTAAGATAATAACTCGGATTGGTGTATATATGAGTAGGGGAAGATAAAAGTTGATGACAGTAATAATAATGTTAATAAGAAGAGAGTAGATAGTAATCAAAATAGAAATGATGGTAATAACAATAACCTTATGATAAGTAACACTCTTAAAAATAATTCCGATAACAATAATTGTAAGAATAATAATGTTAGAAATAATTATGATAATAAGGAGTGTTAATGATGAAACTATTAATGATAGTATTGATCATGATAATAATAGTGAGAATAATGGTAAAAATAAAACCTTGAATAGGTAGTATTTTTCCTTAGTAACCATACTCTTAAAAGCCTAATACTTTGGGATATTTTTGCTAACTAAATCCTAACCATTCCCCATCATTTTTCCCACTCTAATTTCAACCTAAACTCCCCCCAATCTGTCGCACCTTACCCCCTCCCATGCAGCTATTTGCCACCTTTCTCCCATGCTTTCCACCTTTCTCCCATGCTTGAATACCCTTTTCCCATGCTTGAACACCTTTTACCTATACCCTACACTCCTACCTATCTTACCCACTAACTTTGCAGCCTTTCCCCTCCCCCTAGCAAGCTATCACCCTCCCTACTCCTCTCCTCTCCTCCCTCATGCCATTCCAGCCTACAAAATCCCAGCAAACCAGCCCAGCCACATGCAGCCACAAAACCTCATGCAACCCAGCCACATGCAGCCCCCAAACCACATGTAACCCAGCCTTTTCCCCTAAGTAGTAGCCCTCATCCTCTCCTCCTCTTAAACTACACACCTACTCAACTTTTCTAGCCATCTACCCATCCATTTCCTCCCTTCTCCATGCAACCAACCTGCCCCTTTCCCTTCTCCCAAGATTTCGACACCCATCTCCCATAAAACAACCTGCAGCATCCTCCCCAACCAACTCTTGCAGCAACCCCATTTCCCCCTATTTTTCCCTTCCCTTCTTAAGCCCCAACTTGCAGCAAAGTTCCTCCTTCCCTCTCCCTTTTGGTCCTCTATTTTTCTCCCTACACATCCTCTCTTTCTCCCCCTTACTTACAGCATTTGATAATCTTGTTTGTAGCCCCCCAAACTTCTCCCTTTCACCACTAAACTCTTGCCCAAAAATCACCCAACTTGCAGCCTTGCTAAGCACCCCTCTTCCCTTGTGTTTTGCCTCTCCAAGCAGCAACTATTTTCCGACGTAGGTATTCTATCTTCCGGTGTGCGTGGTGCGTAGAAATTCCATGCACTAGCCACCTTGGTTAACTCCCTAATCGTATTTCGGGTATTAGTTCGCATAGGTTGTCATTTTATTAATTTATTTAGCATAGATACTAATGCATGGATAGTTGTGGATGGCGTTATTTATTTTTAGGTAATCTCAACCCCACTTAAGGTATCCTTGGAAGAAGCTCTTCGTGGTATTATTTTTCTTAGCTCAAAGGTAAATCCAACTAATCTGTAGATGGTAGAATTTTGTGTGAAAATGATAGGTTAGTTTTCTAGGATAAAAATCATGCTAGGATGAGTATATCAAATGACTGGTATTTTGTAGGAAATGGAAGCATGTTGTAGTTTGTTTTTATGTGAATATTATGATATGTAGATTAATATATGTTACCATGCTAATATTTACATGCCTAGGTAGTATTCTAAAAATTGAAGAGTGTATGCTTATGACAACATATATGGATTTATGCTAAAAAGAAATGTGTATGTTTAGGGTTAGAGTCCAACCGAAAATTTATCATATTTTATGGTAAGACCCATAAATGGATTAAATATGTCCCTTGGATCATTTAGATAATTTTGGACGTATAGCATGTTAACTTAGAGTATAAATGTGTTTAAATGGTGATTATTATGTGTTGCATGTTCTAGGGGTAAAAATGTAAATTCTATATACCATGGTCCATATTTGAAAGTTATTTGTGGAAATTGCATGAATTTTATGAGATACTTGAAATGCATGCTAAGAGTGTGTACATGTACCATGTGTGGTGAATACTTAGAGGTAACATTGTCTTTTGTCGCACCAAAAAAATTATTGTATGTTAAAGTATCATTAGCTATTTTATGTTAGCTTTTTTATGACAAATATCCTATAGAGATAAACCTGGTAATAAATTAAAGGAAAATGTGGTAGTCATAGATCGAAGGGTATTTTGGTCATTATGACAAAAATGTGTTTCAAAGTGAATAATTGGGTTAGTTGACTTAAGTGATGGCCTCTGATTAATTTTGGAAATAATTGGACAAATGGATTAAATAATTGAATTGGATAATTATTCGGGCTATGGCATGATGCCTACCCTAGGTCATGTTGACTTTGAATTGTTGTGACCCTCATGGTCTTTTGGATTTGACATTTTATGGTTGATTTTTGTGACCCTTGTGGTCCCTTGGTTGATTGATTTATGGCTAAGTTGTAATATTGTGAACCTTGTTGTTCTCAAATTAATAATCCGAAATTCCATAAGACACTAATCACTTAAAGAGGAAGACTTGAGTTTGGAAAGGAATCTCGTGCCTCGGACTTGGCCACCGAGTGCATAGTTTGGGCCTTCGGGTTAAGGGGCTCACTTATACTCTATAGGTATTCCATACACCCTATAGGGAGTACGCATACTTAAGAACTCGAGTTCTGAAGTTTAGTATGGATGATTGATATGTCGTGTGTCTTCCTTGGCAAGCTTTGCCCTGGAATTGAGTGAATTATTTTGGTAACACCTCCTTGACGATCATTTTCATGGATATGGGATTGTATTCCAATCGAGAATTGTTATATAAATGAAATAACCGGATTAGACACCCACCATAATACTTCTATAATAACTGGATTAGGAGTGACTTGACCTTGGTTGGATTTTTTGGAATATCAATAATTCTTCCTATTATGCTATGAAGTATGGTTGTTGGTAAGTTAAAATGGTTGTGAAATTATAAGCACGTTTTCAATGCCTTTGCTAGGGACTTTAATCTAACTAGTATTGTTAATTGTGATGTGGATTTGTGTTATGAAATCGTGGCTTTGCATGTGACCGTATGTTTTATTTGAATCCCTTATTTGTATGATAATTGTATATGTGGGTATACTACCTCTCCGGAGGCATTGTGGTTTACTCAATACGAGGAAGTCGTACTGATGCTATCACTTTTTGGAGGAGTACATCCGTGGCATACAATGGTTGAAGAATTTTGAGGAGCATCATCCAACCGATTAGTTAGGCTAAGGGAGCGAGTGGGCCCTGTCCCTATTTCTCTTTCCTTGTAATATTTGATGGATCGAATGAGTGGAAGGCAAACCACTGTTGCACCTTCGTGTGCTCTTTTGTTTATTTTCTAAAAATTGTTAGTTACTAATTATCTAAACGGTCCTTTTGTATGGATAATCTTTCTTTATAAAACCCTTGATTATGTATTGTACTTCTCTCAAAATTTTTTGGTTTGACTTGTTTTAAACCTTAGCACTTGACGTAAGGATGGTGAGGAGACTGAACTTATATTAAGTGTGGCGGTAACACCCACTGTTTTATAATTACCGCTTCCGCAAAGAAAAATTCAAACGAAATTTTCAAGTAGTGATTTTGGGGTGTTATAGGTAATGGAGGGAAGATTTTGGGCGGTATTGTGCGATGGCAGCGGGGTCGGCATCTGAAGTGGCGGTGGCGCAAGTGGGATAAATTTTATGGGTAGGGGAAATGGGACCGAATGAGATCAGTCGAGGGTATTTATAGGCCATTTGAGGGAGGATAAGATAAAGGGGGAAGAGGATAAATGGCTAGGGCTTGCCGGCTAGTGGTGGTAGGCCGGTACAAGCCTGCAAATTGTAGGTGCAGGTTCGATAGATAGGGAAAAAGGAAAAGGAATGGGGCACGTGAGGGGCTAGGTACAAGGGGTTGGGCTCGATTCAGAAAGGAAAGGGATAGGGAGAGAGAAAAGGGTGCAGACCAGTAGAAGGAAGGACGATGATAGTTGTAGGCCGACCTACAATTGGCGAGGGGGAGAAGGGAGGAAAAATAAGATAAGTGGGTTAGTCAGTCTAGGGGGAAAAGAAAAGAAAGAGAAAGGAAGGGGGTGAACCGATGGGCGAGGGGAGAAAAAAAAAGGAATGGCGTGCTAGACCGTGGGGGGAGAGAAGAGTGGGAGGAGAAGTTGGGCTGCGAGGGGGACAGGCCCAATCCAGGGAAGAAGGGGGAAAAAGAAAAGGAGAAAGGAGAAAAAGAGGAAAGAAAAAGAAAAAAGGAATGAAAAAGGGAAAAAGAAAAAAGAAAAAATAGGATGGTTGGGGTATTTAGAATATTTTGGTATTTTTAAATATTTTAAAATAATAAAAATTTATAAAATAATAATTAAATTCCTTTTTTATATTAATTTAGGATATTTTGGGTAAATTTTTCCTAAATTCTATTTTAATTAGCAAAATACCCTAATCTTCCCTAATTAAAGTCTTTATTATTTTCCTATTTTTTGTCTTAAATACTCCCCTTATTTTAATAAAATAATATATTTAATTAATTTCCCTAATAAATTCCTATTTTATCATAATTTCCTAAATTAAGGTTTTGGGGTATTTCATTTATGGCTAAGGGTTTGGGGTTAAGGGATTTGATTGGTAGTAGGGGTGAGGGGTAATTCACTTGTTTGGGAGAGGGTGAAGGGTAAGTTAGTTGTTTGGGGCCGAGGTTGATGGGTGAACCACACATAGGAGTGGGAAGCACCGAGCAAGTCACCCGCTGGTAGGTGTGACTTACGGGTGAGCTACCTATCGCCACAATAGTTCATCCCCAACCTCCATCATTAACAACCATATCCAAAGAGTCTTCATTGCCTTTCCAATATTAAAAGCATAAATAAAACTAACACTAATATACCTTCCTTCCTTTAAGTTAGTCACTTATGCACCAATCAAAAGATTGGATGTGAGTAAGCCTCCAATACATTGAATCCCAAATAATCCATATCCTACGATTATGATGGTAAGTATAGTTATTAAAATAGTGCTAATTTGTTGCTATTATTTTCTTAAAGTTCACAAAATTTCAAGAAGACAAACCAAACCACAACTACTCTTCTTAATTCAAACCTTTATTTCTTTTTATGTGGACTGATCATCTATTCTCCTAACATTTTAAGGCACCAACATAGATCACTAGGGTCAAGAGAAAATCACTCCCTTTCTTCTTGCACACGCTTCTTGATGCATATGAGATCTAAATTGGGTTATGCTATAAGGTGTCATTTTAATTTAAGTTAGAACAACCAAAAAATAAAGAGAATAATGGGGAAAGATTTGAGGGGATAAAATTGATTCTTGGTAACTCCTTGAATCAATACTCACAATAATTACCTAAGGTATAAACTTCTAAGATAAATCTTAAAAGATTTTTGCAAACTTCAAACTCTTACACTTGAGTTAAAAGGGGGGGTCTCGATTTTGCTATAGAAATTTTTTTTACAGCGAGTAAGTTGTGTATCTTTCCTTTATTCTATCCTTGGCGCTTATAGATGAAGTGCAGAATTAAAGGTTACAACTTAACCAACTAATATATGTAATTTGAGCTAAAACAAATGAAGAAATCTACCTGATATCCTAACCATGAGTTTTAGTTATGGTAAGGATCTCCCTAGCACATTTATAATTCATATAGCAGTTACATGACTCACAACGGAAAGAGACAAAGATCATTTTAATATTATAAGAGACAAAAGGGAGTAAGGAAGTCTTTATAGACTTCCTTGTTATTTCCAAAAATTTACATTGGTCTTCCCAAGTGTTGAAAAAGACTTGACATATAACTTGAGAGGGACTTGTGGCTGTTTTGTGTGGCTCTTTATGGGTGCAGAATAGACTGCATTTTTATGACATTTATAGGGATAAAATGTTAAAGGAGAATAGGCTAAAAAGGATAGGAAATTTAGAGAAAAAGTGTGGCTAAAGGTGGCTTATTTTAGGGGTGTTTTGGGGGGTGGTAAAAAAAGGCTGACATGGCTTTGTATGGCTAGTTTTTAAGGAGTGATTAATTTGTCTAAGTAAGGAGAGTTTTATGGCTCTCAAACTTGGAAAAAATAATGACGAGATTGTGATCATTAAATGAGGATGCTCCTACATCACTTCTCAACTATCAAATCTTCCTGTTACACCTGGAATATATTGGTTGTAGCTATTATATCAATAGACTTTTTAACTACAAATATTAGGGTGTAAATCCCAGTAGAAAAACTTTACTCCTAAAATGGCTTGTACCATATTGGTTACTCGCTAAATTTATGTCTTGACTGGTACCATCATGGCTAGTCAAGTTAATGTTAGTTTTAGGGCAGAAACATGCATTCCATCTCTAACCACCACCCATTCCTGCCTTTATTTATTTATTTATTAGAAACCATGAGAGCATTCTTGGTCTTGTGATAATTAAATCCTATATAAGCTGAAATGGAACAATTCTAGTGATAATTAGCCTCCACATGATTTCCATTATCTGATAAAACATAGTACCGTAAGGATCTACGATATATATACTTTCACACAAGTGTCTTTTAGTGTTAACAAGCATTACAGGGAAACTATATGATCATTCCTCATGGTGATAACATCAGTACAGATAGGAGTACCAACTAAACTAGCTATCATACTTAAAGACTTAGGGGATCAGTATTCTAAGGGAAGGCGAGGCAATTTAATCTATAGAGGAACACACTAAAGTTCTTATTGTATGAATTTCATATTCATTTGCCAACATTTGAGGTTTGCTATAGTAAGTCTAATGACAAGTGGGAATAAACTAATAGTCTTTCTCTAAGGCAAATTTAAAAACAAAGAAGATAGCTTCATGGCATATTACTTTTAGTGGTATAATATGGCTCTAGTGGGCATTGCCATACCCCTGTATCTAATTAAATATCAGAATATCATCATAAAAATAACCCACCAAAGCATGTTTCCCTTCATCTAATTCATGATGATCTCATCCTTCTCAATTTTTATCATGACCTGACCTTCCTCAATACAATGAGGGACATAGGATAAGGTTAAACATTAATCCATACTCCTATTCAAAGCCACACAATCCCTTTATGAGATATAGGTTTAGTCTTCCTAGTTCATCTTAGAGGGATGTTTAGGGAGATTTACCGCTTGTGTTGATTCAATAGTATTATCGTTAGGTCAATTGTCAGTAGGAGGTTCATTATAAATAAGTTTCTACACATGATTCATGTCTACGTCAGGTATAGTCTCCAGTTCATGTGAATCATGCAAAACCTCTTCACGCACCACATGGTCATCATGGATCACATTGTCTGTAATTTCGTCCTTCTTTGAAACAAAAACTGACATAATAAAAGGTGAAAGGGATAACTATTTCACAAATTAGGACACATTTTTTGAAGTTTTTTTTTTGTCTCATTCAAAAATTTCCTTCTAGCCATGAGAACAACGTGAATCCTAACGTGTACAAGCGCATTCTTAAGGCATTGATAAACAACTCTTGTTTTTATTTGTACATATTTTATATTGTGTAAAAATGATTTAAAAAAATGCCAACAGCTATTTGAGGATGTTATGGTTTGGCTAGATTTGGTGCCATTTACTTTTCTTTCAATTATTGAATGTATTTTGTTTTTCCTCATTGTATTGGAGATACCATAGTAAAGGACAAACAAAATAATGAAATTTTATGCATGTATGCATTAAAAGAAATGTTTAAAATAGAAAACAATGAATACTAATATTTTGAGGGGGGTTATGAACAAAAAATAATCTTAAACCTTCTTATCTATCAATTTATACTATGCAACATGTCTCATGGTCTACCATTGTGCGACATGTGCCACATCACTCTTTTTAATTTATAACTTTCTTCTAACTAATTATGTTTGGTTTATTAAAAAACACCATAATGTCTCTAAAATTTTGCTTATATATATATATATCTATATATATATATATATATATATATTATACAAATTAGTAAAGAATTAGTGTATTAGAGTTGAAAAATTATTTTTAAGTAGAATAATAGTAAAAAAATCATCTCAAGTGAAAAATTAATACATTAGTGGTGAAAGATTAGTTTTAATTAGAGTAATGGTGAAATATCATCTTACTGGTGAAAGATTAATACATTAGTGATGAAAGATAAATTCGGCGACTTTATGTATGGTGAAATATCAATTAATATTTAGTGAAACATTAACCACATTTTGTGGTAAAAGATCAATTTGGTTGTAATGAAATATTAGTGTATCTATGGTAAAATATATGAACACGAGTAGTGATAAATACTAGGACAAGTGTTAAAATATTTTAAGATATTTTTTTAGTGAAAAATATATTTCACATTGGTGAAAGTTCAACTATATAATAATGAAATATATAATAAGTAATGATTAGTGTTGAAATATTAATTTAAAGTAGAATAATAGTAAAAAAAAATATTAATATATTGGTGGTAAAATATTATTTTTAAATAGAATAATGATGAAAGATAAATTTATTGGTATAGTGGTAAAATATATGGCAAATAATGTTGAAAAAATAGTTTTTGTAAAAGAATGTTAATAGGTTTGAATGCTTGTGAAGGATTTGTAAGGATAATAAAATATACTTGAATAAGCGGTGAAAGTATATTTATGATAAAGTATATGTATATTTATAGTGAAAGATACATGATCAACATAAGAAAATTTAATTAAAAAAAATTTATGTCCCGGTTGAGCAGCTAAACGTATCTTTTCCACTCTCAAACACTACCTTCCCCTCCTCCTCCTCCGTATTTTTTCCTCCCACCTTCAACCGCCTCTTTCCCCTCCCCTGCTTCCCCTGCCCTCCCTCTCCTCCTCGCTCTTCCTGTTTCATTATCTTTCCTTGCCTCTATTCCTTTTGAAGTTGGACCGTGGACAAAGCAAAAGATGAAGACCCACGGGCTCTACACTTTTTGTTTGTTTATCTCCTCTTTCATCTTAGACAGCTCCAAAATTTTCATATATTGATATGTCTAGGATTTGCACAGTTCAGCATTGAAGCAAATAATGAAGCGAATATGGAAGCTATCAGTAGGGACGTCACAGAGAGCAGAGCTAGTGATTCTTCATGGAAGCGCATCTTATGCTAAATCTAAAACCCTAAACCCCTTTCTCTGGAAGAAAAATCGCAGCATGATGCGACGATTTTGTACCAATACTGAAATTGTATCTGTATGGCCAAGTAATTTTCAGTCCATCATTAGATTGTTTGATAAATCCACTTCTTACAAAGGCAATGTCAAAATACACGAGGAATTGACCCAGAAAGTTTCAGTGCTGAAAGATAAGTTGCTGCGATGCAACGGTTTTCATGAGAAAGTAATTGAGATCTTAGAATCCGAGGGTAAATCCTTATTCAATTCGTACAGAGATGGTCGTGCTTTGATTGAGCTTATGGAGCAGTTGGCTCCATGGCCTCAATTTGCCCTTGAGGTGTGTCTGTCTCAAATTTGGGCCTTTATGTATTTGTTTACTGGAGAGTTTCTGGGTATCTCTGTAATGTATTGTTGGTTGTTTGCTTCCCTCTTCTACCTCTTTTATTTATTTATAATGGGGTTGCCATTGTTTAGCCGCCATTCCACAGAATTTAGTTTATTGTAACTGCCTTACGGGATACATAATCAGGTTGAAAATTGCCGATTTACAATGTTGAGTCTATACTTCTCATCAGAAAATAAAGATGGTTAAATGAAGGTGCTATAGTTTATAATGTAAAAGACTGCAGGTGTATGCTCCATCCTGCTTCTCTAGGTTGTAACAAGTTTATGGGACTATCTGATAATGAGAGTTTTCCTCGGCTCCACTTATATGCTTCTGGGGTTGTTTTCTGATGCTGTTGTAGGTGACTGGTTAATTTCTGAATAGCTTAGGTTCAGTAAATATGGATATCTTTTATAATTCTAATATAGATACTGCTTTGTTATTGGTGTTATCTTCATTCAGATTTTTAACTGGAGAAGACAACAGGAAAACTTTGCATATTCAATCAAAGCTGAAGAGTATACCAAGGCTATATCTGTTGCAGGTAGAGCTAAGAATGTCGATCTTGCACTTGAGTTGTTCACGGAAGCTGCTAATAATCGAGTTAAGATATCAAGCACTTATAATGCATTGATGAGTGCTTATATGATCAATGGTTTGAGTGGGAAGTGTCTGTCATTGTTTCAGAAGTTCAAGAAAGATGCAGATTGCACTCCAACTATTGTAACATACAATATTCTTATTTCTGTTTTTGGTTGCTTGTTGCTGATTGACCACATGGAAATGACTTTCCAAGAGATAAAAAAACTAAAAATTTCCCCAAATTTGGGTACATACAATAATTTAATTGCTGGCTATGTTACAGCTTGGATGTGGGATCGTATGGGTAAGACATATATGATGATGAAGGAGAATGCCATTCATCCTGATGCTGAAACTCATTTGCTAATGCTTCGAGGCTACTGCTACTCTGGTAATTTGGAGAAGATGGAAATGATGTATGATCTGGTAAAGTATCACGTCTGTGAAACGAGCATTCATTTGATCAGATGCATGATCTGTACGTACTGTAAGAGTTCTGATCCAAACAGAGTCAAAAAGATTGAGGATTTGATGAAGTGTATTCCACAGGATAGCTATAAGCCATGGTTAAATGTGTGGCTAATTAAGCTTTATGCGCGAGAAGGCATGCTGGAGAAGATGGAGAAATATGTCAATGAAGCATTTGCGTGTCATATTTCAGTGAAAACATCATGGTTGGTGCGTATGGTTATTGCAGCTTATTTTCGATGCAATGATGTGGATAAGCTTGAATACTTTGTAAAACAGGCAAAATCTGCAGGATGGAAATTCTGCCGGTCCCTTTATCACTGTAAGATGGCCATGTATGGATCACAAAATCGACTGGTGGAGATGGAAAATGTCCTTACTGAGATGAAGTATTTCAACCTAGATATCACCAGAAGGACACTTATCATTTTGAGCAAGGCTTACTCACAGTGGGGTTATAGATCTAAACTCGAGCAAGTGGCAGGACTGATGTGTGTTCTTGGATATGGATTTCCGGATGCAATGTCTCTCTATACAGGACCATCGTAAATCATGAGAGTTCTTTTATCGCGGTTCATGATTTGCTGGAAATAGCATTTGCGCCATTGGATAATATCATATTCTCATATGCAACGAGGTGGATGTTCTCTATTTGCCCTTTCTAATTTATTTATTGTCGTTTTTGGATTCTGTACATTTTTTGAAGCATTATAGAGGCTGACTTTGACAACGGCTGTTTCTTAGTAATGCAGACTGGAACTACTCTACTGTGTGAAATTGACAAAAAGAAAAATGGGGTTGTGTGAGCTTTTTGGTGGTAACTATATGGCATTTCGCTCCTGGATTTCCATCTATATGGATGACATTACCTCAGGCCTCCTTTATTGAATAAGTTGTTACTTAAACCCAAAACATAGTAATACAAGAAGGAACAAGAACACTTGTGTGAGAACTGCTGCTGCTTATTTATTTACCTTACCTGTGTGCTTGTATGATGCTAACCCTTCCAATTTGTTCTTACTGCTTCTGTTGCTGCTGCTCATACTTTGGCCAAGTGAGATTGATTAAGGCTTTGTTTGGGAAATAATTTAAGAAAATAAAGATGTGAAATATTGTATATTGTCATTTTTGGACATGTTTTTTAATAAACATGTATAGACTATAGCTTCAAAGTTTTCCAAACAATATTGGTTTATATGATATCACTCATATAAGCTAAGTTGGCATGTTCATCTTGACCTATGTAAATTTTATTGTGGGAGTATTATCTATGTTGCATAGAAACTTTGCCGACCTGATTTTTTCACTCTTTGGAAGCATCTTCCTGTTTTGTGTTCCCCCAAAATGTATGTAAATGTATGAATATTTTAAGAAATTGCCGTTTCCCAGTTTTGGACATCGTCATTTCACGTCCTTGTTTTCATTTCCATGCAACCTTGAGTATAATGTCCCAATTGAGGTTTGGCTAGTTTAATTATCCTTCCTTGATAGAAAATAATATGCCAAAGGTAAGGTTAAGTGCTTTTTAACGTCCCTTGGAAAAATTAATATCGCCCAATCATCCATTAACAGAAAATGACAATCATTTAAGCCAACCTTTTCATCATTAGTTGCTGCTTGACAACTTGTAATGCTATAGGATTCTGAAGAAGATTGACTACTGTTATGTTGATCGCTTCCTCTACTCTCAGTTCTAGTTGAATTCTCACATGGGATTGTGTCTATCATTTTTGGCATGGCACATCTTCAAGGACAAGTTCAACTTAGGTACTAAGACATTTGACATAATTTCATTTAGGTACTATGTGTTTTAAATAAGCATCATATATCTTAATTTTTTGTTTCCCTGTAATATCATCTTATTAGTCTTTTTAGTTTATGACTAAAATAATAAATTTTCTAGTATTGGATATTCTTTAAATATGAGTTAACAAATTCTGAGTATTTGAATACTTTTTTTTCAACTTTTTTAGAATTTTGTAGATGGTTTGTTTGAATTTTATGGCATTTTTATGTTGTATTGTTTTTTATAAAAAAATCTAGAAAATACTAAAAAATATTTAATATTAAAATATCAATCATTTGAGTTATGTAAAACTAAAAATATTAGTAAGATAAATTTAAGTTAAACAAAAATGAAGGTTTCATTTGGATTAACAACTTTACAAATGATAGAATTTTAAAAGTGATTCTTTGGTACGAATCCATTGTTTGAATAGAAAATTTAAAAATTTTCTTGTTTTGATATTTTCATACATGAAACTTGTATTGAGTATTTATAATACTTTATTTATTTTTCACTCACAAGATTATATAAGCACAGTGTAGACTTGTTTCGGGATTTTATTCACTGTACTTTTAACATTGATTTCAGAACTTGTAAGAAGTATCTAAATTATATTTTAAAGTACCCACAAAATATTTAGGTTAGAGGAGTTTGTAAATACACTTTTGAAATGAAGTTCCTCATAGAAATCATTCATCCAAAGTTTAAAGCACATGCTACTGAGCTGAGATTGTCTAAAACACATGGTACCTAAGTGGAATCAAGTCAAATGTTACTTGAGTGGAATTCATTCCATCCTCAGACTTTCATGCCCTCCTTTCCAATCCTTTCCAACCACTCCCCAACTTTTTGAAATGACCTTGTATTTAGGCTTGTTACTTCTAATTGATTCTGTTGGAAATGATTTGGTTCTGTTACACCCCTGCTCCGAAAGTCAACTGCTAATAACCCACCGTTTGATGTCACCTCTTGCTCAGACATCATCTGGTAGTTAAGAGCTGCAGCAGATTATCAGCATCCTCCATGTAATACCTGCTGATTACACAATGATCCTATTTCCAGTTTGGATCTGAAGTTTCTATCTGGACTCCAGGCAGAATCCATGGCCTTCATTGATGTCTCTCTTTTACTGTGTAGGAAGAAGGAACTGGGTCTCCTCAGTTCTGTTTGATATATTGAGGGGCTGGTCTAACAACCCTACCATTTCATTTTGTTTTGCAGGAACCAAGGATAAAGACGGAGTTTGTCATACGAGATGGACAATGCTTTTGTTCTATATAATTCTGTATCGAAAAGCTTTCAGTGAGAACCTTTTAGAAAATGAAGTACTGAATGTGACATTTGCTGCGTTATTCGTCATGAATTCCATGGTATTCAGGACATGAGGCACAGATCTCTTGGTTGGCATGACATTTGCTGGCTTTTTGATGGTGAACCTTTTATACAATACCAGTCCACGGACTAAACTTGAGGAAATCTAGAACCCACAATGGCAACTTCTTCATCAGCTTATCGGAGGGAAATAATGTTTTTATTGATAATATCTGTTGAGCAGCTGCAATTTTTGTTGGAGCTGAAGCTACCTTAATGCTGAATGTGGAGAACCAATGGTCTTTTCTACTACAGTTGCATTGTAAGGTGTTAAATTATTATTTATGGGTAGCTATTGTTGAGTCGAATCTATTTTTTTCTTTTGTTAGAAAAGGTCTTCGTGAATAGGTTCCTGGGAGCTACATTGGCTCCGGCATTTTTGCCTTTATTTATTTCTCTTTCTCTTTCAATAACAGAAGTTATAGGTATAGCAGCGCAAGAAGGAATCGATTTTTGTTGTACCAATGAGTTGAATGTAATTTTGTAACGTATAGCAGAATAAGGTTTCTGTTTTCTAAGGATCGTTTATATTCTTTGCACAAATTTCTAGTGACCTGGCGGATAAGATCGGCTAAGGGGTGCCAAGGAGTCCAGCACTATGGTCAGCAATCAGCAGCTAAATAAGGCACGAAAGTAAGTTATGGTTGGAGAAAGTTGTTGGCTATTGTATTTTGGAAATAAATTTATTAAAATTAATATAAATTTTGCAAAGTTATATTTTAGTCTACAACTCAAACCAAGTCTTAAAAGGTTAGCTCAAGGTTGGAATAAAATGTGATATGATTATAAAAATATAAATTGATGGCGTAAGGATAATATAAGTGAAAAAATTATTATAATATTTAAACCTCTTGTGTATTCATTTAAAATAAAATAATACCTTTTTTTTAATAACTATTTATTTTAGCTCTTTGTCCTAACATAAAATAGATATATTATCAAAAATATATATATTTTTTCAATATATTATATAAAGAGATAAAATAGAAAGGTATTTTTTCCACCATTATTATTTCTGCACTAAATTAACAAAAAAAGTTAAACATTTCAATTATTAATGATGTTGGGCTAACACAAACAATAAAAAAAAACACCATATCTATACGAAGGAAAGTATAGTATTCTAACAAAGTGAAAATCATTTTTAGTTTTCGGTAACACTAGGTTTAAATTTATTTCAATTAATAAAGTTTTCTATTAAAATAATATGAGTAGTCTATAAATATGATACTTTATATATTATATATTTATGCATGCAATCACTCCTATTAGCATCTCCTAATATGCTAATTAACTATAATTTAATATCATACATTATAATTTAATATTATTTATGAAAGAGAAAATAATGTAAACCAAATAACTACAATAAATGAATTAAATAATAATGAGAAACAATCACAAGTAAAAATAACGATGTAAAATAACAGCACATATGATAAATATTAAGTGATAAAAATATAAACGGCAAACGAAAAAAGTTATTAAATAAAATAGTAAATTAATCATACAAATATTAAATCCCTTCTAGCTTTTCGTATCCCATGTGGGATACAAAATAAAATTCTATTTATAATAAGAAAATTCTCCTACTTCATATCTAAACAATGTAGGGACAAGTATAATAAAAGAGGGCTTGAAATACAAACTAATTAGCACTACTCTCTTAGTATGACAGCATACGGAAGCAATTTTTTGGCGGCAGTGTCTCAACTCTCAAGATATTAGTTCATTTAAATTCTCAACGGATTTCATCCGTCTACGCCCAATCCGACGCAAGTCTACCACACAAATTGAGTTAGTAACTACATTCATAAAATGAATTAGGTACATTGCTGGAATTTGAAATATAAAATGTGCTAATACGGTAATGGAAGAGATCATAAAATGACAACTGTATTCCCTGCCCCCCTCCAATTAGTCATAGGAGGCCTTAAAAAATATATACAAAGAAAAATGCACATAAAGCAATACAATATCAGAAGAGGTGATTAAACCTGAGACCTAAGTATACTCCTACATAAAAAGCTCCAAGTAAACTGCATGAAGTTCCACCCAGCATCGGCAAATCGCCTGAAAGCACTTACTTCATTACTGATAGCAGAAACAGACAAATATTCCGCGAAAGTATCAAAACAACGATCTCTAAAGCAGCATTTGACGGAACTACTACGAAAGTAGATTATGAACTACAAGAAAACATAAAAGGGACGACCCATTCATCTCCTGTAAGGCCGAAGGTGAAACAGTTCAAACTCAGAACCAAAAGATATCGACTCCTCCTCAAGCTTTTTCTTCAGTCTTCTCCAAGTTCTTAACTTATCAGCTTGTATTAAACCTCGATAGAGCGTCTCAAATGTGACCTTTTGTGGTAGAAATCCCCTTTCAATCATCTCCACAAAATAAGCACAAGCCTCTCTCCACTTCTGCTTCTCAATTAAACCATGAATCAACATAGTATATGAATCTAAATCAGGTCCAGTCCCACTAGCCTTCATGTCACCCCATATCTCCTCCACAATCACTATCCGATTCAGCTTCAAAAACATCCCCAATAAAATGTTGTAAGTATGCATATCGGGCGTACACGAACCTCCTTTCTTCATCCGCCTATATAAATTCAAAGCACTATCTGCATCCTTCCTTCCCTTGTACTCTTTAAAGAAACAATTATACGTCGCAGCAGACGGGCTGACCCCCTCTGCAACCATTTCATCAAGCAGGCTTCGAGCCTCTTCAAGTCTCCCGCATGAGCTGAGGCACTTTACAGCCGAGGTATACGTAGCCACACTGGGATGAATCCCTTTCTCCCTCATCATTTCCAACTTATCAAGAGTCAAGTCAGGTTTATGTGCGCGACTATAAACATGAAGCACAATGGAGTAACTCGTAACATCAGGCTCTATCCCTCTCTCGCGCATTTCATCAAACACCTTATCTGCTGCCCTGATAGTCCTCTCAAACCGACCATCCGGATGTAGACTTGCCCTCCTACAAATCCCATGAAGCAAAACATTGTAAGTTACTACATTTGGTTCAATCCCCTTCTCTATCATCTCCATCAAAAGCCTCTCCGCCATATCCACCCTCTTCTTCTTGCACCACCCATAAATCAAAACGGTATAAACTTTACAACTCGGTTCAAAATTCAACTTCCGCTTATTAAAAATCTCCATGGCAACCTTCACATAACCATATTTACAAAGAGTATCAAGAACATAAATGAAGCTTTCATCACAAGGATCAGTTTCAACAAAACAAGGCATATCATCAAAAGCCCTAATTGCTTGGCGGGTAAGACCGGCAGCGATCAATCTACGAATCAAAATTAAGAAAGTGCTGGATTCAGGGGTAAGGTTTAGGGACTGCATTTGGACAACCAATTGCCAGGCAACATCAAATTGACGAACTTTGCCAACAATATCAATCATGATATTGAATGTGGTCACATCGGGAGCGAAATGAACATGTTGAGCCTTTGATTGGGACAGAGCCCAAGTGAAGAAGGAAAGTGCAATTTTGGAGAAATGTTTGAGGCGGATGAGGGTTTGATGAATAAGGTTCGAGGAGAGAGAAATGCCGTGGAGTTGGAGGGAGGATTCCATGGCATGGAAAGGGTTATGGTGTTCTAGAAGGATTTTTGAGATCAATTCAGCATCGCTTGAGGGTTCGAATGTCGGGAGAATGGGTTTTGTTGGAACTCCCGTGAACATGGGGACCTCTGGGGCAACAGCAGTGGGAGAGGAGGTGGAGACGAATGAGGACGAGAAGCATGGATTAGAGGTGAAAGGACAAGAGAGTCGAGGGGAGATAGAAGCAAAGCGGAGTATCTTCAAGCTCATCTCTCATCGGCTCTCTCTGAACAAACAGATTGCGAGGAGTTTTTCTGCGCGCGCGCACGCACACACATATATGAAAAAAAAAAGAAAAAGAAAAAAAAACCATGTTTAGAGATCCCAAAGAAAATAAGAATTTGATAGAATGTCCAAAATGCCCTGCCAGACTTGTGTTGCTCCGTCTACAGATACTACGAGTCCTACTACCGACGGAAATTCCAATAGGAGCAAAGTCCACCTCCTCTAAACCACTGCCCTGCAAAACCACACTGCAAACGCCTTAACCCTAATTTTAATCTAATTTCAAGCACTATTCAAAGTTTAGGCTGAATACGCAACTATGGCTTCATCAGAGATCGAAATCGTCTCCGATTCAGCCCATCCCGATACAGCAAACTCGAATGGACCAGTCTTGAGTCAAAATCAAGTGATTGTTAATGATGTTTATGCTGCTTCAGTCTACGGTGACTTGGAAAAGCTGCGGAAATTTGTTGAAGTAGATGGTGCGTCTCTTTCTAAGCCTGACGGACATGGCTACTTCGCTATGCAGTGGGCCGCTTTGAACAACTTCCCTGATATTGTGCAGTATATCATTGAGGTGATTTCATCTTTTTTGAGAACTTATATTGAATATGGGTCTCTGATGATTTTGCTCGTTTTTCTTGATATGATTGCACTTGGGGGGTACGTGTGCTGATTTAAGTTGAATTATACACCCATTTACCGCTGTAGCTGATAAAGTCCTTCACCTTTTTTTTATTTTTATTTTTTTTTAATTGGGTGAATGAAGCATGGAGGGAATGTAAATGCGACGGATAATGCACGACAGACGGCATTGCATTGGGCGGCAGTTAGAGGTTCACTTGCTGTTGCAGATGTGCTGTTGCAAAATGGGGCACGAGTTGAGGCTACAGACGCCAATGGATACAGGGTGACTGCTTGAAATCTGCTTCTCTTTGTTACCATTGACGAAAAAAATGCTAATTGCCTTTCCATGTATTACTTGATTATACATGTATGTTCTCAAATTTTCATTTGCTATGTTGGTGGAGGTACCTTGTTGGGGAACTGTATAATGTAAATTCTTCTTGCTGAAAGCAGCTTAACGTCAAGTATGTGCATTTTGAGTGTCTTAGTCCACCTGTTTGTTTGTCTCTATAAATCATGATAATAGGTTATTATTGTTCATGTAGGATGGAGAGTATAAGCCGTAAATCCTCGTCCCCTCCCCCCATCAATAAACACAAAAGCAGATGATCTATTTGTCCTAGCTAGATTTTCAACAAAGCCGACAGATATCCCCTTTGTTAATAGATTCTCAGCCACAATACTTGAAGGAAAAGAAGGACCCGTGAGTACTAATTTAATGTTTCTTGTTTTTACGAGGGCTTTGCTGTTTTGGACTCTTGTTATGTGATCTTGGTTTCTTCTTGAAGGCTTTCTTTAGTGGGGTCTTGGATGATCCAGTTTTGTGCTTGTAGTTCGTATGCCTTTTCACCACCTGATGTGACAGCACTCTTGCTGAATAATCCCTTTCAGTGCTTTGTCTTTGCTGGCATGAAGAGAGGATCTGACTGTTTGTTAGGTCACACAAAATGAGGGGGAGTCTTTTACTTTTTTGATGGATATAGTGTTTCATGGTTTAGTTCATTTTGTGGATAACTTGTATGAGTACTAAAGAGAACATGTGATGTGCTTATTTGATGTCTTTGACTTTAGTGGCTCTCTTATTGTGATAAAATGTAAAATGTATACTAAGATCCAGGCTGGAGGAATTGACAAATAATTGGGATTTCTGTAAATTAAAGGGGCTCTTGGAAGAACACAATGAATTTTGACATTTCTTTCCCTAGCCATTCTTGCTATGTTTGTGGCAATAGAGCAGCAATTTACTTCCATCTAACAATAAGTGATTGATGCACATTTCTCGTCTACAGGCTGTTCATGTTGCTGCTCAATACGGACAAACAACATTCTTGAACCATATTGTTGCAAAATTTCACGCTGAGTTTGATGTGCCAGATAATGATGGAAGGAGCCCTCTTCATTGGTAGGTTTGACTGTGCATATATTTGTTTTGATTTAAAAAAATTGATCGTTGCACAGCAATTCTTTCCTTTCAACTTTTCAAGTCAAAACAAGAGGGTAGGCATCTGGCTTGGGACATCATTGAATTGGGTCAAGGTTTGAAACTTGAAGATCTGTGGAATGTTGGAACTAGCATATTATAGATGGAGGTGCATCTCAATGTATGAAAGAAGTATTATTCTAAAATACAGATTGCCTTTTCCTTGTAAACATGCAATTACCTCTACATGGGAATGTAAGAGAACCGAGAGAGAGAGAGAGAGAGAGAGGGAGAGACAGAGAACAAAAAAAAGATGCTGCTGCTCTTCCTATCAAAATAGAAAACAAAAAATAGAATAAAAATGGTACATCTAGCTCAAGAAGAAGGTTGGTGCTGCACCAAAGATGTTTATGTCAAGCACACCTTTCTTTATGATAATCCTTATGGAGTTACTTTTTTCTTTCTCTAAAGAAACTAAAGATACCATCAGCATGATTTTAACACATTCTTTCTCTTTCTCTTTCTATCCTTCTTATGGAAGTGGATCGTGGTTATGGATATATTCCTCAGAAGAAAGGTTACTATTCAATTGGTTATTTTTTGTACTTTTGTGGAAAGAAAGTAATAATTAAGCTTAGGAGGAAGAGGCAAAATTCTGTCAAAAGACTTTAGAAGTTCTTTTTGTAATTTCTCTGTTTTGTGGAAGGAAAAATGGTTCAAGGGTATTGTTTTTCTTGTAGGAAGTTTGTATGTAGCATAGAAATTTAGGGGGCTGTTTCTATCTATCTTGTGTTGGTTTTCTGGAGAGTCATCTTTTGTAACTATATAGACAATGTAGTTTTTATGGATAAAACATATTTTAAGAATAAACACCCTCTTCTTCAGATCTATCTATAGTTTTATACTCCTTTGTACACTTCTTTGATCATTCCATCTCTTTAGGCTTCCTGGCTGCATTTTGGTTCAGTTTGAATTGGAAACTGAGCTTTCCGTAAAGCATTACCGTGAATATTGTTGAGTAGCATTTCAGAATGAATTAATAATCTCTGTGGTCTCAGTTGATTAATATGCTCAAAATTTTCATTTTAATACCGTTGTTCTCCTTTGACTAGGGCTGCTTATAAGGGATATGCAGATACTGTCAGATTACTACTCTTTAGAGATGCGGACCAGGGAAGACAAGATAAAGAAGGTACGTTAGCACGATGCTCTTTGTACTTTTGTTCTGGTTTCTTTGTTTTTCCAGCTTCTTTCTTTTATGGGTCACAGGTTTGACTGCTTTACTCTCAGTGCTTGTTTTGGCTTTTGGAGTGAAATAAGTTATTGAATATGACAAACCAGCCAAAACAAATTAAGAAAAAATATATTCTTGGGCCATTGAGACCTACCTGCCTGAAAGGGAGATCTTAGTCAGACCAAATCCTTATATGTTGGTGACACTTCTCATTTCCACGCTTGGGGGTGTTACATACTTTTCCATTCAAGTAGTGTGACATCCTCATTTTGACTTGAGGTATATGGGGAAAAATGAAAAAGAAGAAGAAAAGCAAACAATCTTAAATCCTTTAAATAGACTTTGCAAATTGACTTATTTATGTGAAGCTTACGCTTCTTTAGTTATCTTTATATAAATCAAACTGTTTGATGAAGTCTCTTACATCACATAAAACTGCACTACTGGTTATGCCACTGCTTGGTACTTGTTAGTTACATACTCTTGGCTTATTTTTGTCTTTGTGTGATAGCCGAAATCTGAGTATAAACCTACCGAAGGCAGTTTAACATTTCTGTAAGACCTACAACAATTTAGATGCTTCAGAATGTTTAATATCTCCTCTTGGCTCTGCTGATTTCATTTAGCATAAACCAGCAAAGGAGTTCCTGCATGTTGCTGTTCTTTGTTTTCTTTCCTTGCCCAAATGTTGGAGACTGAATAAATTTTGTATTAAATGCCCTAACTTCTTGGTACTGATAATTGCTTTAGTTATATCATTGCATTTCAAAGATTTGACTTTGAGAAAATCCTAACTAGAATAAGGTCGCATTGTTACTTGAGAACTTATTGGCATTTTCTGTTGTCTTTTGAAGCAGCGAATGGTAGCATAATTAGGATCAATTTCTGTTGACAAGGGAGACAGGAATTGTGCTTCTTTGCAGAACCCTGCTTTTGAATATCCTACACAATTACTTCATCTTAGAACCTTGAGTTAGTGTTGTAGTTACTTCAGGTGGATTTCTTTGGGGATTTTCTCCCTAGAGTTATGAGATGGGGAGTACAATTTGTAATTTCCAAAAGCCCTCTCTTTTACATTGAGTAATTTGGTTGTTCTCTCTCCCATGTTTCTCCCCAGTTGGGTATCTATGTAAATCTGTATATGTTTCTATTTTTCTCTCTGTTAGCTCTTGGATTTGATTTGCTTGTTTGATCAGTTTTGCTGAATACTGCAACTTAATTGCTGGGCTGGCAGAAATGTTACAGTTTTATTATCTTACTCTTCATAATAAAGATAGTACATCATGATATGTTTATTTCCGGAGATGAGTAACAGTTTGTTGACTACACTAGTAATTTGGGATACTAATATTTTAGCATCCTGCAATAACCAGATTTCCAGCTGTTAGCTGTGAACTTTGTTGAGAAACTAAACCGGAATGCATTGATTAATTTTGTGATCGCCTCAGTTGCCATTGTGTGGGTTTTGGTGAGATAAAATGCTATCATTCTTTGTTTCCTTTTGTTTGTTATTCATTGCCCAATGACTGATCATACGATATCAACATTTCATCCTGTCAGGTTGTACACCTTTGCACTGGGCTGCCATAAGAGGAAATATTGAAGCTTGCACTGTACTTGTTCATGCTGGTACAAAACAAGAATTAGCTGTGAGAGATAGGTCTGGATTTAACCCAATTCAACTAGCATCGGATAAAGGTCATCGGCACGTGGCTGTTTTCCTTGTACGTAATTAAAACACTGCTATTAAAACTGGCATTATTAGTCTCGATTTGAAATTTTTTAAATGGCTTTTGGTGTCTTTGCAATGCACAACTGTTTATGCGTATAGAGAGTGAGCTATGATCGGTCATAGGGTCTAAATATTCATTTTTCTGCTGAAAGGTTCTCTGGCCAGGTTTCACCTTTTTGCTAATTGCTCTCAGTGCCTGTGGAGCATTGTGACTAAACATAAGCTGCAGTATTATGACCTCAAATAGCTTCATCCCACTTTTGGGTTGTTGTCTGATCTGTCGTTGACATTTCTGGACATTTAGCATGAGTCAGTAAAACCAAATATTCCTCATTCACTTGGAAAATAACTGGCTAAGTTTGTGATAAGTACCAGTTGCAGAAATCAGATTTGTATTTAAGAAAAATGAGATACAGATAGACTCCAGGAATTTGAGGGCCTGGAAACCTCCCCACACTCTCCACCACTCAATTTTTTCCTCACCTTGCTATCACCCTAGCCCTCTATATATAATAGAGCTTTGGATTCTAGATTACTCCATCATGACAGGCATGTAACAAACTACCAGAAAATCTAATGACTCACCCTCCCCATATCCAACTTATAGAATTATTATTAAGCTAATAACTAGACACCTCAGCTGTACTATATACTATGTAAGCAATAGTATCCTCAAATTGGAAAGCTAATCAGTAATATATCGACAATGGTATTTCCCTCTTGCTTGAGCACGCAAGTATCCAGCTATACCCAAGGCTACCTCTTATTTGCCTCCTTGTGCCGCAACCTCCCAATAAGTATTATTAACCTGTAGACTATCAGTTTGCTGTTGATGTTTGCCTGAATTAAATTCTGCTACTTATGTGAAATTTGTAAAGAAGGGCTGGTTTTGTATGATTCTTTCCTAGGTTTATGCTTTTTGCTGGTTCTGTGTTATTGTTTAGGCTTTTAATATTTTCTGGGGGGAGGGGGTGGCTCAGTATGGTGGTTTGTTGGTTATGATAGTACTCATGCTGTTTGTGTTCAGTCTAATGCTTTGCGGGCTCGAAGCGCGCGCTGGGAAGGCACCATTGTTCACAAGTTACTAAGTGTAGGTTATGCTCCCATTTTAGTATGCACCATTATCACTGGTATGATCATCTTCATCAATTCAGTTCTTTTAGGTGGGTAACCTGCTGCAAAGTATTCCCTTTAGTTTCTCTTATAGTTTCTTTCCAGTATTGCTACTGATTTTATGTCACCCTTGGCAGCTCCAAACCTTACAAAGGTCACTGCTGCTCTTGGACTTTGGGGATGGGTTGCCATGACTCTTTGTATTGGCGCTCTGATAATGTTGTATCGCTGTAGTAGGTATTTTCTTGTTCAGTATTGTATTCTTGTCCTCTGTAGTTGGTTTTTAATTGGTGACAATCATGAAAGATCAGCTTGCTTGCATCGAACAAAGATAATCACCATCTCAAATGTTGATCCTAATTGTATATCTGTTTTGTAACTATATTTACTTCCATGGTTATTAGTTACAATTTGTCCTGTTCTGGGTAAGCTATACATTTGTTTTCCATTACCTAAATAGGCTATTTTATTGACACTTGCAGTAAAGATCCAGGTTACATAAAAAGGTATTCTGATACAAGTGTTGATTCAGGATCTGAGGTATGGATATCCACTCTAAATTTAAATATTAGCACTATTTTATTCGATTTCTGGACAATGAATTGGGTTTTTGCTTCAGATGCATGTGCTTTTAAAATATGGAAGCCAATGGTGTATGAATGAACCTCCATCTATGCCTCAACACAGTTGTAAATAACACTAAAGAAGTGTTGTAAGAATAGTTTCATAACATTATCCTTTCAAAGATTTGTTATTTTCAGCAGCTTCCTTTGCAGTTTCTTTCATGTGAAGAGTTGGATGTTTGTGTGATTAAGCTCAAATTATGGAAGGTTAAAGCAGCTGTCTGTGACTTGGTATTTCTGAACACAATTTTTTCTTCTTTCCTTCTGTTTCTTGTCAGGCTTGAACCCGATGAGGAAAATGCCTTGAACACTTATTTTCTATGAAGAGGAAAATTTGCTATTTAGAACTCAATGTTAGCACAAAAATAGTGTCATGGCTCATGGGCACTTATGACTGATCTCTGACCAGCAATCTTAATAATAGTCAATGTACTTAAATTCTGCTTTTTTCATAACTGATTTTTTGGCTTGAGTTTAGATTTGTTTAGATATGGGTCTATAAGTTTTATGATTCTGAAGATTCCAAATTCACAACTTATCAAGCTTACCATCCTTGGACATTCATATGCTGGGTATATGCCAGGTGCTGTTTCTTCTTCCTGTTTATGTGATCCTCCTAGGTTTGGCCAATCTTCATTGATGGCAGGAAACATTTAGTAAACTTGAGATGATTTAATCAAATGAAAGTGATTAAGCTCTCTATTTATTGTTTTCTCTACTCTGATCATCTGATTGTCAAATGCTTGGTCTTCTGTTCTTCCAATTTTGTAGCATCTCCAACTGGTTATGCATGTGGAATATAGATTTTTTGATATGTACTTGCAATGGCAGGATCCCTTATTGAATATTGATCTCAACTATTCATCTGTGTGGAAGGGAAATTGGTCTCAACTTTGTCCGACCTGCAAGGTATTTTAATGAATATGTATGAATTGTTGATATTCTGATCTGCCTGCTTGGTAAAATGAAAGTCTTATTTACTTCTGTAGATAATCAGACCTGTTCGTTCCAAGCACTGCCCTACTTGCAACCGCTGTGTAGAACAATTTGACCATCACTGCCCTTGGATTTCTAATTGTGTGGGGAAGGTGAGTAGTAAATGCTGTATGCTCACTTTTCTTGTAAAGTACTTGAGCCTTTGAAATGATGGTATGATGTTTTCGGAATCCTGTTTCCATTTTCTAATCAAACTTTTTTAGTTGATATTCGTTATCTCTGGCAGCAAATATCAAAGCATTGTTATTAGCTTGAAACTAATGTCTAGTGTCAGAGAGGTATAAATGTGTTGTCTTGTGTTTATTATTGAATATTAAGCAAGGGAAACGACGAGTGGCGAGGGTGCCTCTTTACAAATTTTTTGGACACAGATATACACATTGCTCACAGCTGGGTAGCAGACACATAAACCTGACTTTTCAAATGAAGCCAACAATTTCAATTTCATTGGTTATCTAGAATGTAGATGGCTTTACAAAAAGAGAGAGGGAGAAGGCTGTTCATGGAGGAGAGGGATAGTAGATGGTGAGGGAGAGGGGGAGGACTGCGTTTTGAAATTTTTTGTTCTCCTGGCAAAAGGCTCTGAGAGTCCCAAATCATTTCACGTCAATTTTTGGTTTTTCCAATCTGTCTCATGAAACTTTCTCATGTGTTACTAGGTTTTAACAGTGTTTATTAATTTACTTCTCAATAGCTCTTTGCCTGTCAGATGTGTTTCACATAGGATGAATCATCTTCTAGTCTTTAATTTCCGTTCCCTGTCTTTTAAGACTCATCACATGTTTTGCAGAGAAACAAATGGGACTTTTTTGTTTTCCTCTGCCTCGGAACTATGGCATCGACACTGAGTGCCATTGTTGCTGTCTTAAGTATGTGAGTTGCTGAAGAGCTGCACTTCTATCCACTTACAAGCTGTATTGCATTCTGTTACAATTTACGGCTATTACAGTTTGAGCTTATATTGCAGGGATTTCAGCAGCAATACCAGCTATTCCAACTAGTGAGACATCAATGCATTATGTTGTGGTCCATCATCCTGGTCTTATACTATTTCTGGTGATAGATTTGGTTATATTCATTGCTGCGACTACTTTGACGACAGTACAAGCGAGCCAGGTACAATGATGATCCTTTGTTTATGAATATATAATTTTTCAGCAGCGTTTGCTTGTTTCTGAAATTTGGAAATGCATAAATTGCTTTTGGATGAACTGGAGAGATTCTCGTGGATATATGCAAATAATTAACCTCAGTGTAGACTTATTGTTTGATTAGCCAAAATAGTTACCTCACAAATTTGTAATGTTTTGCGGTGTTACCAGATCTAGATCCTAGGGCCAACATTTGAAAATCTAATAGATGTCCCAGAACCTAGCTGCCTGAGCTAGATACCGATGCCTGAAAGATTGAGATGTTAACTGACTCCTTACCTGTGAACATTATTGTGATCAGCCTATTCATGAGAGATCAGAGAATTTTATTGGCCCAAGGCCCCAACTTCCTGAAACATTTGAATAAAAAATAAATAATACAATGTGAAAAAATGTTGGGAGTTGAGGATTGAGGATAGTCTGTTTGTTTTTGTGAAATTAATTATTTTTGTTAAAACTAAATAGTTGAAAACTTTGAGTGTTTTTTTTCTTTTAATTAATTATTCTCTTAAGGACTGAAACATAGTTTTAAAAACCAGACTAAACTGGTCGATCCGAGGCCAGTTTTATGTATCGGTCCCTTGAAGCCCAAAACTGGGCAATAACGGGTCTAAAAGCAGCAAAAAAAACCAGTCATGAGTCGGTCAGATTTATGTACAGTTTAATTTTTTACTTATTTCATATTTTTTGACCTGATCCAACCAGTCTAAATCACTCATCTAGCCACTAAACTAGTAATAATACCAGTTTGATGACCTGTACGATTTTTAAAAATATGGACTCAAAACGTTTTCTTTTTCTATCATTTAGTTAGTGGGTTTTATTGAACATGCTTAGGGCTGTGAATCAATTGAGTCGGCTTACAAACTGTTTGGCGTGGCTCGTATAGTTTAACAAGTCAAGCCTGAACCTCACTTTCAAGTTGACTCAATTATAGCTTAGGCTCATGAACTTGACTAGTTAAAAATTCGATTCAATTCATTTATTTAGTTAAATGAGTTAAGTTCAAGCTTTATTTTGTACTCAAACTCGGCTCAACTCATTCACATACTACAATTTAGTTAAATTTAGGCTTTTTATATTACTTTTTGTAAGGCTTTTTGTATTTTATTTCAAATTACTTTTTGTAAGCACTCCCAATCAATTTTAAGCCTTTAGGTGATGGGTGGGGAGAGGACTGCTCCGTGTTGTGTGATCAAATTTTACGAACTGTGAAGATTGTTGTATTTTTGACATGTAGTTTCTTGTTAGTTTCAAACATATCTCTGTGGATGATATATTTGCGTGCATTCATTCATCATTCTTTTCTTGCTGGTGGGACATTCTAACTGCGAGCTTGTTTAATTGCGTTTGCAGATATGTCGAAATATCACCACAAATGAATTGGCAAATGCTTCTCGCTACTCATATCTTCGTGGCCCAGATGGTCGGATTCGCAATCCATACAACCATGGATGGAGAAAGAATTGTGCAGATTTTCTCATACGAGGCTACACAGATGATAATGAGATTGCATGGCCTCCATTGCGACAGGTTGCTGCGTGAACCTGCCAGCAAAAACTTTTAACATGACGATGCCTGTCTCTACAACTATAAGCTTGATACCTTGTCCCAGCCGCCTGCAGGAGGTCTGGTTGATTTCTGGGACAACAGCGTCCTCCCATCATATGTCAGAAATACAAAACTGAGGCCCTGTGGACATTTCAAATCAGATAGGAGGGGAAAGAGGAGGAGAAAACACAGCACTCGTTTGCAGCTGCGCCATTGTAGAAACCATGTGTTTACTCATGGCCCTATGCCATTGGCTGTTTATTGCAGATGACAGAATAGCTGCGATTGTATTGCCAGTCCCTCTTCTAATTAATGGAATACATACGCATTTTCTGTGCAGATCAGGAAATCTTATTTTGTGTCATAAACCGTAGAACAGAGGTTATACATGCTTTTGTCTTTAAGTTGTTGCGAAACACCTAATGAGCTGCTTGGAAAATGGCGTGCAGCTTAGCGTCAATCTCTCGGGGGTGACAGGTAGAGTGTGAGTTCATTCAATCATGATCCCGTTTCAGAAAATAGCTAACGCTGATATTTGCCAGAACGAGAATCAGAATTTTGTCTGCACGTGTTGAAAAATCCTTGATCCACAGCTTTTATTTAACTGTCTTTTTGGGATTTATTTACATCGAGCCATTGATAGTATTTTCTTATGTAAGAGATGGTAAATTCGATCCAACGGCATCCAACCTAACAGTGTGCGAGTCGGATTTTTGAATCAAATTGGATATATATGTGTTTATATTTTTTCCACCAAATTGGATATTTAAGATACTAGATTGGATGTATTTAATTTTACTTATATTCAGAATAAAAATAATAAATTCATAAATAAAATAAAAAGCTTATTATAATACAAGCTGATATGATACGCACACACACAAGTGAATGACTTGTATTATTTTTCAAACACTTTCTAGGAGGTGAAGGAAATTGAAACTGATGTTTTAGTATTAAATTCTTGAAATTTAATAATAAAATTACTTATCAAAAAGAATATATATATATATATATATATTCTTTTGAACAATTTGAGAAGCGTTTGGACATACTTATTTGAGTTTAAATATTCTTTTATTAAAAAAAATTATGTTGAGAAAAATTAAGAGCCAAAATCGAACCTTAAAATTTGTAAGTGAATATTGTTAAATGAAGGGAGTTTTTATGATGCAATATATTTTGGTTGACTTCTTTCTTACAATTAAGTTCTCGTTTGGTATAAGAGTAATGGGGTGAAAATATTACCTCTATATTTTATATATCTTTTATAATTTATTTAAAATTAGATATTTTTATTCTAATGAATACTCATTTTAGATCTTAATTTGATCTAAAATGGATATTTAATTAAAAATATATTTATTATTATTAAATACTTAACATAAAAGATATAAAATAGAAGAAAAAAATTTCCACCCCTATTACCCTAATACCAAACAAGCGATAAGGTCAGAAAAATTTTCAGAACGAATTAACCATTGTCTATCAAAGACGTTGTACACTCAAAATAGACCTAGAACATGTGATACTTGCAGTATTCTAAACGTCTCTTTATTAATTACTCAATGTAGTCGGCGCTAATGCAAAGAGCTTCCTTATTAATGAATTAGACTGAGATCGCCAACTATCACATAATTGATCTTCATCTCCATCCATCCATTACGTGTCCTAGAAAACATCAAATAATTTTAAAAATTCACGCAACGATCCTGTTTGACCGTGCACGGATGCACTAAGGAGGATCTTATTGGGACAAGTGCTCCTTGTGAGTAACGGAATTAGTAAAACTCCAGCTGTTGAGCTGTGGCTACCATCAATACCGGGGGTTTGAGTAGGGCTGGAGCCAGAAGGGCAAGGAGACGGTGCGGGTGATGATCGGTCGTAGCTATGCATGTACGTCTGGATTCTACCCGTGAACAAGCGATTAGCAGCCGATAAGCGTTAACGAAAGTCGACGAGAGTAGATACCCTTTTTTTGTCCCTATGATGACCCTTATGAGGCTAATTTCCTCACGTTTGACTAGACGAGAAAAGAACGTGCCAGCATGTCCAACTCCTAAAGTCCTCCTATTATTCGTAACAAGGCATTAGGTCGCATCTCTTTTTGACCAAAACGGGAACTAAAAACTAAGAACGATCTTGTGCCCGTCATTTGCAAGAAGGTTCCGTGGGCGGTGCCTACAAATCTAACATAAAGAACTCCCATTCCCACAAGTTTGGAGGCACATAACATAAATTCGAAAAGGGCCCTGCTAGCAAGCGGTGCAAAGTAAATCTTTTTCCTTCGGCGATCAATATCAACAACTACAGGTAGCACTCGGGTAGGTGAGATCAACACTAGGTCGAATCGAATCATACTGTTTTGATCATATTGAATCATTCCGTTCTTCTGGTTTGAGTTACCTACAAGTCGATTAAGTTCGGATTCAAATCATTTTATGTCATGTTATCCTCGGAGGCCGGATTATTTATACTACTTCCCATTTCAAGTTGAGTCATGGTATTTGGATTGTTTCGGATTGTTCTACCCATCCATTTTGAGTTAGATTTAGGTTAGATAATATTGAATTTTAGTCATCCTATCGTTGGAGGTTGGAACATTTTGAGCGACTTTATCACTAATGATGATCAAGTACAGATTGTCGACTTGGGTGATTTTTATCTTCTCAGGTCATTAACCTACTAATATAATCAGAACCTCAGTTTTAAATTATTATGAATCTGAATTGATTTTGGTCTGCATTTATGCTTGTATGTTAGTGTAAGTTTTTTTTTCGTTTTAGGACGATAAATGTGGCGTGTTTTGGTCGGGAACATTCATAAATGATACCAACCTTGTTTATGTTTACATCCCTAGTTCTTTTGGATTATTGATATCTTGGGTTGGATTAAATCAAAGTCTGGGTTGGTTCTAATTTCTTTATGGGTATATAGTAATTTTAAGGCGACTTTATTAATTATAGTCTTTAGAAATAACCACTCATTAGTTTCAAAGTAATAGAAGTGAGGTTGGGTACGCTCTTACTTCATACCCTACAATGACGGAGTTTTTACTAGGTAATTGTTCATTAATTATAGAATTCGTAGATACATATCGAGTAGGGTACAATTAAATCAAGCCTGATTCAATTTATGGTCAACGTTCGTAAATGACGATACATGGATGCAATTTTAAGTAAATGTATTTTCAATTTCGATACTAACACAAGAGTCTCAATTGCTTACTTACATCATGTACCTATACAAGATGGGGTCAAATTGGAGTTTGAAAAATATCAAGTCGGATTCATTTGGATAAATATTACGTCTCAAGTCAATGTCGGATACAACCAATTTGGATTTGGATTTGAACTTTTTGAATTATTTCTAATAGCCGATAGATATTGAGTCGGCTTAGATTAAGTACGGATACAATCAAAATGAGTATCGGGTCAAAAGTTACGAGGGATAGACATAAGGTATTTGGTTGAATTTCTATTTTCTTAGGTCCAAATCAAGTTTGATATTTTATCAGCTGCCTATCAACTGCTGCCTAGTAGCATTTTATATTTGTTATTATAATTCAGTCTTACAGTAGGCACAATAAACTAAATAACTTTAAAAGCTTGTAAAGTCACACACACAGAAGAAGAATAAGAAAGAAGAAGAAGAAGAAGAAAACATTATTATTTTTTTAGATTGATAAATTGATCTATTAGATTTAAATTGTGAAATAAACATTGACATCTCTTATTTCAAGTAGCATGTGTACGGAGTAAAATGATATAACGATTTTTAACTAAAATATAAACTAGACCTTCGAGTGAATGTATTTTCTCTTTAATTATAAAAAGAAAACGTGGACGAAAATATTTCTGTCATTTAATTAATAGCAATGATCGGCGGAGTAATTAGATAGATTGATCATTCACACAAGTTATTTGATGTTATGTAACAACCAGTAGTATATTATAGTATTATACTAATACAGCATATTACCGATGAAAAAGAAAAAAAAAAGTTTCTTCAAGAGATCAGACCATCTGAACGTACCGTAAAAACGGCACGCATTCATTGAATTTTTTTCGTACTAGTAATTAAGACTTCCAAGTTTCATTCGAGGAGCCAAATTTGGCACGACGTGACTTCACAAACAACGGATACGAAAGACCTTCCGCCGAGATTTAGACGATCTTTTTAATTAATACGTTACAAATAAAAAAATGCAGAAAAGGAAATTGGCCGAAGGGGGAAACGCAAAGGAGCCCTGTTTGGACGCGTAAGGGTAAAGGGGCGGGGGGTGTGCCTAATATTTTTATCAAATAGCGGACCAGGAATAATAATAATAATAATAATAGTTTATTTGTATGATTGAGTAGAGCTACCATGCAGCAAAAGCTATCAATCAAGGACGAAGACCAGAATGGTTGAGTTACCCAAAAAAAAATTAAAAATTAAACGATGTACAATACAACGCTTAAAAACCTGCTTAAACACTTTAAACAGCCTTGTCAGCGAAGAGCAACAGCTTTGGCTAAAACCACGTGTTATTTGTATGCTAATCTATTAATCTACTCTAAAACCCAGTTCACACCGCCTACAACAAAGAATCAACAATCATGGGTCAGAGAGTTGCCAACAACTTAGAAGGCACTACAGTGCAATAAAGCAAAGCCTTTCTCTCTTTACCCTGTTTCTTGGAGACAGAAACATCAGACCGACTACTCGATGCTAAGATCTGAGCTTTTCGTCCTTCAAAAATCAAACATCCAGACATCTTGACCGCATTTCATCTCCCATCCCATTCATATATAACCACCGTTGAGATTGGTGTCAGTACCATAATATCGAGTAAGGGCACCACCTATCGAATTCTGGTAATTTTCGTGATTGATTGATAGATACAGCCGACTCCTCTATATTAGTGCTCCCTGCACAGACTGCAGGCGATTAATTCCCTTCTCAATCTATAGCCGGTCGAAGGCAGCAGCAACTACTTTCAATGGAGGTCCCATTGTTCAGAGATCTGGTGATAATGCCCCCCCCCCCTCCCCCTCCGTCCTCCCCGCCAGTATTCATTGCAAATTTAATTTACATTCTTTAATTAACAAGCCGTAGACGGGCTCATTGGTCCAAATTTTTAAGTGCTTGTTGTATGTGTGTATGCCTTTTGGTTAATTACAGGGATTGGATGAATTCAGCTTCATCCATCAATTAGAGATAAACTCACTTGACGAACTCCTCTGCACTCCATCACTGGCACCTGCACCCGGACAGAATCTGCAGCTGCAATCCACAAACCAAACTTCCTTTGTGAGAAACGCCACGGCGCCTGCCAATCCAGAAATTCCTTACCGGCCCACGAAAATGCTCAAGACCGGCTGCATCAAGGATCCCCCCCAGAAGACGACTAATGATTTGGCAAACCCACAGATGCAGTACCCAGATTCCTCCATGTTTGTTTCTTTTGCCGGTCCAAACTACTCCAACCAACTGGCTACTGCCGCCATTATGAAACCTAAAGATGAAGCTGCATCCATTAGTAGCGCCATGGCGTTCCCATCTGCAGTCGGTACCGGTTCTCCGGGTGGTCCTTTCAAGAATCAAAATACTTGGCTGTTTGATTCCACTCAGAATGCTGCTAAGAGGACGAGTAATACTAGTTCTACTGCTACGACAACCGAGAGGCTATCTCAAGCTCAAGATCATATCATAGCAGAAAGGAAGAGAAGGGAGAAACTCAGCCAACGGTTCATTGCCTTGTCTGCAATTGTTCCCGGTCTCAAGAAGGTACAGACACTCTGTGTGTGTGTGTATACTGTCAGGTTACTTCCTGTTTCTGTCGGGGAAAAAAAGAAGAAGCACTCAGCATATTGATAAATGATTATTTATTTATTTATTTATTTCTGTACAGATGGATAAGGCTTCTGTGCTTGGAGATGCAATCAAGTATCTGAAGCACCTGCAGGAACGAGTAAAGACGCTTGAAGAACAAACCAGGAAGAAAACCATGGAATCAGTTGTATTTGTCAAAAAGTCCCGGGTCTCAACTGAAAACGATCAAGATGGTTGTGATGATGATTATCTAGAGAATCCGCTACCAGAAATTGAAG
This sequence comes from Tamarix austromongolica, assembly GCA_039764185.1. NCBI lineage: Eukaryota > Viridiplantae > Streptophyta > Magnoliopsida > Caryophyllales > Tamaricaceae > Tamarix > Tamarix austromongolica. The sequence continues at coordinate 17,784,474 of CM077811.1, forward strand.
TAAGGTTCTCAGACAAGAATGCGCAGATAAGAATTCACTGTGAGAAAAAGAAAGGCGTGCTTGAGAAAGCCATTACCGAGGTCGAAAAGCTTGGGCTGGAAGTCATGAACAGCAGTGCCATGACGTTTGGGAGCTGTGCTCTTGATATCACTATTATTGCCCAGGTACTTGCCAGCCTTTTTTTTTTCTTCTTAACCGAAAACCAAGAAAGGAAACCATAATTTGGTCCACTCGCATGGAATCCATGCCTTGGTATTGGCATTTAATCCTGTATGTAAAGAAATGATCCGATTCCAGGATGGAATCCACGCAAACAAACAAGGCCTCAATTTTAAATCAGCCCATGAATTAGGTAGGCATATGTTGATTGATGCCTCTGTTTCGTTCTTTGCAGACAGACACTGACTTCAGGATGACAGCAAAGGAACTAGTGAAAAAACTAAACGAAGTTCTCAAGCCCTTTGCCTAAATAAGAAACTATTCCAGCTATTAGATCATGACGGCTCCAGTTTATTTTTGCCCGCGTTCTGTTATCATCAGCACCACCTACTGGCTACTATTACTACCTAGATAAGGAATAACTTCTCTATAGCATCTGCGACTACCAGAGTCCCTAAGAAAGGGTCAATACAGCTTGAGGTTTATTTTGCAGGAGGGTATTTTCTTCTTCTTTCCTAATGGATATATATATATTTTTGGCATCCATGGTTGAGCGATTGATCAATGCCTATTCAAGTTCTTGTACCCACCTGTTACTGTAAAAGGGGAAATAACCTCACAACTTTATCTGGATTATTTACTTCTTCTTTTTTTCTCTCTCTCTGGGAGATTGAACGTGTTCTATTACATGCCCCCCTTCTTTTCTTTTTTTTTTCTTTCATTTATTTTTGCTGCTCAAACTCAAAGTAGTTGAGAAGTTACGTTGTAACAACTATGTCCTTTCAGCCTTTTTCTGGTGGACATGCTTGACAGAATAAATATGGATTTGTCCCTGCAGATTGGGGGTAACCACAAGAACTCTGTTTGTTCTTATGTCATTACAGCCAGAAACACAATATGAGACATCTGATTTTAGAACTCAGGGAACAGGAGTATACAAATAATTATTCTATATGTCATACAATCCTTCCCTCACTCCTAGCTTCAAATGTTATATCCAGAAAAATGGTCCTGATTCGTCACTACAAATTTTAAGGTCTTAGCTCGCTGGGCTCCAGCGTGTCCTGACGGTACGACGAGGAGAAAAACGAAAACAGAAACGTGCTCTCAAGGGTAAATTAATTATGGGCAGCAGTCGAACTCGAACTACTGTTTTTTTGACGCAATACCGTCGACCAATGCTTATTAACGAAGAAAAGGGATGATTTTTATATTCAGGAAGAAAGCTATAATTAATTGCCAAATCAGTCGGCTCACCGATGGATTCCGATTGACGATCTGTTATTTTAATAACGCAGTACGGACTTAAAAAAAGGCATCAAAGACAACAGGGAATTGGGGAGTCATGACTCATGATGTTATGCTGGTGTTAATGTGATGTCAGCATATATATTTTTCAATTTAAAAAAAATTAAAACCTTTCATTTAAATTACCATAAAAAGAAAAAGATTATACCATAAATTTTTTTTTCAAAAAATTCTCTATAAATAAAGATCCACGTGGGTAAAAGATTAGTTTTCTTGTATAATGTAAAGTTTTAATAGAATAATAGTGTGTGTCTATATATATATAATGGTAAAATATATATAATAATGATGAACAATACTTACAATGATAATGAAAATTTGTGAAAGTAGTATTGAGATTTAATAGTGAAATTCAATTGAATAATGATAAAAGATATTTACAATTACAATAAAAAATAAGTATGATGCTAGCAAAAGATTAACTAAGTTGTGATAATAAAAAAAATAATTACTTTATATATGATGAAATACTTGACTATATTCTATAGTAAATATTATCTCAGAAATATCGATTTAATTATGGTAAAAAAATCAGTTTATATATGCATACCAAAATAGTGTGAAATGCATGTGTTTATATAGTAAAATTTTATCTATAAAAAATATATAAAATTATGGTAAAATATAAGTAGTTTCTTTTTGTGCGTGAAAAATAGTTATCTTTATTATGAAAGTTTAATAAAATAATATAAAAAATACGGTAAAGAAAAATGTTAAGAGATATTAAAAATAATAGTAAAGGATTATTTTAACATCGGTGAAAGATTAATTTTATTTGGATGAAATATTAGTTTATATACAATAAAATATTAGTTTATATATAGTAAAATATTAACTATATTATGTAGGAAATGATCGGTTTAATTGGGGTGGACAATCAATTCGTTAATCATGATAAAATATCAAGTTAAAATTTATATTTTAAATTAAAGATATATTAATTTTGATAGCTACTTGAATTTTATTTTATTTTTAAAAAAAATATGATATATAGACACACACACTAAAAAAAACAATTAAATTAAAAATATTTCAGGTAATTTTTTTTAATAAAAATGATATGATAATCAGTTGCATAATGGTCTATCGTGCAGCCGGTTGTACCATTTAGGAACCGGTTATTGGACTAGTAACATCATCATGGCAAAGAAGAAAGTGTCGACAAAATTTTGGCATGTTCTTGCAAATTTCTAAGGTCTGATGCTGCCCAGCTGACTGTAGAAGTTTTTGGTCAAGCGTGTGGCCAAAAAAAACAAGAAAGAAACTCGTTTTCAAGAATTTGGAACCTCGTGAAATTATGGATCAAAAGGCAGCATCAGTATTCTGCCGTCTCGTCTTTTCTCCGATAAATATTAGTATTTCAAATGATGTGGTTACCGAATTAAAATAAAAAAATAAAAAATGCTTACCTACTACTTACTCCGTCACCGACAGCACCACTGTTGCTCTATTCCGTCGGACAGACTATCGGACATAGCGCAATGTTGGATGTGAATTTTTTAACAATATGGAAAGGAATACCCCTGGTTCATTCATGCTACAACGGGAAGGATTATTTCCTGTCAGCTTTAAGGCTATGTTTGAATCAAGATGAATCGAAATGAGGATAAATATTAAAAATTAATATAAATGAAGGGAACGAAGGTGAATCGAGGTGAATGTTTTAAAATGTTGTTTGGATGATATTAACTAATTTAGGTGAATGTTTTAAAAATTCCGTTTAGATTGAGGTAAATAATGATTAAAAAAATAAAATAAATGACACGTATATCCTTGTATTAAACAAATAAGTTCTAATGAGGGGTATTTTGGTCCTATTAAGTTAAAAATTTACTTATTCTTTCACATTCACCTCGGTTACCTCCGAAATCGAAGGTTAATAAAAACGAGATTAATCGAGGTAAATGGAGGTAAAACTTTAACCTCGATTCACCTAGGTAAAATTATTAATCAAATACCCAAAGAGGTAAATCAATTAATTCACCTCCCTTAACCTCCATTCACCTCAATCCAAACATTACATAAAGGAAACAAAGTACTAAAATAAATTAAAGTCACGTCACATTCATATACTTAGGTAAGAATTGAATAATAAATCCCAGCATCAATTCATTGTCAATTTCAACCAAAAAAAAACTCTAGACTTCCATCAGGTTTCAAACAAGGATCTTTCGAAATTTCTTCGAAGTTTTAGTTTGCTAAACAAAGTATGGAAATTTAGAAATTTCTTTGGTCTAAATATTTCGTTTGCAAATTTAAAAATTTCTTAATTTTTTTAAATTTTATATTAAAATTTTATCAAATAACATTTCAGATTTAATTTATAGTATATTTACATAGTCTTATATATAAAAAGAAGAAAAATTATTATAAACACTCGATCCAAATTTTATGTATATAAATACACAATTAAGGAATTTAAAAAAATATTCTCTACTCAAATTATCTATCCAAACAATAGGTTTACATTATTTTTAAAATTTTATTATTTATGAAGTCCTTTGTCTAGAGAAAACCCTAGTGAATTTCACAAACCTACAAATTATTACAATGAATAACATGAACCAAGTCTAGCACTATAGATTTCTATTGAAGAACCAAAAAGACCCACATAAGCATGCACTTAACAAGATATACAGAAACCTAACCAATGACTAAGCGATTTCCACTTTTAAGTAATAAAAATTAGCAATGAATAAATACATCCATTGAAATGCCCCGAAATTTTCTAATTTTAAAGAGTATACTTAAATAAGGTTTTATTGGAAAATTTAATTTAATAAATTATTTTTACTAAAATAAAAGGAAATTTATTAGGGCAAATTAATAAGAAATTTTATAAATATGTTAATTAGAGGAAATTTGGGTATTTTAACTAATTAAAGATTTTAATTTGGGAATTTATTTAAATAAATTATTTTATTTAAATTAAGAAAGAGAAAATAGTTTCAAATTAATATGAATTTTATAAATAATTTAATTTGAGAAAATTAGAGTACTTTGATAATTAAAATGAAATTTATGAAAAATCCTTTAAAAATCCTATTTTAGCCTAAAAAGGGATTTAAACATTATTTTATTTAAATATTATTTTATTTAAATATTATTATTTCTAAATATCCTAAATATTCAGATTAATTTAATTGGCCCTAACCTAATTATTTTTCTTATGCTTTTTCCTTTTTCTTTCTTCCTTTTTCTTTCTTTTTCTTTTTATTCCTTACCTTCCAGAGCTGGGCCTGGTCGCGGCCCATCTTCCTCCTCCTGTTGCTGCAGCCCGCTCCCGTTATTTCCTTCCTTCTTCCCTTGGCAGCCAGCGCGCCGAGTTTCTACTCATTTATACCCAAAACTCATCGTTTCATTTAAACGACATTAGCCCCGCTCCGAATCGCCCGATTTCCTTCCTTTTCCTTCTTTTTTTTTTCCCCAAACCGCCCGGTCCAACCTTTCCCCCATCATCTTCTTCCTCTTCTTCCCCGACACCATAATTGCAACCTTCCCACCTTCCTCGAAAATGGCGCTGCCGGCCACACGTGTCGTGACCGACATTTCTCCCGCCTATTCTCTTCCTCTCGACGCACAAGTCAATTTGAATTGCCCCACTCTCCTTTCTTCCCCACGTTTGCCCCCATTTCCCTAGAAAAGGTGGGGGAAAATTTTGAATTTTTGCCGCTCGATCAACGGCATAACCAACCCATTTTTCCACCGACTTTGACCTTCTGGTAACCTCCAGCACTCGAGCCTATCCTTCACCACTATAAATACCCCTCGTATGGCCTGGGTTCGAGATTTCTTTCCCCGAAACCCTAAGCACCAGTCTATGCGCCACCGCCCCTTTAGAAACGCTTTCCTCCGCCGTTAGCCAACCTCGACACCACCTCTACCTCCCAAACTATTCCCTGCAACACCCTCTAGCTAACTATACCATCTACATCCTTCGATTCTCCTTGCACGGGCCTCCATAACAGTGCAAAGTTTGCTGCTCATCTCGCCATAATTTTCACCCCGAAACCTTAAACCACCGTCCACCACCACATCCGCCACTTCTGCCACCCTCTAAACCACCCAATATCTCCTGCTAATTCTCCTCCACCGACCCATAAACTTATTTTATTTTTCTCCTTCCCCCTTCCCCCTTCCCTCTTTTTCCTCATTTTCACCCCTCTTAGATCACTTTTCCGACCACCTCTGGGCACCACTGCCGGTGCCACCCATCCCCGCCAACTCAAGGTGAAACCCTAGACCTTTTCAACACTTTCCTTCGATTTATTGAAAATTATTCTGCTTATATCCTAATTTTTAATGTTAATTCGATTTTAATTATTATTATTATAGTTATTATTATTATTATTATGGTTATCAACTGTATCCTAATTGCTAAATTTTGTTGACAAGTTTGGGAGTATTCTTGAGTTAGATAAATTATTATTCTCAATTTTTTGTTATTTACTAGAATTATTACATGTTTACTATTATTAATAATAATAATATTATTATTAGTATAATTATTTATTTAATACTGTAATTATTTCAGGAGGGGTAGAAACCTAAAATTTTGATTAAGTCTCGCACCTTTGCTTTTTATTACTATTATTAACATTTTTAATATTATTACTAATTATATTATTATTATTATCTTTATTAACTTTTATATTATAAGTATATATATAATATTAATATCATTATTACCATTTTTGAATAGTATTATTATTAAATGGGGTGGTTTCGAAAGCCACCTTGTAATTTTAAGATTTATGGTATTATTAATATTAATATTCTACTAATAAGAGCATGATTAATAATATTTTATTATTATTATTATTATTACTATTACTATTACTATTTTGGTGAAGGGTGGAAACCCTTATATCACCACCCTTTTCAAATAAAAATATTAATTTATTTGTATTTTTAGTAATATTTTGTATAGTTAATTATTGTGTAATATTGTTTTAATTAAAAACCAAGTCTTAGAATAAGTTAGAGAATAATAAAATTTTATAAGGAAGCCTAATTCTAGTATACTTTTATATAATAGGTGAACCCAGTCAAATCCCTCAAGTGGAATAGGAGCGTGCACCAAGACCATTGTCGTTTTAGGTAAGGGTGTTACTAAGGTCATTTGTGTGTTATATGCATTATGTGATTCATATGCCATGTATTCTATGTTTATCTTTATTAATTATTTCGTATGTGGTATAAAGTGGAGTTGAAGTATGTTGGTATGAGAATTATGTGTACATTTATGTTATTGTTATTATATGATGTGGCCTTAAGACATGCATTTTAGGGTTGTAAAATCATGATGGGGAGTGTAACAATGTAGAATTAGGATTTTGCATGAAATGGCATGGTGTTAGGGTTTTGCATGAAATGGTATGGGTTAGAGTTTTGCATGAAATAGTATGGGTTATAGTTTTGCATGAAATGGTATGGTGCTATGGTTGTATGGAAGCATGTCTACGTGGTGCTAGGGTTTGCATGGAAGCATGTCTACGTGGAACTAGGGTTTGCATATGAATTAGGGTTTGTATGGGAGTGTGGTATACGTGGAGCTAGGGTTTGCATATGAATAAGGGTTTGCATGGAAGCATGTCTACATGGAGTTAGGATTTGCATGGGAGCTAGGGTTTGCATATAAGCATGGTTTATGAGGAGTCAGGGTTTGCATGGGAGCTAGGGTTTGCATGAGAGTGTGGTTTACGTGGAGTTAGGGTTTGCATGGTAGCTAGGGTTTGTAGGGGTATTAGGGTATGTCATGATTAAGTGTGGTGGGATGATTAACTAGGGTTGAAGTGGTTAACCTGAGTTAAGGATTAAGTATGGTAGGAACCTGATTTACATGTCTTGAAATGAACGTTTGAATAAGATACATAAAATATTAAAAACGTAAAGTGGAAGATGTTGAGCCGGGCCCAGACCGATCCACCGGCTAAAATAGTGGCAGGGAATATTTTCCTCGCGACCGATCCACCGGCTATATTAGTGGGGGATCCCGAGCTCAAAAAACCAAACTATATATATTGTTAAGATGTGGGAAGACACTAATTATTTATAGTGGAACACCGTACGAGAAAGGGGCCAGACCGATCCACCAGCATATAATAGTGGCAGGGTATGTTACCCTCGCTACCGATCCACTGGCTAAAATAGTGGCAGGACATGTGCCCTCACAACCGATCCACCGGCTAAAATAGTGGGGTTCCCGTACTCGTATGGATTTGATAAAGAGTATGATGTGAAAATATCCCGATAAAAGATTGATGAAGTAATTAATCTAATCTGTATTGGATCTTGGCACTTTTACCTGATCGTTCATTTGCCTTTATGTTATTGTGTTGGTGTTTATGCCCTGTTATTAGTCTGCATGGATTATATGCTTATGTGTCAGCCTTAGTACTCGGTTACCTTACTCAGTACGTAGCGTACTGATCACCCGTTTCATGGGTGTTGCTCATTCCCACGAGCAGAAGGCTCGTCTGATCTGTTGTAGGTAGGAGATACCTACTTTGATGCTATCGATGTCTATGGGACATCAGGAGGGGCAGAGTGATAGCTGGGCTGGATCAATCTCTAGAGCGGCGTTGTCGTTTTCCTTTATTTAAAATTATGACTCAGGTTACTTTTATTATGTTTGAATTGCCGAAACAATTTTATTTATGTTGTTTAGTTATTATCTGGATAAACAATAGTTGGTATTTCGAATTATGTAAAACTTGCGCGTACTCTGATTCTCGTTTTTTATAAAATTTGATTTGTATGGTATTATTAATAGTGTTTCCTTAGCCTTAGCACTTGGTACCGGAACGGTAGGAGTGAACCGGTCTGGTACTAAGTATGGCAGTAACATCCCTAGAATTCACGGGTTTTAAATTAAGTATTTTAATTTCTTCCGCTTTAAAAAAAATTATGAATTTTGGGGTGTTACACCCATATCCTATGTATTTGAAGTAGAAACAAGGAAGCGATATTATCAATTAATCCCAAATGCCCCAAGCAAGTACATCCTCAACCAAGACAATTGTAGAATGCTAATAAACATTGAAGATAAATCGGCGAAAGATCAAACATAACCTCCTGCCTACTCACCACCTTATAACTTACCAAGAAATAAAAAAGGAAGTTGAATTTCCATTTTGTTCATCTAAACAAAGAATGACGATAACGCGTTTCTTTTTAGTTCATCATCTATGTTTCCACCCATCACACTACATTTTTCCTTGCCTGCCAATGTCAATACTATAACCAAGTTTGCTAACCAAGAAACTAAATAAAGCTGTCAACATTTTTCATTTGACTTCAAAGCCGTATATTGATACCTCAAAGATAAAAGGAGGAATAAAAATGAAAACCATTTACAGTTGGATATAATACAATACAAATATGGATCCCTAGTCCTTATGATATGTGACATCATATATTTAGTACAAATTTACCGCTAATGCATGAACTTCAAGACAAATCACTATTTCAATTTTTTAGGTGTAAACGCTCCCAAAAATCTTGAGTTCCATAGAAATTATTATGAATCAACTCAAAGAAATATGCTTACATGTCGGTTGACTTGAACCAAAACCAAGCAGCATAATTTCACCAAGCATTATGCTGTATCATTCATTACATAATTCCAATGGCTAAAAAACTCTACCCAATGCTAGCTTATTCCTCTTGATATACATCAAGGACTGTGATAAATTAACTTGAATATTTTCTATCTTTTGATTATGTCTCACTCTTGATTGCTTCTTATTTTATGTGAAGTACTCTTGCTTTGCCCTCTTTTAGCTCCTTTTTTCTAGTTTACTGCTCTCTTTACAAATTGTGTAGGAAGTGTTGGTGCTAAGTACATAATTGGAGCAAAGAGGGAGTCGAGGAGATCATGATAAAAGGCACGATCTCCTGGTGTTCAAAAACACCAAGGTGTTAAAGTGTAGAAGGAACAATAGAAAATTCAACGTGGTATTGTATCTTCATCTCCAACACAGCTTGGTTGTGCTGGATGTCAAAGTTTAATTTTTTTCACAATTTCAAGTGGGCTTTGACAAATACTTTACATGATCCCCCCCTCCCCAAGATCTCTTTAGGACATTTGAAGGACTTTTCAACAATTCCTCTTGGTTTTCCCTTCTATTCTCTCCTCTTCTTCATCCTCTATTCGAGCAACTCTTAGATTAGGATTTTGATTTTCATTGTATTTGCTTATTTTGGAGATTTGTACGATGCTAGAAAATTCATTCTATACTTTTATCCTTTGATATACTTTATTTTCTCTTATACTGTCATGCTTTTTCTATTTCATTACAATGTTTTATGGCTTCATTATGTGTGAGAAGTCTTTTATTCTAGGACTAAATCAAATTCAATTTATGTGTTAGTTTGATGAGTTGATCTAATTTTTATTAGTAATTGCTTGATTTATGTTATTTAATTGCCGGTATACAATTGTCTAGGGTTAATACAATTGGTCACTACTTTGATCCAATTAGGTCATTAATTAGGATTAAATGATTGTAATTAACACCGAAGCTTAGTAATTGAATAAAAATTAATGAGTCACAAAAATAGATTGGTGATTCTTGACAATTAATAGGATTATCTTGATCTTAATGAGTTCAATTCAGTCTATCACCATAAAAATAGGTAGCTAGATTGAATTAAACATGACGTTTAATTGTTGAAAGAGGCTAAAGTTTAATTTAGGCTAATCAATCCTAACTTCAGCAAACCAATGCATGACTTATTGATTTATCAATTCACATTAAAATTATAACTTATCTTTGATCCTAGGCTTGCTATTAACTAGTTTAATTAGTTGTTAGTAATTTCTATAGTGCTTCTATTGTGTTTATCAATAATATTCTCTACCATTATCATGGACCCTTTTTAATTGATTTGTTTAGACAGCTAAAAATAATGGTAACTAGCAGTCAAAAGTGAAGTCCCTAAGGATACAACATTGTATTGCTATGATGACATTCATCCACTTGCAAATTTAAGCAAACAGAGTGGATCCCCATATCTTACATTGATAAAATGAAGTATTCATCATACGTCACAAAACCATGAATTGGCAATATGTGTAATCATATGAAGAGAAACTGGAATTCAACAACTAATTAAAGTCCTACCACCCCGTTGCAACTCCTACCACCCCACAAATGAGTGCAGCTAGATGAAGAGGAAATGGAGCACAACTCAAATATGTCATATATCGCATGTTAAACATTATTGCATGTTACATAGTTGCAACCATTACGATTCCTATCACCCCACAAATAGTGTAACCAGATGAAGAGGAATTGGAATTCAAAAACTCAAATATGACATATATTACTTGCTAAACATTGTCGTGTGTTACATAGTTACAGCCATCACAACTCCTATCACCTCACAAAACCTTAGAATTCCCAAAATATCCCCTAATATCTAATTTTACACAAAACACAATACTGCTGCAATTTGTAACCTCTTCTTACTGCTCATGCCCTTGTTCAGCTTGAACCGCTGATAATACAACACAAGCACCAAACTAACTCAAATGATGACTATCCATAATAAAATAAGATGAAAAACAAATTTATGTGAAAAAATCTAAATCGAGGAACAATCATGGTATCTTGTTTCAATCTAGCACAATCAATCAATAAGTTTCCAATTACAATTAACTTCTCTAGACAATAGTTAAAATGAATCATCAGTCAATTATGGCCCAACAATATGGATAAAAAAGAAACAAACTTAATGAATAAAAGACACTCATTACCCCAGCATGTGGATCAATTGGTTAGGGGTTGTTACCGTCTAACCATATGTCTCAAGTTTAAGTCTTTGGTAATGTAGTTGTGTTAAAATCTCATGAGGGAGTGCTTGACCACCCTTTTTGGTCTCGCCTGCCTCAAATCAAGAATAGTTGGAGGCTACGTGCTTCAGGATAGTGGATGGCTTGTGCATAAAAAAATGACTCTAAATTTTGCCAAATTTGGACACCGAAATTCACCATAAAACATGTAGGAGCAGTCATAACCGAGTATAATTTTGTTCCTTGCAATTTTGAAAATAACAACTTGTTTCAACATCATTTTGCTCAAACCCCACTCCACTCTTGCCCAAAAGAGCACCTCTAAATAACAAGGTCCATATAGCCTCTTATATTTGGTCACACCAAATAAACAAAGGTTCTCCTAACTGCGCCTCCGAGGATCTAAAAAACCATCAGAATAACATACTAAATGCACATTTTTCCAAAAACAAACCAAGCATTCTTCTTTGTGTAATGAGGTTAAGTAAATGAGGCAACAAAGAAAATACCTTCAAGTTCTACTTTACCCTTCCTATTATATATAATGAAACATTTCATGTTGGTGAAAGATGCATCCTTGATCCTGCATATCCCAAATTAGTAGACTTAAGATCAAATGCACATTATGTCCTCCAGAATGCAGTAACTTGTCTGATCCAAAAACAAAACTTTGATTTTTCACCCCAACCCAGCTGCATGCGGCCACCTTTTTAAAACCTCTCTCATTCATGGCTTTCCTAATTCGAGCCATACTCTCCCATCTGCCCCTTATCTCATATGCTCGAGCCAAAACCAAATAAGGCATAGATGAATGTGGTTGCATCTCCATCATCCTATTTGATATTGGTTCAATTAGTCTCAAGTCCGCATCAAATCCAAAAGCACCTAGTATTGATTCCCATATTGAAGAACTTGGCTCATAACGCATTTGATCAACAATATCTATGGCCTCTTTAAGTTTACCTGCTTTAATCATCAACTCAATGATGCATACATGATCTTCATCTCTAGGCAACATTCCAAATTCCTGCATTGCTAAGAATATATCAATCCCTTTTTGAGTGAAACCCCCATAATTGCAAGCTAACAGAACTCCACTTAGTGTAACTTGATCTGCCAGCGGACCATGGTCTAGCATTTCCTCAAAAAGTTCAAGGGCTTCCAGTGATTTCCCATTTTGAGCCAAACCAATAATCATGGTGTTCCAAGATAATAAGTCCCTCTCCTCCATATTTGCAAATATTATTACAGAAGAGTCTATCATCCCATATTTGGCATACATATTAACTAGTGAACTAGCAACAATAGTCTCTGAGTCGAAGCCCAGTTTGACAGCCAAACAATGCACTTGAATGCCAGGCATTAGTGGCAGCAAACCAGAGACTACAGCCACCAGACTACTGAGCATAAATTCAGTTGGATGAATGTTTTCCCTGAGCGTCAGAACAAATAAATCCAGGGAAGCCTCTGCAAAACCCTGCCCTGCATAGCTTGAAATCATGGAACTGCACACTGCTGAATCCCAATGTTCTACGTCCAGGAGAATGCTGTTCGAATCCTCTAGCCTATTGCACTTAGAAAACAAGTCAATTGCAGCACTTGCGACAATGGTATTCACAAGCAGACCCATCTTTACACAGAAAGTCAAAATTTGATATCCTTTCATCAGGTCTTGCAAGTCAGAACAAACATTAAAAATGGAAGATATAGTAAATTCATCAGGAAAATATCCCAGAGATCTCATCAAATAGTACTGATACAAAGCCAACCCGGGAAATCCAGTTCTATGGCAACTCCATATCAAGGAGTTCCAAGAAATGACATCATGCTTCTCCATACTCAAGAACACACCAAATCCATAACTAAGAAGCCCAAACTCCCCATACATGTTGATCAAAGAATTTCCAAGAACCACATTTGACATGACGAGTCCATTTCGCATCGTGTACCCATGAATTTGCTTCCCCTGATAAGCAGACAACACGAATGATGTCAAAATCGAACATGTATGCCCGCTTGGTCTTACACCATAATTTTGCATATCTAGGAAAACTTCCAGTGCACTACCAGGAAACCCATGGGAAGCATAACCAGATATCACGGTATTCCAACAAACAACATCTCGTTCAGGCATTTCATCAAACACGTTGCGTGCTTCCCTTAGTTCACCACATCGCACAAGACACTTGAGAAAGATATTCCACGTTATACTATTCTTATTAGTAATGTCATCAAATACTCCAATAATATGGCTAGCATCAGCACCAAGGTTAGAGTATAAGTCAAGGCAGCGATTACCCAAAAAGGTATGGCAACTAAAGCCCACTTTGATCAACTGCGCATGAATAGTTTTGGCAAAATCAAACGATTTCAGAAAGAGGCAATGGTCTATGAGCCTTGAAAAAGAGGAGACCGAGGTTCCACGATAAATTTCGCAGTATGCTCGTGCGAAGATTGGGTACATACAATTTGATGAAACACAGCAGAACTCTGTGGCTCTAGCCTAGCAGCTCTTACAGTCTTCCCCGCCGTGATGCCGAGGCGACAGAGATGGGGTTATTAGTGTGTTTGACGACCCAAGATATCATTATTTTTTTTATACACGCTTTAAACATTTTGTTTTGTATATTATTAAGCTCATTATGTTTTACTAAATATCAAACGTTTAAATAATCCTTCATTTGTAATTGTTAAATTTTAGATGATTCGACGATTTTACGATTCAAAAATTACTAAAGAATCAACAATCTTAGATAAATATTTAAATAATAAAATCGTAATAAAATGTTACTATCATACATATGATTCGTATAATCTTACAATTTTAGGTACAATCTAATGATTTATAAATAAACTATAATTTATTTTATATATTTACCTTAAAATTTAGAATCTTATGATCTATAGATAAACTATAATTTATTTTATATATTTACCTTTAAATTTATTCCCCCATCTTATTTCTACTATATTTAAATCTTAACCTTATTATTTTATACGTATTTTATATAGAACACTAATAAATTTTTGTGTATAGTGATTTTAAACTTTAGTTATGTGATTTTTACCATACAAGTATATTAGTGTAATATTTTTGCAGTAATTACAAGATTTTAGGATTCAACTTTAATGGTCATTATTGATTCTAAGTATAAAAAAAAAAAATCAATTCTAACAACCTTGACTACACAATAATCATTATATGGGATTGACTACACCCTCATAACAACTATGTAAGGGACCATCAAGTACCACAAAGGATTACAACATGTGTCATGTTGTTTGTCTTTAAATAGATCTCAATACATTAAGGACTTGTTTGGTATGGGAGCAATAAAGGTGAAAATTATTTGTATTCTTTATATCAAGTATTTAAGAATAATAAAAATATTTTTAATGAAATATTCATTTTAGATCAAATTGGGATCTAAAATGGGTATTCGTTTGAAAAAATAATATTTAATATCAAATAAATTATATAAGACATATAAATTAAAAAGGTAATTTTTTCACCTTCATGACCCTCATACAAAACGAATGGTAAATCTTATTTATCTTATGTTCTTAAATACAATAAAATATCTCCTCTTTTTTTATTGAAACTCAATCGATCAAATACATAATCGGTAATTCGCCGAGAACACCAAGTAGGGATGGCAACGGGGCGGGTCGGGGACGGGGACCCCATCCCCATCCCCGAACCCGACCCGATCCCCGTTATTTTTTTATCAGGTATTCCCCGACCCGATCCCCGCGGGGATCAAATCCCCATACCCGACCCAATCCCCGATTTATTTTCCGTCCCCGATTTATTTTCCGTTCTTAAAACCCGACCCGATCCCCGATTCCATCCTCGATCCTCAAACTATTTTTTTATATTATATTTTTAATTTATATTCTATAAAAAATGATATATATCATATAATATATAATTATATAAAAATATATATATAAAAATTTTGGGGCGGGTTCGGGGATGGGGACCCCAAACCCGTCCCCGCCCCGTCCCCGAAAAAATCCCCGTTAAGAATCCCCGAACTTGAACCCAATCCCCGAATTTCCTCCCCGAACCCGAACAGGGAATCCCCGACGGGGCCCCGAACCCGCGGGGAAAATTGTCATCCCTAACACCAGGTTGCACTTGCTGAAATCAATGAAAATCAACTACTTATAGCTATCCTACTTATCTTTTGATAGGAAAAATGGAGAATGGGTCAACAACACCAACTATAAAAATAAAAACAAAAATAAATCAATGACATAATATTTAAGTGGAAAATCCTTCTGGTACGAAAGGAAAACAACTACGGAACACTCCAGTCAACTTAGGAAACTTTCACTATGAAAAATTTGAGATAAAAAAGTCTAGTATTCAAGTGCTAACTGAATACTACACTCATTAACCCAAAAATACACAACTAGACAACAATTACTATACTAAAAATAAAGAGTTTGTAAACCCTAAAACATAGTTGTTGTAAACACATTAAATGGTTAATCTACAAGACACAAAACAACTATCCCTTTTACAATAATTCACAACAATGTACTAACAGTAACCTCGCTAATTTTTATCCAAATTCGAGTACAATAGACCACTCAATTGAAGCCAAAACTAAAATTGATATGAAGCTGACCTAAACAAAAATGCCCATTGACATACCAATAAAAACCTAATCTAAAGAACTTTAAATCAAATCTTTACCATTCAGAATTAAGATTGATATCTTGAAAAACTTGTGTCAAAATATTAGCACGATCCAAAGGTTAACAACTTCATATCATTGAATTGATTAAACTTATGCTAAAGAGAATGATGATAGAATTTTGTATACTTCTCTCTTTTTCACCTATGGGATTCGAATATCAATATTTTTCACATTTACTCACCTTCCCACATCAAATTTTCAATTGATATTTAGCCTTTCCAAAGTTAAGTCATTAATAAAAATAACTAAATAACCTTAGTTTAAAAAATGGATTTTACCACATATGAGGAAACTTAGTTGCCCCAACATCTTCTTCCTCATCTTCTGACTTATTTTCTTTCCTGAAAA
The DNA here is from genome assembly GCA_039764185.1 of Tamarix austromongolica. Lineage (NCBI taxonomy): Eukaryota > Viridiplantae > Streptophyta > Magnoliopsida > Caryophyllales > Tamaricaceae > Tamarix > Tamarix austromongolica. The sequence continues at coordinate 17,800,797 of CM077811.1, forward strand.
CATCAAGAAAATAATCAAGAAACTCTGCTCCTTTAGTACAATGAAGATAAAATTGGATAAAAAAAGTAAATTGAAACCCAAAAATAAAAATTGAATTTGTGAAGCTAGGACACCCTTCTCCTAGTAGAATTAGAGAGCTATAAAGTACCTATCAGAACAAAGCAAGTTGAACCCGAAAGATTGGAATTAGAGAATAGCATTCATCATGCTTTATAGGTGAAATAAGAAAGAAAGAAGAAGAAGACAAAACAATAGAGGCTAGTAAATAAAAATGATATCTTAAATCAGGATGTGGAAGTAGAGAACCTTTGTTGGATTATAAAACCATAGCAAGAAGTTATAGATCATAAATCTTCAAAGAACACCATTGTTAATGAGAGAGGAGCTCATGATTACACCAAAAATTAGCATCTCAATTTTCAAGACTTCCCATTTCCTCTTATACACATTTTCTTCCATTAACCAAAAGTTCCCTAAGGTTCCATCTATATCCCTTTCATAATTAGAAGGCTTAAAACCCAAGCTTCGTAGAAACTTTGAGAAAATGATGAAATTCTTCATTTAATTAAGGCTTCTACATACAATCAAAAAGTAACCTAAAGCGGTCTTATGTTAGCTTAGAAATGGTGTGCTAAAACTAATATGTTTGTCTTTCCTTGCGGTGATGCAACAACATAACACTTCCAAACCACCCCTAGTTCAAAATGATGCATGTTGTTTTCCATATAAGGAAAACCACACAAATATCAAAGCTAAATCATAACAATTCCAAATGATCAATAGTAGTATTAGTAGTAGTAGTAGTAGTAGTACTTTATTACGAACCGGCAACCTCATCCCAAAACCCAATCAATGCTGACAAAAAATGATAGTTAAAAGACTACAACTCTACTTAACAAAAATAATAAACATGATAAAGTCTAACATACTAAAAAACTATAGAATATTCATCTAAATAATGGACTCAAACAACCAATCCCAAGACTATACTCTCTACCTCAGCCTTCCTACCTAAGTCTCATAATCATCATCTGAAATGTTAGTAAGGTAATTAATAGTATCAATTAGACACCCCACACTGTTAAATGGGTCAGAAAGGGTTTATCCCAATTTTAGGAGGCATAGCCACAATATATTTAAGAGATGTCCTACTAACATATTACAATGTAACAATTTATCCAATAATAAATGAGCACATTAATACAATCAAATATCAATAAAATCTTGATCTCATTTCCATTCAAAATATAGAGTATGAAATTCAAATATTTCATGACTTAAAATAGTCATAGTTTATAAAAATAAGATTTTATTAAAAAATTAGAGGATGAGAAACAATTATAATAAACATACCTTTGAATACAAAATGGTCCACATACAAATTATGTACCTGAATATGAAATCTAAATTAAATCTAGCTCATTTGTCAAACAACCCCATCAATTTCATTAATTATCGGATTTGCTAGACATACATCATTAAATATTAGTTTGTCAATCTATTAGTTGATCGTGAATTATAAGTACATTGTATACTCATACACACTATAATCTTGACATTTATATGATGGTACGGAACAAAGGTTTATGGATATTTATATTATTTTAATAATAATAGGTTTTAGTAGCCATAACCTTTACTACTAAACCTTTACACATGAAATAAACAAACTTATATAAATATGAAAGGTTTGTAGATGAGCATAATATACACCTTAGGTCATCATTATTGCTATTCTTAGTTTTCTTCTAACATCTCCCTTCTTTTGTTTGGTCATGGCCATATGAGCTAGGCTAGGATCCATCATTTACAAACCCATATCATCTCACAACCTATTCAAAGAAAATAAACTATTTTCTCACAATCTAGTTCATTGTGGGTGCATCAGAGCAAAGTAAAAAGGGAAATAACGAATAGGAAATTATGGTGCTAGAATAAAGAAGTGAGTAGATGAAGAGTGATACAAAGAGAGTCTTAACTATGATTGGTTACTATATATTATCCACCCCACACGCTAACCTTTTTTATAATCTAGTTATGTTCACGAAATTAAAGTAATCTAAAATTAAATTAATTTTTTATCAATAGTTATATAAAAATTATCAACTCTTTTAAATAAATAGAGGAAAATATTATGAGAATGATATAAAGTTAAATATATATTACTACGCTTGCTACACTTTCTCATATTCTTCTTTTCTTCTTACACTACCTAATTGAAAATGGAAGGGTTGAGTATCAGTGAAGAGTTAACTCCTAATTTTTGGTTTCTCTTAATTATTATTTTTTTGTACTTCTCTACGATGGTCTAAGACCAAAAGTAAATAGAATTGAATTACTTGTATAAAAGTAAAATTAGCGGTTAATATTGTTTTTCTAAGATACTTAGCCAACCACTAATCTTTATTAGTTGCAAATTTGTTGCCAATTGATTCTTTTTACCTTATCCTTTTATAGTAAATCTTCCCCCCTCTTGGTATTCTCTTTGGTTTATCTTAATATCTAATATCAATTATCTAACAACTATTTAATAATTAATTATTGTCTATTGCTATTACTAATATCTTTTCATAGATTATTTATGATTTTCTTAGGCTATCATAAATGATTTCTCTAGAAGACTTGATAATTTTAGGCGGGTTCTTGGTTTTTGGTTCCTAAAACATTTAATTGTAAAAGATTAATGAAAGTAAAACGTATAAATGGAATCAACTCAATCCCAAAGTCCCTTGATAGAATTGTGTAAAAATTAAAGCCTAGCATGATCAAGCTCAATCAAATGAAGTTAGTGGGGGTAAAGAGGTAGTGGAGGAGGAGAGATAAGATGGACATGAGGGGGTAAGAGTCAATAATTTTGATGTGGATAGCAATAGCTAAAAGAAGCAGTGTGATGTTTCTAAATGGATAAGGGAGACTTATCACAAACCTAAATGCTACTAGGTTGTGCACAACATAAGGTGCTTTTAAGAAGGCCTAAGGGAGTTAGGGTATCTTACTAGGCTTGCAAGCCAAAGCCCACAACATGCCTTATGTGATATATAAGGTTGGGGTTGTTAGTGAATAAGGGGTATCCATTTTACTTGTGTATCATCCAAATTTGAATGTCGATATGATAGAGTTGGAAAGTCTTTTAGTTGTGAGAGAGTTCCTTGATGTGTTTTTAGAAATGGTTCATGGTCTACTACCAGACAGGGAGGTAGAGTTCAATATTGATTTGATGTTATAGTGTCTAAGACACTATATTGAATGGCTCTAGTTAAAATGAAGGAAGTTAAGGCCCAACTAATATTTTTTAGGGAAGGGGAAAATTAAGTCCAATGTGTCACCATAGGGAGCACTGATACTATTTATGAAGAAAAAGGATAGTAACTTAAGGTTGTTTATTGATTACTAAGGGTTAAACTAAGTGATCATAAAGAACTAGTACATGTTACATTAGATTGATAATTTATTTTACTATTTGAAGGGTTCATGAGTATTCTCAAAGATTAATCTATGATTAATGTACCATCGGTTGAAGGTTGAACAGAAGGATATTCACAAGACATCATTTTGGACCACATATGGCCATTATGAGTTCACAATGATATCTTTTAGTCTTACCAATGTATTGGATGTGTTAATGAACCTAATGAATAGGATTTTTTTGCCTTGCCTTGATCGATATGTGGTGCTATTTATTAATGATATATTGGTGTAAGGATCAGAACCAACATGCTTAACATTTGAGGATGGTACTTACACTTTTGAGGGAGAACAAACTCTACACTAAGCTCTACATGTGTGAATTTTTGTCGAAGAAGGTAGCTTTTTGGAGGCATATGATATCTAAAGAGGAAGTGTCTAAAGATTTTAATAATATCCAAGCAACTTTGAGTATCCAACCCTTATGAATGTCATAGAAGTACAAAGTATTTTAGGGATCGTTGGATACAGCGAATGATTTTTGTAGGATTTCTAGATGATTCCCAAGACATTAACAAATTTATTGAGGAATACCACACACTTTAAGTGGAATTTTAACACCCCCAAAATTTACTTGTAACACCCCCAGTTTTTACTACTGAAAAATTTTATTTTATAACAAAAGCATATAAGTAAACTATTGGGGGTTACTATCATAATTGGCATAAGTATGGTTTACCTAACCATCATTACATCAATCACAAGGCTAAAATCATTTATAGTAAAATAAGGAAATTAGAAATGGAAGAAACATTTGTAATACAATATGAGTTTGGAGGTTAACTTCGATTTAAAATAGCAAAATACATGGTAAGGGATACCATGGATTAAATAATCCAAAAAGATATCCAGGTAAATACATCAATCGAATAACATAACTCTTCACTCAAACACCCAGTACAGATAGGGCTGTAAACGAGCCGAGCCGAGCCGAGCCGAATACCCCTAGGTTTGGGTTCGGCTCGGTTAACTAAACGAGCCTAAAATGCTGTTTGGGCTCGGCTCGTTTAACTAAATGAACGAGCCGAACCGAGCTTTTAACGAGCCGAACCGAGCCGAGCTTTTTCGATTTTGAGCTCGGCTCGTTTAATAAACGAGCCGAGCCCGAGCCTCACTTTGAGGCTCGTTTAATTAAACGAATGAGCCGAACCAAGCTTTTAACGAGCCGAGCCGAGCCGAATACCGAACTGGCTCAGCTCATTTACAGCCCTAAGTACAGATAACAAATTACTCATCTCCACATAGTGCATCAAAAGTAACATAGTCATCTAGTTGATCTTCTGAGAATTGCACACAAGAATCAAGGCCTCCTGCTTGTGGAAATGTGCAACATCTATAAAAAGGGTAGTCAGTATGCTACATTCTGAGCAAGGTAACAATATTATCGAATCGGGGATACAGATAACACATAATTTCACAACTAATGATAAGTACACATTCAAACTCATGAAACATCTCACGAGATAAATACTGATCCAGGCCTCTTTATTCGATATAACCATTGTCATTCTTTTATATATGTTGAGTTTAGAAACTCCACTATTCTTAAAACGGGTGGAATTATCTGAGCACCATCTTAGAGACAATAAACTTGAGCCACTATTGTTATCCTATGGAACGGATTTGAAAACATCACCTTCTTAGGGAAAAATGCTCCCGAGCTACTATTATCATCTGGTGGAACAAACATAAAAAACATCACCTTGGTCTTGACTCACATACTCTTCTACTTTAAGCCATTAGTGTCTTATCCATAGGTTATACAGTTATATTTTCATTCATGATGAGTAAGGGGATACTATTATTAATCTAGTGGAATGGAATGAAACACCTTCTCAGGGAAAAACACTTCTGAGCCACTATTATCCTTCGATGGAATAGATATATATATAAAAACATCATCTTCTGGGGACAAAATGCTTTCAAGCCAATATTATTCCCTGGTGGAACGTATATAAAAACATCACCTTAGCCCTACTTACGTAATCTTTCACTTTAAATGATTAATATCTTATTCATGGTCAATTTAAAATTATTGAACACACATTAAGGAAAATAAGCACATAACATAATTCATAAGGTCGATCTCCGGATTCAAGATCCTTAATTTCCTCAAACCCTAATATTATACTCCTAGCATAAATTCTATTATATTGATCTTCCAACCACCAATTATAGTATATCATCTCTTAAATATTATTATCATTATCATACCCAAAATTCGTGGTCGAACGCCCATGTCTCATACATACAATAATAGCCTTATCCCAAATGTTACTATTTACAAGACTCCCAAAACCCTAATTTCAAGATTAGTCATAATTCTTCTCATAAGACTCATATAATTACCCAAATTCAATAAACATCCTTAAAATACCATTATTAAAAACATATACAAAATATGTAGTCTAACTTAAAGGTTGCATACATGGAATAATAATATTACCATTTAAGGTTACTATATTTAACCATTATATCATTTCAAGGAACCCGCAACATTCAATAATTACTCCAAACACTTCCCTTGATATATTTATCATAATTAATACACCTAACACATTACATATTAACCCATATTATTACTCCATAAGTTATGATTTCCCACAAGTATGACTTAGCGTATTAAGATTATATCAACACATCTTTCTCATTCTCACTTCATTGATATCATATGAATCCACATTATCACAACATACATTCTGACATATAACAACAATATCATGATAATACACATAGCCATGCAACCATTTAATATAAAAACCCTAAATCATCAATTAGTATCCTTACCAATAAGAACATCGGGCTCTAATCATGTAAATTTTAGACTTCCTCCTCTGAGATCACTAAAAAATGACCTACGAAAACTAAGTTAGTACGTGGTTAGGCTCGAAGATTATAAATGAGGATAAAGTTGAGGTAAAGGAGGGTAAAAATGAAAATAACCTGAGTTAAAGGGGAGCTTGACTTGTGTAGAAGTGTGGTGGAGTTATTGTAAAAATTTAGTGTGTTTAGATAAGGTTTGGGGGTGAAAAAGAAGATGCACAGTTAAAATGATAATGCTACACGGGCATGAGGTAAGCGGTACACACCTAGGCCATAAGCTAGGATTATGCATGGGTAGGTTATGAGAAGAGGCACGACCATGCTCGAGCACATATTGCATAGAACAAAAGCGAATAGGTGCACACAAGTGTGTAGTAGGTTGTGCACAGGCCATGCAAGGGTGCACGGGCAAACCATGATGGTTTACATGGGTGTGCAACAAGAAAAATTAGTAGTGCATAGTTGTGCATGAGGCCTTGCATTTCACAAAAAACACAATAGATGCGAGGAAAGAAAAGGGAAAAATGTTGGTGGTCAACGATGGCTGAATATGACAAAGAAGGAGGAGGAGGAGGAGGAGGAGGAGAAGAAGAAGAAGAAGAAGAAGAAGAAGAAGAAGAAGAAGAAGAAGAAGAAGAAGAAGAATTTTACAGAGTTTGAGCAACAAATGACAACAAACAAATGAAGGAGAAGGAGAGTGGAGGTGGTATATATATAAGTACAAGAATGTGGCGTGTGATGGGTGAGGATGTAGGGGAGGTAGTTGAGGCATGAGGGATGCAAAGAAGAGTGGAGAGGAAATTCAATGAGGGGATGGTGGAGTGTTGGGGTGAAGATAGTAGGGGTATGCAGCATGAGAGTGATGGTTGTGTGTGTGTTTTGTGTGAGGAAGCAAAATGGTAGGGAACGGTGTGCAGTTGAGGCAATAACAACATGAGATGGTGAAGGTGAGGGATGGTGGTGATGGGGGTGGTTGCAGTAGAGGTGAGAGTGATGGTGCAAGTTTCAAGTCATAAGATTTGAGAGTGGTCAAGCCTTATAGAGTAAAGAAGGCAGGAGAAAGAAGAAAGGAAAAAAGAAAAAAGAAAGAAAGAAAAGGAGAAAAGAAAAGAGAGAAAAAGCTTTAAGATTAGTTTTAGATAAACTTTTAATTAGTCAAAATATATAGGATTAGTGATAAAATTTTGCTGAATTAAGATTGGGTTATGAAATATAGTTTATCTGGGCCAAGGATTCAGATTAGGTTAAGAATTCATAATTAAAATTTTTGGTTAAAGCTAAAAATAAGATTTTTTCAAGATTAGAATCATATTAAGTTAATAATTATATGGGATTAGGTTTAGCAAATTTTCGGGGTACTACATTACTACTATAAAATTTTGTTTTAAGTGGAAGAACTTTTAAACATAAGATGGTGTTACCGTCGTAATCGGTATAAGTATGTCCATAGACCACCCTTATACTAACTATAAGCCAAGGTAAAATAGAACGTAAATTATGATAAGTGTAGCATAAGTATAATCCATATCATAATTAAGAGTTAGTTGTTCGTTTTGAAGGAAGCACCTAAATACATAAATAAATGTTCAGTTGAAACTTAATAAGAAGAAAACCAGTTAAAAACAACAACCAAATGTCACACTCTCTGGTCTTCAGCTCCGGTCATAATAGTTTCACTCTGCTTCGATCATAGCATCGTATGTAGAAAATTCATCTAGTGAGTCCTCATTCATCTACATAGACTCAGAAGGGGTCTCCACTTTTGGAATGAGCAACACCTATAATAAGGGTAATCAGTACGCTATGTACTAAGTAAGGTAACAATACAGACAATATACTTAAGAAGGTTACAAAGATCAATAACACCACAAGAAGAGATGACTCGTGCATAAGTAGATCATACCAACTTAAATAATATTATTTGAACATACGATATTAGTACAATGATAATCATCTCATGATTTTATTCATGTTGGGTTCAAGGATCCCACTATTCTTAACTAGTGGAATGGTACAAAATTAAAACTTATAAGGTAAGACACTCTTTGCCACTATTTTCACCAATTACAAATCTAGGATAGAACGCTCCTGACCACTATTTTCACCAGTGGATTGGTAATCAAGGTACAATCGGTCCTAACCCACGTGGTATTCTACTATAAGTAATCGGTGTCTTATCATAGGTTATTATCATCTAATGGTTTGGTTTACTCAAGGTTGATACCCCATTATTCTCATCGATAGACCAATAATAGGGTACAACTACCAGGGCAAGATACTCCTGGCCACTATTCTCGCTAGTGGATCGATAGGTACAATTGGGTCTGACTCAACCAATCTTTCACTTTAAGTGATTAATGTATTATTTGTGTTTTATTTATTTTAGGGTCAACACACAAACATACACACCTACTCATGCAAGGCACCTCCCAACTACTACTCCGAAATGACCTTGTTCCTATTAAAAACCCTAATTTCACAACCCTACCATATCCTTACCTCTAATTTCCCTTTTTAGTCCCCAATATACCCACAAAATCTTAACATGTCATTATAAAATCCACATTCAAGTCATGGCCTCTTACCCACATTTTACACAAATGATAATAACTACCCTCTAAGGTTACCCCTCTAAAATCCTAATTTCTCCTGTTTGACATAGTCCCTTCTCTACTACTTATCTAGCATTCAAATTCCATACCCATGCATAGGATGCTAGGGTTAACCATCAAATCAGACACTGTGGCCTAACTCCCCCATTTTATACATGTGATAATATCCTCCAATTTGAGCCCCCTCTAAAACCCTAATTCCTCATTTTGGTCATAATTGCTCCCCTCTACCCTGCATGGCTACTAAATTTGGTAAACATTCCCAAAATTTTATGGTTAAAATTATGTTCCAAGGTTGTAGTCCAACTCCCTCATCTCATACATACGATAATAGCCTAATCCTAGGGTTTTGCGCCTTGGCCTCCCAAAATCCAAATTTCACCTTTTGGTTATATCTCCTCCTCTAGTGCTCAAAGGACTTCCCAAATTTGCATTATTACCCAAAATTCCATCATTAACCACATATCCAATACCTAGTATCAAACGCCTACTCTGCTCACATATGATCATAAATCCACTTAGGTTTTACTCATCACATTTATTTTCTTTCTCCTCATATTGTATTTACTATAAACCTCATTATTTTTGCCCTAGTTATTTTTCCAACCTATTTTATGTCAATTAACACCCTAAAGTACCCTACATGACACTTTTTCACAATATTGACCAAAATGCCCCTAGGTCTAAAAACACTACCTAAGTCATAAGGCATCCAACACAAAAGACTCTCCATCTTTCCACACATGCAATATCATATAACATAGACATGGATATACATTAACACTTGAAATCAATACACTTATAACCATGTATCTTTCTTACCTTCAACTACTGTCAAGTAAAAATTGCATATACAACACTAGAGTTATTTATCATTTTATGCATGTTATCACATAACAGACAACCAGGCCAGATATTAAACATAGTAAACCCTAGCTATGATTATATCTTTACCAAGTTGACTATAGTCTCTAAGAATGCATAGCCTACACCTCCTCTTCTGCTATCACCGGAATATTACATAGAAATGAAAATATACATAGTTTAGATTTTTCCTTTTTTTAAAAAAAGAAAAGAAAAAAAAGAGAACTTAATCTAAGGAAAGATTAAGGAGGAGAAAGGAAATAGAGGTGACCAAAGTGGTGGAGAAAAATAGTGCAGGCGGTGTATGTTGGTGATCACAGCGGTGACACAACGATGAAATTGGCTGATTTTGGTGGAAAGGGGTGAGGGTTGGTAGCTTAGGGTTGAGGGTGTGGTGGTGGCACTAGGACTGGATGGAGTTGGTGGTTGTTAGTGGTGGTAGAGTTGGCAGCTAGTGGTGGTGTAGGGTGGCCCACGATCGAGATGGAGAAAGAAGAAGGAAGAAGAAAGGGAGATAAATGAGGATGAAGGAGGGATTTTGGGGTGGTTGCACAAGCTAGAGCACCTATGTAGAGTAGGTATAGTGTAGTGGTGTCAAGGAGGGAGGATAACAGTTGGCAGCGGTGGTGGAGGAAATGCAGCCTACGACGGCTATAGGCATGAAAGAAGGAAAAGGAGTAAGGGAGAGGGGTGGCTCTACAAGCGAGAGTAGGGCATGTGCAAAAAAAAAGAGGGGGTAGGGGGCTAGTTGGATGTCAACGACAACGATGCAGTGCTAGAGTTTGTAGGGGCAGGGAAGACAAGGAAAATAGGGGAGATGTGTGCAGGTGGCAGAGGAGGAAGGAGAGATCAATGGGGTATTTATAAACAGGGGTGAGGTTGAGGGAGAGGGGGAGATGACAGGGTGGCCTGCGGCCTTGGTGTGCATGGCTATAGGTGGAGAAGGTAGTTATAGGTGACAGGGGTAGGAGCAGAGATGTAAGGGTAGGGGTGTAAGGTACAGGCTAGCGTACATGGCACTACATGGCTAAAAGACGAATGGTGAGAAGGACGGGGTGATGTGTAGGGGAAGGAGAAGGTGACGCAAGGAAGGAGAGGGAAGGGAGGAAGAAGAAAGGGATAAAAGGGGAAAAGAAGAAAAGAAAAAGAGAAAAGGAGAAAGGAAAATAAAAAAGACAACAGGTCTGTCCGCCCGAGGAAGGAAGAAAGAAAAGATAGATAAGGCCTAGGCCAGTGATGGTGTAGCCTAGGGAGAATGAGGAGGGAAAGAAATGAGAGAAAAAAAAGGAAGAAAATGGGAAAGGAAGGGGAAAAGAAAATTTTGAGGTTTGGGATTTATGTTAGGTTTTTAGAGTAAAATTTTTGGATTAGTAATAATAAAAAAATTAATATAATTTACTTATAATTAATTTAGGTTTATTAAATAAAATAAAATTTAGAAATTAAGTTAAATTAATTCATTGATAAATGATTTTTAGGATTTCAAAATTTTGGGTTATTATAGGAATGATATATATGAGGCAAATTTTCAAAAAATAAAATAAAAATTAACTATTGATCTAGTTTCTACACTACTATAAAGAACCAAAAGGTTTGAGGCCTATAATGATGCCTCAAACAGGGGGTTAGGTTGTGTGTTGATGCATAATATAAAGTGGTAGCTCATACATTACATTAGTTGAATCCATATGAGGATAACTATCCCACTCATGATCTAGAGTTGGCAATAGTTTTGTTTACATTTAAGATTCAATGATATTACCTATATGGTGTCTGATGTAAGTTGTACACAACCTATAATAGCATATGGTACATGTTCATGCAAAAAGGAGCTTTATATGAGGCAGAGTGTAATACCCTAATTTTCTTAAATGTATTTATTATTATAATTATAATTATATATAATATAAAATATTTTTACATTCCTCTATCTCTCATTATGTTTTTAAAACGTTTTGTTTCGATCATTTAACCCTTCTTACAGTTTCAATTCCCGTAAGACTTCTTTTCCACTTTTAGCCATCAAAAATTTTCCAACCCTTTTCTAATTTAATCATATTTGACTTCCTTGTTTTTTTTTCAATCTCCTATGCCTTTTTAAAATTTTAAATGGAGATTTATGAGAAAAAAATACCAATCACCACCATTTCTTAACCCTTACTCACATTTTAGACCTTGAAACGAATGTTTTAGCCATATAAAATTTACCAAACTTCAAGAATAATTATATTTTAACATAATTAATATAAATATGAATTAAAAATGGGTTCTAATTATAACACCCTCAAACTTTAGGACTAAAAATTTTGTTTTAACGAGTTGATTTTGGAAGCCAAAACACAAAGCATAAGGGTATCATGTCACATCCAACATGGAAGAGGCACTCCTTATGCCTAGTCTATATCAGGTGTCAGGTAAAAGTAACCTCATACCTTGGAATCAGGTGTGAGAATCACTTGATTCCACCATGATAAAGGATACGAAAAAGAGAGAAGGAAATATGTAAAATGAAAATAAAGGACTAAGAGTTCATAGACATATCCAAATAACTATATCTCAAATTGTAAAATTGATTAACGCTCACCAAAGGTAAGCATATTAAAATTAGTAATCCAAAAATCCTACAAAATAAGGTAAATCTACTCATGGAAATTAGCAGCGCCCATAAAAATGATTATTAGTATGCTATATACTGAGTAAGGTAACAATACATTCAAAGAAAGATCACACAAAGTCGTGAGATTACAATAGGAGATAAATGTGTGTATAGAATAACATATATGCACCAAATCATTTATTGATTTCTAGGCCTTACAATAATAATGGTATGATCAATATCTATAATCTTATTCACGTTGAGTTCAGGGACCCAACTATTCTCAACCGATGGAACGATATCATAAATATACAACCCAAAGACATAAAACTCTTCGCCGCTATTCTCAACAGGTGGAATGAAATCAATTATATAAAACCCCATGGCATAAAGCTCCTCACCACTATTCTCTTATGGTAGAACAGATAGGTACATCCAGTCCTAACTTATATGGTATTTTGTTTTAAGTGATTAATATCTTATCAATAATTTTGATCAGTTAAATGATTTATGTAATTTGAGTTCAAGGGCTCATCTTTTCTCAACTAGTGGAATGGTATCAATAAGTAAACATTCGTGGGTAACAAGCTCTTGGTCACTATTCTTAACCAGTGGAATGGATAGGTACAACCAATCCTAACTGATATGATCTTTAAATGTAAGTGATTAATATCTTATTCATAGTTATTTATTTCAAGGCATATATCCTAATATATCCTTGCAAGGACACACCATATCCCCTTGAGAAACCCTAATATCATAAGTATAGAATAACTTCTTCCCTGATACTTTTTTTTTCCCAAATTTAATACCCATTCTTAAGATATTATTATTGAAAAAAATACTCAAAATCAAGGTTTGACTTCAGAGTCTTATATATGCGATAATAGACTACCTTAAGGGTTACTATTTATATTTTCCATAAAATTCTAATTTCACAATTTAATTATAACTCTTCCCCTAAAATCCATATAAAAATCAAATTTAATATACATGTCTAAAATATTATTATTATATAAAAATATATTTATAGGTCCAACTCCCACGTATTACACATGCTATAATAGCCTACCTCCAGGGTTGTTATTCACATTTCCTATAAAACTCTAATTTCACAATTCAATCATAACTTATTCCATGAAACTTATATAACTCCCAATTTTAATATGCATATCTAAAATACCAATATAAGCAACATATTAAGAAATCAAGGTCAAACTCAAACAATTCACACATTTGATAATAATTTAGCCCCTAAGGTTACTATTCCCACTTAAAGTCATTTTTTTATTTATCAGACTTAGACCATTCATATTCACTACAAACTTTCCACTTGATATAAATATTTTGATCCATTTATCACATTAAAATGCCTGATATTCAATTTTTAACTCATATTGACTAAAATGCCCCTAAGATAACCAAAATACCAATTTTCCACCATAATCTGAGCAGTCTCATTATGAATGAATTTTCAACCTTTCATATATTCTATCATCATAAAAATGCATATCCACAAATATATATATATATATATATATATATACACACACACTTCATACCTGAATTCATCTCTCCACCAACAATATACATAAACCCATGCTTTCATAGCTTCATGAACCAATATGACCAAGTGTATATCAGTATCCCAGGCTTGATCTTATCCCCTAGGTAGGTCTGTTCAATGGGTTGGGCTTGCCATAGTAAGCTAGAATCCAACCCATGAACTTAAGTTATAATATAAGTGGGCTGGGTTATTATTTTAAATGGGTTATTATGGGTTGAACCCATAAATATATTATTTAAATATGGGTTAGTATGGGTTTAATTATAATTGGCCATGGGTTACCATGGTAACCCATAAGCTGAGAATAACCAGCAGCATTTCGAAATCTTTTTCTACCTCCGATTTCAAATTTTCGCTAGGATTTCTCGTCAGTGAATCTGATATTTCCGACTCTGAGGACTCTAACGCTGGGTATTTGGAGAACGGTTTTGACTGTCCCGGAAAACGACCGGCGAGCGTTTGTGTTATTTTGCGAATCAAATCTTTGAAGCTTTGAGTCCCTTTTCTTCACAGCATATATGTAAGAAAGCACACGATTAGGGGAGCAATCGACTTCCATGTCGTCGGGATCAAAGTCTATGGGACGGAAACAGAGAAAAAATCTATTTCTTGAACTCGTGGCTCTGTTTGATTTGAAGAAAGTTAAGTGAAAAAGAAAATTTAGAGGAAAGAAAATTGAAGGAAAGAAAATGAAAGAAAATAATTTTCTTTCCTTTGTTTGGTTGTTCAAGAAAATGTAGTGGAAAATTAAGTTCTTGAAAAATATTTTTAGTATTTGAAGAAAAGTTTAATATTTTTTTTTATTTTTTTTTATATTTATTAAAATTAAAATATTTTATTAATATATAAAAAAATTTATAAAGTTTATAATAAATTTATAAAATTTGTATAAATTCAATACTAATACCAATTTTTTTCAGAAAAATTTTAAAATATTGTGGAGTCCAAATCTTTGCCTTAAAAATAAAATAAAATAAGTTTCTTAGTTCAATTAGAAACTGTTGGAATGTCATACGGCGATAGATGAGAAAATAGTGTAAGGATGAATATTTGATTTGAAGAAGATTCTGAGGCGTGGTACGGCAATAAACGAGAAAGTAGAAAGACATTCGACAAAAACATAATACGGAGGTTAGATCAATCTTTGTCCGAAGATTGCATATCCTTAATTCATGGGGAAAAAAACTTTGGCAGGTCAATTAATTGAGCAGAATAGTGAAGGTCGGAGGCAACACTGGCGGTGGAGTAATACGGCGAGTAGTTATGTTACAACGGCGTTGCACGGAGACGGGGACGGGAAGAAATGCAAAAACTTCATTTTTTAAAAATCTAGGAAATGGAGACGATAAGAAACGCCAAAAAAAAATTTATATATATATACATATATATATATATATATATATATATATATATATATATATATATATATATATATATATATATATATATATGTATATATATATGTATATATGTGTGTGTGTGTGTATTAAAATAAATTAGATCTACTAAAATTAAGAGAAAAAAAAAACTTTGACGGGTCAATTAATTGCGCAGAGTAGCGAAGGTCGGAGGCAACACTGGCAGCGGAGGAATACGGCGAGCAATTATGTTACAGCGGCGTTGCACGGAGACGAAGACGGGAAGAAATGCAAAAACGTCATTTTTTAAAAATCTAGGAAATGGAGACGGTAAGAAGCGTAAAATATATATATATATATATAAATTAGATCTACTAAAATTAAGAGAAGAAAAAACTTTGACGGGTCAATTAATTGTGCAGAGTAGCGAAGGTCGAAGGCAACACTAGCGGCGGAGGAATACGGCGAGCAGTTATATTACAGCGGTGTTGCAGGGAGATAGGGACGGTAAGAAACGTCAAAAAAAATTTATATATATATATATATAAATCTACTAAAATTATGAGAAAAAAATAAAAAAATTCTAAAATTATTATCTATATTAGTTAATTTTAATCATTAATAATTTTATTTTAATAAAAAAAATTAATTAAATAATTTTAATAGAATTTCAGAAACGTCAAAAAAAATTATATATATATATACATATGATTTATATATACATATATATATACATATATGTATATATGGATATATGTACATATATATATATATATATATACACACATAGATCTACTAAAATTAAGAAAAAAAATAAAAAATTCCTAAAATTATTATCTATATTAGTTAATTTTAATCATTAATAATTTTATTTTAATAAAAAAATTAATTAAATAATTTTAATATAATTTCAGAAACGTAAAAAAAAATTTATATATATACATATGATTTATATATACATATACATATAGATATATGTACATATATATATATATACATAGATGTACTAAAATTAAGAAAAAAAAAATTCCTAAAATTATTATCTATATTAATTAATTTTAATCATTAATAATTTTATTTTAGTTCGAGTCTTGTCGTAAATGATTTCTCAAAAATAGATTTCATGAAACTATTATTATGAGTTGTTATTTCCTTTTACAAAAATATTTTTTCCCCTAGTACATTAACAATTTAGTCCGACATTTTTTTGGATAAGATTTGTTTTTATCGTTTAAGTGATAATAAATAAAAATACGAAGACGTACGTTTAAGCTCATCATTGATATTTCATTGTATTTATGAATTTATGTTAATTAAATTATGTATTAAAAGCATTTGAAATTCCTCTAAAAAAGATTGCGGAAAAAATTCATCTTTTTTAAAGAAGAAAATAAAATACTACTTAAAATTCCTCTTATTACTCTAATTAAGATAATGTTGTATTAGATGTTTTTATAAAGAAGACAAATATACTAAATAAATGTAATCATCATTCTTTTATAATATGTTTGACACTTGACATAATTATTTTATTATATTGGAGGTGGTGGTTGTGAATTGAAGAAAAGAAGAAAAAAAAAAGAGGAATGAAAATAATTGTAGTAATTGTGGTGGTGGTGGTGGAAGCAGTACTAGTAATGGTGGTGGAAGGAGTGGCGGCAATGGTGGTTGAGACGGTGATAGTGAAGGTCAAGATAGGCTTATTTGTATATATATTAACCCACGCTAACCCATGGTTAACCCGTATAACCCATGGGTTATGATGGGTTGGATTAAAAATTATTAATTATTTTCTACAACCCATCGTGGGTTAGACCATGGGTTATATAAATTATATGAGTTAAAATACTATGGGTTGGGTTAAACCATGACCACACATTTGAACACCCCTACCCCTAGGTGTATGTCAGTATCCTAGAGTTGATCTTATCCCCCCTTGAGTAAACTAAGCCTATGTTTGGAGCTACTTATTAAAATTAATTATCTATGATAACTATTTATTTTGGAAACTTTTTAGGTTAAAAAATTTCTAAACTAAGTAGTTATCATAGATAATCATTTTTGATAAGTAACTTCAAACAAGCTACAAATTATAAGAAAGTAATTTTGTTGTTGGTATCTAGGAACATTATGGTATGTTGGTCGGTAGAGCCTTTGTGCACTTCCCTACTGGTTATGGATTGGTCACACTCCTCATCATGTTGTATGTGGTGCAATACATGATATTTTATATAATTGATTATGCTAACATTGTATTTTTTTAAGTACTTAACTTTGGTGTGTTACACTGTAGTTTTAGGACCACAACTTCTGGAAGAGAAAATGAAAGTTACTCAAGATATGCAAGAGAGTTATGCAAACCAAAAATAGAGAGCATATGAGTTTCAAGTAGGCAAGAAGGTCCTTTTAAGGTTCTCACCTACCAAAGGCATGATGAGGTTTAGTAGAAGGAGGAAGCTAAGCCTGAGGTTTATTAGTCCATATGAAAATCTGGAGAAGATTGGGGAAGTGGCATATTGGCTTTCCTCACCAATAGATTGAAGAAAAAAAATGCATATCATTTTCCATGTTTCATAGCTTCGTCAATAAGTTCACACCCATTCCCATGTGCTCCAACTATAGGAGTTAAATTTGGAGGATACGTTATCTTATGAGGAGCGGCTAGTGAAGATTCTAGATACTAAGACTCGAGAGACTAGATCAAGGTGAATTTCTACAGTGAAATTCCTTTAGTCAATCCACAAGGTAGAGGAAGCCACTTAGAAGACTAAGTAAGTCAGGAAGTGACTATACCCTTGAGTTATTAAAGTGGGTACACTTTAGGTTTCGATCTCTTTTGTTATTATTTTCTTCTATGCTTGATATGTTCTAATATACCATGTTATGTGTGTTCATTGGTGATGTGTTTTTGTGTTGATGGGTCTACTTATGCGATTAGGCTCAAATTTCAGCATGAAGTTCATTCTTAAGAAGCGATGATTTAAGATCTTGTAAGTTTAACTTATTTTATGTTTCCTACATGCACAGGCATAATCCATGATACAAACCTCTTTCAGCAATCAATATTTGTCACACCAAATGTGTCCATCAGGAATCCTAAGGCCTAATTGCCCAAGACTAGTAGATATGGACCCCCAAGACATACTGGCCTATGAAAGCCCTAACTCCACCCAAAAGATAGCTAAAGTGTGGATCGTTGACCCCCATATAAACTGTCTAGACATCCCCTTAGTTTTTTATGTAGGATCAAATCAACCCATCCATCTCTTTATCTTCTTTTCCTTTTTGTCTTTATCTTATCATTATGTTATATATATATATATATATATATATAGAGAGAGAGAGAGAGAGAGACCAGCATGGTGGATAAAAGGAAAAGGTAGTGTTAGTTATCTTGTAGTAAATGTGAGTGAATATGTAACACCCCCAAAATTTACCTCTAAAAATTTTCATTTTATTAAAAGAAACAATGGAAGGAAAGAAAAAAAACTGTGAATTTTAGGGATATTACTGCCACACTTAGTACCAGACTAGTTCACTCCGACCGTTCCAGTACCAAGTGCTAAGGCTAAAGGAATACAATAAAATTTGCTAGAAACTCAAATCGTATTTAAATCAGAGTATCGCAATAAACATTTTACTGGATAGAACCCACCATTGGTGGTTACAAGAATACAAATTACATTTAAACCGGGAGTTAAAAAGAGAAAGAGATGTAGCCCTAAAAGTTTTGGATAATCCTTACGCTCTTTCCCGTTGCCTACTTGAATAGCACCTGAAATGAACCTACAAGGGACACTGCCTATTGAATAGGTAGGGACCCACGAATTGAACTCTTCAATACTATGGTACTAAGTAACCCTTTAAACCACACTAAAAAGCAGGTCCATAATACAATACATGATGCAAAACTATGTAGAAGATAACATACGGGCTAATACACAAGGCACGTCTCATACAACAAAAAAATGCATAACACAAAACCCGAATACTTAGAAAATTCATCACATGCCCAAGAAGGGGCAAGCACTGGAGCCCAACTCATGTCATATCAATGGATTATAATGTGAAATCAATATTTTTGGACCTTAAGCCATTAATCAATCATTACTCAATTGTCATATCTTGAATTATATCCATGTGAGTGCAAGAACCCCACTATTATAGCTAGTGGATCGGAAACATACAGGGTAGAACGCTCCTGACC
This sequence comes from Tamarix austromongolica, assembly GCA_039764185.1. NCBI lineage: Eukaryota > Viridiplantae > Streptophyta > Magnoliopsida > Caryophyllales > Tamaricaceae > Tamarix > Tamarix austromongolica. The sequence goes on from CM077811.1 coordinate 17,820,289, forward strand.
ACTATTATTTGCCCGTGGAACTGTCACCAAGGTAGAAGCTCATGACCACATTGCCCATGGATCGGTCTAGCCCCCACTCACATGGTGTTCCACTATAAGTGATTAGTATTTTCCATGATTTATTCACATCCAAGATTTAGTTTATTAAGCTCGAGACCCCCACTATTATAGCCTGTGGACCGAAATACATATATACATCTTCCAGGGTAAAAAGCTCCTAGGCCACTAGTATATCCGATGGACCGGTACTCATTATATAATCCATTTGGGCCCGGCTCAATTGTCTTTCACTTTCATGATTAGTGTTTTCCATTTTAATTAGCATAATAGTCCCATTTATTTGCCGTGAGGGGGAGATCAAGTTCCCGAAGACACAAAGGTACACCAGTCGTACAGGTACATACAAGCTACTCAGTACTCTTCAACCATCAACCCAGGGATGCAAAGTTACCCTGGTCGTACTGGTGCATACAAGCCACACAATACCCTACCGACAAGGACACCTAATCCATAAATATGCATACCCTCTAAATAAGTCCGTAGAGCTAAATAGAGTAAGATGTAGGGCCTAGCAGGGGCACTAAGGTACACCAACTGTAATACCCCGTATTTTTAAAACCTAATTTTATTAAGCCTAATGATTTTATTAGCGTAATTTGATGTAAATATTTAATTATTTTAATTTCGATTCGTTTTATGGATTTATCGACGATTTCGAGTTCATATTTGAATTTAATTAATCGTTGCCATTGCGAACCATTCTGGACGAATTCGTTCACGACCATGATTTTATTATATTCTTATGATTTCGATTTTCGGTTAAAAATATGTATTTCCATTCTTTCTCGTGTTTTGATTTTTAATATTTTAGATTCGTTTTCAATTATAACTTGGTCGTGTAATTACGACTTTATTTTGGAGTTATATTTCGTTAACAAAATATATTATTTAAATTATAAAATTTCAGTTTAAATAGTTAAAGTTATTTTAATAATTTTATCCGTATAAAATATTTTCGACTTTAAATTTATTCGTTTTTAAAAATCGTTAATATCTTCGGGAAGTTTTAAATTAAAAAGATATTCGGAGTTTATTTGTGAATTTCTTTCCGGAATTAATTTTCTTTCGTTTTACGATTTTTGGTTTACGGAAAATCGATTTCGGAGATTATTTAAATTAGTCTCGGTTTATTAGAATTTAATTTAAATATTTACTTTTATGCTTTTAAATATTATTTCGAGGTCTTATAATGTATTTCCATAAATAATATAAATTTTTAGGTTCATTGGTAAATTCTTCCGAAAATGTTTCCGAAATTCTTTATGTAGCTTTTATATCGATTTTAAGCCTTTGGAATCTTATGAAATGATTTTTCATTTAATGAATTTTAGATAAAATCTCCCAATAATATTTTTATATTTTTAGTAATTTATTTTATGTGTATTTGTAAAAAAAAAAAAAGAACCCCGACCGGTGCCTGACCCCCCTCTTCCTTTCCTTTTCTCTTCTCTTTCCTTTTTCCCGTCTCCCCTCTCCCGACCCTGTGCTCTGCTCTCCACCTTCTCCCCAGCCCTGACCTCCTCCTCCCTGCTCCTCCTTCGCCGGTCGTCGACGTCTCCCGACCATCGCAGCAGGCACCAGCCGCGAGCAGCCGCGCCTAGCAGCCACGCACAGCAGCCGAAGAGGGCGGCAGCAACCGCAGGCTGCACCGCCACCGCCCGGCCACCATCGGCGAGCCACCTCCGGCCTCCAACGAAGCTCCTCTGACCTTCCCTTGTCCCGATTCGATGATTTTCGTTTGGTATAAATATCCGAAAACCCTAATATTAATTTGATTAATTGAGTGTGATTTAGCTTGTGATAAGCTAAATTAATTGTTGTATTATGTATATATGTGCTGTAAGATTGATTTGGATATGTTAATTGTATGGTTTGTGTTGAAAATTTGGAAAATTGAATTTTAGGCCGGGTTATGCCCAAATTTTTTTTGGATCTGTCTGATTTGGTGATTTTGGATAAATTGATTATACAATATGTTTTTAAATGTATCTAATTTTATGTTGGAACCGTCAATTTGAGAAATTTATGCAGAATCAATCGGAATTTGATTTCTAGGTCAAAATTCGTGTGTATTGAAATTGGGTTGCGTAATTGAGTCGTTCCGCTCAATTGATTTTACAATATCGTTTGAAATGTATTTAATTTCATATCAGAAGTGTTAATTTGGGAAAATTTTATGTAATTAATCGGAATTGGAGTTTTAGGTCAAAACTCTTGCGGGGCTAAATTGGATTGTGTAATCGGGTCGGTTTATTCAATTGATTATATAATTTATATTAGAATATATTTAATTTCATTTCCGAACCATCAATTTATATGTTTTGGCAATAATTGATCGGATTTGCGTTCCGGGCTCAAAACCCTAATTGTGCTAAATTGAGTATTTCCTTTAGTGGTTTTGATCAATTGATTATATGATATGTTGTGAAATATGTCTAATTGCATTTCTAAACATTCAATTTGATTAAATTAATAGAATTCAACCGAATTGTATTTTCGGGCCTAAAACCCTAGATTTCAAGTGAGATTATGAAATTGGTTATTTGTATAGTTGTTTTTCTAAAATTAAATTTATAGAAGTAGTGGAAATGATCCTAATTGTATTCTAATACCTTTAATTGGAATTAATTGATTTGAATTATCTGAGTTTGTGTCGTGGGCTTTAAAACCCTAATTTTGAAAATGGATCGTCTTGAATTGGTTAATCGGAAGATTGTTTTGTTGAAATTTAGTATCTAGATATATCTCAAATTAGTTTAATTATGTTTTAAAACTATCAATCTGAGGTAATCAAAGTGATTTAGTCTATTCGTAGTTTAGGCATTAAAAATCCTAATCTTCGGGGATTGTTTTATAAATTGATTGTGTTGTGTGTCTTTTATCTAATCGATTTCTGTCTTTGGGTTTTAAATCATTTGATTTATATTAATCTTAAATATTAATAGAGCTAAGCTCTTGAGTCCTAAGTTTTGGACACGTTTTTCAAGAAAGATCGTTTGTGTTCGTTTGCGTTTATTTAATTATAATCGGTGAATTATTAATTGATAAGGTAGTTTCTAACCTAGTTCCGATTTCTATCGGCGATCTAGGAAAATTTTCTCGTGGATTGTTGAGCCCTCGATAGCTCTCCCTCTTTCTCAATATGCTTAGCTAGCTTTGGATTGAGGTAATTCATTACTTACCTTTATTTATGATGGAATCTGAATGTATGTCTGTTCGGAGTAGAAGGTGATAAGCATGCCTATCTATTATTTAATCGTGTCAAGTATATGTTGTGTTTTGTGTGGTAATTTTATGTATGTGTGAATTCATAGCTTCAATGCTAATGTATGTTAGTATGATGTTGAATATGGTATGTATTTGAGTATGCGAAGGGTTAAGTATGGATTGATATTATATGATATCCTATGCTGTATCTTTATGCCATGGAATTATTTATGTGGGCCTGGTTTACGGTCGGCTAAAATCATTAAATAAGATACTGATTATTTAAAGTGGAAGATCACGTGAGTTGGGCCGAGGTGTAGGGTCCGTTCCACCGGACGATAATAGTGGCTCGGGTGTGTTATCCCCGAGAGGTGCTTCAAGCCGTTCCACCAGTTCAGAATAGTGGCTCAGGAGCGTTTTGCCCTGAGAGGTGTAGAGTCCGTTCCACCGGACGAAAATAGTGGCTCAGGTGACTTGTCCCTGAGAGGTGCTTCAGTCCGTTCCACCGGATTAAGAATAGTGGGGCCCTATACTCAACGTGAATAAGAATATGATATGAGTTAAGTAATGAATAAGACACTAATTATTTAAAGTGGAAGATTACGTGAGTCAGGACCAGGTGTAGGATCCGTTCCACCGGATGATAATAGTGGTTCGGGTGTGTTGTCCCCGAGAGGTGCTTCAAGCCGTTCCACCGGTTCAGAATAGTGGCTCAGGAGCATTTTGCCCTGAGAGGTGTAGGATCCGTTCCACCGGATGATAATAGTGGCTCGGGTGTGTTGTCCCCGAGAGGTGCTTCAGACCGTTCCACCGGTTTAAGAATAGTGGGGTCCCTGAACTCATCGTAAATAATAAAATCGGATATAGTAATGATTATCATCATATTGTTAGATTGGTGTTACTTAGCATGCTATCGTGATTTCTTGTACGCTTGTATCTTATGTGTTTTATGCTTCCTTCCATGAGTTTGGTAGTATTGGCTTACTCAGTACCGGACCCATACTGATACTACCTTGATTGAATGGGTCCTGTGATGATCCACTGATGGTGGGGAGCAGACCTCTTGTGCAGGTTTGAGATCGAATATTGTTTTGGGGTGGAAGGCTTGACTTGAGAGAGTAGGCAATCCGGAATTTGATCCGTCAGGATTTGTCTGGTTTAACTGTATTTATTTTTGGAAGTTTCAAGTATTGTATTTAAAATCCAAGGGTATTGTAATTTAACTTTCAATTTCTCGTACTCTGATAAGCTTTTAAAATTCGGATTTATTTCACAGGTTCCGCTGATTGATTCAGCGATGATTTTATTTAGTGAATTGATTCACTTGCCATCTGCCTATGGATACCTCCTTGTGGGAGTTTATCCTTACGGCATTGATGTTTAAAGTTTTGTTTGACAAATTTTAGCCTTGCATCTAGCATAAGATAGATGGTGGACATTTATCTTGTGTTAGATGTGGCGGTAACATTCCCCAAATTCTCTTCTAGCTTCCGCTTTATCCTTTCAATTTTTTTTTCAGGAGTGAATTTTGGGGGTGTTACACCAACAAATACCAGAATAATTGTGGGTTAAACCATGTCTTTAGGGTAACGACCCCTAAAGAGCCACCATTCCTGATCTCGAGGTCTTTCACTTTAATTGTTAGTGTCTTAATTAAAGTGATCACGCAAAGTACAACAACTAGATACTTATTTACTTTCAATTGTCTCTGATATCATTAGGTACTCCTTATACCTAGAGGAATCATTAAGGCCATCATTATCTCATCCAATTCTAATTCAGGATTTGTTCTCGTGATACTTACTGATTGTCAAATACCCTTATATTGTTATTCAATGTTACTTGAGTCTTATTATAAAACTCTGCTATCCCATTGACATATTATATACGAGTTACTGATTTACCCCTTTCATCTCTACAAAATTACCGAATTACCCCTTACTTGTATAATTATTAAGTCATCCCTTCTTTACTTGCCAATTTACCATATTACCCTCCATGTTGCATAATTACCAAATTACCCCTTTGTCGTGTTAGATTACCAAGTTATCCTCCATACTTATCAAATCACCAATCACCCTTCGCATTTGTTACGCTTGTCAGATTTCTCCTTTGGTTGGTTAGATTACCAAATTGCCCTTCTTCATTATCATAATTACCAAATTACCCTTCTCCATTATTATAATTACCAAATTGTCCTTCTCCATTATTATAATTACCAAATTACCCTTTTAGCTGGTTAAATTACTAAATTGTCCTTCTTTATTATTATAATTACCAAATTTCCCTTCTCCATTATTATAATTACCAAATTATCCTTTTACCCTTTCTACTTTATTAAATTACCATTTTACCCTTCTACTTTTAAAATTACCATTTTGCCCATTATTTCTAAAATTACCATAATACCCTTTTCAATATATTTAATCCACCAAAATACTTTCTCATATCCCAACATTGACCAAGTTATCACCCCTCCATGAAAAATTACTAAAATGCCCTTCTTACTTGTCCATTTACCATTCCCCCCCCCCCTTTACTCTTATAATTTACCATTTTGCCCTTATTACACCACTTTTGTTAAAATACCCTGACTACAAAAAGTATTACTATTAATGCTCCATTCTCGTCATCCAAATTCACTAACTATTATTATTTACCATAATACTCATTAGCAATGACACTTATTTAGGCCACACTCTTACATAAGAAATATTACTAAAATGCCCCTAGGGCTCGTAATAACAATATTCATGCATCAATGCCCACATTAACATAGCATATCATAGATAAACACTTAACATTTTTATTAACAACAAAGCTCCTTGCTTAAGCATTATTTCTACACATGACACCTAAACTAGCATGCTTTCCTTTTTATCAACCAATACAAGCAACTAAATACATTATACTAAACAACATATATCATGCATATAAATACCTTAAAAATCCTAATGTGCTAGCAGACGTATATCCATATGTTTAAGTAAGGTTTAATGATTACCTTATGTTCCAAAAAAATCGAACCTTATCAGTACCCTGGTTAAAGGTTAAAGCTTTGATTAGCAAGATCAATACCTAAAAATAATATCAATAATAATCATATTAGAAATAGAAAAAACCAAAAAGCATAAAACTTTATCAAAACTTAATTAATGATATGCTTTATTTAACCCTTAATATACCTTAAGCTATTAGCCAAACAACCATGGAAGGCAACAAAATCATGTTGCTCATGCAGCATGAGCTGCATGCAAGCAACAATGAAGGAGAGGGTTGAAGAGGGTGGAAGAAAGGGAGGGGTGTTGTTTTTGGGTTGGGGTTTTGGGGCTAGGAAAGAGGGCAGGTGGGGGAAAGTTAGGGCAAGGAATAGGTGCATTGGTGGAGTGGGGGTGTAGGTGGTGGTCAGGGATGGGTGATCGGTAGCCAAGGGTGGTAGAGGCGGCAGTAGCAGGGCTGCGAAGGGGGCTGCAAGAGTGGCAGAGGAGAAGAAGGAAGGAAAAGGAGAGGCTATAGGGGTGGGTTTCAGCCAAAGGAAGTAAGGGAGTGGTAGGGGAGGTTGCAGGGAGTGAGTTGGTGGCTCGAGAGGCAGTAGAAGGGACGAAACGACAGCGGACGGAGGAGGAGCAAGGTGGTGGCCGAGAAGGGAGAAATAGAAGAGGAAGAGGAAGAAGGGGCTGGAAGGGGCTCAAGGGGGTGGCTTGGTAGTGTAGGGTGGTAGTAGGAGGTGGCAGAGCAAAATAGGGGAAGGGAATAAAGGAGAAGAAATGGGAGAAAAAGAGGTCGGGAGAGGGAGAATGAAAGGTCAAATGGGGAAGGAGGGGAAGAAGAAAAGAAGAGGGAGAAGAGGGGAGAAGGTGTGGCCGGTCAGGGCAAGTTGCAGGGGGTAGGGGTGTCGGGGTTGTAGGGAGAGGGAAGGGGAAGAGGAGAAAGAAGGAGGCATGTGTGGCTGGGGGTGTAGGGTTGGTTTGGTCTGGAAAGGGGAAAAAAGGACGGGGGAAAGAGAGGGAGAGAGGTAGAGTTGCAAGGAGGTAGGTGGTAGCAGATTGCGGTGTTGTAGGGTGGCTAGTAGGGCGTGCTCGAGTGGTTGGGGATGGAGGAAGAAAAAGAGATGAAGAAGAAGAAGAAGGAAGAAATAAGCTGGTTGGTCGGGGGAGGGAGAAAAGAAAGAACGGGCCGACCCACTATGCTGGGGATAGGGGAGGAAAGAAAGAAGAACTGAACCAGCCTAGTCGGAGGGGAAGGAAAAGAAAAGAATGATAGGGAAAGAGGTATGGCAGACGCGCGAGAGAGGGTGAAGGAGAGGGAATTAGGCTGCCGGCCCAGCGCACAGGGGGAGAAGCCACAGGCCTGGCAGCCCGAAGGAGAAGGAAAAAGAAGGAAAGGAGAAAAAAGGAGAAAAAAGGAGAAAGAAAATGAAAAAGGAAAAAGGAAAAGGGAAAAATGGGGAAACATAAGATAAAATCATTTATGGAATAATAGAAAGTAATATTTTTTTATAGATAAATAAATTTCATAATTTAATTTAATATAATATATTGGTTTAAAAAGGATAATTTTAGTAGAATATTGGTTTGGAAAATTATTAGAATAAAATGAGTATGATATAATAACAAAATTTTTATTTTAATTTATTAAACATTCATATCCCATTTTATATACTCAAAAACCCATAAAATAATTAAATTGAATAAATTAAATAAATTTAAAAGATGATTTATCCCACATAAAAGCTATTTATTAAATTATAAGTTTTTAAAATTTTGGGGTATTATAGAATATATATACATATTTCCAAATAGTCGTACATAAGGTTGTTAAAATTGGGATTCTACCTAGGATTAATTTGGAGGCTCAGGATAAGATTGTAAAAGCAGATCATAGGATCATAAGATCCTATAAAAAATATAAAAAATATATAAAACCTTTATACTTATATGCAATAAAATAACATAGTTTAAGTTAAAGGTATAAAATATTACACTCTCAACCTCTCATATAGTCACTAATAGAATTCTAACAACTTACAAGTAGCATAAATTATTTTAAATATTAGGAACTATATAAAGTCAATAAGATCATAAATAAATTTTTTCAAATGAATTGTGAAAAATATAATTTAATAATGGGATGAAAAAACATACAACTCATTTTTTTCAAAATATACAATGTTATTAGCCTTAAGAAGAGCATACAAAGAATGAATAAAGCGGATGATAATGAAGGCCACGCTAGTTTCTATAATTTATGATAATATGAACCAAAAACATTTTATGTTGGATTTTGAAATTTTGATGAATAAAGAAAAAAAAGGAAAAAAAGAAGTTTTGGTTATAAGAGTGCACGTTAAGTTGCTATTTAAATTGTGTGTACACCATAAACTAAAGCTTGTTTGCATTATAAATCTAACATGACCATAAAAAATACTAATTTTTGATTGAATAGAACTTTATAATTAATAATATTGTAAACTTTAATATATTTATTTTATTATTGATATGAATATTGTATTCTTTTATCAATATTTTACATCAACAATCAACTTCATTATTTTAATGGCAACAAAGTCATACTTTATTTGTGTCAACTGATTTTCAACATTTGTTGTAAAATAATATAGGTTCAAAATCAAAACATTAAGGAAGAAACATAGTTGGAATTTATAGGAAATAGATCTGGAAATATTGTAGTTATTGTGTAGAATTATAGGATCGTAAGATGCTATATTATTATACTACTTTAAGATTATAACTAGGATTGTTAATCATTTTGCGATTTTTGGATCGTAGAATTGAATTGGGATTTTACTAGCTATAGTTGTATAGTAACTAATAATCCACTGCTATTAATGATCATTTGTTGTAAGGAATCAATGAATGATAGGGCTGTTGACAAACCAATCCAACTCAGCTCGCTAAGGGTTCGACTCATTTTTTTTAGGTAAATAAATTAGATCCAAGTCTTAATTTAAGTCTTGTTTATTAAACAAACAAAGCCTGGTCCAAAGGAGGTTTGGCTCAGCTGTTCGCGAGCTAGCTTGAGCTCAAGTCGTTTATAAGCTTATTTATAGGTTGGCATTATATATGATTTACTTAATGAACGAGCCACATAGTTAAATGAGCCTTTAGCCAAACTAAATAATTAAACGAGTTGGTTTGGTTTGTATAACTTTCAAGCAAGCCGAATAGTTAAACGAGCTGAACTACAAATCGAATAATGATAAATGAGCCAATTTAGTTCATTATTTTTTTAATAAAAAAATAACAAGTCGAACCGTGTTTTCTCTCAAACCTTGGTGAATCGAGAACAAACCAAAATTTTTTGGCTCATTTTGAACTCAAGCCAAACTCAAGACTAAAACATACTAAATCGATTGAGCTAGAGATAGAGAATATTCAACTCAATTCGGTTGGTCAATTGCCTTAGTGAACGGTGTCCTTATCTATCCTATTATTGGTTTTCATTGAACTAATATTTTTGTATCTACTATATTATAGTATGTATTATGTACAAAAATGGTCTTAATAATATATGTATAGAGTTACCTATTAATATTTATTAAGGAAAGTTGTGCAGGATCTTCTACTTCTCTTCCCCTAGTGAGTTTGTTCTTGTAATTGCTACTATGTATAGATAATCCTAAAGGTCAATTAATTACTATATGAATGGATTAGTCGAACCTAACCTATCATTTTTGTTTGTGGTTAGGGAAAAGTTGTGTAACTTTTTCCTTATTCATACATTCCATAGGTAAACCCTCTTGTGGTGTTATTATTAGTGTATGATAATTTCAATATACCAATATTAGATTAAAGAGGGAGGGCCTAAGTTGATTTGTTAGTTTGCTTGATAATTGTTTTGGTATTATAAATTAGTTGGACTTACTTATTGTATATACATTGAGGCTAATAAATTAGGGATGTAAACGGGGCGGGTTCGGGTCGGGTATACCATACCCGTATCCGTACCCGATAAGAAAATCCGTACCCGAATCCGTACCCGTACCCGAACGGATATCCGTTGACATATCCGTATCCGTATCCGTCGGATATCCATTATCCGACGGATTATCCGTTTACCCGTTAATGGATATTGTCCAACGGATAAATCCATTACCCGACGGATAAACCCATTTATAGTTAAGCCAAATGACAATTTTAACCTTAATTTATACTATATTTATTTTAAAATTAAGGGTAAAAGGGTAATTATATATCGGGTAAACGGGTACGGATATGGATACGGTTATGGTTACGGGTACGGGTATGGATATCCCATACCCGTATCCGTACCCGAACCCGACGGGTATTTTTTTCTATCCTCCATATCCGTATCCATATCCGTTTATCCATATCCGTTTAAGTATCCGCCGGATAAAATCCGTCGGGTTTCGGGTAATACCCGCCCCGTTTACATCCCTATAATAAATTTAATATTAGGATGATCCTCAATGGTTAAACCTTAGATAGCAAATTAATATATAAATACAAGTATTACATTTGAACAGTATTTTGATTTAATTAATATTAATAGTAAATTAATTCCTTATTATGAATCTATGATTTTATTATACTTAAACCAAAGGATAATATTTTTGTTACGAATATATATATATATATATATATATAAACACACTGAAATTTTCCCACCTCATGTGCATAAATTCTCCAAAAGTCCACTAAAAATGTTGCTATTACTAACTCCATTAATGTTGTCATTGACTCCATGCCATAGAAGAAGTAAAATAGCTATCAGGCCATATACCACATCCCACAAATGTTTTGGAGGCCTAAAATTCGATTGAGATGTCAATATTTGGCTAAGAACCTTTTTATCCAAATTTGGAGGAAAAAGAAAAGAACTTTGTATGTTAGTGACCGATCCAAGCTTGAAATGTTTTCAAATAATTAATATTTTTGTATTTAACTATCACATGCATTGATTATACAATCAATGATAAGCCTAAAGGACTACCATATACAATATATATCACTTTTAGCTTAGCTTGCAGAAAAATTAAGAAATTATAAAGTTAAGGAAATAAAATACCTAAGATAATTAATATACTCTCAAATAAATATACTTTTAGCAACTTTATCATTAGCTAATGAAGGAGAGAATAAAATGTATAATAGAAAATTTCATATTTTGTTTGTATGATTTTTATAATATGACTTATATTTTAAAATAAGTTCTTGAAGAAAAGGAGACTTATATTGTGAAAAGGAGGGAGTTGTGTATATATACATTAATTCGCCGCATGCATTAAATATTTTTCTTAAGGTGCCACATAAGATGATGGATTAATGTTTGCGCTTAGCATTTTTTGTGTGCATATTTACGTTCCACGTGCATTAAATATACATTATATTTTCACACACATTAATCTAGTGTTGTTTGGGTTGTGTGCATAATCTATCAATTTTACATGATATTTGATTTTATGTTTTTGTGAGTAATATTTGTTACAATACATTTTTTATTATCTTTGGACTTATTTATAATTTTTTAGTCTTGAAAGTCTTTAATGGCTTCATGTCTCTCTAGAAATCAAAATATTTGTAAAATTATGATTCTTATTGTTTTTGAATTTAAACATAGGTTTTAGTTTAACAAGTCATAACTTACGACTTCTTTGTTAGCAAAGTACTTTTTGTGCATTTCAATTTTTTTGTCGACTTATCATTAATTTTGGAACACAATTTATCAGATCCCTAAACTACAATAAAAGGGAAAGAATTTGAAGAAAAATAAAACCATAAACAAAGCAAAGAAGGCTTATATATAGATGCTAAGACTTATCATTTTATTTGAAACAAATATTTTTGAAATAATATATTTATTAGATATTTTTTAATATCTATTTTTTAAGCATTATGTCATATTGCACAATGATTCATAAATTTTCCCTAATTGTAGATTTTTGGAATATTAGTGACCTAACATAATTATCTCTGGTTATTCATATTTTATTTAGTTTAAAGTCATGATATTATGTTTAATTAACATTTATTTTAAACTATATAGTAGTTATATATTAACATTTAATTTAAACTATATAGTAGTAATCACTACATATACATCATTGAATTTTAATCAATAATATGCATTCAACATGTTTTATTAATCAGTTATTATAAATTATATAGTTTTTAAGTGCCGCAACATAGGATGTGATTATTTGTAATAGTTTTTCTATTTCTATTATTAGTAATTATGCATATGTTTTTTGCCATCTTAATCGGACAATGTTGTACCTAACAAAGAATATACCCAAACACTCAAGTGTTGTTTATTTCCTTCAACAACAAATGATTTTGTATCTAGTACTTCAAATCATAATGTGAAAAACTTAAAACCAATGGATCGCTCATGCGCAGTCCTAGTTCAATATAAATGTGGGTTATTGGTTATGAGTTACATGTTAATATTGAATTTTAAACTTTTTTTGATAAGTGTGTCATAAAGGTTTTTAATTTTTAATTTGCTTAGTTTATACATTTTTGATCTATATAAAGGTGTTTTCCTTATTATGTATATATGTTACAAGGTTGATATCTTACATGATTAAATTAAGTTTTGTTATTTATATTAGTGTATAATTAAATCCTAAGATTTGTTAACCACGTTTGAATGATTTTAACCTCCTTTTGATTTAAAATGCTAGTTCAAATAATTTGTACTATTCTAAGCATTGTGGAAATAGTGTGATGATCCAAAGTGGGTTGGTATATTTCTATTTAGTTTGGGAAATTTATCTACTATGGAAAGTGGTTAATTTGGTGGCTTGTGTGCCTCCAAACGTTTGGTTATGCTAGATATCCATATTAGGTAAATTATGGATGTATATATTCCATTTTTTTATTTGGTTTTGTTGGTTATCTATATTGGATCACCTACAATTGTATACATTTTACTTAGGTTTGTTTGAGATCCATTTTATCTAGATTTGCGATCTTAGTAAGGGGTGTGCACATTGAAGATTAAAACCATTAGTGACCCTAACTAGCTTTATTCAATGGGATGACTGAGAAGTGATCATGGGCTTCTCCTAAGGTATTTGGTCTATTTTGGTTTTATTGGCTACTTGGCTCTGACCCTTGATTGAATTGTGACCCTATGAGCCTTTACTACTTACTAGGTGAACTCTTGGTAAGTTTGTTTTCCATATTCTAAATATTAAAACAAATATTTTATATTATGTGGTCATATAAGATGAGGGATTAATAAAAGGATTATCGGTACGTTTTGACTTGTTGTGAGATATGGTTGATTTACACATTATCCTCTTGTAATATATGTATATATATGTATGTGTGTATGTGTGTGTGTGTGTATATAAATATGAATACTACACTCCTTTGCACTTCTATATTACTTAGTTATTCGTCTAAATAACTTTTTGCATGTTTTAAACAAGACTATAATAAGCCATAAACCATGATGTACATGGAGAACAAATGACCTAGTGCATATTGAGTATGAACTCATTCAAGGTGTTGATGACAGGTATGGTGGGGTAGAGTGAAAGTGGTGGTTATTTTCAAAGTTTCATATGTCATTTTTTATTCCAATAGACGAATTTCAATTTTATGATGTAATTAGTATATTTTTATTACTGTTGTTTTGTTCAATTGGTTTTTGTTGAATTATTCGACATCAACATATTTCCTTTTGGTTAAATTAAAGATAAAATTGGTCTCTTTTATTAATTAATCTTGGTAGCTAGTGTTAATAGGATAATGATGTCTACTCACACTATGTGTTACGGTAGCGTTCTCATTGTATTTTCCTTTTGCATATATTTTTCAAGTAGTTTTTTTATTTTAAAAATAAATTTGTTGCAAAACATGCCTTCAAGCTTATAATCACCAATAAACAAAACTCTTCACATATGAATACAAGAACAAACATCATCCACGTTTAAGAATAAGCTTTAATTTACCTTAAGCAAGCAAAATCCTACCAAAAAAAGAAATAAATTCTAAATTGAATGATCCTATACTAAGGATTCGTGAACAACCTTTTTAAACCCAAAGAATTTAGTGAACAAACCCTTTTAAAACAAGCCACAAATATTAGAGAAGAAAATTAAGGATGGAAAACAAGTGAGACTTTCAACCTCCTCCTAAGGTTGAGTGAGATAATATGAGGAATGCAAATGAAATCTTCAAATATTTATAAACCTATAACCCCTTTTGTTTGGGAGACTAAAGTGAAGATTAAAAAGAATATAAGAGGAGAACAATGGAGTTTAAAGGTGAAGAACACTAGAATAAACACTTATTTTTTTCCCTAAAGGAAATAATGAGATCAAGAGAGTAAATGGTGAGAATGAATAAAAAATCTCAATCCTCATACCCTTCCCCTTGGTCGACAAAAATGTGAGGTAAAAGGAAAGAGATGGAGGTGGATTGTAAAGAGAAAATGTTGGTTAGATGTAAGTCGGTCGGGTTAGGCATAATCCCTTATATTAACCATAAAGAATTGTAAGGGGGGATAACATATCATAGATAGTTTCTAAAAGCTCCATATACTCTTGCAACTGATCTCATTGAGTAAGAGAGAGGGGAAGAAAGAGAAGAGAAGTTAAGTAAGCTTAAAGGTGCAAAAAGACACCTTTTTGGAGATTTTAGCTAAATAAATTGAAATATAGATCTAAAAATTATGAAAATAATTCCACAACATCCCAACATTCCCATTATCAAAAAAAAAATATCACCATCAAAATGTTTCATGATCATATATCAAGTTTTTAAATTATACGAACCAAAAATCAAAATCTCAATCAAACTAGTCGACTACTTTTTACAAACCTTTAGATTTGTTTCATTGGGCAGAAAAAGTTTAAGGAAATGGAGACATTTAATTGATTAGAACCATTATTTAACTAGTTCTCCTAGGGCAAAAAAAACTTACTCAAATTTTCAAACCCCTTTTCAAATATTTTGAAAATAAAAATCGTTTAGCACACATTTGACTACAAGGTTAACATATTTTTAAAGGATTTTAGGATGGGGCACTAGATATATATAACTTTAGAAATTATTTATTATATATAAGTAAACTTTTTTCGGTAATTTATATAAGTACTTAGTTTTTCATTATAATAATATATGAGCAACCGCACTCATATAATTTTATATATTAGAATTTAATAAAATTTACTATACATATCATTTGGATCCAAAAACCTAATCTATGTTTTATTAACTTGGTTTAGCTAGTCCCTAGTTTTCTATTGATTTATCACCTTCATCACACCCTCAAAAAGCAAGTGGTGATGAATGTGAATATTCTCTATGTTTTCATCTGTGTTTTACCCTTGTTTTGCTAGATATTTCATACGATTTCATGTGCCTTTGGTGTTGTTTAGCTCTCTTGTTAATGTGTACTACTTCCTTCTGAATTAATTGGTAATGTTCAAAGTTAAGCATGTATTTTAGAGTAAAGATAGAGTTAAGAAGACATTATAAGTGGAGAATATGATACCCTCAATGTTCAATAATATGGATGATTGGTAGAAGATTAAATATAATAGGAAAATATACAAGCAAACTTTAATATGGATTGGTCGTATTGCCCAATATGACCATATATAACACCATGCATCAATATTACTTCTTTACATCCAACATGGTCATGTTGGTGCTAGTGCTTTAGTTTCTTGCATAATTTTAGATTTTAGGGATAATAAACGATTTTCTTTTAGAGTTCACTAAATCCTTTGTTTTGGCTAGTCTTCAAGTTGATGTGTTTTTTTAATGCTCTCTTCTTCTATTTTTCTCCCTTACATTCTTAGATTAGAGTTAGTCTTGAATTGTAATCTCCTAATTTTGAAGAATCTTATACAACACTCAGGATATCAACATTATTATAGCTTAATCATCTAATTTATCTTCTATTATTATTATTATTATTATTATTATTATTATTATTATTATTATTATCATCATCATCATCATCATCATCATCATCCTCATCATCATCATCATCATCATGTTCTTTTATATTTCAATAATGCATGAGTAATCATTTAATCTAGGATCTAATTAAGTTCAACCTAGTATTAAATTGATGCATTGATTTAGCTATTTCACTAATTGCACAATTTCGTTACTTTATTGCTAGGATTAAAACCATTTAGGTTTAAATTAATTGATGGCCAAATTAATTCATTTAGGTTGTTAGTCAAATAACTAAAAGATGAATATTAATGTTAGAAATCAACAATTGGATGATAATCATTGAATCACGAAAGTTGATTAGTATTTCTTGGGAACCTATATAATTGATTTGTATAAAATGAGTTCAATTCAATTTAGCATCATAAAAATTGATTATTAGATTGAATTAAGCATGCCTTTTCAATTTTGAAAGAGTCTAATAATTATTATAGGTTAGTCTTTTCAAATGAATCAAACAAACTATTGGTGGTTGATTAATTCATTTGCTCATATTGAAGTTGCAAACGATATTCGATCCAACCTATTTTTATTGATTGAAATCATTGTTAATATTAGTTAGGATGTTAGCTAAATTCTTTCATTATCATAAAATTCTTAATTTGTTTGGCTTACATAGTTATGTACATTGAAATTTAATAATTGACACCAATCATCATGGAGATGATACCATTACTTGAAATATATATAATATTCTAAGTAATCGTTTGGTATAGAGATAATAGAAGTATATAAATTATTTCCATATTTAACATATCTTGTATAGCATGCATAAAATTAATTTTTTTAGATAAATATTTATTTTGAATCTTAATTTAATATAAAATCGATATTTAATTAACATTTTTTTATTATTAAATAATTTATATAAAAAATAAAATATAGAAAAAAAATTCTACTCCTCCTATTACACTATTACCAAATAAGCCCTAAATTATTGCACGCCAATACGCCGTGATATCCGGTATCGTTTATCGATTACTGGTAAATTGCATGTAATTACAATTCTCTCCCTCGTGGCTGCCAACAAAGCCGCACCAATGACGTGCCTTCACTTCATCGCATCATAAGCTCTCATCCTATTGGTCTCTCTTTTCCACGTCGTATCCCTTGATGAACCTTTGCCTCTAATCCAGAAACATCCTTATTATTAATTTATTATTCTCCCCTTCCCGTTTTTTCACATCAACAGAGTTCCTATTGTGTCTCTACCTCTTTCATCTTCAGGAACTTTGTGCAATGGAAATCCGCTGCCAGAAAATTTTCTCTTCGATTTTGATTCTCTCTTTCGTGTTTCAATCCGTTCCTTCGACGGCTCTGCTCTCACCATCATCATCAGATGTCAATCCGCCATACTCAAAGGCCATATCTGTGAGTGGTTTTCCTTAAACACGTGTCTTTTTTAGCAATCCTGTATGATTCTCCTTTAGATTGCAGTGCAACAAAAAAAAAAAGTATTATCCTGCACGCAGTTTTCTATTGAAGAGATTAGATATCAGGACTAGTAAGTAAATTTATCCGTCTTTGATTGTCTCTTATTGATTTTGATTTATTGATTGTATAAAAACAATTGTAGGATTTAAGGGAATCAATTGTTAAAGGATTAGGGTTTCAAGCAGAGGGCTTTAAGGTTTCGGGGTTTGATATAAGAGATGCATTAGTGGGTCAATCTCTGGCGTACGAATTTGATCTTGAAATTGATAATACGGTGCTTCCATTCAAGCTAGTTGAGGATGTCAAGAAGTGGGAGTATGTTGATTTACCAATTTTTCGCGTCGAAGATGCAGCAAACAGTTTGATTGAGAAGAAGAAATCTGATGATGCTGTCCCAGTTTTGGCACCTTTTCAGCTTGCTGGTCCTATGGAAATCTGGATTCAGGATGCTAAAGATATCAGGCTTGCTTTGCCTGTAAGCCTTTGTTCCTTGTTGTTTTCATATTTTGAATTCATAATTTGTTCCAAAGCTGTCTTTTTTGTTTCTTCTTATCAATGTCTATGTCTATGCTGAATGTTGGACTTTTTGGGATCCTGATTTAAGGAAAAATATGCATATTGGTGCTGTCCTTCGTGTCCTTATGTACTGTCATGACGAGTTTCAAATTGTGTGAAGGACTCTTGTGTTTATCAATTATTCGAATGACTCCTGTGTTTTGTGAGTATCGGCTGTCGATTATGTTGGTTGGTTGGATGATCATAGTAATTCAACTGCCATTTTGGGAATTACATAATCGTCGATTTGTACATGCTTGTTTAAGAGCTGGATTGGAAAATTTTCGATATGGTAGCATTAACCCCACTTATCCACGATATGATGGCTCAGATTGAAAAAGGAAATTGATCTCATAAAACTTGTAACTTGGTTTCCTTGTTCAATCATTGGATGATTCTGCCCCTAATTCGAGCAAAAAAGAAAATTTGACAAAATGTTGCAACCAGGGTCTTAGTCTTGCATCAAGCGTGTTCTTTTTTGTTGTTCTATACGTGCTTGCCCTGTACCTTGTGGAGGATGACACCTCAGTGAACTTCAAATTCTTGGTTATGTAGATTATCCTTTTATCACGAGCAGCTTCTGTTACTGACTAATTATTTTCCCTAATGTGATGATGATCCAGCATGATGTTGATGCTGGTGTTCTTAGGAAGGTGGTTCTGGCTGAGGGTGCTGTAGTCACTGTCAAAGGAGCAAGATCTGTTAGCCTACGTCAACCCCTTGATCTTCCACTTCCTTTGAACATTAGCAACAATGGTTTTGCCTCTGGGATCTTGACCTTGGCGGAGCACCTAAGGCATACCTCAAGTGTCAAAGGAACTCCATTACTCTCACTGCGTCTCGTCGGTCCAACTTCCCTTGCATCACCTCCCTCACCTTCATCATCTACATCAAGTAACAGGCTAAAGCTTAAGCGCCTTGCCCCAGGCCTAGTTGAATTATCCTTGCCTTCAAAACAGCCAGCCACAGAAACATATTCCGCCATCGATCTCCATCAAGAAGCCCCCACGCTCCTAGCGCCCAGTCACTTCACAACATTGTGGCCCCTATCCTCTATCAATGGCACCAATGCGAACCTTCTAGGTTTTGAGAAGTTGTTAGCCTCAGTTTTGGGTCCTAAAGCCAACAAGAAGGGGTTTTTCAAGCTGTTGAAGGCAGATGTGTCTGCTCAGACATCACTCAAGATTGGGTTCGGGGTGGAGAAGAAGCTTGGGAAAGAAGACGAAGATTACTTGGGAACATTCCCTGAGTGGAGAACGAAACCTGAGAATGTGAGGATGCATTTCGAAGTGCTGGCAAAGGTAGATGGTGACAAAGTTGTACCTGAGAGAGTGGTTCAAGTACAGCCTGTCGAGATAGAGGATACTATAGCACCAAATGTGCTAATTGGAAACAGGACCATGTCTAGGATGCCGATGGTGAATGTTCCTTTCAACGCTTTTACATTATAACAACGCGTTGAATTAAAGCTGCTGTTCGTTTGGATACAATACCAACTGTAAAGAGGAAGTGTTTAAGGTGAATCTTTTCAAGCCTACAACGCAAGCTAGGTTATCGCGCAAGTATTTGGGATTATAATTCTTTTTTCCCTTTCAAAGTAAAGCGATTGTGAGCCTGTGCTGTATAGCCCTATTGCGGCGATGAGTCATGCCTCCTTTACCTTGTGATCGTGACTTTAATGTGCTTGATGATTAGTTTTGTATGATCTGATGAATTGATGACGTTATTTTTAGAAACGAATTTTTTACTCTAAGATTCTGGGCATCAAGCTGAAATATAAATCCGTGGCTATGAGCGGTGTAGATGGCGACCTCTTATTGGGGGCAGAACTGGAGGCAAAGGCCACCGGCAAAAAGAAATCGGAGGCTCGCCTGTGACAGTTTAGTTAATTATCGGGGGGTTGTTTACGTCTCGGTAATGTTGTATCATTTTGGTGATACTGACAGTAATTGAAAAATCTCACGGAAAAGGGGTAGAGAGTATAACCTGCATTGTTGGATCAGACCACTGGGTATGGGGAGGCTGTCGCCTGTCGCTGCATAGCTCACTTGGTATCAGACCACTGGGTCTCATTAAAAATTAAGCTGTCTCTTCACATTGTGGATTCGAATGTCGTCGTACAGTATATGACATCCTGTGGCTGTGTCAATGAAGCACATGTCGCAATTTAAGCAAGTCATCGGCAACTTAACTTTCTTAAAGCATGCTTAAGTTATAACAATTGGGACTGATGGTTTAAATATTTGATATTTTAAATATATAAAAATAATATTTAATATTTGATTTGAAATGTTAGATATTTAAAAGATTGGATTAAATGTTGAATATAACTGATATTATCTAAATAAAATTTTAAATATAAAAAAATTCTTAAATTATAAATATATTTGATATTATCTTATTTGTTAAATTAATATCTTATTCGTTTAGTAAATATCCGACTTGTTAAAAAAATATTTGATGTTAAAACTAAAATAAAGAAGGGAGTAGGTAGAGTCTATCGGTACGCATAGTATTTTTATTTTTTATTTGTATAAATATCTAAAATGAAATTATATTAAGAATATAATTTCAACTAAATTAAATTTTAGTTCAAATAATACATCCAGTAAAAATTATACCTACACACAGATGCACATCTAAATTTATTTATATACAATTATATATAAAATAAAAAATTATAAAAAATATAAATATTTTTCTTCAGATTGGATATTATTTATATTTGTCGGATCAAATATCTAATTTGTTTGACTTTTTATTGACCGGATCGGATATTTGATTTGAAAAAATATTAAAAATTGGATTGGTTATTTAATTTTTCGAATCGGATTGCTTCGGATATCGGATTAAATAGGTAGATATTGGATAACATGAACAACCATAATATCAACAATGTATTTAGATATTTTGTGTATTTCTATTGTTTATTAATATATAATAACAAATTCTAGGAGTATAATATTTTTATGTGAAAATTTTACCTCTTATAGGATCATATTTTTGTTGTTTATTAACTAAAAATAAGATCATAATTTTATTGTTCATTAATGATGGAGCACTCTATTAGCATGATTTAAAAGGTTGGAACAAATATTTAATATGGAAAAATATATGTTGATGTAGTAATAGCATATGAGACTAGTTGTTTTTCATGTACAAGAAAAATTAAATCAATAATGATGCATAACAATAATACTAATTGGAAATAAATAACTTCTTTATATTAAATTTATATTTTTTTTAGTCAAGTTAAGATGCATAATATTCTATTATTGTAAATATTTTTTTTATAATTAGATAATTAAATTCATCAATAGAGTTGTTATTCAATGATATGTATCAATATATTAAGATGTTATATTTAGCAGTATCTTTTTCACATATCCGATTGTGGTTTAGTTTTTATTTATCACCTCTTAATAAATAGTTAATATTGTGTTTAAGATCAAATTAATACTATTTATGGTATTATTTTTGTGAGCTTGTGACTCGTATTTGGTGTGTAGAATAGCTTGGATTGGTGTGTGAAGTGTTTCGGAGGAATTTGGAGTAGAACTGTGAGCTGCTCTGGAAAGATATGAATAATTTGCCTTGAAGAAATTAGAATTTGGAAATGTACTGAACATGAAAGTTGCAGATCTTTCTATTAGTTTTCCAACGCATCAAGAATCAGCTTGATCGAAGGTCAGATGAAGAAGTTGTGTTCGAAATACTAAAGACTGTCAAAGCTGGAAAGAAACACGGGGGGCCGTGTTTGTGAAACACGATCCGTGTTTTTCATCAGGAAAATGTGTTATGTTTCCGTGAGAAGCCGAGAGACAGAAAATAAACACGGGGGTACCGTGTTTATTAACACGGTCCGTGTTTTTTGGGTTTTTCGCTCCGCCTCGGTTTTCGCTAATGATAGTTTCGTATAGTATAAATACCATGCGATTATAACCCTAATCGAAGAGCAAACACCGTCTTCTTCTACTATTGAGTTCTATTGTAATTCCTTGATGAATTGAGTGATTTATGTGAGAATTTCTTTGATTCTTTGTAATCACAATTACTTCACATCAATAAGATCATCTGTTTCCCCAATCTGTGTTCTTGAGTGTTCTTCTCTTCTCAATTCTTGTGTGTTCTAATTGATTCTAATTAGATCTTATTTTTCCGAATTGGTATCGATCCACAACAATTTTAAAATTTAAATAAAATCATATGCTGGTGAGAGACTAGTTTTTATGGTAATGATGACATTTATATGTTATTTGATATTTACCCTTACCGGCTTCCTATAGATTAACAAAAAATATAGTGATGTCTCTACTCGGTTGCTTGTGTTAATGTTCCCTCTCTTTTGCTTTGATTTCAAGTGGAAAAGATGACGTGCATCCAGTTTGAAGACATAAATGCCGATATAATGCGTTGGGTATTCAGTACATCAGATAAATTCACTACCTTCTCATACAAAAGGAAAGAAAAAAAAATCACCACCTAATAACACCACCAAAACTCCAAACCTAGAATCAATATGTAAAGAAAGAAAAAGAAATATCCATTTAGTAAAGAAGCAATTATTTCCATTCTACCACTATGAGCGAACGTCAAGTATCAAAGATGTATTGATAAAATAAACAGGAGCCTGTTGGAGCAATTGCAAAGCTGAGTTTTGTCAGTGTTTTATCAAAAATAGGAGTCCCACATCGGTGGGAGAAGAAGAATTCTCATATTTTATTCCCCTTTCTTCTCTCCTAGGTTTGAGTATGAGATCATGAGCTGGTTTTGATGTGGCATACTTGGGCTGGATCTTGAACCACACACGCGCATGCCAACCGCCCGCCCGTCCGGTCCTGGCTAGGCTGGGTGTGGATGTGGGTGTGGGTCTTTGATCCGGAGTAGGCTTAAGCCCTTATCGTTTTTCTTTTTCTTTCCTATATGTTCCATTTTTCTCTGTTTTGAACGTTCACATAACGTTCAGAATTGTGCAATTCTTTCAAAGGAGTGGAACATAAATGGCGTATCGTTTCTTCCCACGTTTTTCCTCCTCGATTCTCTTTATAAATTCTTAGAATTACCATCTGTTTATATAGATCGATTCATCCGTTTTTCCTACGCTTATACTCTATTATCTTCCTCTTATTTTTGACATTCTGGGCTTCGAATTTGCAATTTCCATTCCCTTTTTTCTGAGTACACAAGAACAAGGGAGGTTGTGTCAACCTTGGGGGCAAGCCGACGTTCAGATTACACCTCGGTCAGGTCGAATTCTTGCTTTAAGGCAGCGATTTGTTGTCGCTGCACAACAACGAATTCATCCGATAAGTATCGTTTTGTTTTACGGTTAAACCATTACCTCCATTATTAGTCTTGCTTCGTATGCTTTCTAATACTGACTTATAATTTGAAGTGAGAATTGGTATATGTAGCATATTCAATTCGGTAATTTCTGTTGCTGCTTTGTCTGCTATTGGTCTGTCTATTCAATTTCGGATTTTTGATATTGTACTGTTGTTCATTTGTTGCTGGATTCGATTACTGTTTGGGTCGATTGTGATCGAATTTAATCAATTTATTGTTGCTAAAATAAGGCTCCGTTCTTCTTTTGATTGAGTTAATTCCGTTCACTACTGTTGAAGCATGTCAACTATTTGATATTATGCAATATATTTTAAGCAGAGTTGGTTGATCTTGTTGTGCGATTAAAATTTTGAATTTTCGGTACCATTCCATTATTTTTCCCTTTGACTACTGCTAGGGATTATATTTCAGAGTTGTTGTATCTAATTTGCTAGTTGTTGCTCATTTTGGTGCGCTCACAAACTGGGGATATTAGGTTCGAATATACTGCTATGGTTGAGTTAAATTATGCTGTTCTTTGTGTGAATTTTGGTGCTACAAGTTTTAGTTGGATAGTGAGCTACAGTACCCTCGTTGATACAGTGCTCCACCGCTACAGTGCATAGTTTGGGTACTGTTCAATCTAGTTCTACTTGATTCTAATAGTATAAGTGTTATGCAATTGTATTATGGCTGCTAGTATTCCAATGGTGATTTCGGATATGTCAAAAGTTGAGCCATTAGATGGTTCCAATTATCGCATATGGTCTCAAAGGATGCTAATTTTATTTGAGGCTCTTGAGATTGATTATATGTTGCTATCTAATCCACCTATTCGGAAGTAGACTGACATCACTCTTGCTACTCCAACAACTACACCCGCTCCAGCTGCAGCTAAGAAGGCTGATGATGCCACCAAAGAAAAATATGAAAGGGACAATAAGACGGTTTGAGGTCACTTATTGTCTCACATGAACAACAAGTTTTTCGATATGTTCTACAGCATTGAATCCTCGAAGAAGATTTGGGACACTCTGAAGAATAAGTATGGTTTAGATGAAGCCAGAAGAAAGAAGTATGTTGTTGGAAGTTTGATGAAATTTTAGATGGTTGATGACAAGCCGGTGATGGATCAGGTCCATAATTTCGAGTTCTTGGTTGCTGAGGTCCTGGGAGAAGGGATGAAAATCTGTAAGACGTTTCAGGCCAACATGCTAATAGAAAATTTTCCACCATCCTGGAGTGATTTCAAGAACCATTTGATGCATAAAAAGAGAGATCTGACGTTGCCAGAGCTGATCAGTCACATGAGGACAAAGGAGGCGAACCGTTTGAAGGACAACCGTGTGTCTTATGATTCTGGCTCTATAAGTGCTAACGTCATTGAGTCTGCTGCTTGAAATGACAAATTCAAGGGTAAAAGCAAAAAGGTTCAGAAGAAGGGTCATCAAAAAGGTCAACCTAACTTCAAGAAGGGTGACACTAAAATTCAAAAGAAGCAAGTGAATTGCTATGTCTGTGGTAAGACAGGTCACAAGACATATCAGTTTGTCAAGAGAAAGGGCCTGCAAACTCAGAATCAGAAAGGTAGTGCCACTCTAGCTCCACAAGCTAATGTTGCTGAGACAGAGGAGGTTATAGTTGTTGTGGTTATGGAAGCAAACCTAGTTGACAACAAGACAAATTGGATTCTAGATACTGGGGCCTCTAAGCACCTGTGCGCCAACAAAGGTCTTTTCCACCAGTTCGAGGATGCAACTGATGGAGAGCACGTCTTCATGGGGAATTTTGATACTGCTAGAGTATTGGGCAAAGGAAAGGTTCTTCTAAAACTTACCTCTGGAAAATCTTTGTTGTTAAGTGATGTCTTGTATGTCTCCTCCCTTCGTAGGAACTTAGTTTCGGGTGAATAGGGCTAGACTGAAACTAGTTTTTGAGGCTGATAAGGTCGTGTTGACCAAAAATGGGGACTTTGTGGGTAAGGGGTACTTGTTTGATGCACTGTTTGTTTTGAATGTTGTTTTAGCTCCTATTAATAAAATTGGTTCTACTTCTGCTTATATTGCTGAGTCTGTAACCTTGTGGCATGGTAGGCTAGGGCATGTGAATGTGGCTTCCATAGATAAACTAAAACGAATGAATTTAATTAATGTATTGGAAGCTAATTATTATGACAAGTGTCATGTTTGTGTGGAAGCCAAGTATGCAAAAAAGCCTTTTAAATCAGTCACTGTGAGATCAACAGAATTGCTTGAATTAATTCATGCAGACTTTAAGAATACCGAGAGTAGAGGAGGAAAACGATATTATATGACATTTATTGATGATTATTCGAGATATACTAAAGTTTTCCTCCTTAGGTCTAAAGATGATACTGAAGGTATGTTCTTAAAATATAAGGCAGAAGTAGAAAATCAACTGGAACGAAAGATTAAGAGGCTTAGGTCTGATAGGGGTGGTGAATATGGAACTAGTTTTCTCAAGGACTTTTGTGATAGTCATGGTATCATACATAAAACTAGTGCCCCTTATTCTCCTCAACAAAATGGCATAGCTGAAAGAAAGAATAGAACACTTACAGAAATGATGTGGGTATGTCTGACCATATAAGGGGGGAAGCTATCTTCTCTTCCTATTATGTGTTAAACAAAGTTCCTCATAAGAACCTAGATAAAACACCCTATGAATTATGGAAAATTTTGAATCTAACTTGAAAATTCTAAAAGTGTGGGGGTGTCTAGCTAAGGTTGGCTTACTGGACTTTAGGAGAACTAGTGTGGGAACTAAGACTTTTGACTGTGCATTTATTGGTTATGCTCAAAATAGTGTTGCATATAGATTCTTGTGTTTGAATGATTATTCTATTTGTGAATTTAGAAATGTAGAATTTTTTGAGAATGTGTTCCCTATGAGAAAAAATGCATGTGATATTGCTAGTTATTCTAAAGTCTCTTATGTGCCTTTGTCTGTGCCTTCTTCATCTGATAATGTGAATGATAATGAACATGGAACTAGGAGAAGTAAAAGAATAAGGATGGAAACTAGCTTTGGGCCTGATTTTGTTACTGCTTTTCTAGTTGAGAATGAGAATCTTGATAAGATTGATTTAGATTTTGTGTCTGCTTATCTGATTGAGGATGATCCCAAAACGTATAAAGAAGCTGTGACATCCATTGATGCTAGTTTTTGAAAAGAGGCTATTAATAATGAATTAGATTCTATAAAGGCAAATCACACATGGGACTTAGTGGATTTACCAAGAAGATGTAAACCGATCAAATGCAAATGGGTTTTTAGAAAGAAATTGAGAACCGATGGAACCATTGATAAGTTTAAGACATGATTAGTAGTTGTGGGCTATAAGTAAAATAAAGATGTCGACTTTTTTGATACTTATTCTCTTGTGACTAAGATTACCACTATTCGCTCTTTGGTTGCTTGGCTGCCATCCATGGGCTTGTAGTCCATAAAATGGATGTTAAAATTGCGTTTTTAAAATGGTGACTTAAAAGAAGAGATTTATGTGGAGCAGCCCGAGGGCTGTGTGGGTGAGGGTCAAGAGAACAAAGTATGTAGATTGATAAAATCATTATATGGCCTTAAACAAGCTCCTAAACAATGGTATGAAAATTTTGATCAAACTTTAGTGAGTGATGGTTATGTGGTGAATGCATCTGATTCATGTGTTTACTCCAAGATGTTTGGTCATGAGTGTGCGATTATATGCCTATACATTGATAACATGTTGCTTCTTGGCACTAATGTAATTGTGGTCAATGAGACCAAATCATTTTTGTCTTCTTATTTTGATATGAAAGATTTAGGAAAAGCTTATGTGATTCTTGGTGTTAAAATGAGAAAAACTTATAATGGCTTTTTTTTTGTGTCAGTCACATTATGTTGAGAAAAAATTGAAATTTTTTTATTGCCTTGATGATATGCCTGTGAAAACTCCCTATGACCTTAGTATGAATTTGAAAAAGAACAAAGGTTCTAGTGTTTCACAATATGAATATGCTAAAATCATAAGAAGTGTGATGTTCTTCATGAACTATACTAGACCTGACATAGCTTATGTAGTGAGTAGATTGAGTAGATATACTCATAACCCAGGTAATGACCATTGGACTGCACTTCGTCGTTTACTTAGATACCTTAAGGGTACTAAGGATTGGTGTTTGCATTTTAGTAAATTTCCTGTTGTGTTAGAAGGATTTACATATGCGAAATGGGTTACAGATAATGATGAGGTCAGTTCCACTACTGGTTACATATTTACTTTGGGTGGATGAGCTATCTCATGGAAGTCTGCCAAGCAGACTTGTATAGCTCGTTCTACTATGGAGTCAGAGTTTATTGCCCTTGAGCTTGCTAGTCAAGAGGCAGAATGGTTGAGGAACCTATTGGGAGTTGTGCCTTTATGGAGGAAACCTAGTGTGCAGGTTTCCTTAATTTGTGATTCACAGGCAGCTATTAATGTTTCCAAGAATAGTGTGTATAATGGTAAGAGGAGACATATCTATGTGAGACACAGTTACGTGAGACAACTGTTACAGAATGGTGCGATCTCCTTAGAGTTTGTTGGATCAAAGAGAAATCCGGAAGACCCTCTTACAAAGGGTCTAAATAGGAGAGTTATCCTCGAATCGTCGAGGGGGATGGAGCTTACGCCTTTGAGTTGAGGAAAGTATGGTGGATACCATTCGTGGTCAAACGAAGCCATATGATTACTCTATTGCACTACATACCCATCCCTATGGCGTGTGGTAGTGCTATGTGGATAAGTTGAGTTTAGACTCTTAATGAGTTCATAACCCTATTGTTGGGTGGTCCTAGCGAGACGGACTTGATGAACTCACCGCTTGATGCATTTAAGGTTGAGCATTCTTGTGCTCTTAATGAATCCATAGCCTTATATGGTGGTGCTTGTGAGATGCACTTGATGGATTCACCTAGGTGAGTGTGTAGGTGGGCCGTCTTCTATGAAAGATCAAGGCTATCTTTCTAGAACACTCATGAGGGATTGTTATCGATACTTAAGTGTTACGCCTTTTTTGCCCAGATTATTTTTGTACTTTTGATTACTGCTTTGCCATTGGTGGGGGATTGTTGGAGCAATTGTAAAGTTGAGTTTTGTCAGTGTTTTATCAAAAATGGGAATCCCATATCGGTGGAAGAAGAAGAATTTCCAGACCTTTTATTCCCCTTCCTCCTCTCCTATGTTTGAGTATGAGATCATGGGCTGGTTTTGATGTGGCATACTTGGGCTGGATCTTGAACCACACACGTGCACGTCGATCGCCCGCCCGTCCGGTCTGGGCTGAGCTGGGCATAGGCGTGGGTGTGGGTCTTTGATTTGGAGTGGGCTTAAGCCCTTATCGTTTTTCTTTTTCTTTCCTATACTCTGTTCCGTTTTCTCTGTTTTGAAAGTTCGCATAACGTTTAGAGTTGTGCAAGTCTTTCGGAGGAGTGGAACAAAAATGGCGTATCGTTTCTTCCCACGTTTTTCCTCGTCAGTTCTCTTTATAAATTCTTGGTATTACTGTTTGTTTATATAGATCGATTCATCCATTTTTCCTATACTTATACTCTGTTATTTTCCTCTTATTTTTGACAATCTAGACTTTGAATTTGCAATTTTCATTCCCTTTTTCTTGAGTGTACAAGAACAATAGAGGTTGTGTCAACCTTGGGGGTGAGCCGACGTTCAGATTGCACCTCGGTCAGGTCGAATTATCGCTTCAAGGCAGCGATTTGTTGTCACGGCACAACAACGAATTTATCCGATAAGTATCATTTTGTTTTACGGTTAAACCATTGTCTCCGTTATTAGTGTTGCTTTATATGCTTTCTAATACCGACTTACAGAGTCCGTACAAAAGAATTCCTGAATTGCGATTTAAACTCAATACGAATGCAAAATCAAGTTCCGTGAAGCGGGTGAAAAAGAATTGAAGTTACTAGATGAATGCTACGATCATGATCGTACGAATTAGAGATCAAAGTCGTATTTCTTCGCGTCTGCTGTATCACCCATGAGTCTCGACTCTCTGATGCGTCCTACATTAGCTCTCGAGAAAGTCTCCAGATAGCTTACATGAGAGGGATCAATCATCCACTTTTGAGCTATCTTATAGGTGGAATTAGATTTTTTATAGACGAGTATGCTTAGGGCCTTCCGGACGAGTACGTCTCGGAGGTCTATATGTATCGATCTCAGACTAGTATGCATCGGAATTTCGGGTGAAACTCACTTGGCACGAGGAGCATGAATCGTCTGGCTAGCACCCTTTCGATCACCCAACGGAACCCGTATCACTCTCTGTATAGAAAATTGAATTTTCTTTTCGGTCTCTGCTTCTCGATTTCTATAACCGACGGACTAGTCTTAAGATGTCGTAAACCTCTCTTCATTCTCTGCCCCATAAATTCTGCGTCTTAAATTGATATTAATGAAAATTGTATATCCATCTCAATAAGAGGGGTGGGGGGGGGGGGAAGGAGTCAAAAAGGTAACGATGGTATCGATCGTCTCCGGTTGAATCGTCTTTCCTAGGAACATGAATGCGTGTGTGGAGGGAAAGAAGTGAGAGTCAAGAAATTAATAGTCGACTCCGACGGTTGATTTCTGGTCCGCAGCCGGCCGTTAAAGTACTCTCTTAATTCCTTTCCCGTCACTTGTTTCCGACGAACAATAAGATCGGCGTGATTGTTCGCCTCCATTGTTGTGTTTTATTTTCCAGCTAGATTAGCGCACGAAGAGTTTTCATTGTATTTCGCATGCTAGATGCTCCTATTCGTTCGTTCTGAAAGCGTGTACATGTAGATGTTCCGACCATCGATCCCGCACTCTACTACTAGCAGTAGAATAAGGAACGGTGGTCCGTTGAGATTCCGCTAGCTGCTGTTCCATATATGGGAACGGAAGTGAGGAATGTAGCTTTTATACAATCAAAACGTACGAGTGCAACATAAATCGGACACACTCGCGAACTAATGAAGAGTTTTGAGAATAGAAACACACATGAAATACTCAGATAAAATAATAGTACAAATTTTAGTGCCCCAGCCGGCTACAAGTGTACTGGGTCGATGATCATCCCTCGGCAATCAAGCTACTAATGTACGAATCGATAACAACAACACGTATGGGTATGGGTATGGGTATGGGTAGGTTTTTTTCTTTTTTTTTTTCTCCCCTTCTTTATTCTGTGATTGATTCATGCAAATCGTAAGACCAACTTACATTCATCAACCGATTAGTATTACTATAAAATTCAAACCGGCTACGCAGCACATAATTAAAATGAGCGGCGGACGAGACGGACGGCCTCATCCTCCCATCATCCTATATTTATTACAACCAATTATTTATCATCGACGAGTCAGTCAGTAAGGTTTCTGTCCCCGAACGTTGCCGGCCGGATCGTACTCACAGACGACGAAAGGCCATCCGGCTCCGATGACGACGCTGGCGCAGCCCACCCTCTCCGTCGCGCGCCAGACGACCTGCTTGTACTGCGTGCAGTCGGTTCCGTTGACGCAGGCGTTCGAAGCGCGGTTGTAGTTCGCCTTCTGATTCACCCACTGGCTCACCGCATCGAGCGTCGTGAACGCGTCGTAGCCCGACGCCGTGTTCTCCCCGTAGGGGCCGTCCGACTTGAGGGTGTTGTCGCACGTTTTCTTCACTTTGTCCGCGAATGATTGGGCGAAGGATTCCAGCGTCTTGTTCCACGTAAGCGGGGGGACGCCGACCTGGGTGCGAGCCGCGTTGTGTGCCGCGAGGAAATCCTGCGTTGTGTTCTGAGCTTGGGAGGGACGGAACGTGAGTGCGAGGAGGAGGAGGAGGAGGGAGGAAGCCAAGGTTAGGGATGATAGGTACGAAGCGGCCATTGTTTTTTTTGCTTGTTTTGTGAGTTAATGAGTCGGTCGGTGGAAGGGTTGGTGTGGAGAAGGGGCCTTTATAATTTGATGGGAGGAGGAGTTGGGGAGAATATGGGTCGTTTTATAGGAAATGGAACGGGGAAAACGAAGGTTATCCCGGCCCCGCGCTTTTCCTTTCCGTTTTATTTATTTTTCTAGTGCAGCGTACAGGAGAGGAGGCGTCGGATCGATCACGATCGTGTAAATGGAGTATAAATTGTCAAATTTTATGACTTGACAGATTTGGCTGGTCAATCCAATCGTTAAGGGGGTTGAAAAAGATTGATGTCGGAGGATGTGTTTTTGGTTGTTTCATTTCTCATCATCCTATTCCCTCCTACTCCTACCACCGAGTTGTTGCTCGAGTGCTATGCCTTGACTTATTCTTCTCGAGGGCGTGGTGGGCTGTTGGGGATTACGGGCTGAAGCGGTGATATTTGATTTTATTGTATAATAATATATAAAAATTATTCTGTTATTTGTTTAGGATTCCTTCATATGGATTCTTAAAATGGTTATTAGAAATAGAAGCCTCATTATTTTCTCATGAAATCAAACGTACGTGATACCTAATTCCTCTCGTATTATGACTTCGCCGGATCATATACTTCACGTCGTATGCCCTCCCTCCTCCTCTGAATTTTCCGCGGCAAATTTATATTGACTTCTTTTGAGATAATTAAGTAACATAGGGGAGGGGTATGTATATTGCAGTAAATTCCCAGGCGTAGAATTAATTCTACACTTAATAATCACCTCATATATATTTGAGAGCTCCTCAAAATAAATATCTACCATCTCCGTCCATTTTATGATTTAAGGCATATATATATATATATATATATATATTACTGTAAAATTACTTATATTATAAAAATCTAATTAAAAATCTACGCTGCCTTGTGCTGTAAGACCGCGAGAGAGCGGAAACAAAGCACCGCACCATACATGGGTCTCCAGTGAAATCGAAAGGACGGCTCCTGCGCACAAATATCTTACTTCAGTTAATTAATCAACGAAACTATCATCATGACGTTCGACTGACATAAGATGGAATTCGTAGTGTAAATGGGATCCGACCTTGACCCACTAACAGCTATAGTAATTAGTAGTTAATAATAATGGAATAATTAGAAGGCAGCACGTGTTTAAGGTCACATCTCAACCGTGATTAAAAATGCCGAACCATCATTGCACGACGAAAATAGAGTTACATATTATATATATATATTGTTTATTTATTTGTTTGTTTGTTTGAAAATATATCAAATAGTGTGGGCTGGATTATTTATTTTCCTTCTTCTTGTTGTGTAATAGTTCTGGTTACATGTATGGTGTTTCAACTAACAGGAAGCAGCTTTCGTAGACAGGGAACGAGGAAAATGAAGGCAGAGGGCGCATGCCAAAGGTGCCACGGGGTCAACGAAGAAATAGAGTACCGCAATTACCTAAATAAATAACAATAAAAAAATAGTATAGGATATTAATTATTTGAATGTTTTGAACGTATGATTAAAAAATAAAAATAAAAAAAGTCTCGGAAAGATATTCGGCTCTAATGAACACCGTGACTTTTTTTTTTTTTTTAATTTAGGTCGTAAAAAAAAAAAAAAAAAAAAGAGCATGATATTCCATAATAAGTTTCTTTACGACCAATTAAAGTTCTGTTTCTAGATGTGGCTCTCAATGTCAATGGCTCAACGGTGGCGGAATGCGGAAAATAGCCAAAATTTTGACAAAATCGATGCTTAAAAAAGTCCATACGAGTTTTTGGTTGGTGGGATCGAGTTGAACCGTAGGACTCCCTAACCCCACTCTTCTTTAGCAGTATCTTACTTAATTGCTATTTTGAATTTCACGCGCTAAATCGTAGGAAGAAGCTTCGCAACTACTACAGTACAGTACACCGCCTCTTTATATATATATATATATATAATGGTAACTATAGTCGGAATTTCTGGTGCATTCTATCCTCCCGCCCTTAAAATTTATCATGCGTAATTAAAAAATATCACAATTGCACCGGCCTCCGGAAGTTCCACCTCAACTTATTTTCTATATTACCTTCCATTTACAAATTCTGCTTTTACTTGACTAAAAGAATATATATATAGCAATTTTATTTGATTAACATAATCGAAAACAATTACTTCAAACTCTTTAAATTTTTGTTGTTTCTGAAATACCTATGTATCCCGATTTAATTTTTAAAAGTACGTTACTAACTAAATAATATATTCAATTGACGGATAAATCAAATAACCATTCCATAAATCAACCCAGAATCCAACTCATCAATTTAACTAATAAACTGCCTCACCTAATCCATTACTTAGCTAATAAATTAGTTGAAATATAAAACATAAATCAAATAACCAACAAACCAATTAATCAATTTAACCAACAATCCAAAAAACCAATCAACTAATAATAATAATAATAACTAAATAATTGTGAGCCGTTGCTTCCGTGCGAATGTGTTGTAGAAACAAGCCAAAAAAAAAAGCTAAATGAATTTAGACTTGATTAGGGAAAACAACTAACTAAGAACTTAAACAGTTCAATCTATTAACAAACTAGTTGTTATATTAAGGTTTGACAAATTAATTGGTTAATTAGGGTTTTAACAACTTGGGAGATATAATCAATTAACAAAATAACTAGGAATAGATGAATTAATCACTCAAAATTTATCATTACTAAATTAACTAATTAAAGCATAGATAGAATGTTACATGAGAAACCGATATGGGGTTTCGCAAGTTAAATCAAAGTAGTGGCGTAGGCGTAGCAACAAATCAAAGGAAACAAAAGTTGTGTTGTGCATAGTGTAGGCGAAGCCATGCAACAACAGATCAGAGGAGAAGCGTCACCAGCAATGGAGTGGATGTGGGGTGGTCTTAGCGAAGGAGTTGAAGAGGACAAGAGGGTTGAGTGAGTGGTTCAAATGAGGGACGAAGAAGAGACATTGTCTAGGTCCGAGATTGAGGAGAGGAAGTGGGGGAAAAGAAGGGGGCACTAAAAGAAAAATTATTTTTAGCAACAATTTTTTTACAACGACAATTTATTAACGTTGCTAAAAGTTGTTGCATAAAATAATTAACCTATATATGTGTTTCGTATAAATTGATGAAAATGTTTTGCAATAACATGTCTCGTTGCAATATATACAACGTAATTTTTGCAACAATAAATTTTTGTTGCAATATCTAACGAATTATTTGCAATAATATATTATCATGGCAAAACATTTAGTTAAGCTATGACAACATTTTTTTTATTCCAAATGTATAGTTTATTCTACTGCAAGGACTCGTTGTTCCAATAAGTAAAATTAAAAGAAAAAAATTAATATAAAAATTTATAATACTTACTTCATAAATTTATAGCAACAATTATATTTTATTGTTGCAAAAAAAATAGCTGATAGTTGTTGCCAATACTTAGTACATATGTATTAGGCGCGCGTTCTAAAATTTACTACAATATATATCTCCCTCCCTCCTTTGCGAATGTATTTAGGATGCGCTGCACAAACCCTTGAATGGAGGAAGAAAGCACGAACCCAACATTCCTGCAATATCTCTGTTTGTGAATGCTACCTTCGTCGATTGCTACCATCCCCAACCGTTTGCTTCACCAAATTTCTTCCTTCACTGAAGATACTGCACCAGCTTTATTGCAGATAGCATCTCCTCCCACCTTTAAGCCCTAATTAATTCTCAACAGTGAGTAATTATTTTGTAGAAATCTTCAATGAATTAATCTTCAATTCATAAGATTTTATATCTAATTCTTATCACCTTGTTCAGATACTTTAGTGAGAAAACCCATAGTTTTCATATTCAGACTCTCAATCTCCCTATATTGGTGGTTTTCATCCTGCAAATAGCTAAGTAAGATAAGTACCTATCGTGGATGTGGGTATTTTGATTTTTATTTATGAGGAAGAGAAGTACCTATCATCCTGCCCCTGTAGATAGCTGAGTAAGAGAAGTCTTGACTCTCACTCTCCATTTATTAATTTTTTATTTTTTTAATTCTTCATTAAATGTTTGTATCTCGGTTGATTTACTTATATAAAGATTTTGATTCTTTTATTTTCTTGTGTCAGTTAATTTTGTTTTTGAATGTTGTAGTGTGTAAACCTGAACTGGACATATAAATATTTTATCTCTAATTCTTTTCACCTTTTTAAGATACTTCAGTGAGAAAATCCATAGTGTTAGCAATAATTTTCGGGGATTTATAATCTCATCATTTGCCTTTGTTTGTTTAATGCCTCTGTTTGTTTAGGTTGTTCAGGTTATTCATATTGTTCAAGTTGTTTAGGTATGTGCAATTATAGTACTGGCAACCTGTTTTGATGTTGCTTTAATGTATAATTTAGAACTTCATTGCTCCTTACCATTCCTTTTCTTCCTTCCCTCCTTCCTTTTTTCTTTTGTTGTTAGCTGCTGGATTTTATTGTATTCATACTCTACTTTTCATATTTGTTTCAGCTGTAATACTTGTTCATTTCACCTTCTGAACTAGCCATGTCTATCACTTTTATCTTTACATAAACTATAGTTCAAGGAAAGTATTGACATAAGAGTATGTTGTTGAAAAGATATATTGTTGTTGTTCAAGTATCTCACTGAGTTATTATGTGAGCACAACAAGATAGGTATCTCACCGAGGTGTTACAAACTATTGAACTAGGGTGAGTTTGACTCTACTTCTCTATATTCTACAGAACTTGATGATATCTTCTGTGTGTATATCTGTGCATTGGTATTTATGCACTATTAGCTTGTCATGTGAAAAGTGATATATGTGTATACTTCTTTATGACATAGCTCATTCATTGAAGTATTTTTCATAATTTATAACCTCTATTTGTTATACCTATTCATTTGGTAGATATTCTTGATTAATAAAAACATTTTCAAGAGTTGAAGAGACAAAAAAAATATACACTCTATAGAACAATCTATTTACAACTTTCTACCATATGTGATATGTCTCCTAAATAGTGACATAACCATCTTAAAGATTCCTAGGATCTGCCATCATTTTGACACCCTTTGGTGTGCATATGGTAATCCTTTAGGATACTATTATGAAAGACCAAGAGATCAAGAACATGATGACCGCTAATGTATACCATGAACTTTTGAGGGCCATAACTTTTTCGTGGGACCTCAGATTAAGGTGATCTAGGAGGCTATTTTGAAATTTTTTTTGAGATCTAGTAGCCAGTTTGGGCAATTCGGGAGCCCAAAAAAGGCCATTTTGGTCTCTAAATTGAGTTTTTTTTGTTGTTAATTTTTATATTTTTGTTATGTACTTCGCATGAGACTTGACATACCTTATTTGCAACGTTCGCTAAACCTAGGTAGGAGTACCTAACATAGCTAACATACCTAACATACAAGTGATACGACCCTGAAAATATATTGCAACCCTCTAATTTGAACTTTACTTCTTCGTGTATTTTTAGGGCATTTTTCACAATTTGAACCTTTAATTTAGACCATCCTAAAAACCTTTTCCAAATTCTAATTGATTAATAAAAAATTAAATTCAATAAGACCTAGGATATGAGGTTATGAGAGTGTTACAGAACCTCCTAATTAAAGTGGTAATAATATCCGCGGTACCAACGTTGCATTTTCTAAATGGCCAAGAAGTCAGTAATGGCTAAGAAATCAGTCATTGCAAAGAATTCACAAAGTCACACTTATAAATGATGCCTAACTTTGATCCAACTAATTAGAATTTGGATTTTATATATGTACATAGAGGACAAGAGGGATGAGTGAGTGGTTCAAAGGAGGGAAGAAGAAGAGACATTGTCTAAGACTGAGACTCGGGGTGCGACTTGAGGAGGGGAAGTGGGGGAAAGACTAACAACTACACTTACCAAATCTAAAAAACCCAAACGATTGATAGGGACAAGGAATCAAACCGTAGAGCTTGACAACGTGAGATCATATGATACTAGAGATCCAACCAGCATGCCAACTTAACTTTTTTTGTCATGATCATCCTATACATATAAGATATATTCAATGCTTAAAATGCAAATATAATTAATACTCCCTGTTAGGGCTCCAGGGTAATCTAGGACACCATGCTTAAGCTCTAGATCTACCTATATATATATATATAGAGAGAGAGAGAGAGAGAGAGTATTTTTTTAGAGTATATTTTTTTATAAGGCTCAAAGTGCATTTGAACAACAATGGAGTTCGAACCACTTTTTGACAATGCTTTGAGGGCATAATACTAGCGGTGTTAGAAACTTATCGCATTTTCCCCCTAGAATATTATAAATTTATTGTAATATCCCCATTTTTTAGAATTATTTTTTTTAAAGATTTAATTGTGTAAACTAAAACAGTAAAAACGCAGGGTGTTACTAGTATACTTTGTACAAGTCCGATTTCCTATCTAATAATATATTTTTTGGATCATTTGTTTTACCATCATTCATATTATCTAAAATTTATTTATAGCTTATTATTACTTAATAAGTAGGTCCCATCATTTTAAACTAAGTACCAAAAAAACCCTTATTTTGTGTAATTATATTACAAAAATATCATTTATTAATGAACCCCACTGCCTAAATATCTAAAATTATCATTATACATCAATTTATTTTGTTTCAAAGAAATTGTCAAACGTTATTATTACTTAGGTCATACTCATATATAAATAATATATTATTATCAAACATGCTACAATATAATCACTTCATATCATATTTAAATTATGTATTACTTACCCAAACATTATTGAAGCTCATGTTTTTGTTTTGTTTTGTTTTTTTTCCTTTTTTTTGGACTTCATGCGCTTTTGAAGGATAATATATAAAGTGAAAAAACAAAAATATCCTCCATATGCCGTAGGTTCCTGTGTGCAAGGCGTTGTCTTCGACTATGCAATATTTGGAATAAGAACTGTTGTTAGATGCCAAGCCACATGAATTACAAATCTGAATTCATTCATACGAGTTGTTTGATTTACAAGCATAATTATTACAAGAGAGGGAGGAAGGGAGAAGGCATCAAAAGTCTGAACACGATTACAGCCCAAAGAAAAAGAGACGGACTATATACGAGGCCCTTTCCGACATGCCCAAGAAGCGGAAAATCAAAGTCCAGTCCAGTGATAACCTGATCGTACGATTTCAGATGGAAAACAGATAAGTATGACCACTTGAGAGAAGGCTGTTCAAATTTCCCCGCAGGAGGAAGAGGAGGAGCTTCATGAACTAGTCTGATACAAAACTAGTAATTTTTTGTCCGCCGAGAAGCGCTTTGCCGTTTTGCCATCATGAGTGAACCAACCACGCATCCAGAAAATCAAAAGAATTACTAGCTAGCTAGCTTGTATATATGCTTGTCGTCAAGAAGTTTGAGCGAATGGATGCTTCTGCTAAAATCGAAAGCAAGAAGTTTGAGCGACAGCTAGCGAATGGAATGGATGCGGGGCTCAAACTTACCGTTGATACTCATCAATTTGTAAATTAAGCAAAAAGTTCAAGGTCTTATGGCCAATGATTTGTGCAACAGACCAAGGATCATTAACATCCAAGGCCGTGCGTTTAATTTCAGCAGACATATATGGATGACGGTCTTTTATGTAGGAACGTAAAAACTCGGTTTGTTCCAATAACTCTTTTTTTTTCGCGTTTCTATTTCTTCAATATATATATATGATTTTAAAAAAAATATTTTTTTCTTAGTTTTTTTAATATAAGTCGTGCAACACAACTTCTGAATGGCGAAGGGAGCTCCCTCCTCCAACGCTCCGATCGGATCTACCCCCATGCATTGCATAGCACACACATACGTTACGGACGTACCGTTCCAATATATATATATATATATGACAATTTAATCAGTAAAACTTTGGCCGATCGACATGTAAATCCTCGAAACAACAGGCCTCGACCATGCCTGCGTCTGCGTGAACACGGAGAAAATGTAGGTGCAAGAACTAAAAACCTAATCACTCACAGGACGGTTGAACTTCGAGGGTTCCGCAACCTTAGCCCCTAACGACTACCACGATAACCTAGAGAAAACAGAATCCAAGGCAACAACCAAGCTGATGGATATGGAGAGGTCAGACAGTAAAATGTCATCATCTACCAAACGCTGCTGAACTAGAAAGTATAAGGAGTAGCTAGCTAGATAGGAGTGGACCAGCAGTAGCCTTCAAAATTAAATGAACGATGAAATCCAACGATAAAAGGGGAGTGTTATTTGGGCCTGGCACCCTCTTAAATTGTTGAATAGACTGTCAATTTTCCCCTAGACTTCCTAAAATACCCCTTTGTTGTCAAAAATCTTCAGCTTTTTTTTTTTTTTTTTTTTTTATACAATGACAGGGGTTTTGTAATCAAAATAATTTTGTTTTTGGCAGGACTCGGTCGTATTTCAAGCCGTTGCACGTGCAACCTGGGTGAGGTTGTACTGTGAAGTCTCGGCCAATCGTATATCTCTACTAGGCGTTGGTCGTGGGTTGCGTGCGACGTATATTGGCACCCTATACGTCCCCGTCCCCGTCTTCTGTCGGCTTTACAATCTTCCTCTTCAACGATCGCACTATTATTGTTTGGGGATCTTGTTTGCAGCTCAAACTCGGCTTATTAAATCTATTGTTTCTTCTGTAATTTGTGATACAAGTTCTCTTCCTCCTAATCAGTAAATGCTCAAGGTTTAATT
This sequence comes from Tamarix austromongolica, assembly GCA_039764185.1. Classification (NCBI taxonomy): domain Eukaryota; kingdom Viridiplantae; phylum Streptophyta; class Magnoliopsida; order Caryophyllales; family Tamaricaceae; genus Tamarix; species Tamarix austromongolica. Next base: position 17,860,481 of record CM077811.1, read on the forward strand.
TTTATTTTTCACAGTGATTGTTGCATACTACAACCTCCTGTTGCTCTCATTTTTTGTTTTGGTGTGTTTACATATCCCCAGAATTGTTTTTATGGCCGTGTGTTTAAGCTTGTTAATCAGTAAGGCAATGAAAGTATAAATGCAATGAGGAGGCGTTTAGTAAAATTAGTAGCTTGAAATTCTCTCTTTTCAAATGTTTTGTGATTATGATGGAAATCATGTGTATTGATTTTATTACGTTTGTAATTTCATTGTTTATGAATACGATTATCTTTGTTGGTCTATTGGTATAACAAGTTTTGATGGTTTTCCTCCTTATTTCACTCAATTGATGCAGAATTAAATAAGCCCCCTCTTTTTTGAACTAGGTTGGAGTATGAGTTCTCAATTTGTTTGACAGAAGTAGATTTGTTGAGCAGTTGGTGATCGATTGGCTGGTTTTTTAATCTTATGTTCTATTTCCACTTTTGTTAACCAAATGGAGGCAGGGTGTAATTTTTCCTACTGGTTTTCTTCTTCCTCTCACTGGCTTTCTAGTGGTTATAGTCCCTTCGTGGTGGTTTTATCTGTTTTCTCCTTGTTTTTGGTGGTGGTGTTCTAATATTGGTATGCAATTGTGGCTCATGTTGCTGGTTGTTATTGGCTGCTTTATATGCTACTTCATTACTATCTGTTCTGTCATTTAAGCCGATCCAAGGTTGCATTCTCCCTTCAGCTACTTTGGTTGCAAGATGCAAGACTATTGTATCAGCCCCTTGTGTTTATTTTTTATTTGGGTCAGAGAAAATGCTCCGTCTTTGCTTTCCTGTTCGGAATTCCTGTTCATTCCTCGTTAATGTATAGAAACAACAAAGGTAGAAGAAGCATCATTTGTTCATGAATTTTTTTTTTTTTTTGTTGCTTTGTGCTGTGATCGGTCCGATTTGCACTCCTTTTAGGTATTGTTAACTTAATTTGATTTGCACTCCTTTTAGGTATTGTTAACTTAATTTGATTTCCCTTTTGAGATGTAAGTGTAATATTTGGTGATTAAAATTTTGATCATGTGTGTTTATTTTCTAACATTGTTAAACTCAGTTTGGAGTGCGATGTTTATGGAATTGATGAATGAATTTTGTTAAGTAGTGTATAATTATTTCCTATTTGGTTTTTTTATATTTCAATGATTTTTGTGACTAGGTCTAATTTCTAGTAATCCAAATTTTTATAAGCTTCATAATGATGTTTGTAAATTGTGAAATTAATTTCCATAGTGTTGTATTATATGATTTCAATTTTTTTGGTTAATTCCATTGGGTTTGCGCAAGTAGTGAGTCAACATTGATTAATAATTTATGTTAATTAATATTTTTTTGGTCTATAAAGGTGCCTAATGTCTACTATATATGTTTCTCTTTAACTTTTGTAGAAAATCCTCCATAACCTAATATCTAATAAAAAAACCCGATGAAGAATGTGATGGCATCATACCTAAGGTATATTAACAGTGGTAATCAATTCTATTTTGGACTCATGAATATGTTATTATTTATGATGTATCTATTGTAGTTGTTAGTTATTTCATTATTTTGAAGTATTAACTATCATTTTTAACATCATACACCTTTTTTAAAAAAACATCTAGAAATTTGTTAAGGATTTTACCAATAGTGAAGCATTTTTAGTCATAAGGATCTTCTACAATGGATTCGGGATAAAGGTCTTAAGCTTTTGTTGGTTTTAGTTATAAAATGTACCATTGAATCAAATGGCAAGGGAAGTGGTAGAAAATTATAAGTTGTAAGAGAAATGGTATTTATATAAGGACAAGGGCTATAGATGTTAAAGGTGCAAGAAATTCAAGTACGAAAAAATGAGGATGCCCTTTTATGCTAAAATATGTTGAAGAAAAAAAGGGAATGTGGCTTTTACATGTTTGTCATGCAAAGCATAATCATAAGATGGAAACATATCTTGAAGGACATGCAGTGGTGGTAAGCTGAAAGTGGATGAATCGAAGGTTGTTGGAGCTCTAACAAAAAGTCATGTTAAGCCACGAAGAATTCTATTACATCTTCAAGAGGGGTTTTGGGGTAATGTGAGCAGTAAGAGGCATGTTTATAATGCACGACAGAAATTAAGAATGAAAGTAATGGGTGGTCGGACTTTGTTGCAATATGTTATGCATTTTTTATGTTAAAAATCATTACTTCCAATGGCATTGTAGCGAACCAGATTAAGATATGTTGAATGATATATTATTTACACACCCAAAATTTGTTGATATGTTATGGGCATACCCTTTTGTTATAGAAATGGATTCTACCTATAATATAAATCAATATGGATTGTCTTTGCTTGAAATTGTTGGAGTATCATCGACATTGCAAAATTTTAATATTGCATATCCATTTATGTCATCTGAAAACATAGAGTTATATATGGGTACTACAGAAGGTTAAGGGCTTGATGGATTTATTATTGTTGTCCACCACCATTCTCACTCACCATGAACTTTATCTTATTTGTGTTGTAGAGTATGTATTTCCCAATCCAAAGAACATCTTATGTGAATTTCATGTGAATAAAAATGTTAAAGAAAGGTGTTAAAAAATGATGGGTAAATCATTTGCACGTGGTTTTTTGCCCAAGTAGAAAGATCTAATCAAATTCACGGATGAGGATATGTACAAGGAATGATCGTCTTCTTTTCACATGAACCATTCAATTAGGAAGGACGATCGATCAAACCATGAAAAAACCAACTACAACTGCTAAACACCACCTACCAAGCTAGTGTGTGGGGTCCCTTTTGAAGAGTTGTTTACATGAACAACCCAAGAGAAAGGTAAGGACAACATGCCTAATTATGGAAGAATTTTTGCAGTAGCTTTTGTAACTTTTATGTTGAATATAGCACTAGGAATCAACCTTGTCCCATTAGCCTTAATTTTGTAGATTTCATAATGTTCTAGCTAGCTAGAGTATCTCTTTAACTTACAAGCAAAATGAAATCAAAATTGCAAAGGTATGGGGGCTAGTAGCACACATGATTTGGTGGTTAAACTAGTCAAGTTAGCTCCATTTAACAACTAAATAGTTTGAGTAATAACCAAATCAGCCTAGTTTGGTTAGTTCTAGTCAGTTTGCAACTAAGTGGATTCTAGCATTTCCTTACAAGTGATAGAACACTCTCATATATAAAAATAGGATCCTTTAGTTGAAAATAAAGAGTTTGAAACTCCCACGCATATTCAAAGTCTCAAGTGAATAGCTTTTTCTTACAAACCTTAAAATCATACTTATTTTATCTCAAGAGTTGAAACCTTGAGTGGTAGTTGTGAGTATTAAATATTAAGAGTTACTTTAGATTAGATTTCATGTCTTTTTTTTGTTGGAATTCAACTCTAATTCCATTAGCTTCCTTAAGCGAGACCCAATTGTTTGGTCTATGCATCAAGTTTCATATCGTGGTATCTTTAAGATATGTTCTAAGATATACTCGTATTGTCTAGAATATAATATCTTTGAATATTTATAATATTTTCACTAGCATGTAATGGTGTCTTTGTCAACAATTATATTATATAATATATTGATACGCAATTAATTAATATAGAAGGCATACCATGTAATTTTATATATGTATATATGTAAATACTTTTATTCATAAATTAGATTTTGCCACCAAGTATCATGAGACACATTTTCTCTTATCTTCTAAGAAGCGTTTAGGAGGGTTATAATCCTTTGCTTAGGTGAAATTAGATACGCAACCACCTTTCATGACTAGAGATGGCAACGGGGCGGGTCGGAGACAGGGACCCCATCCCCATCCCCGAAACCTATAAGAAAAAAAATTCCCGAACCTAACCAGATCCTCGATTTTTTTTATCGGGGATTCCCCAACTAGATCCCCGCGGGGATTAAATCCCCATACCCTACCTGATCCCCGATCTATTTCCTGTCCCCGATTTATTCCCCAACCTTAAAACCCAACCCGATCTCCAAAACCCGACTTTATACTCGATCCCCGATTCCATCCTCGATCCTCAAGCATTTTTTTTATATTATACTTTTAATTTATATTCTATAAAAAATAATATATTATATATTTATATAATTATATAAAAAATAAAAAAAAAATTTGGGGAGGGTTTGGGGATGGGGACCCTGCCCCGTCCTAAAAAAAATCCCCGAATCCAAACTTGAACAAAAAATCTCCGACTGGGCCCCAAATCCATAGGGAAAATTGCCATCCATATTCATGATCCTTTTCTTGGCTTATTAATTACACCAACCCACTGTATTGGATGAATCTGACCGAGATTTGATATCGCAACCATTTCTTTGGTAGAGTGAGAATGTAAGCCATCTAGATAGCATTTATCTTGGCTTCATTGATGTCCATGATTTCTATTGGAATGGTGAAAATACATAATAAGTTCATATGTCGGTTGGTTCCTCCTAGAATTGAGGTTTTCTTGTGGCTTGCTATGTTGGGAAAGGTCTATACAAGGGATTTTCTTCTAAAAATGAATGAGGACTTTGCAGTAGACAGATCATGTGTGATGTGTTCTGAGGGTTTGGAAAGCTGTAACCATTTATTTCTTCATTGCAACTTAGCACACAATATTTGGACTTGGTGGCTCGAATTATGGAATTTTCATTGGGTTTTCCCCTGCAACCTCCTCCTGGATGCTTTCACATGGTGGCGGTGTCACTGCTTCAAGACTTTCTTCAGCAAAGTCTGGCTTACGACTTTCTTCGTTATCTTTTGGACCATTTTGAAGGAAAGAAATGAGCGAATTTTCAACAACAAGATAGAGCAACTGCGCAATTTGAAGACTCTGGTTCTCCTTCGAATGAGTTAGTGGATCAAAGCTTGGGAAAATGACCTTCCATACTCGTCAGAAGTGATTGTTAGAGTACTTAAGTGCCTTCTGTGGATAAGAACACCCTTACCAAAACCCAAAACAACAGGTAAAGCTAAAATAGAATGGTCATGTCCCAATTGCAGAGCCCTAAAATGGAACACAGATGGGTCAGTTAATGAGGACTCTCAAAAGGCAGCAATCGGAGGTGTGCTGAGGGATTGGAAAGGATCCTTCAAATGTGTATTCTCATGCCCCACTGATTATGCAGAGATCAATACAGTGGAGATCAAAGCCATTTACTATGCCATCAAATTAGTTTCCTCAAAAGAATGGTTAAAAAATTTGGACCTTATAGTCGACTGACTCAAAAAATGCTGAAACCTGGTGCTGCTCAAACTCGGGGGGACCTTGGGCTAGTCAGTAATAACTCAACTTCATCAAGCTAGCAAGACGATCATGGACTGGACTTACAATCATCCATAAATCACAGATTTCCAATGGAGTAGCGGACACATTAGCTAAGTAAGGACTGCTTAGACAGGTGGAATTTTGTGCATGGTTAAAGTCACGCTACATGCAGGAGTTTCACTTCCTTTGTGCCATCCCAGACAGAATTTCAATGGAAAAACTTGCTTTCCTTCGTTTACAATACAGGAATGGGGTTGAACCTCGGCCAGGGAGTTGTACCACACTTGGTTGCATTATGCCTACCAGAAAATTCTAGTTGGGGAGCGAGTTATGTGCTCTACTAAATACATTGTATAGGGATAGGTTAAATGGTTCGTATGCTTTAATAGGCTACTTTGTTCGCTTTAACCGGAGGAGTCTGATAGTTGGGTAAATTTCTTTCTCAAGGGTGTCAACCATTGTGGGAAGAAAGTTGTAGGTTGTATAGGTGTCCTCTTAGTAGAGAGTGAAGTAATGACCATGGAAGTATGATAATTTTGTATCTTGATTTTGTCTAGACAAAGGATTAACAAGTCCTTCCAAATCCTTCATAAAAGGTAAGGTTAGTGGTCACCATGATATCTGTGTATTAATTTATTTTGCCTAAATGACTTTATAAATTTCTAATTACTAAAAAAAAAAGTTTATATGCCAATCCCATAGCACACACTACCTATTCCCGATCTATAAAGCCTTCGTTGCCCACTGATGCGCCTACGTTCCACTTCAAGCACACCCGCCTCGGCGGTTCCCACTTACAGGGAGGAGTAACAGGATTGAGGACCTACTACAACTGCATTATGTCGGCAAAAATTCAAAATATAACTTAGAGTACATACCACCTCATCCACTCTACAAGAAAAGTTTGGAATGTTGTGTAAATATCTAAAGTGTTAATTTCTATTTTATATTTAAATTGACCTACTTTGTAAGAAGACAAAAAACTATAAACCTGTATTGGTACATACAAAAAAGAAAAAAAAAACTTTTTTTAGAGGTCCTATACACGCATATATTCACTATACCGGTAACAGTCCTGATAAAGCACACGCAGAAATTTGGATGGAGGCTGACCTCTCCCATTCCCATACCTAACGCAGTACGAGTGAGAAGAAAGGATCTTAGTTATCTAAGTCACGTACGTAGGCTGGAGGATATATGTCTTGCTTTGTCTAAGCGTGTCCTTTGAGCTGTCATCTTTTATATACGGCGGTGGGAGCAGGGAGAATACTGTCGATACGGCAGACAACAGCTGGGGAGTGAGCCGGCCGATCGTTATTCGTCCCTTTGTGCCGATAGTATTCCAGAATTGAGTTTTGGCGTATTCCAGCCTTTAGACTATGCATCCTTTTGGAAGAGAAAGAGGATTGAACTTTAAAAGATCCTATCAACTTGACCTGGTTGAAGGCCACATTTACGAACTATTTGAAAGAGTTTAGGTCCTAATATTTTTAGATAGAAATTTTCGTTTGTTTTTTTTTTTAAAAAAATTAATTAATGCTTATTTTTTATCCTTATCTTTTTCATACATTAATTGTTATATTATTTTTTAAATTAATAGTAAAATTATAATATTAAAAAATATATTTATTATTTTCTAAAATAATATCAAACATTCACATGCTTTTACCCGATTCGTCTACCTAATAAAATGTAACCAGGTCAAGTTTGGTCACCTACTAAAAGTAAGTCGACGTGTTTGCCGGCTAAAACTTCAATTAGAGTCGAGTCATACTCCAAATTGTGACATCTGCATTACACGTAAAAGTGCAAAATAAAAATAATGGCACCCTCCTACACCTAGAATTACCCGGCTTTTTATATTTCGACGTGTCCTCAAAGCGATAGTGAACATGTAGCATCGTGGCTTCAGGATTTTAGTGTGGGAAGGAGTCGAGCACGCCCCGTCCTTGGTTTCGTATGTATATATAATACAGATGTCATGTCTAAATAGTCCGGTAATTATCGTAAACATATTGATAATCGTACGTCACTAGTTTTTTCAGATATTTATGACAGGTTTTTGATTTATTAAGGATAGTTTCGTTTACTTATCAACGGTAGTGTCTTAATATAAAATATAAATACATAACATTTAAAAAAAATGTTGCTGCCTCTTTTCTTCTTTTTTTTTTCTCTAATATTCAAAAATTATAATTTTAAAAATTATTTAAAAATTAATAAGCATGCAGTTCTTGGTGGGGGATTCTTTTGGAACATAGGGTTAAGTTTAGGCGGCGTTCTTTTTTAGATATGAAGTATGAAGAGGGACAAAAATACGAATGACTTTAAGATTTTTTTCCCTTTTGGACTCAAGAGACAACGAATCGGTAAATGAATGATTGGTTAAAGCAACCAACCAACCAGTGGAAAAGCGGCACGGCACAGTTTATAATATGCTTCTCTTTTCACGCAACGACGTTTAGTGATGTACTGATGTGCGGGCGTCTGGGTGGCGGTAAGAGTGCGATATGAATCGACGTCTCCTCGATCGTCTATTCGTCCTTACCGGACATATACGTAAGGGAGCCGGAGCTCTGCCTCTGCTAAAGAGAGAGGAGCCGAAGACAGATGACACAACGTGCCGCCGGCGCAATGTTCTTACGATACCCGCATTTATTCCGAGCTGCGGTGTCACGATCTTAGCCGGACTCTCTAAAGTAATTTTTTTTTTATTTTAATATAACCCGATAATTTATAATATATTTATTTTAGCGACCATAAATATTAAATATACATTGCGGCCGGTGAGGCGGTGATGATTCGAAAATATAGAAAAGATATGCTCATGAATACGAATGTCCATAAAAAGTTGGCATCTTTATCGGTTATTAGTTAATTATAGAAACTGAATTTCTAGAAGACATCATGAGCTAGCCAAACAAATTGAAAAGAAAATAAATTTAAAGTAGGATTCGAATTCCAGTAGACACGTACCAAGTAGCTAGGCATGCGCCTCGCCCACTGAACCGAATTTATTTTCTATTTTACGTAGCTTTCAATTAGTTATACATAATATATAAAATAGTGGATAGTAAAAAAAAAAAATTTAATTGTTCTGTTCTGGTACATAATCGAATATAGACAATTGATTATCGAGTCATTATAATTATAGTAAAAGAATTCACTTTGTTTCCTTATAATTACATGCATGTGTATATATATTTATTTTTCAAAAAAAAACTCGGAATCCTACTTCCCCTTTGCCTAGGATCGACATGGGAATATTATTTTTATACCCATCCTAAATATATACTTATTTTCATATTATATATGGGAGTATATATAATTAAATAATTAGGTATTTATGACTTGCTAGTAAAGAATAATATTAGAGTCCTAGGACTTGCATTGTTTCATCTTTCATATTTTTTTACCTCGCCATCATTCTATTATTCCTTTAAGCTCTAATAATGGTTTTTCTTCTTCTATTGGCTTCTAAAACTCTATTTTAGAACTTTAATCACGTTTCATCTTGCATAAAAATACAATTTTAGAAGTTACTATTTATTGTAGACATTTGTATCTATAAAATTTAATATAGGCAAAATTATATCAATTAGTTTTATTTGGATAATAGATTATTTTTTTTAATAGACCATATAGATTAGGTTCTATAAAATGATGGTTAATATAGATTAGGTTTAATATTTTAATAATCTTTAACTATTTACCTTTATTTACCACGATCCTAATAAAATTATAGCGTAATCACATATAATAATCTAATAGATATGTGGAAAGCGTTTTAAAACATTTAGTTTCATGACTCCATGAGCTGTACAAGTTGGATTAAATATATCAATAACATCAAAGATTCCACAATCCGCGACAGCGAACTATTATTTAGTATAGAGTAAATAATAGACAAGCATCTGTACTTGCATAGAACTCAAGAAAATTGGTCGAGCACTCTCTTTACACGCTCATTATTTGCAAATCAGCCTCATGTGTTGAGTGAATCAGCGGGATACTATCTTCGTAATTTATTTGTTGTACTCGAAACACGCTCTAATGCTGGGTAACTAATTATGATACGTACGTGTTGCGGCAAGAATGAGGAAACTTCAATTTTCACCAAACATACTATTTTCTTCCATACGTGTGTATATTTATACTCTTATTTATGAAGAGCATGTATAGATGAACAAATATAATAATAATAAATATTATATAGATATCACAATTATCATAAACTTTGTTTCTAAAACTTCAATCTTAACCACTAAACTATAACTTCAATCGTCGTATGTATATATTTATAGTTTTCCAATTATCAATTTATGTATTCAGACGTCAAGAATGCATTTTGAAACCATTAATTGAGAAGTTAAATTTTAAATTTTCATCCAAACCCATCTAAATTTAATCAAATATCTTTTTTTAAGTTAAATTAGTTAAAATTTAGTTGAAATTATCGTCCAAACATATACTAAATGAGTTGAGTTATCTAACGCAAATAGAGCTATTAATGAGCCGAGTCAAACCGAACATGTAACACCTCAAAATTTTATAACATTTGATTTCAAGTGTTTAGCCTTTTATTTAAAAACTAACCCTTAAACATTGAACTAATTAGTTAATTAATAACCTTTGATCCATAATCCAAATAATTTCTTAAATATTTTCCCTAATTATTTTACCTTTTTCTTTCATATTAAATCTATCCTCAATCGATTTACTCCCCCCCCCCCAATTTATGACATAATCTTTACTCTAACCTAACTAAACTAATCCTAAAATAAAAAATAAAATACTACTAACCTACCCTTGTCATTTTACCCTTGATGTGCCCCTTTCCCTCCACCAAACACTCTTCCTAGTTTCCTTCCTTTCTCAAGCTGCAACCCTATCACCATTACCATACCCTTTTGTCAAACCCACTCCATCACCACCGTCTACATATACATACATATATACACATCCCTTTCTCTTTTCTTTGCTTGAACACAACCATCTAGCCCCTCTACATCACTATTTTAGCCGGTGGATTGGTCTCTAGGATACTGTAGTCCCTGGCCACTATTATACCGGTGGATCGGTCTGGCCCCGGCTCAACATCTTTCACTTTATGTGATTAATGTTTTAAGTATCTTATTCAGGAACCCATACCAAGACATGCAAGTCTAACTCCTACCATACTTACCCTTTAACTCTAGTTAATCACTCCAATCCTCGTTAACCACCACCACCAAAGTTAATCATGGTATACCCTAACACCCATGCAAACCCTAACTCCATGCAAATCCTAGCTCCACGTAAGCCCTACTTCCATGCAAACCCTAATACCACCATACAACCATTAATACCACCATGCATAGTTATATAATGCTTAGACCACTCCCACATTAATTCATACCATAACACCATATCCCATGACCTACATGCATGTCTATGTCTTATGGGTCGCATCAATTCATATTAAAAGCACAACTTATACATATCATATACATGCCATAAAATCTCATAGGAACATACTTCAACTCCACGTCATACTACATATACAATAGATATAAAAATACACTCAAAACATATTATATTGCATGTCACATGGCAATCAAGGCATGTAAACACATTACACACAAACAGCCTTAGATACACCCTTACCTAAAATGTCACCGGTCTTGGAGTATGCTCCTATACTTCTTTAGGGCTTTGACTGGGCTCACCTACTATGGAAAAAAACTAGAATTAGGTTTCTCTCCTATAAATACTATTATTTACTAACATATCCTAAGACTAGGTTTTTAATTAAAATAATACTATACTAAAATTAACTATATGAAATATTACTAAAAATACTAATAATTATTATTAATGTAATTCACAATGAATGATGATATAAGGGTTTTTACCCTTCACCAAAACAATGCTAATAATGATAATAGTAATAACAATAATAATAAAAGTATTAGTAATAAAAATAATATTAATAGTAATAATAATAATAACAATAACAATAACCTAAAATTACAAGGTAGGGTTTTTGACCCTACCCCCAAATAATGAAAACACTATTCCTTAATAGTAATAATAATATCAATAACATATATTACTAATAATAATATTAAAAACAATAAAGATAATAATAATATTTATAGTAGTAAAATAGTAATAATGATAATAACTTACAAGTATTCGAACCATCAACCTAAAATAGGGCTTCAGCCCTCCTCAAATAATTAATAATAATAATAATAATAAAACTTATAATAATTCAATTAATACCTAACATTTGAAACTAACAATTTAAATATTTTATTCCTACTCTCGACCCTGCCAAGAAAATATGACATCAATATTACATCCAATAATAATAATAATAATAATAATAATAATAATCGAATAAATATATAAAAATGAAATAAAAATAGAATAAATTTAAATAAATAGGAAAGAAGGGCTGAGAGGGTCTAGGGTTTCACCTTGAGTCTGTGGAGATGGGTGGCACCGGCGGTGATGCACGGCGGCGGCGGCGGTGGTCGGAAAAGAAGGTAAAAAGAGGAAAAGTTAGGGTTTAAGAAGATTAGGTGGAGAATAAGGGTGGAGGTTGAGGTGCTAGTGGTAGCCTAGGTTGAGAGGAGTAAAGTGAGGGTGGTGGCGCGACAAGGGGTGGCGGCGCACGGTGGCAGAGGTGGTGTCCAAAAGGAAGAGATGAAGAAAAGGAGGGGAATAGAAGGAAAAAGGAGAAAAGAAGGTTATGGATAGGTGGAGGAGGATTAGTAGTAACTTTTGGGTGGTGTAGAAGGCAGTAGAAGTGGCGGATGTGGTGGCGGACGGTGGCTCGAAGGTTGCGGGGGTAAAAATTTTAGTTTGATGGGCAGGAAACTTCGCACAGTTGTGGTGGCTCGTGCGAGAAGAATCGAGGGAGATGGGTGGCTCAGTTAGCTAGAGGGCGGTGCAAGGAAGATTTTGGTAGGCAGAGGTTGCGGCGTAGTTGGCTAACGGCGGAGGAAGAGTCGTCTAAAGTCGCGGTGGTGCATAGGGTAGGATCTTAGGGTTTTGGGAAAATTTTTTTGAAGACAACCAATCAAAGGGTATTTATAGAGTTTAGAGGGAATGGTAGGGTTCTAGAAGTCGGAAGGAGGGCATTACACAACAGGGTTTGGGATAGCCGGTGGCATTAATCGGCCGGCATAAATTTAGGTCATGCTCGACCTTTCGCGAAGGAAAAGGGGGATTTTGAGTGGGAGAAAAGGAAAACAGGTTGGACCATGCTGAACTACGAGTTAAGGGGAAGAGAAAGAGAGAGGAAACGACCGGTCAAATCATGCATGGCAGGCGGCGCCGTTTTTGGAGCTTCGAAGGTATAGATCGACAGACGAGGAGGAAGGAGGTGAACCGGGCGACCAGGGGAAAAAGAAAGAAAAGAAAAGGAAGAAGAACCGGGTCGGTCGGCACGGTTATAAAGATTTAAATGGAACGTGGCATTCCAGGGGAAGAAACCTTGACACGCAGCGTTTGGCTGCCGCAGGAAGGAAGAAAAGAAACGGCACTGGGCCGCGGGAGAAGGAAGGGAAATGAAAAGAGATTTGGCCGTGCCTCAGGCCCAAATCGGGAGGAATAAGGAAAAGAAGATAAGATAAGAAAAAAGAAAGAAAAAGGAAGAAGGAAAAAGAAAAATTTAGGTAGGTTGGGGTCAAATAAATTAATTAGAATATTTTGGGTAATTAAAATTAAAATATTTAAATAAAATAATATTAAATTTTAATTTTGGCTAATTTGGGGTTTTAAATTTTTTTTCCTAAATTCCTTTTTAATTAAAAAAATACCAAATTTTCAATTATAAAAATATTTATAATTTCCTTATTAATTTTCCCTAAATAAATCCTTCCCATTTCAAATAAAATAAATAATTAAATTAATTTCCTAATAAATTCTTATTTAATTATTTTTCTTAAAATAAATATTTTTGGAACATTTAATCATTAATAAAGTATTAAGTTTAGGTACTTCATACTAAAAAACCCTTTTTAATATAAACAACATTTTTATCTGTTTTCAACTTATAACAATCATTAGAGATGCATGTTCTGGTATTTAATTTCATGTTATAAGTATAGTAAAACATGTTAATATTATAGATTAACATTTATATTGATAATAAACACACAAAGTACACAATTTCAAACATATTTAGCATCTAGGAAAATCACAAACATAATAAAAAATGAATAAAACCACCGCCGTAAAAGTTCAAAGTAGCATACTATAAACAACTATCATTATGCTAATCCAAGAGCTTCGATAGATAGATACCATGTAATAGTAATCAAGATAGGTTTAACGGGACCACCATGCAATGCTATAAACAATGAATCCATATGCCTTGTACTTAAATTAACAGGACACTAGGCTCTATTGCACGACAAGCATATCAACATCTCCATTAACTCCTTGTATGTAGGCAAAACAACACTCATAAGCCCATAGGACAACCAAACACAAGCATCAATTCATTCATGATAACCAACCCTTTATTACCTCAAGGGAACGTAGAACAAAAGTCCTAAATTTCTAGAAAATTGCTCAAACCAATGAGTTTAACATGCTCCATAAGTGATATATAGGCAATTAACTCATCTAAATCAATCATATAGATGTTGTCATAAGTAATTGCAATATGAATACAAAGGTTTAGATACATGAGCAGTCACTAAATTTAAAATTAGATTTTAATTTCCAATAAATGAGTTACCAATACCAAGCACAAGGGCAATTTTCCATAATAGATTCATGTGTAGTGTATCATACTCCACATTTCACTCATTATCGATGCATAATTCCAATTCCAATCCTTTAATCATGCTGCTGCCTCTGCAATCAATTAGTCAGTCTACCTTCTGGTCCTTTAAGTTCCCCTATGTGGTCAAATGCCCCTCAAGCCTTCCTTGTTGATAAATAAAGATTGATTTCCATATTCATTCAGCAAGGTCTAATTAGAGCTTTGAAAGCACAAACAAATGTACCTACTAATCATGAAACCACTATCTACCATTGATAATGGTTACCCAGTACACTCTCTCAAGCCATATTCATCCACTTGAGGGAAATGGGAGCATAACGGTGCGACCAGTTTGAGTTTACGAAGGCCTCAAATCTAGTTGGCTTTACATAATGGAATACCTCTTCCATGATCGAAAGGAGTGAATAATACAAGCATTATTGATTTAGCATTACTATTTATTTACTTATGTTACAGTTTGTGATTTGCTTAATTTACAATTTATTTACTTATATTGTAGATTATTATTTGATTTATTTATTTCCCAAATATTTCACTCAAGCAAGCTTGACATTATTTGTTGATGTAAGATTGGATAGGGCTCTCAATTTGTTAGTACGCTTGATAAGAGTTGAAGGGGTTAGTTTTGGGATTCCTTGAGGATGCATTTTATTATACTGATTGGTTCCCTCCCCCCTCTATTGTAGATACATTCGGTTATGATTTTGAAATTTGATATTTAACATATCGTAAGATAATTCGAACAGTGATGAGGTGACAACACCTATTCAAGAGAAAATTGATGATTGTTTAGTTTTAAGCCAGAGAAAGTGTTAAAATCGGTTCTAGTTTTCTGTTACCGAGCCATTGAAAATGCATAAATTTATTCTTAAGAGTGATTAAGTTTTTCTACTCTATTAACCAGACAATTTTCATTTCTAAAAACGGATTTGTTTGTGGGTAATATTAACTTTTTTGTTATAATAGTGATTAAGATTTTTTTTCTCTTCTTTCAGCAAAGGAATAGATACTTAGTTGGAATAATAAAATCAGCAAGGAGAGGTATGGTTTTTATGGATTGGATATATTAAATAAATAATAGTTTTTTTGTGTGTGTGTGGGTGTATATATATATATAATCATATTACTGCTTTTTATATTAGTTTAGTGTTTTAATAATAATGGCAGGTAAGCCCGTTTGTCTTCTAAAGAAACTATATCCCAAAACGCATAGGAACTTGTTGATGCATGGTTAATTAATTATTGTAGCCGAATAGGGGATTCGGCGGGAGTAACCAGACGAAGGGTTTCACTACTTTTTTGGGAAGATGAGTTGTAACCGGCTAATAATGAAATGGGTAAGAATGTTGTTTATAAGGATAAGTCTGTTTGTTTTTTACATGGGCACCCATTGGCAATAGTTCCTACTTCCTAGTTCCTACACATTGTATTAGGACTACCGTATTCTTAGCTAAATATACCTTTTGTTTTTATCTGTTTTTGAAAGCTGATGGATGAGTAATTACACCGACGACCCGTTTGGTAAATGGGAATGGGAGTTTGGGAATTAAAGAGTGGGAATGAGAATGAGAATTAAGAAGTGGGAATTAATTTATGTAGTTACATTCCCATGTTTGGTATTTGATGGGATTAACTTGGGAATAACTTGGGAATAAAAGTTTCTTATGTTTGGTATGTGAGAATGGGATTGGAAATATAATTATAAATTTACAAAAATATCCTTCTTATATTTATAATATTTATAGTTTTGTGTGTGTGTGTGTGTGTGTGTGTGTGTGTGTATATAACCAATTATTATTATATTTTTCCATTATTCGACCTTATTTTTCTTATAATAGATCATATAAAATCAGATCAGATTTGATCAGGTTAGATCCGATCCGATCATATTAGATAATAGTAATTATTATTATTATTATTATTATTATTATTATTATCATCATCATCATCATCATCATCATCATCATCATCATCATCATTATTATTATATCAAATAATATTTACAATAATAATTATTATTATAATTATGATTATCTTTATTATAATTATAATTATTATTATATTTTTAATTATAATTAATTATTATAATAATTAGAATTATAATAAAGATAATAATTATAATACAGTTATGACTGTTCGTTTGGTAAATGGGAATGAGAGAATTTTAAAATTAAAATTATTATAAAGATAATCATCATCATCATCATCATAATTAATATTATTAATATAATTTTATATATACTAATATAATGTCATTTTGGTAATTTTATCTTCTATTCTCATTCCCATCCTTTTAATACCACCTCCCCCCCTAGGAATAAATTGATGGGAATTGGCACCTCTAAATCCTATTCCCAATCTCATTTTAATTCTCACTCCCTTAAAACAAACAATAGAATATTTAAATCCTTCCTCTAATTCCCATTCCCATAATTTTATTCCCTCCAACCAAACATGCTGTGAAGTTAATACGTAGATTGGCAATGGGTAAGGAAGAGAGAGAAAAGGAAAAGAACATAGGAAGGAATTTTTTTTTGTTACTTTTGTCATTGCTATACAAATATCTAAAAAAAATTATGTTAAAAATATAATTTTAACTAGAATGATATTAATTGAAAGATTTTGTTAATAGCTTTTCAAAAATTAAATAAAAGACTTATCTAATAAAAGGGTATTTATTTAAAATAAATCTTAACATTATTTTAAATAAAAATATAATTTTAAAATAATATTTAAAATAGATTAGAGCAATGTTTTTATAAAACTCTGAACAACATGAATTCATTTAAAGCATTTCTGAAAAGGTCTTCCGTAAAAAAAAATGAAAAAAAATAAAAAGATTATTTCAAAAGGAAAATTATAAATGAATTATGAAAATCATTTTAATTAAAAAAAAATTGAATATCGTATCTACCTTGAAAAAACACTTAAATTCAAATATTGAATATTTCCTATGGATTAAAATTATAAAAATAATTTTACCACTGTAAATGAATTTTATAATTTAAAATAATTTATTTTTTGTTAACAAATTATAATTTGAAAATACAGTCATAATCACATGATAAATTTATACTAAAAAAATAATTTATAGTATTAAAATAAAAACATGTGACAAAAACAAAACTATATTTAAAAAAATTAAATTAGGTAAATTTATAAAAATTAACACCGATATTTTATAATAAAAAATTGATTTTTGATAAGTAAAGTGTTACAATATGAGACTTAAACACCTTTAGTAACCAAATAAATTAATGATTGATGACCAAAAATTAAATTGGTCACATTAGATATATCAATAGCAATAACTTTTTTATGATGACATTTAATAATATATCAATAGCGAGCAAAAAAAATTTGGTTGTTAAATTGGTTGTTAATGCACTAGTTTCCTATAATGTTATAATTATGTGTTTATTGTTGTTAACATGAAATTCGATAAAAAGAAAATTATTATCTTGTTTAAAATATTGCAGGTAAGAAAATATGATTAAAATGATGTTAATGTCGAGAAAAGATTATGTATGATATGTACATGTAAAATGATAGATTGTGCATGCTTAGACAATTTTGTGGTATAAATTATTATTTTTGTGTGCCTTAGGAGAAATTTGGTCATTTTAAGTGTATTATGATATTTACTAAAGTGTATTATACTATTGAGCATGAGATTGTGGAATTTTGGATAAATTAGATATGCAAGCTAGGGTTTTTGTGTGCAAGAGCATCTATAAGGGTAAAATAGTCTATTGATGTATCTAATAATTTTTTTACATTATAATTAAATTAATTATGATATTTTAGTCTTTTCATGACCAATTAATAAACAAAATAGAATTAGTATTTAAAATAAATGATAGTTGGATAAATTTAGCCTTAGGGGTATTTTTTTTCTGAATGCACCCAAATATGAATAATTGAGCCTAGGATGACATTAATATATTTTTAATGTTGACATTGGTATTGACCTTGTTATGACTATCTTGTCTTGAATAAATAAGAAATGAGTAAAATGGTTAAGTTTGGAAGTAGGACTTATGTGATTGATTGTAATTTGGTGGTCACCTTAATAAAATACTAATATATAAAGTGAAAGACCTTGAGATTGACAGCGATGAATCTTTAGGGGGGTCACTTTCCTAAAGACTTAGTTTAGCCCATAATTTATCATAGATTTTTGGTAGTGTGCCTAAATGTCCCAGTCATGCCCTATATCTTACTCTATTTAGCTCTGCAGACTTATAGAATATATGCATACTTATGAATTAGGTGTCATTGTCAGTAGGATATTATGCTACTTTTATGTGCGAGTACAACTAGGGTACTTTAGTGTCCTTGGATTGATAGTCGGTAGAATTTTGTGTTGTCTTGAGCATCACTATGACAAGAGTACCTTATTATCTCCAGGTTGAGGTAATATCCTCTCAAGTAAATAAAAATTAAAATGATTATTGGATTAGTTAGTAGCAGCTTTTGTGCTTACCTGTGGTTCGGTAGCAGCTTTTGTACCTGCCTATGGTTCGGTAATAGCCTTTGTGTCTACCCATAACAGTCTTCGTGCCTACATGTAATGTTATGAGTTTCTATTGGTCTTGTGCCTATGAGCCTATCTATGATGTTATGGGATTTACTAGTAATGATAATGAGATATATCACCATTTCTATTGTTATAGTTTTAGGTTGATGTTGGCTCTAATCATACTTTAAAGAGCATTTATTGGATGTTCTATTGGTAAGCATCGATATGTTTTAGATGAACGAGCATGGACAACAAGTGACCTTGGTGGTATTCATTTATTTGATATAACTACTGTATTTTGATCATCACATGCATATTTTGATGTTTTATACCATGTATTGTTGTAATGTCTTTCACACGTGTTCCATACGGGTTTTTCATATTAGTGTTGTAGAATGGGTTACTCAGTATCATTGTACTAAAGGATTCTTTTTGTGGGCTTCTAACTATTCAATGTGTAGTTATCTTTGTAGGTTAGCTTGTGAGTTCAACTGAAGGCTAGTAGTATGGGTTGAGAGTAGAACTATCCGGTATCCTTTGTGGGTATCTTTAATTTTTTTTGTAGTTGGACTTTTTTGTCCTCCTATACTTTCTCTCTCTTAATTTTTTTTGTAACCGATGACGCCTATTTGTATTCATAATAATGATTTATTTTGTTGTTCCCTCTATTTTGATCTTTGTAATCACACATTTAATTTTAAGTGGAGTCATTGTTTTAGCCTTAACACTTGGTATGAGAATGGTAAAACAAACCAGAGTTGGACCAAGTGTGGCATTAACACCCTACGTTTTATTATTTTAGTTTCAACGATTTACTCTTTAAACGAAAATTTTAAGTCCTAAAAATGAGGACGTTACAAAACGCCTTGAGCGCTCGAGATCATCTTATTTAATAAATGAACCTAAAATAAGGACCCAGCTCATTTAATTAAATGAATTGAGTCGAACTCACAAGGATAATCTATAAATGAGTCGAGTCTAACTTCTTTAGGCTTGAGTTGAGCTCCTCTAATAAACGAGCCTAAAAGTGATGTTTAGGCTCGACTCGGCTCATTTACAACACTAAACGTAACTGATGAAATTAATATATAGATTCAATCGGTTGAATTAATGGAATAGTATTTTATATAATAGTATGAAAATATCAAAATAGTTTGCAAAAATAGTAATTTTATTCAAAAACTAAAAATGGAAAATTGTATTACAAGTAAGATGAAACAATTTATTTTGAGGTTTAGAATCTAACCCCTAACTCGACAGATTTTTTTTATTTGCTCAAATATTTTTTCAGTAAATCATGATTGAATATACACACACACACATATCACTAACTCACCATCATATAAGCAAGTATTATCTAGTCTTTGATAACAATTCAAATAATGGTCATCAAAAGCCACCACAACAAGCTAATAAAGGAAACCTTGGCTACTTTAGATGGCGATTTTAGTTCAAACCATTATCAAAAGTATGATTTAATAATAGTTTTGGACTAAAATTGTTTTAGAATGAAGTTACATCATATTTTTTTTTAAAAGCTCATATCTAGAACATATTTGGTGGAATCAAAAGAATGTGAGGGATTTGAACCCTCATTAATTATTTTAGCTAGAATTATACCAACCCACTCCATTATTACAGATAAGGCTAAATGAATGTTAGATCTGAGTTCAACCCAAAGGTAAACCATATTTGAACATGTGGATGCATATTGAGACCAAATAAATTAATACCAACTAAACTAGACTCAAGCACATCAACACACCAAAGGAATTGATGCATATAATACCAAAAAAAATCCTCAGCAACAAACCAAAATAATATGAAAGAGCTTAATCTCATATATGATTCGACCACAAGTCAAATAACTCAAAGAACAATGAATGAACTAAAAAAATTCCAAAATAAAGTGAAGGATCGAGTCTCAATCAAACAAATATGGGACCAAAAACACCAATCAAGAGTAGATATGTGTTAAAAAAAACTTAGATCTGACACTAAAAACTTTAATAAAAACGAATATCATTGATTAACCAAAAACTAAATATGAGGGAACATACCTCAAACTAAATCGAAAAACCTCAAAAGAGAAAAGAGAAAAAAACTTTAGCTTTGCACATCATAGACCAAATTAAAAAAAGAAGAAGTAATTCATCATTTAGCAGAGAGAGAGAAATCAAGGGAGCCTAAAACATTTATGCCTATGATGGATCTAAGGGCGAGCATGGAGGAGTTGGTCATGGTGGTCCTTACTCTGTGTTGTGGTTGCTTCTAGTTGCGATGGCATTCGTTGAAGTGTTGCATATTGTAGGGGATTGGAGTGCACAAAGGAGGTGAGGAATGGAAGTAGAAGAATGGAAATGTTGGATATACGATCAAATGGCGAGAAAGAATAAAGAAATAAAGGGGAGAGACTTATATATATATATATATATATATATATATATATATATAACCTGACTTTAGGTAATGATTTTAAGAGATAACCATGATCAAAAGTCGATCATATTCATTTTTTATGAGGTCTTTTTAATGACACTTTCTTATAAAATCATTATCTAAATTTGTGATACCACATTTTTATTAAGAATTTGTTCATAAAACTATGATCTACACATTTTCGTACTACGCCCCATCAAATTTCCATACTTTTGTCGATGATTTTATGGTATTCGTTATCTATTGGGTGTTATTAAAATCTATTTCTAATTATACTTTTCTAATTAATACAATATTACATTAATTGACATGAATGATTTGTCAATAATAAAACTTATGCTCCTTTTATCTCTTTTGAAAAGTAAAGATAGCACAAAATAACATATGTAAATCTCAAATATATATTACAAATATTTATATTTATTTAGACTTTTTAATTAATACATTTTAATATGATACAAACGTATATATTTTATGAAAATAATAAACCACACCAATTGAATAAGGTAATAAATATACATTTTTTGTTCTTCTTGAATACTACATCCGATTTATAATATTTATTTTTACTTAAATAAGTGTTTTATTAGAATTTTAAAGCAAAAAGTAATTTCTTAAAGTTACCTTTATTTATTAAATACTTTCTACCGTAAACACTATTTAATGAGGTATCTTTAATAAGATTATACTTGATAATTTATTAACTTTCTTAATATATGTATGAAATTATAAAATAATACTTATTTTAAGTACTAAATAATAATAAGCATTGTATGTTTAGAAAAATAGTATTAGTTGATTATTTCTGCCCTAGACTTATCTTAAATTTACTAACAATTTTATAACTATTAAAAAACTATTATTTGAATCGACTAAACTATACAGGCACATTTATAGATTCACAAGGGCACAGGTGTTACGGATACTTTGATGAGCAACACAGCCTCACTGATTTTGTATCATAGAATAAAGACACGTGTCAACCGACAGAGGCCGGTTCTTACCCGTCTCTTTATTTATAGACAACTCAGACAGTACTCAGATTGTGGCTTGGCTTAGATGCAGCACCGTTTTTTCTTCCTTTCGCCGTTGCTCTTCCCGTAGCTCGACTTCATCCCACATCTAATCTAAAGCACTTGAATAGGCGATATTCGCTTAGCCTCTGAGTCGAGTGGTTAGGCATTCAGATTACCTGTCAGGTAGGGTTTAGTCTAATTGGTGTTGGTGGAGTAGGTATGCAGGATGGTTGGTGATGGAAATTTGTAAAAATTGGTTGGTGCTTCTCTGACGGTGGTCTACCTGGTGTTGGAGTGCGGTGTCAGTGGCGTTACGGTTCTAGGGAGAGCGAAAGATTGAGAGAGTGAAAAGACGGTATAAGGACAGAGGTGACAGCAATGGCGGTGGAGTACGAGTGTTGTGAGACGCATTTCTTTATTAACATAGCGGTGATAGTGTTCTTAGTTATATTTGCTGGTATGATGTCTGGTCTTACTCTTGGGCTCATGTCAATGAGTTTAGTGGACCTTGAAGTCCTTGCTAAGTCTGGAACTCCCAAAGACCGCCGACATGCTGGTAATTTGGCTTCTATTTGCTCTTAATGTTTGTATGGTGTTTTCATTTCTTCTAACTTGAATAAATTAATGATTTTATATTCTGTTTTATTTGAGTGGATTTGTGGATAAAATGATTACATTCCTCTTCTTATGGTAATCGAATCATAATATTCGTAATAGTTAGGCGGTGATGTCTCATTTGATTTTGTTTGCTCATTTGGTATGTGTAATCAATTTTATTTTTCGTCAATTTCTTCGGACGTAAAATCTTAATTGACTAGGTTCTCTTTCTTTTTAATTCATTTTTTATATATCCTCGGATCGTGGCAAATTCAAGGCTGTATGATGACGCAAAAATTTATATACGAACAGGTCGTCCGTCTCGTTCTTATAAGGTTTTATGCTCATCAAGGTTGTTCCTTTTAAGTTTAAATATTAAAAATTAAAATACTGGATGTTTTAAAAGGTAGGGAATAAAGGTTAATTAGGGTGGATGTTTTAAGATATTGTTGGGATAATTTTAATCTAATTGGACGAATCAAGTGAATGTTTTAAAAAATTTGTTTGGATTTAGGTGAATTGTATAAAATTTACTTATATTTTCACCTTTACTTAGAATGACGTTAATCGGGTTTTAATTCCATTTATCTAGTTGACGTTAATAAAATCCCTCACGGTCAGCCCATTCACCCCAAACCAAAGTTCCCAAACCACGTAGATTGTTCATTGGATTTTTCTCAATTATCTGAATTTGAGGAAGACCTGTTGAGGTTAATGGTTGACTGGTTTGGATGTTTTGCACGTCATTAGACTTTTTTCCCTTGTAAAGAGGGGAAGGCTTATTCTTTTGGGTCATTAAATATGCTTCTTTCTGTAGTATCCTATTAATTGTCTACTACTTCACTTCTTCCTTAATTTCATGAACCCTCACCTCCCTCCCTCCCTCCCTCCCTCTCATTTCATTTTATTTTATTTTATCCGTCTCTTTCTATACATATGTTTTGAAGGTTGGGTAATGAGAGATAATATAATGAATGAGAAATGAGAAAGTATCTTTATCTTATGATTGGTCGGAAATGTTATGCCTTGTTATTGCCTTAAGAAAAGGGAAATACTGAAGTGTTAGATTGGATCTTTATGATTCCTTCCAAAAAATGAGAAAATATAACACAATTGTCCAATACAGACCTTTAGGGGCTTATCCCGTGTCTTGAAGAGTTATAAACGTAAGCAGGGTGATAATTCTGTTGAACATGAACAAACAGTAGTCTCCGGTTCCAGTATTGTATGTGTGAACGTTTTTGTAAACATTTGTAGCTGAATGTTTTCAGAACATGCAAATATGACACTAATAAAATTAGTTCTGGTTTTATTGCTTGAAGTATCAGAGATATTTAATTTTCTTCTTTGCATGTGTGACAGTCGATCTATGTGTGTATAACTTTGTCTAAGAGTTGTATAGTATTATCAGAGAATTTTGGATACTGGGTCATTAATTAAACATGTTATTATCGGGAAAAGTTTGATGCATCAAATTAGGCGCTTTGATTTTGAATATGCGTGAAGTGATGACCTTCCATGATCCAAATATGGATGTCCTATTTGTGCAGTTATTGTTCAAGGTCATGATTGATAAGAGGATATAATTTGGAGGAAGAAGAAGATAAACAGAATTGGAGTTTATTAGCTCGTAATCATAATTGCAGAGGGGAGCACCTTATATAGTTGCTCCACTGTTTAGTTGAGCTGTTAGCTTCTAACAGCTTGTAACAAACTTTAAAGTGCTAACCAATTGGATATGTATGCTCGACTATATACATATATATATATATATTATTATATATATATATATTTCTACAATGTTCCTCAAATGTTTATCTTGTTTTATCAGTGATTATTTTTATTTCCATTTTAAACTGTAACTTGTCACATCTTGTACTGATAGTTGAGTACAGGATTATGCCAATGTATCTAAGGTTTCTCCTTGATCTGATTCTATTTTGTGCACGTTAAGTAGCAAAATGTTAGTTCCGAGGTTACTGTGTCATGTGGCACAGGGAAATGCTGAAACCCTGTTTTTCTTCCATTGGGTTACTTGAGATGCCAATTTGTATGATGTAAGGAATACGAAACTTGGTATATTTCTCTGCTAAGAGTCTCTTAATTGCTTTATATGGTAAATTTATTGAAGTTGTTGACACGCTTATCCATTGCCCTTGACTACGTGTTCTGTAATTGCTATTTGTTTGACCGGTTTTCTGTGCTCGATGCTGCGTCCTTATATGTTCATTTTCTTATAACAGAGAAGATATTGCCAGTTGTCAAGAATCAGCATCTATTACTATGTACCTTGCTTATCTGCAATGCTGGAGCTATGGAGGTACTGCTCAGTCAAATCTCAAATGTGTTTGCAAGGTAGAAAATAATGTTGGGGAGGATTCAAATTTTGATCTGCTAAATGTTTGTACAGGCGCTGCCTATTTTTCTTGACAGCCTGATTACTGCCTGGGGAGCAATTCTGATTTCAGTGACATTGATACTCCTGTTTGGCGAGGTAAGTTTTGGGGCACCTTTTCTGGTTGTGGTGCCATACAATTTGGCTGTGACATCTGTTAGACTGGCAGCTTCCATTTTCCTAGCACAGTAGCACTTTTTAGGTGAACTGGCCAGAGTTGAGACCAAGTCTTCCATTTTGAATTAGGAAACGAATAGGAGAGAGAGACGTGAAAAACCTATTGGTTTCAGTATTATATAGTTGCGTGCGGCTATGCTGTGATTCTTAAAAATGGACAAAGAGTTTGGGGTATTCTGATGGCTGGGTCGGTGCAACATCAAGGCCTAAAGCTTGTATATATTATATGTTTTTGGCTATTTGTTCACCCCCACTTGGCTTAGCTTGTTTGTAAGAACGTGTTTGTGCTTCGCGTCTCTCCCAGATTTATTTCCCCGTGGCTCTGCCCACCACCTTTACATTTTCTATGTTTTTCCAGTTTATTTTTCCCTCTGTATCTTTCTTTCATTTTTTGTGGTCTTTGATTCTTTGTTTCCCTTTGTTATGGCTCCTGGTATGCTTATTTTTGCTCCCCTTTTCTTTTCTGTTCACCCATTTCCTCATTATGTTCACTAAATGAGTGACAAGGCTCTTGTAACTATATTATATGTAAATTATTAATTCAATATGATCCATTACCTTTTGGAATATTGTAAAGTTACCCTGAACTTTTATCACAATTTACAATGAAGGATTTTCCAACAAATAAAAAGACTTTTAGACCACATATCTCAAAATGAAAGTATACATCATTTCATTTCCGAAACAAAGTGTAAATTAATATTGGCAAAAGCTTTTTTGGGTAGGTTTAAGGCCCATAATTCGTATTTTTTTCTTTATTATTATTATTTTTCTTAGAAACAAACAACAAAGTAGACAAAATTATTGACTCAAAGTAAGGATGAGAAAAATGTGAAGATTATTTTATTCCTATCCGTTTCTCAAGGATAATTGCCATTCTATTGCAGTTTTCTCATTTCCTCCTATGAATACTCAACACATTACTCATCCTTCATAGTTCAAATTCTCTCAAGGCTAAAATGTCACATGTTCTGAAGAATAATTAGAATTAGTCTAATGACCCAGATTTACTGCTGTTGATGAAAATTTGATCAACTCTTATTCCAATTTTACTTTCTAAGAAAATACTGCTATATTTTTTTCAAGATTCACAATTGACTTTAAAGCCTTGGCATGATGATTAAGCTTAACTGGAGTATTTGTTGTCAGGTGTTCGATTGAATGCTTATAACTTAGAAGGCGACACTATTTCAGAGCTGAAACTGAAAGTCACTTAGTTTTACTGCCTAGCTTAACTTTTTATTGACTCAATTGCTACTGCAGATTATTCCACAGTCTGTTTGCTCGCGATATGGTTTGGCAATCGGTGCTATGGTGGCTCCTTTTGTTCGTGTTCTTGTTTGGATCTGCTTTCCCATTGCATATCCTATAAGTAAGGTGATCATTCCTCCCTCAAGGCTCAAGACAGATACTTATGCAGCTGTTTGACATTGCATCTGTGAATCGACAACGATGTTCTCTTCTTCGTATCAGCATTTCCTGCTCATTTCTTATTGATCACTATGCCTGATTATTACTTGTTCCCATCTTCTCAGCTGCTAGATTTTCTTCTAGGACACGGACAGGCGGCTCTTTTCCGCAGAGCTGAGTTAAAGACACTTGTTAATATGCATGGTAATGAGGTAGGTATCCAATGCCTTCTATTTTTTGACGTAGTCGGGGAATGGTGGTTACATGCTTCTGCCTATCTTTACATCTATTTCATTATATGGGATTCGTTTGATCTCAGAAAATGATTTTCTAGATTCCTGAGCTGTGGAATTGTTGATAATAGCCTACTTTAGAACAATTCCTTTTCAATTTTTATTCCTCCTGACTTGACACTTGTAATCAGGCTGGGAAAGGTGGGGAGTTAACACATGATGAGACAACAATCATTGCTGGAGCACTTGAATTGACTGAGAAAACAGCTGCTGTTGCAATGACGCCTATATCAGATACTTTTGCAATTGACATCAATGGCAGGCTTGATAGGTATATCATGAAATAATTGAATATGACTCTTAGCAGAAGGGTGTATCTGTTGTGCCATTGTGTCCATTCTGTATTCGAATATAGTTGTAATCTATAATTTGTACAGGGAGCTGATGGACTTAATTTTGGAAAAAGGGCATAGCAGGGTGCCAGTTTATTATGAGGAGCCAACAAATATTATAGGGCTAATCCTGGTAATTTCTTGATAGAACTTGAAGTAGCTTTATAGTTTAATGTCAATTCAATACTTAGATGGATATTGCAGTGGTATTTCAGTTCAGTTGTACATAATGGTTTTTCTTTTTCTTGTTTGATTGATTCTGAATTGTGAGAAAGAAAAAATAACCTAGTATTGATGTTTTTTTATTTAATACCGTCAAAAACCTTCCACTAATCTGGTCAACATGATTTCCTAGATTTTGTGGAGTTTACGCGACTGTTGTTATCTGTATACATTTCGAGGCCATTGATTATCCCACTTTTTGTCTTCTGTCAGTGAAACTCTGACTGATGAAAGCAGTGGAGTGGAAACCTTCCTGATAACTTAATGTTTCTGACTATAAATCTACCAATAGCTAGAAGCTACGATCCAGATATTCTAAGAAGATGCCCTCTTTATTATGATATCTTCGATCTGGTAAATGCACATCAGGCTCTTATTCTTATTTCCAGCCATTGTGATCCCTTGAGATAGATCTCATATGTTTGCACCCATCTTTTGTGTCTTATGTTAGCTTTGACTGTCCATTGTACTTGCCTTGTCAGATATGATATTTGCAGTTTGCGTTTGCTCTAGAAGCTTAGTTCCTATGTTGAATAGAGTTTGAAGAATCTTTTCTCTTGGAGGTTTGGCAGATTGATTTGGTTACCTGGGTGCTTTTCAGTGTGTGCATGTGCATGATAGCCGAGTGAACGCAAAGCAAATCTCAAATATTGTAATGTCAGATGTGTAGGTTTCTTTGAGTTGTTTGGGAAGATATTGGCAGGAGTTTTATCAATGTGAGCTGTTGTTGCCGTCATGTTTTCTATGTGGTTTTGTGTTTAACGTGGGCTGTTTTTGTAAGGTCTGAATGAATTTATTGAAAATATTACGGAATTTATTTTGTGATCGTTGGTTTACAAGATAAGTTGGAGCTTTTAGATTATTCGAAAGGGGTTGCAGAGTTGAGAGAAAAAGATACGAATGGTATCATTCGAGTTACCAAGAATGAACAAATATTTTATTAATCTTTTGAGGGAAAATGCATGATTGGTTAGTCGATGGGTGAGGTGAAGTGATTCTATAATGGGTTGTTCAGAAAGTAATTTTTGTGGGTATTGTAAAAGGCTTCTGTTGGAGATTTGAATCAAATTAAATCAAAGCATGTGAAATCTTCTCTCTTTGTTTTTGAGTTGCTGACTATGTATATGATTTCGTTGTTTTCCCTTTAATTGTTAAAAGATGCTTGTTCTATCTGTCTTGTGTCTCATATCTCTTTTTTCCTCTCAGTACTGTTAAAAGTGGCAAGTATTATTTTAGGTGTACACGTGTTACTATGATTATATATTTTGAATGTCTTTCACATGTGACTTGCTATATTCAGGTAAAAAATCTGTTGACCATTGATCCTGAAGATAAGGTACCTGTGAAGAGTGCCACAATCCGAAAAATACCAAGGTACAATCTTAAACCCTTTTCAAGGGTATTAGTTGGTTTGTTAGGAAAGAAAGATAACATGCTTTTATGTTGCTCACATGGAAGGGAAGGGAAGAGGAGATTAGGCTCCCACCCATCATCATAAATCTAGATTTCTGTGCTGTGTGGATGGAATGAAAAGATGATTGCCTCACCATTTTTCATGTTTCATGTGATGAATGATGCTGCTTTCTCTGTATTGAAAGTTATATTGCCGTCAAGAGAGTGTCAACTCAAATTAGTAGGAATTGGGACAGGTTGAGATTTAACTATATAGCTAGAGAAAGGGCTGTTATTTTCAGAAAGGTGATGATGGAGCTTTTATGATAAGAAAGTTGATGATCACGTTCCAAACACCCCTCCCTTTCCTCCCCCGTTTCAAAAATCAAAGGAAGAGGTATAGAGAGAGAAGAAAAGAAAAGTGGGGGATGATCATGTAAGAACGTGCTTAGGGGTAATGAGAAAGATGGGGAGGGTAATGGTGTTGCTGATTTTAATCTCCAGTTCTTTCGTGGGAGAGGCTTGCAAGCTCCTGATGTCTCTACTTAAATACTGAATGGATCAAATCTGATAATGAAAGCTAAAACTCGAAGTTTTATAAACACTTGTTCCTATCAACAAAACATCCTCTTGTTCTTCGCTCTTCCGCAACCGGCACAGAAATGAGATTCTTCTGCCCGTTTGAAACTGTTGAGAAACTTTCTTTCTGATATCCATATGCATCATGCTTTACAGATCCACTTCTTCCCTCTGGCTTATTTTTTTAATTAAGTTATCCAGATTTACCATGATTGAATAATTCGAACTTCTGTTATTAATGTTTCATTTATCAAATTATATTGATTCATCCACCTCATTAGCTTCCATGCTTCATCTTTTCCTTTTGAAGGGTGCCAGATACTATGCCTCTGTATGACATCTTGAATGAGTTTCAGAAGGGTCTCAGCCACATGGCGGTAGTGGTAAGGAACTTGAACAAGCCAGGTGATCAGCCTACTGAGAAGAAGGTTCCTGATAGTAAGTACCAGCTTGCACTTTTCCTTCTGTAAGGGGGATAGGGGACATCCGAAAACGAACTTTGACGGACTATTTATTAGAATCCAGCCTATCAAGAAGAAAAATATTGTTATCATTACCTGCTGG
This sequence comes from Tamarix austromongolica, assembly GCA_039764185.1. Classification (NCBI taxonomy): domain Eukaryota; kingdom Viridiplantae; phylum Streptophyta; class Magnoliopsida; order Caryophyllales; family Tamaricaceae; genus Tamarix; species Tamarix austromongolica. The sequence goes on from CM077811.1 coordinate 17,890,468, forward strand.
TGAGAATATTGACATATTTCCTTCGGGAAAGAGACAATAAAGGATACCTCCCCCTGTGTGCAGATACAGTTGAAGAAGTCAGGGTGATGGTTGATGGTGGACTGGGTGAGGTGGAAGAGGCATTGAAGCGTAAGAGGTCCATGCATAAGTGGAAGAGTTTTCCCCACAGTAACCAGTCAATGAGGGGCATGAAGACCAAAAAGTGGAATAGAGATATCTATTCAGATATCTTGGAATTTGATGATAAACCCCTCCCAAAACCTGCCGAGGAAGAAGAGGCTGTTGGTATTATAACGCTAGAAGATGTCATTGAAGAGCTTCTGCAGGTGTGTGGAATTTTGACATTTTAGTTGAAGTATTTTTTTATGAAATCTGGTATGTATCTGATTCTGGTCGAGTTCATCGTAGGAGGAGATCTATGATGAGACAGACCATCACGTTGAAGACTCATGACCATGATCCTACCACCAGAGCACCGGAGACCATACCGCTTGTGCTTTTGGGTTTATGATGTGCTGGAATACTGGGAATTTTGTTTTTTGGCACTTTTTATTACACATGGCGGCTGTCTGGCAGACTGAAAGATTGAGCGTACTGGTCTTTTCAATGTCGGAGGGCAAACGTTTTATGTACATATTTAGCATGTGAAACGTGTAAGTGGATTGTGTCAGCATGTTAGTGTGAAAACTGTTATAGCATGTTACGCGGACAAGGAACTCAATTGCAAAAAGGTTTTGAAGGCACTGGTTGGTTTAATGCTAGAAAATTCTAGAATATATGGTCGATCCATAGTTCTTGCAGAATGGATAATATGCATGCGGGTTATGCAGAATGTCAAATCGTCGCCAAGTTAACTAACTACTGCATTCCATCATGAACACGACAATACTGCAAATCTGTTTAATAATATGACCGAAAACAGTTATAAATGGATAAATACCATAATTATTTTTAAAGGGCCACAAAATGTACCAAATATATTCATCCAGTCCTCAAGATGAACGTCACCAATCCGCAAAACGATGACCGACTCAGAACCGAGTATGTGCCGGATCTCACCGGTTGGATTAGATTTCACGAGTGATTTTATTTACTAATTTGGTGTCCTGTTGGATAGGCTATACGATCGATTTGGATTTGGATTATTTGGTTCATTTTTAAATCATGCCAATTATTTAGGATCAAACATTTAATATATATTTGAAATGCAGTCAAGTAGGATTTATTTATTTATTTCTTAATGAGGACGCTTTTATGATTTCTTTACCACCACCTGCTTGCTTACAAGAGGGGGGGGGGGGGACTTAACTCACAAAATAAAATATTGATTGTAAGGACTACGGTTTCGGCACATGGAATTGTCAAATTCCTCTATTCGGCGTCAGACAGTGTATTGCCCATTATTTTTCCTATGGAGGGTTGTGTATCAATCCTTTACTAATTAAACAAGATAAACAGTAAGACACACTCAATATGGCATAAAGGAGTGCCACATGCTTAACCTAATTGCTTTAGCCTATCGTCGTTCCTTCTTTCTAACCTCGATTCTTACGAAGGTCTCCTTGTTTGATGATGCCTACGGATTTGAATTTTGCATACGGAGACAGAATAGGTGCATTGAGGTCTAAAGTCTCCTAAAGACAAGAATATAGATATAAATAGTTTATGCAACGCTTGGTTTAATGGTTCCTCCCATTAGAGAGGTGATTTTGGATAGGATTCGGAAGATGTTTATTTGATGACATATGACATAGATGGAAAGAAATTAAGGACATGAAAGATGAAGCACACAAAACATAATTTGGTGCTGGAAAATGTGCCCTGGCCACAAATTTAATTGTTGGATACTGAAAAGGACCTCACCTCTTATGTCCTTGGAGACAGTCCTGCATCATCCAACCCCTCAATCACTCGATAAGAAGCTCGATGATCAAGGCGTGAAGTTTGTCTCTATCCGCTATGATCCCAACCTAAAAGGTTACAAACTTTTCAACCCAAGCAACACAAAGATAACTATTAATCAAGAAGTGGAGTTTAATGACTAAAGCTTGTGGCAGTGGGATGCCATAGATAATATTACAACTTCTTTATGTTTTTGAAAGATGATGAAGAAGTTACAAGAGAACCATAAGGAAATCAATGGAAGGTATTCATTCCATTTCCCTCACAAAATGCTCGCCAAAATTCACCATCATTGTCATCAAGTGGATACTTTAGCGACATGGTGCCACAACAAACGAGGAGGCACCGATATATAGAATGACCTAATACTCTTGTGCCTTTTCGAGGACTGTGAGCTATAAGTTTTGAAGAGGCCAGGCCGAGTTTGAAATGGAGAGATGCCATAAATGAAGAGATCCAGGTAACTATGGAGACTAACACATGGAAACTTGTTACACTTCCTAAGAGGCAAAAGTTATTGAACTATAATGGGTGTGCAAAGCATAAAATAACACTCAACCAGAAGTAGAGAGGTAAAAGGAAAGATTGGTATCTAAAGGTAATATAGGTAAAGATTTGTAATCAACTATGATTATGTATTTGCACCCATTGTTCACTTAAGAACTATAAGGTTATAATTGCTTTAGCAACCTAAAATAGGTGGAAGATTTATCAAATTGATGTTTCATCTGCCTTTTTAAATGAATCTATTGAAGAAGATGTGTTTATTCATAACCCATGAGTTATGGAGTCTTAAAATTGAAGAAGGGTTTTTATGGTTTAAACCAATCACCTTGTACATGCTTTATGAACAATTTTATAAAATTGAATCATGTGAACTATGTCCTAATAATTAGGACACTTAAAAAGAAATTTAGTTCTATAAGTTTGAGGGCTTAAAAGACACAATGCCCCATCTTGTAAAGATATATTTAATAGAAAATATCTAGATATTCATGAAGAATATTTTGGACTTTTGGGATGAAAAATTGGAGCCATTGGATTAAAAGTATGTTATTATGGTCCTAACATTTAATTAAGAATGTGCTACACTATAAATAGAGGCGAGCCCTTTTATTTGTAATAAACTATAAATTACACCAAAGTACAAGCTCAACATTTCAACATTTGATTATGTTAAGTAAAATTTATAAAACCTCATAGCCTACTATAAGGTGAAGATAGTCATTAATCAAAACTCAATGCGTAATATGATAGTAGTTAATTTCTCATATGTGTGATGCACAAAAAATAACATTATAAATATTTATCTGCAATAAATATGTATTTTCATGTAATTTTCACAAAAGTTTCATACAACAAATTGACTCTATAAATTCTCCTCATAGTCCTACATTGACTCAAATATAAAATAGGGCCCATTGTGTTTTTTCCTTACATGAATAAGGAATAACATTTCTTATAAGGCAGTAACTTTGGTGGGGCTCTTTGTTATTAACAATATCAACATATTAACAAACATGTCTTGAAAGTAATGCTAACATAAATTAGGTTTTTATTATATTCAATTTGAGGATAGATTAATATAACATAGGGTTGTAGTTTCATATGTTATTTATGTTGAGAGATGTGCACTCCCTATCTAATGAAAAAAAACGAGTCATTAGAAGTGTCATCAATAACCCTTACCTATGCCTTGCACTTTAAGAGAAAATTTTAAAATGGATCACAATAAAATATAGAAAATATATATTATTGAACATGATGCCAAAATATTTTCATATCTAGTATTTTTTTCTCTATTATATACCCTATACCTTTCATAATAGAATTTTTTTCCACTTCAAGCAAACATATTTGCATTCATGCATGTTATATATTACCAATCACCAAATGTCTCTATATTCACCTCTTTTCCTTGGCCTATAAATAGCCGAACTGTATTTGGTGAAATGAAATCATGTAAATTAAACCAAAATTAATAGTGGAATTGACCAAAATCAACCATTATCATGTTATTATTTTAATTAATAGAACAAAGATAATAGATTTGTTACTTCATTTTCCCTAAGCTTTTGAATAGTCTTTAGCTTATATCTATTGCTGGATAGACCATCAATTCGAGTGTGCATCACAGATGTAGATGTTTGGTTGATAACATTGGTGCAATGACATGCTCAAAATCCAATGATAAATTATTATTGTAAATGATGCCAAATATATAATATAGTATATGCCTTTTATATCATTAAACTCATATAACATAATCATTCAAAATATCTATTAATGGCTTGAACATATACATTAGGAAAAATTATCTTGAACTTCAACTCTATATGATTTGAAGGTATGAATTTTTTTGGTATAGAATAGAGTTTGCCACTAGATGAAGCTTCATATACATGGATAATGGTTTCATTGTATATATTTATATATATCACATACATGTAGTTGCTTCAAGAAAAAAATAATACAATAATACTAACAAAATATTTGATGTATGCTATAAGCTAAGCATAGTAGCAATATATGTAGTGACTCACTAGGAAAAGTAGTAGTAGATAGTGATAGTATGCCAACTAAGGGACAATAAAAAAATATTAGTAGAAATTACTTTAAAAGGAAATAAAACTGGGAGCAACTGTGAGAAAGGACATAATTGAATAGGAAAATAGAGGAGAGAAATGACAATTCATGCCTAACCCATAAGATAGATATATAGATAATTTGTGGTTCATTGAGAAGGTATGCATATTAGTTCATTCATTTAAATGTAGCTACGTAATTATAGTATTACATTCATTCATGGCAATAATTTAGAAAAAAATTGTACAAACTAATACAATGAATTAAGACATAAATTTAAGTAGCACAATTATATTCTTACTACAAAATATAATAATGTGAATAAATTACTAAATAGGAGAGGATTAAAGTGCAGAAAGGTTAAGAAAGATCAACACAAAAAATAGGATAACTCAAGAAATATATGAATTGAATAGGGTGACAAAGAGGGAGATGGTAGAATAGCTAACATGAATCAATAAGAGTAATTGACAATCTATGGAACAAATAGACGAAAAGAGGAGTCAAAAAAGATGAATATAGATGTTTCTTACAACATTATGTAGAAGAGGAAGGTGCTAGGTGTGAAGATATTAAACCCGAAAATAGCAGTCTGAAATCACAAGTCACAATATTTTGAAGAAAGCTCACCATCTCAAGTTAAAATCTTTTATAGCAGGTGGCACATAGATATGACAATAGTCATCCTTTCCTAAATTTCATAGTAAGGATACTACTTTATATGAATATAATATGATTCTTTGCACCTCTGACGCCCAAAGTTGCCTCAACCTCTTATACTATGTCAATTTATAATGAAGTTGGGGTAGACACCAATATTGTCTTTCTCGATGGGTTATGAGTTCCAGATACATTCGACTTTTTGCTTCTCCGAACTTAGGTACTCAACTTATTCTAAGAAGATATTTGATTTCTTCCGTCCCAATTCTCATATTTTCTGCTTCTAAAATATCATAAATAGAGCTTTTAGTATACTTCATTGATGATATAATTGCAATGGGCATCAGCCTAATGCTACTTCACACACGTGCGCACGTGCACACACACAAATAAATTATTTGAACACTATAGTTATAGGGTTAGGGATGGCAACGGGGCGGGTACGGATCAGGTACCCCTTATCCATACCCGAACTCGATAAGAAATTTGATAACCATATCCGTACCCGTACCCGCATGGATATCCGTTACTGTACTCATATCCGTATCCGACGGATAATCCGTTACCCGACGGATATCGTAACCCGACGGATATCCGTCGGGTACATCAAACCCGTTATCCGACGGATTAAAATTACTTGTTTATCCGTTTTTGTACCCGTTTACCTGTCATAATATATATAATTTACCTACAAAATTATTTTTTGATATTAAAAAATAAAAAATATATATATAAAATCCAAGTTAAATGTAAAATGACAATTTAATTTCTAACTATAACTTATTCTTATATAAAAAGTTAAGGATAAAATGGTAAATATATAACGGGTAAACGGGTACGGATATGGGTAACGGATATCCATCGGATACGGATATGGATACCCCGTACCCGTATCCGTACCCGAATCCACCGGATATTTTTCACCATTACCCATATCCATATCCATATCCGTTTATCATTATCCATTTCGATATCCGTCGGATAAAATCCGTCGGGTTTCGGGTATTATTCACCCCGTTGCCATCCCTATATAGGGTATCAAAATTTTGCATTATTTAAATTGGATTAGCATATGGTTGATAATGATGGAATTGGCTTATAGAATAAGTATTCTATGTAATAGATAATTTATACCTCTTTCCTAAATTTTGAAGTAAATGATAACATATGACTAAAGGAAAATATAAACATCACAAAGGGAATTATTTAATACCATATAAGTAAGTTATGTTTGTTTATTTAGAAAAGGCAGATTATAAGAATTTTTACTATATAAAAGGATTAGATTTTTGTAATTATCATAGTAGAAATTTTTTACTATAATGGTGGAATTATATAGATCTTATTATTAGATATGATATAATCCATTCTTTTATTTATATTGATTTTAGGGATCCCATTATTCTTATACTGGTGAAATGGTCTGAAGCACCTCTTAAGGACAACACACCTGAGCCACTATTATCATATGGTAGAACAAAACGAATCCTCTCAAGGAAAAATACACTTGAGCCACTATTCTTAAAATAGTGGAACGATCTAAAGCACCTCTTACGGACAACATACTTAAGCCCCTATTATCGTCCAGTGGAACAGAGCCAACATCTCGATCCAAGTCACAAGATCTTTCACTTTAAATAATTAGTATCTTATTCAATATTGTTGATTTGCAGTTATTAAAATTGATAAACATGTATACCAACCACATAATTATCAAGGCCGTCCTAGGCTCAATTTTTTCACATTTGGGGATATTAAGCTAAAAATGATTAAAATGCCCCTGAGATCAAAATTACCACATCAAAATCCATTTCATATATTAATTTATCATATAAAGGCTATAATATAATAATTAAATTAATTTATTATACAATTACACTATTAGATAAGCCAAATGATCAATTTGACCTTATTCAATATTTTACATATAAAACCCTAGCATGTGTATTTAATGTGTCTATGATGATATAATCTCATTCTTAACAACATATAATTCATATTAAACATGATTGCCATGGTAAAAATCATAATACACATAAAATGACTAAATTATCCCCAGGGCACACATCTATAATTATTATTCCATAACTTTATCTAACATGCTCATCCTATCATTTTTTCCATATACATGTCATACATAATCATTAAAGGTCATTTGCCATACTTTTGTACCCGGAATATTTATATATGATAACATGTTCTTTTTACTAATTTTCACAATATAATAAATATCATATAATTATGACATAAAGAATCATATGTAACATATCCTATACGCACAAATCTTATTGAATTATGATGCAATATCAGACATTTTACAAGGGTATAAAATTTTCTTGAGTTCCAACAAAATGCAAAATATTAGTATCTTACTAAATACTACAAGATCCTACTAATCAACTTTTGTAACTAAAAATAATACCAAAATGACCAAATTAATATTCAAATAATAATAATAATAATATATTTATTTTCTAAAATTACCAAAATACCCTTATTTATTAATAATGGGCACCCAAATTTTAAAATCACACATACCTCAAGTTGGATGCACAACGTGAGCCATGCGTATGTAAAGGGATTTGGTTGGTCTGGCTTGGTTTTAGGTGATGGTTGTGGTGGAAGGGGTGAGGTAGAGGTGGTGGAGATGGTGGTGACTGGAAGGGTGGCTCGGTTGGAGGTTGATGGCCCAACGGTGGTTGGTGCATGCTAGAAGAAGAGAAGGGAAAGAGGAAGGTGATGTGTGGTTGTGAAGGAGGTCATGTAGAAGGTTGTGGTGGTGCTGTGAAGGGTGGTGATGGTGTACGTGTAGGTGGTGGATACTAGTGTGATGGTTGCGAGTTGCTTGAGGGGAGTTATGTGGAGGGTGGCTCGGCTGGTGCAGCGCAAGAAGGAGGGAATAAAAAGGTAGTGGTAGAAATGGCCAATGGAATGGGGGAGAAGAAAAGAAGAAAAGAGAAGGAGAAAAGCGAAGGCCGAAAATGGAGGTTGAGGTGGTCGATGGAACAGGGACTAGTGCACGCAAGGGGAGTGGTGATGGTTGGTTTCGTCAAAACCAAAAAAAGTCAATAAGGTAGGGGGAGAGGAGGATAAGGGAAAGAGGAAGAATGTGTTGTGTGATGGTGGAGGATGGTTTGCTGGGAGGTGCGATGCATAGAGGGAATTGGTTGGTGAGGAGAGGAGAGGGGAAGGGAGTAGGTTGGTGGCTGGCAAACAACCCAACAAAGGGAGTAGGAGAAAGACCAAGAAAGGAGGCTCGGTGGTGTACGAAAATGCAGAGGCTAGGCTCTTTTTGGTTGAGGAAAGGCTTGGGTCGAGAGAGGGAGTTGGGTATGGTGGAAAAATGTAGAGGTTGTGTGTATGTATATAAATTCACGTAGATGGGGAAGAGGAGTATGACTTGACAAGTGAGGCATATGGGTATAGCATAAGAAGAGAAGGAATTTGGGGAGAGTGTTTGAGGGAGGGATTTTAGGTCACAATAAGGGGTACAAATGGTAGGGTAGGGTATAAATATAATAATTAGTTATGGGTTTAGTTTGGATATATTAGGGTATCGGGTAAAATATATTATGTAAAAATAATTAGGTTTAGAATAGGTTTAACAAAAGAAAGGAGGTAAAATAATCGAGGGAAATATGTAGGAATTTATTTAAGTTATGGGTAAAAGGTTAAAAATAAATAATTAGACCACGTTTTAAAGGTTAGCTTTGAATGAAAAGGCTAAACACCCAAAGACAAAGGTTACGAAATTTTGGGGTGTTACATATACGGAAATATTTAGGTTGCAAGATGTTCTAATCCAATGTCAATAATGAATTGAAGTAGTAATAGTTAATGAAACAAATCCATTTATTCATCTACTTTGGTATACTATGAACCTTCAAAACTTCATGGTCTTAAGTAACAAAAGAGCCAACATAATGAATTAATGGTATTTAACAAAGGATACAAGACATAAAGTTACAAATTTTAAACCTACCTTTCTCAACCATATATGTGATGCCTCAAACTTTTCTTACCCTAATTTATAGGTGGTTAGTCTCTTAATCCGTTCTTTAACCCTTAACCTTGTTTGAACACTTTATCCATACCCCTCAAACCCTCATTTCTACATTAATACTTTCAAACCCTTATTTTTCAATTTAACAAACCTTTGGTTGACCGACCAACAACATTCTAGACCCATTCATCCAAGGCATTTAACAATCAATTGCTAGCCTTACTCGATCGATCAGAGTTAGGCGATTATCACCATTCTTGATTTTTTTATTCTATTTTGACATTAAAAAATTCTTATGCCTGATATTTTTATATACTTGGGTTCCTAGATTAATTCCACACATTTTGTTTTAATTTTTATTGATTTTTAGAATTATTTGATTATCTTTCCCATTTTAAGGTATTTGTTGGAGACTTTACCTAACCTTAATCATTTTTAATCCTTTTTCACTTTAATGGGCATATTAACTTCAAAATATGACCCCCTTACACCCAATGGTCATATCATGCTTTATTCTTTCTCACTCAATGAAAAATAAACCCATAATCATCTCAGTCACCTTCCATCAACTTTCTTACACTCTTTAACCTACAATCACTCTTATGACTCCCCTTGATGCAAGAAAGTCCTCATATGAATTATCTTTCTCTCTCTTCTATATATTTTTGATATCCATAAGGGGGTATATTCCCCTTTGGTTTGTCATCTACACTTAGGCAATTCCTAACTTCAACTTTACTCTCTCATTTCTCCTTTAACCTTTTCCCATTATTATTGAAGTGTTCGTTTTGGTTATTCTTGCTCTTTGGTGTAAATCCCTCTCTCTTCTTTTCTTTTTTATTCTTTCACTTCTTACATTTAAAGTCTTAAGTTTAACACTTTGATGCTTGTTTTTAAGCAAAAAAGAGTTAATGTTATAGATTGTTGAAGGTGTCGCAAGCTTGTTCAAGCCTCCATTTTGAAGCCTTAATGGTTTATTCTCCTTCCTTCCATTTTTTCCTATTCAATCCTTGCTTTATTCTCTTATCTATTTCTTATTATTCTTGTTTTAGGTGACCAAAGTGTGGAATGGTGTAATTAGGAGTATTACAGTCTTTTTGGTTGAGTATAAAAATTTGATGATCACATAAGCATTTTTGGGTTTTAAAAAAATTAATTGTAATAAGTGAAATATTAGGTATAAATAGGAGTAGTAGAGGTGTAATATTATAAAAAAGATTACTTAACTTGAGAAAAAGAAACAAAGGATAACATCGATATTTTATATATGAAATTTTGGAGTTAGGTAATAATTTTTGGATATGATATTGCTAATGATATATTGAAATAGTGTGTTAAATTTGGTTAATTAGAGAACCTAATTGATGAAGTTAAGAATTGTTTGTGAATTAGGGTTTCATAAGGGCTTTTAGTTTTTTCTCTTGGTAGATGATCTAGGTTACCCTTAGTTGTGAATTATGTGCTTGTATGTATATACTAAGTGAAAATGTTATTAATAAGATAATCAATTGGTACAATAATACATTAATATTCAAAGTGGAAGATCATGTAATTCATAACCAAGTTGTACCTATCCATTCTACCAAATAAGAATGGTGGTCAGGAGCGTTTTACCCTAGAAATTGTACCAATTCATTGCACTAGAGGAGAGTAGTGGACATGAGCATTCTTACCTAGGAGTCATACTAATATTTTATACATGACAAGAATAGTAAGGGCTATGAACTCAAAGTAATTAGGTAATTAAAAATGCAATGAATACTTAATAAGGAAACTCTAACTCGATCTCTCTCTCTCTCAGATCACCTGACATCACGAATAATGTTCATGTTTATTTTTCCCTTATGTGACCTTATGTGCTATGCATGACTTATTTTAGTGATGTATACTATTTCATAATTCAATATGCAATTATTAACCATAATTTTCATGGGTGTTTCTTATTTCCACGAACATACGACCTATTTGTTGATATTCAACTTTTTGATAACCGCCTTTATGACTTTACTAAGTTTGATTCACTTTCTATGGAGGATTGTTTTATATTGTTGGGTTTTGGGTGTATAGTCAGAGTTATCTAGTAACTAGAGTTTTTGTCTATACATCTTATAAACTCTTAGATCCATAGTTTCCATTCATCTTATTATGATTTGTATTGAACTCGAGGTTCTATCTCTAAACTCTTACCTATGTTTATGAATTTTCTCTTATTATCTATTTATCTTGTTTAAACTCGTGAATGTTTTTGGCTTTTAATGACATGATAATGATACAGAAACCGAACTCGTAATAGGTATGGTGGTAATACCTAATTATTTAATTTTTAGATGCCACAAAACTCAATATTTTTTTAGTAGTAAATTCTAGGGTGTTACAATGTATCGAACACAATATGAACACTAAATCTTGGGATCAAAATATGGTCCCTTGGATCTCCAAGACATGGTCTAACCACGTATCAATCATCCATTATTCATATAACTCATTTATCTAGTCTTACATCATCATCTTCACTATCATTACCACCACAATCACCGTCATCCTCATATACAAATGGTGTAGAATGTACATATAGGTTAAGGATGATGGTTGGCCAATCCAGGTTGAGGATGATTGAACACTAAAGGCTGATGGATCCATTGTAATAGTTTGTCTATGATCAGATCTAGAACTACCCTAAATGGTTATACCATCTAGAGATGATGACTGGCCCCCATTAGTCTATGATGATGGAATAAGTGCATTGGCCATAAATGATGGAAAACTTGCATAGTTCGCTAATGTTGGCATTATAGGCATCTTATAATTGACATTAGATTGTTGTGGAGCTTCTTGTTAGACTTGTTTTGGAGTTTGATCATCTTCTCATTGTGTATATTTTTTGCTACGTCACAACCCATTCATAAAAAAGGTTTATTTTTTAATATTCATTAAACTCTTTAGAGCTAGTTTTAGTGCTTTTTTAGTCTCATTTTTATGTTGTGTCGAAGCTGTAACTCCACGATTCTCAATACCATCTAGTGCCTTCATATACTTGTGACTAATATAAATTTCAATAAGAAAAATACTTCAATTATAACTTTACAATAAAATGACATTTAATACCTTATTTTGATAAGATCATTGATGAAAGTAAGTCGAGCGAACACCAACCAAAAAAGAAAGAAGAAAAAATAATTAATCATTATTCTAAAAAATGAAAACAATGTCTAGCCACCCAAAGTACTCTATAAAGCAATAGCTATTTGATACACATGGTCGGATATGGAACAAGCATGCATTAACTAATCTAGTAAAAATAACAATAAAGGAGCATAATGAATAAGAGAAAAGGAGATAAAATTACTAATAAGCACTCAATAAAACCTAAATGGTTGATTCAATTAAAGTGATGAAACAATAGAGTAGAAATATAAATTACACATCTTCGCCAAAACACACATAATTTCCATCAAGGAAGGGGTAATTTTAGACTAATTTTCCATCAATTGAACTTATATCTATGTCACACTTATAAAATTTATATGTTCAATTTCACAAATATATATGTTCAATTCCAAAATAGACCTATGAAGTCTATGTCTGTGTCACACTTATGTAATTTACTCTATTCTCTCAATGCAAACTACTTTGCTCTCTTCTTTTTTGGTTAAAATTATTTAATATGCTAATCGCTCAATTAAAATCCATGCGTGTGTTCAAAGAAAATCGAAACCCTAGGGACAAAAATTATACAATCTATTTGTTAGCATCTTATGATGCCTTCCCTAAGGAGCTCACACTTCCCTTATGTAGTTGCGTTAGAGGATTACACTTATTTTTAATTACAATAAGAGCTTACGATCCATTTTCTTACCTATGTAAGGAGCTCACACTCCTCGCTTTGAACTGCAAGAATACTTGTCACTCCCTTACGGGTTGTAATGTACACATTCATCACTTTCTACTAGGTTGAGCAAACATATCCAAAGCTTCCACTGGTTTGAAGGATAATACATTTACACCACAATGCACATACCTAGACTACAATGCATAGGTACGAAAATTACAATGCACAAGTATGGACCGCAATGAATAGATTTAGAAATTAAAGCAAGTTACTTACATTGGATGTACGCTAGAAGATGTAAATCTACACATATATGTACCAAGCTATATTGGAGGATGAAGATGATAAGAGAAGTGAAAACTATGTAACTTTCAAATGGAGGTAAGAAGGAAAGAGTGCAAGGTATAAATGGAGGTGAAGGATAGTTATTGTTGTAAATCCCGAAAAATTTGCTAATCCTAATCTTTGGGTGATAGCCACTTATTTTTTGCCTAACCCTTAATCTTAACTTAATTGTTTATTCTTAATGCTTAATCCTTTCCCCTTCCTTACCAACTAGATTATTTTTCCAATTTGGTTCAACCCTAACTAAACCCCACCTATTCCCTTCCCTCTCTCTCCTTCTTTTCTTTCTTTCCTTTTTCTTTCATGGATGAAAGAATTAGATAATCCATATAGGCCTGATAGACAAAGAACAAAGGGAGTGGTGTACACTATCACTCCATCCCCCTTTATCTCTTTTCTTTTGTCTCCTCTTTTTTCTCTTTTTCCTTTTCCTCATGTCCATCTCATTTGACAAGTAGTATACCAGGTAGTAGGGGAGCAATTGCTTGACCACGACATTGCTCCTCCTCCTCCATCCAACTCCCTTCTCCTTTCCCCACCATCGTGAATAACACACCAAAATCATCGAGCAACCTTGAGCAATAGCTATTCTAATAGTTGCATCATTAACTGAATGTTCCCTCCATCTCAAATCCCCCCTCCCTTTGTCCTTTGGCTAAGTCACCACCATATCCATTCTTCTAACTTACTTCTCCTCCACGTGATCCATCACCACTAAGTTGACAACAAAAATGTTGCTATAGAGTAGTGGCATGTGCAAAAAGTTACACCGCAATGACCCCATTCAATGCCCATAACTCACATTGCAACCACTTTTGATGTGTGAGCCATGCATGCCACCAATCCCTATACAACGTGATAACCTACCGCCACCAATGTTGCTCCTCCTACCCAGCGTGCACACCTAACATTTCCACCCTTTTTTTTACATGATAACCCATAAAACTAACCCAATCTTGTGCAACCAACATTTCACCATCCACACTTCACACTACTCCCCACCCACCACCATGAACACCTCACACAACCTCCTTTTTTGTTACTTTAAACACCTATGCAAAAGCCTCTATGTTGTGTTCCAACCTCAAGTTGGAGCCCCTCACTGACATGACACCCTCATGTAGCACCCAAGAAACATCTAAGACTCTCGCAAGCTGCAACAGTTTGGTAATCATCCCTCTTCCTCTTTTATTTGTCTTTCCTTTACCAGCTATTGATTACTTCGTAACCATTTCTATTTTTGGTTATCTAGATGAACATAAAGTGTGGGTATATGGAGTTTAAGAGTAATTGCTAATTACTAAAAGACATGTGTAATATTTGGGTAAGGATATATAACTTTAGATAAGGTTTTCATGCTATGTGATATTTGTATGCAAATTACAATGTTTTCATGGCATTCTTGTAAATCATATATTTGAATATTAAAGGTTCATGCCGACATATTTCTATGATTTCATGAGAGCACATGATTAAGCGTATTTAATTTATGTAAAGTGTATTATTGTGGCATAATTAGAGGCAAGAGTTTTGGAGTGGTTTTGACATGAGGGTGATTTGACTCTAGACCATTTTTGACATTATAGTTTGTTTTAAATTGAGGCAAATTACATAATTAAGATGTCAGAATGTGGGATATTTTGCGTACTATTTTGGTTAAGCTGGATGAGAATCAAAATTTGGGAGGTCTTGATTAAATCTCATTTTAGGGATTTTGGGTCAAATTACAAGTTTTTGTGCAAAATAAGTATGCCATTGTTTTATCGAGTTGCTTACATAAATTTCATTATATAATATGATACGTGTTGGTTAAGCATGGTTAAAGTTAGGGCTTTCATGAGTTTTGAAGCATTTGGGTGGAATAAGGGTAAAATGGTCATAAATTGAGGTTGTGAAAGTGTTATTTGGGCCAAAAGTGATATGAGTAATATGTGATTAGTTGGGTTAATTATGTTTAAAATAAGTATTAATATTATGTTTAACATAACTATGGATATGATATGTATATTATTTGTCAAACATTGAAGTTAAGTCTTGATTTTCATATATGGTACTTATAATGATATATTGAGATGATGTGTTAAATTTGGTAAATTAGAGAGCCTTATGGGCAAAGTTATGGAGTTGTTGTGAATTAGGGTTTACAAATTTGTTTTAGTCTTTTCTCTTGTGTAATATCTCTTTTTGTGCTTGTTGTCTTTCCTTATGCTTTGTTATTCTTTTATGAGATTATAGCATGTTGATTTGATTAACCATGATGAAATTATAAGTGTCATAAATGATACAAATAGTTGGTATAAATTAAGTGATAATTATTATTTCATATAATAAATGATAAGTGGTGACCCATGTGATAAGACAATTGTAATATAAGTAGAATATTATGTTGTTGAGTAAGTCAAGTACCATGTTGATATGTATTAAGTTTTGATCTATGAAATACTAAGTTATCATTAATTAAAGTGGAATATATATGAGTTAGAACCTAATATTCGAAGTTATTTGATTATATTGGTTGGTTTTAACAGAATAAGAAAATATTCTAGTCTACTCTATTTGACCGATCCATTGACTTATAAGGAGTATGCATACTTAAGGATTAGAGATTTACTAATTACCCAAATGTGTTTTACTCTAGATGTGTTTGTATCAGTGAAGTTGATTATCTTTCTCCCATCTATAGGGAAAAGAGGAGAGTAATAGTTGTATTGCAAATGATTCCTTAATCTAAGTAAATAGATTTATGTGATCACCTAATGATAAACTTTAAATACAATTTTCTCTTAGATCATCTTATATCATAAACATCTATGCATGTATAATATCTATATTATTATTAGGTTGCTTGTGCCATGTGTGCCTTATTCTATTTATGTATACCGTTGACTTATTTAATATGTTGCTTATTGATCATCCTTTTTTATTGATGCTACTCGTTTCCATGAGTAAATACTATCTTATTTTATAGTTAATTGTTGATTAATGTTTTTGATTTGATTATTTGTTTAGGTTGGTATTGACATATGATTATCTGAATATCTCTCTCTAAACTTATAGTTCTTTATTTTTTCTATATCTATTCTCTCATCTCTATTTCATAACCTTGTATCGTCGTAGAATCAAATACTTATCATATCTAATCTCCAAGTATAAATTTATTTTATCTTATACCTGATACATATTAAGTATAAGGACTATCTTTTTTATGATGGATGTGGTGTAATATTTTTAAATTATTATTAATATCTTGGCAAAATAGCTTAAGTGAGCAACAATCAATTGATGGGAAACTAAATAAAGGTGAGTTGGGTATTTCGTGCCAATTTTTTCAACATACTTAATGGGGCTGTTTTCTAGATAGCTCTTTTTTTTTTCCCTTTTTTTTCTCCTTTCCTTGAAACGAACCATCGAGGATGGTACTAATTTAATTATGTAGTTCATTACTACTTGCCGCCAATGTAGAGGCGGAAAATGGAATTGGATTGGAAATGGAGGATAAAACGAACTGCCAAATTTTATCCTAACTACTTTCTAATCCAGGCTATCCATCACATGTTTCGCTGACAAAGATCCTAAAATGAATAAGAAACTGAACGCACTCCTTTAGGGATTGGAGAGAGCACTAAAATTATTGATCACAATTCTTTACAAAGAACAAACCCCAAAGAAGAAAGGAGAAACAAAAAACAATGAATTTTCGAATTCTGAGCCAGCGTAGCGCAATAGCAATGGCAGTACCCTTTCTGAAACAGCGCCATTTTAACTTCCAAAGGTCGAGCTGCTTCTGTAACAGCTCTTTGAAGAAATTGGAAGGTGGAGTTTCCATGGTGCAAGGCGCTTCCCGAGGAATCGGCCTCGAATTTGTCAGTACCATCAATCCCTTGTTCCTATTCCTGTTTTTTCTATTTTTTTTTTTCATTCATCAATTTTCATCTTAATTATCAATTCCAGTATTAAATCTTGAATGCTGATTTGTGATTTTGAAGCTCAGACTTTGGTGTATCAAAAAAGCTGTAAGCAATTTTGTAGTTAATTAATAGAAATAATAGTGTTTGCTAGTTTTTGAAGTTGGAAGGAGTGGATTTGAATTTTGACCTATCTGCTATGCCACCACAATTCCTTGTAGTTGTTGGCTTGCTGCATTGCTTCTTCATTTGAATCAGTGAAATTTCCTGAAGAAAAGTATATATGTTGGTGATGATAATCCTTAGGATGTGGCACTTAAATGTTTCATGTACTAAGGCTTGTTGCATTACTTCATTTTAACCAGTGAAATTCCTGAGAGTGTGGTACTTAAGTCTCTCACGTACCACGCTGCTTTAAACTAGAAGAAATCATATTTCCATAACTTCCGATTACCTATAGCGCAATTTTTAGTCTTTTTAGTCTATATTCAAAAACTTAATGTATTAGACTTTTCATACATCTAGTCATAGAACACTAATACCCCCTCTGATCAAGAAAGAAACAAAGGTGGGTGAAAGTATTGCCATGTGTTATGGGAGATCATTCATCATTGCTCAACCATCTAATGTAGAAGCTTGGGAATTTTATATTCTTTATGTTGAATGGGCTTCTGATAATTAAATGACAATGAAGATCACACCATCAGCAAGGAGCCTGTATAACTTGGATCTTTGATAGTCCCGATCATGTTAGTTCATGGTGAAGTGTCATGAATAATGGAACTGCAGCTGATCTAATTCAGCTGGGTACCTGAATTCTCTTTTTTGGTCAGCCTTCCTAGCTTTTGGGGGGAAGAATGCCTGAAAAAGTATTTAATGTCTCTCAAAGAGGTGTTAATGTTCTCCAACTGATTTCTGGCTTAATAAAACAAGTAGTGAATATGGTGAAGTGTCATGAATAATGGAACTGCAGCTGATCTAATTCAGCTGGGTACCTGAATTCTCTTTTTTGGTCAGCCTTCCTAGCTTTTGAGGGGAAGAATGCCTGAAAAAGTATTTAATGTCTCTCAAAGAGGTGTTAATGTTCTCCAACTGATTTCTGGCTTAATAAAACAAGTAGTGAATATGCAATTGCTGTAATTTACTGCATTGGAATGCAATTGTCACCGTAGACTAGCCTTTTGTAAACTAAACAGCTCCAAAGATATCATTTAGCTTAGCAGCAACAGCTATTATTACATCCACAACAAGAAATTTGGACTTCTTTGATGAATATCAAAGATGAAACTAGATCATCATATTTAGGATTGTTGATGAACTGAATTGAGCCAAAACCCCCCGGCTTGATCTTGGATCATTTAGTTTTTTTGCCAAGCTTGAGTATGGCTCAAGATTGGCTAAAAAAGGTTTGTGATCCAACTCAGCTCGTTAAACTTTTAAAAGTATTTTAACGAACTAAATCAACTCGTTTATCATGATTTGATTCGTGGCTTGGCTCGTTTGAAAGTTAAACAAATCAAATCAACTCGTTTAATTAATTGGCTTGACTAAAGGCTCATTTAACCATTCGGCTTGTTTATTAAGTAAATTCCATTCAAGCTTAGCCTATAAATGAACTAGTTAATTTTATAAATGAGCCGAACCAAGCTCAAACCGAATTCGAGTCGGCTTACAAACAAACAAGCTGAACATTCTTTGGCTCAAGCTCATCTCATTTTGATAAATATAAATCGGGTTTAATTCGTTTACTTAAACATATGAGTCGAGCCAAGCTGAGGCGGTTCGTGAGTAGGCTTGGTTTGTCAATAACCCTAGTCACATTATAGTTGGCTAGCTAATCTATGGTGACTACAGAAAACATAATAGATCTTTTTTGGTGGCGTACTTACTGTGGTGAACTTGTGACAACGATTTTTGCATAGAGTTTCTCTTCCATGACCTGCCAAACTAATTAGCTATTGAATTGTTTTTCTTTTGGTATATCTCTTATTAACTGTCTTTATTGACTGTATATCCTCTAGTGGATTATCACGACATATATCAATTGAGGTGTACTGGAAAACTTATTTAAGCTGGTAGGACAAAAAGGCTCTTTTTGTTTTCTTTGGTTAATTACTGATGAATGAAGCTCATTATCCAGTATGGTTCATGAAGTGACAATGAATCACAATGGTGCCTGTAGAAGAGTACATCCAGAAATTTATAAAATGTTAGAGCATATATTTGTTGGAAACATTGCATTGGTGGTGATGGATGCCCTAGAGGCTTAGATTTTTTTTTTATGCAAATCTTCTGGTAAATTAGAGCTTCAAAAATAATTTGGGATATTATGACAGGAATGCCTATAGTTACTTGTTTTTTGAATAGCTCCAAAACCGCTCATTATTTTTGCCTGGGTTCTCTTGTAATAGTTGCTAGATTCTTTCCGGACACAGAAGGTACAAAAAACTTAGTCAGTCTGTAATTAGCTGTCCAAAACTCTCATACAGGTATTGCTGATTGCTGCTGGTTGAGTTAGAATCGGAACCCTTTTTTTTCAAAGAATGTTTTTTTGGTTCAATGTATTTTCCTTTCTCTTCAGGTAAAGCAACTCTTGGAGAGAGAAGAAAAAGGGCATGTAATTGCCACTTGTCGCAATCCTGATCAGTCAACTGGCCTTCGAGATTTAAAATCCAAATATGCGGAACGTCTCAACGTTCTTAAGTTGGATGCAACTGTGGAAGATACCATTGAGGTTGTACTATCTTTCTATTCTTAATGTGTATTTATTACCTAGATTAGCTATACATCCCTCTCATTGATGGAGTTCTAGGTTTATCGTTTGTGGCTGTTATTAGATTATTTAGCCTCAGTATCACCTTTGTAGTTTGTGTTTGAGACCCTTTTGAGATATATTGTGGGGTCATTTGTTGCATAAGACTTGGGGAACCATGGGGAGCTGATATAATTTCTAGGGTCCTATGTGATGCATGAACCCTACTGCACCAACCAAATGAAAAAGGAAAACAAAAAATTCATCTCTTTCAAGTTATTGATGTGAGTTGCTTATCCAGCAAGCATCATATTTCAGGCAACTGCAGACTCCATAAGAGAGAGATATGGCTATTTAAATCTTCTCATTAATGCATCTGGAATTCTTTCAATACCTGATGTTTTGGAACCAGGTATGGGACTTTATATTCTTAAGGCCTGGGTGGACATAGTTTTATGTTAGGGCTATGCTCAGATGCAAGCGTTGTGCAGAGGCAGTGAACTGACACACTTCAACTTCTAATGCAGAGAAATCGTTAAGCAAAGTACAGAAGTCAGCTTTGATGCTTGCTTACGAGGTTAATGCGGTTGGACCTATGTTGGTGGTCAAGGTGTATATTGCATAATCTTTTAAAATCTTCAAATTCTTTTACTGACTAGCTCTGCAAATTGACAACGTATAACATACGTGTATAGCTTGTAATGGGTGTCTCTATGCTTATTTAATGATGCTTAGGCTTTTATGTTTTCTCTGCCGTAAAATGCGTCCAGTATTCAAATATTTTCATGGAATTTTTGAGATGTTGGACAACTTAGCTCCAACTATCAGAATAAAAGTAGCTTCACTGAGGTTGAATGAACGCATATGCACATGACGCCTTAGGGACTCAATATCATGCGTGTTGACAATGTCATGATTAGCTGGCAAATTGCTAGTGCATAATATGCATGCAATGAAATTCCTCTAGTCCCTCTGGTGCATGTACAGCAACCTATTATTGGAACCATTCTGATCATTTTATTGCACTACATTTTTTATTAACTTTTTTACATAGAATAAATTATGTGTGAGTGAGCTCATTCAGTAAATACCGTTTCCCCTATCAAGCAGATTGGTCACTTTGTAATGTATATGGACTGTCACTGAATATCTAATGAAAGTTTGATTAATGTTGTCTCCCTACTCATTTCGATCAGCCTCATGTTAAAACCTGACTGGTATTATACTCTCCAATCTCTACAATCAGCACATGTGGCCTCTTCTAAAGATCGGAGGGGGTGCTGCTGCAGGAAGGGACACTGCAGTCATAGCAAGCTTAAGTGCTCGAGTAGGATCCATTGGAGACAATGGTCTTGGGGGCTGGCATTCATACCGAGCTTCAAAGTCGGCTCTTAATCAATGTATGCTCTCTTCAAACGTTTTTTCATGAGCATTTAATTGAATTTGCATGAGCAGATTTGGCATGAATGTATTATGAATCATTATAATACTTGGTAAACAAGATTAATTAATTAATTTCTACTAATTCATTCCATATTCTACTCAGTTGTTGGAGGTCGAATGCACTTAGAAAACATTTGAGTCCTGGATTTTACATTGGATGTGGTTGTTTATTCATTCTGGGACTTGTTTTATGCTGATCTAAAGGTGAATGATTATTGAACAGTGATAGTTCTATAATAACAACTCAAGTTGCTTGTATGAAAGATTTGATTTTTGTAAGGGCATAAATTGTTAGTGAAGTGGATGTTTGAGTAATTTGTTTGACATTTTAAGCAAAGTAACTTTTAATTTCAGTAGATGAAGGCTGACTTTTATGTGAGGTTGAGTCTCTTGCCCCATAGCTCTTTGCTATTTCATTACTGGGACTTGCAGGATTCAAAACCTCTTGTATACCATTTCTTGTTTCTTTTTCCTTACTGCATGTACGTGTCTTGGAGGAGCTAAATGACTATGATTTCCTCCTTCACGGCTTATTTAGTGAGATTGATATATTGTATTGAGAACCTGATGGATGCCTTTTATTGTCAACTGATCCTAAACTGTGATCCATGGAGGATGAGAAATTGGCACTTTAGGCATGTAAGTATGAATAATAATTTCAAGATATGGAAAAGGTCATCAAGGTGAGGCTTTTTAATGACTAGTTCTGTTTGCAAAATTTACCTGTGAAGCTGTCCCCATTTTAGTTGAAATTCTTGCATTTCCAATGTTCATGTTCATAAGAAAACTTGAATTTAAGGCATTACGCATGGGGGGTAGTTTTTTTTTTTTGTTTTGTTTATATATATATGTTTCGTCTTTTCACCCCTGGCTCTATTTCCTTTATTGCATCAGATCAAGTATGTTATTTTCTGTGACTCATTACCTGATCTATGTTAAACGTGCAGTGACTAAGACGATATCGGTAGAATTTGCACGTAAGAAGGAACCTATTGTCTGCCTACTACTGCATCCTGGCACAGTTGATACAGATCTCTCGAGGCCATTTCAAGCAAACGTTCCTAAAGGCAAGCTATTCACCAAGGAATTCTCTGTGGAGAAGCTGTTGGGCATCATTAACAGTGCAAATATTCATGATCATGGAAAATTCTTTGCCTGGGATGGCAAGGAAATTCCTTGGTGATCGGTCTCAAGTGTTAAATTTGGGTTAACAAACTTTATATAAACTCTATGGCTTGTCGCTCTTAGGATAGATGAAGTGGGCGTACGATCTTGTTTTGAAATATATTTTCGAAAAAAGAAACAAGCAAACGTATGTAATAACAGCATTTCCATTTCTTCAACAAGAATTTCTTGCCTTTTTGCCCCCCCTTCTGAGTTTTCCACATTAACAAATCATCCACAACCAGTATGAATTTACAAACTTACATGCCTAAATCATTCTGAGCCACAATATGACTCAACCCACCGTGAAGGAAATTCATCCAGCATATCTTGGATGAGTTAAACAGTGGTTCTGAAGACTCATCTGCACTAGACGTAGCACGAGTTTTGCTGGCAAAAACCCAGGTGAGAGATGCCTGCTCCCGGTCTATCATTAGTTACGTGTTGGTGCGTACAACAGTAGTCTTCAGTGATGCCTCCATTCCATTCCTTTACTTGTTGCTGCAGAAGATAAAGATTTTACGAAGCTCAGTTGGATTTCAAGAAAGAACGCTATTAAAATAAATGAAGCGATATCATTTTTCTACTCGGATGATTATCTTCAAAAGTATTCTTCCTTCTCTTGAAGTGGCACATACATCCATAACAAAGCAATGCTAGCAAGTGTTTTTGAGATAGAAGGATATTTCAATCAGCTCTCCTCTTGCTGAGATTTAATAATCTGCCATTCCAACACATTGTGATGCTGATCATCTCCATACCTTGAAAACACATCCCAACGTTCATCATGAGTTGATCCAATTTGGATACATTTGAAGGAACTCTCTGGTCACCACTAGATGGTGGACTTGAATTGTGCAAAATAGATTTCTGGCAAAAAGGACACATTGCCAGAGACGAGAGCTCCCGATTTGTCATTTTTTTTAGATTTCTGGCAAAAAGGACACATTGCCAGAGACGAGAGCTCCCGATTTGTCATTTTTTTTTTTTTCTTTTTGGCAATTGCCTACGATGTAGTGCTTGGTAGAAGACATACCTCGGCTGCTTCCTGCAGTCAAATAGGTGCTGATCGCTTAATATGCATTCCAATCAGGCTGACACGAAATTGTGCTAATATTGTTAACTAACATCACATGTTTCAGTCAAATATTCCACCATCAATGACCAGTATTTTAGAAGACTTGCAATAGATAATGCTGACTATTCCGGGGACTGTTTATGAGGAGATGATAGAACAGTTTCACAACCAAACAGTTTTGGAGATGGCAGAAGATTATGTTGCGGAACTCATATTTAGAGTTGAGATTTTGTTGTTCAGCACAAAGGCGAATGAACCACTGCTGACCTAATAACTTGCACCGGAATAAATAAATAACCACTCATATTCACGAATCAAAAGATTGACTTTTACCAGTACAAAGCAGAAACAACTAGGATATGGAGTAAACCATCAAAAATGGAAGGCTAAAATAATAATGATGAAAAAGCAAATGATTTAAAACAGCGTGCAAAATGATAACAATGATATCTTCAAAATAAGGTAGAAGAAGCAGCAGAACATGCACCAGAAAGAATTATCTGCTGCGTAGGAGATACAACAAGGCCTTTTCCCTGTTTCTTCCGGGAAAAAGATAGTCAGAAAACTGAAAATAGGAAGACAGCAACGATCATGACACGGACAAAAATATTCTGTCACAAACGACATAACAACTAAGACATAGTGAGAGAAAAGAAGCAGAAGAAAATCACTCAACAAGCAGCGTCCAGGGGCAAAACAACTTAAACGTCAGAATCATCGTTATTCTGGTGGAGTCGTCATAAATAACATATTATCAGAAATAACAGAAAAGATAGGTGAGAAGGGTTAAGTGTCTGGCCATATCAAGCATTCTATCATGTCATTGGGACAAATTAAGTTCAGGTAGAAATTATTTTACCTTGGTGATTCTTCACTGTTGGCTGCGTGTCTTTTTTTGTTCCCAACATTTTGCTTATGCATCCTCGAAAGCTGTTATGTAATATGCCAAACTTCAGAAGATCCAGAGTCCAGAGCACGTCCTGACATACAAATGATACCATTATGAGGATACTGTGATATGGTAAAAGATTCTGAAAGGAAATCAAATGTAACTAGATTCAGGCATAGTAGTCACTTATGGCCTGTAATGGTTGAGGTGAATAAAAAAAAAGGAATACAAGATCAAAGCCTCTAGAGCTCCAGAAAGGAATGGTAAAAATATCTATCATCATGAGGATAAGATGAACTTGCATGTAGGGATAACTATGATACAAGTGATGTAAGTTGTACGAGGCATTTGTGTACAAGCCACCTATGCATTGAAACCACCTAGCTGGCATGACATCATCTTTGTCTGCTATGCTCCTTAGCTAAGGACTATTTCACAAATCTTACCTTTTCTTCCAGTGAAATGATAGCGCATATGCTTCCTTCAGCTCATTTGGCATGGCAGAAATTCTGTTTTCTCTTTCACAGACAGAACATAGCTGTATCCAGGACTCTTCTTCATACTTTTCTGTGCCATGAGAATGCGTGTAGAGTAAGCAGTGTCCCACGAGCCAACTGCAGCATATAGATTACCTAGAACAACAAACGTAGCTGAACTCTTTGGGTCTAAACAAAATAGGTGCCTAGCTGCTGCTTCTCCAAGTAAAACATTTCCATATGTTTTACAAGCTCCAAGGATGGAACACCAAAGCGAAGCATCAGGCTCAATATTCATCTTCTGTATTAAGGAAAAGGCTTCTTCTACATGACCTCCACGTGCACAAATATCTATCATACATGAATAGTGCTTTTGCCTTGGGGTAATGTTGTATCTGCTAACCATACTGGAGAAGCATTCCCATCCATCCTTTGTGGAGCCGGTATGACTGCAGGCAAACAGAAGAGACAAGAACGTAACTTCATTGGGCTTAAGTCCTTCCCATTCCATCATTTTGTACAGTGAAATTGCTTTATGTCCATTGCCATGCTTGGCATATCCATCAATCAATGTTGACCAAGAAATAACATTCTTCACTTCCATCACGTCAAAAGCATGTTTGGCTTTTGCAAGTTCACCAGATTTGGCATACATATTAATTAGAGCATTGCCAGTCGCAGCATCATATCCTGGTTGATACTTTAGTATAAGAGCATGACTTTGTTCACCAAAGCTTAGAAATGTTCCATTGGCACATACATTAAGAATGGAGCAGAACAGAAAATCGTCCATTGTTAAGCTGCTCCTATGTATTTCAATGAAAAGCTTCAAAGCATCTGTGTCACCTTCACCTTCACGGGCATAGCCATTAATCAATGCAGTGTAAGATAATAAGTTCTTCATTGGCAACTTTGTGAACACTTGCAAAGCACTGTTCATATTTCCACATTTTGCATATGCATCGATCAACAAACCACTCAAAAGATTATGTGATTCAAAACCAAGCTGTATCATAATTGGATGCACTTGGACGACTTTCAAAGGAAAACAACCACCATTACAGGCACTTAACAGATTCCCCAACGTAAAGCCATCGGGTGACACACCTATTAAATAATGGAAGTCAGATTGGCGCACAGAGGGAAGAAACAGGAGGTACGTTGAGAAACATAAAACTCACGATTGCGTGGAAACAATCTTAGCATAAAATAGTTAAGAATAGTTTATCCCACCGTTCCTGGTAAGTAAGGATCAATATAATGAAATTTAAGCATATGCAGATCAGACAAATTATTCAAACAGGGCATTGACTTAAATTAGCCCTTTGCATAGTATGCCTGTCAACGATTGAATACCCTGTGTTTGAAATGAGCTAATAGAAGTAAAATAATTCGATAATTTTTTGCATGTGCATAGCTATGGCCCATAAATTTTTCAATATCAAGTACTGTGCTGTGTCACGTCCAAGCAGCTATATTGCAAGAAAAAGTTGCATTTCTCATGGTTTGAAGCAAATTGGAGAATATTTAAGTGGAATTCACAGACGCAGGATGTAGTACCTTCTGACATCATTGACTGAAACATCTTAAATGATTTATTGACAAGTCCTTGAGCTGCAAAGCCACCTATCATGGAATTCCAACAGACCAAATCCCTCTCAGGCATCATCTCAAAGACATAACTAGCATCCTCCATATCCCCACACTTTGAATGGAGATCAACCAGAGCACTCTGCACAAACAAATTCCTCCAAAACCTACTCTTAAGCACACGCCCTTGAATTTGCTTTCCACTTCTCAAACACACCAATTTAGTACACGAGCTCAAAGCACTAGCATAAGTAAATTGATTAGCCTTGACATTGGCATGATGCATTTTGCTAAAAACTGAAAGGGCGTCCCGGAAAAAACCATGTTGAGAGTAGCCAGATAACAAAGCAGTCCAAGATACAATGTTTCTCTCGGGCATCTTATCAAACACTTTCTGCGCACCAGCCATGTCACCAAATTTGGAATAGAAAATAATCAGTTTATTACTCAAAGTTATATTTAACTGAATCCCACTTGAAATTAGAAAGCCGTGAACTAAACGCCCAGGTGTCTCGTCTCCTTTATTAATACAGCTCTGCAGAATCCTTGAGTAAACTGAAGAGGCAGAAGGATCTGGGTGGTGAGGAATAGTGGCCGCTCTCCTGAGATCATCATCTAATCTACACATGTTGTGTCCAATGTTGTTTACTGGTCTCAGTAGTGATGAACTTTTTCGCATATTGGATATGGTGATCGTGGCAGAAGGACCTGCAATTAATCTGGGTAATGTCACTCTTTTAATGTCGGTAATGCATAATTTAGTGTAAATAATAGCATGCAACGGGTATTACCTGGTTTGGACTAGGGGAACTGAACCCATGCAATGATAAGGAACTCCCGGAAAGTGGATCTGAACCTCTGCAAGGCCAAGTGGATCATTCTGGTCTGAGGCAATCTCCTAAGTCCTAACCTTCCTAGAACCTCAATCAGAGTGCGACGATGGAGTGCAGCAGGAAAAGGCTTAGGCAGCAGTAGCAGTGTAGCACACATTTCTACTACCTCTTATTCATAATAAATCATAACCGTCATTTTAGTAAGAAAATAAATATTTGCAGCCATTTTGTATTTTGAACCATTTGTCCTAGGTTACCCTGGTCTTTCTAGTACTCCCTCTTTTCGATAATATAACACATGTTAAATTTCTAATTTTATTTCATAAACTAACTATTTTACAAAAAATATCAACAATTAATTTTTTTATTTTTAATTCTAAATTTATATTACTTTTTCTAATTAAATAAATATGAGTATTAAATTTAATATGATGATATATTAATAAAAATAGATAACTTTTTACTTAGAATTTAATGGTACTTAATATATGCGTAAAAATCATCTTGTATTATAAAATAGAATAGGTATAAAAATTATTTAATGATGTATATTTAATAACCACACAATTATGAAATTGTATGTTTTTTTTTTAAAAATAAGTGTATAAAAATCTAAAATGATATTTTGATAGTATTTTATTTTTACTTTTATGGATACCGACTTATTACTCCATAGTCCATCAATTTTATAATATAACTTATTTTTAGATTTTAAGGTTAAAGTCTAACCATTTATTTCTTTTAAAATATAATAAAGTAATATATTAAGATGTAATAATATAATGATGATATTCATATTTAAAAATATTTTCATAACATCATCTTTTGTACTCTTTTATTAACATACATTAGAAGATAATAGAATCGATGTTTATTTACAAAATAAAAAAATTGAACTATAGTATGAAGCAGAGGAGTACTATAATTTCAACAAAATAATACTGCCGCCGATACACCAGCAACCCGAACAAGCATATGAAGTATAAACAAGTGAAGAGACATTTCTACTCAAAATTACAACGAAGGCTTGCAGCTTCTGAAGAGGGAAAAATAATTAAAAAAATACACAGCAGTACCTGAATCAAGTTCCCGTCAACTCCGACGAATGATTGCTGTCGTTTTGCCCCTAGTCCCTACGCTGATTTCATCCAACACCACCTTTGATCATTAACGTTGATTTGAATGATCAGCCATGGGAAGCAGTGAAGAAGTACCGGAATCAGAAGACGCCGATTGACGAGGAGTTTAGCGAGTGGCTTAAGCATGGTTTTCCATCGCCTAAAGATCCCGGAAATATTTTCAGTTCCAAATTTTTTTTCCGTGAATTAATACCAAAATTATTTAATTTAAAAAAAAATTAATGGTCTACGTCAATTAATATAATTAGTAAATTTATTTTTTTCTTAATTTAAATAGATCTCTTTTTTAAATTTTTTATAATATATATTTATATATGTAATTTTTTTTACCGTTTCCTTTCATCCTTATATCTTAAAATTTAAAAAAAAATAATAATATTTTTGTATTTTTTTATTCCAATTTTCACTTCTTTGCCTTAGTTTCGGTGCAATACTAATAGCGAATATACAGTATGTTGGCATATCACGTGAGGTTTAGTTCTTATAAATGAGAATTAATATTGTAAAATCGAACCTCCGTGGTTCGAGATTGTAGGTTCCTCCTTTGAAGTCCGTTTATATTAAAGTAATTTGAGTGATAATAAATATTAAAATTAATATAGATAAAAAAAATAAATTTAAATTATAGTAAATATTTTAAAATACTATTAGTATAATATTAAATTAAATAAATTGGAATAAATATTTTAAATTTTTTATTTATATTGATGTAAATAAATGTTTAAAAGATAAAACAAATTACATTTATATTCTTATATGAAATAAATAATATGAGGTTGATTCGATTCTATATAAATTAAGAATATTTTTATTCAGGTAAGTAAAAGTTTAACTTATATGTTAACCTTCGTCTCTATTACTCTTGAGATCAAAATTCATAAAAATAAGATTAATCAAACTGAATGAATAAGAAATTTTAACTTCAATTCACCTTGTTAATGTTAATAAAATTGATCCACTTTCGTTAATTTTTTTTTACTCTAAAACAAACAAGCCATTATGATTCGGCTGAATTTAACTAATTAACACTAAGGTAAATATTAAAAGTTAATTTATATAAAAAATAAATTAAAATAAATATTTTGAAATATTAATCTAAATAAATATAAGAAATAAAATAATACTATTATTAATATATAATAAAAATTTACTTAATTTTTTATTATTCATTCTAGTTCTCCTTCATTTCAAGAATAATTTTGTTAATATATAATTTAATTTAATTTAATTTTTCCCGTTATTTAAATTATTGTCTAATTTCGAAGATAATCAAAATAAAATAAATCAGAATAATTCGAAATAAAAATTTAACCTAAATAAATATAAGAAGTTGAGTACCCCACAAAGTGAATCAAAATCATTCCTATAAATTCACCCTGTTCCAAACACGCGGCAAGAGAGTGCGGCGCTGCTAGGGTTTTCTTCCGGGGCAAAATAGAATAGATTAACTCCGTCTATTTGCGGTTTTCTTTTTGGATTTTGTTGTTTAGCGAAAGACGGGGGATCGGGTGAGGCTGCGTGTTAAAGTTTGAAGACTCAAGAAGGAGACAGAGCTGACTTTTGTTACTTCTCCAGCTTTCTCATTTCCTGGTACACTCAAATCTTCATAGATGATTTCCGATAAGTGTGCATTGCAATTTATAGTCGATCGCTTGGACTGTGTTACTGTATGTAGTTTTGGAAATTGCTAAGGTTTTGAGTTAATGGTTCACCGCTTACAGAACAGTCGTCTACGTGAGATACATTTTGCGTTTGCTGAATTTGATTACAACTCGGAGAAATTTCAAGTTTCTAGTAGTTATGCATATTTCCTGATACTACGTTTTATGCAGCTGATAGTATTTTTGCTCCTTACATGGTTGCTTTCTGCTGAGTCGATTTTGTTATTTTCTCTCGTAGGTTCATCTTGTGTCAGCTAACTGCTGGAAAATGTCATTGGTCAATCAACATTTGACGACCCCACTCTCTTCATCTTCGTCCGGTTTCTTCGTCAAGACCAATTTTAACTCAAGGTCTTGCTATGGATGTTGTCTGTATTCTTTTGCTATGGCTTTTCGCAACTAGTTGTTTTCTCTCACTTCTTTTTTATAACACGTTATTATTATTACTATTGCTGTTCAGAGCTCAAAATGTTACTTTAGGAGTCAAACATGCTGGTATCTGTAAATGTGTAGCAACCTCTCCTCCTGAGCAGACAGGTACGTTACACCTCCATTTTGGTTTAATCAACTAGCTCTGCTAAGCAGAATAACTAGTACAGCACTTTGGATGTTTTTCATCAATGGGTCTGCGTGTCTGTTTGCCATAAGACCTATATGCAACAAAATTTGAATTAGATTTGCTCCTCTTAATGGCGGATGAACTTGTTTGTGGAATGACCTCGTGGGGCGTAATGCTTAAGTTAGGCCCTCAGTGAGTCCTCAGAGTTGCTATGGCTGTTAGCCTTTGCGAGGAAAATAGCATGCCCTTACTTTACTGCAATGGCTGTGCTTGCATGAGGAAGAAATATTTCCTGCAGTTGAATTTCTCATATAACATTCCGATATTCTGAGATCTACCCACGTTTCTGCATATGACCATTTGAAGTTGGAAGTTTTTTATGTCAGCTGTAATTCGTTTAGTGAAGAAAAAGGTACTTCTATAACCGTATCATTTTCCTCTATTGTGAAAGTCTCTTGCTTTTATTGCTAGGTTGAGGGGAACTTGAGAATTTTGATAGAACTGGACTTGATCTTCTCTAACAATGTGGCAGCTGGAATAATTATGGTTGTTTTGTTGGTGATGTTCCTCTATGAAAATCATCCTTTTGAAGTTTGAACTTAATTGTATATTATAAATGAGATGTATTGACAAATAACTTTGTAAATCCTTTTAGACGTATTGACAAATAACTTTGTAAAACCTTTTACTTTTCTGTGATCTTGTGACATTTTTCCCAGTAATTTTTTGTTAGTTTCTAAATATAATACATCCTGATGATTTTTAGTGTGTCTTGTTAAGTTCACAAGACAAGGGTATCTCGCAATGGAAATATGGAAAAGCTTCAAGCGGGCTACCTCTTTCCTGAGGTCTGTATAAATGCTCAATCATTTCTGCTGGTGCATCTTGTCTATAATTTCTATCATCTATATGTTATCTATATTTGAAATACGTAAGGTTGTTTTCAGGCATCCTCAAGTTGACTTGCTTATATATGATACAAGCTGATTATGCATGATCCACACAGTTTTATGTTTTGATTAGTGTGACAGTTCTCATACTCTAAAGATGTTGAGCTGAGATTATTAGAGCGCTCAACCTTTGAAAGTGCTGATGTACTTCTAGAATATAGATTCTAACTGGCTCAAACTCGAGTAATTTGGTGTGATTTCTTTTGTGAAAGGAATATGGGAGTAATCACGTTACATTCCTTGTGAAAGCTAACCAATGAAGGCCATTATTAAATACTAGTTTATCTAGAAAATTTAGAACCACCCGACTTTTCCTAGTAGGAATTGGTAACTTCATGATACCTCATTTAATAATCCTTAGGAAATTTGGTTCAAAGCTAATTAGGTTAGAGCAAATGAAATGCAAGTTGTATAAAAGAGGCCACAGTGATAAAAGCCCAATAGATTTAGACTTCTGAAAGTGGCAATGCTGATAACAAATGTCATTTTAGACAGGGATAAAAATACAGCAGGTTACAATCGTCATACAATGTGTAGCACGAATAAATGACTAGTTTAAAATCTCACTGTCCTCAGTGACTGTACATTGTGTTAGTAAAAATGTTGCCGAGTGACTTAGATAAATTTTGCATTCTCTCTTAATTTCTTGAATCCAACAAGGTTGTTCTTTTAAAAAGCAGGTTATGAATGTCTCTAGTTAGATATTCACCTATTTTTTCCCATTTTGTTTGGGTTGTTATTTCAGTCCCTTTTGCTTGAAATTTGAGATAGTGGTAGACACCTTGCTTCCCATCCCCTTATGGTTTGTCTATTCAGGTAGTGCTGGTGAAGAAGTTTGAAATGAGCACTAGGTTTGTATGTTTTGAAGCGAAACAATCTTTTGTTAAGCTGGAACCTATATTTTACGTTATTGAGATGTAGATGTTGGAACTTTAGACTTGAAGCTTGCCAAGTACTCTTGCACTGTTCCCAATATATATTCTTTAATTGATATTGTCCTCTGGCTAGATTGCCAGAAGAAGAGCAGCCCACATGCAGAAGTATCCAGATGCTCAAGTGATTAGCCTTGGAATTGGTGACACAACAGAGCCTATACCTGAAGTCATAACTTCTGCTATGGCTGAGGTACTTATTTTAAATATTATTATTTATAAATATAACTCAATTTCTGGTAATTGGGTGGGATTGGGTGCTCCAAATAGTTGTTTTCTTTGATTACTCCTGAAATGTATATTTCTTTATTCTTGGTGTACCAGAAGGCCTATTGAGGCACATTGTAGTTGGCTGTGATGCTTTTACCCCAGCTCTTTCATATGGAGCAGTAGATGTTTCTGCTGCTATCTTATTTGGTGTCATTTGAAATTCCATCTATATCTAAAGAATATTATAAATTCTAATGTATAAAATCATTTATGATCGTGATTTGCATTCTCCACTGTATCTTCTAGATTGACAAATACAACTCTGCGACTAAAGTTGTAGTATATTGTATTTAAGAACTATACATAGCTATGTTAGGGCAGAGTTCTTGAAAATGCTTAAATTAAATTTATAATTTTCCCTTTCCCACAACATGTAAACTTTCCATTTTTTTGCAGCAGGAAATATATATATATATATATATATATATGTTATTGCTTATTCTAACTTATTGTACTTAACAGAGATCGCGTGCTTTGTCCACAGTTGAGGGTTACAGTGGTTATGGAGCTGAGCAAGGTGATAAGGTATATGTTCTCTCTAGTACTTTGCTGATAACCACTTTTTGTTTTCTTTTTTTTTTCTTTCCAGGAAGTCAACTGTTGAACCATTTGATATATTATTATTATTATTTGTTTGCTGCATATTATCATTTGTTTCATGAAGCGTAATGATACTTGTGGCTGGGCCTGGAGGAATGCATCATATGGTGCAATTTAGTGAAGAAAAACTATACCATGTGATTGCAATTGTATATCTGATGCTGTGTTTATTTTAAAATATGTTGTTCTCAGTTGCATCTTTCAAATAAGTTTCCCTTGATGCCTTCATTTTATGATGTTGTCAATATTGAGAAATTGACTGAAGTTGGGTATACATCCAGCGGTTGAGGGCTGCTATTGCATCAACCTTTTATGGCAATCTTGGTATTGGTGAAGATGATATATTTGTCTCAGATGGAGCAAAATGTGACATTGGTCGGCTTCAGGTTAGAATTATGTTATCTGATACTATCTCTATATGAAAAAGTAAGTCATTCTAGCACTAAATTTTTGTATAAAAAAAATTCACTTTGAATAAAATCAAATCTGACTGTCCACTTTTTCCTTACCTTTTTACTTTCATTATCAATGCATTAAATATTTTGCTATTTTTTAATCAAGGGTATAAGTGAGATATTTAGATTAATTTTTTAGTTTCTAAAAATGTGTGTAAATTGTTGAAATGACTTTGTTTTTTATACGGAGAAATTATTTATTAATTTAAGATCTTATGGTGATTATCGTCTATGTATTAATCCACTCTTGATTGAGCAGGCTATTTATATATGTGCTGC
The DNA here is from genome assembly GCA_039764185.1 of Tamarix austromongolica. Lineage (NCBI taxonomy): Eukaryota > Viridiplantae > Streptophyta > Magnoliopsida > Caryophyllales > Tamaricaceae > Tamarix > Tamarix austromongolica. The sequence continues at coordinate 17,924,768 of CM077811.1, forward strand.
CATAATATCCTGGAACTGCATTAGGCTATAGATAAAAGTTTGCTGCATCTGTATGACGCTTTTTTATTGCTTATTTAGTATTAGCTTGCCTGAGTTCTGAATTTATATTTATTTTCTTTCCTCTGACAGATGCTATTTGGGTCCAATGTTTCAATGGCAGTGCAAGATCCTTCCTACCCGGTAATTTTCATGGATGGTTTTCATTTTTCTGTTTAGTTCTGAGCTTATTTCTTACTAAAGTTTAAGTTATGAGAGATTCAAAGAGAAAACTTGGTTTCTTCTGTATTTATTCTTCTTCTGTTTGTTTTCAGTTTCTTCTGTGCAGGGCCTATATGCCTTTTTGTTTTTACTTTTTTCTCTTAATCAGAACTCTATCGTATGAGTTTGGTTGCACAGGTGTAATTTACTCGAGCATGTGCTTTGAAAAGCTGCTGATTGGATGTTCTAATACCTATTCGCAGGCGTATGTAGACTCCAGTATTATCATGGGGCAAACTGGAGAATTCCAGAAGGATGTCGAGAAGTATGGAAAGATTGAGTACATGAGATGCACTCCTGAAAATGGTTTCTTTCCAGATTTGTCTACTGTTGGTAAAACGGATATTATTTTTTTCTGTTCACCGAACAATCCTACTGGTGCTGCTGCAACAAGGGAGCAACTGATCAAATTGGTGCAGTTTGCCAAGCAGAATGGATCTATCATTGTCTATGATTCTGCATATGCAATGTATATATCTGATGATTGCCCCAAGTCTATCTATGAAATCCCTGGAGCCAAAGAGGTAATACATTCCCTTGTATATGTATAACTGGGGTGTCGAAGTTTCTTTATAGTTAAACAAGATTTTCTACCAGTGGAGGCTTAGTAGCATTTTGGCTTCTCGTTTTCTTCAACTAAGGAGATTAATTACCTTGAAAGATGACAATCCTTTTACAAAGCTGCATTTCCTGTTCTCCCCTGGTTTCTCTTCTAATCTTTCAGTGTAGTTGTGACTAGATGGTTAGTTATGCATCATAAGATGCAGTTTAAATCATCTCATCTCATGCTCATCAAACTAAATTCAACTGATCTAATTATAGTGACTAGGGAATTAAAGGTTATCCAGCTGTTGGTTTGTCGAATTATAAACTCTGCTTCAAGTTTTTGGTTGTGGGAAAAAGAGAAAAATGATGCATGCAATAGATATATATATATGTGTGTGTGTATTTATATATACTGGGAAGGTCATTTTAAAATTTATCTGGACATTATGATAGGTCAACTACCAGGATTCGTAGTGTCATATTTGATAATGGAGGAATCATCTTTACATTTGCATTGTACTTTAATGGGGTTTTAGTTTCGGAAAGTTATATAAAAATACCTGTGTTTTACAATAGGTGTTTAAAATTACAGGGTACATATTAAGAAATGATAGAATTCAGGAAATAGGACACCTAAATTTACTTTATATACCCTTACATTAGTAATATTCTTCTATTTCATACAGCTTAATTATTGATTACTAAAGATATAATAAGTGTAAAGCTGGTAATATTAAATTTATTTTTATACTTTTCATAAGAAAATTGAGAAAGTTACAGGTATTGAATTGTGAAACATAGGACAGTAATGGTCTTGTGCTGATGATTAAGGTGGCTCTTGGTGGAATTTTTTTTCCTTGTTATTATGATCACCAAGATTCTTGTTTCAGATTATTGCTAGATTTGAGATAAAATGTCCTTGCTAATTTGCAGAATATATCACAGGCAGGACCGTTCTCAATTTGGGAAAATATTTTAAATTTGCAGTTGTTCCCTCTTCCTAACTAGCAGGTTGCACTTGGCTTGCATCAGAGTTGTTCTGTGCAATTGGCCAGATATCACATCAAAAATTCTCATCTGTGATGGATGTTGTAGATTCCAACTAAAAGTACTTCCAAATATGCTTCCTAAAATTTTGTTGACCAATCATTGGTCCAGAAAATAAATAAATGCAAAGGGAAAAAATTATACTTTGGAGCGTGCGTTTAATGCATAGTTCTGTTGTGAATATGGCAGGTTGCTATTGAGACAGCATCATTTTCCAAGTATGCTGGCTTCACCGGTGTTCGTTTGGGTTGGACTGTGGTCCCACATGAGCTTTTGTATTCAAATGGATATCCTGTTGCAAAGGACTTCAACCGCATTGTTAGTACTTGCTTCAACGGTGCATCCACAATTTCACAAGCTGGTGGACTAGCTTGCCTTTCTCCAGAAGGCATGAAGGTAAAACTTGTCTTTGGCTTACATACCACTATGATCTCTCCTCCTAGCTTAACATGTCGCCTTGTCATCATAAGCTAGTTTTTAGAGTATTCTGACAACCATTTCCAGTTTTTATAGCACGTTCTAAATTCTCTTTTAGGATGCTTATGAAATTCAGAATAGTTTCACTGCACAGGATGTGAAAACAGAAGTACCTGCAATGGAGGATATAGTTAACGTTTTTCTGTTGCTTGCAGGCTATGATCCAAGTGGTTGGCTTTTACAAAGAAAATACTGAGCTAATAGTGGACACATTCACATCACTTGGGTTTAACGTTTATGGGGGGAAGAATGCTCCATATGTGTGGGTTCACTTCCCTGGTCAGAGCTCTTGGGATGTTTTCGCTGAGATCTTAGAGAAGACTCATGTGGTCACCACACCTGGTAGTGGTTTTGGTCCTGGGGGAGAAGGCTTCGTTAGGGTCAGTTCCTTTGGGCACAGGGAGAACATTTTGGAGGCTTGTAGAAGATTTAAGCAGCTCTACAAGTGAATCAGTAATCTGCATTGATCTCCAGATTTGTATCTAACTGCATCTTGGATTATCACAATAATGAAGTCATTGTCCTTGAAATATTTGACGAAAATGTTGTGTACCTTTTTGCACTGTGTAGTGCAGTTTATTCATGATTAGATTTGAAATGAATTTCAACGCCTTCTGCCCCCATCCATATTTTGTTGGCACGGAGGGAGCCGACTTGCTAGATGGTCTTCGCTTTGTAACATTTTGGTTGAAGTCCCATCTCGTCTTCTGGGCATTGGGAAGCCTTCAGCGTCCTAGGCTAAACATTTTTGGTTAGACAGCATCCATAAGATGGGCGAGATTGATAAATAGAGGGTGTTTCAGCACAAAATTGGATCTGGTTAAGGACAAGAATTTTCCATAGAGGCGTTCAAAATTCGATTAGGATAAATTGAAAAATGTAGTTTTGGATCAAACTATGATCCAAATGTTGATAAATATGTCATTTAATTTGTGCCTTGTTAAAAATATGCATATGTTAATACAAGAAAATTTCAGGTGAGATTGGACTAGAAGTTTATTTATCCTTCGACCGAAGATAGGACAAGACCAGGCCAGAGGGCAGGGACCAAACCGAAAACACAAACATTTTCAGACCGGTTAGGCTCGTTATTCTGTCCAAACCTATTCATATCATATGTCTGACTTATTCATGCACACCGCACTCTTAGAAGTAATTTGTGCAGTTTCAGTACGAAATTGCACTAAATGACAAAAAGGATTGTCCCAATTTCTCATCATAACCGTCAATGTGGCACGAAACTTCACTTCATAGGAGTACACATAGTCCCTTGTTCTGCATTGAATTGATCTTCTGCTTAGTAAATCTCAAGTTGCCCCCTATCAACATTTATGCATTTCCAGTTTATTATATATATAGGCTAAGAAGAACGGCCATGGCTTTTTTCAGATGCACTTCGGGTCCAAGTCCATCTTTTGACTTTCCTTCCATTTTCATGTAAATTACTCGCTTGCTAATTGAAAATCTGCGAACATGCAAATGTCTCCATCGGCTCAAAAGTGATAGGAAAATAGAGATAATGCCACAATTTTGTACTTGAAATACATGCTAACTTTCGCTGCTCCAGAGGAAGGGGGGACATGTATGAAGATATATATAGTTGTTAAACTTAAGATCCTTCTTGGTAGAATTCTAAAGTAGTAGAATTATAGTAGGATTTTATGATCCTAGATAGGATCAATTGAACATTACAGTTTTATATTTTTTTAATCGATTATTTTAAAATCTATTTCCTTCCATATTCTTACTATATTTCTTCCTTAATTATAATTTATAATCATATTATTTTGTACCTACTATATATTGATGATAGACCAATGCTTATGAAATAAGAGTGATATATTAGCGAAATCGTTTGTTGGAAAGAAAAAATATTTATGAAAAATTTAAATTCTATATTTAGAATAAAATAAAAATATTAAATTTGTAATGTTATTTGTTTACTAATTTCTATTTAGTTTATAACTATCTCTTTTATTTTCTTTTGTGGTGTTAGCTTTGTTTTATTCATAGTCCATATAGCATTGTTTACTTTTATGCATGTAATTGATAATTTAGTATTTTTAGCTTCAATTATGAAATTTTATAGTATACAAAAATATCAATATCATATTTTTATGATATTTGTAAGATCTTATGAACATATAATTAGATTTTGATGACCTCTATCAATTATAGGTACAATATCAATTCTAATAATTTTAGAAATATTAAAAAAATTAATTATTCCAACAAAAAAATCACATCAACACCCACTCTATTACTCACCATCAATTTATTTTTGCCTTTTGTCGTTTGCTTCTAAACACTACAACTCCAAAGCCTTCACAATCACATCATACATACCGCTGCATTAATTAATCAAACTAAATTCTCTGTGTATATTTGTATGAGAATTTTGAACTTAAACAGTTTTTTTTTTCAACCACAGCTTTTTTAAAATTTATATTATTTTTTTAATAAATTTACTTGCTAAATAAAGTAAAACAGCTAACAATAACAACTAATAATCAAAAACTACCATTCTCTCAACTCGTTATAATTAGTATTAACGACTAGCATAAAAAGACGAGAAATTCCTCTACCAACCTAGCCAAAAAAATACGATTTTCAAATGACCTACAACTCTAACAGACTAAAAATTCCTCGACCATTCACTGTACATCCTGCATTTCCACTTTACAAGTAGTCTTATAGTGCCTAGTTTGATTACACCGGCTACAGTGAACAGTATGCTTCTCACGGTTCACATCCTCCACACAAACTCGCTTCTTTTCAGGCCGTCCTGGTGGGCGCCGACACTTGGGTGGTAGCACCATCGGAACTTCGTCATCATCGGGTGCTTCACAAGACCTCTTCCATCCTATTTTGCCAGGATTTGAGTGTATCACCCCTGTATATGCCTCACGGTAACTGGCCACCGTGAAACATTTTTCCGTAAAATCATAAACATCCTTTTTGCAAGATAGAAGTGCTGCAACGGCATGTGAACATGGTATTCCATACAGTTGCCATTCACGGCACGAGCAACAACGTGCCCCGATATCCACAATCTCAGAACGTTGAGTTGATATCACCTCAAATTCCACCTCATCGGATCTGAGGACTTGATAAGTGGAAACACGTTCCATGGCTTCTTCTATTCGTTTCTCTGCAGACGGAGCTAAAGTAGACGACCATGTCTTGCTCCTTATGCGCCGTTCCTCAAAGACGGTCTTCAACTCGTTCTGGATCTTCTCAATCACTTGAATAATGGGTAATTCTCGTGCATCAAAGATCCAACTGTTGAACTCCTCTGTATTTGAAGAAAGGTGACCATATCTCTTTCCATCAAAATATACCAATGCCCAAGCTGAAGGAGGATACAGTTGAAGCCACTTGGTAGCTTCAGAGGATACTTCCCCAATCTGTGTCATTATATCTCTGAAGGCTAGGGAGGTAGTTGCATGTGCAGCTTTGTATAGTAGGTTGACAAGTCTCGGCTTCTTGAACTCCTTGCTGATGCATTCGGTCAAGCGAGACATGCAAAATGCATGAGAGGAGCCAGGGAACTTTCTTTTCACAGTGTCTGTTATCCCTTTCCGTCCATCTGACAAAAATGTAAGCTGGGGAGTACGCTCTGTATTCATCTCCAGGGCCTTGTGTAACTCCGACAGGAACCACGTCCAGCTTTCATCATTGTCTGCAGCAACAACACCAAATGCAAGAGGGAACAGCCCACCATCAGCATCAAAGGAAGTGGCTGACAGTAACGTACCAAGATATTTGCTCTTGAGTTGCATTCCCCCAAGCCCAACTAAAGGCAAACATCCATTCAAAAACCCGTATATAGATGCATAGAAAGAGATGAAGAGGCATTGAAACCGGTGATCAATGCCGGTTGTACAGAACTCTGCAACACTTCCAGGATTCGATTTCTTTATCTGCTCACAATATGCAGGAAGCAGACAGTAACCTTCTTCAGATGAACCATAAATTGCTGCAAGTCCTCGTTCTTTGGCACGCCAAGCCTGCTTGTAAGGAATAGTGATTCCATACTGTATTTTAATATCATGCAATATATCCTTTGGTTTGTAATTCATATTAACCCGCAACCGTTTCTCAATGAAACTCACTATCCAATCAATGGAAGCCTGGTGATGTCCATTCTGTGCATTACATCCACAGGTATGGTCTGGTTCCAAGCTTCTAATTGTGAAAGTGGAAGCATCAGAACACTTAACAGCTCGAATATGCCACGGGCAACCTTCTGAGGCACACTTTGCTATATAACGAATTAGGTCACTTTTTATAATACGAAGCTCGAAATGCTGTGCTATTGCAGCATCTTTGACAGCATTCCGGAAGGTTTTCACGTCAGGAAACTCCTGACCAACAAAAAGACTCTGATCGTGGACTACAATATTGTGACTCTCCATAAGAAACAAATAGTCCGTCCTAACCAGCTTCCTGATGGTTACTGCCAGATCTTAACACTTTATCCTTCAAAAAAATAGACTCACATATGGAGATTTCTCGAACCACATACAATATCAAATCGAAAACATTCAACCTCAGCCTGAACACACGATGGGAAACAAAGCAGATTTTAGATCCATATGCAATCTTCATCGGCAACCAACCACTAATTGTTCAAAATCATATTGATATATTGTATCAAGTAAATTTTTGCAAACAGGAAGAAACTTAAAAAAAATGGAAATTTTACTCCAGAGAAAGAAGAATACAGTTATAGCTTTTTCCAGTAGAAAAAGACAACCAGTTCCAGGAACGAAACTCCAAGAAATTCGACCGATTATATGACATATTATATATTATATTTCGACATAAAGAAAGCAAGAAAAGAGCTTCTCTTCTGTATTCTTATTCGATCACTACTCTGAAAACAATCTGCATGGTTCATGCTGAGAAATACCACCAAGAAAGAATCCAATTTCACCTCAGATTTCCTCATCACTAGCACACTATACGCAAGTTCCAGAAACATGGTTAAACGACCCTCAAATTTCACAGAACTACCAGCGAGAGAAATTAACAACTCTAGACCGACAATAATTGTCATCTACTCAAACCACTAAAAATCACAATATTCCATCAAAATCAGTCACTTAGTTGGGACGGTCTGGTGAGCCGTAGCACATTGCTTCAAGTTTGAATCAATTTCTCAACAGAGCAAAATCCTTATTCCTTAAGGAAGGAATCCGAGAGTTTTCAGTCCCTATATAAAAGGCTAATGATGCAAGAAATCAGGTTTCTTCATTATATGCCATATATGAAGCTAAATTTTAGCTATAACAACTAAATTCAGGGCGTCACGGAGACTTACCTTCGATTCTCGAACAAATAGGAAATCGTATCGGCATTTCAGCCACTATTGACATAAGTCCGCCTTCTCCGACATTGATTTTCTCGATCCCACCGCTAGAATCGAATTTCCAATTATCCTTTAGGATGTTATACATAATAGATTTGTTTAGAGCTTGATTAGGTTCCGGCAAGGGTTGGGGTGGAATGAGATTTTCTTCCGCATTCTGACGTAAGGTTGGGGCTGATTAAGACACCAACACTCTAGATGGAGCGTTTATTTTCCATTTCCGGTAAAAGACACAAAATAATTTAAAAAAAAATCAATAATTACTATATAAAAAATACTTAACAGCTAAATATTATATATATTTGTTTAATCTTAACAGAACCATTTCTCTCTATATACTCCAGCTCTGTTATCAGATTTTTCACATATCTCTCATCCTTTCCTACTCTTATTTAATTCTTTTTCCAAATCTCTCTCCCCCCTCTTTTCTTTTAAATTTTAGATCCAAAATAAACATCAACAACCCAAACGTAGAGGCTTATTATTTTATTTTTTTATGTCAACAATGGACAGGCACAATAACATCGTTGGGTGTCATTACCTTAAGCTCTCATCTGGTGCTATAGCTAGGGGTGTTGACAAACTAAGTCGGCTCGCGAGCTTTTTGGGCTCGGCTCGTTAACGGCTCGGTTCTGCTCGACTCACTTATTAAACAAGCTTTAAAATTAGGCTCGAGTTCGACTCGATTATTAAACAAGTCAAGTTAGAACTTAATAAATTTGGGCTCGAGCTCGTTTAGAGTACAAAAGCTCGTGAGCTCAGCTCGTTTACCACCAAAACTCGAGAGTCGGCTCTTTAAAAGTTCGGCTTGACTTGTTAAAAGCTCGGTTTGTTTATAAACAAACCAAGTTCAAGCTTTATTTTTAGGCTCGTTTAGTAAATGAGTCAAGCCCAAGCCTACCCCAACTCGGTTCGATTCGGTTCGTTAACAGCCCTAGTTGCAACTACCCTTATACAATGACAAAGAATGTTGTTGCCTTTAACTATATACCAACAATTGGTGACGCTATCCCAACCCATGTAACGATAATTGGTGGTGTTGATTTGTCCAATGGAACGATAATTGATACCTTTCTTACCCCTTACCTGTATATTTTACAATATTATGTTACGAATTAGAACGATTTATAATCTATTAAGTTTATTGTTTATAATCTTGATTAACAATTAGTATGTTAATGTATCATACTCTATTAATTCTATCAATGACTACTTGTTATTTTAATTAATATAAATAGATGATTTGTTTATTACATTATACAACTTTTCTTAAATCTTGGAATATTTTTGGAGACTTATAAGATGAATGGAACCATGTTGTGAAAATTTGTGTAAAATATAATAGATCAATAACTTTTTTAGTTATAAAGTTGTGTGTGTGTGTGTGTGTATTTGGCTATCATATTATGGGTTGATACTATAATATCTAAGGATTACATTACTCTTACCTATGTGTTATTTTTATTTTTATTATGACTATTTACCTTTCATTCATGTATTTAATTATAATTGACATAATTTTGTTATTGAAATTCAAATGAGTCGGAGACAAGATAAATTATGAGATAGGGCAAAGGATCGTCTTATTACCACTTCCTTACGATGTAATAGAATTGCTATAGAACAACTTTCTCTGATGTCTCGTCTAAGAAGTATTGAAAAAACTTTGGCCAAAAAGCTACGATGAGGTAAAAATGCTACCAAACAAGAACTAGAAGAATTTGCAGAATAATAAAAATATGAAGAAGCTCCAAAACAACCAATGTCTAGTCATCAAATTCCTACCATTCCAACTTTTGTAAACTATGCAAGTTGTCTATTAATTATGACTGATGTAGGCATTTTAGGGTACAAAGGTCTTCCATTATTTGTAAAATATGTAGCTTTTATTACATCACCAACATCGACTCACATTCGTGTATCATCATCCTCATCCCATACAATCGTTGTGGGATATTCTAGATCATCATTAGATTTGCCAGCATCCTTAATGTACATGATTGATTATCCATCCTCCTTGACATATGTACATGATGATGATGATGGTAGTGAAGATGAACGGGGTATACAATTAAGGGATAAATGGTACTTGGTTGGGCTATTTCTCGAAGGTCCAATGATCTCTGATTTGATCCCAAGCTTTGGTGGTTACGTTGCTTTAGACTTATGGTTTGGAAAAGTAAGTTTAGCACATTTATAAGTCTATTTCTTATTTCCTATGTAAACTATCATATATTCATTATATTTATTTCTTTTGTTATTTAGGATCGTGGTTGTTCGAAGAGCCACATTATACATAAGATGTTTAATACTTTTCTTGAGAGCATCAATCATTAAATGATTGCTCTTATTCATGATACTATATTGTGACACCTTCCAGTCTGCACATTTGAGCATACCAACGTTTATATCCGCCTTTATTTAGAGATGATAGTCGGACATCAACTAAAATACCACAAAACCCTAATTTAGGAAATTATGATAAGATAGGAATTTATTAGAAAAATTTATTAAATATATTATTTTATTACAATAAGGGGAGAATTTAAGACAAAAAAGGGAAAAATAATAAAGAATTTAATTGGCAAAGATTATAGTATTTTGCTAGTCAAAAATATAATTTAGAAAAAATTACCCAAAATACCCTAAATTAATATAAAAAGGAATTTAATTATTATTTTACTAATTTTTATTATTTTTAAATATTCAAAAATACCAAAATATCTTGAATACCCTAACTAACCTATTTTTCCTTCCCCTTTTCTTTCTTCTTTCTTCTTTTTCTCCTTTATCCTTTTTCTTTTTCTCCCCTTCTTCCCCAGATTGGGCCACGCTAGGCCCAACTCCCCTCCCTCTCTTCTCTCCCCCGCGCGGTCCAACCTGCCTTCTTTTTTTTTTTTGCTTCCTGCCTTGCCCGCTGGATCTCTCCCTCTTTTTCTTTCTTTTCTTTTCCCTCAGACTAGCTGGCCCGACCTTTCTTCTTCCTCCTCCCTTCTCCCCATCCCTGAGTTGCTAGTCGGCTTGAAAATCTGCTACCATCCTTCCCCTGTCGGCCTGCACCTCCTCTCTATCTCTCCCTCCTCCTTTTTCTTTTCCCTTTCCAACCCCAACCTGCCTATACCTCCTTCCACTCCTACCCCTTCCTCTTTCCCTTCTCTCCCCTGCCAACCTGTGCCCTGCAATTTGCAGGCTTGTACTGGCCTGCCACCGTTGGTGAGTCTATCCCTTGTCCTCTTCCCCCTTTGTCTTATCGTCCCTCTATTAGCCAATAAATACCCCACCCATCCTATTTGGCCCTCTTTACTCTGCTTAGAAAATTTAGCATACTTGCACCACCGCTACTTTAGACGTTGCCCTGGCTGTCGCCACGCGACACCGCCGCTCAAAACACTACCCAAACCTTTCCCTACACCACCCTCCACCAAACCAAACCACTCACCACTCTCAGTTACCCCTACACAAGCCACCCCAACTAGTTGGCTACTCGACCCGCCACTTTGCAACCATCGCCGCCCCTCTCCCCACCGTGTGCCGCCTCCTTTGCCGTAATCACCACCTCCCCTGTCACCTAATCAACCCAACATAGCCTCCCCTACCGTGCCTTATCCCTTTCTTCCTCTCCTTCATCCTCTCTCCTTCTCCACCACCCTCGATCACCACAACCACCACCACCCTTGCTGCGCCACCATGACCACTCCAACCCTCTCCACCAAGAGAGTCCACCACCACTGCAACCACCATCCCACTCTATCTCTTCTAGCCCTAAAATACCACCTTCTCCAAATCACCACTTCCACCACCTCCGCTACCGCCACTGCCACCCTCACTAGGTTGTGCCCTAACCTTCCTAGCCCTTAAGTATAACTAGTATAATTATTATCCTAACCTTATAATTATTATTATTATCATTATCATTATCACTATTATTATTATTATTGTTATCATTGTCGTTACTATTATTATTATTATTATTATTATTATTATCACTATCACTATTATTATTATTATTATTAAATTTATTATCATTATTGTTGCTAATATTGTTAATAATATCTTGTCATTGACTAATATAACTACCTAAACCTATTTTGGCTAATAATATTTTAAGGGTAATATCCTTATTTTTACTACTAAAGCTACTATTTTTATTATTATCCCTAATATTAGGTTATAATAGAGGTGAGTAGAAATTAATGAAAATGTTAATAAGAGGGAAGTTAACCCTAGTATTTTTCCTCTTATAGGTGAACCAAGTCCAACCCTTAAGGAGGTATAGGAGCTTGCTCCAAGCTCGGTGTCGTTTTAGGTAAGGATGTGGTTAAGGCCTAATATGTGTATTATGTGCTTTGTATGTTGTGTGATAATATGTTTGTGTACCTTATGTGATTATGACTACTTACTTATAGCACATTGCAGAGCTAAGGTAAGTGTATGTGTTCTCTTATGCCATGAGTAAAATGATATGTATCTTGTACTTTGTGGTACTTATGTGATGTGGCCTTTAGGACATGCATGCTAGGAGGTTGTAAAAGATATGGTGTGGAGATGAAAACATGAAAGGGTTAAAGGAAATGAGTTGACTAGAGGGAAGTAAGAATGACCTAAGTATTTCATGACTTATGATTGGAAAAATAAAAGGATAAAGTGAATAAAATAAGAGAGTGAAATGGATCTTGCATGAGGAGTCTAGGATTTTCATGGGATAGATAGTCTTTGTATGTGGATGATCCTTATGTGGGAAAGGTTGACTTAAGGTTTAAGTAAGGTAAGGGAAGAGTTGTTGGGGTGATTGGAGTACATGGGTGAAAAATAGTACGTAGGTTGGTATAAGGGTGGATGGGAAACTTAGCTAGGATTTGAGAGGAAAACACTAAGTGAAGGAGATTGTGGAAGGGAGAAATAATGGAGATGATTGAAATATGGGGTAAGAGTAGAATGATGTCACATGGAGGGTGAATGTGTGCCATGTGGAAGAGGGGATGGTTAGTGAGAGTGATTGGGGTAACATATGAGAAAATAGAGGTGCTAGGGTTTGGGGTGACCAACTAGGGTTTCGTGGTCATATGTGTAAAATGGGAACTAAAGTGGGATGGTTGGGGATGAATCAAGTGAGATGATGAGTTAGGGGCAAGGAAATCATGGGTTGTGTGAGATAGAGGAAGGTTGGGCCAAATAGGCCAAATTAGGGTTTCCTGGGAAAAACCCTAGAGAGTGATAGTGAGTTGACTTAAAGATATGGAAAAATGAGCCTTGACCAACAAACTTAGGATTTGGGTATTTGTGGTAAGTGAGGAGAAGGGGGAAAAGATGTTTGGATGTATTAGGAGGCGTAGAGTTCCCACGATATGGGACAGGCCCCTTTCAGGAGGATAGGAGTAGACAGGTTGTGCGAGTAGGTAGTCCTAAGGACATACATGTCTAGGGTAGAAGTATTGAGTGAATAAGACACAAATAAGATTCTAACCATTTAAAGAGAAAGATTGTTGAGATGGACCCAGACCCATCCACTGGCGAATAATAGTAGCTAGGTACCTTGTGACCTAGAGACCGTTCCACCGGCGAATAATAATGGTCAGGTGCATTCTGCCTTGTGTGTTTTTTTGGTCCACCGGTTATAATAGTGGGGGATCCCGATCTCAACAAACCAAACCTAATAATGATAAACCATGGAAAGATACTATCTACTTATGGTGAAACACTATGAGAGTCGAGGCCAGATCGGTCCATAGGTGAATAATAGTGGCCAGGTGCCTTGTGCCTTGGAGACCATTCCACCAACGAATAATAGTGGCCAGGTGATTTTTGCCCTGGGCATTTTTTGGTCCACCGGCTATAATAGTGGGGTTCCCGTACTCACATGTGATAAGAATGGTGTGAAATGAGAATATTGACCAGAGATTTAACAATTAAGTTTAACCAGACTGAATCATGGCTTATACTATTTGTTTTTCCTATATGGCTTATCTGCATAGTTACCTGCTTATGTTATATGTCTTTTGTGTATGGCCTTAGCTACATGGTTACCTTACTCAGTACGTAGTGTACTAATCACCCATTTCATGGGTGATGCTTATTTCCACTAGCAGAGGTCCGTTATGAGTTTGTATAGGTAGAAGATGTCATTTTTGATGCCTATGACACATTTGAGGTGTTGGGTGGGGGTGAGTGTTAACCTTTTGGGACTTGGCATGGGGCCCAAGAGCAGTGTAGTGTGGACTATTCCTAATTCTACTTTTGGTTTACTGTGTTGTATTATTTTTGCCTCTTTGGGGGCTTTGATTATGTAACCCTTTTTCGATTGTAATGAATTTTAATCACTTATTCTGATTCTCTCATTATGAATATTTTATTTTTCTACATTTCTCTACCTTAAGTGTGTTTAATGATTTGTGAGATTATCCTTAGCCTTGTGGTTGGTGCGAGACTGGTCAGGGGATGTGCCTGTACTAATCACAGTGGTAGCAGTCCTGTGCTTGTGTTTGTTTTAATTAAATAAAAACATTCAACTGTGATTTTTGGAGGTGTTACAAATTGGTATCAAAGTGTTGGTCCTCATAACCATGCCTATTTTTCAAAGCAAATCTTGATTTACAAAGTTTCTCCAGATTTTGAATTTTTTTCATACCCTAACAGAGTCTTTTTATTTTAATAACTTTGAGTCTAGGCGATAGTGAGGAACGAAAGGGTAGACTAAGGATATCCTAGAAAAAGAAAAAAAGGTATGAAATAAATTGTATCAAACTAGTAGGTTCGCTTCTAACGTCTCTTTTCTTTTGCAGCTACTTTTCATGATGAACGACCAAGTTGGACGCCCAAAGGAGGCCTTCGAGGCCTTTATGGAGTTTGTCCAGCGCCATCCCCTGGTGGCAACCCCATACTCCCACCATTTTGAGGGCACTGGTGAGGAATGGCTCCACAAAGTCACTAGGCATCATCCTCCGATGTACCCTAGTGAGGAGGACCCGGTGGTCCTCAAAGGGTAGATCTGGGACATAGATCTCACCTTCGATGCAGTGGACTACCCTCCAGCCCAGCTGCCTTCTTCTTGAGAGGTGTAGCAGGCACCTAGTGGGTGGAGTACCATGCCCGAGATTGTCCTTCGGTGAATTTGGAGGCATTCAAGACTGCCATGCACTCCAGATTTTACCCCGAGAACCTGAAGAGGGATAAGTTCCGGGAGTTTATGCAGCTCATCCAGAGCACCATGACGGTTTGCTAGTATCACGCTCACTTCACCGAGCTGCTCTAGTTTGCCTCAAGGATTGTCACTAATGAGTCCACCGTGGTGTTTCAGTTCGAGCAGGGACTGAACTTTAGCATTCGCTGGATGAAAGGAGCAGTGGCCTTCACCAACTTAGCCACCCTTTACGAGCGTGTCTTCATCGCCGCCACTTTGGTCCAGGAGCAGGCCACCATCTTTGGGAAGAGGAAACTCGAGGTCTAGAGTTTTGACAGTAGAACCCAGCCACTAGTGGGAGGACCTATGAGACACTAGTCAAGGGATTAGGTTAGAGGTTAGGGACCATCTAGGGGACCCACTTGTAGATGATGCGGCCGTAGCAACTCTAACCGGGATTGTGGAGGCAGGCTCATGATCTACCTAAACTGTGGTAAGTTGGGTCATAGAGCTTTTGATTATCGGGGACCACCACGTTCCCAAGAGTATCAAACTCAGTAGTACTAGTAGAGGGGAGCCCTGATCCCCCAACAATAGGCATACCAGCAACACCTCCACACCGCACCCTTGCAGTTCCACCAAAAGGAGATATGATAGGTGTATTATGTGCTCTGTTTGGTATGGGAAAGGATAAAGTGAATGAAGTGACTCAAAAGGGTGGAATGATATTTAAATGACTTCAAAATGTATGTCAATCATACTAGTTAGGGGACAAGTCAAAAGCAATTGGGCACCTATTATGGTTTATCAGTCTATCATTATTTATCAATAAGTCAGTCAATAGATTCAATCCACATTATCTCCTTTTTCTTTAGGATCTTAGCTGTGTTGAAGGTTATGTATGGTATATGACCACACTTGCTTTTTTATATAGACAACTTGGTATGACATATAAAGCTAACGCTTTTCAGATGTTGAGATATGTCACTTATTTATAGGTAATTTTATAACTATCATATATATAGAACATTGGATCTAGTAGTTATAACTCTAACCAATGAATATTATATTAGAGTTAGGTATATAAATACTTTCTTATGTTTAAAGTGGAACGATCTGATTATGATCCTGACCAACCTCATCGTATGATGTGGTTTTATATAAATAAATTTACAAAAAATTAGAGACAGTTGAGTACTTTTAGGATAAGATTGATTGTATTCATGTAGCAAAGGTATACTCAAATTATCATACTCTTGCTATATTTATTATAGTGATATCTATATTTAGTTTGCGGAGTAGTTGATCCATATAGGCATTGTCCTATGGCATTATTTCACGGTTGTTTACATTGTTTAGAGAAAGTGGAACCGTATATGCTAAACTGAGTGGCAGTTCAGATATACACAAGTGACCCCTAAGGAGTTTATACGGATATACACAAGTGACCCCTAAGGAGTTTATCTAGCTGACTAAGAATATTTACAAATGTCCTTCCCTAAAGAAACACGAAGTTCATTATGCATAATGCTTAGCTAATGGTTCTTGAGGTGTGGACACATACTAGGATTAGATGTTTTCAAACCACTAGTTCAATATCCATGGGATGTGACTTCTGATTATATGGATTTATATGTGTCCAGAACTTATAGGTATGTGTTGGCAACAATGAAGGAATATTAAGTTGAACAACATGAAATTCCAACCGAAATATGCCTTCATGAAGCACGTAAAACTCTTTGTCATTTCTATTATAGGGGTGATCTAGCTTCAAATTACTAGCACCTAGTTATATGCATTGAAATTCTTGTGAATGATTTAGGAGTTATTGTAGTTGAGCGTGGGCATGGGAGTTTGTATAGTACTTGATTTATTATTTATTCCTGTATACTTTGATTTCAAATATATATGTTAAAATTATAAAATGTAGTTTTTTTTTAATCTTATGGTTTTGAAGTAGTGAGAAGGTTGAAATAACCCAACAAGATTAGGAAAATATCATCCAACCCACATTTGAGCATATATCTAAACTATCATGACAATAATAGGGAAATAAACACAAATGAATAAAAAATTATCATGTAGATATTTTAAAGGTCATATAGAAACATATTAAGAAAAATTATAATAATTTTAGATAAAAGTTGAGCATGAAGATATATAAAGTGGTTCCTACTTGCCATTAAACACAAATAAGTGAAAATTCATCATGAAGATGTTTTAAATGTTAGATACAAATAAACTAAGAAAAAATTACAATAATTCTATATGAGTTGAGTCGTAAGATAAAGGAAGTAGTTCCTTTGTGCCATCATGTACTAAAGAGCGTTATTGTTGGACCCTTGAAGAATATAGTATATTCCACATTGAAACACTATTATTATAGTATCTGTTCCAATTTGTATCCAGTGGTAGGGGTGGAAAATTGTTGAAGAGATAAAATATATATCTCGTGATATAAGTTAATATGGATTAAAACCTACAGATCCTCATCTCCTAATATAATATAAGACAATGCTCTAAAACTATTGAAATCCCCCCAAAATTTAGAAAACCTATAATTTAATAAATAGCTTTTATTTGAAATAAATTAGCTTTTAAAATTATATAGTTTAATTATTTTATGGATTTTTTAGTATATAAAATTAGATAGAACAAGTTAAAATAAATATTTTACTATTTTATCATACTCATTTTATTTAAATAATTTTATAAATTAATATTTTACTAAAATTATCCTTTTTAAACCCATATATTAAATTAAATTATTAAATTAATTTATTACTCAAAATATAATACACTCTATTATTTTATAAATTAAATTATTATAAATTTACACATTTCTACTTTTCCTTTTCTATTTTTCTTTACCTTCCCCCTTTTCTCCCGTTTCCACCTTTCCTTCCTTTTTCTTTTTCTTCCTGGGTTCGGGCCGCCAGGCCAGCCCTACCTACCCCAGCGTGCGACTAGGCCACAGGCCCTTCTCCCTCTCCCCTCCTCTCCTTCTCCTCCTACGTCGTAGGCCCAGCCCGGATTTTCTTCCTCACCCGCCCGCGCTTCACAACCAGTCTAGCCTTTTTTTTCCTTCTCCCTTCCCCCTGGACTGACCGACCTATCCTTTCTTTCTTGCGCTGATCTGCCCGCTCGCACCCCCTCCCCTTCCTTTCTTTCTTCTTCCGCGCCCGACCACCGCCCTCTGCCATGCTCGAGCACGCCAGCCGCGCCTACAACTGCCATGCCCGACCACCACCTGCCTCCCTGCTACTCCCTTTCTCTCCCCTATCATTTTATTTCCTATTTCGAACCAAACTAACCCTGTATCCCCAGCCCGCATGCATTTTCCTTTCCCTCTTCTCCCCTCCCCTCTCCTTGCCAACTGACCACCCCTGCCACCCTACTGCAGCCTCGACCGACCACCTACTCCCCCTGTCTCTCCCTCTCCTTTTTCTTACCCTCACCAGCACTTCGTGCCCCATATTTTCGAGCCTTACTTCTCCCTCCCCGACCCCCTTCTCTCATTTTATTCTCCTCCCATTTCAACCCCGGTTTTTGCGCGCCGTCACCCTCTGCCGCTCAAACCGTCGCACCAAGCCCCTACACCACCCACTACCACCCTATACCTCAGCCCTACACCACCACAAGACCACCCAAGCCACCCTCGATCCCTTGTAGTTCCTCCTTCCTCCCCCTCTTCTTTTCCTCCCCATTTTTCTCCCTTATCGGCAGCCCACATGCAACCGCTCCATTCGCTGGCTTCTAGCCACCTCTGCTGCTGCCATCTCCGCCACCCTTGGTCACCAATAACCCATCCCCATCCCCAACCTCCACCTACACCCCCTCTTCACTCTTGCACCCTTCCCTTACCTTCAATCCTCCCCCATCCACCTTCTTTCCTAGCCTAAAGACCCCAACCCGAAAAACACCCCTTCCTCCCTTCTACCTCCTTACCTTCGACCCTTTCCCCCCTGTAGCCTGCATGTGGCTCACGCTATTCATGCACCATGAGCTCCACATTGATTTGGGAATTAAATTGTTTAATTTTTTTAGGTATATTAATATTTAAGTAAAGTGTATTATTAATTAAGTTTTTATAAAGTTTTATTCTTTTAATTTCCTACTTCTAATATAATAATTATTGATATTATTTTTAGGTTTTGAGTTTCTATTTAAAGCTTGAATATTTAATCAGGACACCGGTAAGGTTCGATTTTTATGAAAATTAAGGTAATCGCTAAACCCCACTTAAACGCATGGAAAAACGTATGCTAGCACATTAGGGATTTTAGTATGATTTTATGCATGTTATGTGTTGCCTAGTATGATATATGTGGTTGCTTATATTGATTGATGAAAATAAAAGCATGCTAGCTTTTGTGCCATGTGTAGAGATGATACTTAAGGAAGGAGTTTGATTATTGATGGAAATGTTAAATGCTTGTCTATGATGTATTATGTCATTAATGCATGAATAATATTA
Source organism: Tamarix austromongolica (assembly GCA_039764185.1). Lineage (NCBI taxonomy): Eukaryota > Viridiplantae > Streptophyta > Magnoliopsida > Caryophyllales > Tamaricaceae > Tamarix > Tamarix austromongolica. The sequence goes on from CM077811.1 coordinate 17,944,064, forward strand.
TTGTGAGCCTAAGGGTATTTTAGTAATATGCCTATATAAGTATGTGATCTAATATATGTAGTTGCTAATGAGTATTATGTTGAATAATGACAAGTTGGTGGAGTTAGATGATAAGAATGAAGTAGTATTTTATGTAGTGGTGGTAAATTCATAAAAGTGGTGTAATAAAGGGGTAAAATGGTAATTTTATAAGTGAAAGGGTATTTTGGAAATTTTGGAGAAAAAGGGGTAAAACGGTAATTTTTGTAAGTAAAATGGCATTTTGGTAATTCTGGAAGAAAAGGGGCAAATTAGTAATTTTGTAAGTAAAAGGATATTTTGGTAATTTAAAAAAAAAGGTGAAATGATAATTTTATAAGTAAAAGGATAAAATTGTAAGTTGTAAGAAAAAGGGGTATTATGGTAATTTTATGATTAAATGGTAAAATGGTAATTTTATAAGTAAAGGGGTATTATGGTAATTTTGGGAGTAAAGGGGGGTAAGAATGGTAATTTTGGATGTAAGAGGTAAAATGACAATTTTGGAAGAGAAAGGTATGAGTGGTAATTTTGGAAGTAAGGGGTAAAATTGTAATTTTGGATGTAAAAGGGTATTATGATAATTTGCAAGCAAAAGGGTAATATGGTGAATTTGGATGTAAGGGGGGCAAAATGGTAGTTTTATTAATTAGAGGATATTAGGGTAATTTTGGTAGTAAAGGGGTAAAATGGTAATTTGTAAGTAAAAGGGTAAATTAATAATTATAAATACGAAGAGGGGTAAATTGGTAATTATAATTATGGAGGAGTGTAAATTGGTAATTATAATTATGGAGAAGGGTAAATTAATAATTATAAATACGAAGAGGGGTAAATTGGTAATTATAATTATGGAGAAGTAGAAATTGGTAATTATGATAATGGAGAAGGGTGATTTGGTAATTTAACCAACATGAGGGTAATTTGGTAATTTTGATAATGGATAAGGGCAATTTGATAACTTATCCAACTAAAGGGGCAATTCGGTAATTATGATAATGGAGAAGGGTAATTTAGTAATTTAACCAACTAAAGGGTAAATTGGTAATTATTTAACCAACTAAAGGGGAAAATTGGTAATCATGATAATGAATAAGGGTAATTTGATAATTTATCCAACTTAAGGGCAATTTAGTAAATATAACAAAGGAGAAGGGTAATTAGGTAATCTAACCAACCAAATGGGAAATATGATAAGTGTAGCAATTATGAGGGGTGAATGGTGATCTAAAAAGCATGGGAGATAACTTGGTAACCTAAATCAGATAAGGGGTAATTTGGTAATTATGCAACCTGATGTCAAGTAAGGAAGGGATGACTTAGCAATTATATAAGTAAGGGGTAAATAAGTAATTTGTACCTAACATGTCGTTGTGATTGTGGAATTTCATAATATGATTCAAATAATGCTGATTAGAAAGGTAAGAGTATTTGATAATTAGTAAGTATTACGAGAACGAATCCTAATTCGAAATTAGATGAGATTATGATGGCCTTAATGGTTTCTCTGTGATCTTGGATAACCGTCTGAATAATAAATGACTAATGATATCAGAATGATTGAAAGTAAATAAGTATCTGATTATTGTGCATTTTGTGATCACCTTAATTAAGACACTAATACTTAAAGTGAAAGACCTCGAGATCGGGAATGGTGGCTCTTTAGGGGTCGCTACCTTAAAGACGTGGTTTAGCCCACGATTATTCTGGTATTTGCTGGTGTACCTTTGTGCCCCAGCCAGACCCTATATCTTACTCTATCTAGCTCTACGAACCTATTTAGGGGATATACATACTTATGGATTAGGTGTCCTTGTCGGTAGGGTATTGAGTAGCTTTATGCACTAGTACAACCAAGGTACCTTTGCGTCCCTGGGTTCATGGTTGAAGGGTACTGAGTAGCTTGTATGCACCAGTACGACCGGTGTACCTTTGTGTCCCGGGTTCTTGATCTCCCGTCCGAGGCAAATAAATAGAATTGTTGTACTGATTAAAGAAAGGAAAAACACTAATCACGAAAGTAAAAGATTAATGAGCTGGGCCTAGTTGACTTGTGATATTGAGTACCGATCCACCATTATAATAGTGGCCTAGGAGCATGTTGCCCTGATAGATGATATTGATTACTAGTCCACCGGATATAATAGTGGCCTAGGGGCGTTTTGCCCTAGATGATGATTACATGTATTTCGGTCCACCGACTAAAATAGTAGGGGTCCCGAGCTCAATAAAACAAGCATTGGATGTGAATAAATTATGGAAAGATATTAATTACTTATAGTGGAACACCTTGTGAGTCGGGGCCAGATCGGTCCACCGGCGAATAATAGTGGCCAGGAGCGTTCTGCCCTGGAGACCGATCCACCGACAATAATAGTGGTCAGGAGCGTTTTGCCCTGTATGTATTTTAGTCCACCGGCTAAAATAGTGGGGTTCCCGTACTCACTTGGATATAACCAGAGAGATGATTGAATAATGATGGACTAATGGCTTAAGGCCCAAAAGTATCGATCGTACCTTATAACTTGTTGATTTGTGGCAGCCTTGTTATATATGTGATTGTTATGTATGCACCTCTTATTACATGTATATAGCTTGCATTATGTGTCGCATTGTGGCCTATTTTTAAGTGTGGTATTAAAGGGTTACTCAGTACTATAGTACTGAAGGGTTCCATTTGTGGGGCCCCTATCCATTCAATGGGCAGTGTCCCTTGCAGGTCTTTTCAGGTGCTACTCAAGTGGGCAACGGGAAAGAGAGTAAAGAATTATCCGAAACCGTTAGGGTTTTTCTCCTTCTCTTTTAAAGTCCTAGTTTTAATGTTAATGTTGTTAATGTAACCGCCACTGGTGGATTTTATTCTTGTAAATGATTTGCTACGCTACTCTGATTTAAGTATGTCGAATTTCTTGTAAATTGTATTTCATTTTTTTAGCCTTAGCACTTGGTACTGGAACGGTATGAGTGAACCGGTCTGGTACTAAGTGTGGCGGTAATATCCCTGAAATTCACAGTTTGTTGGGTTGCTTCCACTAATCTTTTAATAAAACGAAAAATTTTTAGTAGTGAATTTTGGAGGTGTTACAACTATAGTTCTCATTTCCTAACACATCATACCAGGTATTAATATTCAGAACTATATGTTGATTCATTTGGCTCATACATGGAAATTTAAATTGTCCCAATGATATAAGTGTTGATTATCGTCCTTGAGCCTGACCTAGACCTAGAGCTCAGCCTCAATCTTGATATGGAGATGACCTACCCCGAATTTTTGTTGATCCCAAATGACTTGAAAATTATTGTTATCTATACTCCCAACTAAATGGTTCCCTTCTAGTGGAGTTCTTTGACCGGCCCTTATGCTATCATACTGGTGGCTCCTTGAGAGGTGTTCTTTAGAGAACATCAATATTAAATATCTCTCTTACCAACTGATTTTGTATCTTTAGTAGCTACCTCATAAAATCTTTCATGAAAAATATATACTAAATGAAGTGCAACCTTTGTTGGTTATTGTAGTGCTGGTGGATTAATGGGCCCTATAGATATGTAGTTATGAATATATATATTAATCTCGTGCATACATGGTATGTCATGTGTACATCACATATAAAATCCACACAATTCATCATTTACACCTACATTATTAATTTTTTTTACACTCTTTGTTGACCAACTCCATTACATATAAAGTGACATGACCTCTCAAATTTGAGTAAAGTGAACTAGCAGTAAAGTGAGGAATATTGAACTGAGACCTCTCTAGTGATGTTTTGATCTCATCATGTTGCAATTCTAGTAACGCGTGTATTTTTTTTAACATGGTGCTAAAGTTTTCTCGTTATGGCTCTATAAACCTCTTCAAAGAACCACAAACACCTTTAACCCAATTTACACAAAATAATATATTATTTTATCAACCGAAAGAAGTAAAAGAAATTATATTAGGAGATAAACTATAAATCACACATGTTCTTTGTAATCTGATGGATATGAAACGCTTCAATGAAGAAAACATAAATGATTTTGTATTTATATGTTTGTAACTAATTCGTCTTTAGATATAAAATTAAGGTAGACATGTTTATATTATATTCCTCCAATGATGAGAGTCGTTCCTTGTATGTTCCTTTATTCATGGCGTCCATCACATTTTTCAATCGAGATATAAAACCACATGTGAATGATGAATGACTAGAGACTCTCTTACACCTATGTTCCATATTCTTATTTATATGAAACGTAGATATACATGTTCTAAAGTGGAAAAAATAAGTTCTATAGCTGACATGGAAGCAAGTTCCCAGTAAGTAATAATGGTGATTGGAAGCATAGATGAATCCATTAAGGTCTCCAACATTTTGAGTACCCATAAATAATTCTATTCTTTTTTTAATGACATGTACGTACATGCTATGTTGAAATACAATTGTGCTTGTGTTAGTCCAAAAATTTAAAGTAAAGGCATATCATATCTATTCGCCTTATACTTACAATCAATTTGTAAAACAAAAGGAAATACAAGTAAAATATTAATAGATACAAGATGTGTAAATAGATGCTCGCTTATTACATTTGATTTCGACTCACTTTGATTCCACTAAAAATAATAATTTTCAATCAAAATACTCATAACATTCTGTAACATTATCTTATTATCCATTTCTTTGGACTTGAGCTTATATAGAGAATTATAAATATGCCTTCTCATACTTATATTCTCTTTAAACTCTTTTTGAAGAAGCTCTATGATTTGTTGCTGCTTTACGTGACCTGTGATAAGTTCATCAACAAATTTAACTTCATATTCTGCCAACTTACCCAGAACAAAACATCCTTGTTCATAGTTTATTAATTCTTTATTGTGTGTCATATTTCTAACTACCACTTTCCATCCTCCATTATTTTTTTTAACACCAACAATCAAAAAGGGAAAATTAATCTTCTTAGGACTTATATTACGTGCACCTTCACTATCCATAGGTCTAGTAAACACATATATTCCATATCTAATAGATACTCTACCTGTTCCTATACTATTTCCTTTTTATATAACTTTTTATGATCAAAATCATTCTATGACTTCTATCCATTTATTTAACCCATACTACAAGCTCTTCACAATAAGAGAATATTTGATCCATCATGAAAAAATCTATAATAATTTTGTATCCTAAAGCATGCATTCATACTTTCCATATCCTATAAAAAGAGTTGATCATAATAATATGATAAGGAGAAGTATAAATTTCATCTAACCAAATTTATGTTTTACTAACCATTCCCACCACTTTCGACAAAATTTACAATAATGAAAAACTTATTTTACCTCTTCATCCATGTTATAACTAATATTTGGGGGATATATTTGTATTTCCTATGTGTATTCATATCTTGTTGGGGTTATGATCCCATCATCTTATTATATTGGGGTTTTTAATCCATCATCATAGTTTGTCGGGGTACCAAATTCATCATAGCTTGTCGGGATTCCAAACTTGTCATAGCTTGTTGGGCTTCCAAATTTAATATCCATCGTGAATGCTCCTCTTTGATGTCTATTATTTTTTGAAAAATTTAAATTGGTAGCTATTCTGTTGTTGGACAACTAAGAATGAGTGAATTTTGTTTTAGAAAAATTTAAATGAGAAGCTATGTTGATACATCCATGGATTTTCAAGAGGATGAAGATTTGGCATACTTGGTTATGGAGCCAAACACATTATTTACCTTTGATAATAATATTAATAATGTGACTAACCTTAACGAGTGTACTTTAAGTAATTCTTGTAGGTATGTAACATATTTGTAGGGAGAAGATTAATTCACTTCAAGATGTCACCATACCTAATATTTCTTATGTTAGAAGTCAAAGGATGCATGTAAATCAAACTTACATATCAAAAAGACCTAGTTATCATTTTTATGTAAATCTGGACCCTTGTTAGTTATTTCCATGTAATATTTAGCTACATTTTTTTTGCATTAATTCTCATTGATTCATGTATTATATAGGTTAGTGTTATATTGTTATTATTAGTTAGTGTGCTAGTTAGCCATATCTATACTAATTTGGCTACCTTTGCATACTAATTAGCAAGGTTGTGACAAGGTTCTAGCTACCTATATAAGGCATGCTCAACGATGGTGTAACATATGTTGAGAATTATTAAAATCTAATACAAGTTAAATACTTAGATATCTCTCTCTTTTGAGGGTGAATGATACTAACTAAGACTACTTTGTGTACTCTTAGATATGTTCCTTTGAATATGTTCTTGGAGAAACATTCAAAGTTAAAATTCTTGTTGAATTCTTCCTTAAATCTTGCTTGAAGATTCACATCATTCTTCCTACTCTTCAACCACCAAAACCTTACCTATCTTCTAGTCATTTGAATATTCAAACTTCTAGGAATAATTTATGCCATGTTCGTTGATGTTTGTTGTTATTTAAATAAGAATGAGTGAAGTAAGTTTAAATAGACCTTCTCACCACACAAATAATAGAGCAACGTATTTGTTTCCAACCAAGTATTATGTATTTATTTGCTACCCATAATTGAGCATAATTTAAATATTCATTGTAAAAGGTGTTGGATAATCTATCATAAATCAAATATCTATAGCAAAAGGCATTGGATAATTTAGTGAAACTCAAATATTTTTTGCAAAATATCTAAGCCCATAACTTATCTCTATCAAGTTTCATTCCTTATCATTGAGCAATAGCGCTAGACGTTGGGGCTGGATGGGGCACAACAACGCTAGAGGCTATGGGGGCTTAGGAGGGAATGACTTTCGAGGTTGTTGGGTACTTGGGTAATTTGGGAATATATTTTTCATTGAGTAAATATGTGCTTTCTATATAACAATGGCTAATAAAATTTAGAGCATATTGGTTATGGATTGAATATCTAGAAAAAAGTTTTGAACATATTCAAAAAATCAAACATTATAAAAAAAATCCATGAATATCTAACAATTCGAATCATATCATAAATAATTCATAAAATATCCAAAGTTTTTGAACAAATCACAAATAAAAAATATCATATATTTTTTCCCATCAAAAGATAATAAATCGATATAATCTAATGATTTGATTTGAATATTAAATTACATTATATCACAATTCTAATAATATTTTAAATATTTAATAAAATATTAATGGAAAAGTATAAAAGTTTACTATCAATAAATAATGTTTAGAATATATGTAAATGTAATGTATTATATTGGATATTATTTATATTTGTTGGATTAGATATCTAATCTGTTTGCCTTTTTGTTGTCTATATCGGTTATTTATTTTATTGATTGATTTATTAGATATTATATCACAAGAACAACCCTAGATATTAGTAAACATGATACCACTTAGGTTGATAACATATAGAAAATCAAAAACTTGCCTATAAAGCTTCTGTTGACAAAGTTATGATCCTTAATAAACTTAACTTGCCAAAAATATGATCATAAACATTCTTTTTATGTGCCGATGGACAATAAGTTTGTTATTTGATTAATTAAAAGGGATAAAAATTCACACTTTACAAATTTACTAAATTAAAACATGAGAATAAAAATACATTTTTTTTAAAAAAAAGAGAGTAATATTTGATATTTTTTTTATAAAAAAAGCATAATATTTGATATTTTTTCTAATTTTATAGTGGAAAATAAATAGGTGCAAGAAAGAAGTTTATGACATTAAACCCATCATTTTACTCAAATAAGTTTGTAATTTTGCAATCTTATCCTCCCTAAACTACTTATTTATTAATGACTTGAATAGTAAAAAAAAATGAGCTTTAATAGATAAGAATTGAAAGATATTGGTAACTTGTAATTATCTTGAAAGTTTAGAAGTGGGCTACTCTTTCTTACCACTGATGATTGTTTCCACCTTGCATCTATATATGCACAATCATATTCATTATTTAGGTAATTTTTCAAGGTTGTTGTGGTACTACGACACTTAATTTACAAGTAAAAAACAAACAAAAGAATGAAACTTTATGTGGAAGAAATAAATTTATAAGCTAATTTTGTAATTTGTGGAAAAGATTTTACTATAGTAAAGAGATTACAAAAAAAATTTCTCTAGATAAGGAGAGTATAACTAGTAAAACAAAGAAAAAAATATAAGAAAAAACTTAAGAAATTGTTTCCTCCCTCTCTCTGATAGTTTATCTCTTTTCTTATTTCTATTCTTTTTTTTTCAAATAGATATGTGAAACTCTCTCTCTCTCTCTCTCTCTTATATAGATATATATATCGGCATGAAAAGGTGAGATAAGTCAGCAAAATCATGCTAACAATTTCAAGCTTATGACACCTAGACACATTAGATAATGCTACCTATCACTATATTATGTGCTAACAACTAACCTAATATAGGAGAAATGAAGTGGGTAAGCATGCATCAACATTTTCCAATTACATGTAAAGTGTCACGTGGCACTTAAAAGTGGATTTAGCACCATAAATCTCCCACTTAAATTCACTTTTGTGATATTTATTCCATGTCATTTATATATTTTATATGACAGTGAAAGATCAACACCAAACAAACTTGTCATTGTGAATAGGTTTTATCAAAATAACTACTATGTTGACTTTAGTATGAATTTTTTGAACACCTACACTTCCTTCTTATAGCTTCTCACGTATGAATTGATAGTGAACTTGTATGTGCTTAATTTTTGATGAAATTTTGAATTCTTTTCTAGATAAACAACGCTCTAGATATCACAAAATATAGGGATACTCTTTTATTTGTGTCTGAACTCCTTTAGCAACATTTGTAACCAATTTGCCTCCTTATTAGGATATGAAACTGCAACGTATTCTACTTTCATTTTGGAAGTATCTAATAAACTATAGTTTTGAAGCTCCACGTACATCTCCATTAGCTAGAGTACACAAATAACATGTGATGGACTTGCTTTCATCAAGATCACCTAAAAAATCTGAATCAATAAAACCTATAATAGTAAAATATAGTCCTCCATAACATGTCATAACATTTGAGGTGCCTTTTAAATATCCATCGGTCAAAAATAGCATTAGACAATGGTGGAAAAAAGGAAAAGAAGGTGGTAAACAACTATTATGTAAGCTACAACTGAATATACTATACATGGCGATTCAAAACAATACCGCCTATATCGAAATAGAAAATTTTAAAAAATACACTCTAAAAAAGTTGTGGGAAGGATTAAACAACAGTTTTGAACTAAAAGTAATCATCTATTGTTAACTATATACAGTGGTTTTAATCCAAAACCACCATCTAGTCTTCCTTCAATTTTTTAGGAAGGATTAGGTGATGGTTTTGGTTTAAAACTGTCATCTATGATCCGCTATAGATGGTAGTTTTAGCCCACAATTTCCATCTAATCCTTCATCTTTTTTTTTTTAGTTTAGAAGGTAATGTTAACTTAAAATCGTCATTTATAACATTTTTTAATGTTTCTGTGGCTACCTACACCATATAAAATTTCCTTCACACAAAAACCTACACGTATTCAACGAATACATAAGCATCAATGGTATGTATCCTAACTTAGAATACTATTTTTACATGATAACATCAATCAACATATTTTAAAATTAACTCACATGGAATTTTCACTAGGCATTGATCACATATAAGAAAGAAAAGTAACTAAATAAATTAAGCCAATACATTATATCTCTTAGTGAGTTTGACCAACCACTTTGGTTCTTTATTATCTATTTTTACATTTTCATTTATTATGAACTTAGAGAAATCTCTACCATGACAGCAGACACAGGAGAAATGAAGAAGTCAAAAAATGCACATTATACCCTTTTAATGGGCATCAAAAAATATTTTTGATTACTATCCTCTATCACACTTCCTTCAGCTACAATATAATCGTTAGATCATTTATTACCTTAGCTTTGCATTCCAAGGCCTTTCATCAGCATATGAATTACATTCTTTCATCTTAATTAGTCATCTCTTTTCCTAACCTTTCTCTCTAAATCTTCATCATGATCATAAAATATCATATCTAAATGAAATCATCAAAGAAATAAATATACATGCATTTTAACAAAAAAAAAAATTGATCATAGATAATATACAGTTTCAATAACCATGGCATACATTAGTCATCTACGTCACTTTAAGATTTCTATAAATATATTCCACTACCATAACATTTATTTAAATATAGTACAAGGCTATTATCAATATGTCTAACTCATGTGATCTTATTTTAGTATAAAATAATATGTTATTTTGATAAAATTACACATGCACGTATGTCGTACTATCATATGGTTATCATAAAAATAGGTTTTTAGAATAAAAAAATATTAAAACCTTGTTTTGAAGGTTAAAATAGTATTTTCTTAGCTTCAAAAGTGTCAAAACCCACTTTAAGTGGTTTTGGCACGAAGATCTCAAAAAAAAAACATATATGAAGAAAAAACATTAAAAACAAATAAGTTAGTCAAAAGTTATGCCTAATGAAAAATTGCCAACAAATTACAAAAAAAATTTCTTAAAAAAATGTATAAAAAAATCATAATCTATTATATAATTAGTAATGATCAGCACCACACATACATTAAATTAACAACTACAATAGTGATACCGAAGAACTTCTAATGATATATAAAACACATAACATAAAAAGAAAATTGAGAAAACATTTACAAAGAAAGAAGATGAAAAATAAACACTTGTTAAGAAAACTACAGAGATAATAGAATAATAAGAAGGATGGTTGCTAGCATTAACAATGGTGAGCGATGGAGGAAGCAACAATGGTGGAAAGATTTGGGGAAGAAATAGTTCACGCGATAAATCTCTGTGTGTGTTTATGTAAATGTGAGGAGTGGAAAACACTCCCTAGGTTAAAAGTGAAGAATATAAGAAGGAAAAAGTAACCAAACTAAGAGCTTGTTTGGTTTTACTTAGAAAAAGTAGTTTTTTAGATAATTAATTATAAAAAGTAATTATAGATTTTTATAAGTGTTTGGTTTTACTTCTAATAAGTAATTATAAAAAAGTGATTAGTAAAAATTACTTTCTAAAAGTAATAATCTATAAGTAAGTTTTACCTATTTTTAAAACTACATCTCTAAAATGATGCGATACGGTGTTTTTTTCTTAAAAAAATTGTTCATTTATCCGACCTCGTGTCTCTGGTAGAGCGTCTGTATGCTTACCAACTTGTATGCTCCACACCACCGGTTTTCCCGCTACCCCCACCACCTCCTCTTCAACAATCACCACAGAAACAATGGCGGCATTGGCTGATCTGGCCACCCAAGAAGAGAAAACAATTAATCCTAATAATGATGATGCGATGAGTAGAAAAAATATTAAGGGTGGGAGTATCGAAGGGAGACATCCCACTTATAGGGGAGTAAGGAATAGGAGTTGGGGCAAGTGGGTATCAGAAATCCGAGGATCCAAGAAAAAATTAAGGATATGGTTGGAAACTTTCCCTACAGTAGATATGGTAGCTCGAGCCCATGACGTTGTAGCTCTCGCCATCAAAGGCCATTCTGCTTACCTTAATTTCCTAGAATTGAATCAAAAGAGTTCAGAAATACAGTAGAGAGAAGAAGAAGAAGTAGAAAGATTGAGGTCCCTTGGAAAAAAGAATTAATGCACGATGGCCATTAGGATTTAACAGCGGAGGGAGAGCAGCACTTTAATTCGTGGAAGTGAGACCAAAGATTATATATATATATTTTTATGTCTCGTATGATTTTTAATATTTAATATTACATAATTTATATAATAATTATTACCAAAAAATATATATAGGAAGTTAAAAATTGAAGATGCAAATAAAAAAGTAAATTTATAGAAAAATAAAAACTAAACAATAATGAGGAACAATAAGTAGCTTTTTAGTATTAATTACTTGTACAATAAAAGTAAAAACAAACATATATTTTACTCACAAAAGTACTTTTAAAAAAGTAGATTTATAAAAGTAATTTTTATCTAAAAGTGATTATTAATAATAAGTAATACCAAACGACACCTAAAGCATAAACAATAAAAAAAATGGAAAAAAATTTATTCATGCTAAAGTATAGATAGAAAATGTAACCTAAAACCACCACCTACACCCTTATAAAAATAAGGAAAAAAATCCCGCTAAGGTATAGACAATAATTTTAGACTATAAACACCACTACACCCTTCCCCATTTCACTCACATTATAGACGAGGGTTATAAATCTTACCACCATTTATTTTTTAGCCTTTTTTCATACCACTTAGTTTTTTACTAGAGAGCTTATAGATGGATATCCATATTAAAAAAATTGTATATATATCATCATGTGGGTTTATTTTTATAGTAGTGATATCATAATCCTATTCACAACATTCCAATTTTCCTTTACATGATTCACCTCATATCAATTAACTACTTTGAATTCTAATGCAATGCATGGTATTATACAAACTATGATTGTAATACTCCATATCTCAAAACCCCGATCTATTTAATATATTTTTTATTTAAAAATAAATTTAGCCTTTCTACATCCTTTGATGTTTTAGAAATATTTCATTTTCATTTCCTTGACCTTTCTTGCAATTTTGAGTTTCGTGAGGCTTTTGAGATACTTTTGGCTATCTAACTATTTCTAAATGATTCCTATTCTCCATATTTGAATTAATTATCTTTTTAAAAGTTTCCTATTATTGTTAAAAATGAAAAATATAAATTATAGCAAGCAAAAAAAAGGAACTACCCATGTCTTATTGTATGGTTATTTGTGTTTTAAGTCTTGGATTAGTCTTCTGGTTATAAAAAAATTATGAAACTTAAGGGATAAACATATTTTCATTTTTATAACATATAAATGAATTAAAAATTTATTAACTATATTTTTTTATTTATTTATCATTTTTTGGTATAACCATTTATTAAAATTTATCTTTCTCTACTTTGATCTTATTCACCATTTGTGTGACCTAATCTAAGTCATTCATTTATATCAAGATATAATATAAAACATTTATTTAAATTAAAAAAATCCTATGGTGATACTTCTTGGCACATAAATATTGTTAGGAATAGTCCCTGAAGATACTTAGAAATTATTTCATTATACCTTATAAACACATGTAATTTCTACCCAAATGGCCCCTTCATCTTTTTCTCCTCATTCCACGAATTTTATTCTTCTTTTTGGAATAATCTTGATCTCATAGATTCCCCTAAACCATAACACCTTGCAAGATTTAGAAGCATGAAAATATTACATAAAATAGACATAAATCATGACCCAACCAATTACCTTCTTCCACTTGTGTTCTAATGCATAAGCTAAAGTTTCAAGCTAGAAAGGAAGGATGGAGGAGGGGATTGGTCACCACCAAGAACGAACATGAAGAAGGGAGATTTAAGGAGAGTTGAAGAGATATTTAACCTATAAATAAACCTTGATATCAAATACTTACAATCACCACATTAGGTATTAACACTAAGGATAACTAGTGTGAGATTTTGAAGGTGTGAGATAAAACTCTTTAGTTAGCTTTGAATGCAAAAACTGAGTTAGAACTCCAAGTTTTTGGCTAAGGGGTAGTGTAATCTAATTCAATATAGGAACTAACATATATAATGAGATGTGTTAGCTTTATCAAGTTACAAAATGACCATTCTAACCTTTATGGTCTACTACATCACTCTTCTCACTACTTAGTTACATTTAAATCTAACTATCTAGTTAAGAAAATGAAATCACCTTATACATGCCTATCTAGTTTTGAAACTTGGACAACAAAAATGCATCACACACCATACCCTAATGTAGACAACTATGGGGAGTTACAAGGTAGATTAGACACTTAATCAACTTTATATAACAATATACTAAAACTAGGAAAAAGTAAATAAACAAAAATGAATAGAAACATCTACTATCCAACTGGTACATCAAGCCCTTTGATTACCTAAAAAATAATGAAGTAGGTGTTGTCAATATCCCTTCATCTTATCAATCAACAAGGTATATAAATTGTGTTGATTTTTCTCCTCCTTTTCATGGCCTAATGGTGCAAATGGCTTTTGTATGGTTGCTATAAAGGGTGACCTTGCATGGCAAGGTTTTTGAAAATTGGTGGATGGCTGTATGGATGGCAATTTGACCTTCATTAGCTGGTTCATGTGGGCTTCAATTTTTATTTTTGTTAAGGTGGAATATGATCCATGTTATGCTAACTTAAACCATGAAAATGATGGTGGCTTGGTCAACTCATGCATGGATTGTAACCTTAGATAATAATTTTTTTCCAAGTTAGGAGTGTTTTGGTACTTTCTAACTTAGAGAAATTAATTAGTGCATTCATATCACATGTGAGGGATGCTTATACATCATTTTCTCCATCTTGATAAGGATTCCCTTAATCCTTGTATGACATATCATGTAATTAAGAAAGAAAATCTCCTAAATTAAACGTGTTTGATATGTTCCCCATCTATGGTGGTAACTCGAGCTAATAAGCATTGTTCCCTACCTTCTCAAAGATTTTAAAAGGATTATCACTTTGAGACATGAGATTTTTTTTTCTTCCATCAATTGGAAACCTCTCCCTTTAAAGATATAACCACATATGATTCCCTATCTCAAAAAGTTTTTATTTTCTATGTATGTTTGCCTTTTTCTTGTTCATCTCACTAATGTGTTTAGTTTGGAATCTGACTTGTTCATGAAGTTTCTTAAATGCCTTGGTCTTATCACTTACCTCAACACTAATGTGTGCTTCAATTAGGGGGAGTATAAGCTTAACAAGAGTTGTATGATTTATCCCATAAATGACTTCAAAAGGGGAGTACCCGGTGGCATAAGTGAGGGATCGATTATAAGCAAACTCAACATGGATTAGCTTGAGATCCCAATCCTATAAGGATTTTTGAACCAAGATTCTCAAAATCATCGTGATCATTTGGTTGGTAACCTCAGTTTAACCATTTTTTTGGAGGTGGTACTAAATAGAAATTTAGTGCCAACTATACTTCAAAGAGTCTTCCAGAAGTAGTTAAGAAACTTGGTGTCCTTGTCAGAGATAATTATTTTTGGGATCCCATGTAGCTTAAATATCTCTTAGACTAATAGAGTGACTATCTAAGATGTGTAATCCATCTTATGATAAGAGACAAAATGAGCCATAATAGCATCATTTTACCTTATGATTTTAGGTAATGCTACTATGAAGTTCATGCTCATGTGGTCCCATGGTTGATGTGGGGCATGTAATGGAGTATAGAGTCTTTGGTGGAAATGGCTCTTGGACTTTTGGCAAGTAGGAAACCTTGTCATGACCCTCTGTTACATCCCTCATCATCTTAAGAAAAACAAAATGTTTATGGAGTACATCACATGTTTTGTTTATACCAAAGTAGCTAGCTAATCCTCCTCTGTGTACTTCTTGAACCAGCAACTCACAAACCAAACTCTTAGGGATGCACAATGTTTTGTTCTTAAAGAGGATATTGTCTTATATCACATAGGGACCACAAAACTTGTCTTAGTCTTCAAATAAATTGGTAAAGTCTTCATCACCTCATTAGAGCTCGTTTAAGAAACCTTAAGACTCAAGCTTCCTAACAAATAACATGCAATGCTTCCTAGACAGAGCATTGGCTACAACATTTTCCTTGTCGCTATTATGTTTGGCTATAAAAGAAAAAGACTGCTAGAACTTGACCCACCTAGCATGCCTAGGTTTGAGCTTATTTTTTCCATTTATATACTCTATGGAATCATAATTTGTATACAATAGAAATAGGGATAACCTAATGTAATGAGACTAATGATCTAAATCCCTAATAATAGCGTATAATTCTTTATCATAAGTTTTATAGCTGGAGCGAGAGCCATTGAGTTTTTCACTAAAGTAGATGATAGGCTTTCCTTTTTGTGGTAGAACTACTCCAATTCCCATACCACTTGCATCATATTCTACCTCAAACACTTTGGCAAAGTCGGGAAACCTTAGAATGGGGGCTTCACTCAGCTTTCCCTTGATCAACTCAAAGGCTTCTTGGGTAGATTTGGTATAAATTAACTCCCCTTTCTTGAGATACTCGGTAATAGGAGATAATAAGGTACTAAATCCTTTGATGAACCACGTATATAATGAGGCAATTCCGCAAAAGGATCTAATGTGTGTAATGGATATAGGTGTAGGCCATGTTCTTATTGCCTCCACCTTTGACTTGTCCATTGAGATACCTTCTTGATATACAACAAATCCTAAGAAGGTGACTCTTAGCACAAAGAAGTCACACTTCTCTATCTTTCCATATAAATTATTCTTCATAAGAGCTACAAATACAATTTTGAAGTGCCTTACAACTCTTCGCTACTATAGCACCCCCAAAATTACAGTTGAAAATTTTTGTTTAATCAAACAAATACAAGCACGGGGGTGCTACTACCGTGATCAGTACAAGCTCGGTCTCCGGCCAGTCTCGTACCAACCACAAGGCTAAGGAAAAATTTTCACAAGGTATTAGACACACTTAAAATAGAGATTCATAGAAAACTGAAATGTTCACAACAAGAAAGTTAGAGTGCGCGATAAAAAGTTATTGCAACCCAAACAGAGTATATAGTCAAATTTTCTGAAAAGGATAAAAGGTACAATACAATAAAACAAGACCGAAATAAAATGAAAACATAAGTAAACAGAGATAAAAAGAGAGTTCGGTCTACATCGCTCTCGAGCCCCCATGCCAAGTCTAACAGTCAACTCTCAGCCCCGCCTGATGCCTCATAAGTATAATAGGCATCAAAGATGACACCTCCTACTTACACTAACTCAGTAGGGCCATCTGCTCATGGGAATATGCAACACCCATGAAATGAGTGGTTAGTACGTTACGTACTGAGTAAGGTAACCATACAACTAAGGCCAGACACAAAAGCATATAATACAAGTAGGATCATACAAATAAACCGTACAAGTAATGTAGATATTAGAGGTCGTGTTACAATTTGGTTAAACTTAATCATTGAATCTCTAGTTAATACACTCATCTCATGCCATGCTCTTTACAAGTTCATGCGAGTACGGGAACCCCACTATTATAGCTAGTGGATCGAAAACATACAGGACAAAATGCTCCTAACCATTATTATTTGCCGATGGATTGGTCTCTAGGGAAAAGTGCTCCTATCCACTATTATGCTGGTGGATCGGTTTAGGCCTAGCTCAATAATCTTTCACTTTAAATGATTAGTGTCTTATTTGTGTCTTATTTAATATATGTTTTCACCCTAGAAATGCATGTTATTTGGACCACCTGCTCACATAATATGTCTACTCCTATTCTTTTGAGAGGGGCCTGTCCCCTATCTTGGAACTTCTGTGCCTCCTAACACATCCAGACATCCTTTCCCTTTTTTTCCTTACTTACCATGAATACCCAACTCCTAAGTATGTGGGTCGAGGCCCACTTCCCCATACCATCTAAGTCAACTCACTATCGCCCTTTGGGGCTTTCCCTAGAAAACCCTAATTTGGCCCATATGGCCCATCCTTCCTCTATCCCACACAACTCATGCTCCTTTATCCCCAAATCATCACCCCACTTAGATTCAACCCCAAATATTCCACCTTACTTCCCATTTTGGACATAAGACCACAAAACCCTAGTTGTCCACCCCAAACCCTAGCACCTCTCTTTTCTTATATGTCATCTCTCCATTACTCACCTACCATCCCCTCTTCCACATGACACCCACACTTACCCTCCGAATTATATCCTTCCACTCTTACCCCATATTCCAATCCTCTACATTATTTTTCACTTCCATAATCTCCTCCATTTAGGATTTTCCTCCCAAACCCTAGCTAGGTTCCCTATGAACTCTTATACCAACCTACGTACTATTTTTCACCCATGGAC
Source organism: Tamarix austromongolica (assembly GCA_039764185.1). Lineage (NCBI taxonomy): Eukaryota > Viridiplantae > Streptophyta > Magnoliopsida > Caryophyllales > Tamaricaceae > Tamarix > Tamarix austromongolica. Next base: position 17,962,014 of record CM077811.1, read on the forward strand.
TCCAATTACCCCCAAAACTATTCCCTTACCTTTCTTATACCCCAAGTTAACTTTTTCTACGTAAGGATCATTTCTATGAAAACACCACCCATCCCACGCAAATCCTAAACTTCCCCATGCAAGATTCACTTCACTCTCTTATTTTATCCATATTTTCCTTTGATTTGTCTACCTATAAGTCATGAGATCCATAGGTCATTTCTAGTTCCCTCTTAGCCAACTCATTTCCCCCTTTTTCCTTTTTTATTCTTTCACCCCCGCACCATATCATTAAAGCATCCTATCATGCATGTCTTAAAGGGCCACATCACATAAGCACCACAAGCACAACATACATATTATTTTACACATGCCATAAGGATAATACATAAACGTACCTCAGCTCTGCCCTATGTTACAAGTAAGTGGTCATAATCACATAAGGTACACAAACATATCATAACACATGGCATACAAATCATATAACAGACACATAATAGGCCTTAACTACAATCTTACTTAAAACGACATCGGGCTTGGAGCATACTCTTACGCCTCCTTAGGGTTTTGACTTGGTTCACCTATAAGAGGAAAATACTAAGGTTAACTTCCCTCTTACCAACATTATCATTATTTTCTATTTTACCTTTATAATAACCTAGTATTAGGGTTATTAACCATAATAGTAGCTTTATTAGTAAAAATAAGGGTAGTATTCTTAAAGTAGCTAATCATGCTATTATTAGTCAAAATATGTCTTAGTAGTTATATTAGTCCATGTTAAGGTATTATTAGCAATATTAACAATACTAAAAATAATAACTTTAATAATAATAATAATAATGATGATGATGATGATGATAATAATAATAATAATAATAATAATAATAATAATAATAATCTGAATCGCAGCAGCAGCAGCAGCAGCAGCAGTAGTAGTAGTAGTAGTAGTAGTAGTAGTAGTACTACTACTACTACTACTACTACTACTAATAATAATAATAATAATAATAATAATCTGAATCACAGTAGCAGTAATAACGATAATAATAATAATAATAATAATAATAATAATAATAATAATAATAATAATAATAATAATAATAATAATAATAATAATAATAATAATAGTAAGAGTTCAAATAATCGTCATAATAATAATATTAGTATTAATAGTGTCGATGTTACTAATAATAACAACAACAACAATAATAATAGTAATAATAAGAATGATGATAATAATAATAATAATAATAATGATAATAACACTAATAAAATTAAATAACAATTACATTAATTATATTTAAAGGTTAGGGAGGTTAGGGCACAATCTAGTGGTGGTGGCAGCTAGGCGGCGACGGCGGTGGTGGAGGAAGTGGGGATTGGAGAGGCGACCTTTTAGGATAAAAGAGGGAGAGTGAGATGGTGGTTGTGGTGGTGATGGATTATCTAGGTTGAGAGGGTGGGAGCAGTGGTGGTGGTGCAGCAAAGGTAGCGGTGCAAGTGGTGGTTGTTGTGGTGGCTAAAGGTGGTGAAGGAGGAGGAATGGTGAAGGAGAGGGTGGCAGGGAGAAAGGAAGGCAGGGGAGACTTTTTTTGGGTGGTTTGAGTGGCAGGAGAGGTGGTGGTTGAGGCGGAGATGGTAGCGGACGACGGCAAGAGGGGTGCCAATGGGTGCAAAGTGGTAGATTAAGCAACCAACTTTGCACGGTTGAGACAGCTTGTGCAGGGAAACTCGGGGTGATGAGTGGTATGTTTTGGTGGAGAGTAATGCAGGGAAGAGTTTGGGAGGTGTTTCGGGTGACGATGTTGGGCAACGGCGGGGGGGACGGAGTCTGAAGCGGTGGTGGCGCAAGGATGGCTGATTTTTTGGGCAAGGAAAATGAGGGTCAAATGGGGACTGGTTGGGGTATTTATAGGCCATTTGAGGGAGGATAAGACAGATAAGGAAGAGGAAAGGGGGGCAAGTATGGCAAGGCTCGCCATCCGGTGGTGGTAGGCCAGTACAAGCTTGCGATTCTGTAGATTTGGTTAGGTCGGGGAGGAGAAAAGGAAAAGGGAGAGAGGCACAAGTAAGGGCAGGAACATGTAGGTCGGGGTTGGAATTGGTAGGAAAAAGGATGGGGAAGAGAAGGGAGGTGGTAAGCTAGTGGTACGGTGGCCGGGTGGTTGGCAAGGCAAAGTTACAGGTCGCTTGCAACTCATGGGAGGGGAAGAAGAGGTAGTTGGTTGGCCGGTTCGGGGGAAAAAGAAAAGAAAGAAAAAGAAAGGGAGACCGGGCGGGTGAGGCGAAGGAAAAAATATAGGCGGGATGGGCCATGCAGGGGAGCGAAGAGAGGGAGGAGGGTTGGGCCATGAGGGGTGCAAGCCTAAACCGTGAAGAAAGCGAAGAAAAAAGAAAATGAGGGAATATGAGAAGAGAAAAGAAAAAGGGAAAAGGGAGGAAAAATGATTTGGTCGGAGTATTTAGAATATTTTGGTATTTTAAAATATTTTAAAATAATAAAAATTATTAAAACAATAATTAAATTTTCTTTTTATATTAATTTAGGATATTTTGGGTAACTTTTCCTAAATTATATTTTAATTAGCAAAATACCCTAAATTTTCCTAATTAAATTCTTTATTATTTTACTCTTGATTTTGTCTTAAATAATACCCTTATTTTAATTAAATAATTTATTTAATTAATTTTCCTAATAAATTCCTATTTTAACATAATTTTCTAAATTAGAATTTTGGGATATTTCAGCTACTACAAGAGTACACAAGAATTCAACAAAATAAACTATAACAAACTTTGAAATGAAAGGCCTTATAACTTCATCCTTAAAACTCATGAAAGCGTTTGGTGCATTTGTAATCCAAAGGCCATGACCATCCATTCATACACGCATTCCTTGGTTTTGAAGGCGGTCTTTCGTTCTTCCTCGTCTTCATTCAGATTTGGTAATATCCATTTTACAAGTTAATTTTGGAGAACACTCGGGCCCCATGAAAAAAAACTAACATATCATTAAGTCTAGGTATAGAGTATATATATTTGATGGTAATGTTATAGGTATCCTTACTATCCACACGCATATTGTACCAATAGGATGAGTACAACATATAGACTAAGGGACTCACGTTTAAAACTTTTTTACAATAACTCATCCACTTGTATTTGCTCCAAGGCCTACTTAGGGTTGAACCTATAGGTGGGTATTTGTGGAAGTGAAGCACTGAGGATTAAGTTAATTTGGTGATCTATGCCCCTCAAGGGAGGCAATTCACTTAGTAGGATGTTTGGGAAAATGTCCCCACACTCCTCACATAAAAGCTTGACTTAGGGGGTTAAGGGTAGTTCCTCCTTCATTATTTTCCAATAATAACAATAAGTACATGATTTCCCCCTTGTTTATAGCCTTGTACAACCCTCTACCATATAATAATAAGGTCTTCTTATACTTGGTAGCCTCCCTGATAGGTGATGGCCAATCATTAAGGGGAGTAAGTACAATGGTTTTATTGGTAAACTTAAGATATTAAGTATTCTTCCTATCATCACGATTTACGCTTTTATCATATTTCCAAGGCCTAGCTAATAACAAGTGATATGCATCCATAGTTATTGCATCACAAATAACATTATCTTGGTAGATTTTTCCTGTAGAAAATGAGATAACCACTCTTTTAGTGACCACCACTATATTACCATCATTAAGCCATTGAATATTGTTGGGTCATGCATGGGTGGTGGTAGGTAGGCCAACCTTATCCATTAGGGTGCATGATGTCACATTCAAACAACTCCCTCCATCTATAATGAGAGAGCACGCCTTACCAAGAAATGTGCACTAGGTCTAGAAAATACTCTCCCTTTTTGTCTCCTCTATAACCTTATTAGCATGTAGTACTCTTCTCACCATTAGGGTTTCCCCTACATTTAGTGGGGCTACTTCATGATCTTCCTCTTCTTAGGTTGAGGTGATCTCTTCCTCTTCCCCTTCTAAGTCCTACTCCTCCAAGTTTAAAAAGGTTATAAATCTTTTGTTTGGACAATCATGTTGTTAATTTCCAATGCCTTAACATTTGAAACACTATATGCTTATCCCTTTACTCGACTCTCCTCCTTCTTATATCCCTTTACCTTTAAAATCAAATGCCTTAGGTGTATACGGTGGTCTTGTAGGAAATGGTGGGTTTTTAGCCAAATCCATGCTCTATTTTAGGGAAAAACATGGGGTTGAACCCATTTCCTCCATTTTTTCACAAGTTTCAATGCTTTATAACTTCAAACAATACTTTAATTTAGCTCTTTAGTATTTTTAATTAAAAAAAAGGAGTTTAGTCCTAGTTTTGATGATGTTTTCCTATTCTATGCTACACATTTTCAATATGTATAAGTGGTATCTTAATACTCTCTAAAGGAAACATAATCTCCCTTTTGTATTTGGTTTTAGTTCTCCTTTATTTAAGTGTATTTTGGGTTTTATTCTTACTTAAGCTTTTATTACGATCAATGGATTTTTCAATATGTTTTGGTATAGTGTTAGTGATGTAAGACCTTAGAATATTTTGGGCCATTTTATTAAATTATAAGGTAAGGTAAAATCTAGTATGCTTTTGCTAAAACACAATTTTTTCTACCATCACATTTGTAGCAATGAACTTTGGTGTTTTATGCTTATTTGGCATGTTAATCTTGTTATTTTTGTAACATGGATCGTATCAAATGATATGTGGTTCAGAATTTCATTTGTATTATACTTATAAGTTTTTTAATTATTAAAATTGTTATGAGATGTTTCTTGAAAAAATTGATACACAGTTGATTAAGGAAATCATGAAATAAGGTGATTATAAGCCTAAAAATTTGGGATAATTTGTCACAAAATCCTATATTAATTGTATGAATATATTTGTAAATAAGGTGTCGAATAAAACCTCTATGTGTATAATTTCCAACACAACTTTTGTATGTCAAATTTTTTCGGTATTGAATAAGTTATGATAATTTTTCCTCAAGTGGCAAACCTGTTTTTATTAGCTCAAAAGACAGTATCAAGCTGGGTTTGATTTTGTGTTAGAGTTGTTTTTCTTATGTTTCAAGAATTTCAAGTTGTTTATTAGTATTTATTGAATAAATTTCATGTATAGTATGATTTCATTTAGATTAGTATAGTCTATACTATGATTGATTGAAGTTTGATAGAGTATAGTTGAATATATTCATGTGTTTCTATGAATATCTTCAACTTATTTTTCACTATTTATTGAAGATAGTCATGGTTTTTCATATGTTCAATTGAGACCTTCAATTTTGCCATCACTAACTATGTCTTAATTACTCCTTAATAACATAAGTAGGATTGAAGAAAGATTAATTATATTTAAGCATAAAATGACCAAATTGGCCTTAAAATGATAAAAAAGATTAAATATGTGAATAGAAAAAGTTAAACATTGGCCATTGACCATTACTTTGACTTTGGCCATTAACCATGAATAGTCATTTTTTCTAAATATAATATACGACCTTATTTTGTGATTTCAAACTCAAATATACTTGATTTATTAGCCTATTTGGCTCTAAAATGGTCCTTTTGAGTTATAAAGTGATTTAATTGGAAATGTTTTAATTAGTGCCATAATAGGCTAAGTTTGGTGTCACATATAACCACTTATATATTAGTGTAGTTTCATTATAATCACTCTTGTAAAAGTTTGGTGTAATATATAAACAATCATTATGTGATATATGATATGAGTTTGTTGTTATCTATAAACACCTCACTTGGATTGGTATACGAAATTATACTATGTTTGGTTCAGTGATATCCATAAATTTTCATTTAGTTTGGTGTTATCTGTAAATACCCATTTGGTTTGATTTGGTGTTATCCATAAATGTCCATTCTGGCTTGGTTCGGTGTCATCTATAAACGTCTATCTAGTTTTGTTTGGTTTGGTATTATCCATAGATGTCTTATTGGTTTATTTTGGTGTTATCCATAAATACCTAATTGGTTTTGTTTAGTGTTATCCATAAATTCTAGTTTAAATTATTTAAATACCCTTATGGGTTAAGATGTTGATATCTAAAATTATGTGGTAACATAATGAGTTGACAATAATATGATATTTATAAATTATATTTAGGATGAGTGTAACATTTTCCATGTTTATATCCCTTAGGAGTTTGCATGCCCTTATTTGGACTAGACTGCTCAAAAGTGCAGCATGTATGAAAGTGATATATTAAACCATGTGATTGCATGAGTTATATTTTAAGCGCTTATAGGAGCTACATTTTTCTAAGTACTTAACCATATCGACATCTTCTATGGAGTTGTGATGAACCTATCAAATGCAGGGGAGTAGTTAGCATTATTTTGCAAGCAGTCCTTTCTTCTGAAGTCTTCTTTAATGGAGCTATGTTAGACCATGCATATGCTACCATATTTATTTCCCTCCATTCACGACCACATAAATGGAATAAGATGTTGGCTAAAATTAGGATTTGATAACGGTTCCACAATGTCATTGAATTAGGGTTATCAAATATTTGATAATAGTTCACAAAAGTGTCATCGAAAGCTGCCACAACAAGCTAATAAATGAAATATATACTACTTTAGATGATGATTTTAGCTCAGGTCATTATCAAAAGTAGGATTTAATAATAATTTTAGACTAAAGCCATCATATAAAGTTACATAATATATATATAGAAAATTTAGTGCAATCAAAGGAGTGTGAAGGATTTAAACCCTTAATAATTCTTTTAAGGAGAACTATACCAATCCACTCTACTATTAAAAATAAGGTCAAACAAATGTTATATATGGTTTCAACCCAAATAACGAACAAATTTGAACTTGTGGATGCATATCGAGACCAAAGGAATTGATACCAACCACGCTAGATTCAAATCCTCTACAAAAAACCAAAATAAAATAAATGGGCTTCAAAAAAGATATGATTCTAATACGGTAATCCAAATAAATCAAAGAACAATGAATGAACTAAAAAAAATCTAGAACAAAGGAAAGGATCAAGCTTCAGTCAAATGAATTTGGGACAAAAGACATCAATCAACAACATATATGGGTTGAAAGAACTCAAATATAGCACTAAAAAATTCAATAAAATGTGAATCTCATTAGCTAACTAAAAACTATGGGGCTTGGATATGAGGGAACGTTCCTTGGATGGCATTGAAAAAACACAAAAGAGTCTGGAAAACCTCAAATGGGCATAGAGAAATGTAAACCCCAAATCAATGCATTATATACCAAATTGAACAAAAGAATAAATTCATATTTAGGAAGGGAGAAAAAAATTGAGGGAGCCCAAATGAGAATGGAGGAGTTGGTCATGGTGGTTGTAGCTCTACGTTTTGGTTTCTTCTAGTTGCATTGTCATTCATTGCGATGTTGCCTATTATGGGTTATTAGAGTGCATGAAGGAGGGGATAAATGGAAGGAAAAGGATAGAGAAGGTTGGAGGCTTTATCTAATGGCATGAATTAATAAAAAAAGGGAAGAAAGGAGGAGAGAAGGAAATAAAGAATCTTGACTTTAGATGACGTTTTCAAGAGAGAACCATTATCAAAAGTCAATTTTATTGATTTTTTATGAGGTCCTTTTGATGATGTTTTATTCTTTATAAAACTATTTTCTAAACTTGTGACGTCACACTCTTAATAAATGTTTTATTCCTCTAAAACCATAATCTAAAACTTTCATGCGCTATCAAATTTCCATACTTTTGTCAACAATTTTGTGATACCCTTTATCCATTGGGTGCTATTAAAACCCAATTCCATAGTGGTGATTGTTTCCTTTTGTTTCCTTTTACAATCTCAGTGTAAAGCTTAAAGTTTAATGCTTCTTGTTTATGTTTTACCATATCTTGTTTAAAATTTTTTTTCTCACAATATGATTCTTAATTAAGTAAGTTTTATATTGGTCTCATGTTAGGTGTGAACAACATCTGATTCTTGAGGTACAAGAGTACTTCTAGATTTACACCTAACATAGATTAGGTAATCGTTGTACCTTCTTCATATTGCTATGGTAATACCTTGTATTTCCTATATTGGTTTTGCAAACCTTTTTTCATAATGAAAATTTTGGGCTGTACAAATAGAGGTGTTACAATGGAAAACATTAAGCTACCCACTACTGATGTATACAATACTCAAGACATCTCTATCCTCTCGACTTCATTGTTAGAGTTCATAGTTGAGATAAATTGAAATTAATAGGAAGAGGGGAATAAATTTTCTTATTGTCTTACATATTGATGCAACATCCCCATTTTTAACACTTAAAAATTTAAAACATAGAGTGTTCCTGCCATACTTAGCATATGTCCAGTCTCCACTACCATTTGTATACTAAGTGACAACGTTTAAACATTTACCTGCTTAATTCAAAAATAACAATTGGTAAGTAGATAGATATTACATTACAAGATTATATTATTCTAATGTAACAAAAGATCATAGAAGGAGTTATAACCAATAAAAGAAAGAATTAAAAAGGAGACATAAGAGTCTAAGGGATATCCAGATCACAAGATGTCGAATAGGATACTAGATAGTTCTAACTCTAACCCTAACCATGAGCCATCAAGTAGTACCCTCAAAATACTCCTTTAAGGAAAATATTGTCCATTAAATAATTAGGGGGCATAAATTGGGGCTTATTAGTGCAACGATACTGAGTAAACCACTACACAACACTAAGCATACAAATCTCACATGGAGCACATAGAATTTAACACAATAATCATGGAAACAACACATCAAGATAACATGTGATAGCAAGAAATGATAAACACATTGTAACATGAACATAACAAATGCCACAAACTCATCATGCCATCACACTTAAACATTTTAAAACATCTCATAAAACAACATGACCATATAAAAAACAACCATAAAATAATCCATAACCGAAAAGGGTAGGGCATTAAATCAACTACCAACCGACCAAATTGTCTCTAAAAACCAGAGGCAGTGCACAAAGGTAACTAATAAACCAAGAATCCAACCCAAAACCCAAAAATTCTAAAGGAATCCATGCAAGGTTACTTTATTTTTTTTAAGGGGATACAATCATGACCCTAGGACATTCACGTGCCTTGGTCATATTAGTGTACAAAACAACATATATCCTTAAACTCTGTAACCCGTAGAGGCACCAAGTACCCTAATCATATTGGAACAATATGGCAAAAAAATACCCTCCTATTATAGGACACCAAATCCTTAAATATGTATACCCCTAAGAAGTTCTAAAGACCAAACTGAGTATACTAGGGTATTAGCTAGAATTTCAAGTCATCTAACAAAACTACCAAACTAAATCCAGGTAGGAAGCTACCAAACTAAATCAAGGTCTCCTACCTTGTATCTAGGGTAGATAAACCTAAAGAGCCACTATTCAAAATATTTAAGTCTTAAACTTTAAATATTAATATTGGGTGATCACAATCAACATATAATACACATATGATAACCAATCCATATTGAAACATTTTTCTTTATTTACGATTATTCAAGTCAACCTTAAGATCCATAGTCTAAGCCAAAGTTAAATTCAACATTGAGGTCCACCTAAGAACTCACTATTGCCATCCTAGTTAGAATATTCACACTTTTAGGCTTCATAAGCCATATATGACCAAAATGCCTTTATAGGTTATTTACTTATTAAATTCTCACTTGAATACCAAATGTTATTAGAATTAAATAAAGTTCATGGATTGGATAAATAAAATTAAAATAAGCACTTTAGAAAAAAATTATAATTCTAGAAAAAATTTAGAAGTGGCAAAATTACTATTTTACCCCTAAAATACATTTGATATACTAAACCCGTTTGGCACATAAAACCCTAATCATACATATTTAGTATACCACATTTGATATAATTCTCGTGATCAACATAATATTACTCATACTGGACATACATGATAGAAAATTATAAATTTTAAGTAAAAATATAAAAGACCCCTAGAGCATGAAAAACTTTAATCACTTAAGATTATACTCAAATATGGTCAAATATCAACACATCATATATCAAACTTTATGTAAAAAATGCAAGGATATTAATGGTAAGATCAATATTACAATATAGTGTCTCAAAAAGGGTAAAAACTCCCTTATCCGATCCACCCTCACAAAATATGAATAATTATTTTATCATATACAACCTTTTCCTAGTATGTAATATGCAAACCAAATTCTCTTTTCCTTTTTCTTCAAAACCTTTTGGTTGGAGCATATATATCCCTTCTTCAAACTTATCATGAAGAAATTTTACATCTAATTACTCCAAGTTAAAGTCTAACAATAGGAACATATCACACACATATCCAGAACCATCCAAACTATTTTAAGTCTAATAATAAGAAAACAAATCTTGTTGAAGTTGACTCCTTCAATCTGAGTAAATCTTTTAACCACTAATCTAGGTCGATACCACTTAGTTATTTCCATCTCGTTTAATCTTATACACTCATTTGTTACTAATGCCATGCCTTCTTTATGGTAGTGGAACAAAATTCCATTTTTTTCTCTAATAGAGAGGTTCAATGTCTTCCTACATTGTTGTAATCTATAGAGTATCTCTTTGGCTTTTAGTAGCCTTCTAGAAAGTTGATGGCTCTCCATCCTCTATAAGTATCCAATATACAACATTTTCCTCCACAATATATTTTGAGTGTCAAGGTGGTTCTCTCCTCTCTAAAGTTAATCGCCAAAATCGTGGAGTTGAAAACTTATCTTACTTTTATTCTTCATGCTCTGGTGGTTCTTTAGAAGAATTTGGAACTTCCTATTATAGCATTTCTTCAACTTAAAATGTAGTCATTTTTGGCTTTTCTTTCCCTTGTAGTTTCTCTTCATAGAATGGTACATCTTTACTGATTATCACCCTTGGGTAGTGGGATCCCACAAGTGGTACCCTTTAACTCCATTAACATACCCTAAGAAAATGCATTTTAAAAATTTCATATCCATTTTTGATATTTGCTAGGCATTGTACATAACTTCCAAACTTACATAAGAAAGAATAATTGTCTTGCTTACATATTCACATTTCCATTAGCATTTTCAAAAGATTGTGGTTAATGACAACTGTAATACCCCATTTCTTTAACTCTAATTACCATACGTGATTAGGATAAAATTATAATTTGAAGAAAATTCTATTATTGAATTCCATATCATTTGTATTGAATTCAAACATTCAATCATTCATTTTATTTATTAATGAAAAGTCAAATTTTCTATAATTAGTTTGATATTGTAATTTTTTCTCATTTTAACTTGTTCAAAATTTGTAATTGGATCCTAAAATATTTTTTTGAATCTATTATTTCAAAATTAATTTGTTTTGTATGAATTGTTAAATTGTGGAAAAATATATTTACATGATTAGATGATTTAATCTAATTTTACCTTATTTGTCAATTGGGCATCAAACCAACTTTGAAACCAAATATTGTTATATGTTTTTCTTTCTAAAATTATTTCACATCTATTCATAGAAATTTGAATCCTTATTTATCAATTTTGTATATTTGAATTCCCTTGATTGTGATTTTACCCATACTTGCTTTGAATTCCCCTAATTGTGCATTGGTTTGTAGTTACCTATGATATGCCCAAAAGAGTTGCACAAAACACAATATTAGGGCTTCCATTCATATCTCACCTCTCATTGGAAGATGATTCCATATACTTTTTTTAATAGCCAAAAAATCTAAAAGTGGGAAATTCATATCAAAATCAACCAAGACGCAAGCATATAAGATTCGATCATGGTTAGCTATCGCAAAATCTATCCCCATCAGGCGACGAATACAACTAGCAATGCGACCAATGGATCCATTCAATCAATAAGCTAGATAATGGTTTGGCAAATTGATATAGGTAAGAATAAATTGTAATTTTGGTTTATTCAATTGAAAATCTGATGTCCATTTCTTGAGAATTAAGTAGAAGTTCAAGAACACCCAATAAAGGGTCTCTAATACCTTCAAGTGTCCCGCTCTTTTTTTAATTAAAAGAGGATAAAAACCTTCTCATTCATGTGTATGGTAGGAAATCTGACTCGATGCCATGCAAAGTGGGTGTAGGAATGCATACAGGAAAAATGATGCTCAACGAGCATGCAAGTAGCCCAACAAGCAATTTTTTCAGTGATTTTCTATGGCCAATACTTCCTTGGTATAAAATATAGCAATTGGATTCCCATCATGAATTTTGGAATGAACATAGGCTAATTGCACCAAATGATCAAGGAAGATGGTTTTGCAAAACCTTATCTCACCAAGAAGATTTAATGGGATCAATTTGTTGCACATTGGTAGGAGGGGGTAATTTGCTCTTGATTTGGAGTTATGATACCGTCGCCTCTTTGGGGGTATAAATGGATTTTTCTTGGGCTTTGAATGTATATAAATTCTTCTTCTTTTAAATCAATGGAAAGACTTGTAACCAATGATGAGGTAGTAGGGCGATGGATGTTCTTAGCTGGTGTTGCAACCAGAGTTTCATGCTTTCGATGAGCCATAATGATGTGGGAGAAGGGTTAAAGTTCTCTCAACACATAAGTGGGAGGGTTCATGTTTGGTATTATATTAAGATTTTTTATCATAAAATATTATCTTTGAATTCTAAATTATAAAATAAATTATTTTTATGAGTTCTTTTGTTAATATAAGCATCATATTGTTATACCACCTGACCGACCAGGGTATTCAATACAATCCCTTTATTAGCTCCTTATCTAGATTAGTATTTAACCCTTTACATTTTTGTAAAACAATTTTACTCCATATACTATGGCGGATTGAATTATCATATTCTCTTTATTTCTATCTAATACCTTATATGAAAACTTCTAGAGTTAGATTATTATCTTCAGAAGACATTATATATCCAAATTCAAAACACAAACTAAAACGCAAATTTATCCAAATATATATTTGTTAGTGCACTACTTTCTTTTATTAGTGATAATTAAGTAATAAAAACTAAAGACACTACAAAATAAAAGAAAATTAGAGTACAACAAGTATATTAAATTTATTCTAATAGCAGTAATATTAAAGATACTAATAATAATACCAATAATAAATTTGCTTTATTTTTTATGTTACAATTTTCTTTTATTTTGTATTATTTTTAGTTTTTATTACTTAATTATTAATAAAAAGAGAAATTAGTGTACTAACATATATTTTTTTGAACACATTTTGATTTTAGTCTAGGTTTTCAATTTTGGTGTGTAGTATTATTGTCTTCTTCATGGTCTTGAAGTTTTCATATTTATGTTCCTTTATTTTGGTTTCTTCATTAGAAACTCTTACATTTGCATTCAAATCTACTAGGAACAATACAAGAAGCGCTCATTTATTAGCATCAAAACACATGACCTAGGTCACCCAACAAGGCCGCATGAAATCAATAATGCTATCCTAAATTCAACAACCAAACTAAAACTCAAAGTCATCCAAACATACAAATATTAATGCACTAATTTATAGTTTTATTGATAATTAAGTAATAAAACTAAGACTAATTAGAAAATAAATTATGGTATAAAAAGTGTAATACATTTATTAGAGTTATCATTATAATCATTAATATTTTTATTATAATAAAATTATTATATTTGTTATTTTGTTTAATTTTTTATTTTTGTTTGGCCTGAAATTAGGGACGACAATCCTTCTTGTGGGTATAAGGCACCATCAAGGATTTGTGATTTAGGTTAGGTTCAGGGGACAATTTTAGAGATCAGATTCATAAATTTTTATCAAGGATTTTTCAAGGACGCGGTGAGGATGGATTTGATGTCCCCATCCTCGAACTTTCCCCGTTACCAATAATCTAAACTAGCTAAATGTTCATTGAGTTTCATTCTATCATTCTATGATTGGATAATTTTGATTACCATCCCAAGAGAGGAAGAGTGTCATTATATTATCTATTATGGTTATAAGCTTTAGTTTCTTAGAGAAATTACTTTAATAGCTTGACTAGAATATGAGTTGGAATAATTATATCTTAAGCTTTCTATTGCAATAAAAAAATTCCAATAGAATATACATAATAATTTGAGGAATAATTTGGGTACATTTTTCAGGGACCATATTCATGGGTGGATATTTTAAATTAGAATTGAGATAGGTATGGAGATCAACACTTTAGAAGGATCATAATAGAATTTTTTTTTAATAAAAGTTAAAAATCAGGATGGAGTCAATAATTAATTTTATATTTGGATTAAAAAATGGGGATCGGTTTATCACCACTTTGTCACATTGACTTCCTTACTTGAAATGAAATAATTATCAATTAAGGAGGAAATATTTGGGATATGTTCTAATTAAGAAAGAAACATTTTTAAGTTTATGACATAGGTAAATGTTTGAGACTTGTTTTAATTAATAAATTTTTTCACTAAAATAATATCATAAATATAGTATTATGATGATTATAAGCATGTATATATAATTATAATTTATAATACTTACTTAATACACAAATTCACTACAAATTACTTTAGTACACTTTTTTTTAAAATAATTTTTATTTTCAAATTTATATTTTACATTTTAATTCTTAATTTTTATTTTGGAAAATGGTCTAACGGTCACCTAGGAGAAATTAATTAATTAATTAATTACATCTTCTAAGGGTAAACTCATTAGAGTATTACCTTTGATATATTAATTTATCTTATTACATGCAATATTAATTACAATTTACGAGTAACCCATTTCAAAAATCCAATTCTAAACTCTTTTACGCCTAATTACCAATCACTTAACTTCATCTGGTTTGAATTGGAGAACTCCAATCCCTCACCATTATTCACTCTTATTATTCATCTACTTTTTTAAGGAAAAAAATGAAATTTGAAACACCATCGCTCTCCCCACCCTCCTCCTCCTCCTCCTCCCTGTACTATTTTGGTGTTCATCTAAACCCTCAAAAACTTCAATCGTGTTGGTATCTTTGACACCTCAAATCATCATGGCCTTCAATTGTTTCTGTAGGTATTAATTGACAAAAGTAAGACAAAATTAATTGAAAAGTGAATTTTTAGTTTGGTATGATTACATTTTATTTTTTGTTTGTAAACAAGTAAATCGATTTATGATCATTGTTGAAAAAGAATAATTTGTTACAAACAACCATCGAAAATGGCAATTACACATTCCTTGAATTTATAAACCTTTTGAAGTGATTGATTACCATTTGATATACTGGTTTTCTTGAACTAGTTACTTCGATTTAGTGGCTTTTGAAACAACTAACTAAAACTAGATGAACAAGAAGAAGAGTTGATTTACTAGTATATGCCTGAGTTGGGGACTTGGGGGTAGCAATTATTGGGTATGTGCTTTAATTAATTTGGAAGACCAGTGATTGAAAATTAATTAGTAAGATTTTTGTTTTAATTTCTAGTTATAGAAAAAGAAGCTTACATTTTTTCAATAAATTGAATAAGTTAGGGGTGTTTTGAATTATTATAGGGATCGTTTGGTTGGAAGTAAGTAAATGAATGAAGTAGTACTTTTTGAAAGTGATAAAAGATAGCTTGTTTGGTTAGCAGAAAGTAAAAGTTAAATATAACTCTTATTTCGTTTTGACCTTATTTTATATGCACTTTCTTTTTTAAGAGATAACTTACTTAGTTAGATCCACGCTGAATCTATTTTTTTAGTAGTAATTTACTTTTTGGCTATCACTTTTATAAGTAAAAAATAATTATATTTATTATTAAGTGTTGTTATTTTAATTTATGTACTACTTCCTAGGTAATATAATAGTAAACCAAATATAAAATACTATTAATTCCTAGGTGGTATATATAGATAATCAAATATAAAATTATATTACTTCTAAGGAGGATTTTTTTAGTAAGTTACTTTTATAGAAGTACAATTTACTTAGAAAAATTATATCTATGTATCAAACGACCTCATAGTCCAAGTTGTCGTAATAAATCATTTCCAATTGAGATGGATAGAAAAGTTTGAGCTACTCACTTTTGAGTTATTGAATTTGAATGCATGACTTTGGACTAGATGAAGAGGAAGGCTAAAGCATAGGAGGAAGACGTGAGATTAGAAAATTATTTAGATATTCTAATATTATCCATGTCTTTTTAATTTTAATTCTTTAAAGTAGAAATCAAAATAATTTGTATTTTTGAATTATATAAAAAAATATTAAAATAATTTACAATTAATTAGTGTATTATGTAATTATTAATGAATTTAATTATATAAATATATACGTAATATTCAAATACTGTATTTATACAAAAATAATCTTATTTTAATAATAAATAATTAATGAAAACAAGCCTCTAATTTTTATACTTTTGTTGTGAATTTTTTTAATTAAAAAAAATTCTAAATAATTTTTTCTTTATTGATAATTATCTTCGTCTGAAGTCGTAGGAATAAGTAGAGCTGGCAAAAGTTGACCCGACCCGAAAAATCTGACGAATACCGACTCGATCCGTCCGAAATCCGAAATTATCCGAAAAATTATAAATATATAAAGATTCGACCCGATACTACCCGAAAATTAATATTAACCTATTACTCTAATTTTTTAAAACTTCATAAAATATAAAATAATATAGATGTATAACTATTACTTACATCAAAATCTAGAAACAATATACTTTCTTAAAGTATATATCACTTATTATGTATATACAAGTAAAATATCTATTGATACTAATATTGAAATACAAAAATAAAAGTAGAAGAAAAAGGAAAAACTCTATCATGTCATTTAAATATTAATTCACTCTCATTTAGTATCATAAGATAATAATATTGTAAATATATTCAACACTTTAAACTCAAGTTACAAATATAAAAGCTTTAAAAGACACCATATAAACACTTAAAAAGCTTCTAAATGTATATTTCCATATCGATAGCTCAAAACACAATTATGTAAGCCTCAAAAGGCACGATATAAGCACTTCAAGTACCTATTTAATCCAATACACAAAAATGCAAGCCTTAAAAAACACCATAAGATGATGATGATGATGATGATGATGATGATGATGATAATAATAATAATAATAATAATAATAATAATAATCCAACATCTATAACCCAAAATACAAAAAAAAAAAACATTAAAAGGCACTGTATAAGTTTTTAAAAAGCCTCAAAAGGCACACATCTAGTACTTCATTTACCGAGCATACTAAACTAATAAAAAACCTGAGTTTACTACATATTGGTAGCATAAAGTATCAAAATATTATATAATTGATATGTCTATCTTCCTAGAAGATTAAAATACATTTGGCTTACCACATGTTGATAGCTCTCCTAACAAAAACCATTATATAAAAGATGATGAACCAAAATTTATTTTCGATCCCTTGTCTATCAAGTCTTGGGGGCTAACGCTTTCTACAAAATATCAAAACATACGCTTCGATATCAAAATATAAGCATCCACTTGATGCTAACCTGCATAATAAGGGAAGTGCAAAAAAAAGTGTCAAGTTCATTCAATGAATTTAGTAAAACCTCAAAATATCCAATTAAGTTTCCACAAATTTAAGCCACTAAGGACATGCAATAATCAGCTCAGCAACAAAAGTAAGGAACAACCAACTTAGTAAAAATATTGTAGCATAAAAAAATTACCTCCAACTCTTCAATTAACCTCGTTGTTTGGTTCGGAAACGTCTACAAGAGAGCCATCTTTTTCAAGATCTATGCAAATACCAAAAATATATGTTATTTCATAAAAAAATATATAATCATAATAAAATATTTGGATTTACATATTCAAATTACCTCCATATCCAAATAACCAATTATGTGTTGTTACCAACACATCAACATTTTTTGGCAAAAGAGAATTTCACCACTTATTCAATATCCTACCACCCATACTGAAAGTAGACTCTGAAGCAACTGTGGTGATTGGAATAGCGAGAATATCTTTTGCCATGGAACTAAGTATCGGAAAACAACTAGATTTATCCTTCCAATAAGAAAGCACATCAAGTCTAACCAATCGCTCCATTCTTTGAATTTCATGATAGCTCTCTAATTCAGTTTTTCCAATATTGCTAGCTCCAAGAAATATTGAAGAGTCAAATTCCTAAATAAAAAGAAACAAACAAAAAATAAGACTATGTATATAATACAAGTAAAAAAATAATAGGATGAATATAAAAGATATTAGTAAACTTAATATCTAATAATAATAGTTTACCCCTATGTCATCATTTCTTTGACAAGTGTTGACTTCTCTTTGAGTAGGATTAGACGTGCTTGGATCACAAGAATCAACTTGGCAATTATCCTCATAATACTTGTATAAGTCAAGAAGTTGAGCATATACTTCTTTGGCCATCCGTGAACCCTTGTCGGTTCCATACAATTTTGTGAAAGCAAATGTCACGAAGTCAAACTTGTAACGTGGATCAAAAATTATAGCAAAAGCTAGAATCATAGAGTAGTCAGACCAATATTTCCCAAATTTTTCATACATATGAGTCGCCATTCTACTAATGTCCATATCATCACACGACATTGCCTTCTCTATGCACCTTTGAATGGTCCACACGTTAAAGAAGTATAGATTGGATGTCGGATATTCGGTTCCAGAAAATAAATTTGTGATATCATCAAATGGTTGTAACAAATCACAAAATTTTTTTACCTTGATCCACTCACTACTTGAAATATGCCACTTGAAATTAGGTTCATTCAATGCATAATAGTCCAAAACACGACTATAATGTAATGCTCTACTTAGCATCAAATATGTAGAATTCCACCTGGTTGCAACATCCAACCATAACTTTGCAGAAACAGATATGTTTAACTGCACAGCATATTCATAAAACTTAATTATCCTACCTTCTGATCCATCTATATACTTAACACTTTCTCGAACCTTCACCACACATTCTTCAATGTTTTTCATTCCTTCTTTAACTATCAAATTTAAAATATGAGCTGAACAAGGAATATGGAAAAATTTTCCATCACACACCAAGTTTACAAGCAACTTGGATTTCATATTCATAATCATATTGATCATATTTGATGCATTATCCACAGTCATGGTAAAAATCTTTTTTTCAATGCCCCAATCCATTATCAATGAATGTAACAGATTATATATCTCTATACCAGTGTGGGGAGGAGGACAATGGCAAAAACTCAATACCTTAGAGTTCAATTTCCAATTATCATAAAAATAATGTGCTGTGAGAGTAAGATAACCACGTCCTGTACATGTTGTCCATATGTCACAAGTTAAACAAATCCTGCTGGATTTTTTTCTTAAAGCCGCTTTAAGAATTTCCTTAAATTCAGCATGCTTCTCTAAACAAATTTTCTTTGCAGTATTTCTACAAATCGGTTTGACATTCGGATTCAAATACCGATGGACTTTTCTCTCTCCTTCATACTCAACATGTGATAACGGCAACCCGTGTTTCATTATCGACTCACAAACCAACTGACTATATACTTTTTGATCAAAATGAGATGTAGTCATGCAGGACCCGACAAGATTTTTTTACTTTGAACAACTTATCAAATGTCTCTTAAAATTAGATGTGCCATTTTTTGATTCAGCTCTATATGATACCTCTTGGCAATGCTTACATACACCATGCAAATTCTTTCGAACATCTTCATAACAATTATATTCTTTCCATACCTCAGCTTTTCTCTTTAGATTAACAGGGACCCAGCCATCACCAATTGCATTGGGGATGGTAGTTGGAGTTAGCACTTGATCATTTTCAGTATATTCAGAATTAGGAGCTGCAATTTGGAAAAATATAAAATTAATAAGAGATAATATTATGAATCAAACAATAATAAGTATCAAACATCACTAACGTTAAAGATTAAAGAAAAATTAATACCTCTACTACCAACAGATGAGAAATCATAAGTGTCAAAATATTCTTCTTGTTGTGGAGTCCTAAAATTTTCCTCCATGAATTTTAACACTGTAATATTACCAAAGCATACATAAATTATTTATTATTAACATAGCAACATATATTATTTCATACATCACAAAATTTAGCAGTTAACATAATATCTTTTAATTTATCAGTTACATAACCAAAAATGCGTTCAAAATAAATGCTACCACACCCTCAATTCTCAAACTATGCTTTGAAGTCTCATGCAACAAGTTAAACATTATTTACTATTAATAACTTGTATGTTATTTATCAGTTATTTTAATTTTCATTTTAATTTTTCATCCCATGATGTTAGAGAACTAATACACATCCGGGCTTTGACCTGCCAAAATTTTAATTGAATCTTCGAAAATGCTATAGTGGAAGAATTGTCATCATTATCTTTCCGGTTAGCTTTATAAGTCATAGACTCATAGATGAGAACTTCCATCTCCTGGCCTTTAATACAAAAGTGAGGAATTGATTTTATTTTGGCTTGAAATCTAGTGTGTTCACAGGAGTAACTTTAGGACGGATATCACAATGGTGGTATGCTAAGGAACTCTAAAGACTAGATCGGCAGTATTCATGATTGTAACATTATAGAGAGGAAAGGAGAGCTAGAGAATAATAGTAATTTATCGTTTCTCTGTTGTGTAGACGTGTAGTTGCTGAATGAGTTGGGGGGACTTCTTGGGTTTAGTAACAGAGTACATTTATATCTTAACTGGACTAGGTTTGATTTTATCAATTTTTTTGTAGAAAATTCCCATATTAATAATCCTCATCTTTATTTAAGACTTATTGATTAACAACTTATTATGGATAGTTACACTTACTATCTCGAATCTTATCACTTAGCAAATATAACC
The DNA here is from genome assembly GCA_039764185.1 of Tamarix austromongolica. Classification (NCBI taxonomy): domain Eukaryota; kingdom Viridiplantae; phylum Streptophyta; class Magnoliopsida; order Caryophyllales; family Tamaricaceae; genus Tamarix; species Tamarix austromongolica. The sequence goes on from CM077811.1 coordinate 17,982,873, forward strand.
TTGTTTTACTTTTGGTAAATACTATCATTGGATATAATACTTATTACTTACTCAATTATTTTGAATATATACTCTCCTTCTCTCCCTTTTTAAGACCAAAATATGAGTTATCACTTCCCTCTAACATACCTTAGTTTGGAAATAGATGCCGATAAATACGCATCAGAAATATAGCAATATATTAATTAAATAAAATCAAATAACAGTGGTTGGAGCCTTATACAGTATATCAGTTATTTATCCACTAGTTCTAATATATTCCTCACAGCATCACCACTCACCTCGCTTACCACGATAATCTATGGCCAGATGACCAACGTGGCCACGAAGAAAACACTTCTCCGGCAGAAGAGAAGCCAAGGCAGGTAGGGCATAGGGGCGACGGGTTGGAGTCGTTTGTCGGGGCTAGGGGCCACGAACAAGAAAAGAGAATGAGGGGGAGGATGAGAAGGTGGCTCGGCTGGGAGATGCTACGTGCAGAGGAAGGGTGGCCCAACTGGGTTTTTGGTGGTAGCTCGGTTGGAGATGCAGGAAAATAGAGAATGTGGCTGGGGCGTGGAGACTGGTGGTGCTGGAATAATGGTGGTTGGTTGAGGGATGGAGTTGGGTGAGGTAATGCAGGGAGAAGAAGAGGAAGAAAGTGGTGGAGAAGCTCGAAACTGGGAGGGCTGCGACGGGTGGGGGAGATGGACGTTGAAAATGCAGAGGGGAGGAGGCCGGTGGAGGACTGTTTGGTGAGGGAGGTTGGCTGGAAAAAAAAAATGCAGAAAAGAATGGCGCACAGTCCTGATCCTGAATGAAGCATTGGAGCAGAGGTGTGTTAACAGGCGTTTCCGCGTTTGCCTGTTTCACTGTTTGGCTCGGGGATGAGACATGAGAGGGTGAGGGAGTGTGTGTCACTGTCGGTGTCGTGCAGGCGTAGGCGGAGTAGCTGAAGCTTAGGCATGAGGTGAATAGGTGATGTCTATGAGGGTCTGCGTGCGTAATGGCGTGTTAGTATAAGAAAAAAATGCAGGGAGGCAGAGCATGCTTACTGACTTATTGCCTTACACTTACTCATTCAGGACATTACGCTATAAAAAAACATAGAGTAGGTTAAAATAGATTGATTTTATATTTTTATTTTAGATTTAATTTAAGTAAATTAGGATACTAGATTGTAGAATAATAATTTGAAAAAAATAATTCGATTTAAGATAGGTTAAAAATAATTGAAAAAAGTAAAAATAATTTAGGATAAACTTAAAATTTTTTTTTTATGTTACGGATCAACGGTTATTATTAAAATAATTAAGATAAAATTTAGGGGTATAAACTAAGATTAAAATTAATAGTCTAATTCTATCAAATTTTAACCTGATTAAATTTATATCTAAACCATCGTAAATTCGTAATAATAAACCTTCTAAAATAATCATTAATACTATATTAATTAAAAAATAAATAAATAATGTCAATTAATTTTAAGATATTATTAATTACTAAACATCCTATCCAAACTCACTATATTATTATTATTACTGGCATTATTATAATCATTATTATTATCGTTGTTGTTATTATTATTATTATTATCATAAGAAGATGATGATGACGATGATGATTATTATTATTATTATTATGATTGTTATTATTATTATTATTATTATTATTATTATTATTTTGATTGTTGTTATTATTATTGTTGCTGTTATCCAACCATAATTTGACTTACACTTAATTATACATGTGCATATTGATTTAATACCAAACTAAAAATTAATTTATTGAAAAAATATATAGCTATTTTGATGCTTAACTAAGAAAGTAAACTAAATTTTACTTACACACACACACACACACACACACACAATTCTTCTATTTTTAATTAATCTAAGTATTAAGATACAACAATAACATATAAAATATGTGAAACAACTTTAGGTTTCTAATTAAACTATTAATTTTAGTTTATAATAAAACTACTCATTTTGATCTATAAGACTACTATAAGGTTCTAATGAAACTACTAACTTTAACTTATGAAACTAGGTTAAGATTATAATAAAACTACATGCTTTAGCTTATGAAACTATCATTTTGGCTAATGAAATAACTCGTTTCAGCTTATAAAAGTATTCTATATTTCTAATGGAACTATTCTAAGTTTCTAATGACATCGTTCATCTAATATTATGAAACTAGTCATTATAGCATATTCATAATACTCTAAATTTCTAATGAAACTACTTGACTTGGCTTATTAAACTACTTAAAGTTATTAAGGAAAATACTCATTTTAGTTGATGAACCTAGTGTAATAGTTTTATGAAGCTACCATAATTGTTCTATGAAACTATTAGTTCTAAATTCTCATTAGAAGTAGTAGTTTTTACTAGATATGCCCTCAATATATATTATTATCAAACATGGATGAAACTACTCGAGTTTACCAACTTAAATGATATATTCTTATCATCTATTCAACTTGGGAATGTTAAGGGATTATGATTTATGAATGCTTGAAAAGCCAACATCATAATCTGATTTATCAAATATTAGAACATACTTGTAATAATATATATGTGATATAAATATTGTTAATATGCTTGTATTGATGAACATATCTAAAGGAAAAACTACAAATATAACTATTATTAAAAGTAGTATTATTTCGCTTACAAAATATTGTTAAAATAGAGACAAAGAGAATAGAGAAGAAAAATCAATGGTATGTAACCTTCATTAACTAAATTGAGTGTATAACTCTGCCAAATCTAAATGGCATAAGAATAATAAAACTTTAAAATAGAGCTTCAATACATAGTTTGGGTTGAACCAAATACATATGATTTCTTTCGACCCTAGGTTGACCAAATACAAAATATATAACTTTAATCCTATGCAACAGAAATTGGTAAGGAGCATTTTAGCTTATAGAAGAACAATATAATACATAGTCTAACTAAACAGTTGAGACCAACTGAATACATTAACCTAAAAAGAATAAGCTTGAATTATTAATTACCCTAACTAATTAATAATACAATATGATGTTTGAGTTAGAAACCAATCATTACAATATTAAGCCTAGTGAATATAGAATATGCCCCATGCCATTGTATGCCCCATGCCATCTTCAATTCCATGATCTAGTGACCAAAACCCAAACAACTATGATATGAACCAATTGCCATTGTAGCTTAAAACGAATATTACATAATTATAATTTATTCAGTTATTCAAAATATAGTTATCAATAATACTAATTCTAATATTTGAAATATTTAGGAACAATTGTGTAAAGGTATATATATAAAGATAGATTGTATCATAAGTAAAATCTAATCAAACAAAGGAAAAGTTTTATCAATTCTATTATAAGTATACATAAATAATAATTTTTAGCCTTAAACACTATATGTTAGTATATATACCTTACAATATAATACCTATAACATCATACAAAAATAAGAAAAATCTAATGTAAGGATATTAATTATTCATTATAAAAATTAAAGATTAATATTTTTGTTACATCAACTATGTTAAATAGTAATAAGTCAATATGAGTTGGTCATTTGTTAATAATGGTCATTATTACTTACTTTATCTAATTTTTATTTGATTTAGCTTGATATGATGGAAATAAAAAAAAAATAATGTGTTATTATTATTATTTTTCCATAATTGATATTTAATAATTACTACTATTATAGTTGTCATTATTTTTGTATCATCATCATCATCATCATCATCATTATTATTATTATTATTATTATTATTATTATTATTATTATATGAATTAAAATTATGTTGATATGATGTGATCAATCTATTTGAAAAATAATATGAAAAGTACAACCTTAGAAACTTTCATTTGTTATCAATTATCAATGGTTATTGTAAGTTAATATTATGTAAGGACCGTGCAAAATATAAATATAATATACACTTAAAATAATATTTGAACTCAATATGATATGATCAAGCTAATAATGGAGTTGAATTATAAGTTATGCCTTAACATAAAAAGAAAAGTAATCTGATTTGAAGATATTTAAATTTAGAACATCAAATAAATCTTCAAAGATGAAATAATGACAAAAAATTCTAATGCCCCAAAACAATCTATATAATAATTTGCTTTTAATTAAATAAGATAAATTAAAATAAACAATCTTAAAATAATTAGTCTTTAATAATATTTTGGAATAAAAAAAAATAGCACAAGCATGAGTGCATGACTCGCTGCTGAAATGACCCGAATCCGATCCAAACTCGACCCGAAAATATAATAATTCGAACTCACCCGAGCCCGATTCGAACCCGAACCGAAATTAGAATAACCCAAATTTATCCGAATTTGAGTTAATCCGATCTCAACCCGACCCGATCCGAGAACTTAAAATGACTCGAGATTATCCGATACCAAGTTGATCCGAATCAAATCCGATCCGATCTGATCCGATAAAATGATCCGAAATTATCCAAAATTGATATGACCCGATTATTATTTAATCCGATCCGAAAATGACTTGACCCGTCCGATTGTCAGCTCTAGGAATAAGAGACAAAATTGAAAGCAGAAAAGAGACACAGACAGTCAGACACTCATCCGTGATCCGACAATGAGGCCCTTTCTGACATTATTCAAACCAGTGGCCGTTTACAAAATTCGGACAACAGCGCCCGGAAACGAAAATCGCGTTTTGGACCTCCAACGGTTACTTCTTCGAGTCCCGAATCCCGAAGCATTTTTTCCTCAAAAAAAAAAAAGAAAAGAAAAATGAAAGAGGCTTTGTCGGATCCCTTCCTGTCCGCTCCATCATTCAAAACTCACTCACTTACTGTTATTTTCCTCCCACGCCTCCCCCGTTGTGACCTCAATCTCCCTCTCGATTCTGTCGCACACTATATCAATAACAGAAGCAGCAGCAATAGTGGTAGAGGAAGAAGACGAACATGGAGCAGAAAATTGAGTTTATGGAACTGGACGAAATAATCAACAGCGACGAGGAATTCTACGAGCACATTGAAGCCCCAAAATTCTTTGATTTCACCCAACCTGACCGTTATCGTCCCGTTAATGATCGTTATTGGTTCTGCTCACGAGTTGGTTAGATCTTAATTCTCTTCATCACTAATCACATTTTAATCAATCTATTACCTTTTTCTTCTTCTTCTTTTGGGAACTGGTTGGGCATTGTGTTAAGTGGAAGGTAGTTAATTTTTTGAGATGAACGCTTTCTGCTAGACAGATTAGATTTATAATATTCTGTACTCTTTCTCTGCATTTTAGATTTTGTTCTGTGTTGCTTAATTGTAAGCTACCGTACTTGAATTGTGATCCTGCAGATTCTGCTACTCTGACATGGATTTTAAGGGCTAATTATTAGTGCTAGTTGGTAATTTGACTTGTGATCCAGCAGTAAATGTAATGATGGAACCAGCGGATTCGGCCCGTTGTTAGGCTATAAGCTCATTTATATTTATATATCTTTTGTTACAGTATAGACACCTGATTACATTTTTTTTGTTGCTGCTGTCATGTTTCTTGTTTCATTCTAATTATTGATTTCCCATAACCCGGCCTTTATATTGTTTGGATCTGGTCTATCACCGCCGTCGCCTGTTGCTGCAAATCTTGTTCTTAGATTGTTTGTGTCGATAAATCTTCAGGTTGTGATCAAAAGCATGAAGAGGAAATGGATTCAGAAGCTATCTACAAAAAATTTGTTTTACGGGTATGCTTTCTGTAGCTTCGGTGTCTATCGACCCCATATCCATCTAATATTGCTGCGAACAGTAACTAGATCATGCCGCTATTATCCCATTTTTTTTCCCCTGTAAAAGCATGCCCCCTACGTTTCCTTTGGCCGACGACATTGTCGAAGACCAAGTTTCTTTCTACGTAATCAAATGCAGCCACAAAACGAGATTAGATAGGAAAGGGGGGGGGGGGTAGAGGGAAGGAGGTAAGTGAAAAGTATTGGCGGATCAATTTCTAATATATAAATAAACGCAGCCACAAGATTGTGGGGGGGGGGGGGAGGGGAGGTGTAAAATTCTTGCACTCAGTAAAACAAAATATAAGTGAAAGTATGGAAGACAACAAATTTCTTTGTGTTTTCCGATTGAAGCTACAAGAATGATTATGTTTTGGGAGTAAGGCTTCTAATTTCAGCTATAGTCATTGGTTCATAAAAAGATATTGGGTTTAGCATTGAGTATATTAAACTAAAAATTGCAGTATCCTGGACATGTAGTATAATTGTATAGTGGAATGAATCACTCTGGGATTTCTGATCGTGGATTGCATCATGTGATCATAATCATACAGGTAATGGCAGCTCGGAGTCCAAATGTAAGGCTTCGGAAAACATTAAACAGGTATACCAGGATATTTGTGCTCATACTGAGTAATAGCAAGTTTTTTCAGGTTCATGACATGATTTTCCCCCCTTCCCCTTGTTTTCTACAGCAATTTGAAGAAATGCCCACTTTCTGCCCCCCCTAAACCTTCAAGGTCTAGAGTAATACCCAGATTGGCTGTTGTTACTTCACTCTCTCAGAAATTCGCTGATGTCAAACGAAAAATTGGACCTTCCTCAAAGACATCCCCTAAAGCTAAAGGGAGGCACGTTTCTGCTAAGTACATGACTTCTCCAAGGAACAAAAAGCACCCATCTAACCCAAACCCTTTCAGAAGTGTCCGAAACCCGAAAAGATCAAGTAGTAGTAGGCTGCCAAAGACAAAGGCTGTGGTCGCAAAGGCATTGGTATTTAGTTCTCCTAAGAAACCCATTAAGGGAAAAGGAAAAAGTCAGGTAGAGTTGAGCACCCCGGTAACCAAGCTTTGTGAGGGAATGAAGAAGCTTGAGATAACGAACCAAAAGAAGGCGTCTGCTCAGAATTCCTTGAAGGTCAGCCGTTCGAGGGATGTCAGAAAGGTGCTGCCTTCGGGAAAGCAAGCAAGTGCTCACAAGGTCAGAATACGTTCTGATAATTTGTCTGGTTCGAAGGGAAATGCTGTTGTTAAATCTTCCAAATGTCCGGGGAATATTATAAATAGAGATGCAAAGAAACAGACTCGACAAAATGTTCAGGATGGAGGAGCTGTGGAGGTTTGTAGGGATGTGGATATCAATGAGAAGACAGGAACTGGTTCTTTAGGAGTTCCCGTAAAGAAAGGCCATGATATGATAAACCATGTTGGACAAGAGTGCTTAGAGATTGTTGAGAGCTTGATAAATACTGGCTCTGGTGTTTCACATGAAGAAGCCACTGCATCCTCAGATGGGCCTAAGACGGATGCAGTTTCATCATACAGCAGAAAATATAACATGGATTCCACGCCAAATGCTGAGATTATAGATGGAGCTTATGAGACTGAGACTGCAACTCATAATGAAGCAGGAAAAGAAAGCAGAGAACAGGAAAATATAAAATCTGATTCATTGAAAGGAAATGTTGCGGAAAATCTCGACTTGGAAGCGGGGCAGGAAAATAATATGGACAATGATGACAAAGAAAATGCATTGCCCTCTAATATCAACAGGTGAGTATTTATATATTAATACAGAGTTATTTCTTATATCACTGACCTGCCGTTTCATTAAAAATTCTTGAACTCACGTATGCAACAATTCAAATTCACAGAGAACTCAATTCCGTCAATCCTCAATCGAGAAGAGATGCTTCTAGCAAGCGTTCCATGGCTTTAAAATCCAAGGCAGTAATCGCTTTTCAGCATCTTTTATTATACTTGTGTCTATTAGAACACCATATAGGTTATTGTAGCGCTCTGTTTTAATCCTGTGGCTCTAAATATATCCAGAAAATGTTGCAGGTCATTCAAACTCCAAAGAAGACCTTGAAGGAAAACTGTGCTGCTGGAGTAGCTAGCCAAGGAGTGAAGTACAAGAAACCTAAACTGACAAACCCAAAGCCCTTTAGGCTCAGAACTGACGTACTTACTACCCACCCTTACAGGTTAACTAGTGCCACCTTTTCTTTTCTGATATAGATGTATCTGACAATGTTTGTCATATTTCCAGGAAAGAGGGATTCTTAAGGAGTCGGCTATTGAGAAAAAACTGCATGAAACCACAAATGAGAACTCACGGTGTAAATCCGAAGGCAAGGACCAGGGTTTTAAGAAGGATCTAGAAAGAAGATCCAAGAAGGTGAGTTAGAAGCGATGATAACCTTATCACTTCTGTCAATTTTAAGCATCGTCTTGTTGGGCTAACAAGCTATGATATTTGCGACATTTTAGCCACAGATCAGAACTGCATTCAAGAAGACTACCAAACAATATGTAGGAGCAACAGCCGATGAATCTTCTCATAGGCGTCAACCCTTGTCAGAGACGAAAGATGGGAAGGGTAAAGCAGAAAGTCCATATCCAGGAAAGAGTTCCAGAGTTGCTAAGAAAACTTCCATGTTGCAGAAAGATGTACCGAGGTCTCAGAGGTAAATTTTAAGCATCATCGATTGAAACTGAATGCTAGCCTGGGTGCGTTATGAAAGTATTTAACTTAATATTAGCGTACATTCCCTCAGGCCAATGAATTATGTGAAGAATCCTAGTGCCGGAAGCAACACGGTGAGGGAAATTTCAACGCCGTTATTGAATCAGAAGGGAACAGGAAAGCAGAACCAATGTGTTGGCAATAGTACGAACAAAGCTAAACCATCCGCCATCTGGTCAAGATCCTGCGGAAGAAACCAGACAACGATGTCCGAAGAATCTAATATTCATACTCGACATGTACCAAGCAGCAGCACAAGGCACACGTAGCAGGTTCTGGGTACCTGGGTTTAATGTTTAGTTTCCTCCATATCTTCTCCCCCCCCCCCCCGGGTCCTTTTCCTTTCTTCTTCTTCTTCTTTTTGTAATTAGAAGTGTTTTTTGTCTTGTTCAATTCTTTAATTGAATTACACGTTCTCACCGTTCAAACTATGGAGGTGTTATTTTTTCTCCTCTACAAATTGTATTGGAGGTAGAGGAACATTTGTGTATGAACCAAGGCTTTGTGGAATTTGATACTCATCTCAATGTCTAATTTATTGTGTTCGAATCGGGATCCTTTCATTAGGGTGAAGGGGATAAAGTCAAAAACATACTGAACATTCACATAATGTTACTAAAAATGTATCATATAGTAGACCAAAAATTTATCAAAAACTAAAAAATTTTAGTTTTTAGTGAAAAGTTCAAAATTTTGTCATATATGATAGACTATTTATTTATACCCATTGTAGAAGCAAATATCCTATTTTGAAAAACAACTACCGCCTCCTATTCGTAATAAATATTATTTATACATATTAAGAATTCAAGTTTGATGACTCATGTATAATTAGTTGTTGGATATTTATTGAAAAGTTTTGGAAAAAAACTTGGAGAAAAATGTTTATAATAATACATGGCAAATAAGAAAAAATAATAAATATTTTATACTAAAATTCCAAAATGACACTTGTTTTTAATAAATGTAAAGTTGCTAAACTATTTCTTAGAGCCTATTCCCTTCTACTTATTTTTAGAGTTTATCATCATAATGTGTTAGCAAAATGTTGACCATAAAAAACATATAAAATTAATAATAATTATTATTATTATAATAATGATAACAATAATAGTAATATTAATAGAAAAATTATTAATTGTAACATTAATAACAGAAAAATAAAAATAATAACTCATTAAATATTTTCATTCAAATCATATTAGATTAAAGTGGTAAATACAATCTTTAGATAACTAGTCCTCGTTATGAATTAGAGGCGGTACTACTTAAAAAACATCATTTAAAATCCAACAAACATAATCAAAACTTTGATTAGATATTGGTGAGTCACCAACTTGCTAAAGCATTCTTCTGACCAAATATGAGGGTAATAAAGTCACCGACCATAGAAGTACACTACTACAAAACTAATGTGGTACATCATACAAACTTGATGTTGCTCATAGGAACTCAAATATTGCACCACCTATCAAGTGTTCTTTCAGCAGCATGGCACACTCCATTCACTCTCCATTCCTCCTTTGTGCAGCATCATAATGGAGAGAAATATTTAGGTGGCGTTTTACATAAATACATTCATAATGAGTCAAATTCACCTAAAAATTTCTTTGTAAAAAATCTTCATTGACAACTATTGACTTTTGATGTCAAGAGCATTGTCAACTAAATATAGAATATACTCTAAAGTGTTGTAATATTGATAAATTTAAATAGAGATATAGAACAATATAGAGAGGAAGGGAGAATGACACTTCTTATTCTCATTCATATATATGGATTCCTTCTTACATTTACAATTCACAATATCCCAGATATATAATATCTACACTTATTAAATCCATCACAAGAAAGAGTTAGAGAATATAAAATGAGGTGGAGGATACGCATAGTTGGGGGTGGAATCATAATGGAAAAGCTACTACAACTTATGGTACTAATGGAGAGTATTAAACTTATGATTTAATATAATATACATTCATAAATTGTATATCCACAATATGAAAATAGAATATTTACAACACTCCCCCTTAGATGTACTTGTTATAATATTTACAATACTCCCCCTTAAGAGTATATCTCTAAAATACCGCCTCATTAACAACCTTGATAGGAAAATCCAATGGGATAAACGAAATGCCCCAAAACCCTAATTTTAAGAATTTTAGCTAATTAAGGATTTATTTTATAAATTAATTAAATAATTTATTTTATTTAAAATAAGAGGAATTAAATAGGGCCAAATTAATAGGAATTTTACAAATAATTTAATTAGAGAAAATTAGAGTGATTTGCTAATTAAAAGAAATTTAAAAAAAATCTTTTAAAAATCCTAAAATTTGCCTAAAAAGGGAATTTAATATTATTATTATTTTTAAATATCCCAAATTACCAAAATAATTCAAATAACCCAACCCACCTATTTTTATTTTTTTCTTTTTCCTTTTTCCTTTTCCTTCTTTCTTTTCTTTCATTTTTCTTTCTTTTCTTCCTTCTTCTCCTTTTCTTTTCCCTGAATTGGGCCTATTGCACAGCCCAAACCCCTTCTTTTTCTTTTCTCCTTTGGTGGCCCAAAACGCCGCGTTCCATTTTTTCCTTCCCTCCCTGTCACTTGGTCCGGTCTTTCTTTTCTTTTACCTAGCCGGCCGGTCCACGCATGCCCTTCTTCCTTCCTCTTCTTCTTCTTCCTTCTTCCCTCCCCCATCGACCTACAACTACCCCGAAGATTTCGCCGTTGGCCACACCCAATTTGACCGGCCATTTTCCCTTCCCTTCCTCGTCGATTTGTCGGCCACTTTGACCCAACCCACTCCCCTCTCTTCTCGCGCATGACCCCCTCTTTTCTGGCCAACCATCCCTACCACGATTTGAATTTCGTTGGCCTGCCGTCATTAGCCAGTGAACCATAACCTACCTTCCCCTATTCTCTTGTCTCCCCTCTAACTTCATCCACTTCATTGGCCCTATAAATTCCCCCATAACCATCATGGATCGAGCTTTTGATTTCCAACCCAGAAAACCCCCTCGTGCACCACCGCCCAATCAGACACTCATTTCGCCGTCATTGTCCAACGCCGTCGTTCAAACTACCCTTAGAACCACTCCCTACACCATCCTTTACCTAACTACACCTCCCTTTTCCCTCGGTTTGCCCTGCATGAGCCACCCCGGCCGTGCAAAGTCACTTCCTCGATTAGCCCTTCCTTCCACCTTCGCCACCCTTCACAACACCATTAGCCACCACTTCCGCCGTAACCACCGCCTCCTACACCTCCCAACCTTCTTTGCAGACTCCCCTATACCTTCCCCTACCTTTCTTTTCTTCTTCCTCCCTCTCCTCCTCCCTTTCTCTCCTTCCTCCACTTTCAGCCACCACAAGTCCACAACCACAGCCGTGCGCTGCCACCTTTGGCTGCACCGCCACCCTCATTCTACTCCTCTCCATCTAGGCAACCATAAACACCCCAACTGCCACCCTCTTTCTCCCTCTCCTTTTCCCAGCACTCAACTTTCTCTCTTTTCTTCTCTTTTTTTGGCCACCGCCACTGCTGCCTCCACCGTGCACCACTGTCGGTGCCACCTGTCAACACCAACCCAAGGTAGTACCCTAAACTCTCTCAACCCTTAAATACTATTTATACAAGCTTTATTTATTTTATTTTTTTATATTGCTATTATTTCGAATATACTACTACTACTACTACTACTACTGCTACTACTACTACTAATATTTTTATTATTATTGCTCTTGAGGTCCGAAGCCCTATTCTATTTTTATTTCGGTTATAATAATAATAATAATATTATTATTATTATTATCATCATCATCATCATCATCATCATCATCATCATCATCATCATCATAATCATAATCATAATCATCATCATCATCCTCATCATCATCATGATTATTATTATTATTATTATTATTATTATTATTATTACTATTATTATTACTATTATTATTATTATTATTATTAATAGCAATATTATTATTTCAAAGTAGGGTCGAAACCCTACTTTACATTATTTTTGATTTATACTATTAGTATTATTATTATCATTATTGTTATTATTATTTCGTATTACTATTATTGTTGTTATTATTATTATTATTACTATTTTTATTATAAATGTTAATATTATTATTATTAGTATTATTTTGATGAAGGGTTGAAGCCCTTATTCCACCATTTATTTCGAACTATATTATTAGTATTATTAGTATTATTATTATCGTTATTATTATTATTATTATTATTATTATTATTATTATTATTATTATTATTATTTTAGTATCATTATTATTATTAGGGTAAAATCTTCAAATCTTATATTATCATCTTTACAATATGACTATTATTACTTTTACCTTTAGCAAAATTAGTAATTAGTTAGTGTTATTACTATTATATTATTATTTTATCCAAAACCCTAATCTTAGCATAAATAAGGAAATAATGGTATTTTTGGTAGGAGGGAATCTAATCTTTAGTTTTTCCTCCTATAGGAGAGACCAGTCAAAACCCTAAGGAGGCGTAGAAGCATGCTCCAAGACCGGTGTCGTATTAGGTAAGGGTTTAGCTAACGCCGTATGTATGGAATGTGTTTTATATGCCTTGTATGCCATGTGCCATAATATGTGATGTACCTAATGTGTATTGTTATAACTATTTGATGTATGGTGCAGCTTGGAGTTGAGGTAAGTTTATGTGTTATCTTATGATTTGTGTATCATATGTTTGTGTTGTGATTGTGATGTGATATGATATGACCTTGTAAGACATGCATGTTAGGTTATGTAATATGATGATATGGAGTGAAATGATGTGGAGTTGACCTAAATGTTGCATGACCATAAATGGAAGAATCTAGGGTTTTGCATGGAGGAATATGAGATTTTATATAGTAGAATCTAGGGTTTTGCATGGAGGAATCTAGGGTTTTATATGAATGGATCTAAGGTTTGCATGGGTGAATCTAGGGTTTCACGTAGGAGTTTTAGGGTTTGCATGCAAAGGTTTGAAATGTTGCATAAGATGTGTAAAGTCTGCATGGGGGTGAAATTTACGTATGGGTGGAAGTGTTGTTTAAGTGTTTGAATACTTTGGATGAAAAACAGTATGTGGGACAATATAAGGGTACATAGGAGACCGAGCTAGGGTTTGGTGTGACCAACTAGGGTTTAATGTGGCTACTTAGGGTTTCGTGATCACACGTGTAATGGGTGATTAAAGTGTGATAATGAGGGTGGAATCTATGGGTGGTGATGTGTGGAGTGTTAAAATGATTTGGGTTGTGTGAGGTGGAGTAGGATGGGCCACTTAGGTCTAAATTAAGATTTTGGAATAAAACCCTAAAGCGAGACGATGAGTGGACTTGAAAGTGTAAGGTAGTGAGCCTTGACCCACATACATGGGAGATAGGCTCTAGTGTGAGTTAGGGTGAGGAGGAAATGATGTTGGGCTAAGTTAGGAGGTGCATGAGTCTTATGATGTGAGGCGGGTCCTTTTTGGAGGATAAGCGTAGAGGGAGATAGTCGTGTAGGTCTAGGGTTAAAATTCTAAATAATACACTTAAGACATTAATTATGTAAAGTGAAAGATTATTGAGCCAGGTCCAAGCCGATCCACCGGTTAGGAATAGTGGTTAGGGTGTTCCATCCTATATGTGTCCGATCTATCGGCTATAATAGTGTTCAGGAACTTTATGTCCTGCGTGTTTCCGACCCACCGGTTATAATAGTGGGGGATCCCGAGCTCAATAAACCAAACCCTGAGTTTGCTAAGGCACATAAAAGACACCAAGTATTTATAGTGGAACACCATGCGAGCAGGAGCCAAACCGATCCACTAGTAAGGAATAGTGGTTAGGGTGTGTAACACCCCCAAATTTACTACTGAAAAATTTCGTTTAAGACAAAGGTTTTAGCAGAAGCGAAAGAATTAAAACCATAAACTTGGGGGTATTACCGCCACACTTAGTACCAGACTGGTTCACTCCTACCGTTCCGATACTAAGTGCTAAGGCTAAACTAAACCATCGTTACGTAAGAGTCATCAAAACATAGGTCCATAGTTAACATAGACCATTCACGAAAACCACGAGTCAACAACAGTTAAAATATCGTTAAGATTGCAACTTAAGAGTACGGTTTCAAAACAAGAAGCGTAGTACAAAGTATAGCTAAATAAAACAGATCCTAATGGACCAATATCCGAATCGCCTACTCACTCAAGTCAAGCCTTCCACCCCGAGTTAGTAACCGATCAAACATGCATAGGAGGTCTGCTCCCCACCATTGGTGGATCATCACAGGACCCAGTCAATCAAGGTAGTATCAGTACGGGTCCAATACTTAGTAAGGGCGCAGGTGCGCTAAGGCCAATCATACAATCATACCACATAGCCACATAGCACAATCACATAAGTAACATGCGATAACACACTAGACAAGGTCTAAATACTTTTCTGGTGACTTATTCTTCATTCTCATTAATGATGAAAAGTCCATTTCACACATTCTTCAATAATCCATGTGAGCACGGGGACCCCACTATTATAGCCGGTGGACCGAAAATAAAGGCACAGGGCAGGACGCCTCTGACCACTATTCTTACTGGTGGACCGGACTGGCCCCGCCTCAACATGGTGTTTCACTATAAGTACTTAGTATTTTTCCCGTAGTTTAACTTATTTACTTTGGGTCTATCGAGCCGAGGCCCCCACTATTATAGCCGGTGGACCGGGAATAAACACACAGGGCAGAACGCCTCTGACCATTATTATAGCCGGTGGACCGGAACGAAACGCACAGGGCAGAACGCCTCTGACCACTATTATAGCCGGTGGACCGGAATGAAACTCACAGGGAAAAACTCCTCTGACCACTATTATAGCCGGTGGACCGGAACAAAACGCACAGGGCAGAACGCCTCTGACCACTATTCTAACCGGTGGATCGGATTGGGCTCGGTTCAATAGTCTTTCGCTTTAAGTTATTAGTGTCTTATCCGTGTCTTATTGAATCACATCACACCCTTGACATGCATAAATCATTCTCTTCATACTGTACACATCACAACTAATAAAATCCCACATTAATAACTACACTTTAATCAATAAATACACATGATAACACCAACAACTCTAAGCAGCCATAACCGACCCTAATTGTCCACGCCAAACCGTGGTTAACCACTCTTAACCCTATGTTACCCTAACAACCATACCTAGCCATTTCAAACCTCAATTATCCTCAAAAAATCACAATTAGCTACTCCAACCTTACTTAATCATGACGACCCAGAGTGAATCACTCCAAACCCTAATTCTGTCTCCTCCATACCCTTATAATACTCCACGTACTATTCTCCGTCCAAAATAGTTAAACACCCAGATCATACTTAAATTACCTTTCTTACATCCCAAATCAACCTTTCATCCGTAAATTTTGCTCCCACGCAAACGTTACACATCCCATGAAACCTCTCGAACTTTTCATACAAACCCTAAATTCCATACAATCATTAACTCCCATGCAAAACCCTAACTCCACCATGGAGACCCTAATACCCCCATACAAACATTAATACCACCAAACCATAACACCACCATGCAAACCCTAATACCACCATAAGCCATTAATACCACCATGAAATCACTAATACCACCATACCGACCCTAATACCACCATGCAAACCCTAATACCACCATTCCAACCATAATACCACCATGAAATCACTAATACCACCATACAAACCCTAATATCATCATGCGGCCATTAATACCACCATGCAGCCATCAATAGCGCCATAGAACATTAATACCACCATACAAACCATAACACCATCATGCAAACCCTAACACCACCGTAAGCCATTAATACCACCATGAAATCACTAATACCACCATACTAACCCTAATACCACCATGCAAACCCTAATACCACCATTCCAACCATAATACCACCATGCGAACCCTAATATCATCATGCAACCATTAATACCGCCATAGAACATTAATACCACCATACAAACTTCAAGATTCCCATGCATGGTTCCCAACTCTCATTTATTTCGGACATTCCTCCCACTTAAATCTTCTCTCATGGATCATGAGGTACTTAGGCCAACCTCATATCCCCCTTGGTGGTCCCACTTCCCATTTACTTTCGGTCATCCTTATATTCCCAACTCATATTACCATTTATCCTAACATGCATGTCCTAGAGGGCCATATCATAATACATCATAAACATCATACATATACATGTCATGCTCATATCATGGAAGCACATACAACATACCTCAATCTCCAAGCTGCACTACACATAAGACAAGTTATACACAAATCATATAATACATGGCATAGCATGGCATACACAACATTCAACATATCCATGTCACACATAGCACAAGGCCATTAGCTTCGTCCTTACCTAAGGCGACGCCGGGCTTGGAGCACGCTCCTATAACTCCTTAGGGCTTTGGTCAGGGTTACCTATAAAAGGGGAAAATGCTAAGTATTAGTTTCCCTTACAAGTACCATCAACCCTTATTCTAGTTTAGGATTAGGGTTTTTATTACTAAAAAGGGTATTATACAAAAACTAGGGTTTTTACCTTAGAATTAGTATACTAAATATTAGTAGTCAAAATATATTTATTTTTGATACTTATTGTTACACTTATTTTATTAAACCCATTGGTTCTAATCTTGTAGTAATAGGGTTCATGCTAGCTATAGGAAAATAGTGTTAGTATTAATAAAATAGTGACACTAATGTCTAGTGATAGAAACCCTAGCGTTTTAAGGCCAAGTCTATTAATGGTGTCATATTTGAAATGATAGTATTATAAGGTCACAATATTACAAGTAAACTATTCTTAAGGGTGATAATGATAATAGTTGTATATTCTTGAATAATAAAAGGGTTCAAATGCTTTTGATTACAATAATAAGGTAGTGATAGTAGTAATAATAGTAATAGCTAATAATAGTGTCCTAGTAATGAGGTTAGGGTTAATGTTAAATGGTATGGTAATAAGGTTCAAGTACTCTTCTTAGTTAACCACCACATGATATTTACTAGCTTGAGTTAAGTAACATGGATAAGAACAAAAGTAGTATTATTATTAACAATAGTGATAAATGTGTTAAGTATAATAATAATAATAATAATAATAATAATAATAATAATAATAATAATAATAATAATAATAATACAACCAAGTAAGGGTAAGCAATAATAATAATAACCATAGTGAGGATGATAGAAATAATAATGATAAAATGTTAATACTAATAACAATAAGACCAAAGTTAAGTATAATACAAGTTAGGGTTTAAAAGGGATGTTAGTATTAGTAAGAAAATAAGAACATTAATAATAGAGACAATAATAATGGTAATAATGATAATAATAATAATAATAATAATAATAATAATAATAATAATAATAATAATAACAATAATAATAATAATAATAAAAGTAATAATGATGATAATAATAACAATAAGTATATTAGTATTAATATTAGTAGAAAATAGTAGCAGTTATATAAAAGGGATATTAGGGTTTGGATGAGTGGAGAACCACCTAGGGTCGGTGGTGGTCCGGCGACGGCGGCGGCGGTGGAGGAGGAGAAGAGGGGGAAAGATGGAGGTGGTGGTTAGATGGGAGGGGAAAAGGAGGAGTTTGAGATGGGGAAAGAAACAACAGGTGAAGGGGAGTGGAGTGAGGGTGGTGGCGTGGCAAGGGGTGGCGGCGCGTGGTGGTTGGCGCGGCGGCCGAGGGTGGTGGAGAGAGGTGGAAGATGAGGAGGGAAGGAGGAGAGGGAGGTAGGGGGAGTTGAAGGCAGGGGAAGGTAGAGGAAGATTCCCTGGGTGTTTTGGAGGGTGGAGGAGGTGCGGGTGGCGGCTGGGTTGGCGGTGGGAGGCAGCGCAAGGGCTGCGAAGGCTGGGGGTGGTGGTTTTCGGGATAGGAACTTTGCACGGCTAGGGCGGCACGTGCAGGGCAAGGTGGAGGGTGGCGGTGGCTTGGTTTTGTCGAGGGAGTTGCAGGGATGATAACGGTGGGCAGAGGTAGCGGCGGCAGTCTCCGGTGACGGCGGAAAACCCGTCTTTTTGAGGCGGCGGAGAGGCAGGGTTTCGGGGCAAAAATCGAAAAGGGAGCTGATCGGGGCTACCAATGGGGGGTATTTATAGGCAATTGGAAGGGGAAAACGACAAGGGGAGAAGGAGGCGTGCGGGGCAGGTGTGCAGGTGGCCGGTCGGTGGCAGGCGGTGCAGGTCCTGCCATGGCAGGCTGGGTCGGGGAAGGGGAGAGGAAAAGGGAAAGAGGTGGGGCACGCAGAAAGGGGAGAGAGGGACTTGGTCGGGGTCGAAAATAGAAAGACAATGACGGGGAGAGGGAAGAGAGGGGAGGCCGGACGGCGTGCTGCTGTCGGCGGTAGAGCTGCAGGGTTTGGCAGTTACAGATTGGGGTTTGGGAGGGAGGAAGACGACGACTAGACCGGTCGGTCCAGGGGGAGAAAAAAAAGAAAGATTTAGCCGGCTGGGGCAAACGGGCAACGAAGGAGTTGACAGGCCTGGCACGCGAGACGGGGGAGGGAGGAAGGAGAGTTTGGGCTGCGGGCTGGCCCAAACCGGGAGAAGAAGAAGAAGAAAAAAATAAATAAATAAAGGAGGAAGAAAGAAAAATAAAAGAAAGGAGAAAAAGGAAAATGGAAAATGATAAAGTAAGTTGGGTTGGGGGTATTTGGTCTTTGTTTATTTATATAATTAATTTAGATATTTAATTTTAATAATAATTATTTTAATTATAATAATTAAATCTATTTTTAAATTAGTTAGGCTATTTTGGATAAATTGCCCTTAACTTCCATTTTAATTAGTAAAATGTCTAAAATTTTATAAATAATTTATTTATTGATTTATCTTTATTTTCCTCAATTAATTTCCTCTTTATTTAATGAAGTAATATATTTTCTTAATTTTCTCTTATAAATCATCATTTTGCCATAATTCCATAATTAGGATTTTTGGGGTATTTCACCAAACCCTGAGTTTGCTAAGGCACATAAAAGACACTAAGTATTTATAGTGGAACACCATGCGAGCAGGAGCCAAACCGATCCACTATTAAGGAATAGTGGTTAGGGTGTCTCGCCCTATATGTGACCGATCCATAGGCTATAATAGTAGTTAGGTGCATATTGCCCTATATATGACCGATACATCGGCTATAATAGTGGGGGCTCCCGTACTCACATGGATTGATAAAAAGCATGGTGTGAAATGAGTACTGATCAGATATTAAATAATTAATGGATCCAGAATATAAATTGGCCTTTATTCATTTATTTATCTAAAGTGATTGTATGCTGTTGTATTATCATACTTGGATTGTGTGTTTTGTGTATTGGCATTAGTGCACGGTTACCTTACTCAGTACGTAGTATACTGACCACCTGTTTTATGGGTGCTGATCATTCTCAAGAGTAGAGGGCCCTTCTGACTTTGTGTAGGTGGGTGATGCTTATTTTGATGCCTTCGATGTTCATGAGGCATCAGGAGGGGCTGAGTATTGAGCATGTACCTGGCTCATGGATCGAGAGTGGCGTGGCCGGACTTCCCATTTATGAATTTCTATCTTATTTTCAGTTTTCTAAGACATAACGTTTATCGTCTCTAAACTTATTTCCTTTTAAGGAACTTTGACTATGTACGCTTGTTTGTAACTCTTTGACTTCACACTCTGATTTCTATTTTATAGTCGTTTAATACTTATTTGAATTCTTGATTAGATTTGACTTATATTGATTATTAAATTCCTTTTAGCCTTAGCACTTGGTACCGGAACGGTCTGAGTGAACTGGTCTGGTACTAAATGTGGTGGTAACATCTCCAAAATTCATAGGTTTTAATTTATTTGCTTCCATTTTTTTTAAAAAAAAAATAGTAAATTTTGGGGTGTTACAATAAAACCATGGCTAAGGAAAAGAGTATAGCTTTCTCCTCTCAACTTAGTATGTCTCATTCATATGTCATATTACGTATAATTCCTTTTATATGTACAAGCACGCTTTAATAGTGATTACATTTGAACACTTAGCTAATAAAAATCCTATCATGGAAAAAAATATGGCTTTTGTATAAAGACATGTGTCATCAAATTGACTTTTAAATTATTTCTTTAAAAATATCCACTTATAGCCAATTGGTCTAACACCTTCAAATGTTGGACTTCTTGTCCATACAAATCATGCACATTAAGTGGATATATTTAACTATTTCAGCTTGATAATAATTTATCCAATGATATTCCATAATGAATTGAGAATAATTATCACTTTTGTCTATTATTAGTTGCAACTATTTAGGTAAAGACATCACTAATATCTACCTCATACCACCTTACATAGGCATAAGGATAATTAATGGGTATTTCATTTACCTGCGGAGTCTATTCTCATATTTTATCTATATTGACATGTCAACTCAATATGATAAGTTTTCTATCCTTTTAAAAGATAATAACTCCTCTTTTAAGGGTTTAGCTCTTTGGCCCCTTATCATACTCTTCTAGCATATTTGTACTATACTTGCCATTAACTTATTTTAAGTCACCACAAGGACTTCTATATGCGTTGGAACTTTAGTCAAACCACATATTGGTTTCATAATTTCTTGGCCATAACAAACGCAAATTGTGGCTAGACTACATCTAGCAAGCATAAGCTTAATCAAGTGCACTTTAATTTTTCTTTGGGTCCATATCTCATGGAAGACATCTTCTAAGTATTTTCTTGCTTTATAATCTCAATCTCCTCTTCTCTCCCTCTAAGGCCGAGGAAAAAAATATTTCTAGCCTTCTTTGTGGCTTAATTTTATATTTACGGGGGATTATAAGCACACATAAGACTCATCCAATAATCTCAATGAATTTGGTTTAAGGGTTCGTGTGATATGTGATTGGTACATACCAAAAATCATTGCATGTATATTGGTATTGCTTATAGACCTCACTAACAAGGGTCTACGAATCACATGCATAATCAATGACTCTACCAAGTGATTTTACTTCCATCTTGAATCATTGATTGCATTTTTACCCCAATTGGATGGCTATTCAGTTTTGTACCAATAATATTTGTTGCAAAATATAACATGTAACCTTACATTAATGCATCATTATATACCATGGTAAATTTAAAATGGTTCACATGTGTCAACTTGAATTCTATCAAGCACATAGGAAATTTTATGTTTTCTTACATTATCACAACTATAAATTTACTAAGAATAATATGCCATTTATATGAGATCACCAATTAAAAAAATAAATCTTTAGAATTCTATGTGAGTGCTCGTGCAAGATTCAATGATCTTTCCTATCATTGGTGCACTAATGTGATCTCATTTCTCATGCCACATAGATAATATTTTATGGTTTACTAACTTCTGGTTGGTGATACCTTTTGGTTTTTCACATATACCAAATGTATATATTGTGAATTTATCTTAGGCTTACTTCTAGCTGATCTTGATGATAATAATACCATCAAATACTCATATACTGTAGTAAGTTCTTCAGAAACTTAGATATAATATCATGCAATTTTTTTTATCCAATTGTTAAATCAGGAAACCCTTTCATAAATTTATCATGCCATATATACGTGTACACTCTTGTCAATTATAAGCTCATAAAATACTTTATCCTTAAAATAGAATGTACAAGGGCTATTCAATCAGATAAATTAATCTTCTGGATCGTATTCAATTCTATGACACGGGAAGCATTTAGCCTCTACCATTAAATTACTTATATCAAATGAAAAACTTCATGTTTCATCCATTATACTAATAACTGAATGGGACGCTTCAAGCTTCAACCATTAAACTACTTATTAGATAAGAAGATTTAGGCTTCAACTATCAAAATATCTCAAACCACTAAAATTATAATATAATGGGGAGACTATTGTAAATACTCCAATCACTCCGGTGGTGGAGGAGACTTGACTATAGTAGGTTTTGACCACTACCAATTGCAAAATAGTTGTATAGTTTTATGAATAAGTGGCTGGCAAATTATGCATAAAGCCATCATCACTACTTCGTGATTTAAGTAAATGCTTTAAATATTGTGAAACTTAAAATTACATAAACTAAATTGCAAGAATTAAAATTGTATAATTAGAAAATGCAAAAATAAAATTAGTGTGGGGGTCTATAGACCACCAATTAGTTCGATCTTTTGGATTGAAAAACACTTGGGATATTTAATACCATCCGATCTTCTTTACTAGTATTACATTAGTCGTAAAATACTTTTAACTATTTGATCTCTTTGATCAAATTGCACATAAGGTATTAATCACCTTTTAATCATTCAACCTTTAGGATTGAATTTTGCATAAGGTCTTTAGAACCATTTAATCATTAGGTGAAACTTTTGGCTTTCACCTCAATTGTATTATTTCCTTTTGTACCTCATGTACATATTTATAAATAATATTATTGGTTGAGAGCTTCATGCTTCTACTAACACTTGTGCAATCACCCATCCATAATTTGGATATGCGGGGAAAAATTATCCATTTTGGTAGCCCTCCATTAACTTAGGTTAATGGAGATTTATACTATATTCTCCAATCAACTTCAAGTGTTGAGATATGTATGTAGTGATGAGAAATGGGACCACCAATCCATCATTTTTACACATAAGGTGATGGGCGATGAGACCGCCAATCCATCACGTTTAAATTTAAGTAATTTTCTAAACATTGCCACTTTAGATGGCTTTCCATCATCTTCAAGTGATGGAGATCTACATATGGTGATGGAAGATGTGACCGTGAATCCATCTCTTTGGATCATTGAATTGGTCATATTATATCCAATTTGAGTTTATTGAACGAAATACTTTTAGCCTTCTACCATCTTCTATTTTTACCCTCCATCTTATAATTAGAAGGGAAATCATTACACATATAATCAAATTAAATTTCATATAGCCAATATATACAATTAAAACTAATACTAATATCAATTAACATAAGAATAAAGAAAATGGGAGATCAAAATAAATTTCCTCATCTGGAGTCAATTTTAGGATCATACTATATCCCCCTTATAACTCTTAATCAATTTAAATTAAGCGGGATATCGATGTTCTTGAAATTTACTTGATTGCAAGATATGTCACATATGTAAACTTTTATATGCCTACAAAAATTGACATCTCACACAAGAAATAAAAATAGTAGATTAGTCCTATATGACACATAACAATCATATTCATATAGAATGATGACTAATAAATATAGAACACTTCCTTGATTATCAAGCACTGATCAAACTTGACATCAACTCCATGGATATTTTCCAACATCCCAAACAAAATCAACACATAAGCATATATATATATATATATATATATATCATCTAGGGTATAATCATGCTGATAACGTGTTGTAATATAGATAAACTCAAAGAGAGATATAGAACAATATAGAGAGGAAGGGAGAATGCCACTTCTTATTCTCATTCATATATATGAATTCATTCTTACATTTACAATTCACAATATCCCATATATATAATACTCACGCTTATTACATCCATCATGAGAAAGAGTTAGAAAATATGAAAAGATGTGGATGATACATAGAGTTGGAGGTAGAATCATAATGGAGAAGCTACTACAACTTATGGTACTAATGAGAGTATTAAACCTATGATTTAATACAATTTACATTCATAAATTGTACATCCACAATATGTAAATAGAATATTTACAACATTAAGTTAATGGCATGGCCACAGAACCCAAATAACTTAAATGTCTTAAGGTAGCTATACCGAGGATAACGCGTATGTTTCCCAATCTCTATTTTGTATCTTTCGTCATGCAAGCAAAACTAAAATAGCAAACAACCGTCCAAAAAACAGTATTAGAAATAATTACTGATCAACAACAAATAGAAAAGAGGAAAAATAGAAACTCTTTGTGCAAGTTAGGAACAATAAAAAACACAACTAATGTTATATTTGGTACGGAGTAACATGAGTAGAAAAATCCCTCATCTTATTTTATATCTTTTATATTAAATATTTAAAATAATAAAAATATTTTTAATAAAAATATTTATTTTAGTTTAAAGTAATATCTAAAATAAGTATTCATTTAAAAATGATTTTTTTTTTAAATTTTGAATAGACCGTACAAAATTTATAATTATAAAAGTAATTGTTCCAGTCTCATTGTCCATTTAACAAACGAATACTAAAAGTTAAAAAATTGATAGGTGAAAGGTAAGAAGCTAATATATAATTACTTTTTATGAGTAATTGATAAAGTTAATTATTTTTATCGGCGAAAGTAAACGATGAAACTAGCTGAAAAGTAGAAAATGTTACATTGATAAGTTTAGTAGCTTTTAAAAAAACATGATTATTTTTCAAAACTACTACCAAACAAAGGTTCTTTTGAAGACCTTTGGTTAAGGAGCTTCGTTATTTCTAAAAGAAGTTTACAGGCCAAATTATAGAGAGCCAAATAAACCTAGATCGTGCGTACGGAACATATAAGTTAGCCTTCAAAGCCGCCGAAGAAGGCAGTGAAGCAAAATCAAGGATATCATGGTGACCACATTCCATAAAATTTGACGTCATGTGATTCAAATTAGCGACATGAGGCAACTGAGGAGCAAATTATATATTGAACGTGAAAGCCCGCACGGACATAGTTCAGTTGGCTGAGATACGAGAGTTTGATAGAAGCGAGTGCACCCTGCTAAGTACATATAATATATGGAATAGAAGTATCTTATTTTACTATTTATAATAAAATAAGTGCATATAATATATAAAATAGAAGTATCTTGTTTTACTTTTTTATAATAAAATTTATCTTTCTTCTTTTCATTTAACACGCACTTCTCATCTTTCTTTATCCTATAGTATATCCTGTCTCTCAATCAACTTTCTTCAATATTTATCTGCCACGAGCCATTACAGGGATCATTGCACCATGACACTGCATTTTTCTACTCGGACTCCACTTCTTAGCCACTCCTTTTGGAGAGATAAAATACATGCCATATGAATTGCCTGGACTACTTCCGCATTATTTACCTCCATGCTGAGGAAGTTTTGCCCGAAAAGACCAAAGACACCATAAAGAAATAATGTTAGAGTAGGTTGTCGGGACAGTTTTATATTTTTACTTTACTATTACTATTACTATTACTATTACGATTACTATTATTGTTATTACCACCATAGAAAATGTAAGGGAAAAAATGTCATATCAAATACTACCTATAATTTTTATTTGGCTCAATTCAAATACATTTAAGGTTTATTTACCTAGATTATAATTTAATAAATACCTAACTAACACTTTAAACCTTTCATGTTCATTATTACTTAACCTAGGTTCACCTAATTAGTTTACCCAAATCTAGTTCCACTTCAATTCAAATGAATTGTAAAATAAATTTAGTATTAATTTATGACTTTACTATTTTTATTCAAATAAATGAGATGTTAATATATATATATTGCTTTATAAAATTATTACTCCATCTGTATCAAAAATAAAGTCATTCTGTCATTTTACACACTTTTTAAGAAAATAATAAAAGTAATCTTAAAATTACATTAAAACCATTCATTGAAAAATAATAAAACATTTAATTTATATATAATTAAAAAAAGTTAGGGTACAAATGAAAAATAGACTTTTACTTTTATAAGATGAATTTATTTTTTATACAAAAATTTAATAACAGAATGACTTTCTTTTTAGTATTATTTTATAAATAAAGTGTTTTATATTATATATATATATATATATATATATATATATATATATATATATATATTAACCCTTAAGTATGATTCATATCAAAACTAGATATAAAGTTTATCCATAATGATTATTTAATATGTGTTTCAAGTTAGTATATTAATTTAATTATCTCTTTTACTATTTTTTGATGGTAGAAATAGTTGTAGGATGTATATGGGTATGTGTATATATATATATATACAAGGAAAAGAAGGGAACAATGAATACATATTAATTTGAATGTATATAAGTGTGGTTATTGGGCCAATCCCATTACGAAGTTTTATAACCATAATTCTATTCAAAAATAGAATAGCGTAATCTAACTTATGGTTTTCATGCTTCTCCTCCCCTCTTATATTCTTACTCTTTGATATACATTTACAATTGAAGAGATAATCAAGATTTAATTATCTTCTTGAAATTAAAATTTAAGAAGATTACATAAGGTACCTATTCTCGATCCCAAGAAAGAGACACACGCCATCGAGTCAAGGATTGAGGGAATAGAATCATAAAATTATATTTCAATAATTACAAACTACGCTGTCAGTGTTATTGATTCCGTCAATGGATGGGTGTAGGAAAACTATACTTTCTATAATGATTATAAAAGATCCTATTCCGCATTAAGGTCCAATTTCATATGTTTATGGTTTTGTGAAATTAATTTGATTTGTGGTTGACTTCAAAAAATTGATTATATTATATTCATAATTCATGCCATATAAAATATTATATTTTGTATCAGATCCTCTAATGCCTTTATCTTGATTGGATTAATCATTGGTGTTGATAGTGTGGAGTTTTGGTTTTTCTCATCGAGTGAAATCGTGAAAAACCACATGTCTTGAAATAAACATGGCATGTGTTTATAAGCACGGAGGAGGGTCATGTTTCTTCACAGACTCTTGGCAATCCTTGGAATTTAGAAAACACAGGCGTGTTTTATTAACACAGGTGCCTCGTGTTTTTCAATACAAGCGACCTATATTGGTAGGTTTTCCATTGAACCGTTGTTCTTTCTTTTATGGTTATGTTTCCATGCATGTTAAGGTCATGTTTAGAGAAGTTATGGTTACATAAAGTATGTATCATGTGTGATTAGCATGATTAAAGTGCTTTAGACTTAGCCACAACAATACTACTCATGGATAATCATGCATTTATTTTTTTTCCTTGATCACATCCAGATTACATTATACTAATTGTGATGCATTATGCATATATAATGTTTGTAGTTCCACATGACCATTTATTAGCATATGCGAAGTACATTGAATTAGAAAATTAAGTTATTATTCTCAATTTGCCCACGGAGATTAAGAGCTATGGGATTATTTAATAGTTTTAATATTAATATGCATGAGTCTATTTGAATTAAATACTTAGCCCACATGCAATTTTAATTTCTTTTGGTTCATGTTAGTTGTATTTAATATGCTGTACAAATTTAGGCCATGTATATATGTATTTTGGCTTCAAATTGATCAGGAGATTGTATGTATGTTTAATTTTTGTAGTAATTTATTTTTTTATATATTCAATGTATGATCTTAATGTTGAGGTTCCTGAGTTAAAAGGGGACAACTATAAGGTTTGTAAGGAGACGATTCTCTTACAACTTAGCTATTGTAACATGAATGAGGCTACTAAGTATCCAAATCATTTGATAATTGAAGAAAGCACTGATGAAGAAAAGGTTACCCATAAGCGATGGGTGAAAGTCAAATACACAAGTTACATGTACATAAATACTAAGATGTCTTCTTCCATCAGAGGCTCAGTTGATCATCATAAAGATGTCAATGACTTACTAAGGGCCATCGATGAATAATTTTTCCATTTAGATAAGGCCTTAACTAGTACTTTGATAACGTAGTTTTCATCCATGAAACTTACTGCTATAAAGGGTTTGCGTGAGCATATCATAAAAATGCCGGACTTAGTAGCACAACTCAAGTTTCTATAGGTTGACATATTAGATGCCTTCTTGGTTCACTTCATTTTAAATACACTCCTAAAGGAATACACAACATTCAAAGTCACCTACCACACATAGAGGAATAAATAGTCAATCAATAAATTAATGACCATGCATGTGCAAGATGAGGAAAGAATTTTGATGGATCATGAGGAGACTATGATGATGAAAACCAAGGATAAAGAAATGAAGAAGAAAAGATTCTAAAAGGATAAAGGCAATGTATCACTCTAGGGTGAAATAAAAAATCAATCTAGGTGTTTCTTTGTGAAAAGAAAGAAAACATGAAGAAGGATTGTACTAAGTACAAAGCTTGGCTTGTAAAGAAAGGTAATGTAACATATTTAGTATGTTTTGATTCTCATGTATTAGATACAAATCATAATACTTGTGGATTAATTTTGGTTCTAGAATCCATGTTTGTAATTCCTTGCAGGTTACAACAAGAATGAAAGAACCAATGGGTAATGAACAAAGTATATTTACTGGTTGTAAAATACGTTCAGTTGTTCATGGAATAGGCTTACGTATACTAGTTCTCTCTAGTCATAATGTGCTAACATCATAAAAGAAATTTTATGTTCTAAGTTTTAGTTGAAACTTAATTTCTATTTCAAGACTTATACCGTTTGGATACTCATTTGTTTTCAAAGACAATATAGTTACTTTGTTTTATGAAATAAATCATGTTAGTTATGCTGCATTATCTGAATGCCTTTACTCTATTAATTTAATGCATGATGATTCAAATATTGTAATGAATTTGAAAATCTGTTCAACATTATGTGTTATGAATTATGGCTCATCAATGCTTTAGCACAAAAGTTTAGGTTACATCTCCATTGAGATAATAAGAGATTGGTGAATGATGGGGTACTTGGTACTCTAGATTTTACTGACTTTAGCACTTTTATAAATTGTATAAAGGTAAAATAAACAAATAAGTCTAAGAAATATGCCAATAGGAGTTCTCAACTACTTAATATTATACACATCGACATATGTAGCCCTAATATGGGGTCACACATTTAGAAATACTTCATTTCATTTATTGATGAATATGCACGATATATGTACCTCTACTTGCTTAACAATAAGCATGAATTGTTAGATGGCTTTAAAGTGTTTAGAGCCAACATAGAGAAATAATTTTATAAGCAAATCAAAATCATGATATCTAAAAGAGGTGAAGAGTACTATGGGAGGTACACTAAGGATAGACAAACACCTAGTCCATTTGTAAAGTTTATTCAAGAGAATGTGATAGTTTTCCAATATACAATATGTGGTTCACCAGACCAAAATTATGTAGCTAAAAGAAGAAACCAAATTTTGTTAGATATGGTGCGGAATATGCTTAGTAAATCCAGACTTCCTAGATCCTTGTGGAATGAAGCACGTAAGACAACTATATATATTTTAAACTAAGTTCCAACCAAGTAGTGTTTAAAACACTATTTGAGGTTTTTAAAGGTTGGAAGCCAATTTTAAAACATATGCATGTTTGGGGATGTCCATCTGAAGTAAAAATCTATAATCCATGAGGAAGGAAGCTTGACCTAAGGATCATTAGTAGATTTTTTTGGATATACTAAAAGGTATAAGGGTTATAGGTTCGATTATTAATCATATAACACTTGATTTGTGGAGACAATAAATGATAATTTTTTTGAACATGATTTTATTAATGGGAGTGATCAGATCAGGGATCCAATTCTTAAACCTATTCATTTAGTAGAAGAAGTTTCCACTTAATATGATAGAGTAAATTTTGTTCACCGTGCACTTCCAGTTCTAGTCAATGAGACTCTATATGATGCTTACATAAATCCATTAGAGCAGGTTGTTCAATAAATTCCTAAAGTTGAGATATTATGCAAGCTCCTCTAGAGGATGATGGGCTAGCTTTAAGAATATCTACTAGAAAAAGAAGACTAACTATACCTAGTGA
This sequence comes from Tamarix austromongolica, assembly GCA_039764185.1. Classification (NCBI taxonomy): domain Eukaryota; kingdom Viridiplantae; phylum Streptophyta; class Magnoliopsida; order Caryophyllales; family Tamaricaceae; genus Tamarix; species Tamarix austromongolica. Next base: position 18,013,189 of record CM077811.1, read on the forward strand.
CTATTGTGTGTACTTACACGAGCTTGGTTATGACATTTGTGCTATTGATGATCTTGAAACTTTTTCACATGATATGAGTAGTTCAAAATCTAAGTTATCGTATGATTATATGAAGGAAGAAATGAATTCCATAAAGGTCAATGAATTTTGGGTCTTTAAGACCAAGAGAGACTCATCGAGGAACATTAATAGGTACAAGGCTAGACTAGTTGTTAAGGGGTTCATTCAAAAAGAGGGAGATGACTACAAGAAATATTTATCTCGCGTGTCCACTAAGGATTCCCTATGAATAATTATGACATTAATAGTTCATTTTAATTTTGAACTACACCATATGGATGTGAACACACAACTTTTTTAAATGGTGAGCTTGAGGAGGAGGTATACATGAAATAACATGAAGGTTTTTCCTCTCATGAAGGTAACAAACTTATATGCAAGATTAAGAAAGTTATATATGGATTGAAACAAACCTCTAGGAAATGGTATATAAATTTTTATGGTATCATTACTTCATTTGGATTTGAAGAGACTGCCATGGATCAATGTACATATATCAAGGTTAGTGGGAGTAATGTTTGTTTTTGGGTAACATAATTTCTTTATAACACATTTGATATGTAGGATATGGGTGATGCATCTTATGTCATTAGCATTAATATTCATCGAGATACATCTCGAGGGATATTATGACTATATTAGGAAGCATATATAAATTAGGTGTTAGAAAGATACAAGATGATAGATAGTACACCAAGTTTGGATCCTATTATTAAGGGTGACAAATAGTAGTTAATTAAGTGTCCTAAGAATGACTTAAAAAGATAAAGAATGTCACATATGCTTCTGCATTTAGAAGCTTTTTGTATGCTCCGTTTTGCACAAGAACTGATATTACATATGTCGTTGAGGTATTGGGATGTTAATAGTGTAATAGAGGAGTTGACCATAAGAAAGCTACAAAGAAATTTATGACATATCTAAAGTGAACTCAGGAATGCATGGTCATGTATCATCATGTTGAGGATTTGGAGTTAGTTGGCTATTTAGATGCAGACTTTGTTGGCTATGTAGATTCACACAAGTCTATTTATGGATTTATTTTCCTATCTATCAGTGGAGTAATATCCTATAAAAGCAAAAGATAAGATTGCATAACCACTTCTATAGTGGAAGAAGAACTCATCTCATCGTTTGAAGCCATAAAGCATAGTATGTGGTTAAGGATTTCATATCGAATCTTAGAATAGTATATTCAATATCTAGATATTTAATGCTTAAATGTCATAAATTCAACTATTGTCTTTATATTAGGAAAGAAAAAAAGTGATAGCCATGCCAAGGGAATAAACATTGAGTACTTAAAGATAAAGGGATGCATTTCAAAAGGAGAAGTGGTCTTAAGACCCATAGGCACTGATTGTATGTTAGTTGATTATTTAACTAAGGGCATGTCACTAAGCAAGTTTAAGGATCACGTGTGTAACATGGGTATTGTATTCTCTATGTAATTTTATTATTGTAATACCTCATGGTGTCTTAAATAAGTTGTGTTTGTTTCTCATTTGGTTTGTATACATATGATTTATTAAAAAATACCACATTAAGCAAATAACCTTGAATACACATTGGGTTTATTCATAAAGTTAAAGTTGTGGGTGGAATTAACCCATTGTGATACATGGAAGAAAAATTTTAGAATGTTAAAAGCTTGCGCCATGATCCATGTATTAGTTTCATCATTCAGTTTATACTAACATGAGGAGAGTATAATGAGAGTCTAATTTATATGCACCAAGTGGGAATATATATATATATATATTTCTTTATTATTATTATTATTATTTTATAAATAAATTATTTTATATTTTATTTTTATATGAACCCTTAATAATGGTCCATATTAAAATTAGATATAAAGTTTGGCCATAAATTAAAAACCCCAAAACCCTAATTTAAGAAATTATAGAAAAAAGTATTTATTAGGAAAATAAATTGAATAAATTATGTTATTAAAATAAGAGGAATTAATTAAGGCAAAATCAAGAGGAAAATAATAAATTATTTAATCGAAAAAATTAGGATTTTTTGCTAATTAAAATGAAATTAGGGAAAAATCTTCCAAAAATCCTAAATTAACCTAAAAAGAAATTTTAATTATTATTTTATTAAAATATTATTATTTTAAATAATCAAAAATACCAAAATACACTAAATACCCCCGACCCATCTATTTTTCCTTTTTCCCCTTCCTTTTCCTTTTTCCTTCCTTCCTTCCCTTTCTCCTTTTCTTTTTCTTTCTTTTTTTTTTCCTTTCTCCTCGATCTAGGCCTGCCCACCCTCGTGGCCCAGACCCCCTTCTCCCCTACGTAATCCAAGGCTCGCATCCTCCTTTCCTTACTTTTCCTCGCCCATCACTAGTTGCCCAATCCACCCTCCTTTTTTTTCTTTCTTTGTCTTTCCTCTGGGTCGGTCGGTCCACTCCCTTCCCCTTCCTTCTTCCTTGACCACTTGTCTTCCTCAGGCAGACCTATAACCCCCTGCACGCCAGCTTACCACTGCCAGCCTACCACTACTACACTGCCTACCACCTTCCCTATCTCCTCTGATGTTCTCTCTCCCTCCTTGGCCCAATCAACTCCTCTCCCTCTTCTCATGCATGCCCCTCTCCCCTTACTTTCTCTCTTCCTGACCAGGCATGACCTGCACTCACGTAGGCATGTACCGGTCGTGTGCCGTCGACCGACGACCTGCATGCATTCCATCCTCTTCCCCTCTTCCCCCTCTATCATTTTTCACCTTCATTGGCCTATAAATACCCCTCAACCACCCCCCCCATTCAACCTTTTTTCTTTTCCAAAAAATGTTCTCCCTTTTTGTGCGTTGCCGCTTGCTTAGTCGTCCACTATGTCACTACTGTCCAGCATCGCTGCCCAAACCACCACCCAAAATACTCCCTGCACCACCCTCAATCCTCCCTACACGAGCCGCCTTGACTATGTAAAGTTGGACATTCGACCAACTTCAACTCACCCACTGCCGCCCTTTGCGCTGCCGTCCATCGCCATTCCTACCGCAAGCACCACTCCCTCTACCCCCAAAACCACCAGTAGAACCTCCTCTACCTTCCCCTCCCTTCCTTTTTCCCTTCTTCCCTCTCCACCACCTTCAAACACCACACCGCTGTTGCTTGCACCACCCCCTTTAGCTGCACCACCACCACCATTCCAACCCTCTCAACCTAGGGCATCCTCCACCAGCTCAAACACCCTCTCATTCCCCCTCTTCTATCCTAAACAACCTACTTTCCACCCTTCTTCTCTCTTCCCTGCCGCCGCCTTAGCCGTCGGTGCCACCTAGTCATAGGGATGTAAACGGGGTGGGTATAGCCATACCCGTATCCGTACTCGTTAGAAAATCCGTACCCAAATCTATACCCATATCCGAATCTATATCCGTTAACACATCCATATTCGTATCCGTTGGATATCCATTACCCGACGGATAAACCCATTTAGAGTTAAGTCAAATGATAATTTTAACCTTAATTTATAAAATATTTATTTTAAAATTAAGGGTAAAAGGGTAATTATATATCAGGTAAACGTGTATGGATACGAGTATGGTTATGGGTACGGGTATGGATATCCTATACCCGTATTTGTACCCAAACCCAGTGGGTATTTTTTTCCATCATCCATATCCGTTTAAATATCCGTCGGGTTTCAGGTAAAAGCCGCCCCGTTTACATCCCTACCTAGTCACCACTAACCCTAGGTGGTACCCCAACCCTTAAAACCCTAGTTATGCTATTGCTATCTTTTTATTTGTATTAATGTTATTATCCTTAATATTAATAATATTATTATTATGATATCATTACTATTATTTTTATCATTGTTATTACTATATATGGCCTAGGGATATTTATCCCATTATTATTTAAAGAAGTCAAAACCCTATTTTATTTATTATTATGATTACCCTTATATTTATTACCATTAATATCATTATTACTTTCATTATTATTATTATTATTATTATTATTATTATTATTATTATTATTAGTGCTAACCTTAGTATATTATTACTATTATTATTATTGTAAATATTCGAACCCTTACATTATCATTGTTTCAATTATTAGTATTAGTAGTATTATCCTTAACAATATTATCATTATTGTTATTATTACTATTTTTATATTATTATTTTTATTACTAACACTATTATTAACCTTAACCTCATTATCACTAGGGTTTCTATTATTATGATTATTAGGACCCCTTTTAAGTATTATTCTCAAGGTTAGCACTAGTACTACTACTTCTACTTCTATTACTACTACTATTTTGCTACAACTATTATTATTGTTACTATTAGTAGTAGTATTAAAGCTATTATCTTTAACAATATAAATATGGCTATAAATACCTTAACATGAACATATTTTGACTAGTAATAACTTAGTTGGCTAACTTGAGAATAAAAACCCTATTTTTATTTGTAAAGCTTTTCTTAATGATAGTAAGTAGTAACGCTAATATTAGGGTAAAGTAGGAAACAATAGTAATTTTGCTAGGAGGAAAATTAAACCTTAAGTTTTCCCCTCTTATAGGTGAACCCAATCAAAACCCTAAGGAGGCATAGGAGCGTACTCCAAGATCGGTGTTGTGTTAGGTAATGATGTGGCTAAGGTCCTCTATGTGTGTGTTATGAGCCTTATATGCCATGTGCTATGTTATGTTGTGTATCTTATGATTGTTATAACTATTTTATGTGTAACACATATTGGAGTTGAGGTATGCTTATGTGGTTTCCTTATGGCTTGTGCATAATATATATGTGTGTTGTGCTTATGATGTTGTATGATGTGACCCTCTAGGACATGCATGCTATAACATTTTAATGTATTGATATGGGGGAAAGGATGAAAAAGGAAAAAGGAGAAGTGAGTAGACCAAGGGGATATGGGATTATCCTAATTATCTCATGATCCATGAGGGGACAGATAAAAGGGGATTATGAAAAAAATAAAAGAGCAGGTGAACTTGCATGAGAGTTTCTAGGGTTTGCATGGGGTGGATGAAGTCTGCATGGGGATGATCTTTACGTGTGAAAAGTTATCTTGGGGTGTAAGTAAGGTAAGGGAAGAGTTTTTGGGGGGGGGGGGTGATTGGAGACTTTGGGTAAAAAATAGTACGTGGGTTGATATAAGGGTGCATAGAAGTCCTGGCTAGGGTTTGGGAGGAAACCTTAATTTGAGGTGGTTGTGAAAGTAAAAATAATTGAGGGTGAGTGGAGTACTGGATGAGGGTGGAAGAATGTCTTGTATAGGGTGAGTATGGGTGTTATGGGAAAAGTAAGGATGGCAGGTGAGAAATGGAGGGGTGACATGTGGGAAAGAAGGGTGCTGGGGTTTGGTGTGGCTAACTAGGGTTTCATAGTTACACGTGTATTTGGGGGAGTAAAGTAAAATGATGGGTGTTGAATCTAAATGAGGTGATGTGTAGGGTGGAAAAGCAGCCTCAATTGCATGAGGCAGAGAAGGTTGGGCCACATAGGCCCAAACTAGGGTTTTAGGAGAAAACGCTAGGGTTAGATAGTGAGTGGACTTGGATGGTGTAAGGTAGTGGGCCTTAACCCACACAATTAGGAGTTGGACCTCTAGTGTGATTAAGTGGAAGAAGGAAAGGATGATGGAGCTGATATGAGATACATAAGTCTCAAAATATGGAACGCACCCTCTTGGGAGAATAAGAGTAGACGGTTGGTGACATGCATGTCTAGGGTGAAAACTTGTTGAATAAGATACGAATAAGATACTAACCATTTAAAGTGAAAGATTGTTGAGCCGGGCCCAAACCGATCCACCAGAAAATAATAATGGCCAGGATCTGGGGTGCCTGGAGACCAATCCACCGACAATAGTATTGGTTAGGAGCATTATGCCCTATATATTTCCGGTCCACTGGCTATAATAGTAGGGGATTCTGTGTTCAACAAACCAAACATAATTGTGATAAAGCATGGGAAATACACTAAGTATTCATAGTGAAACACCATGAGAGTCAGGGCCACACCAGTCCACCAGCAAATAATAGTGGCCAGGAGCACTTTGCCCTGAAGATCGATCCACAAGCAATAATAGTGGTCAGGAGCGTATTTCTTGTATGTTTTCGGTCCACCGGCTATAATAGTGCGGTTCCCGCACTCGCATGGATTGATAATAAGCATGGTGTGAATTGAGTATTGATCAGAGATTTAAAGAATTAGTTGATCCAGACTATAACTCGACCTTGTGTTTGGATGTATATGGGTATATATATATATATATATATATATATATATATATATATATATAATAATGCAAAGAAGGAAATAATAAATACATATTAATTTTAACACATATAAGGGTGGTTATTGGGCCAAGCCCATTAAAAAGTTTTATAACCACAATGCCGTTCAAAAATAGAATAACATAGTTCATTTTTTGGTTTTCATGCTTCTTCTTCCCTCTTCTATTCTTCTCCTCTGATATACATTGAAGATTAAAGAAAACATCAAGATTTAATTCTCTTCTTTAAATCAATAAATCATGAAGATTGTAGAAGGTCCATGTTCTTGATCCTACCAAAGAGACACACACCATCGAATAAAGGATTGAGGGAATAAAAGCGCATAATTGTGTTTAAGAAATTACAAATTGTGCTTTCGGTGTTAGTGATTCGGCCAATGGATGGAGGTAAGCAAATTATACTTCCTATAATAATTATTTAATATCCTATTATGCATTAAGGTCCGATTTCATATTTTTAGGGTTTTATGAAATATATTTTATTTGTGCATGAAATCATGAAATTGATTGTATTATATACATAATTCATGCCATATAAATTCTTACATGAGATTGTTTAGATTTTAAACTAGATATTAAAATTTGTAATATTAAACATATATTAGTTATATTTATGTTATTAAAATATCTACACAATATACAATTCATACGTGCCAATCAAAATTTTACTTTTAAAAGTGTAAGTTCTTAATTTTTTTATGACAAAATTACAAACCATGATTACTTATCCAATACAAAAAAGTATGCGGCAAAATTTACTCAACAACAACAAGATTTATTGGTGTTATTGTTGGTTGTGGTTGTTGCAATAAGTTATTTTATAAACATATATGATTTGAGCTAGTGGTAAATGTCACCTCCTAAGTACTAAAGGTTTTAGCTTCTAATCTCTTTCTCCATCTCTTGGTATTTTAATACATATATAGTGCTTTGTATTTGCATGTGTGACCCTCTTATGAATTAAAATATTTATTTGAGATCATTTTAGAATATATATTTACGTAAATTAGTATGATCCTTGAAAAGGTTTGGATGAAAAATCATTTGAAAGAAAAAGGATTTCCAAACTAAATCTATTCTGTTTATAAATGACAACACTACAAGATTAACATACTCTAGAATATAGGCATATCTTTGTTAATAAATAAAATATATATAATAATATAAAAATAAAATAAGTAAAATTGTGGAATAAATTTTAGCACCAGTATCGGACATGGAAAAAATAATCAAAGTTATAAATAATTTACAACTTGATAACATATCGATATTAGTCAATTTTTTACAAAAAGTCCAACAAAATCAAAAGTGTGCATGCATTGCCTCACCAAATTCAAGGTGAAAATGAAAACCATATATTCTCTCAATATTTTTACATCTTTGTAGTGATTATCGCTTCTATACAATAAATTGCACTCATCCTTAAAAACTTTTTTTATTAATAAATAGTAAAACATGATAAATTACACTTAGAAACTATGATATTTGCTATGATATTTGATATAATTTCATTTAGGTACCATGTAGTTTAAATAATTTCATTTAGGTATCATATGTTTAATCACTTTAATGCCATCTTGATAATGGTTTTAGTTTTATATGACTCACGTGATAATTTTTTTAAATATTGAATATTTTCTAATATAAATTTCACTTAGATACTGTAGCACCTCGAGTCGATATAATCACGCAAGGGTTACCCTAGAGTGCTTTCGGATTGATCAGTTGGCCCCATATAAAAAACATGAGTCATTTTAGCACATTTTCCCCATTCACACGCTTTTTGAGAAATTTTTAGAAAATTTTTTTATACGTCCTCGGATGGTCGCCCATCCTAAAAATTACTCCACAACCAACATGCTTAACTGTAGAGCACTTAGGACAGAATCACCAAAAGAATGGTATATCGTGTTGATATAAGTAGCCATATTAATCCTTATAACATTCAACTCAATTTGGGGTATTACATATACCTATATATTTGACCTAATTTTATAGGTACCCTTTGTTTTTAATAATTCTACTTAGGTGTAATACTACAAATTCATGGTGGATGGTAGATGCTTCAAAGGATTGATAAGGATACCTATATCAATAAGGTATATCTTTTTTGGGATGTCTATTCTTGAAGAACTCCATAGTTATGTGTGTTTGATTTGAAGTAGGGTAAGGATGAGTGACCTCCTGGAAAGTTCCCCTAGAATCTTGTGAGTGAAGCACTCTAAAAATGGATTAATATCTCTATTTTGGGAATAGATAGTAATGCATAAGACAAACAATGGTCAAGGATTAATGATGATGTTATATTCTTTGCGTGGGGGTATATATAATACCCCAAATTAGTAGTAGATAGTAGAAGATTAAAATGATTGATAAGACTATATATATCAATAAGGTCTACATTCTTTTTGGGAAATCTATTCTTCAATAACTCAACAGTTAAGCATATTTAGATTAAAGTAGTCAAAGGATGGGTAACCTCCTATAAAGTTTTTCAAGAAGCATGTGAGTGAGGATAAAACATGTTAAAAATGGACGTGTTAATATATGGTATTATTCATAAATATTGAAATCATTCTACATAAATACTTGCGATCGGTGTGGGGTCGAGGTGTTATAGATTGATATCAAATTTTTGCGGTGAGTCAAATTAGAGCATGGATCAATTAGCTAGTGCATACATGAGATTTGCACCTACCAATATAGTCTATGATCATGACTTGATATTTCGTTTCCCCTTTTGGAAAAAGTTATAGGAAATAGTGTGCACAAAACTAAGGACGAGTATTACTTTTCACCAAGCTATAGATGGTATCAAAGTAGAACTGTGTCCGCAAGTTAAATTTATATTAACTATTTAGCCATTTAGTAGGAAAATTATGGGAATGGATTTTAATGAGACAATCAATGGTTAAAGTGCAATGATGGTGTTTTGTTCTTTGAGTGGGAGTATATGTAATACCCCTAATTATGTGGTAATGGCAGATGCTTAAAATGATTAATATGATTGCTTATATTAATAAGGTGCATCACTTTTTTTTTAAATCTATCATTGGGATCTCCATGGTTAAGAATGCTTGGTTTGAATTAGTCTAAGGATAGGTAACCTTTTGTAATGTTTCTTGAAAAGAATATGAGTGAGGATAAAACTTGTAGGAATGACTTTCATTGGTTTGTGGAGCCAGTTATTAATTTCGAAAGCACTTCAAGTAATCACCCATAACCAATGTTGGGTCGTTGTGTTACATTAGGTACATTCACATTTTAATTTAATTTCACACGAATACCTAAATAGCAAATGAATCACTTTTTTGTCCCATTTAGGTACCATTTTAAATTTTATGTACTCAAGTGAAACTAAAGTGAAATGTAAAAGTGCTTAAGTGAAATTATTAAAAAAAAAATAAGATATCTGAAAAATACTATACAAAATACCACGGTATCTAAATAAAATCTATCCTATTTTTTAAATTTAAATTATGAAAAATAAAATATTTTCAATATTTTTTATTTAAAAAAAATAAACGTCATATGTTATAGAAATAAAAAAAATCAAGAATTTTTTTATTAAAAACCCTAAAAATATATATTCATATATTTAGAATTTATTTAATTCGTTTAAAAATAGTCATATTAGAAAATTTATTATTTTAATCATATAAAACTAAAAACATTTATAAAATGATTCTAAAGTGAAAAAATTTAAAACACATGATATCTGAATAGAATTGTTTAAAAGAAATGATACATAAATAAACTTATGTAAATGTCATAGTATCTAATTTATCAAAACAAAAAAAAAACACTATATTTTTAAGCGATTAACATATATAATCAATCCCCTCCCCCTCTTCTCCCATCCTTTATGATTCATTTGGATTAGGGTGAATCAAGGTGAAGGTTAATATTAAAAATTAACTTAGATGAATAATGGTGAATGTTTTAAAATAGTGTTTGGATGAAATTAACCTAACTTGGGGAGAATATTATTTTAATTCCATTTAGATTGAGGTGAATGAATATTTAAAATTAAAACATATGACACTTATTCCCTGAGTCCCTTCTATAACATATATATTAGGGAGTATATTTGTCTCATTATGTACAAATTTATTTATTTTTTCTCTTTCACCCCATTACCTCCAAATTGAAAGTTAATAAAAATGAGGGGAATTGGGGTGAATGAAGGAAACAAAAATTAACCCTCATTAACCTAGATGAAATTTTTATTTTTATATCCAAATGGGACAGGTTGAAAGGAAGTGAATTAGTTAATTTACCCGATTCACATCAAACAAAATATACTATTAAAGACTTTGGCCCTCCCCTCTAGTCACTTTATTAGACTCCTTATCCCCAGTGACCATCTTCTTTATTCAACAAAAACCTTGAAACATGACACCATTCAAGCCATGTGTGAGGAAACTATCTCTCTTGATAAACATGATATGAAAATGGCGGTAAAGGTTAATGTCAACGATCATATACACTACTTTTTGGTAAGGGATTCAATTCTAGGTTTTTTGGCCTTGATTGTTATTATCAACTCTTTCTATATCATGGTTATTTATCATTAGAATGGTATTAGTAGTAAGGATCAATAGTAATGAAATATATACCAAATTTTTAAGTAGCTAGCAAGGATTTAGTCAAGGTTATCTTTGTTTAGCTTTCTAGGGTTTTAGTTTATAACACTATTATAGTGTGTTTTGTAAGGTCAGAAGTAGGGTTGTAAATGAGCTGAGTCAAATACCCCTATGCTTAGGTTCAACTCGTTTAACAAAACGAGCCTAAAATGATGTTTGGGCTCAGTTTGTTTAACTAAACGAACGAACTGAACCGAGCTTTTAACGAGCCGAGTTCACGAGTCAAATCCAAAAAAATGAACTGAGCCTCACTTTTAGACTCGTTTAACTAAACGAACGAGTCAAACTGAGTTTTTAACGAGTCGAGCCTCGGCGAATACAAAACTGGCTCAGCTCCTTTACAGCCCTAGTCAGAAGTAGTTTATAAGTAACATTTTAGTTTATTGAGCCTGCTGTTTTTATAAAAACAAAATTGGTAAGTAGATTTTTTAGCGATCAATAAGCTAGTTTTTGATAAGTTAGTTCAATTTAAACCTTATAAGTTTTCATCTAGTTTTGTCAAAGCGCTAGATATCATTTGAATTGATAGTTAACTCTTTCTTTGCTTGCTTGTTTCCCCTTAAAATTTATTTATAATGAATTAATAAGCGAAACAAAGGTACTATTATACCTAAAATTTATAAAAGGGAAGAATGATGAATAACATTTGAGTTACTATTTCTTAAATGACATCGGGCTCAATTAAATGAAGTAAAATGGGATGAAAGGATCACGCTTCAAATTGATAACAAGGATCACGCGTTTAATTTCTTAAATAACTAGTTATATTTCCCCGTGTAATGTACGGGTGGTGTATTAATTATTTATATATTATTATATAAGAGATGAATAGTTTAATAATTTAATTAATCTGTATGAGATGAATAGTTGGTTGTATATGTTCAAGTAATTAATTAATAAAATACTTAATTAATATGTATTTTTTGACATATGTGCAGCAGATGAATAGTTATATGCCTTTGTTGCATGTAGGATATGAATAGTTGTGTTGTATTAATGACAGAAGATGAATAGTTATATGAATTTGTTGTTCGTATGAGATGAACAGTTGCATTCATATATTCATTAGTTTGACAATTCAATTAATATGCAGGAGATGAATATTTGGTTGCATATGTTCAAGTAATTAATTAAGAAAATACTTGATTAATATGTGTTGTTCGACATATGTGAAACATATGAATAGTTACATTCATATATCCAGTAGTTTTACAATTTAATTAATATACAGGAGATAAATAGTTGGCTGCATATTTTTAGATAATTAAATAAGAAAATTATTGATTAATATGTATTGTTCGACATATGTGCAATAGACGAATATCTTAATTAATACGTAGGAGATGAATATCATTATGCAACGTAAGAAATGAATAGTTTGACAAATCAATTAGTATGCAGGAGTATTTCATCATTTATTTGAGCTTATTAATTAGTAATAATATATGATTAGTAATAATAGGTATAATTTAGGAAGAAAATTTTGTCTGTATATTGCCTACAAAACAACTCTGTTTTTATATAATAACCAATGTTGTCGTTCTTTTATTAGTTTTTTTTAATAATAATTATATTATTAATCATGATAATATTCATAATAGTAATAATCAATTATATTAATATTCATTATTATCATAATAATTATCATTATTATATTATAAATTATGATAATAGTAATTATCAAAATTATATAAATAATTATATTAGTATTAATTGTATTGATAGTTATAATTATTATAGTTATATTAATAATAATAGTCATATTATTAATAATAAATAATAAAATTATTATTATAAATAATAATAATAATAATAATTATTATCATATTTGACTGATGTTGATCTAACCTTAAAAAAATAATACTTCATTAAAATTAGTTATATGTATTTTCTAGTTGCATTGTATTAATGGCAACAGATGCATATGTGTTGGTCGACTAGTTTATGTACTTTATTTGGTGTATTAATTATTTATCAATTATTTATATATTAATATGTAGGATATGAATAGTCTGAAAACTCAATTAATACATATGAAATTAATAGCTGACTGCATATGTTTAGGTAATTAATTAAAAAATGTTTGATTAGAAAATATTTGATTAATACTTTATTAAAATTAGTTGTACGACATATGTACAACAAATTAATAGTTATATGCATTTGTTACACATAGGAAATAAATAGTCGCATTGTATTAATGGATATATGCATGTGAAGCAAATGAATATGCACTTTGGTGTATTAATTATTTATATATTAATATGCAAGAGACGAATAGTCTAATAATTTAATTAATACGCAGGAAATGAATAGTTTTCTACATATGTTCGGATTATTAATTAAGAAAATATTTGATTAAAAATATATAGTTAATACTTTATTAAAATTAATTGTTTGACATATACGCAGCAAATGAATAGTTATATACGTTTAATATACATAGGAGATGAATAGTTACATTATATTAATAAATAGTTATATTAATTATTCCATCTTATTAATTAGCAATAATATATGGCAGTAATCATTTATGATTAGTAATAATGGATATAGTTTAGACGGGAAAATTTGTATTTATATTGTCTGCTAGACAACTCTGTTTTTATATATATATAGATATTAATATATTACACACAGTATCTCTCTCATGACCGCTTTCTATATATCAACGGCATGCATTTATTCCTTTCTAGCTTACAGTAGTAACATGTTGATTTATTTGTAATAATAATAACCAACGTATGTATATCAATAAGGACGTTCACCGATATAATTACCAGGCGGATCATAGTTACAGGTAACAAAGTACGTGGCTCCACCTCCATTACTGCAGAGAGCCCTAGCGCAACCAAGATGTACGGATTCTTTCCACACAACTTGAGTATAATGCAAACACTCTCCCTTGGCACATGAGTTTGATCGATAATCATAACTTGGCTTCTCATCAATCCACAATTTCACAGCGTCTGCACCACTAAAATCACCAGAACCTTCTGCTATGTTCTCACCGTACGCACCATTCGAGTGCTCCAAAATACAATCAGCCGCTCTTGTATTAGCATAAGTTTTAGCATAGCCAGCGACCGTCTCGTTCCACGTTAAGGGGGCCACACCGACCTCAGCCCGAGCAGCATTGTGTGCCGCCACATAGTCCCGCGGGGAGTTTTGGGCTAGGCAGCTGAGGGAAGAGAACGTTAGGCCGAGGAGAAAACATATGGTTGAACAGTATTTGCCCAAGTTCATTTTTGTGTTGGCGGTGGAGAGAAAGGCGACGATGAAGGATATGTGATGTGTCTTGGATATTATGGTCACAATGAAGGAAATGGTTATATATAGTTGGATCAGGATGTGTGTATATATATAGTGTTGATCGTACATGCATGATCCTTAGTTTAATAAGCAATGAATACTCAGTTCTATATTGATGGAAGGAAATCGATTAAGTTCAATGTACGTATCTGAGGTTTTTTGTTTTGACATTTTGACATTTTGCTCGCTAGCTTGAGATGGAAGGTTATCGAAAGGTTACTGGAGATTCACATGATCCGCACAGTGCTTTAACCATAATTCTATGATGTTTTAATATATGTCAAAGATAATTATTTAGTATTTAATAACGACAGTTCCTTTTTGTTTAGGAAACATATAAAAGTTAATCATACATTAGTTAATCACGGGACCATTATAATTTTATTGATACATTTATATATGGAGCATAGCATCTCTAAAAAGTCAAGGCAAATAATAGTAATAATTTATCATATGGAAATGTCCTCAATTTATACTATGAAAGTGGTGACATCATGCTAACGTTTCCACGTCGTCAACACATATATTTTTTCGAAATTATTTAAATTAAAACATCTTTTAGTATCATTAATTATTACAAAAATTAATATATATATATATATATATCATGTTTCTGATAATTTTCCTCTACAAGTAGAGATATCTATAACAATTAATGGTGAAATATTAGTTTTTTAATAATAATAATAATAATAATAATAATAAAATTTTAGTAAAATAATTATAAAATATATGTATAATAATGGTGAAAATTTTACACGTACAATGATGGTAAAAAAATCATGAGAATGATATTGAAATTTAGTATTAAATTTTAGTAGCTAGGATGATAGTAAAAGATATGTTTAGTATAATGGTGGTGAAAGACGAGCTCAATTATGATGGAAAATCAGTTTTATATGTAATATTTTAAAATTTTACTTAACCTAATCTTGTATCATTAATATTCTAATCCAATTATAATATAAACAAAATCTTATTTTAACCTTAACCAAATTTTTTAGTCCAAAAATCTTAATATAATCCGAATATTTGACCCAAATAAATTATATTTTGTAACCCAATATTAATTCTGGTAAATTTATATCACTAATTCTACCTATTTTAGCTACTCAAATTTATCTAAAACTAACCCCAACCTTTTCCTTTTATTTTTCCTTTTTCTCTTTCTTTTCTCCTTTTTCCTTTCTCGATTCTCTTGCCTCCTTCTATCGTAATACTTGACTTATGTTTCTTACAACCTGCAACTTGCAACCATCACTCTTACCCTCTACAACAATCATCACCATCATCTGAATCCCTCACCATCACCATCTCATCCTCGTGCTGATGCCACTGATAGCACGCACACCTTTCCCCCTATCCTTTTGCTTTTTCACGCAACATACACTTACACACACAACCATCACCATCTCCTGATGCTGCATACCCCTATATTTTTTTACCCAACACTCTACCATCACCTCCAGCCACCTTCGTTGAAAAATTTCCTTTGCCATCCATCGTGCCCCGACTGCACCATCACCCTTTGCATTTTCACCCATTGCACGCCACCATGCATGTATATATATACCATTCATCACTGTCCTTCTCCCTCATTTATTTGTTACCGTTTATTTCCAAAATTTCTATCAAACACCACTACCTCGAGCTCCTTCTCTTTTCTTCTTCTTCCTTCCCGTGCTCTGTTTCGCACGCCTGAACCACCTCCATCACCATCGTGCACCACCACAACCACTACACACCCCCAAAGCCTAGTAGGCCGACCACCAAGGCCACCCCATCACTGCCCTTTACCATCAACCACTGCCAATATTTTCTCTTCTTTCCTAGAGTCAGTCATATTTTTGTGAGATGCACGGCTTGTGCACAACCTTATGCACGGCCATGCACCACTAATTTTTCTTATCGCACACTCGTGTGCACCTGTTCAATATTTTCCTATGTAATCAGTTGCTCAACCTACCAGTGTATGATCCCAACTCATGGCCTGGGTGTGCACCACCTACCACACACCCGTGCAGCCTCCCCATTTCAGTTGTGCACCCTCTTTTTCACCCCAAACCTTATTCATATACCATTAAAATTTTACCATAGCTCCACCACACTTCCATGCAACTCAAGATTCCCTTTGACTTCAATTATTTCTATTTGTACCCTCATTTACCTTAACGTTTCCATCAATTATGATCTTTGAGTCTAACCATGTACTATATTATTTTCGTAGGTAATATTTCGATAATCTCGGAGGAGAAAATCTAGGATTTACATGCTTAGAACCTGGTGTCCTTATTGGTAAGGATACTAATCGATGTTTTAGGGTTTTTGTATTAGATACTTGCATGGCTATGTGTATTATCATGATATTATTGTTATATGATGGAATGTATGATGTTAATGATATTGTTGTTAAATGGACACCTTCATTAAAAAAAATTGCTGCTAAGATATCGCACCGGTCTTCTAAGCTGATATCATACACAAGCCATCTTCAACTTATTAACACCGTCCTCTTTGGTATTCAAATGTTCTAGAGCTAAAGTTTCCTTCTTAAAAAAGGATTGATATAAAAAAAGGTTTGCTCCTTATGGCACAACTTTTTGTGTACAGGAAATGAATTAATTTCTCATAAATCCCCTATAACTTGGGCAAGTTATAGTCTTCTCAAATGTGTAGGTAGACTAGGTATTCTAGATATTGATAAAGGGGATATCAATGCTATTTGGAAACATTCTTAGAATATTTTAATGAAGAAAGATACACTAAAGGTAAGGTCGGTTCATGCTAGGTATTTAAGAAATGGATATCCTTTCTTAGTCTAGCTCCTCGTCATTGCTTCTTGGACTATAAGATGTGTTTTTAAGATTTGGGAGGAGTTACTACCTATTTTTACTACTTTGAATTCCTCAAAACCATATAATATTAGTGGCATTTATGGGAAGATTTGAAACCACAATGTAATACAACCATAGTGGAGAACAGTGTGGATTAATCCAGCAACCTCTAAATGTCAATTTATCTTTTGGCATGCAACTCGAGAACATTTGGCAACAAAGAATCTTCTACATAAATATCCGCTAGT
Organism: Tamarix austromongolica; assembly: GCA_039764185.1. NCBI lineage: Eukaryota > Viridiplantae > Streptophyta > Magnoliopsida > Caryophyllales > Tamaricaceae > Tamarix > Tamarix austromongolica. The sequence continues at coordinate 18,030,587 of CM077811.1, forward strand.
GAATGATAATAGCTATCCCTTTTGTAATTTTGTTGAGTATGTCTAACATTTTATGATTAAGTGTCTTGTTATTAAGAGATTGATTCCTACTTTTATAAGGTGATTTGGTAGATATTAAGTGTTGCTTGTATGAATAATTAATATCATAATATAACTCTAATCATCAAAATTTTATATTTTACCTTATCCTAATCTTTGTTACATATCTTCAATAATTTAACCTAATCCTAACCATGGAAAGTTTTTAAATAAAGTATTCCCATACCCTAACCTTAAACTATTTTTACCTAATCCTAATACTAAACCTAAACTTATAAATTTTTCTCTTCCTTATTTTTCTTATTCTTTTTTCCATTCGCTTTTCTTTCCCCACCCAATTTCTTTTTCCTTCTCCCGCTTCCTTTTCTTATTACATGTGATACATCCCCTATCGGGACCAAATCACCCTGCCATGCTTCCATTCTATGACCTACACACCACCATTACCATCACCCATCATCTCCCTTTTTCTATGTGATAGATTATGTAAAAATCATGTCCTATCACCTCACACATATACTTCGTATGTAATGGCCTCATCTACCTTCCTTCTCCTTTCATTTTTCTATCAAAACTCCACCACCAACATGACTCTCCTTCCTATCATTCTCCTCATCCTTACCATTACCAAAATAATCACTAAAACCCACCACCAATGAGCCCAATCGAAGCACCTCCATCACCTTCGGTAACCTTTTCCATTCTCTTACCTCTAGCACTGACCAAACTCACCACAACATACTCCTAAGCACTGGTCAAACCCACCTCAACATACTCCCAAGCACCATCCAAACTAGACATACCTCACCCCTTCCTTTTGACCATCATCACCGTAGCTTTCCCTATTTCCTTTTTTCCTTGGCTATAGAGATGACAACCTCAACCCACATCCACCACCTTCGGCTAAGACTATCAATCCCTTTCCCCTTGCTGCCTCCTCTTCTACCAAAACTTCATCCCTAGCCACACTCATCCTCACCATAACCCATCCCTTGGCTTCAGCTAGCCTACATCGAAACACCCTCTTAGCAATGGCACATATTTTTGTTGCTTTGATCCCTTCCATTTGGCCTGCCACCGTTTCTCCCCTCCATCCTTTAGTCCTTTTGGTCATTCCTCACCACCTAGCAATGGCAACATGTTTTGTTGCCATCCCCTTGGCTTTGTTACTTGTTTCCATTCTTCCCTAGTTGGTTGTGCAAAGATTTATTGAATCATTCATTTGGTTTATTTTGGTTTTACCTCCATTCCTTTAGCTTTTACTTAATTATGCTTCTAAATCCAAACAGTGTTTTATTAATAGTAGCTTAGGTATTTTTTAGGAGTTCTAGAGGAGGCTGAATAGGATTTACGTGCATAGAGCCTGGAGCATTACTCTAGAAGGATACTATTTGTAGTCCAAGGTTTTTGTTACTAATTGTTATGTATGATGTTGTGTGATAACATGTTATTTCTACTATGTGATTAATTGTATGATTTGTAATGTTATGATATGAGATTTGATATTGTATTATGGAAAAATAAGTAGAAATTATGGGATATCATTACAATAATATTTTATGCGAAAGCCCTATATATGATTATAGTTATAATATAGGTCACTAAGGTATGATAATTTATATGGTGATCAATGGAAAATTTGAGAATAATGTTACTAAAACATATAAGATCTGTATGAAATAAGGGCTTTAATTATTGATAAGGGCATTTTTATCAATATGGGTTTAATATGGGAACCATGGTATTTATATATGTTATATTATCTAAAATAATATAAGGAGTTTATAAGAAGTGTTTAGAGTAGTATTGAATGGCCTAAGTTTAATAAAATATGAAAATGGCTTGATTTGAGAATAGTAAATCTAAAATGAGAAGGTGATTATCATATGTGTGAAGCATTAGAGTTAGACCAAAAAATTTGGATATGGTATTAATATTGGTGTTTTAGAAATTTATATTGAATCTAGTAATTTTATGATCCCTACATGAAAATTTATAATGTATTTATGAAATTAGGGCTTATAAGCCCCAAGAATGGTGACTCTTGAGATAGGGTTATTGTAATATCCTAATTTTTAGTTAACCTAATACCCTATAAATTATATCTTAATCCGATTCTAATCCTATAAGAAATATTATTTTAGCTTTAACCCAATTTTTTAATTTTAAAACTTTAATCGAATATGAAACCTTGACTCGGATAAATTATAATTCGTAAACCAAAATTAAAACTCTCTAAAATTTCCACTAATCCTAATTACTTATGGTGAATATAATAACACCCTTAAACTAATCCCCTAAATCTTCTTCTCTTTTTTCCCTTTTCTTTCTGCTTTTATTTTCTTCCTTTCTTCCATTTTCTCCTGTAAGTCCAAGCCGTAAGGTTTGAATTTTGCTGCAACTTGCATCATCAACTTGCCCTCCACTTGCACCATCTCCTATCTTGTCCTCTACAGACTTCTATCATCAATCAAACTTCTCTTCTTATCTTTTTCTTCTTCTCTTTTTGCACCTTTATCCTTGCCTAACTGCGCCCTACACACCACCATCCTCCCCTACCATTATTCTTCTTATCTCTCTTTTCCTTATGTAACCTACACTCTAACCATTGCCATAATCTACGTTTTTCATCACCACATTCAACCATCATCTCCAATGTCACCATTTTTAGCCTTACGCTCCCATCACACGTCTCCTTCCCCTATGTTTCTTTTTCCCGATTCTCACCATCCACACACACACACATGACCATGTGTGTGTGTGTGTACCATACTCTCCTTCTTTTCTCTTTATTTGGCCTCCAATCTATCCTTTGTGTGTTAAAAATCAATTGCTTAAGCTCCCCGACATTCTTCCTTTCCTCCTTCTCCCTATTCTTATTCTTCTTCTTCTCCTCCCTTTCCCTATTTTTGGCTTTCGCACCACTGTTTCCACCACCGTGCACCACCTCGGCCACCACTCGCTGCCCTTTGGCCAATAGACCGACCACCAAGGTCGCCCCGACCTTCCCCCTCGCCGTTTCTGGCCATTCCCACCGACTGTTGTCTCTTTTTCCTTCTTCTTCCTCTCATGTGTAACACTTAAATCCCCTACTTTACAGTCGTGCAACTCCTACACCGTTTGACCGTGTAAAATGTTTCCTCTTAGCTTGATTCTGCACAACCATGCAACTTTTACACCATCTGATAGTGCAACTCCTTTTTTTGGTCATGTATCCCTATTTTCACCCCAAACCTTGTCCAAACACCACCAAAATTTAACCATAGCTCCACCACACATTCATCTATGCTCCCAAACAATTCAAGCTTCCATTTAACTCTGAATTTGAAGAATTGAGTGGAGACTAATTGAGTGAATCTTGATTTTTTCTTTTTTCTTGGATTAGAGGTAAACCATACCCTTCTACTCAGATGTGAGATCATGTGGTAACACATAAAGTTTGGTTGAACTTAGGGTATTATTTATGCCACACTTTTAGTGAAATATATGTATGTATTTTACTTTAGAATTTTTAGAACGAAATTGCAAATGTTACGATTAGGCATAAATGTAAATGTAATAATTCTAAATAATTAGCATATTCCAACATATGAATTGACTGATAATATACGCATGTGTGTTTTGTTGAATAAATTGTATATGCATGCCTAGTACTTGTTAGAGTTGAAATCCTGCAACCTTATAATGTAACTTACCATGATAAGTGTACTATAATTATCTTGGCATAGTAAATAGGGTTGAATTAAGTATTATAAAGCATGCACGCATGATTAGGGTTAGTATACAATAAATGTTAATCACGTGTTCTATAGTTGAGGTATTTCATTTCCTACACCGTGAAGTTAATTACCTTGTTGAATGACATAATATGCTATAAATTTATACATATGTGTTACATGGAATATATGTCACCCTAGAAATGTATGATTTAGGCTATAGACGTAATTTACTAAAGGAATGAAAATTGGATAACATAGTCAGTCACAAAGACGTAAAGATTATTCACATGTTACCATATCATGAATAATTATCTATTAGTATTTTCATGATAAATGGCTTGTAATAATGTTGCTCGATATGAATTTGGCCAAAATGGTAAAATTAGAAGTTGTGGGTAGTTTTATCATTTCGACTTAATACACCTTTTGCGAATAAGTGGACATGACCTTAGGGTTTACCTTAAATAATTAGAAATAAAGGGAAGTGGCTAAGTATAAAAAGGAAGTTTATGTGCAATGTGTGATATTTGTGATCACTCTATAAAATACTAATACATAAAGTGGAAGACCTCGAGTTTGGGAATGGTTTCTCTATAGGGGCAGCTACCCTAGAGACGAGGTAGGAGTCCTCGACTTATTTGGTTTTTAGTGCCAGTTGTACCCCAGTAAGGCCCTAGTCTACTCTATAGATGACCTACGTGTCCTATAGGAGGTATCGATACTTAAGGATTAGGTGACCTAAGTGTGGAGGGTCTTGTGTTGCCTTGTGCACCAATATGACCAGAGTGGTGTTATGCCTCTAGGTTTGATGGATGGAGGGTATCGTGCTACCTTGTGTGTTGGTATGACCAGTGTACTTTTATGTCTCTAGGTTATTATTGTATCCCCCTCAAGTAGCTAAAATTGGAAATAATCACTGTGTAAAGATTTCAATAGGTTGTTCTGAATTTGATGTTTCTGATAGCTACCGTCGTGCGCTATATGTTATGATATGAGGTTTAGTAGTTACCTTTGCGCCCTATTTTGGTAAATGAAATTTATATGGATGGTTGGATTGGTAGTTGCCTTAGTGCCCTACCTTGGTATTTGGATTTCTTTTAACTACATCATTTGTACTCATTTTATGATTGTATGCTTCCCTGATATACTTATATATTCTTTATGTGCCTCATGTGGCCTTACATGTTAGTGTTAGTGTAATGGTTTTCTCAATACCGTAGTACTAACGGGTTCTGTTTCTCGGTCCCCTATCTATTCAATGTATAGTGATGACCTTGCAGTAATACTTTGAGGGTTCAGCATGATGGCTTCCAATGGAGAGTTGAGAGTTAGGACTATCCGGTATTTGCACCGGCATCTTTTGATCCAGATATTTCATCGTCTCTTCTGTCCGTTGTTATTTACCCTTTTGTTATATTGTAACTGTTTTACCTAATCTTTTTTGTATTTATCAAGACAAATTGAATTTTTAATAGCTATTTTGTTCTGAAGTTATAAATATCGTTTAAGTAAAGTAATTTTTTAGCCTTAACACTTAGTATAAGGATGGCAAAGGATGCCAGGCTTATACTGAGTGTGGCAGTAACACCCAATATTTTTGTAATTAACGCTTCCGTAAAACAAAAAATTTTAAGTAGTAAAATGTGGGGTGTTATAGTTATTATCACATGTGCAAGACTTTAGAGTTAGGCCTTGAACTTCTGGTATATTGATAATAATAATGTTTGAGGAAGATGTACTAAGTTTGGTAGATAAAAGATGCAATAGAAGAGGAATTATGAGTAAAATGTGAAATTAGGGTTTTTTTGGGAATATGCGGGTCTTAAGCTTAGAAAACAACCTTAGGATCTTTGTGATATGCTTTACCTACTTTAAATGTGTTATCTACTTTTCAAATCAATTATGAATAATAGATTGATCATTTAAAGTGAAAGATCACATGAGTCGGGCCAATGTGTTTTGTAGGTCTGTTCCACTAGACAATGATAGTGGTTGAGTAGTATTTTGACCTGAGAGGAGCATCAATCCATTCCACCTAATTAAGAATAGTAGGGCTCTAAAGTCAACGTGAATGATAATATGATTTGAGATAAGTAACCTAATGGATAAGATACTAATTATTTAAAGTGGAAGAGGACGTGAGTTAGAACTGAGGTAGTGGGTTCATTCCATTGGACGATAATAGTGGCTCGGGTGTTTTGTCCCTAAGAATTGCTTCAAACCATTCCATTGGTTTAAGAATAGTGGGGGTCCCTAAACTCAATGTAAATAAAAGAAAGAAAATTGATTTATCTAATAAAGAGGCATAGATTAGTACCTACCTTGTGATATTTTATGTGTTTTGCATGCTTACTCATTCTCTATTGTGAATGTATATAATTGTCTGTATCCTTAACTTGAAAATATTTTTACCTTGCTACATAGTGTACTGACCATCCTTTTTATGGGCATTGTTTATTTCCACAATCATATGACCCTGTTGACTGTGTGTATGTCGATGATACGCCACATGATGATTTTGCTGCTTATGTGCTCTGTCGGGGGTAGAGTGATGTTTTGCATCAGGGCTTTGGGCATAGAGTCATGTTATCAGTAGGATAATTTTAACCGGATACCTTTTTGGACTCTTAGCTCCATAGTATCTATTTTGTTTGTATTTTGATATTGTATTTAGAGCTAATCTCCAAACTCATATTTAAGTTTATAAAGATACTCTAATTTCTATTTACTTTTTTAAAACTTTAATGGTTTTTTCTCATGTGATCGATGTAAAGATGGTATGATAAGCCAAAATTACATCGATTATAATGGTAATACCCGATATTTTGGCTACAAGATTCCTCTTTAAAATAAAAAAAAAATTAGTAGTAAAATTTGGAATGTTACGTATAGGAACAAAGAGCTCTTAAGCTAGTGCAATGAGGATTGTGTTCTAATTAACACTAATTTCATTATAGTTGCATGTCTTAATTGTGTTATTTGATAAACTTGAGTAATACACTAAAACTTAAGGTGAAGATAAGAATGTGTTAGGGTCCTTCGGTGTGACCTTCCAAAGTTTGGTTGTGCTGACTATATATATTGAGCTAGTTGTAGTTGTATATATTTCACTTTTGATTTGGTTGTGCTGGTTGTCTATATATGGGTTAGTGATTGTTGTATATATTCCACTTTAGTTTATTTCTAATCTACTATATCTAATGTTGAGATCTTAGTAGGGAGTGTACACACTTAAGGATTAGGACTGTTGGTAATCCTCATTGGCTTGGTTCAATGGGAAGACCCATAAGTGACCTTTGGCTTCTCATGTGGTTTTTGTTTATATTGGTTTTGGCTTTGACCCTTAGTTGGGCTACGATCCTCCGAGCCCTTACTTCTTATCAGATAACCTTCTTGCTAAGCCAATTTCCCTATTTAAGTATTAAAAATATATATTATGTTTTAGTTGGTCACTTAAGGAAAAGATTAATAAAATAGGATTATTGGTACATTTTAATATACAATCTAATATGGTTATTTTGCATATTATCATCTTGTAACATATGTATCTATATGTGTATGAGCACTATACTCCTTTGTATTTACATGTCACATAGTTGTTTCTCTAGCTAACTTGTTAAATATTTTAAACAGGGTCTAAATTACTCGTTACGATGGTGATAAAATGACCTAGTGCATGTAGTTACTGATCATTGACATGCATGGTGGGTAAGAGAGAGAAGTCGGTGACCATCATTATTGTTTTATTTGTTATATAGATTTTAGTAGACCATTTTCATTATTTAAATTGTAATTGACATTTTCAATTGTAATTGACATTTTCTTATTGTTTCATTTGGTTTAATTTTTGTTTTGATGTACTTTCTTACTTTAATTGGCCTTAGCATCTAGTATAAGTAAGATACTGGTGTCTACTTACATTAGGTGTGGCAGTAATGTCCTTAATATCATTTTTAGCTTTTGCATATTTTCTTAATTTGAACATTTTTTTGTTTTGAAAATCAGAGGTATTATAAAGTGGTATGAGCACATTGGTTTTCAAAAATCTATTTACAAAATGATTTTAAAGTATGGTATTCACATTGTGTTATTTGGGTAGGAGTTAATATAATGCTCTCAAATTATGCAAAGTATTATAAAGATTAATATGGTTACTTATATCAATATGGCATACCATCCATTTAGGAATTATATCCTAAGATCTCCATATATAAGTGTGCTTGATGTGGATCAAATTTTAGGATGGGTGACTCTCCTATAAAGTTTTATTTTTTTTTCTTGAAACTTTCTTGAGAAGCATGTGAATCCAAAAAGGTTTATGTTAATTTGTTGGACTAGCCGATCAATTCAAAAATACTTTATAGTAGCCCTACAAACTTTGTAGGACCAAGGTGCTATCAGGTGGCTATCATATAGCTCCTACATGATCATATCGACTTGGGATGTTACACATATACTCTTTTATTCCAATTTTGCAATATACTTCTTATTTTCTATAAATAAAAAAATAGTATCACATCAGAAGTAGAGAAGATACACATAGTAGATAAGTTTAATTAATAAAAGTAGTAACTCATAAGTATGATCTAAAACTCTTCAACATAATATTATAGCAAATCAATTCATAGCAGGTTCCCAAACTCAATATCAAATTAGCAAATTATGTGCTAGAATATGTTTATAAAATCATTATATGATAAAAAAAATAATTAAAATAATGTAAAAAGTTACATTAAAAAAATGTTATATTCAAAACAATGGTGAAAGATCAACTTAATGTTGGTGAAAGATCGGTTATGTTATGATGAAATATTAGTTTATGTATGGTGAAACATTGAATAAATTATGTGGTAAAAGACTAACATAAGGATGGTAAATGATTAATTCAATTAGGGTAAAAATCAATTTATGTATTGTGAGAAAGATAAATAAACAAATAATAAGATATAAGTAGAAACTATTATTTTTTAAGTTAATGGTATATAACATCAAAAGTTTACCATTACAAATGTATGTAGAAATTTCATAATAATTATGGTATAATTTTTAATTTTTCAATAATCCAAAATAAAAATATTTAATTAAAAAAAGAAATATGGCATAACAACTAGCCACACATCATAGGGATTTCTAACAAAATTGAATACCATTAACAATCATGGATATTTTAGAAAACAAAACTAATATGGAATAATAACAATTATATGATTATTGATGAATGAAGATAAATTTTAAATAATTATGTAAAATGATGATTGGTGTAATATTTTAATCATTCAAAAACAATAGCAAAAGTTTCGGTTCATATCATAAATAAATAAAAACATTTCTAAAGCTTTGTCTGGTAAACTAATATTTGATTTGAACTTGATCTAATTAAAGAGATGTATATTGACATTTTGTATTACTATATTAATTAGTTAATTTGGAGATATTTTATAATAGCTTATGATAAAAAAAAAATAATGGTATTTTTAAAAGTTTATAAATTAAAATATGTTTCATAGAAAATGTTGAGCACCTAAGTCAATCAATATATTAATCCTTGTTTTACTGATATCTAATGTGTTTAAGTTGATAATGTGTTTGTTTAAGTGTACATGAACTATGTTGATCACAATGATATGAAACCACACTTCTCTAAATCAGTTCTCAAGTACAACATTTAAAAGAGCAATTGAGTTTCAAAGCATAAGAGATAATTGCATCAAGATATCAAAACTCAATACCTCAAGATTTATTCTTTAATCCTTAAGCCATCTTGTACGGCGGTGTAAGAACCAGTACTTTTAATTTTAAGTCTCTTAGGTTGTCTAAAATATTCCTTGGAATTTATTTAACATGAATTCCTTATTGTTTTTAATTCCTAAATAATTTTTAAGTCTTCCTCCTTGGTGTCCTCGAGCTTTAATGTTTTCTTCAGAGCTAGCTGATCTTCCATAGGTTGGGTGTAATCATATTGATCACGCCTTACTTAAAATTCTACGTTGATTGCGCTGGTGTAGCTACAGCGAGTCTTTTAATGGGCATAATATATTGATTGCGGTCAAATGTGCTGGAGTAACCTTTTACCCCATTAGAAGGTTGGATGAGCCAATAATTTTAAGTATTATATGATAAAATATCGGCAAATATCGATCAATAATTGATATATCGTCGATAAATATGTAAAATTTTAAGTATATCGCATATTGTTAATTTTACATATCGACTAACTCAATCTGATAAATATCAGCTAATATTATGTATCGGGATTGATATTTAATTATATGATCATGCATCTAGACATACTTAATTTCCACTGTCCCAAGATGCATGCATACACTATTTTGAGTATAGGTATAAGATAATTTTTCTTATATTTTACTTTTGTTACGCAATTCATATATGCAGGAATCTGAGCTCTATGACTTTTTTATACTATCAACTATCAAAAAAAAAAAAACTTCACGTACGAACACAATCGATCTACGTACGATACTGCTAAATATTTTAACGTGGTAACGTGATCAAGTGATTAGTACGTAGAACTCAAAGTTCACGAGTGGTTATTGAAACTTTCTAGTCGTCCGTCCATACGTCTTCTTATATGCTTCATGATCTGGATGTCCTGAGAAGCCGTGAATCCAAGTATGAATGATGCCACTGCCTGCTACAGTACAGGGAATTGAAAATGATAATGAATCATCCGATATTGACGGAGCTAGCTATGAAGCCAAATATCACGCAGAAATCAAAGTTCGCCCACAAAGCCTTACTTCAATGCCCTAAAGGCGTCGTACATAACCTCATGAAGAAGGCAATTAAACTAATTGTCTAACGGCCTGATATCGAGGGCTATTAGAATATTTGTCGTTGCTTAACTAAATTAACCGAAGCATACATGTGCTAACTAATGACATAATTAAGTTTAATAGTACGTACCGTGTAGAAGAAGTGAGGCTCTGAACCTAGATCCTCCCATCCCCCTCGAAGCAGCCACCCTACATCTATTTTTTTCTTTCTTTCACAAAAAGTAGTCGGAGAGAACTATATTTTTTATATCTGATGTGATTCTTGAAACTGGATCATATCTTCGATAACATCACTAATATTTAATCTTATTTTTTAAATATATTTTTAATTTATATTTTATATAAAAATATATATAATTATATAAAAAATATTTGAAATAAATATAAAAATTTTAAATTTATTTTCGATCCATCCATATAAAACTCATCTATAAATATATTTTTGAATTAATATCTGATCCCCATAATCTAGCCCTAAAAACCCATATCCAAAGGTAAATTTTCTACTAAAATTAAGAACTCGATAGAAAAATTATATTTCTAAGTAGGACACTTTCAATGATTTTGAACCTGTTTGGTTTCTAATTAAATTAGAATAGACTCCTCGTTATCTAATCTAACAACCTGTTTGAATCGAGATTAAATAAGGCTAGATCAGATGAATTGAGATAAATATTAAAAAAATTTATTTAAATGATTATTAGGTTAATCTAGGTGAATATTTCTAACCTTATTTGAATTGAGGTTTACTTATGTCAATATGATCTAATAAGATAAAATATTTTTTAAAATTTAACCTTAACTTCTGATTTATTAGAATAATAATTTTATAGTAAATCAAAATTAAATAAGATTAAAATCTAACCTAACCTAACTTAGATTAAATCTAAAAAAAATTATTAAACAAAATTAATATAAATTTTAACCTTTATTAACTTTCATTAATCTTCATTACCGCGTCCAAACAACTTGTAAGTCCGCCGGGTCTAGATCTAGTTATCCGACTCTTTCATCCCAAAAGCCGCCTGAGTTTAAAAGTGGTCGTCTACTCGGAATTAAGAGTACTTGATGTGATAGATTTGAGACATGCCTAATAGCTTAATAGTTGACTACCGGAGTAACGCAAAACTTTTGACCATTTATGTATTCGTCGATTAATTGTTCAAAGGTAATCATCCTCTCTTGTTCAGTTTCATGTTTTGATTCTTTCATTACATTTAAATCTAATTTTATATATTTTTCTTAATAATTATAATAATATATTTTATTTTAAAACGTTGATAATTGACCTAATATTTTATAACTATTTAATATTTTAAATATTCTCACTTAAATATATTTTTATTTTAAATATTTATCACTCAAGTACCATTTTTATTAATTTTAAATCTGATTAGTTTTTTTTCCTTTTTTAAGTTAATCCAATTTGAATTTTTAAGTTTTTCTGACTATTACATAGCTTGTTTTAAGTTTTGAAAATATTAATATTTTAATCAATAGAAAATATACATTTATATATAATACATAGTATATCATGCATCTTATGTTATCTAGCATCCAGTACCTGTAATATACATAGGTATATAAATATGTATTTATAAATATTATACCCTATATATTATATATACAATCAAAGAGATCGATGATACAGTGGAATCTTATTATACGTTACTTCAACCGAAGTGTTTTTCAAGACTTTTAGGCCACAAAAAGTGAGATACTTCGAACTCGTAGTATGCTTCCGTAGTTTAAAGTTTCACTATCATAATGGTGTAACAAAATACACGAGTAGTAGTATATGGAAGGTGGGAAACAACTGAGGTAAAATCTATAGCGTGATCTCGTCGGAGTATATTAAGGACCAAGTGAATCGTTGCTGGCAATTTCAAATTTCTAGATAACAATAACTTATGGCTCTTATTGATTTGAGAAAAAAAAAATTTAAAAAGGAAAAAAGGAGAAATTAATTTTTTTTCTTTATTTGATTATTGGAAAAATTGTATGGAAAATACAATTCCTAAAACGTATTGTTGCCATTTGGTTTACAGAAAGAAAATTTTAAGAAAAGTTGATTATTATTAATAATTAAATACTCTTATATACTTAATAATATTTAAAATATTATATTGATGCATGAAAATTTTTATAAAGTTTCTAAAAAAATCATAAAAACTTCATAAACTCAATATATATAAATTCCAAACTTTTTTAGAAACATTCCAAAATATTATGTAAATCAATGGCCCGAGCTAGCTTATAAACTTTTTGGACTCGGCTCGGTTCTTTTATTTAACTAAATAAGTCAAGCTCGAGCCTTATTTTTAATCTCGTTTAATAAACAAGTGAAGCTTCAACATGAAAAATTTAAGCTTGAATTCATTTACATTGCATACTTTTTTTTACGTACGCATCCTACCACTTGCTTTCTCTTTATACATTCAAATTCAACTTGTTTCTTGAAATATATAATTTCAAGAATTTTTGTGTAATAATCTTCAAGCCCAATATATCCATTATTCTAGTTTCTTATATAATACATAGGTGTATTAATATATAAAAAACTAGAGTTGAGATTTATATGTTGCACGACTCTATCCTAGAAGCCATCCAACAAAATGCTCATATTTTACATGAGAATGATGAAAATGATGAAGAGGTTGAAGACGTATAAACTCAAGCATCTGATGCAAAGGGCAAGAGGAAAATATCAAGTGCAATTGTTGGTAGTTCAAAGAAATTTAGAGCTAATAAGGAAGTGGAATTGATACATAGTGTCATAAGAGAAAATATTAAGCAAATATGTATCGATAACAAGGAGCAGTTTAAGGAATTGGTCAATATATTAGATGGAAGCATGGGATTTTACAAAGATGAGTTGTATGAAGAATTGTTAACAATCCATGGCATGTCTAGAATTGAAATAATGAATTTTAAAGGGGGCATGACTCAAGAAGATGTGTGCAATTTTGGTCAATTTAAGGATAAAGATGAGAAAAATGATTATCTTAAGATGTTATTAGGTGAATTTTAGATTACGAAAATGCTTCTAGATGAACTTTTAGAATTTTATTATGTGTTAATAGATAATTATTGTCTTTTTATTTATTGGATACCTAATGTGTGACTTTTATTCTAAATGTTGTATTTTGGATATCGTTGTGATACATTTTTATTAGTATCTTTGATAGATTTTTTTTAGTTATCATAATATGTTCTTTTGATTTATTATAGTTAAATTAAAATTATTTCAAATTAAATTTTGATGTATGTAATAAATTATTATTTATATCTAATAAAAGAATTATTACTGATTGTTTATGTGATTGAAATAAAATAAGTATATTAAATATATATTACAAAATTAAAATTAAAATGATTTAAATATTTAATAAAATATTAAAATAGGACTATAGTATAAGTTATTCTTTTATACCAATGGTAGAAAAAAGAAAAAAAGAGAGAGATTCCCTTAGATTTTGTACTCTTACATACCAAATAAGGTAGGTGGAAAAACTTTTCCCGTTAACCATCCCCCCCCCCCCAAAAAAAAACCATTTTGCCTCATCCCAAGCATACCATAATATTAAATAGTTTTCTTTGCATACATGATATATATTATATTATTTGTTTTCTCTTAAAAATTTAAAAAAGAATTTACATAAGCAATACAACTATAAAACTTCGCAATGCTTTCATGAATCCCATACATTTAGTGATATGAAAATGCCGCACATTGCACTAATAAGATATAATAACATAATAACCAACTCGCTATACTCATGTCATACCCTTATCATCATTTTGTACAGATAATTAACCTAAGATATTGGATAAATGGCTAGCAAAGGTGATAGGAAATGAGATTACGGACTTCTTGTGTATTATAACCTCTCAAGGACTCTTCCTATTAATTAAGTCAAAATTTGTCAGCTCCGTGTTAATTGCATGCATGCATTATACAATTAATAGGCGTACAATGTTGATGTTTGATTATGCAAATTGTTAATTTTATTACGCGCATGCATTATACAATTGATCGGCCTACATGTTGATGTTTAATTATGCAAATTGTTTATTTTAATACATCCGGCAGGTAGGTAGTCATGCTCATACTTATTTTAAAATAGGACTTAGGCTTCTGACTGATTCCTTACGATTAACTAAGAATGCATATATCTGAGTGCTTTTTGGGTATGGAAAATAGGGGCAAAAAAGATAATTTGTAAATTTACATCTCTTAAGTAATGTATATATATGAAAATGTCAAAAGCATTTTAAAAAGATATATCTAAGACTTAAAATAAGTATTTATCCAAAAAAATTATCTCTTTTAAAGAGATTTTATGAACCTAAAAGACGGTAATTTTTCTTCTCTTGTTACCCCTATACCAAATGAGCCCCTAAAAAGATAAGAAGGGAAAAAATTATCTCTGACTATGGTTAGTTTGTTCATCTTGAACCCAAAAATAAACTATAGGATATCATAGTAATTAATATTTTAGGATATATATTTTTACATTTTTGAAAAAAAAAAATACTATACTATAGTAAACTGTGATAGATGGTAAGAATAACTATGAAACTTTTTTAGAAACAAAGAAGAAGAAAATGAATGGATCGCATCATTTGGCAAGTTACTCTTTAAAAAATGTTTGGAATATAATAAAAGTAATCTGCTGCTTATCATAGCTCACTTCACATGTTATTCTCTTTTTAATCCAAGTGTGTGTGTGTGTGTGTTTATAATATTTTAAAAAAATGACTTTTAATAGTAACATTAATTTTCCAACCAAATAAACCAATCACCACTAAGAAATCAACTATCTTGTTGGCCTCCTAGCTAATAACAAAGTCGAAAATAGACCGTGTGAATCTTCTACTAGTCTACATACATCCATTCATTAGACTTGCAATTAGTAGTTCATTGTAAAAATTAATTTCCTTGTCAATATTCATAGCTAGAAAATTATCGCACGCCTTTGACGTTCGCATAAAAAGACAGGTCTAGAAACCTTATCGATATATGATGCCAATTAGCACTGTAAACGTGCAAGACCCGGCATATCTCCGAGACTAGAAACAAATTCATTCCGGTACTTCCTTCTAAGGATTCCCAACACCTTAACTAAGTATCTATAAATACGAAACTCCTAATTGATCCCTAATACAACATCCCTCATCCATAACCCATCCATCCGTGCCTACGTACATACAACTAAAATGGGGTCACCCAATCTCTCCATTCTCTTGATCAGCCTATCTTTTGCCTTAGCCCTATTCATCCATCCTTCCCAAGCTCAAAACTCACAACAAGACTACCTTAATGCACACAACCAAGCTCGAGCACAAGTTGGCGTTGGTCCTTTGACATGGGACAATAAGTTAGCAACCTACGCCCAAAACTATGCTCAGAAGAGACTTGGCGACTGCAATCTCGTTCACTCGGGTGGACCTTATGGTGAGAACCTTGCCAAGGGATCTGGTGACTTCACAGGGGTTGCTGCAGTGAAGCTATGGGTAGACGAAAAGGCTAATTATGACTACAACAGTAATACTTGTGCACCGGGAACACAATGCTTGCATTATACACAAGTTGTTTGGCGTGATTCTCACCGTGTTGGATGTGCTAGAAAACAATGTAACAATGGCTGGTGGTTTGTTATTTGTAGTTATGATCCTCGTGGCAACTTTGTTGGCCAGCGTCCATACTAATTCATCTGTTCTACCTATTAATAAATGTAAGACCATGATCGATGTGCTTGATAAGTTCGGCTATGGTTTTTTGCTGAATTTGGCACATTTGCATGCACCATATGATCATGCAATTAAATAAATAAAGCATTGATCCATGCGTTTGTGATTTATGTATGCATTTATGCACCTTATTTAGAGGATTGACTCAGGTAATTTTAATTCGGAAAGGTTATATGGTATAATGTGTGGTTTTTTGTCTCCCTTTGTCATTGTTGTATCTGCAGCA
Organism: Tamarix austromongolica; assembly: GCA_039764185.1. Classification (NCBI taxonomy): domain Eukaryota; kingdom Viridiplantae; phylum Streptophyta; class Magnoliopsida; order Caryophyllales; family Tamaricaceae; genus Tamarix; species Tamarix austromongolica. The sequence continues at coordinate 18,047,119 of CM077811.1, forward strand.
AGGTTCGTTTCTTCTAAGGCTTTATGTATCCAAAAAAGTAGGCATGCATAATCTATAAATAAGAATCATGCACACACACACACATACATACATATATATTAGCGGCACTTATAACTTATTTTATACTAATATACTATACTAGCAACAATTTGCTTTAGGTGTTCCACTACTGGAAAAAAGTGCCTATGATAATGACTTTTGTTATCACAGATACTGTCCTTGTAGCTCTATGGAGAAAGCAAGCATGTGGTCGCTGCTACGAATTAGTGCCAACAAATGATCTTGGGGACAGACAAGCATTACTGTAGTTATTTTTGGCGATCCCATATTTTTAAGTAATGTTGATTTTTTTTTTTTTTTGGAAAAAATTATTTGTAATGACGAGATGTAATCACAATATCATTTTTTGCAACAAAAAAAATATTTTTTTAACAATTATTTTTTTAAAAATTAAATTTTCTATCGACAAAATGTCACTACCAAAAATCATTTTAATATCGATACCTTTAAGGTACTTGTTCTTATTAAAAATAGAAAAATATTTTCAACTATGACATGTCGTCACTATAACCATCTATAGCGACAACATATTTTTGAAAACAAAAATATGTTTATAAACATTCAAATATATATATGTAGATAGATAGATAGATAGGTAAACATTCATAATTAAAAAAATATATTAAAACATAACCTTAATGCGATAGATTTAATTATACCAAATGTTTTCCATATTAAAAAAAAAGTCATTTCATCTCCGAATATTTTACATATTCAACCATATTAAAAAGTCATCATCGTCGTCATCATCATTTCTTTTATGCTAAGGTTGAGGAGGGATGAGGAGATTGTTGTGTAGGAATTATATTGCATTTTATCATCAAGGCGTCAATCTATACGATCCATCATATCGTTATGACTTCATAGCAACCCTAATATTTTATCAATTTTGAAGTCAGGCTGAGTAATAGTAGATTGGAAGGTGTCGAAATTAATTAGTGGAGTACTATCAGGTAGCTATCATGTGGCTTCTACATGATCATATCAACTCTAGGTATTATACATGTGCTCTCTCATTCAAATTTTGGAATACGATTCTTATTTTCTATCAAAAAACAATAGTATCACATCAGAAGTATAGAAGACACGCATTGTAATACCCCGTTCTCCTAAATCCTAATTACCATATATGATTAGCCTATTATCGCGTCTAATATATATATACATATCTATTCTATTATCAAGCCTCATTCTATTCGTGTAAAGTTTTAGACATTTCATCGATTATTTCTCTTGTGTGCGTAAAACACATTCATTGCAATTCTTCCGATTTTTGTGTTTTCACTCTTTTTTATCCCTTCAAAATTTTTGAATCGATCTAAAAATATTTTTGAGTTCATCCATCCATTATATTCATTCATGTTTCTACATTCCTTCCAAATCACCAAATTATAGAAAAATTCATTTACATGATTAAATAATTTTAGCCGTTTTTGCTATTTTTAATCTGTTGGTCATCAAATAAGTTCTGAGACCAAATATTTTTATATATTTAATTTTATAAAAACATTCCACATTAATAAGAGATCATTTGAACCCCTATTATTCATTTTGTGAATTTGCAGAAAAACACGTTTCCGCAACTTACCTGTTTTTGCCCTTTTTGGTTGTTTTCCATCCATCGAGCTTCAAACCAACTCTAATACTCAATATTTTTATATATTTGAGTTTCTAAGATTATTTTAAACATTTTCATAAATTTTTGTAATTTTCAGAATTCAAGTGATGTTTTTCTCAATAAGTGCCCATTATTAGACTTTCTTATAATTTAATTAATCAAAATATATTGTAACCAATCCTATAACTAATATTTCAATCCTAACTAGTCTCCTAAGCAAACTAAATTAGATTTGTAACTTGGTTACATTTCTCCCAACCAAAAAGTGCAACTAGTACTATAATCATGATTTTATGATATTTCTCTTACACACTCAACCATAGCTCATCATCTCTCTTACACCCCTAATCCTAGCACTCAAGTGAAGCTAAAGTCAAACCAAAAACTCAACCCACACTCCTCCATATCAGATCTCGCTCTATTTTTGTCAAATTGTGCGTTCCAATCTCAAAACGCACATAAAATCATGAATTGTAGCATAGTGCAAAGTTGATTACTTTCTAACTTGCAGTAACTCATTCTCTCTCTCTGGTTATCCTATTCCTTTGTTTTTTGTTTCTTTGGAAAGATTGCATTTCATAATACTATTACATATAATAAATCCCTGAAGTCGAGCTCTTTCAAGCTCATTGATAACCAAGCTTTTGCCTCCCAACAAGCTTCACAAAATCAGCAAAAATAAATTTTTTTTGTGACTACCAGCATCTACCACGCGTCCACCTTGCTTCCTCTACCCTATATTCTTGTTTTGTATTTTTCCTTGAAGGTTATACCTCATATAGAGATCCTTCTTACCAAGGAAATTATTCCCCTACCCTCTCTTTTTTCCTCTCTTATCTAATTTGCCGAGCAACCTTGGATTTTTTGCTGCAGTGGTTAAGTGGGTTGCAGCAGAGATTTCGTGTCTTTCATCCCTTCTTGTATCCTTGGTTTCCTCCCCTTTAACCATCCAAAACCTTAACCCATCATTCCTTTGTGGTTATTGGTTGTTTTGTGGTGGTTTTCAAGCCTCCCTATTCAAGAGTAATATTTTATATTTCACTTCTTCCATTCCAATTCCTATCTTTCCCATTTTTCTTATTTATTAAAATTAGTTTATCTAACTCTTTTATCTTATATTCTTGAAGGTGACCAAGTGGGTTTAGAGAAGTAATTACTATATTCCTTATTTTAGCTTTGCTAAGGAGCTTAGGAGTTTTGGTAACTAAACTAACCTTTAGAAATAGAATTTTGTGCTAGGTGTATTATATATTCTCTTATGTGTGGATAGCTTTATTTAATTATAAGCATGAAATAATATCTTGAAAAATATTGTATGATATGTATATGTTTCTATCTTATGTGTATAAGCATGAACATCTAATAAGAAGATGGTTTGTGTGATTTTTTTATATGTTTATGCCTGCTGAAAGGTGATGAATATTTAGTGAAGAAGTGATGAATATTCAGTAGAGTCGTGCTAAATTTACAACATAGTCATGATGAATATGCCTGGATTTGAGTAGTTAGCTCTCATCCTTACTATTTTATGTGAGATTTGGTTGTTTTAAATTTATCAAAGTATTTTTCCTGTATGTATAATAGTGTATAGAAGCTAGTTTATGAGTTTTGTATCATTTAGAATTGAAATAAAAATTTTATAAGGCTTGGACATATTCAACCATAGGTAAATTGGGAATACAGATTTTTTTTTTGAAATTTTAAGTGTACCATTATCTTCATTGGGTCTTTTACATAAAATTTGGTATATGATATGTTAGGACTTCATGTTTTTTAGAGTAAGTTATGAATTTGAAGTTTAAGGTAATTTTTGGTGAATAAAGACAATTTAGCCATTATATGTAAAATTCTGGAAATTTTGAGACCTAATTGAATATTTTGCTAATATAAGAATTTAGAATGTATAAGAATAATACTTGGGTGACATTGATGAGTAGACTTAAAGACCTTAATTAAAATAATTCATTAAGTAAGAAAAAGAAAAAGAGACATTTTGGGTACATTGAGGAATCTTAATATTTTATCTTATAGTCCTATTTTTATTTCATCCTAAGAAAATAATTGGTTAAGTGTAATAATTTTTAGCATGAAATACACCTCTCTTGACCTTAAGTTAAATTAGTTGACCTTATTGACATTTTAGTCATTCATTATGTGTTTAGACTAGTTATTTAATTTAGCATTATAAGTGAACCTTTGGTTGACTTAAATATTGGCTATTGATCTTTGTCTTAAATAATTGGATTTAATGTACATTTAGAACTAATTATATTGGGCCTTTCATGGCATGAAACTTGGGCTTTAACACCTTAATGATCTTCCTTAGGCTTTCATGCGTTAATGATATCCCTCGGGCTTTAATGCTTCATATATTTCATTGGACTTTAATGGCATGATTATGGGCCTTTGTGCTCTAAATGGTTTGAACCTTGATTCATCTATGGATTAAGTGCGTAGGTAATATTGGAAGTGGATAAACTAATTGGTTTGTGTTCAAAGAAGTGATTAAGTGATTTTTTGTGGCCTTGTTCTTGTTCGACCTAAATCTTTGATAAAATATTAATCATTTAAAGTGACAGATCTTGATTCGGGACTTGTACCACTCGGGGTAGCTATCCGAGTTAAGTTTGGCATTCACTTGGTACCATTTCGGTGTTTTTATTCTGTGATCTCGGGTGTCTTACGAGGTCCAGAGAGGTCCTTTTCTACTTTATAGGCATCTTGATGTATTTCTACCCTATAAGGGGTATTCATACTTAAGTGACTAAGTGTCCTATTATTTGGTGGTCTGGTTACGTTTCTGGACGATCAGCTAGGGCTAGTACCGTTCGAGTACTAGATTAGTTATTATGATTTATTTGAGTCTCCGTCCTCAAGTTAATATGATAAATTGGTTGTGATCACGATGATAAAATATAAAAACCAATGGATCCCATCTACCCATACATTCATATTACATTATTTTATGCTTGAAGGTTGAGTTTCGTATTCTCAATTAACATATATACATAAGCATGATATTATCTTGTCATTATATGCTCTATTGTTTTCTTTGCATGGACCTCGCACTCAATGCTATCTCTTCAGGATATTTGTGTTGTTCAGTATAAGATGTGTACTGATACTACACATTTGTAAACATTGTGTCGCAGGTATATGATGATGATTCTATTGACTCTGAGGATGTTCCTCAAGCGAAGTGATGTGGGTTTATACCTCGGGGTTAGGGCGTAGAGTTATTTCTATCTGAGGTCGCACATGTTATGTGCCCTAGATTTTGGATATTGCTTTTGGACTCTTCATCTCTTTTAACTCCCTGATCTCTTTTTATATATTGTATAATCTGGAGCATGTATTCCATACTCTGTTATTGTGTCTAAATTATTCAAGTCCTTCGCTATTTATATCTATTTCCGTAAGTTTTGATTTACTTGATGTAAAGTTTTAGCCTTGCATGTAGTAAGAGAAAGGTATGGACTAGACTCATGCTATGTGTGGTGGTAACACCTGCTATATTAAGTTAATGCTTCAGCTTAAAACTAAAATTTTTAGTAGTAAATTTTGGAGTATTACACGCATAGTAGATAAGTCTAATTAATAAAAGTAGTAACTCATTAGTATGCTCTAAAACCCTTCTATATAATATTATAGCAAATCTATTCATAGCAGGTTCCCAAAATCAATATCAAATTAGCAAAGTATATGCTAGAATATGTTTATAAAATCATTATAAGATAAAAAGATTAGTAAAATAATGTAAAAAGTTACATTAAAGAAATGTCATATTCAAAATAATGGTGAAAGATCAACTCAATGTTGATGAAAGATCGGTTATGTTATGGTAAAATATTAGTTAATGTATGGTGAAAATTGGTTATATTATATGGTAAAAGACTAACATAAGGATGGTAAAAGATTAATTCAATTAAGGTAAAAATCAATTTATGTATTGTGAGAAAGATAAATACACAAATAGTAAGATATAAGTAGAAACTTTTTTTTTTAAGTTAATAGTATATCACATCAAAAGTATACCATTATAAATGTATGTAGAAATTTCATAATAATTATGGTATAATTTTTAATTTTTTAATAATCCAACATAAAAAGATTTAATTAAAAAAAATAAAAAGAAATATGGCATGACAACTGGTCGCACATCATAGGGATTTCTAACAAAATAGAATACCATTGACAATCATGGAGATTTTAGAAAACAAAACAAGTATGGAATGATAATAATTATATGATTATTGATAAATGAAGATAAATTTTAAACCATTGTGTAAAATGATTATTGGTGTAATATTTTAATCATTAAAAAAGAATAGCAAAATTTTTGGATCATATCATAAATAAATAAATAAAAATTCTAAAGCTTTGTTTGCTAAACTAATATTTGATCTGAAATTGATCTAAAGAGATGTATACTGAAATTTTGTATTACTATATTAATTAATTAATTAAATTCGATATATTTTATAATATCTTGTGATAAAAAAATAATGGTATCATAAAAGTTTATAAATTAAAATATGCTGCATAAAAAATGTTGACCACCTAGGTCAATCAATATAATAATCCTTGTTTTAATGATACCAAATGTGTTTAAGTCGAAAACATGTTTGTTTAAGTGTGCATGAACTATGTTGATCACAATGATGTGTAACTACACTTTTCTAAATCAATTCTCAAGTACAACACTTAAAAGAGCAACCATGTTTCAATGCATAAGAGATAATTGCATCAAGATATCGAAACTCAATACCTCAAGATTTATGCTTTAAGCCTTAGGTTATCTTGTATGGTGGTGTAAGCATTAGTACTTTTAATTTTAATTCTCTTAGATTGTTTAAAATATTCATTGGAATTTATTTAACATTAATTCCTTGTTGTTTTGAATTCCTAAATAATTTTTAAGTCTTCCTCCTCGAGGTCCTCAAGCTCTATTAATCTTTTCTTTAGGGTTGGTGGATTTTCCATGGGTTAGGTGTAATCATATTGATCACACCTTACTTTATATTCTGGGTTGACTGCACTGGTGCAGCTATAACGAGTCTTTTGATGGACGTAATATATTGAGTGGGGCCAAATGTGCTAGAGTAACTTTTTACCCTATTAGAGGGTTATTGTTGATGTTTGGTTGAGGTGCCGAAACGGGAGATAGAACAAAATTTTATTAATAAAATCCTATATGAAATGCCTCAAGTTCTTGTAGTTGTCGGTCCAGTTTCTATGACCCTCTGGTGATAATGGCATATCGTGTTTGGATCATACCTAATTGACAGATGTATTTGGCGTCGGTTTCAGCTCTAAAAGGGGAAAGTCCCCCTTATGTACCTGTATCAGACCTCCCGTCAACTTGCTTGTCAGAAGTGATAACTGAGTGAAATCTCTGAGTGGTCGATCCTTTCTTCTGAATTGTCTCTGACCCTGCCCCTTTCCGACATTGCTAATAGGACACTTTACCCTATTGTTGTTGTTGGTCCTATGGGTACCTAACTTGGGCTTGGGGAGTCTACCGAAAAGTTGGGAAGCCTAAGCTGCCCGAGTCTTTTTTTAGAAAAATAGGGTTATTTTTTCTTTTGAAATGATTGTGTTGTCTGCCCATTATATAGTAAGACCTCTGGTTCAGCGACGTTGTTCCAATTATTGTTTTACAAGTATTTGGTTCTTGTCGAAACTAGTTAATGGGATAATTTATTGACTAGTTTGTATATTCAAAACTAGATATTAAACCTTTAAGAAAATCCTACAAAACTATTTGACTGCTTCATAAACCAATCAGCTAGTTACAATAGACTTTCAATATTGAGAAAAATGGTTTTGCCTATGGTTGAACACTTCAACTGGTTTCATCAAACTCCTCAGCTCATTCTACAAACCAATCGACTAGTTTAACTAAGTTATAGGTTTAACACCTATAGAAACTCATTTGCCTCTATTTGAACACTTCAACTGGTTTACTCAAATCCATTAATTGATCTAAAAATCGATCGATTGGTTTGACATGGGTTTTATTCTTGTAGAAACCCATTTTGTCTTTATCTGAATCCTTTGAATGATTTTGTAACACCCCAAAATTCACTATTTTTTTTAGGCAGAAGAAATTACAATAGAAATACTTAAATTAAAATCCATGAATTCTGGGGATGTTACTGCCATAATTAGTACCAGACCAATTCACTCAGACTGTTCCAATACAAGTGCTAAGGCTAAGAAAATACTACATATAACATCATTAATAATCCAAATTCATAAATACGGAAATCAGAGTACGCATAAGTCTTTACACAATCCAAAATACGAGAGCTAGTTTTTCAGAGAAAAGATTTAACTACAATAATAAAATTGTTTCTGAAGTGTTAATCATAATTAAAGAAAATAGGAATAATAGTCTGAAATGGAAAACGGCCATACCACTCCAGGACCCGATTCAACCCACAATCACTCGACCCCACCTGATATATCATAGACATCAATAGCATCAAAATAAGTGTCACCTACCTGCAACAGGTTAGATGGGCCTTCTACTCGTGGGAATGAGCAACTGTAATCCCCCAAAATTTTATAAAACCTATAATTTAATAAATAGCTCTTATTCAAAATAAATTAGCTTTTAAAGTTATTTAGTTTAATTATTTTATGGATTTTTGAGTATATAAATGTGGATAGGAGTTTTTAATAAATTAAAAATAAATATTTTATTATCTTATCATATTATTTTTATTTAAATAATTTTTTTCAAACTAATATTTTACTAAAAGTATCCTTTTGAGCCAATATATTGAATTACATTGAATTAAATTATTAAATTAAATAATTTATCAAAATATTATTTTATTATTTTCTAAATTGAATTAAATTATTTTTCTCTATTTTCTATTCTTCCTTCTTTTTTCCCTTTTCTTTTCCTTCTCCTTCTCTCCTTTTTCTTCCTCCCTTTTCTTTTCTTTTTTTTCCTTGGATTTGGGCTGCCAGGCCAGCCTATCCCGCTCCCCCGCTTGGGCCACGGGCCCGTTCGCCCTACACGCACCAGCCCTCCCTTCTCCCCTGAACCGGGCCGGCCGCTTGTTTTTTTCTTATGCACCGGTCGAGTCTCCTTCCCTCTCCCTATTTTCTTTCTTCTTCGATCACCTCGAGACCCCGACTAGTCCTCATCGCCAGACCTGCCGCCATGCCCGACCACCGAGACGCCGGCCACCACCCTTGCAACCACTGCCACCACCTGCAACACACTCTCCATCTCTCTCTCTCCCCTACATTTTTTCAGCAAATTGGAATTGGGCAGCCATGCACCCCATCCCGCATGGCTCCCCTTACCCTCTTCTCCAACCTCCCCTGCCACCCTAAGCCCTGCCACCCAATCAGCCCCTATCCCCCTACCCTTCCTCTTCTTTTTCTTCTCCCCTCCAACCATTTTCTGCCCCATCCTCTCGAGCCTTTACCCCCTCGATCCTCCCTTCTCTCTCATTTTCTTCCTCTCCCATTTCCACCCTGTTTTTGCATCGCCACCACCATCCGCTGCTCCTGCCGCCTCACCAACCCCCTGCACCGCTCCCTGCCACCCTCCACCTCAGCCTTATGCCACCACAATGTCCCTCCCGAGCCATCCCCCAGCCCTCTTCCTCCCCTCTCCTTTTTCTCCCGGTTTTTCACCCTTCTCGATACCTGTAACGCCGCCGATCGTCACCTTCCAGCCGCCTCTTCCACCACCCAAGCCACCATTCAAGACCCTGCAACCCCCTCTACCACCGCCATGCCTTAGTTGGTCGAAAACAGCCCTTGCACCCCTCCACTTTTCCTTCCTTCTCAGCCCTTCCACCTCGACCCACTTCAGCAGCCACCTTCGCCACCTCACCGCCACCGCATCAGCCGCCCTTGGGCGCCAACAACCCATCCCCAGCATCCACCTACACCCCCTCTTCACTCCTGCACCATCCCCTTGCCTCCAAACCTCCCCCATCTACCTTCTTTCCTAGCCCAAATACCCTAACCCGAAAATAACCATCTTTGCTCCTATCACCCCCTCTTCAAGCCCTTTTTCCTTTTATTTTTGCATGCAGCATGAGTTCCTGCATTATTTGGCCATTTTTATTAAAATCTTTAAGGTATGATAATATTTAAATTAATTATTTTCTTAAGCAAAATTTATAAAGTCTTATATCTTGATTTTCTTATTTCTAATAAATACTGATATTATTTTTTAGGTATTAGTTTTCTAATCAAAGCTTGAATCTTTAACCGGGATATCGGTAAGATTCGAATTTTGCGGGGAATTAAGGTAATCATTAAACCCCACTTAAACACATGATAAACGTATGTTTACACAATAGGAACTTTAATATGTTATTATGGTTGATATATGGTTGTTAATATAAATTATATGTTTGCTTGTATTCTTTAATAAAAAGGAAAGTATGCTCTTTGATGTGGTATGTGTGGAAGTGTTGCCTAAGAGATGAATTTGATTATTAATGAGAGTGTTAATCAATTATCCATGTTATTTTATGTTATTGTGACCATTTATGCATGAATAATATTATTGTTAGCCCTAGGGGTATTTTGGTAATATTCCTTGTGCTAGATTATGGCCTAAATGTGTGGATGCTAATATGTATTATGCTAAAATATAATAGTTGGTGGAGTTGGATATTGTTAATGGAGTGTTAATATTATTATTCCATGTGGAAATATTAATTTAATAAAAGTGGGGTAATAAAGTGGGTAAAGTGTCAATTTTGAAGGAAAAGGGCAATATGGTAATTTTACAAGTGAAAAGGGGTATTGTGGTAATTATGGGAGTTAGGGGTATTATGGTAATTTTATGAGTAAAGGAAAAGATGGTAATTTTTCAAGTAAAGGGGCATTATGGTAATTTTTGGAGGTAGACGGGCAAAATAGTAATTTTATAAGTAAATGGTAATATAGTAATTTTATTAGTGAATCGCGAAATGGTAATTTTATAAGTAAGGGGGTATTATAGTAATTTTGGGAGTAAAGGGGTAATATGGTAATCTTGGAAAAGAAGGGGAAAATGGTAATTTTGTAAGGAAGGATAAAAATGATAATTTTGGATGTAAAAGGGTTAAAATAGTAAATTGTAAAGTAAAAGGGTGTTGTGATAATTTTTGTAAATAAAAGGGTATTGCGGTAATTTTGTAAATAAAAGGATATTGTGGCGATTTGGAAATAAGGGGTAGAATGGTAATTTAGTAAATTAAAAGGATATTTATGGCACAATTGGGAGTAAGGGGTAACTTGGTAATAATGATAACAATGGAGGATAAATTGGTAATTAAATTATGATTAAAAAAGGGAATTGGATAATTATGATAATAGAGAAAGGTAATTTGGTAAATTAACCAATAAAAGGGCGTTATGGTAATTTTAATAATGGAGAAGGGCAATATAGTAATTATATGAAAGGAGAAGGGTAAATTAATAATTCTAAATATGGAGAAGGGTAAATTAATAATTATAAATGCAGAGAAGGGTAAATTGGTAATTTCAACTATGAAGAAGGGTAAATTAATAATTGTAATTATGAAGAAGGGTAATTTGGAATTTATAATAATTGAGAAGGGTAAAATGGCAATTATAATAATTGAGAGGGGTGAAATGGTAATTATGATAAAGGAGAAGGACAATTTGGTAATTTATCCAACTAAATGGGTAATTTGGTAATTTAACCGATTGAAGGGTAAAGTAGTAATTATTTAACCTAAGGGGAAAAATAGTAATTATGATAATGAATGAGGATAATTTGGTAATTTATCCAACACAAGGGCAATTTAGTAATTATAACAAAGGAGAAGGGCGATTTGGTAATTTAACCAACCCAAGGGGAAATATGTTAAGGATAACAATTATGAAGGGTGAATGGTGATCTAAAAAGCGTAGGAGACAACTTGGTAACCTAAACCGAGTAAAGGGTAATTTGGTAAATAAGCAACCTAAAGGGTAATATGGTAATTTGTCAAGTAAGGAAGGGATAGCCTAGCTATTATATAAGTAAGGGGTAAATGAGTAATTTGTACCTGACATGTCATTGGGATTGCTGAATGTTATAATATGACTCAAACAACGTTGATTAGTAAGGTAAGATTATTTGATAATTAGTAAGTAACATGAGAATGAATCGTAATCCATAATTATATGAGATTATGATGGCCTTAATCATTTCTCCATGACATCTTGGATAACCATCTGAATAAGAAATGACTAATGATATCGGAATGATTGAAAGTGAATAAGTATCTGATTATTGTGCTTTTGGTGATCACCTTAATTAAGACACTAATACTTAAAGTGAAAGACCTCGAGATCGGGAATGGTGACTCTTTAGGGGTCGCTACCCTAAAGACGTGGTTTAGTCCACGATTATTCTGGTATTTGCTGGTGTGCCTTTGTGCCCCAGCCGGGCCCTATATCTTACTATTTCTAGCTCTATGGACCTAGTTAGGGGGTATGCATACTTATGGATTAGGTGTCCTTATCGGTAGGGTACTGAGTAGCTTTATGCACCAATACGACCAGGGTACCTTTGCGTCTTTGGGTTCTTGGTTGAAGGGTACTGAGTAGCTTGTATGCACCGGTACGACCGGTGGACCTTTGTGTCCCAGGTTCTTGATCTCCCATCCGAGGCAAATAAATGGATTTGTTATGCTGATTAAAGAAAGGAAAAATACTAATCATGAAAGTGAAAGATTATGAGCCGGGCCCAGTTGAATTATGATAGTGATTACCGATCCACCGGTTATAATAGTGGCCCAGGAGCGTGTTGCCCTGGCAAGTGATTATGAGTACTGATCCACTGGATATAATAGTGGCCCAGGAGCATGTTGCCCTGGATGATGTTGATATATATATTGCGATCCACTGGCAATAATAGTGGGGGTCCCGAGCTCAATAAAACCAGTTATGTATGTGAATAAAGTTGTGGGAAAATACTAATCATTTACAGTGGAACACCATGTGAGTCGGAGCCAGACCGATCCAACGGCGAATAATAGTGGCCCGGAGCGTTTTGCCCTGGAGACTGATCCACCGGCATATAATAGTGATTAGGTGTGTTCTGCCCTATAAGTAACCGATCCACCGGCTATAATAGTGGGGTTCTCGCGCTCACATGGATATAAAATATGAGATTGATTGAATAATGATGGACTAATGGCTTAAGGCCCAAATGTATTGATTTTGCACTATGACATGGCTAAAGGCCAAAAGTATCGATTGTTCATAACTACCTATTGATATCTGATGTGATTGTTGATTATGTGAATGTTATATACACATCTTGTTATATGTGCATGTAGTTTTGTATTATGTGTGACGTTACGGGCCTGCTTTTAAGTGTGACTTTAAAGGGTTACTCGGTACCATAGTACTGAAGGGTTCCATTCGTGGGGCCCCTGCCTATTCAATGGGCAATATCCCTTGCAAGTCTTTTCAGGTGCTATTCAAGTGGGCAACGGGAAAGAGAGTAAGGATTCATCCGGATTTTAGGGTTCTCCCTTGCTTTAACTTTCAGGTTTTAATGTATCCCTTGTGTTTGTAATCATCACTGGTGGATTCTACTTTTGTAAAGTGTATCGTGCTACTCTGATTTAAACATCTTTTGGAAATCTAGCAAAGTATATCTCATTCCTTTAGCCTTAGCACTTGGTACTGGAACGGTATGAGTGAACCGGTCTAGTACTAAGTGTGGCGGTAATATCCCCGAAATTCACCGTTTTATATTTTTCTTCTGCTATTTGTTTTAAATAAAATAAAATTTTTCAGCGGTGAATTTTGGGGGTGTTACAGCAACACCCATGAAATGGGTAATCAGAACACTATGTACTAAGTAAGGTAACCAAGCACTAAGGCCAGCATACAAAATTCACACAACCAATGCATGATAATAAAGAAGCATAGAATTCAATCATAATAGCACGAGATAAAATAAATGCACAGGTGAAATACCATGATTCAATGCAAATCAGATTATTTACTTCATCAAGCCTTTATCAAATTTATTTCACACCATGCTCTTTATCAAGTCAATACGAGTACAGGAACCCCACTATTTTAGTCGGCGGATCGGTCGTGAGAGTACATGCCCTGCCACTATTTTAGCCGGTGGATCGGTCACGAGGGTAACATACCCTACCACTATTTTATGCTGGTGGATCGATCTGGCCCCTTCTCCTATGGTGTTCCACTATAAGTAATTAGTATATTTCCCATGTCTTAGAAACTGTAGGGTTTGAGTTTGTTGAGCTCGGGATCCCCCACTATTATAGTCGGTAGATCGGTCACGAGGGTATATGCCCTGCCACTATTCTAGTCGGTGGATCGGTCGTAAGGGAAACATTCCCTACCACTATTCTAGCTGGTGGATCGGTCTGGGTCCAGCTCAATATCTTCCACTTTACGTATTTAATATTTTACGTATCTTATTCAGAAGTTCATTTCAAGACATACAAGGCTGACTTTTACCATGCTTACTCTTCAACTCATGTTAACACTCCAACTCTAGTTAACCACCACTACCATAGTTAATCATGACACACCTTAAGGCCCATGAAAACCCTAGCTCCATGTGAACCCTAGCTCCCATGCAAACCCTAAACCACCATGCAAAACCCTAATACCACCATGCAAATATCAATACCACCCTGCAACCACTACTCCATGCAAAACCCTAACACCATGCAACTCCATGCAAACCCTAACACCATGCAACTCCATGCAAAACCCTAACACCCTAATACCATGCAACTCCATGTAAAATAGTAACACCATGCAACTCCATGCAAACCCTAACACCATGCAACTCCATACAAAACCCTAACACCATGCAACTCCATGCAAAACCCTATCACCATGCACTTCCATACAAAACCCTAACACCATGCAACTCCCCATCATTATTTTACAACCCCATCATGCATGTCTCAAGGCCACATCATACCATAATAATAACACATTTATACACATCATTCTCATGCCACAATTATTTATGCAAAACATACCTCGACTTCCGTATCATGCTGCATTCATAATAGTTATACAATATACACATGAAATACACAATAAATCATATCACATGGCATGCATGGCATATAAATCACATATTACACAAATGTCCTTAGCACCCCTTACCTAAAAATATCACCGGTCTTGGAGCACACTCCTATACCCCTTGAGGGCTTTGATTGGGCTCGCCTATTATAGGAAAAATACTAGAATTAGGTTTCCTCCTAAAAATACAATTATTTACTAACTTATCCTAAGACTTGGTTTTGAATTAAAATAATACTATACTAGAATTAACTATACAAAAAAAACTACTAAAAATAATAATAATAATACTAATGTAATTTAAAACAAATGGTGATATAAGGGTTTCTACCCTTCACCAAAATAATGTTGGTAAAGATAATAATAATAATAATAATAATAATAATAATAATAATAATAATATAATTCTAAAATTACAAGGTGGGCTTTCGACCCTACCCCAAATAATGAAATTACTATTCAATAATAGTAATAATAATATTAATAATATATATACTTATAATAATATTAAATTAGTAAAGATAATAATCATAATAATAATAATAGTACTAATAGTAATAAAAATACAAGGGTGCGAACCTTAATTAAAAATGAAGGCATCGGCCCTCCTGAAATAATTAACATTAATAATAAAATAATTATACGAATAATGATAATAATAATAATAATAATAATAATAATAATAATAATAATAATAATAGTATTAATTATGATAATAAACTCAAAATAATTCAAATAAATTCCTAAAATTCAAAACTAACAATTTAATTAACTAAAGAATAACCTCAATCCTGCCAACAAAATTTATCAATAATATTACATCTAATAACAATAATAATTATAATTATAATCGAATAAATATTGGAAATTAGAATAAAAACAAAATAAATTTCAATAAATAGAAAAGAAGGGCTGAGAGGGTCTAGAGTTTCACCTTGAGTCGGCGGAGAGGGGTGGCACCGGCGGTGGTACACGGCGGCGGAGGCAGAGGTGGCGGTCGAATGGGAAAGATGAAGAAAAATAGGGAAGGAGAAGGAGAAAAAGGAAAAGAAGGTTATGGTTCGGTGGAGGAGAATTAGTAGAAGTTTTTGGGTGGTGTAGAAGGCAACAAAAGTGGCGGATGTGGTGGGGGACGGCGGCTTGAAGGTTGCGGGGTAAAATTCTTTTGCGAGATGGATAGGGAACTTCGCACGGCTATGGTAGCTCGTGCGAAGAGAATCGAAGGAGAAGGAGAGCTTAGTTAGCTAGAGTTCGATGCAGGGAAGAATTTAGGAGGCAGAGGTTGGCTAACGGCAGTGAACGGCGCGTCTAAAGGGGCGGCGGTGGTAAGGTCGGGGATTTCTAGGCAAACAACCAAAGCTCGATACAGAGCTCAAACTGGGGGTATTTATAGGTTTTAGAAGGGAGGTTAGGGTTATGTGGGTCGACTACGGGGTAAGGCAAGTAGGGTTAGGGTCACCGGCAGCGTTTGGCCGACCAAAATTTAGGTCGAACGTGGCAGGTTTGGCTGGCTAGGAGAGGGAGAAACATGCAAGAAGAGGGAGCATTGGGTGGGTCAAAAGGGCCTGCGAGTCAGGGGAAAGAGAGAGGAAGGAGAACGACCGGTCAAAACGGGTGTAACCGGCGGCAAAAAACCAGGGCAAGCGGCGAAGTTGTAGGTGCTCGACAACGGGGGAAGGAGGAAGGAAGAAGAAGAAAGAAAGGGGGCGAACCGGCGGTTCGGGAAAAGAAAAGAAAATAAAGGAAAAGTAGACCGGGCCAAACGATGCAACGGTAAAAACTCTTAATCAAAACACAGTGTTCCAGAACTAAAAGAAGGAAAACACGGTGCGGCAAGGGAGAAGGAAGGAGGCCGGTCGCACGGGCTAGGCCGCGCCAAAGGAAGGAGGGAGGGGGACTGGGCTGCGGGAGAGGGCAGGCCCAAACGGGGAAAAGGAGAGGAAAAAGAAAAAGAAGAAAAGAAAGAAAAAGAAAGGAAAAAGGAAGAAGAAAAGGAAAAAGGAAAAGAGAAAAAAATAGGAGGGTTGGGTTAATTAAATTAAATAGGATATTTGGGATAGTTAAAAATAATAATATTTAAATCTTTTTTTAGGCTAAATTAGGATTTTTAAAAGATTTTCCATAAATTTCATTTTAATTAGCAAATCACTCTAATTTTCTTCAATTAAATTATTTATAAAATTCATATTAATTTGGAACTATTTTTTCTTTCTTATTTTAAATAAAATAATTAATTTAATTAATTTCCAAAATAAAATCCTTAATCAGCTAAAATGCCAAAACTTTTCTAATAAAAATTATTTATTATTTTCTTCTTAAATAGCCCTAATTAATTTCCTTTTATTTTAATAAAAATAATTTATTTAATTAATTTTCATAATAAAACCTCATTTAAATATAATTTTTAAAATTAGAAATTTTCGGGGCATTTCAAGTTTCATCAAACTGATCGACTGATTCTGTAAACCAATTAACTGGTTTGACCAAACAGGCTATGGGCTGAGATAAAATATAAAATAATTTATGCCTAGGGACTAGACCAATTGATTAGTTTGAGCAAACCCATTGATTGGTCATCAAGACACACCGAGTGGTTTGCTAAACCATTTGGATATTCTTATTTGTTCATAGGACCAAAAATATATTGTATGAAACCAATTAACTAGTTTATATAATAACAATATTTTCAATGTACTTTTAAAAAAAAATCCTTAGACTAGTTTTACCAATTGATTGGTTAGTTAGTATTAAATGCTAAAAAAATTACGTGTTGCTCGCACATCAGATATACACTTTTTACTCCAACGACTATATTGTTAGGCATAAGTATAAATTGCATAATTACTTCTCTATTTTCTCTTGTAATTAATTCTCAACAACACAATTTTATAGTTTGATTTCTATTGAGTTATTTTCAAAAGTAATCATGCTCACTATAATTAGCTAGAATCAAATTCGTGACGTCTATTCTTTCTACATAGATTACACTCACAAATTCTTCTTACACTTTTATACTTAGATCTTTTGTGAGATCATCTTTAATCAACCACAACACTCTTACTGTTTTTAGTACTTAGAGAACTTTAATATTTATGCTCTCTTCTGGCTCTTAAAGTAATATATATAATATTTTATAGAATCTCCAGTAAAAGTGCTCCGATGATCCCGGCCCTAACATTTGGACGCAAACTGATGCAATACTGAATCAAAACAAAAAAATTTTAATGTGTTCGATGACACGTTCCTACCCGCAAGTGCACGGGGTCAGAGTAATAGTCAAGGTCGATCCCACAAGGATTGGTGAATGACCACTAGGACAATGATAGAACTTAACTATGTCTAAACTACGAGATGATATGAAATAATAAATTGTAAGCTAAAATAACTAAATAAGCTAAAAAGAAAGGAAAATAGCACTCAAGTCACTCAAATAAATAGAAGAGCTAAGGTTCCGGTTCATCGCCCCCGATCCTCGCATGTAATTGAAGATCACATCACAAAATAATTCAACAATCATAATCAATCATGCCAACAAGGATAGAAAGTGTTGTGATTTCTCAAGCCACAACCACCCTATTACATATCTATGGCCCTAACTATCTCTAGCTTAGAGTCTAATAGAATGTAATGCATTAAAGTCTATAAAGTTTCCTCCTTTATTGTTGAAGAGGTCAAATCGATCGTCTCTCGACCTACAATTTAATCTCCCATTGTGCTATTGGGTCTAATACTGGATTATCTCTCGATCTCACCGGTATTTCCCACACCGAAAATCAGAACCCGGCCGTGGTTCAAAAATTCGACAATCAATCAATAACACAACACATACATTATGAATTGAATAAAAAAGGATGCAATAATTCAACACATTAGGATCGGGGAAAATTCCCCTTCACCTTAGCACAAGATCTAGCCCATCAAATTCATAGCAAGAATATTAAAAACAATAAGAGATTCCATAGATAAAGAAAATATCATTAGATAATACCCTTGATGTTCACAAATTCTTGCAAAAATTAACTTCTTGAATCTCCGTCTCTAATTTACAAGAGAGATCTTGATGAATTGGGGAAGAGGATAGAGAAGAGAGAAAAGAGAGGGAGTGGAGGCTGCCTCGAGCTATTAGAATAAGAGTTTTTTACACTACCGCCTCGTGGATCGCTAGGGTTTCCGTAACGATGGGCTTCCCGTGTCAGCTTTGACCATAATTCGTATTTTGACCATAACTTTTTCATCTTAACTCCGATTAAGCTGATTTTGGATGCGTTGGAAAGCTATTAAAAATATATAAAACTTTGATGTTGAAAGCTTCTCCAAATTCAGACCTTTTCTTGGTCTAAATTTCACTTCTTTCAGGCCCATATACTTTAAATATGCATTCTTTCTTTTTCCACTTTAACTTTTGCTCCTCTTTGCTCCTTTTTTTCTCCTTTCTTCTCCCTTTAAGGTTATTCTTGTTCTTCATCCTTCATGATTATTTTTTTTGCTTGAGACCCTGCAATTTTCACAACACAAAGGCAGTAACAAGAACAAAAAGGGAGAATTCTGACTGAAATTAAAGGTAAAAACTCTTATAAACCTTAGGAATAAGATGTAAAAGTCACACTTATCAACTCCCCCATGCTTAAACATTTGCTTGTCCCCAAGTAAAGTAATACAAGAAACCCACCATGTGGTAAAAGAAAAGTAGTAGGATCCCTTTCTCAGAAAAGTGTGTTTAGCCCTTTAATAGCACAAGAGTCAAGTAAGGAGCAATAAGACCCAAAAATATAACAATTAAAAGCTCAAAATCCTTTTTCAAAAGATATTTAGGTTGACCCCACATGTGAGAAATGTAACCGTGCTATCGAGCTCTAGGGACATGCCATGCAACAAAGGACATCCAATTGTGGACAGTAGGCAGCCATATACCAACTCACTCTTCCCTCAAAGTTTCAAATTAGAATTCTCACTTTAGGTCTTGTGGACACACCTCTCATGTGTTTTATTTTATTTGAAGGTTCTGCTCTAGTCCTCTCACTCATGATCAAGATCATCCATATGCTTGGAATGCTTTTCGATTCTCCACCACTAGAAAGACTTAGAACACACAACAATCAAGAGGTCTTATTAGGGTTGTAATGGGGCCATAGGTTAAAAGGTTATGACGGATTTTTTTTTTTTTTTGGAAGTAGATTTAAAAGTCTAGTACCAATGAGATATTTTTTTTTAATAACATATATTTTACCATCCCAACTTTTCATCACGAAACACAAGCACCCAAAACTTCTTATTGATTCTTCTTCTTCTTCTTCTTCTTTTTTTTTTTTTGAGAGAGATATATCGATTTGCTCTTCATCATACACAACCATTTACTCTTTCACACCTCCCTCATGCTTAGATTACATCATACTCCCAACTTTCTCTTCTTTTTTTTTTTTTTGAAATTGCGCAACAACCATTGATTCTAGACTTAGGGAGGGATAAAGGAAATTGGGTTACATGTGTGTTTAGATCAAGAAAATGGCCATAAGCACAACGGGGTTAGCAAAGGATAAAATGTGAAGGTCAGGCTATTTGGCTAATGTAGGTTATGACAAAAAAAACAAGTGCCTCTATCATTTTAATGCACGTCTAAGTCATATGTGGCTTTGAAGAAAACCATTACAAGTTCTAGTTTCCCAAGTCATGGTGGGAGACACACACAAAAGAAAAAATAAGAGACTGTAGTGATGTATCAGTCTAAAGGCTCAAAGTCTCACTAGGTCCAAAATTCTCTAAATCTAACACCTTTTGGCAAAGAGTAAATCAGCATAAGTCAAACTACAATACCACAAGAATGTTAAGGCATATATAACCCTAAAGTTCTCAAACACAATTATACTTTTCTCATAACAATGCAACCAAAACATTTAAGCACATAGAAATCCAGTTTCAAAAGATGATTTAAAGGGTCTTATCACACCAAACTAAACACTCATGCCATTGCAAGACAAAACACACTCTTTAATATCATAAATGAAGGGTCATTTCCTTTTCTTTTCTTTATTTGTTTTGATTTTTTTTTTAGATAAAAATCTGAAAGAAATGACCAAGGAAAAAGATAGCAACACTCATCAAAATAAAATAGGGAAGAATAGAATACTAACCAAATGACAAGGATAGGCCATCTTCTCCCCCATGCTTATGTATCACATTGTCCTCAATGTGAAATAAGAAGCACAAAAGAAAAGAGGAAAAAAAATCCATAAGGAAACAAAGAGCAAACAAACCAAGAAAACCAAAATAAGAAAAATAAAAAAAAATAAATAGAATAAAAAAAAATATTGGGTTGCCTCCCAAGAAGCGCTTGTTTATAGTCATTAGCTTGACTTTCTCACTTCACTTAGGATCATCCAGAAGAATGGTGGTTTTGAGGGCTGCAACCTCACCACCTTCATACACCTTCAACCTTTGCCCATTCACTTTGAATGGCTCTTTATCGAGGCTAGAGATTTCGACTGCTCCGGATGGAAATACTTGTCTGATTGTGAATGGTCCTGACCATCGGGATCTAAGCTTTCCAGGGAACAATCGCAAACGAGAATTAAATAGAAGCACTTGTTGCCCCACTTCAAATGCTCGTTTGGTGATGCGTTGATCATGAATCCTTTTCGTGCGCTCTTTGTATAGCCTAGCACTCTCATATGCCTTAAGCCGGAATTCATCGAGTTCATTCAATTGAAGGAGCATCTTCTCACCTGCAGCTTGCATATCAAAGTTAAGGAGACGGGTAGCCCAAAATGATTTATGCTCAAGTTCTACAGGGAGATGACAAGATTTTCCCAAAACTAGATTATAAGGGGACATTCCAATAGGAGTTTTAAAAGCTGTTCGGTAAGCCCATAGAGCATCGTCAAGTTTCAAGGACCAATCCGTTATAGAAGAGCTAACCGTTTTCTCAAGAATTCTCTTAAGCTCACGGTTTGACACCTCCACTTGGCCGCTAGTTTGAGGATGGTATGGGGTAGAAACCTTATGGTTAACTCCATACTTACTCAAAAGAGCATTAAATGCTCTATTGCAAAAATGAGAACCCCCATCACTAATGATAGTCTTAGGTGTCCCAAACCTTGAAAAGATATTCTTTTTCAAAAATTTAGTGACGACTTTTGCATCATTTGTGGGAGTGGCTATAGCCTCTACCCACTTAGATACATAATCAACTGCCACAAAAATATATTCATTCACCATAGACTTAGGAAATGGTCCCATAAAATCGATTCCCCAAACATCAAATAACTCCACTACAAGAATGTTTGTGAGGGGCATCTCTTGTTTTCTAGAAATATTTCCCATTCTTTGACACCTATCACAAGTCTTAGTAAAGGAGTATGCATCATGAAATAAGGTAGGCCAATAGAATCCACATTGCAAGACTTTTGCAGCAGTTTTGGTGGGGCCAAAATGGCCACCACACTCTTTACTATGACAATGAGATAGTATAGAATGCATTTCATGCTCAGGGATGCATCTTCTAATGACATGATCAGCACAAATCCTATAGAGGTAAGGATCATATCAAAAGTAATACCTCAGATCATGTAAGAACTTCTTCCTTTTATGAAAGGAAAGATCATTGG
The DNA here is from genome assembly GCA_039764185.1 of Tamarix austromongolica. Classification (NCBI taxonomy): domain Eukaryota; kingdom Viridiplantae; phylum Streptophyta; class Magnoliopsida; order Caryophyllales; family Tamaricaceae; genus Tamarix; species Tamarix austromongolica. The sequence continues at coordinate 18,069,466 of CM077811.1, forward strand.
GTAAGATTCCACTTACAAGATAGTTTGCAATATCAGCATACCAAGGATGATTTGTAATAGCGTAGAGTGTTTCATCGGGAAATGCATCTTGAATAGGTGTAGCTTCCTGATTAATCACGTAGGTAGAGGGTAAACGAGAAAGATGATCAGCTACTTGATTCTCACTTCCCTTCCTATCCCTGATTTCCAAGTCGAACTCTTGCAACAATAAAATCCACCGAATGATTCTGGGCTTTGCATCCTGCTTACTAAAAAGATACTTCAAGGCCGCATGGTCAGTATAGACAATGACCTTGTTAAGCAATAGATAAGAACGGAACTTGTCAAAGGAGAAAACCACAGCTAGCAATTCTTTTTCAGTTGTTGCATAATTCATTTGTGCAGAATTCAAAGTCTTGCTAGCATAATAGATAGTATGAAATTTTTTTTCCTTACGCTGCCCCAAGACTGCTCCTATAGCAACATCACTAGCATCACACATAATCTCAAAAGGTAAATTCCAGTCAGGAGTAACAATAATCGGAGCATCTACCAGTTTTGCCTTTAAAGTGTTAAAGGCAGCCAGACATGCATCAGAAAAGTGAAAGGGCACATCTTTAGCCAACAGATCACAAAGAGGCTTTGAAATTTTTGAAAAATCTTTAATGAAGTGTCTATAGAAACCTGCATGACCAAGGAAACTACGTATATCTTTAACACATGTGGGGGGTGGCAATTTCTCAATGACTTCAATTTTAGCTTTGTCTACCTCTATCCCTTTGCATGAAATCTTATGCCCTAAAACTATTCCTTCCTGGACCATTAAATGACACTTTTCCCAATTTAAAACCAAATTTGTATCCTCACAACGCTTAAGAACAAGTTCAAGATTATTTAAGCATGCATCAAATGACGACCCAAAAACCGAAAAATCATCCATAAAAATTTCCATAAATTTTTCAATCATATCATGAAATAAAGCCATCATACATCTTTGAAAAGTGGCGGGGGCATTACAAAGACCAAATGGCATTCGTCTATATGCGAAGGTGCCATAAGGACAAGTAAAGGTTGTCTTCTCTTGGTCCTCAGGGGAAATAGGTATTTGCATATAACCAGAATACCCATCAAGAAAGCAATAATAGTCATGCCCCGCCAAGTGTTCAAGCATCTGGTCAATGAAGGGAAGGGGAAAGTGGTCTTTTCTAGTGGCATCATTCAACTTTCTAAAATCAATGCAGACACACCAACCTGTAACAGTTCTAGTAGGCACCAATTCGTTATTATCATTCTTGACTACCGTGATTCCCCCTTTCTTGGGAACCACTTGGACAGGACTAACCCAAGAGCTATCAGAGATTGGATAGATCATACCTGCATCTAATAGCTTAATTACCTCCTTCTTCACCACCTCTTGCATTGTTGGGTTCAATCGCCTTTGAGGTTGGATTACTTTCTTGTGGTTGTCTTCCATGAGAATTTTGTGCATGCACATGGAAGGGCTAATCCCATCAGCAATGGTCCATCCGAAAGCCTTCTGTCGTTCCTTAAGCACTCTCATCAATTTTTCTTCCTGCAAATTAGTCAAAGATGAAGAAATAATGATGGGAAGTGTATCATTATGACCAAGAAATGCATATTTCAAATGCTGAGGTAGTGGCTTAAGCTCTAGTGTGGGAGGTTCCTCAATAGATGACTTCAATTTTGGAATCTGGGCCCTCTCTAGCCCTTGTAAGGGGACCATAGTGTGACGACCATATGGTGGATGCGCATTCAAGTACCAGACAACCTCTTCTTCTTTCTCTTCATTCTCCCACTCTCTTTGTTGAACCAAACACCTTTCCAGGGGATCCTGCACAACACTTGCTTGAAAACAATCATCAATTACATTATCTAAGATATCAATACAATAGCAAGTGTTATCATCTAAGGGGTATTTCATGCTCTTAAATACATTAAAAGTGACTTCTTCGCCTTGGAAACGAAGAATGAGCTTACCCTCTTGGACATCTATAAGAGTACGTCCTGTTGCTAAGAAAGGCCTACCAAGAATTAGGGGAACTTTGTGGTCTTCCTCCATATCTAGCACAACAAAGTCAACAGGGAAGATAAATTTGTCTACTTTAACTAAAACATCTTCAATAATTCCCCTCGGATATTTGATAGATCGATCAGCCAACTAAAGGGACATATTGGTGGGTTTTGGTTCCCCTAGACCTAGACGCTTGAAAACAGAGAAGGGCATCAAATTAATGCTAGCACCAAGATCACATAATACCTTCTCGAATTTTAAATCCCCAATTACACATGGGATAGTGAAACTTCCTGGATCCTTAAGCTTAGGAGGAAGTTTGTTCTGCAAGATTGCAGAGCATTCCTCATTCAAACTTACTGTTTCAAAATCATCCAGTTTCCTCTTGTGAGTGATTATGTCCTTTAGAAACTTCCCATAACTGGGCATCTGTCTCACAATGTCAAGCAACGGCAAGTTAATGTGCACTTTCTTAAGTATATCAAGAAATTTTACAAATTGAGCATCTAACTTGCGTTGTACAATCCTACCTGGAAACGGAGGAGGAGGAACATATGCATTTACCTCTTGAGGTGAAGTGTGGATTGTCTCAGGTTGTGATTCAGGCACTTTCTCTTCAGGAGCTTTTTCTTTATCTTCCTTGGGTTCTTGAGGGTATGGTTCAAGTAGTGGTTTCCCACTCCTCAAGGCTATTGCATTAATTTTCTCTTTGGGGTTGATGATTGTATTACTAGGCAAAGTGTTAGGTGCTCTCGTTGAAATGGCATTAGCAAGTTGTCCAATCTGTGCCTCTAGGTTCTTGATGGATGCATCCTGATTTTGGAGGCGGGCTTCTTGTTTCTGAAGATGAGCTTGAATTTGAGCATCATGTTTTTGAAGGGTGCTCTCGGTGCGAGTGATGAACTTGGACATCATCTCTTCAAGGGAAGAAGATTGAGGTTGTTGGGGCGGTAAAGGAGTTGGAGGTATTGGTTGTTGTTGTGTGAATCCCGGAGGCTTTGTAGGAACTTCATTTCTCCAACTAAAGTTTGGATGGTTTTTCCATCCAGGATTGTACACATTGGAGTAGGGATTGTTCGGTCTCCCATAACTATTTCCCATGTAGTTCACTTGATCATAAGATTGTTGGAAGGGATTCCCAACTTGACATTCTGTGCTTAAGTGTGATCCAGCACATAACTCACATATAGGTGCATTAGCTTGTACCTGCATACAAGAAGTACTACCAATTTTGTCAAATTTTTTAGCAAGCAAATCAATCTTAGCCTCTAATGCCGTGATGGAATCTAAAGAGTGAATTCCTGGAGTCCTTTGTATCGGGGCACGTTCGGAGTGCCATTGATGGGAATTCGAAGCTAGCTCCTCAATGAACTCATAAACCTGCTCTGGAGTCTTGTTCATAATGGTACCTCCTGCAGCTGCATCTATCATAGAACGGTTAGTAGCAGAGATACCATTATAAAAAGTTTCCATTTGAAGCCACATAGGCAGGCCATGATGTGGACACTTCCTAAGCAAATCCTTAAACCTTTCCCATGCATCATAAAGCGATTCAAGGTCATTTTGCATAAAGGTAGTGATGTCATTCCGTAATTTTGCAGTTTTTGATGGTGGAAAATATCTAGAAAGGAAAGACTTCATCAAATCGTCCCAAGTAGTAATAGACCCTGGGGCTAATGAGTGTAAACAACTCTTAGCCTTATCACGTAACGAAAAAGGGAACAATCTAAGCCTAATTGCATCATTAGAAACACCATTTAGCTTAAAAGTGTCACAGATTTCTACAAAGTTAGCAATATGGGAGTGGGGATCTTCAATAAGGTTACCTCCAAATTGAACTGATGTTTGTAGCATCTGGATAATGGCAGGCTTGATCTCAAAATTATTAGCTTGTACGGCCGGTCTTCGTATGCTTGAGGTTGAGCCATCAAGGCTTGGTGTAGCATAGTCCCGAAGTGACCTAGGAATGGGAGCTTGCTCTTGGATAGGAGCTTATTCTTGGAGTAAGATGTGCTCTTGTGGTGGGATTTGTCCATCATGGGGTGGAGTATTGGTTTCCATTTCAATATTTGTGGTGTGTGACCTGCGTAAATGTGAGATGGTCTTCTCAATCTCGAGATCAAGTGGCACTAGATCACCTCCACTAGCGCGGGTCATGCACTAATGCACCTGCACTAAATCAAGAACTCTTACACCCAAGATTAGTCAACCACAACAAAAAGAATGTAAAAAGATAAAAAAAAATAAATGTCTAGATCACAATAAATTCTTTGAGTCCTAATGTCACTCGCTGCCAATCCCCGGCAACGGCGCCAAAAACTTGACACGTTCCTACCCGCAAGTGCACGGGGTCAGAGTAGTAGTCAAGGTCGATCCCACAAGGATTGGTGAATGACCACTAGGACAATGATAGAACTTAACTATGTCTAAACTACGAGATGATATGAAATAATAAATTGTAAGCTAAAATAACTAAATAAGCTAAAAAGAAAGGAAAATAGCACTCAAGTCACTCAAATAAATAGAAGAGCTAAGGTTCCGGTTCATCGCCCCCGATCCTCGCATGTAATTGAAGATCACATCACAAAATAATTCAACAATCATAATCAATCATGCCAACAAGGATAGAAAGTGTTGTGATTTCTCAAGCCACAACCACCCTATTACATATCTATGGCCCTAACTATCTCTAGCTTAGAGTCTAATAGAATGTAATGCATTAAAGTCTATAAAGTTTCCTCCTTTATTGTTGAAGAGGTCAAATCGATCGTCTCTCGACCTACAATTTAATCTCCCATTGTGCTATTGGGTCTAATACTGGATTATCTCTCGATCTCACCGGTATTTCCCACACCGAAAATCAGAACCCGGCCGTGGTTCAAAAATTCGACAATCAATCAATAACACAACACATACATTATGAATTGAATAAAAAAGGATGCAATAATTCAACACATTAGGATCGGGGAAAATTCCCCTTCACCTTAGCACAAGATCTAGCCCATCAAATTCATAGCAAGAATATTAAAAACAATAAGAGATTCCATAGATAAAGAAAATATCATTAGATAATACCCTTGATGTTCACAAATTCTTGCAAAAATTAACTTCTTGAATCTCCGTCTCTAATTTACAAGAGAGATCTTGATGAATTGGGGAAGAGGATAGAGAAGAGAGAAAAGAGAGGGAGTGGAGGCTGCCTCGAGCTATTAGAATAAGAGTTTTTTACACTACCGCCTCGTGGATCGCTAGGGTTTCCGTAACGATGGGCTTCCCGTGTCAGCTTTGACCATAATTCGTATTTTGACCATAACTTTTTCATCTTAACTCCGATTAAGCTGATTTTGGATGCGTTGGAAAGCTATTAAAAATATATAAAACTTTGATGTTGAAAGCTTCTCCAAATTCAGACCTTTTCTTGGTCTAAATTTCACTTCTTTCAGGCCCATATACTTTAAATATGCATTCTTTCTTTTTCCACTTTAACTTTTGCTCCTCTTTGCTCCTTTTTTTCTCCTTTCTTCTCCCTTTAAGGTTATTCTTGTTCTTCATCCTTCATGATTATTTTTGTTGCTTGAGACCCTGCAATTTTCACAACACAAAGGCAGTAACAAGAACAAAAAGGGAGAATTCTGACTGAAATTAAAGGTAAAAACTCTTATAAACCTTAGGAATAAGATGTAAAAGTCACACTTATCATTCGACCATCGGACTGATGCATACTTTTGGTGCAGATAGGAGTAGCATATCTCCTATCGGGAAAAGGTTGGTCGTCCTTGCTTCGGCGAATGCCAATCACATACATAGTTTCCAATGTCTGAAGGTGCATGCATGCACTATTTGAACTCTTGTATTGTACTTTGAACTCTTTGACTTTTTTATACTATCAACTATCAGGGGGGAAAAAAAGAACTTTACTTACGAACACAATCGATCTTTGGAGAAATATTCAAGTACATGATTATAAACAAAGATATACAGCTACGTACGATAGTGCAAAATATTTTAGCGTGTTAACGTGATCAGGTGATTAGTACGTAGAACTCAAAGTTCACGAGTGGTTATTGAAACTTTCTAGTCGTCCGTCAGTACGTCTTCTTCATGCGCTTCATCTGGATGTCCTGAGAAGCCGTGAATCCAAGGATGAATGATGCCTCTGCTTACTACAGTACAGGGAATTGAAAATGATAATGAATCATCCGATATTGACGGAGCTAGCTATGCAGCCAAAGATCACACATAAATCAAAATTCGCCCGCAAAGCCTGACTTCAATGCCGTAGAGGCGTCGTACATAACCTCATGAAGAAGGCAATTGAACTAATTGTCTAACGGCCTGATATCGAGGGCTATTAATATTTGTCGTTGCTTAGCTAAACCAAAGTACACATGTGCGAACTAATGACATAATTTAGTTTAATAGTACGTACCGTGTAGAAGAAGTTAGGCTTTGAACCTAGATCCTCCCCTCTCCCTCGAAACAGCCACCCTACATCTAGTTTTTTTTTTTTTTTTTTTTCAAAAAGTAGTCGGAGAGAACTATATTTTTTAGACCTGATCTGATTCTTATAACTGGATTAGGGCTATAAACGAGCCGAGCCGAGCCGAATACCCTTAGGCTTGGGTTCGGCTCGTTTAACTAAACGAACCTAAAATGATGTTTGGGTTTGGCTTGTTTAACCAAACGAACGAGCCGAATCGAGCTTTTAACGAGCCAAGCCGAGCCGAGCTCACGAGCCAAAGCCAAAATATGAACCGAACCGAGCTTTTTCTAGCTCGGACTAGGCTCGTTTAATAAACGAGCCGAACTCGAGCCTCACTTTTAGGCTCTTTTAACTAAACGAACGAGCCGAACCGAGCTTTTAACGAGCCGAGCCGAATATCGAACTGGCTCAGCTCATTTACAGCCCTAAACTGAATCATGTCTTCGATAACATCCCTAATATTTAATCCAATTTTTTTAATATATTTTTAATTTATGATTTATATGAAAAAGTTATATAATTATATAAAAAATATTTAGAATAAATATGAAAATATTAAATCTATTTTTGATCCGTCCCTACAAAAATCATCCATAAAAATTTTTGAATTAATATCCGATCCCCATAATTTAGTCATAAACCCAAACCTAAAGGTAAATTTTTCAATGAAATTAAGAACCCATCAGAAAAAATTATATCTATAAGTAGGATGCTCTCAACTATTTTAAACCCATTTGGTTTCTAATTAAATTAGAGTAGACTCCTTGTTATCTAATCTAACAACCTATTTAGATGGAGATTAAATGAGGGTAGATTAAATAATATAAATTAATTTAGGTTAGGTGAATTTAGGTGAATATTAAACAAATTTGTTTGGATGATTATTAGGTTAACCTAGATAAATATGTCTAACTTTATTTGAATTGAAGTTTACTTATATTAATATGGTCTGACGGGATAAAATATTTTTTAAAATTTAACCTTAACATTCATTAAGCTCCGATTTATAGGTTAATAATTTTAGAGTAAATCAATATTAAATGAGATTAAAATTTAACCTAACATTACTTAGATTAAATCTAAAAAAAATTATCAAATAAAATTTAACCTTTATTAATTTGCATTAACCTTTATTAACGCATCCTAACAACTTGTAAGTCCACTGTGTCTAGATCTATTTATCCCATTGTATTAAAAATCGGAACAGATCGACCGGTTCGATCAATGAATCAACAAACTGGTTGGGTCATCTGTCAGATTTTATGTATCGGTTTTTAGAATTTTAGAACCAATAAAAACCGATTAAAAATCGGTCAGATCAGTAAAAATAAGTGAAACGATCAAAAAATTGGTCAAAAAATTATTTGGAAGCCAATTAAATTTATATATAATTTAATTATTTATATATTTTAATTTTTTAATTTAATATATACTAATATACTACTAGTTTAGTCCGTACAAATCACTAACCCGACCACCGATACTTATAATATCGATTCCATTCCCGTGCGGATTTTTAAAAGTATGATTTTTCTTACTCTTTCATCCCAAAAGCCGCATGACTTGATGTGATTGATTTGACACATGCCTAATAGCTTAATAGTTGACTACCGGAGTAGTGCAAAACTTTTGACCATTTATGTATTCGTCAATTAATTGTTCAATGGTAATCATCCTCTCTAGTTCAATTTCATGTTTAGATTATTTCATTACATTTAAATCTAATAATATATATTTTTCTTAATAATTATAATAATATTTTTTATTTTAAAACGTTGATATTTGATCTAGTATTTATAACTATTTGATATTTTAAATAATCTCACTTAAATATATTTTTATTTTTAAATATGTATCACTCAAGTACGATTTTTATTAATTTCAAATCTGATTAGTTTTTTTTTCTTTTTAAAGTTAATCCAATTTAAATTTTTAAGTTTTCCCGGCTTTTACATAGCTTGTTTTAAGTTATGAAAATATTAATATTTTAATCAATAGAAAATATACATTTATATATAATACATAGTATATTTTGCATCTTTATGTTATCCAGCATTTAGTACCTGTAATATACATAGGTAGATAAATATGTATTTATAAATATTATACCCTATATCTATTATATATACAATCAAAGAGATCAATGATACAGTGGAATCTTATTATACGTTACTTCAACTGGAGTGTTTTCCAAGACTTTTAGGCCACAAAAAGTGAGATACTTCAAACCCGTAGCATGCTTCCTTAGTTTAAAGTTTCACTATCATAATGGTGTAACAAAATACACGAGTAATAGCATATGGAAGGTGGGAAACAAGTAGGCCAAACTCTTTAGCGTGATCTCGTCAGAGTATATTAAGGACCGCATAGAATTAGGGAAGGCCAAAAAGGAATCGGATATGAATATGAAGGAGATTTAAAAAAATCCGTCGGGTACAGATATGGGTACGGGGTATCTATATCCATACCCGCTTATATACCTACATCCGTACCTATAATAAAAATACTATTTTACCCTTCATTTAAATAATATAAAAATACATCTGCTAAGGTTAAAAATGGAAATTAAACAAAAACCCTAAAAATCTAACAAAATAAAAAATTAACAAATAACAAGGCGCCTCTCTCAGCCACTGCCCTGTTACTTACCACTTCTCGTAACCTGTCGTGCACTCTGAAGTTTGAATCATGGTATGTTAGACTGTTCCTTTCTTTCATCCTCAAAATTCAATTCTCCATTGACGGCATACAACGTTCCGAACCTTCCTCTCTATTGCGTGAGTCCAACGAGACTGAGTTGTGACGTCCTTCTAGGCTTCCTCTTGGTATCATCGTCTCAACCTCTCCTTTTCTCAACCGTTCTATGGTTGTAGTTTTTGGTCGCGCTGCCGCAGTGTCCTATCATCGACTTCGCCTCACCAGCAGTATCTTGTCACGCCGAAGATGTTAGATAAGGTCTCACTCTGGCCTCTTCCTTCTCTCAATCAGTCGACTGTTATTTTTTTTCTCAGTCACCATTTTTTTTTTCCTCAGGTGCAGGTGCTTTCTCCAATTCTCCTTAGCCGGCCGGTGAAGAAGACGAGGACAACGACCTTCAAGCTAGATTTGCCAAACAAATTCTTCGCCAACAACAGCGAGCAGATCAATCATCCACAGATTGGATAAGATTTAAATTTTTTTTCTTTAGCAAAGAGTCCATTCATGATTCATTGGAACTTCGATTGTTTGTTGAAAAATTCAAAATTTTTATGTAGCATGTTGTTTGTTGAAAGATGTAAGAATTGAGATGGTTAGGAATTGGTAATTAGGTGGGTTTCATAATCTTTTGTTTAAGGCCTTAAGCAGATCGAGGCATCGAGCAGATGTTGCAGATCAGAGGGCGGTTGAAGGAGGATGTGAGAGATATGTAACAGTAATCATTAGTAATTACTTGTATGCATGATTTAATGAACAAATTAGTATATTATTAAAATTTGATTTGGAGAGGCTCTAGAGGATGAATGGATGATTATCTCAAAATTCTGAAAAGAAGAAGGTATGTGACCTACTATTTTGGACTATCATCTCTGGCTAACGGGAGGAGTAAAGCCGTAAACCTACTGTTTTGGATTATCAAATTTTGTTAACCTAAAGTTTTGTTCTTTATGAGATTAGTGTAGCAATAAGATAAGCTAGCTAGCCATAAGATATCAAGATTATCTCAAATTCACTTTCTTTGCTAAGGAATATTGCACTAATCGTGGAAGAGAAAAGTTTTATGCTGCAACCTACAGTTGCCACCCTTTCGAAATTGATAAACTAGAAGCTAGAAGCCTAGAATAAAGATTTTATTTCCTTCTCTTACAAGTTCCAACATTTATCCCAACTTCCAAACATTAAAGTTATGTACTACTTAATGTCTTTACTATTTTGTATTTTATTTGATATTGTGAAATTTTAATATTTTATGTGATTTCATAATTTTCTCTTTAGGTTTAGGGATGAAAACTAGAGCTATTACTACCGATTCACCAAGTCAAATACCTCCATATTCATCCACTACAACTAGTAATCCCATTTCTACTAAACCATCTATGAATGAGGAAGAGGAAGATGTAGAAGTGCAACAACTTACTCCACGAAAAAAATTATATTGTATGGGAACATTTTAATGTGGTGGAAACTAATGGGAAGAAGCAGGCCATTTGTAGAAGTTGTAATAAAAGTCTAAGTGGGGATCCCAAAAAAATACTTCTCATTTGCATGAGCATATAAAGAAGTGTATAGGTTATATGAAGAGTAGGCCAAAAGAAGTTACAATTCACTCGGAAGGGGGAAGGAAAGGGAAATATAATGATCATTGAATTCAGTCAAGAAGTTTCAAGGCAAGACTTGTGTAATATGGTGGTCATGCATGAGTATCCACTTTCTATAGTAGAACATGAAGGTTTTTAAAAGTTTGTATCTAGCCTTCAACCTTCTTTTAAATTGGTTTTGAGGAATACATTAAAGAGTGATATCCTTAAGATGTTTGAATTTGAGAAAAACAAAATAATGGCCACTATTATGTTGTAATAAGAGTCGGATTTTAATCATTACTGACATGTGGACCGCTTAAAATCAAAAGAAGGGTTTTATGGTTATAACAACTCATTTGATTGATACTCAATGGAACTTATAAAGTCGTACACTCAGGCACTTTTAATATTTTATCCACATCAAGTTCTAAGTTTCAATGTTAATACTATGTGATCATGTGTTGTTCTTATTTTTATTTGTTGTTTTGTTTCCTTTTATCTTTGTTAAGGTTCATATATGTTTCTACTCCCCACACGCTTGAAGTTATTTGTGATGTTTTGTTAACTGTTTTGGTGGATTGGAATATTGATACAAAGCTCACAACACTAACTATTGATAATTGTACTACCAATGATGCTATGATTGATGAGATGAAGAGGAGATTACAAGTAAAGTTTTTTTTATTACATGAAAAATATTTTCATATGCATTGTGTTGTGCATATTCTTAATTTTATTGTTAGGGATGGGATGGATGTAATCTAAAATACAATTGAAAATATTCATGAGAGTGTGGTGTTTTTGAGGGCAACACCAAAAAGAATAGAAAGGTTTGTAGAAGTTTGTCAATAAAAAGAAGTTCTATATACTAAGGCCTTAGTGCAAGATTATAAGACAAGATGGAACTCCGCTTTCTTAATGCTTGATGTTGAATTATTGTATGAAGATGTGTTTGAACGGTTGTCATGGTTGGAGCCTAGCTTTAAATATTGTCCTAGTTTTGAGGAGTGGAAAATGGCTTGAATTATTTGTTCAAAATTATCGTTATTTTATGAGGTTACTTAGTTGTTTTCGAGAAATAAGTATCCTACTTCTAACTTGTATTTTCCTAAGGTGCGGCATATTAGATTGGCTTTGACTGAATGGGCATTTGAGGAAGATGAAGATATTAAGAATATGGCTGGAAAAATGTTAGAGAAATTTGATAAATATTGGAGTGTTGTTCATGGGATTATGGCAGTAGCAATCATTTTGGATCCTCGATTTAAAATGAAGTTGGTGAAATGTTATTATTCCTTGATTTATCAGAAATCCACTTATGATGAGGTAAAGAAAGTTCGTAGAACATGTTATGAACTATTTCGTGAGTATGAGGAGAAACTAAAGCATATATAGAGAAATAAAAGTACATCTTATGGTTTAACTATTTCTAATACTTCCTATGATGGTAGTGCTATTTTGGATTCTAAAGGAGCAGACATATATGAAAAGTGGTTAGCTAACCATGGCATCACTAATTCATCACAAAAGAATGAGTCAGACTATTACTTGGAGGAGGTTGTTATACTAAGGATGGAGAAGTTTGATATTTTGTCATGGTAGAAGATAGATATTAAGTTTTCAATTTTACAAAACATGGCTAGGGATATTCTTGCTATTCCTATTTTTACAGTTTCTTTATAATTTACTTTTAGCACGAGGGGTCGGTTTATTACTCCTCACCGTAATCGGTTACATCCAAAGACTTTAGAAGCATTGATGTGTGGTCGAGATTGGCTTTGTGCAGCAATGATGAGTGACAATGGTGATATTTTGTTTATATTATTAAAATTTAGTTTAATTACGAAATATGTATTATTTTATCTATTGATTTTATTATTTCAATTATTTTCTAGATAATAATGATTATGAAGTATCATATTATCGCAGCGCTTGCGTGCTTGTTTTGAGGATGAGGAGTCTGATGATGATGAAAATGAGATAAAGCTTATATGTTTATAAATTGTATTATGTTATTAGTAAATGTAATATATATGAATATATATATACATCTTTTAACTATTTATTTTTACTTTTTTTTATGTACCAGGTAGATACATGATAATTGAAGTTTGAAGATTCAAGAATGTAGATTCAAAAGTTCATCCTATCATGGTTCATGAATGTCATTTATGTTCTACTAGTTTTTATTTTTTATTTTTTTGGACATTACCTACTAGTTTTAAACAATATTATTGTTGACATATTTTACTATATTTTTCTATTATGCTATAGAGACATTATCAACTTTAGCTACTAAGTTGATGAATTATTGGCTTTTTCCTATTTTTATATGCATTTTAATGTCAAAAAATAATTCCATAGGTGAATTTTGCATAACTAAAAATTTTGACAGGTAAATGGGTAATGATAATGGATAAACGGGTAATGGTAACGAATAAATAGGTAATTTTAATCTGTCAGATAACAGGTTTAATGGAAAATGGGATTATTTGCCGGGCGTGTATCCACCGGATACGGATATAGGTGAAATAACGGATACTCGTTCGAGTACGGATGTAGTTAAAATATTTCCTATCAGGTTCGGGTACAGATAATGGGTATCCGATCTGTACCCGCCTCATTGTCATCCCTACATAGAATTGTCAAGTGAATCGTTGTCGGCAATCTCAAATTTCTAGATAGCAGTAACTTATGGCTCTTATTGATTTGAGAAAAATAAGGAAAAAAAAGAAAAAAAAAGGAAAAAAATAGAATAAATTATTTTGTTTTTCTTTATTTGATTATTGGAAAAATTTTATGGAAAAATATAACTCTTAAAAGGTATTTTAGCCATTTGTTTTATATAAAAAAAAATTAAGGAAAGTTGATTAGTATTATTAATTAAATACTCTTACATGCTTAATAAGAATTAAAATATGAAAATGTCAAAAGTATTTTAAAAAGAGATATCTAAGACCTAAAATAAGTATTTATTAAAAAAAAAATTCTTTTAAAGAGACTATCTACACTTAAAAGACAGGTAATTGTTCATATCTTATTACTCCTATACCAAATAAGTCCTTATAAATATAAGAAAAGGAACAAAAATTCTTTCTTATTATGGTTAGTTTGTTCATCTTGAATTGAAAAATAAGTTATAGGATATCGTAGTAATTAATATTTTAGGATATATATTTTTACATTTTAAAAAAATTATACTATATAGTAAACTGTGATAGATGGTAAGAATAACTTTGAAACTTATTTAGAAACAAAGAAGAAGAAAAATAAATGGTACACATCATTTGGCAAGTTACTCTTTAAAAAATGCTAGCTATTTGGAATATAATAAAAGTAATCTGCTGCTTATCATAGCTCACTTCACATGTTATTCTCTTTTTAATCCAAGTGTGCGTGTGTGTGTGTGTGGATGTCCTGAGAAGCCGTGAATCTAAGGATGAATGATGCCACTGCCTACTACAGTACAGGGAATTGGAAATGATAATGAATCCGATATTGACGGAGCTAGCCTTGGAGCCAAGGATCACACGTAAATCAGAATTCGCCCACAAAGCCTGACTTCAATGCCGCAGAGGCGTCGTACATTACCTCATGAAGAAGACAATTAAACTAATTGTCTAACGGCCTGATGTCGTAGGCAGTAGGCTATTAGAATATTTGTCGTCGCTTAGCTAAATTAACCGAAGTACACGTGCGAACTAATGACAAAATTAAGTTTAATAGGACGTACTGTGCAGAAGAAGTGAGGCTCTGAACCTAGATCCTCCCCTCCCCATCGAAACAGCCATCCTGCATCTATTTCTCTTTTCTTTTCATTTTTTTTTTCGTTTACAAAAAGTAGTCGGAGAGAACTTTATTATTTTTATCTGATCTGGTTCTTTGAAACTGGATCATATCTTCGATAACATCCATAATAATTAATCTTATTTTTTAAATATATTTTTAATTTATATTTTATATAAAATATATAAAAAATATTTGAAATAAATATAAAAATTTTTAATCCATTTTTAATCCGTCCCTACAAAAATTATCTACAAATATTTTCTAATTAAAGTCCAATCCCCACAATTTAGCTTTAAATCCAAACCCAAAGGTAAATTTTTCAGTTAAATTACAAACCCGCCAGAAAAATTATATCTCTAAGTAGGACACTCTCAACTATTTAATACCCATTCATTTTCTAATTAAATTAGAATAGATTCCTCGTTATCTAATCTAATAGTCTATTTGAATCGAGATTAAATAAGGCTAAATTAGATGAATTGAGGTAAATATTAAAAAAAAATAGATAATTATTAGGTTCACTTAGGTAAATATTTCTAACCTTATTTAAATTGTAGTTTACTTATGTCAATAAGATTTGATGGGATAAAATATTTTTTTTTAATTTAACCTTAGCCTCTTATTTATTAGAATAATAATTTTACAGTAAATTAAAATTAAATAAGATTAAAATTTAATCTAACCTAATTTATATTAAATCTAAAAAAATTATCAAACAAAATTAACATAAAATTTAACCTTTATTAACTTTCATTAATCTTCATTAACGCGACCAAACAACTTGTAAGTCCGACGGGTCTAAGATCTATTTATCCTACTCTTTCATCCCAAAAGCCGCCTGACTTTAAAAATGGCCGTCTGCTCGGAATTTAGAGTACTTGATGTGATAGATTTGACACATGCCTCATAGCTTAATAGTTGGCTACTGGAGTAATGCCAAACTTTTGACCATTTATTATTCGTCAATTGATTGTTCAAAGGTGATCATCCTCTCTAGTTCAATTTCACGTTTTGATTATTTCTTTATATATATATATATAATAATTATAACAACATATTTTATTTTAAAACGTTCATATTTGACCTAATATTTTATAACGATTTAATATTTTAAATAATATCACTTAAATATATTTTTATTTTTAAATATTTATCACTCAAGTACGATTTTTATTAATTTCAAATTTGATTAGTTTTTTTTCTTTTTTTTATGTTAATCCAATTTAAATGTTTAAGTTTTCCTAGCTTTTACATAGCTTGTTTTAAGTTTTGAAAATATTAATATTTTAATCAATAGAAAATATACATTTATATATAATACATAGTATATTATGCATCTTTATGTTATCTAGCATTTAGTACATATAATATACATAGGTATATAAATATGTATTTATAAATATTATACCCTATATCTATTAAATATAAAATCAAAGAGATCAATGATACAGTAAAATCTTATTATACGTTACTTCAACTGAGGTATTTTTCAAGACTTTTAGGCCACAAAAAGTGAGATACTTCGAACCCGTAGCATGCTTCCCTATGTCTTGTTTGGTATAGGGGTAATGGGGTGTAAATTTGTTTCCCTATCTTATATCTTTTATATTAAGTATTTGATAATAATAAATATATTTTTAATAAAATATCCATTTTAAATTAAATTAAGATCTAAAATGGATATTTATTAGAATAAAAATATTTAATTTTAAATAAACTATATAAGATATATAAAATATAAGGATACATTTTTTACTTCTATCACTCTCACACCAAAAAACCACTTAGTTTAAAGTTTCACGATCATAATAGTATAACAAAATACACGAGTAGCAGTATATGGAAGGTGGGAAACAGCTGGGCTAAACTCCATAGCGTGATGATCTCGTCGAAGTATATTAAGGACCGCATAGAATTGTCAAGTGAATCATTGCTGACAATTTCAAATTTTTAGATACCAATAACTTATGGCTCTTATTGATTTGAGAAAAAAATAAAAAAGGAGAAGTTATTTTTCTTTTCTTTATTTGATTGTTGGAAAAATTTTATGAAAAATATAGTTCTTAAAAAGTATTTTTTCCATTTGGTTTACCGAAATAAAATTTTAAGCAATGTTGATTAGTATTATTAATTAAATACTCTTATATATTTATTAATAATTAAAATATTATATTGATGCATGAAAGTTTTTATAAAGTTTCTTAAAAATTCATAAACTCAATCTATACTAATTCTAAATTTTTTTATAAACATTCTAAAATATTATGTAAATCAATGACCCAAGCTGGCTTGTAAACTTTTGGACTCGGCTAGATTCATTTATTTAACTAAATGAATTGAGCTCGAGCCTTACTTTTAATCTAGTTTAATAAACAAGCAAAGCTTCAACATGAAAAATTTAGGCTCGAACTAGTTTACAGTGCATACTTATATTTTTCTGTATCCTACCACTTGCTTTCTCTTTATACATTCAAGTTCAACTTGTTTCTTGAAATATATCATTTCAAGAATTTTTGTGTAATAATACATAGGTATATTAATATATAATAAACTAGAGTTGAGATTTTTATGTTGCACGACTCTATCCTAGAAGCCATCCAACAAAATGCTCATATGACGCATGAGAATGATGAAAATGATGAAGGGGTTGAAAATGTATATACTCAAGCATCCAGCACTAGGGGCAGGAGGAAATATCAATTGCAATTGTTGGTAGTTCAAAGAAATCTAGAGCTAATAAGGAAGTAGAATCGATATATAGTGTCATAAGAGAAACTATTAAGCAAATATGTATCGATAACAATGAGTCATTTAAGGAGATGTTCTATATGTTAGATAGAAGCATGGGGTCTTACAAAGATGGATTGTATGAAAAATTGTTAGCATTCCATGACATATCTAGAATGGAAGTAATGAAATTGAAACGGAGGATGACTCAAGAAGAATTATTTACTGATTTTTTATGTGATTGAAATAAAATAAGTATATTAAATATATATTACAAAATAAAAATTAAAATGATTAAAATAATTAATACAATATTAAAATATTACTCTATTATAAGATATTATTTTTATACCAATGGTAGAAAAAAAAAGAGAGAGAGATTCCCTTAGATTTTTTACTCTTATGTACCAAATAAGGTAGGTGGAAGAACTTTTCCCGTTAACCATCCCCCACCTAAAAAAAATAACTTTGCCTCATTCCAAGCATACCACAATATTAAATAGTTTTCTTTACATACATGATATATATTATATTATTTCTTTTTCTTAAAATTTTAAAAAGGATTTATACATACAAAAGCAATACAACTATAAAACTCGTACTTCTTTGATGAATCCTATACATTTAGTGATATGAAAATGCCGCACATTGCACTAATAAGAAATAATAACATAATAACCAACTCGCTATACTCACGTCATACCCCTTATCATCATTTTGTACACATAAGTAACCTAAGATATTGAATAAATGGCTAGCAAAGGTGGTGAGAAATGAGATTACGGACTTCTCGTGTATTGTAACCTCTCAAAGACTCTTCCTATTAATTAAGTCAAAATTTATCAGCTCCATGTTAATTGCATGCATGAATTATACATTTAATCGGCGTACAATGTTGATGTTTGATTATGCAAATTGTTAATTTTATTACGCGCATGCATTATACAATTAATCGGCCTACATGTTGATGTTTGATTATGCAAACTGTTAATTTTAGTACATCCGGTAGGTAGGTAGTCATGCGCGTACTTAGTTTAAAATAGGACTTAGGCTTCTGATTAATTTCTTCTGATTAACTAAGAATGCATATATCTGAGTGCTTTTTTGGTATGGGAAATAAGGACGGAAAAGATAATTTTCAATTTTAAATCTCTTGAGTAATGTTTGTGTGTGTGTGTGTGTGAAAATGTCAAAAGCATTTTAAAAAGAGATATCTAAGATCTAAAATAAGTATTTATCCAAAAAAAAACTATTTCTTTTAAATGGACTATTTAAACCTAAAAGACGGGTAATTGTTCCTCTCCTTTTACCCCTATATCAAATGAGCCCGACAAATATAAGAAAGGGAACAAAAATTCTTTCCGACTATGGTTAGTTTGTTCATCTTGAATTAAAAAATAAGTTATAGGATATTGTAATAATTAATATTTTAAGATATATATTTTTACATTTTTTTTAGAAAATAATATACTATATAGTAAACTGTGATAAATGGTAAGAATAACTTTGAAACTTTTTTAGAAACAAAGAAGAAGAAAATAAACAGATCACATCATTTGCTAAGTTACTCTTTAAAAAAAATGTTCGCTATTTGGAATATAATAAAAGTAATCTGCTGCTTATCATAGCTCACTTCACATGTTATTCTCTTTTTAATCCAAGTGTGTGTGTGTGCGTTTATAATATTTTTTTAAAAATGACTTTTAGTAGTAACATTAATTTTCCAACCAAATAAACCAATCACCACTAAGAAATCAACTATCTTGTTGGCCTCCTAGCTAATAACAAAGTCGAAAATAGACCGTGTGAATCTTCTACTAGTCTACATACATCCATTCATTAGACTTGCAATTAGTAGTTCATTGTAAAAATTAATTTCCTTGTCAATATTCATAGCTAGAAAATTATCGCACGCCTTTGACGTTCGCATAAAAACAGGTCTAGAAACCTTATCGATATATGATGCCAATTAGCACTGTAAACGTGCAAGACCCGGCATATCTCCGAGACTAGAAACAAATTCATTCCGGTACTTCATTCTAAGGATTCCCAACACCTTAACTAAGTATCTATAAATACGAAACTCCTAATTGATCCCTAATACAACATCCCTCATCCATAACCCATCCATCCGTGCCTACGTACATACAACTAAAATGGGGTCACCCAATCTCTCCATTCTCTCGGTCAGCCTATCTTTTGCCTTAGCCCTATTCATCCATCCTTCCCAAGCTCAAAACTCACAACAAGACTACCTTGATGCACACAACCAAGCTCGAGCACAAGTTGGCGTTGGTCCTTTGACATGGGACGATAAGTTAGCAACCTATGCCCAAAACTATGCTCAGAAGAGACTTGGCGACTGCAATCTCGTTCACTCTGGTGGACCTTATGGTGAGAACCTTGCCGAGGGATCTGGTGACTTCACAGGGGTTGCTGCAGTGAAGCTATGGGTAGACGAAAAGGCTAATTATGACTACAACAGTAATACTTGTGCACCGGGAACACAGTGCTTGCATTATACACAAGTTGTTTGGCGTAATTCTCTCCGTGTTGGATGTGCTAGAGAACAATGTAACAATGGCTGGTGGTTTGTCATTTGCAGTTATGATCCTCCTGGCAACTTTGTTGGCCAGCGTCCATACTAATTCATCTGTTCTACCCATTAATAAATGTAAGGCTATGATCGGTGTGCTTGATAAGTTCGGCTATTGTTTTTAGCTGAATTTGGCACATTTGCATGCACCATATGATCATGCAATTAAATAAATAATAAATAAATAAATAAAGCATCGATCCATGCGTTTGTTATTTATATATACATTTATGCACCTTATTTAGAGGATTGACTCAAGTTATTTCAATTCGGAAAGGTTATATGGTATATTGTGTGGTTTTTGTCTCCCTTCGTTACTGTTGTATATGCAGCAAGGTTCATTTCTTGTAAGGCTTTATATCCAAAAAAGTAGGCATGCATAATCTATACATAAGAATCGTGTGTGTGTGTGTGTGTGTCTATATATATATATTGATGGCACTTATAACTTATTTTATACTAAAATACTTTACTAGCAACAATTTTCTTTAGATATTCCACTACCGGAAAAAAAAAAGTGCCTATGATAATGACCTTTGTTATTACCATAGTTTTAAAAATCGGATCGGTAATGAAACCGATACCATAACTGGTTCAATGGTTTAGTGGTCGGACTAATGATTTATATTGGTCAGACCAATGGTATATTTGAAGTCAAAAAATATGAAATATATAAAAAATTAAACTACACATTAATTTGATTGGCTTCCAACCGGTTTTTTGACGGGTTCATCGATTTTTATTGGTTCGATCGATTTTTACTGGTTCCGAGATCCTAAGAATCGGTATACGAAATCTAGCCAGTGATCCGACCGGTTCGCTGGTTTGGTCCAGTTTTTAATACTAGGGTTATCACTGACATCGTCCTTGTAGCTCTATGGCGACAACATATGGTCGCCGCTACGATTCATGTTTGTCGTCGCTACAAATTCGTGCCAACAAATGATATTGGGGATGGACAAGCATGCCGTTGTTTTTGTTATAACGACCACAAAAAACATTACTGTGGTTATTTTTGGCGATGCCATATTTTTATGTTATGTTGATTTTATTTTTATTTTTGGAAAATTATTTGTAATGACGAGATGTAAGCACAATATCGTTTTTTGCAACAAAAAAAATTAATTTCTTTAACCATTATTTTCAAAAAAATTGAATTTTCTCGCAACAAAATGTCGTTACTGTAAATCATTTTAGCTTCGATATCTTTCAAGTACTCGATCTTATTAAAAATAGAAAAATATTTTTAACTGAGATAACATATTTTTGAAAACAAAAATATTTTCATAAACATTCAAATATGTGTATGTGCGTCTATATATATATATATATGTAGATAGATAGATAGATAGATAGATAGATAGATAGATAGGTAAACATTCATAATTAAAAGAATATGTTAAAACATAACCTTAATGCGATAAATTTAATTATACCAAATGTTTTCCATATTACAAAAAAATTCATTTCATCTCCGAATATTTTACATATTTAAAAACTTTCTAATCTAATTCAGCAAATGTACCATCATCGTCATCGTCATTATCATCATTTTTTTATGCTAAGGTTGAGAGGGGGTGAGGAGATTGTTGTGTAGGGATTATACTGCATTTTATCATCAAGGTGTCAATCTATACGATCCATCCTACTGTTATGGCTTCATAGCAACCCTAATATTTTATCAATTTTGAAGTCGGGCCGAGTAATAGTAGATTAGGAGGTATCGGAATTAATTCATGGAGTACAACTAGAAATAGTGTAATATCTAAAATTTTATCTAATCTTAATTCCCTAGTAATTAATATCTTAATCTAATTTTAATCTCAAAAAATTGATATTTTAACCTTATCTTAATTCCTTAATCCTAAATCCTAACCTACTCCTAATATTCATTTTGAGTCATTAATATTTTTAACCTAAACCTAATCTAGATGGTAGCTAAGTAATTTTACTCTAATTCTCTAATCTAATTTATTTGAACCTAACTCTAATCCTAACCCCAAACTTATTTTCCCCATCTCCTTTCTCCTTTTTCCTTTTTTCCTTTTTCTTCTTCTTCTTCTTCTCTTTTTGTTTTCCCTTTTCTTTTCCCTTCTTCACAATTTCCTTTTCTTCTTCCTCATCTTCCAATATGAATCACTCTTCCTCCAAACCATTTCCCTTTTCACATACTTCCATCCCTGAATGTACCTTCACCACACTCATCATCACGACCATCAACTCCCATATCTCAAGGGATGTATCTAGTGGAAATTGTTACCTCATACTCGATTAGGCCTCACATTAACCATAAGTGCCCTTGCCTTTTCCTTCTCTGCTGATTTACCTCACCCATGTGCACCATGTGTGTTTGCGTGTGTATACCTCTCCTAATCCTACATCATATATCTCTCCTAAGCCTGCCTTATTTAACGCCAAAATACCCCCTCGCTCTCTTTGTTTCTGTTAAGCATCCCAGCCTCGACAACCTTCACTCTCTTTCTCCCTTTCTTGCTCTATTTGTCATCATCATCCACAATCAACACCAATTGCCACCACCAACCACCAAATACCACTATTCCCCTAAAAAAACAACCACAACTATCACCCCATCATTTCCCCTCATTGTCGCCTAACCATTACTTCCCTAATCCTTTTCCTTTTCCCTCTCCTCCATCATGATCTATTCTTTTTTGTTGAGGCACACGACTGTGCGCCCTCACACTCCCCAGGCATGCACCATTGCACTACCCAAGCGTGCATCCTCACGGACCCAAACATTGTTTCATGCACAGCCTGTGAGTGACCTTTCTCCCTCACCCGTGCACACCCAACACACCTCACCCGTACGCATTCCTAACTCTTGACATGTGCATGTGCTGCATGCTACACCCATGTCGTTCGTTTGACACAATCGTGCTTCCCTCCTAGCACATCCCATGCTCCACTCTAGTACCCCCATAGCACCACCATACTTCCATGCAACCTGAGCTTCTCCACTTGTTTTGGTTATTCTCATTTCCACCCTATTTTACCTTAACTTTTCCTCTAATGTATTATTAATTTCTAATTGCGTTTTATTCTTATTTTCATAGGTGATTTTTTGGTTATCTCAGATGAGACTAATTAGGATTACGTGCTTAGAATTTAATGCTCTTATAGGTAAGGGTATATGTTATAGTTAGGGATCTTAAGTGTAATGTATATTTTTGTATGTAATATTACATTGATAATGTTTTATGGATGGTGTTCTTATGAAAATGTTGGTAGTGAGAAAAATGTGAAAGCATCATTTGTGTATTTAGTCGATTGTCTAGATACATGTTACCTATGTATATAATTAGGGTTATATATCTCATACAAATATTAGAGATTGAAATTCATTAATATTGAAATTTGTAAAGTCTTTGGAAAAACATAAGTATTTTAGCTCTGGTAAGGGTGTTATGGCCATTTGATGATAATATGGAAAATAATCATGGCATAATAAGTTTTTGAGGATGTTGTCTATCATTTCACAAGTAATGTAATTAATTGATGGTTGAGTATGACATAAGTTACTTAATATAGATTATGAGATTTTTAGTAAGAGAATGGCATTTTGGTTAATCAGAATTAAAAATGGAAGTCGGTGATTTAAAAAGGGAAATATATCTTAAATAAGCTAAGAATGATACTCAAAATATTTGGGGATAATGATGAGTAACGTAAATATGATAAAATGAGAATTATAACCTCCTTGTGAAATTTTAGTTTCCTAGGGGAAATTATGGACCCTTTTCCTTATGAAATGCCCTAGTAACTTTATGGTTCTTTACATGTTTTAAGTTATTTGTTGTGTATATCTACATGAGTCTCGCATGATGATCTTGATATATAAAACTTTGAATAAGATACTAATTACTTAAAGTGAAGGATTACATTAGTCATGACAAGTGATTGTGTGTTCGTTCTACCTGTAACACCCCCAAATTACCACTTAATTTTTTTGTTTTGCATAAGCGTTAATTACTAAATTATTGAGCGTTATCGCCACACTTTGCATAAGTTCGGTTCCTCCCCCCTTTTTTTGCCAAGTGCTAAGGCTAAAATAAACCATAACCAAAGTAAATCATTGGAAATAAAATACCATACATAGATAGAAGTTACGGATAAATATTATCAGTATAATAAGATAACCAAAATACAACATGGGACATAAGAGTTCAAATGAAAATCGATTACAACCAAAAACTAGAACTCGAAGGTACAACACTGGTTTTTCCTAACTCTTAGACCAAAGGCCCACTTTGATAATAAGATTCCCAAGGGCTTCACTTATCCTTGCCACTATTTTACGCTTCAAGCCACTCCATGACGTTCACATAGTTATCTACAAAAGTAGTATCGGCGCAACTTTAACCGACTAAATAAGTTATAATACCTCACAAGAGGTAGCATACTAACATTACACATAGTCACATAATGATCCAAAATCATATTGGAGCACAAAAGCATATACCATAACCACATACAATAGTTATAAAATAATATATGCAATATCAAGTCTCAATAGGCATATCTAATTAGGCATATCTAATTAGTCAAAAAGATTCCAACTACCAAGGTAGCGCACAAAGGCAACTACCGAACCAAAAAAATCTAAAACAACACCAATAACCAAAGTAGGGCACTGAAGTGACTACCGAACCAATACATCTAAAATAACTCCAATTACCGAGGTAGGGCATTGAGGCCACTACTAAACCAACAAATCCATTCTTTTCATTTTCTTACATAATAGATATATCTATTTTTACTTACTCGAGGGGGATACAATCAAAACAAGGATACTAAGGTATACCCGACCATATTAGCTTAATTTGGCACATTTATTTGCACCATAAAAACACACAATTAATTAATTAAATGAATGAATAAATAAATAAAGCATCAATCCTTGCATTTATGATTTATGCATGCATTTATGCACCTTGTTTAGAGGATTGGTTTTTCAGATTGCTTCGATTGTTTTGGAAAGGTTATGGTATATTTTGTGGTCTTTGTTTTACATTTTTTATTGTAATTGCCTATCAATCAATTAAGGTTAATTTCTCATAAGGCATATTAGATCTAGAAACATATATTATGGATATTTCATCATCCACGTCTAAATAAAGGTTTGAGTTATGTTACTTTGATTCAAAAGGGTTTTATGGTATCTTGTATGGTTTTTGTATCCCTTCATTATTGTTATATCTGTAGCATGGTTCATTTCTTGTAAGGCTTTACACATCCAAAAAAAAGTTGGTATGCACAATCTATAAATAAGAATCAAGTGTGTGTGGTTCTATCTATCAATCAATCTATCTATCTATCTATCTATCTATCTATCTATCTATCTATCTATCTATCTATCTATCTATCTATCTATCCATCCATCCATCCATCCATCCATCCATCCATCCATCCATCCATCCATCCATCCATCCATCCATCCATCCATCCATCCATCCATCCATCCATCCATCCATCCATCTATCTATCTATCTATATACATATATAGTGAGATATGTATATAAATAAGAATAAAATGGGCATATGTAGTAAGAACCACTCTTTATAGTAAAAATTAAAAATTGCATTAGTTTTCCAACATACTTATAGTAGTTTCCACCACCTACTTCAAGTAGTTAACACCACATAATATAGTTAGTTTCCTAATTTGAAACATGAATATCAGCATTTATAAAAATGGCATCGTATTTTTTTTAAACTCATATACTATAGTTTTTTAGAAACTTACAATAGTTTCATCCATCTACTAGAAGTAGTTTCCACAACTTATTATGGGTAATTTCCTAATCTAAAACATAAATACCTAGTATTTACAAAAATATCACCGTTTTTTTTTTCTAATATTCAAATACTATAGTTTTTTAAGAGACTTATAGTAGTTTATTCCACCTACTAAGAGTAGCTTCCACCACTTATGGTAAGTAGTTTCTAAAGTCAAAATATAAATACAAAAAAATACAAAAATGCCACTGCCTTTTTTTCTACTATTCAAATACTATAATTTCTTAAAACTGATTATAGTAGTTTTCTCTACCTACTAACAGTAGTTTCCACCACCTAATGTAGGTAGTTTCTTCAACTCAAAATTATAATAGTTTCTTCCCCCTATTAAGAGTACTTTTCACTACCTATGGTTTTTAGTTTCCAAAGCCAAAATATAAATACATAAAATTTATAAAAATGACATCGTCTTTTTTTTTCTAACGCTCAAATAATTTAGTTTCTTGAAACTATATTTACAGCAGTTTTCTCTACCTATTAACAATAGTTTCCACAACCTACTTTAGGTAGTTTCTTTAACTCAGAATACTAGTTCTTAGTTCTTACAAACAGAGCTAGTTCTCATTAGATACTCTCCCAATACATACACACGCACAATAGTATTTTATACCACCTATTACAAGTAGTTTCCACCACTTATTGTATGTAGTTTATTAACCTGAAACATAAATATCTTATATTCATAAAAATGTCACTACCTTTTTCTAGTATTAAAATACTATAGTTTTTAAGAGACTTAAAATAGTTTTCTCTATGTACTAAAATAGAATTAGGCTTTTATTTTTCTAATTAGGTCAATCGTTATATTTTGTATCAATTAGGTTATTTTTTAGACTTAACTTTCCAACTATGCCCAAACCTTACATGATTTTACTCAAGTTTAAATCTAGTATCTTTTCTCAAAATTAGGTTGTGGACTAAGTTAGTTATGGTAATATATATATATATAATATTTAATATTAAAATTTAACCTAATTGATACTAAAAACGCGATTAATCTAATTGGACAAATAAAAGTATAAATGAACTAACTTTCTAATTGACTCTAAAAATTACTCCTAAATTTTACTACATTCGCTCATAAATAAGCATCTTGAAACAAGAAATAAGAAAGTGGTCGAATTACTAAATTATTCCTACTTAAAGCTATAAAAAAAAGCTTGTTGAGAGAGAAACCTAATCCCTCTCTCATGTTACCCATAGTCCACCGGAAATGTGTCACTCTGGCAGCACTGCTAGTGAAGACGAACCAATCTGTTTCTACTCCCACACCTATTAAGAGTTTGCAATTTGATTCAAGCAAAGAGGAACAACCACAGCCTGCAAGCAGTAGTGAAGTTGTTTAATGCCCAACGAAGGAATTTTCTCCGAACCCACAGAACCCAATGGAAGAGATGGCAATTGATGCCGAGGAGCAACCTGGATCTAAGGAGACATTTTAGCAAGACAAGGTTATGGATAATCAACATCTAGAACACTTGGTGCAACTAACTTATGTCCGCCCTCAAATTCATAAAGGTAGTCTAATAGTAGTTATCTATCCTGAGGAAGTTGTGAATGCGGTGAAATATTGGGAGCACTACTTAGTGGGTTATCTCTATAGTCATCAAGCTTCTTATTCTTTTTTGCAATCCTACGTCTGATCAACATGGAGGCATATCTTACCACCAACCATACACATTCATAAAGAAGGATTTATTTTATTCCAATTTTAGAGTGAAGAGGATCGTTTGAAAATCTTGGAGACCCTATATTGGACATGTTTACACAGACCTTTGATTCTCAAGAAATGATCCCCGGATTTCCAATTCAACAAGGCGGGATTTCAATTTATTTACACCTAGATCATTCTGCCGAATCTTCCTCTTACCTATTGGTCTAATGATTCTATTGGCCGCATCGCAAGCTACATTGGTCGGCCACTGGGGATGGATGCAGTTCTGCTAGATGTGATCGTATTTCTTATGCATGGGTCCTAGTAGAGGTTGACATGCATCGATCGCTTCTAGACTCAATTGCTATTTAGAAACTAGATGGTGCCATCTTCAAGAAAGATGTACAATATGAGTGCAGGCCTTAATATTGCATTTTATGTCAGTCTTTTGGACATACAGTAGGAGCTTGTAAGCCTGCTCATCCCTAGGGAAACCATACGAAAGTTTAGGTAAGTGTTCAAGATAAAAATCTGTAGGCTCAGAACCCTCCACTACCAGTTAAAGATACACCAACAAGAGCCTAACATTTAACTCACACACCCTCTATCGTGCTTAGTGCAGGTAATGGAGGTAAAGTCAGACCTGACACAACTATTGACATGAATAACATACCCTATTCGACTTTTGATGCTAAGACTAGTGACCAATTACCCTGTTACATTGTGAGTAAGGGGCGCAAAATTAAGGATGATTTATATCATCCTGATTTCCATATTCATTTAGCATGAAGGTTAGATGTTGGAATGTGAAGGGAATTAATGACCCTCACAAGAAAAAGGAGGTGTATAGTTGGTTGTCTAGTAATAATGTGTCTTTAGTAGGCTTAATAGAAATTAGAGTAAAGGAGAATAAGGCGGTTGCCATAATGAATAATTGGAATAGATGGTAGTTGACTCATAATTATAGCTCTCACTACAATGGTCATATATGGGTTGGATGGTCTCCTATAGTATGGAAGCTGGATGTTATTGTTGAATCTTCCCAAGGAATTATGTGTAAGGTTGTACACCTACAACAATTTACATCCTTTTATGTTGCTTTTTATTTTATAGGTCAAATGATGGGAGAGAAAGAAATGACCTCTGGGATTGGCTAGCTAAACACCATATATCCACACATCCATAGGTTCTGCTTGGGGATTTTAACATAATTCTCCGGCCGGAAGAAAATATCTAGGGAGATCCTCCCCTTGAAGAGGATTTACGAGACTTTCAAAATTGTACTCTCTAACTATCATTGTAGGATATCCATTTTATTGGTTCCTTTCATACATTGTTTAATAGAAGGAAAGCTAATGATAAAATCTGGTGTAACTTAGATAGAGTTATGGGTAATTATGCTTGGCTTGATACCTTTGGTAGGTCTAAGGTGTATTTTGCTTCACCAATCACATATGATCACTTATCTATACTAATCCAGATTAAATAGTTAACACAAGGAGGCCCTAAGCCATTTTTTTTTATAACATGTGCCTCAATGACCCTGAATTTGATAATTTGGTGCTCGAATCTTAGTCTCAAGCTAAAAATCATTCCCTAAGCAAGCTGTCGTTTATAAATTGAAACACCTCAAGCAACAACTGAGGAAGATATATAGGAGAAAGTATGGTGGTATCCAAGAACGAGTAGTACAAGCTCGTAGTTAGCTAGATCATATATAAGAAATGTTAGCGGCAGACCCAATGAATACTCAACTTATGCAGCAAGAACAACATGCCATGTCCATCTCAAGCATTATAGCAAGTGCGAGGAAATTTTTTTTCAACAAAAGGCTCGTGGTACATGGATTGGGGAAGGTGATGGAAATACTAAGTATTTCTATGCTTATGTGAAACAAAGGATGAGTAGGAAACAAATATTATCACTACAACGGGATGATGGAACAATAGTGATAAATTAGGTAGAAATTGTTCAAACCTTCACTAACTTTTACATTGGTTTAATGGGAAATACTCATGCACCAAGAGGGTAGTTTAGACATGATCTTATGAGTAGAAGTCTGCTTCTCACCATGGTATAGTAGAATAGATTATTGCAACCTATTGGGAAGGAAGAGGTTTAAGTAGGCATTGTTTAGCATGAATGGTGACAAAGCACCTAGTCAAGATGGCTATAATGCTAAATTATTCCAGTAAGTATGGCCCATCATCAGAGATGATCTGTGGAAAGTAATCACTGAGACTTTCATTACAGGTTTCATTCCTCCTAGGCTTAACACAACTACTTTAAATTTAATTCCTAAAGTTCCTAATGTAGGTAAGGCCAGTGACTTCCGACCGATTCCATGCTACGATATTTTATATAAATTAGTAGCAAAAGTCATTGCTAATATGTTACAAGAATTAAATCCTTATCTGGTTGGGGAAGCACAGGCAGCTTTCATTCAAGGTAGGAGACAACATACTCCTATCTACTAAATTGCTGAAAGATTATTTAATGAAACATATTTCTCCTTGGTGTATGATCAAGCTAGACATGAGGAAGGCATACAATACTATTATTTGGGAATTCTTGGCGTAAACTTTAGCATTACTCAACTTCCTAGCTAACTTCATCAAGCTGATTATGGGTTGTGTCACCTCAGCAAATTACTTCTTACTGGTCAACGGTACCCTACAGCCTCCTTTCAAAGCTAAAAGAGGTTTGAGACAAGGGGATCCTTTTTCCCCATATCTCTTTGTAGTTTTCATGGAGTAGTTGAGTCAAACCTTAGAGGAGCTATGGACAAATCCTAAGTTCAGGGCCCATCATAAATGTAAAAAGGTGAAGCTAGCACATCTTTCATTTGCGGATGGCCTTCTTTTCTTCAATTATGGCAACGTTGCCTTAGTGTAATGCATTTGTGATATCTTCCACCATTTCTCTGAACTTTCAAGGCTGACTCTCAATAAAACTAAGAGAAATATCTACTATAGCAGATCGGTGTCTTATGAAGAGAAGGAAGAAATTACCAAACTCTACCATTTTCTTAAAGGTAACCTTCCTATTAAATACCTTGGTGTGCCTTTATCTTCCAAGAAGATGACCTATTAGGACTGTAGAAAATTGATTGAGAATTTTACATCAAAAAGTCATGCATGATAATTGAAGCTATTGAGTTTAGCTGGGAGATATCAACTTGTTCAATCAATTCTTTTTGGAGTCTAGGCCTACTAGAGTTTGTTTCTTATGCTGCCTCAGAAGATTATACATGAAATTAACTCTTTGTGTCGAGCTTACCTTTGGTATGGAGTAGAAAAGTCACATAAAGAACCCATTGCTTGGGACACAGTTTATCTTCCTAAGCAAGTAGGTGGTTTGGGACTTATGCAACTACAATGTTGGAATCAAGCTGCAAAAAGTCAGTTGCTTTGGTGGTTGATAGAAATGGAACATGTCTTATGGGTCTGATGGTGCACTCTTACTATATCAAAGGTAGAGACATTTGGAAGGTCAAAATTCCCTCAACGACTTCTTGGAATCTCCGAAATCTCATGAACTTGAGGAGTAATTATTAGGCATTATTTCAGGACCCGACAACTAGGAGAGCGTGCAGTAAATGAGGTGATTATTGCATATCTAAAGGCTATGAGCTTATTCGTAGAAAAGGAATGAAACTCCCATGGTTCAGCACTATTTGGAACCCATTGAGCCTATAAAGACACAAAATTCACCTTTAGCTTGTCATTCATGGTTGTTTTCTGACTCGAGACAGAATGATCATAATGGGTTTAAATATACCACAGAACTGTAGCCTATGCGAGGATGAAAATGAATCTCGCCAGCATTTATTCTTTAGATGTCCTTTTTCAGCACAGATATGGGGGAGTTTGGCCACCAACATGGGCAATCAACATGCGACGTCACAGTAGTGAGACAATTTACGATGAACGAAAAAAGGAGGAAGAGGTCCCAAAGTCCAAAAACAAACTTTGAGGGCACTATTTGTTGCCTATACCTATCAAATTTGGATGGAGATAAATGGTCGCACATTCGAGGACAAGAACAAAAGGCCTCAACAGATTATTCGTGCCATTACTATGGAGCTAGCAACGAAAGTGGAGTCTCTATCACTCTAGCCTTTCTTTTAATTTCTTGGAGGAGTATGTTAATTGTTTGGTCTAGTTTATTTTATTTTTAAGTCTCTGAGTTTCCTTGAGTTTTGGAGATCATATACAGATTGACATATAATTAATAAAATTGCCACAACTATTTACCGGAAAAAAAAGCATCATTAAAAATGGTAATAGTAATTAATGTAAGTATAAAATAATTAAGGCTAAAGGGAAAAGTAGGATTTTTTAAAAAAAATTTACCTCATAAAAGTAAAACGACACTTATTTATAAATAAAATTAAATTTCTAAAATGATACTTATGTGAAAATGGATGGAGTAATAGTATTTTCACACATTTTCACCATCATTTTATGCATTTTTTTACCATTATTTTACACATCTTTTACCATTGCACATATTTTACTCCTTTATTCTATTAAAATTTTATTATTATTATTATTATTATTATTATTATTATTATTATTATTATTATTATTATTATTATTATTATACAAAAAATGATATTTCCTCATTGATACATATATCTTTGATCACTATTATTCTGCCAAAATATCACAAACATTTTTACTTAAGATTTATTCCCACATTTAATCATTCATGGCTACTTTTTTTTATTATAATTATTAATTTATAAAGTCATTTAGGCAAAAGGAATTGCCACACAGACAACATGGCAAGCACCACCCCCACCTTCTATGAAGGGTTTGAAGGTACTTACTAATCCTTTGTCTAGGAAAAACCAAGATACAAAATTATCATACTCTCGTTACTTCACTCTCTACTAAGAAGACATATATACAACCTAGAACTCTCTTACTACAACGGTTGACACCCTTGAGAAAAAACTATGACCAAATACCAGACTCCTCCAGCCAAAGCGAACAAATTATGCCACTAAAGCATATGAACCATTTACCCCATCCCCATACAATGTATTTAGTAGAACACAAAACTACCCAACTAGAATTTTCAGGTAGGGATAAAGTAACCAAGTATGCTACGACTCCCCAGCCGAAGTTCAACCCCATGCATGTAGCTAAAGTAAAGCAAGTTTTTCTAATGTGATTTTGGATTGGATAGCGCAAAAGGACTGAGATACTGCATGCAACGTGACTATAATCATGCACCGAATTCCACATGTCTAAATAGTCCCTGCTTAGCTAATGTGTTCGCTACTCCATTGAAAATCCATGATTTATGGATGATTGTAAGCCTAATCCATAAGTTGTAGTTGACTGGCCCAAGCTCCTCCAAATATTGAGTTGCACTAAGTTTCAATGTTTTTTGAGTCAGTCTCAACTATAAGGTCTAAATTTTTTAACCATTCTTTTGGGGAAACTAATTTGAGGGCATAGTAAATGGCTTTGATCTCCACTGTATTGATCTTTGTGTAATCAATGGGGCATGAAATACACATTTGAAGGATCCTTTCCAATCCCTTAGCACACCTCTGATTGCTACCTTTTGAGAGTCCCCATTAAGTGACCCATTTGTGCTCCATTTTAGGGCTCCGCTACTAGGGCGGGTCCATTCTATTTCAGCTTTCCCTGTTGTTTAGAGTTTTAGTAAGGGTGTTCTTCTCCATAGAAGGCACTTAGGTACTCTAACAATATATTCTATCGAGTAAGGAAGGTCATTTTTTAAGCTTTGATCTACCGACTCATCCGAAGGAGAACCAAAGTCTTCAAATTGAATGGCTGCTCTATCTTCTTGTTGAAAATTCTCTCATTCCTTGTAATATTCCGTATTTTAAAATTTAATTTTATTAAGCTTAATTATTTTATTAGCGTAATTTGATATAAACATATAATTATTTTAACTTCAATTTGTTTTATGGATTTATCGACGGTTTCGACTTCATATTTGATTTTAATTAATCGTTGTCGTTACGGATCATTATAGATAAATTCGTTCACGATTATGATTTTATTATATTCATATGATTTTGATTTTCGGTTAAAATATGTATTTCTGTTCTTTCTCGTAATTTGATTTTTAATATTTTAGATTCGTTTTCGATTATAACTTCATCGTGTGATTACGACTTTGTTTTAGAGTTATATTTCGTTAACGATATATATATTATTTAAATTATAAAATTTCCATTTAAAATAGTTACATTTATTTTAATAATTTTGTATTTCCTACCTTGGAATTATTCGTTTCCGAAGTCATTAAGATCTTCAGAAAGTTTTAAATTAAAAAAATCTTCGGAGCTTATTTATAACTTTCTTTCTGAAATTAATTTTCTTTCGTTTTACCCTTTATGGTTGCGGAAGATCTATTTCTGAAATTATTTAAATTAGTCTCGGTTTATTAGAATTTAATTTAAATATTTTATTATATACTTATAAATATTATTTCGAGGTCTTATAATATATTTCCGTAAATGATATAGATGATTGCGTTCATTGGTAAATTATTTGGAAAATACTTCTGAAATTCTTTATATAGCTCTTATATCGATTTTAAGCCTTCGGATCCTTACGAAATGATTTTTCGTAAAATAAATTTTAGATAAATTTTCCTAAAAATATTTTTAGATGTTTAGTATTTATTTATATATGTGTATTTACAAAAAAAAAAAAAAAAAAACCACCGGTTTCCCCAACCCATCTCCCTTTTCCTTTTCTCTCTTCTTCTCTCCATTCCCTTCTCTTTCTCTACTCCCGACCTGCTCCTTATTCTGCACCCAAAACCCAGCCTCATCTCCATCTCCTCCCTGCTCCTCCACTCCAGCCGCCTCACCAGCCACCACCAGTGCTGCAGCAACAACCGCAACAGCAGCCGCAACAACATCCGCAAATGCAACAGCCGAAGAACGCATCAGCAGCCACTCGCGACAATAGCAACCGCAACAGGTCATGCCACTGTCCGGCCACGGCGAGCCTCACTAGCTGCTGGCGAGCAATCCTCGACCCCCGACGCATCTTCTCCGGTCTCCATCTGCTCCTATTTGTGTTAGTTTCGTTTGGTATAAATTTTTGAAAACCCTAACATTTGATTTGATTAATTGAGTATGAATTAGCTTATGAAAAGTTAAATTAATTATTTGATTATGTATGTATGTGTATATATATATATATTGTATAATCGATTTAGAGTGGTTAATTGTAATGTATTTGGTTGATTTGTGAAAATTGGATCTTTGATCAGGTTATGTCCGAATTTTTCGGATTCGTCCGATTTAGCTATTTTGGGTAAATTGATTTTACAATATGTTGTAAAATGTATCTAACTTCATTTTAGAACTGTCAATTTGAGAAATTTATGCGGAATTAATTAGAATTGACCTTCTATATCAAAATCCGTGTGTGATGAAATTGGGTTGCATAATTGAGTCGTTTTACTCAATTGATTTTATAACAACCTTTTAACTGTATTTAATTTCATATCGGAAGTGTTGATTTGGAAAAATTGTGTCAAATTAATTGGAATTGGATTTTTAGGTCAAAACTCTTGCGGGTTTAAATTAGATTGTCTAATTGGGTTGTTTTATTCAATTGATTATATAATTTACATTAGAATACATTTAATTACATTTTTGAATCGTCAATTTATATGTTTTAGCAAGAATTGATCGGATTTGCGTTTTGGGCTCAAAAATCCTAATTATGCCAAATTGGATATTTCTTTTATTGGTTTTGAGTAATTGATTATATGATATGTTATAAAGTATGTCAAATTGCATTTCTAAACATTTAATTTAATTAAATTTATAGAATTTAACCGAAATCCATTTTTGGGCCTAAAACCTTAGATTTCAAGTGAAATTATAGAATTGGTCATTTGTATGGTCGTTTTCTAAAATTGAATTTATAGAAATAATTGAAATGATCCTATATGCATTCTAACACCTTCAATTAGAATTAATTGATTTGAATTATCCGAATTTATGTCTTAGGCCTTGAAACCCTAATTTCGGAAACCAATTGTCTTAAATTGGCTATTCAGAAGATTATTTCATTGAAGTTGATTATTTAGATTTATCTAAAATTAGTTTAATTGTGTTTTAAAGCTATCAATTTGAGGTAATCAGAGTGATTTAGTTGATTCGTAGTTCGGGTATTAAAAACCCTAATTTTCAGAGATGGGTTTATAAAATTAATTATGCTATGCTTCTTTTACCTAATCGATTTCCAGCTTTGATTTAAAATCATTTGAATTACATTTTTATCTTATCGGGTTGGATATGGTTCTATGCAAATGGTTAGTTTGTCCTTTGAGTTGTAAAACCTAATTAGTAAATTATTTTTGAGAAAATAACTTATCTTCTATTATTCTTTCCCTTTCTTTTTATATTAATTTAAAATGCCCCAAGTGATACGTGTTAAATCCGATTTGGTTAATATTTAATTTTAAATCTTAATCGAGAGACGCTCACAAGTCATAGGTTTTGGGCACGTTTTTTAAGAAAGGTTGTTTGTGTCCGTTTGTGTTGATTTTATTATAATATTTAAATTTTTGATCAATAAGATAATTTCTAACCTAATTCTAATTTCCATCGGTGATATAGGAAAATTTTCTCGTGGATTGTCGAGCTTTAGAAAGCTCTCTCTCTTTCTCAATTTGCTTAGCTAGCTTCGGATTTAGGTAAGTCATTACTTACCTTTACTTATGGCAGAATATAAAATGTATGTTTGCTTGGAGTGGAAGGTGATGAATATGCTTGATTATATAATTACGTTAAGAGTATATTGTATTCTTGTGTAGTAATTGTATGTATGTATGAGTTATAGCTTTAATGCAAACGCATGTTCGTATGCCTCTTGAATATTGTATGTATTTGAGTATGTGAAGGGTTGAGTATGGATTAAAATTGCATGATACCTTATGCTGTATTTTATGTCATGGAATTATTCCGCTTTAATGTCCCTAAAATTATTCGGCTTTAATGCCACATGAATTTAATCGGCTTTAATGCCATTAGAATTGATCGACTTTAATGTCACTTGGATTGGCTCGACTTTAATGCCACTTGAAATTTATCGGCTTTAATGTTGCTTGACTTTAATACCGCTTGAAATTGATATAAAAATGGAAATTCATTATGTTGATGGATGTGAGCTAAGTGTTGTTATGTGGGCCTGGTGTATGATTGGCTAAACCCTTGAATAAAATATTAATCACTTAAAGTGAAAGATCTTGAGTTGGGACTTGTATCACTTGGGGTAGCTATCCGAGTTAAGTTTGGTATTCACTTGGTACCATTTCGGTGTTTTTCTATTCTGTGATCTCGGGTGCCTTATGAGGTCCGGAGAGGCCCTCTTCTACTCTATAGGTGTCTCGATATATTTCGGCCCTATAGGAGATATGCATACTTAAGTGATTATTTATCCTATTTATTAGTAGTCTGGTTACGTTTCTGGGTGGGCCAACTAGGGCTAGTACCGTTCAAGTACTAGATTAGTTGTTACGATCTCTTTGAGTCTCCGCCCTCAAGATAATATAATCAAATGGTTGTGCTCACAATAAAGGAATATAGTAATGAATTATTCTCGCTCACTCATGGGCTTTATATTTATTTTTCCTATACATATTTCTTGGTTGTCACCTTTACAATAGTTTTGCCATGTAACGCATGCCCGTACCCAATTATCATATAATCTATTATTAAAATCACATGTGAGCCTTGTGTGCAGAATGATACCTTCTAGGGTAGTATGTGATTCTTAGCATGTGATCATGATTTTCTTGTACGCTTGTACCTTAAGTATTGTCATGTCTAGTCATGTATTATGAGCATGAGTTTGTGACCCCATGTTCTATGGTATGTATTATATATATAATCAAGCATGAGTTATTATATGAGTTGAAGGGTGTATGTATCACATGTATAATCAAGTATGAGTTATTGTATGAGTAGAATGATGTATGTATTGCATGTATAATCAAGCATGAGTTATTCTATGAGTAGGATGGTGCATTTATCATATGTATAATTGAACATGAGTATTGTACGCTAAATATTGTTGTATCTTATGTGTATTTAGTTTCCTCCCATGAGTAAGGTAGTCTTGGTTTACTCAGTACTGGACCTGTAATGATATTACCTTGGTTGAATGGGTCATGTGATGATCCACTGATGGGGGGAGCATATCTCTTGTACAGGTGAGATCGAATATTATTTTTGGGTTGAAGGCTTGGCTTGAGAGAGTAGGCAATTCAGAGTTTGACCCCTCGAAAATTGTCCTTAATTATCTGTATTCATTTTTGGAAGCTTCAAGTATTGTATTAAATTTTCAAGGGTATTGTAATTGAATTTTAATTCTCATTAATTTGATAAGATTTAAAAAATCTAGAACTATTTCATAGGTTTCCGCTGATTTATTTAGCGATGAATTTATTTAGTGAAATTATTCGCTTATCATCTGCTTGTGGATATTTCCTTGTGGGAGTTTGTCCTTAAGGCATAGATATTGGTTAATTTTGTTGGACATATTTTAGCTTTGCATCTAATATAAGATAGATGGTAGGCATTTATCTTGTGTTAGGTGTGGCGGTAACATTCCCCAAATCGTGTTTTAGTTTTTGCATTATTCTTTTAAATGAGAAATTTTTCAAGAGTGAATTTCGGAGGTGTTACATTCCTGTCCTTCCAAATGGTCCAAAGGATAACAAAAAAGGTCGTTATCCAGACTTTGCTGAAGAAAGTCCTGAAGCAATGACACCACCGCTATGTGAAAGCATCTAGTAGGTTGTAGGGGAAAACCCAATGGAAATTCCATAATTCAAGCCACCACGTCCAAATAGTGCATGCTAAGTTGCCATGTAAAATAATGGTTGCGACTTTCCATACCCTTAGAACATATAACACATGATCCATCTGCTGCGAAGTCCCCATTCATTTTCAGAAGACGATCCCTCGTATAGACCTTTCCTAGCATAGCAAGGCATAAGAAAACCTCAATTATGAGAGGAACCAACCTTTTCCATAGGCTTCCAACCTGGATTGAGGGTGGAGGAAATTCAGCATTCCTAAGAATAAGGTAAACTGCCTTTACGAAAAACCTATCACCACCATCATATTTTCATAAAAATCTGTCTAAGGCCCCCATATTTGGAATGAACTCATTAATAAGGAGCATGAGTTCTCCTTCTAGTCTTTCTTCCCAAGAAAATAGTCTTTATCTCCATTAAAGGTACCAGCTCCGGTTCTTGCCATCCCAAATACCCATCTCTGCTAGTAGTACATTGGGATTTTGTGATAGAGTAAATAAGTGCGGGAATGAGTCTTTCAGAGGTGAGTCATTGACCCAATTATCCTACCAGACTCTGGTTGAGTCACCCCTACCTACCCATTTTTGGATTTCTTCTCAAGCTATAGATTTTTTTCGTTCATCATTCGTGATGAATTTGCAGATATCTTTCCATATGCCTCTTATTCTAGGAATATGCCAGCCATCTATACTATAACTAAATTTTTAATGTATGTCTAGTTTTAATTGATTATAAGTAAACTATTTTTTGCCTTTTTTTGTTGTCCAATTTTAATTCTTTAAGATTTCACTTGGTTCAGGTAAAGTTTTAAAGGAAAAAAAGTTTGGTTTATTTTAAAAAACTAAAATACAATAAAAATTTATAATTACTGAATATTAGTTTTTTTCATTAAAAAATTTTAAAAAAATATTTTAATTTTCATTTTTCTTAGAATATTTTTACAATAAAATGAAGTGTAAGTCTAACACCTGGGTAATTCTTCCTTGTCGGTACCTGAGAATTGAGCAAATTTTCCCTTATTTAATCCCTGTTTCTTCTTGTCGTTATTCTTCACCATCGTTAGTTTGGATTACATGTCATCTGTCTTACTCTGAAGCAATCATAAATAAATAATATATTTCCAGGAGGTCTATATGTATATATCTATCATAACCTGCTTCAATAATCTACCCACCTTCCATCTCTCCTAATCCATCGAGGAACCAAATTATGCCATACATGAGATTCTTGATCCTACTTCACCTCATCGATTTCTCTTGCACTGCTGCTGACTCTAATATGGTACCTAAAATAAATCGAGCTTAAGTGTCTGAACTATAATTAAGGCTTGTATCCAACATGAAATTGTTGCACATGCACTATTCCCAAATCTAAACCCTAAATAGCTATATGTGCCCACCTCTCATTTTAGATGCATTCATAACTTCAAATGATACATTATGAGAATGTGGCTTAATTGGAATTTGGAGCATGGTGCTACTAAGTAACAACATATATCAAGGCAAATTGGTAAATTTTTTACACTAGTGGTAGTAATAATATTATAATTTTTCATATTATTTATGTATGACTATAAATCTTTTTTATAGTAAATTACACACTCCCTTAAAAATATGGTGGATATAGTGACATTTTAAAAAAATTATTAATTTTTTATTAAAGCAATACACATATTTTACTTAAAAACACATATATTTTATACAATTTCCTTAAAAATATGTGAACGGGGTATTATTTTTGTAAATTTATTAAATTTTCTTTTAAAACAATACACATCTCTGTGATATAAATATAAATTTTTATAGAATTTACATACATTTTATAGTTAGAAATGTATATTTTATTTCGATAATACATATCTCATAGGGATAAAATATACATCTTGTATAGCAATAAATACAAATGTCATAATGATAAATGTATATCTTATTGCATCATTTATTTATAAAACAATAAAAGATTAATATGTGTGTTGTAAGTACATATCTTATTGAAATGAATATACATATTATATAATAAAATATACATCATATAGATCCAAATACACAACATGTATTTGTGAAATAAGTGACGAACATACATGTTATAAATATGTACTTTGTTGGAAAGAGTACACATATTTATTATTCATTGTACATCAACACATGCACAACTTATATCAATAAAGATACATCTTATAGTTGTATATACATATATTAGATCGACAAATACACATTGTATATCAATAAGTTCATATCTTATAATAGTATATATACATTTTATAATGGTAACACAGATGTTATAAATATTCAAAAAATATGCATTTATAATCTAAGATGTGAATCTACGGCTATAAGATATACATTTATTTATAGAAAATATGCATTTGAAATTATACTCCATATCATGTGTATTTATTCTTAAAAAACAAGCATTTAGGTATAAATGTGGTGTATTAATTCGTCAAAGATGTGCATTAGCTCATAAAAGATGTGCATCGAAATGGGAACTAAAAGAAAAAGAAATACCGAGTTCATTTCTAATTTATCCCTCATTTATAACACGCTTGGCGTAATAACATGCGATCATTAATGGCCTAAGTTTGAGGAATAAAAATGTGTTAGGATTCAACACCAACTGATGTCTAGAGACTGTAACCCTTATAAAAAATGTGATATACGATATGGTTTAT
The DNA here is from genome assembly GCA_039764185.1 of Tamarix austromongolica. Taxonomy (NCBI): domain Eukaryota; kingdom Viridiplantae; phylum Streptophyta; class Magnoliopsida; order Caryophyllales; family Tamaricaceae; genus Tamarix; species Tamarix austromongolica. The sequence goes on from CM077811.1 coordinate 18,110,327, forward strand.
ATTCGGTGTAGTTGAGAAAGGACTATGGCATTCCCCCCCCCCCAAGTTTTTTTGTATATGTGGCAAAAAAATCAACACCCTTAAGAGATAAGGTTTTTTCCCTAAAATTTCATTGTTGTTACTGATTCAATGTGTTTCCACTTTGCCTCCTTCCTTGATAAAGAAAAATAATTAAGCTTTTTAATTAATTTGAACTCATAGTTGCCATCAATAAAAAAAAATACAAGCCTATGTTTTTTTTCATTCAAAAGAGGGTATATATCCAACCCCTTGTTATATAGAATCTAAAAAGAATCAAGGTGAAGTGACACCCCAAAATTTACTACTGAAAAATTTTATTTTACAATGGAAGCATAATTAAAATAACCGGGTATTACCGTTGTAATTGACATAAGTCAGACTTACCATCCCAACCTTATGTCATTCACAAGGTTAAATAATTTAAAATTCTCAATAGGATAAAACCAAAAATGAGAGAAGTTTCATAATACCAAATACTACAAAAAGGATACCGTTGATCAAAGAATCCAAAAAGGGTATCGAGGTAAAAATATCATCCCGATAACATGATTCTTTGCCCAAATACCCGGTACGAATAAAAGTCACTCTTCCCATACAATGCATCAAAGGCATTGAAATCATAAACTGGATCCTGAAAGACCAATGCAAAACCATCAGGGTCATCTGCTCATGGGAATGAGCAGCACTCATGAAAAAGATGATTAATACGCTACGTACTGAGTAAGGTAACAATACAATTAAAACTGGAAAAACATATTATTACACCCATTCACAACTGAAAGCAGTATACATGCGAGATACAAGAATCAACACAAGGTAATTATTGGTCCAAATTCGTATTATTAGAATATATCCGGATCCATTATTTTATTTACGTTGAGTCTAGGGGCCCCACTATTCTCAACCGGTGGAACGCTTATTCCACCCAAAGGAAAATTTCTCCTAACCACTATTCTTACTGGTGGAACAGTTAATAACATACAACCCTAGGAAAATAATCCGTCCACTATTCCTACCGGTGAAACAGTTAATAATATACAATCCCAGGGTAAAACGCACCCGACTAATATTTTCGTCCGGTGGAACAGACATATATAACTGGTCCTGACTCACGATCTTTTAATTTAAATTATTAATATCTTATTCATGATTTTTTTAATGAGTAAAAAAAATAATTCATGCAAGTGAGACATCAATATACATATAACAAGATCGTTCTCAAATTTTAAGATGCTCATCTTCCCCGAAAACCCTAAATCCACAATTTTAGCATAACTTCCCCCGTATTCATCATTTATCCACCAAATTTAGTATATGTTCCTCAAATAATAGTATCATTAGCATATATAAATTTTGAGGTCTAACTCCCACATCTTACACATGCGATAGTAGCCCTATCTCAAAAGTTACAATTCATAAAGCTCCTAAAACCCTAAGTTCACGGATAAGTCATAACTTTTTTCATAAGGCTCATATAATTACCAAATTAAATATAAATCCTTAAAATACCTATATCAACAACATATCTGAAATTCGTGGCCTAACTCTAATATTTTACATATGTGATGATAACATTATCGTTTTAAGGCTATTATTTCCAAATTAGGCTATTTTCTCATTTGAAGAACTTATGACCTTCACAATAACTCCCAAACACTTCACATGATATTATTAGTATATTTTAATCCATATAACATGTTAAAATACTAAATTTCCCATATTAACCAAAATTTCTTTAAGGATAGCCGATAGCCCTTGTTTTACCAAAAATATCATATTCTCAATATCATTATTTCCAAATCCTCCTTTTATCAAAATACATATTAAATATAATTATTTTCCATTTATAATAATTCATTAGGCCCATACTACTCTCCCACAATCTATACTCATCCACAAAAAATATATCCTAGCGTAATAGCATCGTATCAGCATATCTTTCGTTATTCTTACTTTCTACCTATCATATAATTCATATTAATATATCATATCATCAGTAACATGCATTTTAATAATAGAATAACAATAATATGATAACACACATAGTCATACAAGCATTTAACACAAAACCTGAAACATCAACTAGTATCCTTACAAATAAAGGCTCCAATCTCTAAGCACACTTATCCTAATCCGCTTCTTCTGGAACTTCCGGCATATCACCTAAGAATAATTAACAAAACATAATTAGAACTAATGATATAATAAATGAATGGTTAAGGAAATGGAAGGGAAAAAGGATAGGGAAAAACTAAACCAGGTTTGAAGAAATGGTTGCCGACCAAGGAGGCTAGCATCGACATAAACTAATGTTTCTAGGGAGTGGGCAATGGCAAAGAGGTCCGAAAGGGGGTAGAATAGTAAGATTTCTGGAAGGGGTGTGTAGGGAATGGAAATTGTTTCCAAAACTAGGGGGATTTGGTATATTTTACCCAAGCTTAGGGGTACGAACAGGTGGTTTTGCTGCAGCCAGGGGTGTTTGGGGAGTTTTATTGTAGCTAGGGGTGAGGGAATGGGATATTTTTCTGATGTTGGTGGATGGGGTGTATAAGGGATACCAAAGGTGGGTTATGAGGGTTTTTTGGTGCGGTTTTGGCAACAGTAAGGAGGAGAAAAGAGGAGTGTGTTTGGGGTGGTTTTTTGACAGCAAATTGAAGGAATAAGGAGATAGTTTTTGGGGCACTAAATGAGGGGTGTGTGTGTGTGTATTTCCACACAGAGAGGAAGAGGAGGGAGGTTGAGATCGGGAAAAAATTTCAAACCCAACCCAAAATTTCCAGACCTAGGAATTGATGGGGTAAGGGTATGCTTGGCAGAGGGAGGGTAAGGTGATCGACATGGAGAGAAGAAAAAAAAGAATTAAATCGGATATGGAGACGGGAAGGAAAAGGAAAAAGTGTGGGTTTAGATTTAGTTTTAGGTTAAATAATTATCTAGGATTAGATTTAAGTTAGGAAAAATATTAAAATCCAATATAAAATTTTAGATTAGGATAATATTTAGAATTTGGGAGTTAGGGTAAGATAGAAAAATAAATTTCCAAGGTTAGAATTAGGTTTCAATATTAATTACTCAGGATTAGGTTTAGCTAAAAATTTGGGGTATTACATGTAGCTCCTCCAATGTGATGAAAAAAAAATGTTATTGACATTGACATTAGAGGGGTTGAACACTGTAATCCAAACTCCAACCAATACTCCAAATGAACAAGCCATTCTACGATGGAATTCGCCCCTCTGAAGACATATTGGATTTTACAAGATATGAACTCTCAATAAAGAGCTTTTCAAGCTTGGATCGAACTAGCATAAGGGTGGAATGGCTCATCCCGGTACAAAACTAGACACAATGCTACAAAATTAGGGCAAGATCATGAAGGCCTTACTACTAGGTTGGGAAAGGCGATAAAAAGGATCCCATAACTTCACTACAAGAATACTTTCATACCTCACAATAGTTGTGAATCCAACTAACTATTGGCCTTCCTGGTCATGCGCAAATTTGCAAGTTTCAATTCATCTTCGATTATCTAAGGCATTCTCGTCAACATTAATTCTAACTACCCCTATTGGTGGTTCTTTCCAAGCAATGTCATTCCACCTCTTGCTTACATATAGAGATTAGACAAATGGAATTTGTCATGCCCTATAATTGTCCCCATCCAATAGCTATATCTACCTTGTCAACAACATTAAAGATATTTCCTCCTCTAAAAAAATATATATATTGCTCCTCCAATTCCATAAGTGCCAAACACTCAGTGCAAAGGTGACTAGTGCAAATGTGACTACCTAAGGTGCATCTTCATCAACCAAAACTCAATTTTGATGTATAGTTGCCATTAACCTATAATAACTTATCCTTCTAACCCCTAATTACCTCATGATTAGGCCTGTATTACATATTTAAAATTTATATTATTGAATTCCATTATGTCCATGTTAAATTTAAATTTTTCGTTGATCGTATCTTTTGTTTTCAGAAAACAAATTTTATGCAATTTTTATAATTTTGTAGGTTTTTTATGATTTCAAATAGTTAAAAATTCATAAAATGATCAAAAAATAATTTTTAGTTCATTCACCTATTCATTTCACTCACAACCCATCCATTATTTCCACATCGTTAAATAGCAGAAAAATATATTTTACATGATTGGATGAGGTTAGTAATTTTTGATTCAGTGAGCATCAAATGAATTTTGAGATCAAATATTTACATATATTTGATTTTCTAAAGTTATTCCAAATAAATCCATGGTTATTTTAACCCTTCTCTACACATTTTATGCATTTGTGAAAAATATTTATTTCCGCAACATATCCATTTTTGTTGTTTTCACTTATTTTCCATCCTTTGTGCATGAAACCATCTACGATACCCAATAATTGTCTATACTTGAATTTACAAAAAAAAATTCCTTTTAATTGATTTTCATGATTTTTGGAATTTATTTATTAATTTCTCTAATAAATTTCTATTTCTTAGCCTTTCTACCATGCCCCCCCTTTCCCCTTGTTATCCCCAAGGCTTGGAGAATGATGACTAACTTTTAGAAATTTTTTTGAACCCTCGAGTTAGCCCTTAACCTTAGGCTTCTAGTCTTTCTAAAAAAGAGATGACCATAAATTCATTAAAGAGTCTCTATCTTCTATGAAGAGGTGGAAGTCCCATCACTATTTTGTTAATGGGGACACTAAGTGGGATTTTCCCAAATGGGTCCAACTCAATTATGATGTCTGAGAGTGTCCACCTTTTTTTACTGGAGCTAGATCCTTTATAGATAGGTTTGAAAAGTTAGTTTACTATGGACACATTATTAATAATAAGGAAATTACAAAGGACCCTATAGACCTTCATAAGATAGGGCTAATTTTTTACTCTGGTAACTAGCTTATTCCCTTTCCATCATTCTCATCCATTTACAGATTTAATAAGTCTATTGGCTTATGAAGTTTCATCCTTTTACCTATAGAATGCAATGAATGGAAGACTAAAAAAAAGACTGTCCTCTCTGACATGTTTGGAGGTATTAGAAGGCCCAACATTTGTCCCACCGGCATGACATCTATTTTTTCTAATGTTTCTAAATGAAGATTACTTTTTCCAATAATATATATCAAGAAAATACTATCATAATTATTTCATTTATAATCATACTCTAAAAAAGTATTTATATTAATATTTTTTCAGGAAGCTCAAGGGATAGTGAAACCAAGTCCTGAAAAAAAAAGAACAAAAATAAAATAAAAATAGTAGCATAGTTGCAAACTCTTATGATCGTCACCTTGGCCTTAGTAGATAGCCCTTTATATATATTGGTATAAACTTTCCACTTTCAAAGTATTTATTGACTCCTATAATGAACATGTATGTGAGTCTATTAGCTCCCATCATAAACACATTTCTATGTCTATCTACCCTTATAATGAGTTAGTCTGTGAGTCAATCGGCTTCCATCATAAATACATTTCCATATTTGATAGCCTCTATAAGTTTTTTTTATCATACTTGATTATCTCCTTGCTTACATTATCCTTGAATCCTCAAAATCTTATTTACCTTTTCAGGAAAAAGCTCAACATTAAGGCACACACAACACAATCATAAATGGTTTGGGTCATTCCTTAAGGGGAATGGTCACAACGGCCTTACAAAACTCTAATTTTATGATATAAACTTAAATTATTCCATAAGAGTCATATAACCACAAAATGTAGTACACCTTCCTAATATATTATTATTAACAACATATCCAAAAATCAAGGTCTCACTTTAACGTATTGCATATGCGATAATGAATTTGTATCTAGGATTACTATTCCTAATTTAAATTATTTTCTCATTTTATTAAACTTATATTGCTCATAATTACCCTGAGCATTTTACATAACATACTAGCATATTTTAAATCCACTGTCACTTTAGAAATATCAAATATCTATATTTAACCCAAACTAATCAAAATACCCCTATCTTATTTAAATGCCTTAAAGTTTATTAATATATAAATTGTAACCTACTCAACTTACACTTGATCATATTATTCATGAAATTAATTATAAAATCCTCAATGATTACCATGCCACATTTGTTTCCCATAATATCATAAAATATCCCAAATATCCATAAGATAACCACAACACCCAAAATTTACCAAAAAGTCTATGATCCTCAACATTATGGACTTCCAATTTTCAATATATATCAAAATGATTATACTTATCCATATTTACAAATTAGCATTTGTAACATAATTGAGATGGGGTATTAGAACAACATGCTCAGGTTATAAGATAAAGCTTAAATAGGCAATAACATGTAAGTGAATGCTTCCATATAATTTTCAATTTTCCACACCACAATACAACAATATCATAAAATGGCATCCTTAAAATGGGTTACAAAATATAAAAATACTAATAGAAGATCACATAAAAATTTACACATAGCATTCAAATCCCTATACTAAGATGTGTATCCTTACCCAAAATGGCATTAGTTTATAAGTAATAACAACCCTACGTTTTCTCCTTTAAGAACACCAAAAAGTCACCTAAAAACTAAGAATATCCCATGGTTATAAGTTATAACATAATAAAACAAGCGGAAAAGGCAAGGAAGATGAGGATGGAAAGGAGTAAGAACCAACGCAAAAGTAAAAAGGTTCAAAGCTATGTGAAGGTGGGTGCAAATGGAGTTGAATTGTGTGAGTCTCTCACTCAAGTAGGGGTGAAAACATGAGGATCTCAGACTATGGAGGTTTATTAATGTGTGATGATCACATTGGAGAGATTAAGCCACATGAGTTGCTTGCGTTAGGATGATTTGTTGCATGAGGATTGGGTAGATTTGGGGACGATGTTGCGTGAACAGATTAATGATAGGGGCCGGAATGGGATGGTTGCCTGAGCTTCTCATATCGCCAAAGTGGCACAAATTAAGGTTATGACGTAGAGGATGGTGGTGAAACATGAGGTGCATTGAGTTCCACTAAGCTCGCTATATAAAAATCGTTGAAATATGATAGGATGATGGATAAGAGAGTTGGGAATGAAGAGATACAGAGTTAAGGATGAGACTAGTGGAGCATTAAATGAAGTAACGAGAGATAAAGAAGGGACATTTATGGTTCTAGGTTTCATGTGAATAGTGAGGCATGGTGGTTTGGTATGCACAGATTGGGCATTTTTAACACAAAAGATGGGGGATTTGGGGGGTTATACAACAAATCCCTGGAATGGAGGCATGCGATAATGATGATGAAGAAGAGATTTGACTTAGTTAGTTTTTTTTGGTTTGCGTAACCAACCAAAGCAATTTAATCAGGGAAAGGAAAATCATGTTGGGAAGAGATGGACCGGGGCAAGAAAGAAGAACAAAAAAGAAAAGGAAAAGAAGGAAAAAAGAAGAAGGAAAAGTAAACAAAAAAGAAAAGGAAAAGTAGGAAAAAGTTTAAAGTTAGATTTAGAGTTAATGTTAGGATTAATAAATTAAGGTGAAATTAAAATATTAATCATCCAAGATTAGGGTGATGTTAAATTTAAGGCATTATAGTGCGGTGTTTTAGGAATATCCTTAGTGAAAGGTGTCTCTCAACTAAAACTAATATAATTCTTCTTCTTTTTCATGGATTACAATGCCTCATGCACCATTTTGTGTACCATTTTATTGATAAAATCCTTTTCATCTATGCTAATATGTTGGCCCTCTTGTCTTTGGACTTCTTCTTCATCTCTACTGGTTCATTAGAGCTCTTTACTTATGTTTCCATGTTGGTCTACTTCATTCCCATGTCTATTGGCCCCATGACTTAGACTCTTATGCTTTTATCGTTTATTTTGTCTTTGAGGAGTAAGGAAACTTTATACTCTATTACTTATACTTCTTTTTACCTAAGAAATAGTCCATAGACTTTGTCGTTTCTTCTTACAATATGGCCCTGGAAAGTCTAGTTCATGTTTTTCTTTTTGGAAGAATGAGAGCCTCCACTAAATTTTCTTAAGGAGTTCCATAATATGAGGTGATTAATTGAGGGTTTGTGTAAGAAGAGTCAACATATCCAACACCATTTCTTGAATAGATGTTTGAAGCTCAACATTAGCAACTTAGAGCCTAGTAATAGTAACTAGATGTTCTTTTCTAGGAAGATCACTATTGCTCAGATCAAAACTATGAGAAGGTTAAATAGAAGACATAACTTTTTAATAGATCCTCATGGGTGGTACCTATTGTTATAGCTATTTTGTGAATTGAAGTGTTCTAAGGGACAAAAATAAAGTCTAGTTCTAGTAAAGCACCAAGGGAAAATAGAGAAGAGAAAAGATATAACAAAAGTAGGAAATTTATATTATAACTTTTGATATCCAAAATTAATATAAGACTCCACATATATAAGAATAAAATGAGGGAAAACTTTATAGAAAAATATTGGGTGGTTAAAGACAAGGAGGCTACCCTATCCTATATATAACAAGGAAACTTTATAAACTAAAAACTTGAGATCATTCGAAGACTAAGGTCGACTGAAGCGCACCTAGAAACCTTTTTAAGCTGATTATCATCCTTTGGGCTAGTGTTCAAGTGTCTGATAATCCTAGTTGAAAGAAAACCCATATCACATGTCATAGATCATAAAATATAGACTACAAGCTCATGTTATCAAGTTAACCATTTATGATTATCTATGTAATCCAATCTTCCCATGAAGGGGAAATTATAATACCCCAAATTTAACCTAACCTTAATACTATATAATTAATATTTTTATCTTGTGCTAATTAATTTATCCTAAATTTAAACCTAATTTTAACGCAGAACCTAAAATTTCCTTCCCCTCCTTTTCCCTTGTCCTTTTCCCTAGAAATATTCTTCTTCTTCTACATATATTTTTCTTCTCCTCAGGTTGGTTGATATGACTTGACTTCCTAACCTGACTTCTTTTGTGGTTGCACTCTGTCATCGTTATTTACCTCAATCAAATGATTTTTATGCCACTAAACTATGCTCAGTTAATTCACACCAAAATCTCCACTCCTTAAGATTCCACGGTATGCTTCGTAAATTCTATATATACCCCTATTCTTCACTCACTAATTCACTTTACACTTAACATAAACTTTCCCCAACTCCCTCTCTCCATTCCTATATTTGTTCTACATAGTTCAATTTGAAGCTCCGCCATTTTATTGTAGTGAATTATGCTTTTCTTACTTGACCTCACACTACACCACCCTCACACACACCATTACCTCATGTTACTAAAGTTTCATTGTGTGACATTCTCACCAAACAAACACCTTAGATGCATCTATCCTTCACAAAACCTACATACTTGATGCGTGACATCCTAACACCAATACCCCCTTAATTGCATCACAACCTCATGTAGCCACCCTCAAGCTACATCATTTATTCATGCAACATCCGCCCCAATTACACTATAACCTCACATAAGTCACTCTACAACCACACCACCAACCAACACGATCCATCCACTTTTGTATACCACTTTATACCACCCTCCACCTTGTTGCATCAACCACCCACACATAAACCTTCCTAGTAGCTTCCAACACCCACAAAACCACCCCTAGCTACACGCCATTCCCATGCAACCTCACCCCTTGGTGTGTCACCTTCCAACTTAATTAGCTCCATTTGTGTTAAGCTTTACTTGCTTTAGTTTTGATCATTTTTCCATCCTCCTTTACCTTAACTTTTCATTGTATTTTTCTTAAGTTATAACCTTTTATTATTATTAAAATTTTGGTGATAATCTAGTGGTATTGGAGGAGAAGCCTTAGAGTTTATACGTGCTGAGAGATCGGAGGCATTTTCATGGCTAGCTCTAATACTAGCTGGTTAGTTATTCTATCTAAGATGTTGTACTTTTTTTTTGTGGTGCCAAACCAATCCCTCGGTTTGTTGGACCAATCAAATTGTTTTCTAGAACATTATGTGATATTTTTGTGATATATTCATAGGATTTTGATTAATGTTTAACCTTATTATTATGTTTAAACCTAAAGTTCTAATCATGGATAGATGATACATAAATGGACCAAGTAATGGTTTGACCTAATTGGTTTAGTGATTGATATATCACCTTAGATATTATAAATGTTAAAGTAATGGAAATGTGCGGCACTTATACGTGGAAATTGATGGACATGATGTATGTTAGCCTATAATGTGAGTATAAATCCTTAATAAAATATTAATCATATAGAGGAGAAGAGGTTTTTTTAGTCTTTATTTCTTTGACTCTCGGATTAGCTAACCAAAGGTATATTGTATTATGGTTCTACTATAGACAAAGGAATACTTATTGGTTCTAGTACCTCTTATACACGATGTTACACCTACAGGGGTATTTAGTGGGCGTCAACACTTAAATGTTAAGATACCTATAAATATGACGGTAGGGACTATGATTTGTATCTTATTGGTTGGGACTTCATTTTCTATTATTATTGATTTGAAATTTAGTTTCCTATGGTTTTATAATGATTAATTTATTGGTGGAGAACTTAATTTGTTCATTTGATAATTAAATAAATATGGATTATGTGACCACTTCTACTTTATATGATAAGTGGAAACCCTAATGATGCCTTATATGGTCTTATATTCTCTACATGCTACCTATTATGATAATTTTTTTAAATAATGTATATGATGCCTCCTTGAAGTTTGTGGCATTTATAACATTAATGAGATATAATATGTTGACCTGCTCATGAATCTTGTCCATATGACCTATGTATATGTCTAATGTTAATATGTACATGAGTAAGTGGTTGTTGCATGATATATCTATGGTATTTCTTGGTTTGAGCTTGAGAAAATACCCTACTTGTAGTTTTTTAACCTTCCTTATATAGATATATATCCTTAGATGCCATAAATTTCATGTTAGGTCAACTTGGTTTACTTAATATGTAGCGTACTAATATGTTTATTTGTTTAGTCATCTGCTCATTCCCGGCGAATGGAGGACCCTATGCAATTAGGATTAACTATTAGTAGATCACCTTCATTGTGGAAGCTTGTAGGTGATCAAAGAGAGTTAGGTATCCAGCAAAAGACCTACCATTTTCATTGTTTGTTCCTACTTTTGATTGGCATATAATCTCTATCCTTAATGATACTTACACATATTTTATTTATAATAGTTATGATTGGTATCACGCATGAAAGGGAATCTTCTTCAAATAATAAAAGTCTTATGTACGAAGGGTTGGATTATTTTATGATAGAGCCCATTGTTTTACACATATTTGAAAATTTGGGTCAAACTAGCAACATTGGGCCTATTAAGAGGATGCTCATTTAAGCATTGATAATATGTGAACTTAATAACCATTATGCAAAGCTTAATGAATTCACATGCCAATCACATCAGGGCATGTCCCAATGCTCATGAGGATTGGGAATATCTAATGTGTGTGTGTGTGTATTAAATATTAGTTAGATAGATATTGTTAGAAGTTTTATCTTGTTAGTTCAATTTTATCTTTTGTTTCCTTTCCTTAGTAGCATGTATTATGCAAGCTATATATTCATGGTGTAATCAACACACACTCAATGTAATCCAATCAAATTAAGTTTGAATCTTCAATTAATCCTCTTGTGAGTTATTTTTTTATATGATTTTTGTGTGATTCATAATAAATATTTATTCACTCAATTTTTTTGTCTCATTTGATAAGAGAGAATTTATGCTAATTTAACACATTCATATCCCCCATAATCATCCCTCATAACCAACCATACACACACAATTTCAATCACAATTCATTATCTTCATCTTAAAACCCTAACCCTTTTTCTTGCCAAAAATTATCATCACCATCATTAACCTTCTTTAACAAAAATTAACTCTAACATTATTAACATCATTAACCACCATTAATAAACCCCATTAAATCCTAATAAAATCAACCAACTTTTACTTCTTTTCTTAGCTCGATTGTTGTGAGTTTGATTCAATTACTCTATTTTTGGTGTTTCACACTTCAAATACGCATCGAAAATTATATCAAAACTTGTTCTACTATATATTATGCCAAAAGGTGACATATCAAAGTTCACATTTTTATCCACAAATTCAACCTCTTCTACTAATACTCCATCAAGATCCTATCGAAAACCCTATAAAGTAGAGGGTTTTTTATACATTAAAGAGGAGGGCACATTTAGTATTAGCAAGCCTATCCGTGCAAAAAAAAAACAAATATGGAAAAGATGACAAGTATGGTTCATTAGTGGCTCAAATTCAACAACTTACTGCTCAAATAGCTAAAGAAAACAAAAGTCAACAATAATAATTACATAAGATACAATAATATCTCATCCATCATATATAAACATACAATTAAGGAGGATGATATGCAAGTAGAATGCCACATTGGAGAGAACCCCAGGAGAAAATCTTTACATTTGATCTTCCTAATTTTGAAGACAACATGGATCTTAAAGTTTATCTATAATTATAAAAAAACTATTAAGGCTATTTTTTTACTCCAAGGAGCTAGATGATAAAATATGGTGCAAGCTAGCAATTTTGAAACCCATAAGTTTGTTGGAACTTAATTTATTTATTTTTAATAAGGATAGAGAAATAGAAGACACAATGAAGGTCAAATCATATGAGAAGTTGAAAAATCACCTTAGGAGGAAGTCTGTCTCGAGATATTTTGAATAAGGTAACTTCATCAAGATGTCCACACTCAACCTAGGATCTATGTGTGTAGATAATTACGATAGAGAATTTGAGAGGATATATTTGATTTTTAATGCCCAAGAGATAAATGAGAAAACTTGTGTAAGGTTCCTTGAAGACCTTAGTTTGAATGTGAAAGAAAAGGTTGAAGTATGAATTTCCAACACTTTAAAAATTTTGGTGAAATTAGCTTTAAAATTTGAGAAGTAATTAAAGAGAGCTAAAGTGACTTCAAAGCCATCATCTTCAACACCATAAAAACTTATTCCTAGTGGCATTTAAAACTTGGAGAAAAGAGGATGTAGATATTAAGTTGAAAAAGAAAATGAGATGGGAGAGAATACTAGAAAATAATATTTCAAGTGTGTATGTTATGGGCACTTTTCAAAGAATTGTCTCAATCAAAAGGCCTTGACTTTGAGGAAAATTTCAAGTACAGATCCATATGGTGATTTTGATATTAAGTTATAGGATGATGAGTGTGACTGTGTATAGAGTGTTTATGGTGAAAAGGGCCAATAATGTTTCATTTTTCAAAGAGTCATACAACTACACCCATAGTCTTCTTCAACTCAAAATAATAAAATTTTCAAGACCAGGCGTAATGTGGAAGATAAGATGTGTAAATTCATTATTGATAGTGGATCATGCACTACTATATCAATTGAATAGATGGCAAAGAATCTTGAATTAATACAAAGCACCTAAGATGTGAGTATCTATAATAACTCAACAAAAATAAAGGGGTAAGAGTCTTTAAGCACGTCCTTTTTACATTTAAAATTGTTAATTATTTATATAATTTGTTGCGTCATATTATCAATGGATGAATGTGAAATACCCCAAAAATTTCTAATTTTAAAAATTATAGTTAAATAATATTTTATTAGGAAAGTTATTTAAATAAATTACTTTTATTAAAATAAAAGGAAATTAATTAGAGCAAATCAAGAAGAAATTTATAAGTATTTTAATTAGGAGAAATTTGGGTATTTTAACTAATTAAGGATATTATTTTGAAAATTAATTAAATAAATTATTTTGTTTAAAATAAGAAGGATAAAATAGTTTCAAATTAATAGGAATTTTATAAATAATTTAATTGGAGAAATTTAGGATGTTTTGCTAATTAAAATGGAATTTATGAAAAATCTTTCAAAAATCCTAATTTAGCCCAAAAAGGGATTTAAATACTATTTTATTTAAATATTATTATTTTTAAATATCCCAAATACCCTAATTAAATTAATTAACCTAACCCATTGTTTTTTTTCTTTTTCCCTTTTTCCTTTTCTTTCTTCCTTTTTCTTTCCCTTTTCTTTCTCTTCTTTCTTTCTTCCTTTTTCCTTTTCTTTTCCTATTTTCCCCTCGATTGGGTCTGCCATCCAACGACCCGTCTTCCTTTTCCTTTCCCGTGGCCCGTCTCCTTCTTTTTCTTTATTCAGAGTGGCCCGCCCCGGAACGCCGCTCTTCATTTCTTTTGCCGCCAAAACGCCACGTGTAAATTAAAACCTTCCCCCCTCACCGCACCGATCGGCCCGATTCCTTCTTTTTCTTTCTTTTCTTTTCCTAGCCGCCCAGTCCAACCCCCCATCTTCTTCTTCCTTCCTCCTACCGTCGACGCCAACCTGCACCATTTCCGCCGCCCTTGTGCCCTATTTTTTCGCCGTCGTTGACCGACTGTTTCGCTCCTCTCTCTCCCCTACTGACTCTTCGACCTATTCACCCAACTAACTCCCCCTCTCCTTGCACATTTCTCCCTCTCCCAACCAGTCAACCACCCTGCTTTGTCCCTGAAATTCCACCGGCCAAACAACGCCGCCGGTGAGCCCGAACCAACCTGCCTTATCCCCTCACCGATCCGCATAACCCTAAACTCTCTTCTAAAGTCTATAAATACCCTCATAGTAGCCCTGTATTGAGCCTTTGATCTCCTACCCATAATCCTCCCTTATGCGCCTCCACCATTTCAGACGCTAGCTCCGCCGCTGTCGGCCAACATCGCCACCCACTCCGCCTACCAAACTCTTCCTTGCACCACCCTCTAGCTAACTAAACGTCCCATATCTCTTGATTCTTCCTGCGCAAGCCACCCCGACTGTGCAAAATAGCCCTCCTGATCAACCCTCTCTTCAACCTCCACCGCCCTTCGAACCACCATTAGCCACCTCTTCCGCCGCTTCTTTTACCTCTTATTCTGTTCTGGAGACCCTCCTTTACCTTCCCCTACCTTTCTTTTCCTCTCCCTCCCTCTCCTCCTCTCTTTCTCTCCTTCTTCCCCATTCGGCCACCACCACCATCGCCGTGCGCCGTCACCATTGGCTGCACCGCCACCCTCATTCAACTCCTCTCCCTCTAGGTAGTTTTAAACGCCCTAACTCCCACCTCCATTTTCCCTATCTTTTTCCCAGCATCCAACTTTTCCCCTTTTCTTCCCTTTTTCTGGCCACTGTCGTCGCCGTTGTGCACCACCACGAGTGCCGCCCCTCACCACCAGCCTAAGGTTGAACCCGAGACCCCCTCAACCCTTTATCCTATTTTTACAAGCCTTAATTTATTTTATTTTATTTATTTGAATATTATTATTATTATTATTATTATTATTATTTCTATTATTATTAGTAGTAGTAGTAATGTTTTTATTATTATTTATGTTGAGGGCTGAAGCCCTATTGTATTTTATTTCTATTTTATTATTGTTTCTATTATTACTATTATTATTATTAATATGTGTTTATTATTATAATTATTATTTTTATTATTACTATTTCGAACTACTACTATTATTATTATTTCATTATTAATATTACAACTATTTTACTATTAGTGATGCTATTATTATTATTGTTGTTGTTGTTGTTATTGTTATTGTTATTATTATTAGTGTTATTATTATTATTATTATTATTATTATTATTATTATTATTATCATCATCATCATTATCATTATTATCATTATTGGTATTGTTATTCTCTAAAGGGCTGAAACTCTATTGTGTCTATTTTGAATTGTAGTAGTGGCATTATAAATATCAAGTCTTATTATTAGTAATATTATCATTATTTTTATCATTAGCTTTTATTATTATTATTAGTGTTATTCTTATTATTTAATAAGTTTATTATTATTCAATGTGGGGTAGAAACCCTACTTATTTTTATCTTCAAATATTATCCTTATTATTATTACCATTATGATTATTAGCATTTTTGCAATATTATTATGGTTTTTTATCATTATTATTATTATTACTAAATTTTGTTATTTATTTTACTAATATTATTATTAGTATTATTTTGGTAAAGGGGCCGAAACCTTTATTTTACTTTGTTTTTGAATAATGTCATTTTTATTATTATTATTGTTACTATTATTATTATTATTATTATTATTATCATTTATATTATTTTTAGTATCTTTGCTATTATTATTTTAGTACCATTATTATTATTAGGGTAAAGTCTCCAGCCCTTTATCAACTTTTATAATAATTCTATTATTTCATATACCTTTAGCAAAGTTAGAAATTAGTTAATATTATTTTTATCAATATGTTATTATTTTGTCAAAGCCCTAAGGAGGCATAGGAGCATGCTTCAAGACCGGTGTCGTTTTAGGTAGGGGTGTTACTAAGGCCTTTTATGTGTTAATGTGCATTGCATGCCTTGTATGTTATGCATCTTATGTTATTATTGTAATTATTTCATTTATGGTATGACGCGGAGGTCAAGCATGTTCTTGTGTTGTTATTTGGTATGTGTATTATGTATATGTGATGGTATGTGTTGTGATCCTGTAAGACATGCATGTGAGGATGTTAATATAGTTTGTGTGGGAGAAAGGATGAAAAGGAGGATGGGAAAAGAAGTTGACTAATGAATGTGAGTTGACCTAAGTATTTTAATGATTCATGAGTGGAAGAATATAAATTGGAAATTTAGGATTTCGTGTGAGAGAATATAATCTATGGTATAACATGGGAGATTCTAATCCATGGTTGTGCATGGAAAGATTTATGGTCAGGCATGGGAGAATCTTTGGTTTCATATGGATGGACTTAGGGTTTTGCATGAAATATTTTAGGAGGTTGTATAGGAGAATCTAATTTATGGTATTGTATGGGAGGATCTAATTTAGGGATTGGTAAGAATGAATCTTTGGTTTTGTATGGATTGAATTTAGAGTTTTGTATGGATGAATCTTTGGTGTTATGTGGGTTGAATTTAGGGTTTGGTATGAATGAATCTTTGATTTTATATGGTTTGAATCTAGGGTTTAGTATGGATGAATCTTTGGTTTTGTATGGTTTTAATTTAGGGCTTGGTATGAATGAATCTTTGGTTTTATATGGTTTGAATCTAGGGATTGGTATGGATGAATCTTTGGTTTTGTGTGGATTGAATTTAGGATTTTATATGATGGAATCTTAGGTTTTTCATAAAAGAATTTAGGGTTTTGCATGGTTGATTCTAAGGTTTTTACATGGGAGCTTAGGGTTTGCATAAAAAGTTTGAAAGTTTGCATGGGTGTGTAAAGTCTACATGGGAATGAAATTTACGTATGGAACGTTGATTTGGGATGTGAGGAAGGTAAAATAAGCGTTGTTTGGGTGCTTGAACACTTTGGATGGAAAATAGTACGTGGAGCATTATAAGGGTACGTAGGAGGCTAAGTTAGGGTTTGGAATGATTAATTATGGGTTGTTGTGATTAACTAGGATTTGGAGTGGCTAATTATGGTTTGTTGTGATTAAATAGGGTTTGGAGTGGCTAATTATGGGTCGTTGTGGATAACTAGGGTTTGGAGTGATTAACTATGGGTTGTTGTGGTTAACTAAGGTTTTTGATATGGCTAACTAGGGTTCGGTGGTAGCACGTGTGTACTTGGTGAATAAAGTATGATGATGAATATGGAATCTATGATTTGTGATGTGTGAAGTGTAAAGGGAATGATTCATGCATGTCTAGGGTGAAAGCTTTTGAATAAGATACTTAAGACACTAATCATTTAAAGTGGAAGATTATTGAGTTGGGTCCAGACCGATCCACCGGTCAGAAATAGTGGTGTGGACTGTTGTCCCGCAAGTGACCGATCCACCGGTGAATAATAGTGGTGTGGACTTTGTCCCGCAAGTGACCGGCCCACCGGTAATAATAGTGGGGTGACCTCGAGCTCAATAAACACAAACCAGACTTTGTTAAGGTACTTAAAAGATACTAATTACTTACAGTGAAACACCATGTGAGCAGGAACCAGACCGATCTACCTGTCAGAAATAGTGGTGTGGACTATTGTCCCTCAAGTGACCGATCCGCCGACGAATAATAGTGGTGTGGACTTTGTCCCGCAAGTGACTGGCCCACCGAAAATAATAGTGGGGTGTTCCTGTACTTATATGGATTTGATAAAAGGCATGGTGTGTATCGGCTTCCGATAAAAGATTAATTAAATAATTAATCCGAAATATAAATGGGCCTTTATGTATGTACCCGAATGATTGTTCGATATTATGTTATCATGATGGTCTTTATGTTCTTTTATTCTTATGCATGGTTTATGTGATTTTATGTGTTGACCTTAGTGTTTGGTTACCTTACTCAGTACGTAGGGTACTGATCACCCTTTTATGGGTGTTGCTCATTTCCATGAGTAGTATGCCCTTCTGACTTTGTGTAGGTGGGCCAGACACCAGTTGGGGCTGAGTGGTGAGCTTGTGTTCTAGCTCCAAGTCTGAGAGAGTCGTGGCCATATTCACTCTTGATGTGATTCTATTTTCTTTTGTTATTTCTTTTGTATCGAATTTATCCTTTTTAATTTATTACTTTATCTTGAGTATTTTGTAAGCTCATTTTCTTTTGGATATGAATTATAATTCTTTACGCGTACTCTGATGATGTATTATTCTTTTAGTTATTTTATGAACTCTTAGTTTGAATTTAATGTTAACCTTTTCTTTAGCGTTAGCACTTGGTACTGAAATAGTTGGAGAGAACCGGTTTGACACTAAGTGTGGCGGTAACATCCCCAGAATTCACGAGTTTTAATTTAAAATTCTTCTGCTTTAAAAAAGAAAAGGTAGTGAATTTTGGGGTGTTACAACATGCTATATATTGCTTGGAAGGACATGTCAATATGATAGATATGTTTCCTATGATGGAATGCTCAATGATTATACCGTATGAAAGGGGAAAAGAAAGTTCAAGTTGAAGCCCATTTTTGAGATTGCAACTAAATAAAATAGTCACAAGATAAGTCCAAATCTAAGAGCTTATTTCTTAAAGATCAATCCATGGTGATGACCACCAATTAATAAGGGATTTTTTATGCTTTGGTGATGATATAAGAGGCACAAGAAGGAGAGTCTATCATGCATAATTTAAGCCTTGACAAGTTGTTGGAGAAGTTTAGTAATTTCTGAAGGATCTACCATCTAGATTACCACCATTAAGGGAGATTGATCATACCATTGAACTCATGAAAGAAGTTGCTTCTCCAAACAAGGTGGTTTATGAATGCAAACCCAAGGAGGAAAAGGAGCTTCAAAGGCATGCTAAAGATTTGTTGGTTACAGGCTATGTGAGGGGAAACATAAGTCCATATTATGTTCTAGATTTGTTAATGCATAATAAGGATGGAATATGGAAGATTCGCATTGATTTGTGGGTGGTAAACACATCACAATCAAATTTAGATTTCCTATTCCATGATTAGATGATGTGTTAGATAAGCTTTATGGAGGAAGATATTCTCTAAGATTGATTTGAGGAGTGAACACCATCAAGTGAGAATTACAGAAGGGCATGAGTCGAAGACAACTTTCAATACCGAGTATGGTCTCTATGAGTGGTTGATGATGTCGTTTGGGATATGTAATGAGTAGAGTTCTTTTATGAGATTAATGAATGATGTGTTAAGACCATTCTTAGGTGACTTTATGGTAGTATAATTTGATTATATTCTCATTTATAGTAAAACTGAAATGGATCATCAATTACAATTACAGAGGTTGTTTGAGAATTTGAGAGAAGTGAATTTATATGGGAAGTTGAAAAAGTGTAACTTCATGATGGAGAGCATAGTATTTATTCATTACATTATAAGTGGATATGGAATACGTGTGGTTCCATCAAAAGCTAAAGCTATTCAGACTTACCCACAATCAACCCATGTGCATGAAGTAAGTTGTTTTCATGGTTGAGATCTTTTTATAATAGTTTCATCAAGGATTTATCAACCATCGTAGCT
Organism: Tamarix austromongolica; assembly: GCA_039764185.1. Taxonomy (NCBI): domain Eukaryota; kingdom Viridiplantae; phylum Streptophyta; class Magnoliopsida; order Caryophyllales; family Tamaricaceae; genus Tamarix; species Tamarix austromongolica. Next base: position 18,130,321 of record CM077811.1, read on the forward strand.
TCTATGACACAACTTATGAAGAAAGGAGAGTTCAATTGGATTAAAGATTCTACAAGAGCTTTTGAAGAATTAAAGAATCGGCTCTCCAATGCTTCCATTCTAGCTTTACCTAATTTTGGTAAGTTATACAAAGTTACTAGTGATGCAAGTAGTATTGGAGTTAGAAGAGTTTTGTTACAATAAAGGATACCAATAACATTGTTTAGTGAAAATTTGAGTGGTTAAAGACTCAAATTACTCAACTTATGAAAATGAGTTCTATGTTATCATAAGGTGTCTAGAGAATTAGACACACTATTTGAGAACACAATAGTTTTTTCTTAATAAATCATGAGAGTTTGAGGTGTTTATATAAAAATAAGATGATCCCAAGACATGCCAAGTGGACAGGATTTTTGTAACCCTTTGTGTTCTCCACTAAACACTTGGACGAAAAGAAGAATATAGTTTTTGATGCTATTTCAAGAAGGCTTATGGAACTCATGCTTATGGATGCAAAGTTCCCAAGATCTTAGATGTCGAAGGCTTTCTATAATAAGGATGAAAACTTTATGGAGATTTTTTAAGATTGTAGGAAGCATGGGAGTACTGGCTTATGTGATCTAATATGGTTTTTTATTAAAACACAACAAGCTATGCATCCCTAGATATTTTATTCAAGGTTTTCTCATTAAGAAAGTACATGAAGGAGATATTAGGGGATACTTTGGAGTGAACAAGACCTTCGAGATACATTAAGAACACTTTCATTGGCTACACACATGCTCAAAGGTGTGTAAGATATGGTTGGAAGATGTAATATATGTTAAAGGAGTAAGAGTTTCTTCCACAAAGGGCTCTATGTATCACTACCACTTCCTAATGCACCTTAGAAGGGAGCTAACATGTATTTCATACTTAGTTTACCAATATCTCAACAAGGCAAGGATGCATATAAAATGAAAATTAGGTCATGCAAAGGAAGATGGTGGATTAGGATAACTACCACCAAAATTTAAAACAAAATTGGAGGTTGAAAAGAGAAAAAAATATGAATCAAAGTAACCATATATTCATATATTTGAAACTACTACTCATGCTATGCAACACTTGAGATAAAAGGAATGGGATTTGAAGATAAAATTGAATCAAAATATTCACTCTACTTTAAAGGTCATTTCTAGAAATTGAGAGAAAGGCACCCAAATGGTCCTCCTTTTTTCATTAATGATAGTTATATCATTTATAGAAAAAAAAAAGCTTAGAACTCAACCATTACAATTAGATATTGGCCCCTTAAGGTTTGGATTTCGGCCATGTGGGTTTCCATATTCTTATAACCTAATTATGTGGTGTATTGCAAGTTACATAAACTGCTTACTAGCTAAACATTTTTATCTTGTTACGACTCAACTAGATTCAACCAAACTAGGCTGATTTAGTTAGAAATTAAACTAAGTAGTTGTCACATAGGGTCAAATCTGTTAGTTTGAATCTAACCAACAAATTATTCAGCTATGTACTTTCAGCCTGCCCTAAAAAAAGTGCGCTATAACCCCTCCCATGTCATGCTTGCTGACTTTGAGATTTCCCGTAATTTAAAGCCTAATATAACTAGCCAATTCCTAGTACAACAATTAGCATAGAAGTTATAAAATTTGTTCCAAACTCTTCCCAATTCATGCATGCCCTTATCCTTGTCGATGTGCCCAATTTTTTGTGCCAAAAAGTGCCCTTATGAGCTAGAGTGGTCATGTATTGTTGGTGGCTGCTAATGGCATGAAAATGGCTATCCATTTTATCCTTTTAAATTGGCTTAATAATCCATTTTTTGGAGCCAATACTAAGCCATATAAATTATCAAAAGGTGGCTACTAGAAAGAGTGTTGTTGCATGGCTTGGCTATTTGGTGTTTTTAATTCAGCCCAAGATAATAAGTTTTGTGGCTAAAAATCTTGGTATGTTTATTGTCATGCTTGGTCTTGTATCTTTAATTGAGATACTCAAATTTAAAGTCTTAGAATACCCATATGCCCCAATTAATGTTACATTGAATTCAACTTCAAAGGACTCCAAAAATGTTCACAGACAAACTATAAGTGGTAGTTGTTGCTGTTGGGATACTCACCCCAAAAAATGCTTTTGGATGGATCATTTTGAATGGTTTGAGGACTTTTTTTGGTTTAGTGGAGATGAAGTATTTTGTTTGGTATTTACATGCAAAAATGCGACATGCCTTGCTTGCTAGTGATACTTGATATTTTTATGCCTTCGTTGGGATGGAAGTGTAGGGCCAACCCTTGGGGTGGATTTGAGTGATGCCAAAAACCACCCTTGATACAAAGGATGTTGTGTTTTTCAAAATAGGGCTATTTTTTAAATGAATTTAACCATGGATATGATCACTCGACAAGGTGACATGTGCTTAAAGGCCATTACCCAATCATCATAATGTTGATAGCAAAAATTAAAAATGATGTTTAATGCTCCCGCATCGCTATCATGGTGGTGGTGGATTGGTTTTCTAATATGATGCATTTTATACCATGATACGAGACAAAGTATGCTATTCACATAGCAGATCTCCATTTCTAAGAAGTGGTGAAATTACATTGAGTATTAAGAGGCATTGTGAGTATATAGATGTGACATTCCTAAGAACTAAGTCGTTTATTTAGTACTTCGCATGACCCATAAACCGATGGCCAAACAGAGGTGATTAATATGACATTTGGTACCTTAATAAGGTGATTGGTCATGATCTTCTTTTCCAATATAAGTTGGTGTATAATGACAAGAAACTATTTGAAGCTAATCCTCACTAATACCCATATGTCGCTGATATGAAGGATGTGATGACTGAGGTGGTGGTGATAGACATTGAACAAACTCTGTAAGGCCTTCAAACTCCTCCTCTAAGCAACTATCATTTCTATTCAAAGCCATGTCGAGCTAATTGCAAAATAAAAAGTGTGTTAGAATAAAAAATCCTAGTTTACTAGCACATAACACACATAAGCACATCATAAACCACATAGATTGCCCATGTTTGATCACCCAAAAACTAACATAGGTTTCAAACACTTAGAGAGACAAATAACACATTTTTTGGTTAAAATATTTAGGTTCATGAAAATAAAGTCTCTAACAAACACAATTCCGGATAACTAAAAGCTATGATACCAACTTGTAACATTCTGACTTTTATTACTTAAAAGTTTCTTTTATAAGAGTTAATTGTGTAAGCTAAAATATTAAAAATGAAGGGTATTAACATCACACTTATTATAGGTCTGATTTCCTCTACTATTCCTACACTAAGTATTAAGGCTAAAATATTAATTTATTTAAATTAAGAACAGCTATTATAATAAGCATAATAGAAATTTTATTACAAGACTACACTATTATGATGATCGTACAAAGGTTACAACATTCAAAGAAAATAAACATAGAAATGGGCATAAGAATACAAAGAATATTCTAATCAAAAGATACTAGAGCAAACACTAGATAGTCTTAATTCTCAACCTCAAAACACTATCCATCAAGCAATGCACTTAGAGCAATCTTGTAAAGTCACAATATTACATCAATATTTATTACCTATAATAAACTAATTTCTTCTGTACCTAATTTTTTTTATGTTTAGCCTTCTAATTCATTTCTTAACCCTTAAAATTTGCTTGAAAACCTTACATATACCTTTCAAACCCTCATCATGCCTTTCTATCATTCAAACCCTTATGTTCATTCCAACCAATTGGTAGTTGACTAGGACTTATCTTTAGATGATTAGCCAGTAATTCTCCTTACCATATCATCTTGGGTATCTGACGGTCATCCGTCGACCTTGTCCGATTGACTAGAGTTGAGTGATTTCCATCAATATTGATTTTCTTATTTTCTTTTAACCTCAAATCAATTCCTATACCTAAGTTTTTTATATATTTTAGCTCCTAGATTCCTCAACTTTCCTTACTTTTTCACAATTTTGAGAATTATTTGATTATATATTTTACCTTACTTAAATCATTTTTAATACTTGTTAACTTTATTGGGCATGATAATCTCAAAATTTAGACTCTCTTACACCCCATGGTCAAATATTTTCTTATCCTCGCTTATTTAAGCAAAAGTCTACCTATAATCACCTCAATCACCTTCTACCAACTCTCTTACAATTTCTCACCTATGATAATCACTCTCATCACTCTTCTTGATTGTAAGAAACCCCTCATATTTGAATTATCTCTCTCTCCTGCCTTGTTTGATATTCATAGGGGGCATGCCCCTTTGGTTGGTCATTTCACACTTAGCAAAATTCTAACTTATACTTTGATCCCTCCTCTCTCCTAGTTCTTATAGTTTTGTGCTTGTAATGCCTCCCTTATTCTAAGTGTCCTTATCCTTTTATTCTCATTTTTCTTGCATCTTTTAACTTCTAGAATCTTGAAGGTAAACTCTTTGGTGTTTTCTCTAAGCAAAATAACATTAATTTCATATGTCAGTGAATGTTTGATCAAGCTTGTTCCCAAGACTTATTTTTATCCTAAAGGGTTTATTCCCATTATATCCTATCCTTTATATTTTTGATCCTAAAGGATCCCAATACTTTTATTTTTCTATTATATTATACCCCTTATTCTAATTTATTTAACTATTTATTTTTTTAGGTGATCATAAGGTGGTAATTATGAGTATTTGGCTTAGAGACCATAATAGCTTTTGATAAGGATAAATCCCCCTTGTTTATGTTAATTGTTGATATGTATTAATTTTACAAACTTCCATGTTATCATGTCTTATGCTAGAAAATCATGTGTAAGCTTTAATTTTATTCATGTTCATGTATAAATGGTAAAATCTAGGATTTAATGAGTTTTATGATATTATGTGAAACCTCCATAATTTATACCTTGCTAGTTTTTGCCATAAAATTTCAAATATGATGGCGTATAATGTCATATTGTTAAGTTAATGGATGAATATATTTAATCATATTATGTAATTGGTGATGTATGGCCGATGGTTGTAAGATTTGTGGTTTTGGGGCATTATGATGGTTTCATCCATAGGTTCATTAGGGACCCTGTAGATTATTTTAATTGAAGATAATCATGATATTAAGTTATTAATAAAATAAGGGTAGTAGAGTGTAAATTTGATGAATATTAGAAACTTATAAAATTTTGTGGACTATATAAATGTCTCAACCTTAGAGATAAAATTGTCTCTTTGTGAGTATTTGGGTAAAATAAATATGCCTTTGTATTCCTTCAGGTATTTAAATTAAGTTTGATATTTAATACATTAGGGTTTGGATGAGTATAACATAAGTTATGAAAACAATAAGTTTATATGTGTTAGGGTTAATTAGGGGTATTTTGGTCTTTTTAGGTACAATTTGAAAATATAGGACTATATAAATATGTTTGGGTCATAAAAATTTTAAGTGTAATATATATTAAACATATGGGAAAATAGGAACAACATAGACGTAATACTATAAGAAAATGACTTACATTTATCATAGTAACAAAAAGCTAATAACTTTATTTTATTTGTAAAATGCTGGAGTTAGGTTATGTTTTTTAGATATGGTATTTTTAATAATATACTAGAATAGTGTGTTAAATTTGGTGAGTTAGAGGACCATATAGATGGAGTTGTGGTGTAATTATAAATCAGGATTTTACGAGGGCAATATGGTATTTTTTCTTTGTGAAACATTTCTTTTTGTGCTTAATATTTGCTCTTATGCCTTACCCTTACTTATTATGATCATAATATTTACAATTTGCTATAATCATGATGCATTTTAAGTGTTTTAATATTATTAATTGTTGGAATAAATTAGGTAATATTGGGTACTTCTTATGACTAAGATAAGCAATAGTCCATGTAGTATGACATTGATTACCATGTTGATATAAGCAGCCAAATTAATTCTTATAACACTTCACTCAATTTAGGATATTACATTAAACTTTTGAGCTAAGAAGCACTCACTTTTTTCATCCAAAGGATCAGGTGAATGTTGTGGGCATGTAGCTGACCACATGGAGCGCCATTGTCTCATCATAGCTCAATGAGCACCGATGGTCTTGTGGTAGAATAATACCCTACCACGGTATAGACTTGGGTTTGATTCCTGGCTGGTGCATGTTGAGCTATGATGAGACAAAGAGACAAAGGTGCTCTGTGTGGTCAGCTACATGCTCGCCACATTCACCTAATTCTCTAGATGAAAAAAGTGAGTTCTTCTGAGCTCAAAAGTTTAATGTCATACCCCAAATTGAGCGGAATGTTATAAAGATTGATTTGGCTACTTATACCAACACGGTATACCATTATTTTGGTAATTCCATCCTAAGAGCTCCACATTTAAGTGTGTTATCTGTAAAGTAATTTTTAGGATGGGTGATCCTCCTAAGAAGTTTTAAAAATGTTTTAATTTTTTTCGGAAAGCGCGTGAGTGAGGACAAAGCGTGCTGAAATGACTCGTGTTGATCTGTAGGACTAGCGGATTGATCCAAAAGCGCTCCAAGGTAGCCTCCTTGTGGTCGTGTCGACTCGGGATGCTATAAATAGTATTAGATTGAAACCGTGACTGGGAGCTGATCTTAGATGGGCCAGTCAGCCACTTAGCGGAACGATTCTTGGGATAAACTGCATTGAGACAGTTAATGGTTGAGGCGCAATGAGAATGCTGCGTTCTTTGAGTGGGTGTAATACCTTAAATTGAGTAGAGTGTTATAAGGATTGATTTGGCTACTTATATCAACATGATATACCATCCTTTTAGTGATTCCTTCCTAAGAACTCCACAGCTAAGCATGTTGGCCGTGGAGTAATTTTTAGGCCTCCTGTAAAGTTTTGAAAATTTTATAAAAATTTCTCAGGAAGCGCGTGAGTGAGAAAAAATCATATAGAAAGGACTCGTGTTGATCTATGGGGCTAGCTGTTCAATCCGATAACCCTCCAAGGTAGGCCCCAAGTGGTTATGTCGACTCGGGGTGTTACATTGATATTTAAAGTGGAAGAACACATGGGTTGGAACAAGTTGTATCATTCCTTTTCACTAGATAATGATAGTGGCCTAATGATTTATGTCCCATAAGTTATATTAATCTGTTCTATTGGACGAAAATAGTGGCCAAAAGCATTATTCCCTTGAAGTTGTACTAATTTATTCCATTTGATGAGAATAATGGGGTCTAGAATTCAACTTGATTAAGCAATTAAAAATATATGATTACCTAATAAGGAAACTATAATTTGGTATCTCTCTTTGATCATCTCTTATCATGAATGATATGCATGCATAGTTTGTATTTAATTGTACGTTCTAATATGCTATGTTTGCCTTTACCATGGATGTGCATTCTTAGCATAATTATTAAAATCTCAATTCAATTCTATGATTCATAATCCTATATATATCTTGAATTAGTTTAATAGTTATAAAATTTTAGGATCTTACAATAGAATATTATGATTATAGGTAAAATCTTACAATTCTAAATAATAGCTATAATTTTTATTAACTTATCTCCAAATTTTCCTCTTGTTCCATATATATTTATTTATTAATCTTCTGATTCTTGACCCTATATTATTTTGTACCATGTCATGAAAATGATTTAAAACAAAGAAAAACATGACTACAATACCACTAAGATAATAAAGTCAATTGTTAAAGTAAAATATTGACAAGTAATGTAACCCCCATCTAAATAGTAAAATAAATATATTAAATGTAGAAATATTATTAATTATTAAATCCTATTAAATTTAAAATTAAATTTTTTTATAGCCATGTTAGCATCGTAATACAAATAAGTTTTAGTTTACGGTATACACATAGTTTACATATCAACTTAACATATACACATATATCCCACGCTTCTTCTTCTTCTTCTTGTTTTTTTATTTTTACCTTAGTTCATCAAAAATTTAAAATCCAACATAATTTTTTTGTATCTTATTCTTTTAAATAATAGAAAATACTAACACCTCATTGTTATCATACTTATCATCTGCTTTCTTTGTTATTTATGTATTCTTAAGGCTAATAATATTGTATAGTTTGGGCATAAAGAGTTGTAGACTACCTTTATCTATAATCTCATTGTAATCTTCACTTTTTATTTGACAATTTATTTATGATTTTATTGACTTACAATTCCATAATTTATGCTACTTATAAGTTGCTACTAGTCAATCAATGATTATATAAGAGTTTAAGAGTGTAGATTTTATATTTTCATAACTTGAAATATATTATTTTATAAAATATAAGTCTACAAGTTTTGTATTTTTATATTTTTGTAGAATCATATGATCCAATTCTATGATCCAATCCTGAGCCTCCAAATGGATCCTATATAGAATATCAATTTTAATAACCTTAATTGTTACCTTACTGACTATATAACGTACTGACTATCTTTTGTATTCCTCATTTCCATGAATAGATATCTCATTGCTTGCAAAAATATGTTGATTCAATGCTTTGCAGTGCTTGTGGTGAGCGTTATTTGGGTTGGTTCAAACGCATGATTACCTAGATTTATCTATTTCTCTAAATTTTTAGCCACAACTGATCTCTAGGTGCAAGTTACTTTTTAGTTTTGTGCCCAATATATATTATGTATAGGGAGTATATTTTTTTTATGTTGAATGCGGTGTAATATTTAATATTTTATTATTAATGTTTTCGTAAAAAAAAAATAGAAGTAAATCTTAAAAGTGTTACAGTATCCCACTAAATAACACTAAACATGTAAGAATGTCACATGGAACACATAGACGGTAACACAAGTAAATCATAGCATAAACACATCTAAACATATATGCATTAGTGAGATATAATAAAACATGCTAGAACACAAACATCACCAAGGCCACAAGCTTATCATACCATTACACTCAACCATATTTTAACTTAATAAACCAATCTATGCCAGGAGTGCTCCACAAAGGAAATACACCAAACCATACTTAACTATTTTCAAAGCAATTATAATATAACCCAGGATCACAAGGACAGTACACTAAGACCATTATTAACTAACCATATCATCCAATTATAATAACAACGTGAAAGGCACAAATGCAACTTCTGAACCCACAATCGAATAACTAGTGCATGTTAGCTAATACTTTATCCATTATAATAAACTAAGAAAGTAAATTGACTTTAAAAGGTGTCCAACTTTTCAAATTATTTTCATTCAATGCTTAGAAGAAAGCTTAAGCTTAGTATGTTATGGATGATTATGGTTAAACAAACACCAACTTTGAGAATGCAATCAAATAAAATACAAGTTGAAAACAAAATCAAAGACAATATAAACTTAAAACTAAAGCACACAACTTTAATCAAGAAACAACACAAATAATTACAAAAGGAAAAAACTAACAACAGGTGTCAGATGAAGAAACAGATAGGAAAAATAGCGGATAAAAGAGCGAGTAGACACGAAGAACAAGAGAATAGGAGGAAAGTAATGTAGGGTGCATAACTAATGGACTAAGTAGTTGACTAGTTGAAGAAATGAGTGGGAAAATAAACATAGTAGTGATGTGGTTATTTATCTTAAGGACTTTTTCGAAATTGTGTGCATAAGTATAGGGTTTTCCAAGTGCTTAACCATGTTTTCTCTTAGTCTTTTCTAGAGAAAGATGAGAAAATATGATATAAGGTGTTTTTTCCTTTTTTGATTACATTAAAAATTTGTATTTTTTTAATTTTCTAATTATAAAAATGAAACATATATTCTTGATGTTAAATAGGAAATTCAAATTTGATTTTCATTATTAGTATAGATGTGGTTCACACTCTATTATCTTTTTCCTATTATAAAATTGTTAGAGTAAGGAAGCAACACTTTTTAAAAAGTGGTTAAAGTAGATTTGTTTGGATGATCGTATTTTCTATACACTTTTTTAAAAATTAGTATATTGAATTAGATCTAAGTAAGTAATACTTTCTGATATTTTAATTACTTTTCAAACCCTAAATTGCCTTTGGAATATAAACAAATAATACCTTTATTTATTAAAAAGATATACTATTTAATTTATATACTGCTTTTTCTAATAGTGTAATAGTAAATTAAATATAAAATATTTTTATTTTGAAGAAATTGGACATACACAGTAAATATAAAATGCTATTATTCTTTAGGAATTTACTTCATTGGAAATATGAGTTACTATAGAAATTATTTTTCTTTATTTTATACGAAATGAGGCCCAAGTATCGATCGTAATAAAAAATAAAAATAACTAAATAAACTACACAGTAACTTGATAAAAATGCTGTATAGGAGTGCACGGAGCATATTACCATTTGCCACGATCCGACCAGGCAACCAGTCCCTCCTCCGTTCACTTCCAGTATTCTCTCCCGCTCTCTCCTTTTCTTCCTTGGCACCCTCGTTCTCCTTCTGGTCCCCCCCCCCCCCCCCCCGCTCAGTCCTAGCCTTCACTCCTTTCTCTCTTTCTCTCGTCTTTGCGTCTGCGGCAATCCCAACCTGGACTGCTTTGCCTTAATAACCACCATCTGAATCGAGAACCTCCAGGGTTCACCGTTTACTTGATTTGCTAATATCCCTTCTACGGACTGAGCGACCCGCGAGGCAACTGCTAGAGGGCAGTGCTCCCGCGCGCAGCTTAAGTCCTCTATTTCTTTCGATTTGTTCCTGAAACTTTGTCCGTCAGTGTCTCAGCAGTGATTTAAGAGTTCCCTCACTAATTCACTATTGTGAATCTATATCGTCATGTTCGTCAGGTACGTCCTTTCAGTTTTGTTTACTGATTCCGTTTATATTCAAAGAGTATTGATTTGCTCTGTCTAATAGAATTGCATTGTTTACTACAATTGGATCAATTACCCGGTTATTATATTGTAGTTATACGAGCATCAATAGTCAATCCGGTTAATAATTTGGCGAACAAAGATTCAGGCATGATCATTTGGTTTTTGTAACGTTGAAAACCCTTTCTCTTATGTCCAGATTTATTCTCGGTGCTGTTTCTATATTGGCCTGTGGATAATTTTCTGTAGTGCTTCCCCCATATTCTGTTGTGTTAAGTAAGGTTATTGTTTCCATGATATGTTTCTGACGCAATTTCTAAAGCAGTAACATGATTTTCTTGCGAGTAACCACCATGGTATTCTTTTTGGAATAGGGATTTCTGGAGAAGGCACAAGAAGAAGATTTATGTATCATTAGGAGTAGTAGGAGGCGGTTACCTTATATACAAGTTGTATGATACTCATAAACGACACCTTTTTGAATTGGAGAGGGAACTAGCTGGGGAACGTGAAAACGAGGAGCGTATCAAGGCTCAGTTAAGACCATGATTGCTCTTAATGCTTTTTTCATATGCATCGTTAAACACGGTAGGTTTTGGTTCCTCACTTTTTTTCTGATGTCCTCTTTCCCGTTGGGGTTGGCAGACTGCAAGAGCACTTTGAGACAATTCAAAGAATAGTTGACACTACAACGATGCCACATGCTATTAATTATTTGAGCTGTAAGGTAGCTGAAGAGTTGGATCTTTCGGCCTGGACAGAGAGGTTAATGCTTGGAAAGGGTCAGCCAAGTACATTGACATCTTCAGAGAAAATGGAAATATGGGATAAGCTTAAAGTACTAAGTACGTAATCATGTGTGCTTTATATATTTGATATTGGTGCATTCTTAAGGTGTGTTTTTTAACATTTGTGTAAATTTTGTTATCCCAAGGTCTTACAAGAATGGTTTTGTCACTTTGGGCAATGACCATGCTAAGCTTATTTATTAGAGTACAAGTGAACATCCTGGGGAGACATCTGTACATTGGTCTTGCAAGTGGTCTTGGAGGCTCTCACTTAATTGTAAGAGTTTGTGATCCCTATCTTATTATTATATTTTTTTTGGGGACTTAAAAGAGTCGTAGGCTTGCGATTCTGTTATACACTACATTAGATTGTGATGCTATGCTTTATGTTCCTTTGTTTGAACCTCATTATTTCTGCTAGCATAGTGTTCTACTTTTGGATGCCCCTCTATTTGGATTTGAGACCAATGCAATTGAAAGATGGGCCTTCCTGATTTATTAGTTGGCTCAAAATTCTGTCCTTTATGTTGCTGCTGCCCTCCTAAATGTGTGGCTTCCTATATATTGAGTTCGTTGACCCAAAATGCAATATCATTGTGCATGTTTTTGGCCATGACTTATTTTTTCTTGACTGTCATTTTGAAGTCTTCCAATATCTAGCATGGATTTAGTTCATTTAGTGAAACTTTTGTTATATCTATATTTGACCTCCTTTATTCCTTTTCTCTTTTTTGGTTTATGAAATCTCTGTAGGGATATATTATCTGTGGTATTTCATAGGGAAATATAGCTGACCCAGCTTTCAGGTGCTGTTATTGTATTGTGATTAAGATAACCGTCCTTTTTTTTTGCGTGTGTTATGAAAAATCGTATCTATAGAGATACGTAATTAAAGTTAAACCGAAATGTTATGTTAGTTGCCATAGAATCTGAAATCATCTGTTTACCTCATTTAGTCGCTGCTTTGCTCCTCCTTTTTGAACTTCTCAGTATTAAATTGTTGTCATAGTGTATACCCATCCTTTTCTGTAATTGCTGTTATTATCTTTGTATGTTCTTATTTTAGTGCTTTTGCACTCATCACCCGGATTACACTATGTACCCTGGACACTTTACAACACAAGCCTTGTTGCATCTCTAACCCTGAAAATAGTTGTTTCTCCATGTGCACTAGGAAGCCTTGTTCTTTTCGTTTTCTGTTTCTATATTCTTTTCCTTAATAAATGTTGTTGTCATTTGTATGCTTCAGAAAATCATTTTATTTTATTTCAGTACCATTTAGGTCTTCATATCTCTGTGCCATTGGCTCTCCATTCTCTAAGGACAGTAAGGAAAATACCTTGAATCTCCTACCTGACAAATAATTGTTTTTGCATTTACAGGATGAAACCAATCTTATAGATCAGGAAGATGAGCAGAAATTTTTGTCAAGTGCAGATTATTTGGCCAGCAGTGGTTTGTCTGCCTTGACCTATAATTTGCAGGCTGCAGCAACAGAATGTCTGAAAAGGTTTGGTCTCTAGAACTGTTATCTGTGCTGGTGTTCTACCATGTCCTAGAATGCTGGCTTAACCTCCCAACTTTGCAATATAATGTTTGACAATAGAAGTTGAACTCCGACACACTGTGGCCAAGAAGCACTTCTAGAACCCTCATATCATGCTGTTGTACAAACTAAGCATTCTGGTCTTTCTCAGATATATTGTTTCAGAGAATGAATCCTTTTACATGTAACAGAAGTGATAGTGTGTAAATTAGACCAGGATTTTATCTTCATACTTCGATTAGATTCATATGGCAACATAGTTCTGTACTGTTTGACACAACTATGACCTACCTGCTCATAATACCAATAATCAAAACTTCACAACCATTTGGAAGTTGTCAAATGAATAAATAAAATGAAATAAAACTTTAACTTGTTTCTTGAACTGTTTACCAACCATGTACCAATTAACTTGTTCTTCTGTTCTGTTTCTTGGGACCCTGTGACATTGTTTTTGATTTTCAAATCTTATATTTTCCTGTGGTGAACCCAAATTTTGTTTTCGATTGCATTGCCGTTTAGAAACCAGTTTTCATTGTTATGGCAAACAATTACCTGAATATCTTACTTATGCAACTCACATATATGATGATCGGTTGCCCCCCTTCAAACCTATATAAGATAGTTTGATCACCTTGCAAATACCGATGAGGATGACAAAGCTCAAAGTCCACTTGCCATAAGTTGTCAAATGATTAGTCATTGAGAAGCCACATCATCTTTATTTCAGTTGCAGCCATCATATTTGTGCTCAACATTTTCATCCATCACCAGAATTGGCTTGACAATCTCAGCATTGACCCATTCTGTCTTTACATCTATCTTAACAAATACTTATAAACTTAATAAATCATTTGGAATATAAGACAGCTATTCACGAATGGCCAGTTCTTGCTGTACTAACTTAACACTAACATCAACAAGAGAAATGTATAGAAATTTTGTGAATTTTTGAGACAAGACTATCTGATGCCATTATATAACAAAGTTACACTATATCTAGCTAAGCATTCATCATCTGTATGAAGATTGTGGTCTAGATTTATCATATTACACTCAAATCCCTCACTCTCGATTATTTTACATGAAAAAATCAGTAATGCTAATTCAAATGAGAGGTATGACAAACATAAGTTGGATTAAGAATAGGGTCAGAAGAATTAAAAAACTGCTATAGAGCCTCAAACCAGATAGGAGCACAAAAAATACAGGCATTGTATGGCAGGAAATGATGCCAAAGAAGGATTAGATTCCTTAGGGTGCTAATCACACCAAGTCCAGTGGTGGAATGCTTAACATTTGTGGTGTTTGTTTTATCTTGTAGCAATAGTTTCATTGAGGTCATATTGTTGATTACCTCATCTTAGATATATACACTATACTGAGCTTGGAGATAGACTTGAATTCTCTTTTCATCAATATGAAGATCCTATTCATTGTTTCCATAGAAGTTTTCCCAATGTGATCGTTAGCAAAACTTGTGAGCAAATTATTATGAAGCATAAGTTAACAAAAAAAGCAAGAAGAGGGAGCTTGAGGACTAGTTAGGTGGGAGATGAAGTAGGAATCATTTGAACAGAGCATGAGGAAGTTGAACTTAGCAAACAACACCTCACACTACTAGTAGGTAGACTTTTTATAAAAATTATTTTAGGGATGATATGCATGGTGCTTCATGCTACTGGTAGCATAGTGGAACGGCTGTAGGTATTTATTCTCATTTGAAGGTCTTTAATTATATCAATATTTTATTATATGTTGGCAGCTTATCCAAACATGACAAAATGGAGAATCAAGTCACAACTTGGTCCTGTTCCCTTTTGCTAATACAGTGGTTGGGTGTTTCTGTGTTTCTTGTGATTCCTCTTCTCTTTCCTTATTTTGTTTTCTGTCTATCATTGGCTCAATCTAGGGACAAATATTTTGGCCATTCCTGATGTATGTCTAGGCAAGTAGTAATAAAATATATCTTGATACATATTGGAATTTTGAGCTTGCCATTGCACTGTTGATGTTTTGTTTGTCGAATGTCATATCATTGTGAATTTGAGTTTGGAGGGGGGAAGGGGTTCAAGGGTCGTTGTTGCATGGAAATATCTTTGAACCAATGTTTCGTGTTTCCGAAACATCTTGGAAATGAACATCAATCGAAACAATGAAACCAACCCGAAATGTTATGATGGTTTTTTTTAATCACATAAGCTCACACCATCTAGTTTGCATGTCCTTTACCAACCGCCTTTGTTAGTTGCAATATATCACAGGAAGCCTTCATCTTCACCTTTGAATAGTGATCTTGGAACAATAGAGGCACTGATGCTTGCTAGCTTCCTTGCCTTTAACCACCGACAATCTAAAATCAATGCTTTTGGGAAGGCTATTGAGGAAAGGCAAGCAAAAATTTGGGTAAAAAAATGTGAGAGATCAGAATGAAATTATGGAGGAGTTGAGAGGAAGAAAATAATGAAATCTGAATAGCATGAAGTATTGAGAACGGATGATCCACGATAAAGAAAAAGATATTTACTATGATGGAGTTTTTATCTATTTATTAAGTTGGGTTAGTGTTAACCAATTGGGTTGAAATATTGTTAATAACTATATTAACTAGTTAGGATGCCAAGTTATGCTTTTATTTGAATTTTAGTTTAATAAATTGTTGATAAGATTGTTATTAAATATATTAATATTCTTTATTTAAATAAGATAAATTTCCAATAAAATTAAGTAAAAACTAATATAATATGCATATCATTTTTTTTGGGAATATATTCCGGACAATCTTAGTTTTTATTGAAATATGTAACATGACGCTGAGTTTGGGGAAATTCATAGTAAAACCCTGGGTTTATGGGTTCTCACACTAGTTAACCCTTCATTAGTTTTTTCCATTAATTGCTTAACAATCCATCAAAAAATTAAAAATGAGCAAAGACAATGGCCATAGTACCCTTACTTGTACTTCGTCACTTCTCTTCATATGGCCACAGCACACCAACACTTCTTCTCCCTTCCTCCTTCACCTCATACCAATGCTACTCAAGCACCCCTGAATCCACCACTCTTTCAATATCCTTGACTCTAACCGCCGCTAGCACCTGAACTCGCATTCTCCCGCTTCTCTCTACCATTACCTCCAAACCTTCAAGAAACTTTAAGACTGAAGACCACCATGCGTTCACCATCGATGGTGTATCCAACGGTCATAGGTTTGTTGATCCTCATCTCCACCACAATTGGTGTAGCCTCCTCCACAACCACCATTCCAACACATATTTTGTCCCCCCCCCCCCCCCCAAAAAAAATCTCTTTTAGTGGATACAACACTCTCATACAATCACACTTACAAAAGGATATCAAAATAGATAGAGTCATCTATGACTCTAATCTTAGGTGATTGAGAGGGTTAAGCTTCATCGGAGACATGGATATGCTATACAGGAGCAATTTGGTTCACCTTTCATTTTTGTACTCCTTTTCTACCTTTTCTACATTCTTTTATTGCAATGACTTATCAATTTGGAGGAGTTAAGATTTTTTGGACTTGCAAGGTTGGTTTGTGTGTGTATTGACTTCATTCATTTGGGTATGAATTTAGTTTTACTAAAACATGGTTTTATGAATTGATTGTTGTCTCAATGAATCTATTTGATCTCAATGGTTATCAAACAAATTTGCCGCTTATGGTCTTTGTGGAGGAGGTGAATTGATTTACTTCTAGTTTGGATTTGTACGTTTGAAATTTTTGTGTTTGTGGTGGAGGAGGTGTTGGTGGATGATGTAGCTGTTGTGGAGAAGATGATTTGAGGTCTTGTGGGTAAAGAGGGGTACAAATGGGGTTTAAACTCAGGGTAAGGGTAAAATAAAATGGGGCTTCAACAAAATTTTAGACACCTTTGGCCCCAAAAGTTAATAGAGGGTTATTTGGTGGTAGAACCCATAAACTTAGGTGTTGTGTCAATTCCCAAAAACTCGGGGTCATATTTTACATTTCCAAAAAACGTAGGGTTGCCCCATGTATTTTATCTTTTTTTACCATTTTCTGACATTTCCGCTTCCTTCTTTCCTCCCATCCTTGTCTATTATTTTTCTGTGTCTTTGCTCTTCTTCAACACGAACGTGTTTGCCAATACCAGCAAGCCGCGTACACCTCTATAGACTTTCATTCTTTTTGTTGTCGACCATTCCAAGCCCTCAGCCTTATGCGCATGGGCTCGAATCTTAGAACTTACTTCTTAGGCATTATTTAGACGGCTACTTAGTTTTTCAATGTGTTCTAATTGCCTAGGTTCCCTTAGCTTAGTCTTTCAATTCGTTCTAGTTGCCTAGGTTCCCTTCGCTCACGACTTTGTTTGAAGGGCCCCAGCATATTGAGTGATCAATGCACACTGCTTGAGAAATAATATCGAGGCTTTCCTTCTTGCTCTTGCTTTATTTATTAATTTTTTTCTTCTCCTCTCTTTCTGTTGTCTATAAATATTTTTTTTTTTGTTGTGGGGGGGGGGGGTTGTGGTGTATTTTCCTTGTGTTGCTCTGCAGGCTGCATTGATGGTTTTGTGGAACTTCACCACTTATTTCCTGATTGGTTCCAGACCTAAGACCACTTTTTGTAATCTCATCATTTATTGATTTGTGTCCTTGTTCTAGTTTCCTCTGCCTCTTTTCTCACCTTTCCTTTGCTTGCGATGCTCTTCAGGCTGCAATGACTGTCTTGTGAAACTTACACTTTTTTCTCTGATCAGTTCCAGACCTAAGACTGCCTTTTGTAATCTCAATTATTTGTTTTATTGGTTTGTATCCTTCTTCAAATTCCCCTGCCTCTTTCTTCTACTTTCCACTTGCTGTGAAGCACCACAAGGTGCATGGACAACTTCACAACTGATTTCCTGATTTGTTCCAGACCTAAGACCGCCTTTTTTTTAATTTTTAATTTTATTTTTATCTCAATCATTCATTTATTAGTTTGTATCCTTGTTCTAATTTCCTCTGACTCTTCTCTCCTTTCCCTTTGCTGTACCCCCATCCCCAGAACCATTAAAAGTAAATGTAATGGTCAGGGTCTGGTTCAGTGGTCCATTGTATTAAGTAGCAGCTTACATATGGTGACACCATATATTTCTTTCTGTCTTTTTGTAACAATCTGGAAAATACTATTTATAAAATAATATTGAAAAAGTTACTGAAACTTTACAATTTTTCATGCATTCAAATTTTCTGCAGGCATCACTAATGGTCCCACATTATGCCTCCAAAGTCACTTGAACTCTATAAGAGAATAAGTTATAACTTATAATGGATAGCATTTAACGGTAATGGCCATTACACTTGTGAATACAAAGATAGTTTGCAAATTGGAAAACCAATTTGTGACGTCAGATGTACTTAGTTGTTTTCAGATTCCGCTTTATTCATTTAATAGGTAATAGCAAGTAAGAGTTTGAAGATTTGAAATATGTTTTTAAATTTGTTTTAATCTATCTTAAAATTTGGAAAATACTTCAGGCTGGGGAGATAGCTACTGAGACAGCTTATCACTGGATGCGATCTTCTCTTCTTAACTGACAAAAGGAATGCAGTTTCCAGCATTAAGAGCAATGTCATAAAGCATAAAAGTGCTTGAAGAATTGTAGCTCTTCCAAATAATTCAGTAGCGTGCAAGCTTCTAAAACCTGTCATATACCCATATTGTGTTTTGTTTGTTGGTTGTGTTCACAGCTGTCTGGTTTTGGGTCTTTGTGTGTGTTAGGGTTGGGGTGGGGTTGGGGAGGGATGATTTGCTGGTCTTGCTTTTACAGTTTGGTGGTTAGTTTTATCCAATGATGGAAGCCATAAATTAGGTTGCTATTGCAATCATTTTCGTGCTTTAAATCTTTTGAAGAAAAGGTGTTTTATCTATTGGGTCTTTAAAGTAGTGATATGAATGCTATGCGTGTTTTCAATGTTTTTAAAGTTATAATGTGCACATATCCAGTCATCCCAAGGTGTAAGAACTAAGAACACGGATGAAAGCATAATGGAGGGAGTGGAATTTTTATTATAAGAAATTGCCTACCTTGTTGGGCACTTCTTAGGTGTTGGGGCCGTGGTTTAATGTGCCCAATTCTGGGGTGAATAGTGTCACCATTTAAGCATAGCAACTTTTTGTTCTCATCAAAGATTTGTTGTTTTGAGTGGCCTTTAACTTATGTAAGGGTATCCTTGTAATACCTCAATTTTTTTCAACTTCAACATACAATGTGGGAGCGAAAACCTAACTTGAGGGATGTGGCTGTCTCATTCCTCATGAGAATAGGTGTGAGATCACATAGGTGTGTGAGATCACATAAGCCATGATAGATGCAAGGTTGGGTGTGAAAACATTAAACATCAAGAAATAATGTTGTAAGGTAAAAATTTTTACATTATAAAATCTTAACATATGGTTACAAAGTCAAATCACAATGACTAGAACCAAAACTAGAAAGTGCCTACACTAAATAAAACATTAGAAAACCCTAGTATAGGATTCCAACTCAAGCTCCAACAATAATCCAGATCACGTGCGCTACAAACTGAAATATAATGTTCAATATTTTTTGTACCCAATAAACGCACCTAACCTTGAGTAAATTGCATGCTCACCAAAGCATACTTACATGCAGTGACATCAAAAAACTTGACCCGATACATCACTAGGTTACACAACCACCATAATAGGTAAAAATTCCCGAAATATCTTATCATAAAACTCATGCTTTCAAAGACAACTTAATATACTTGAACCATAACATGCTCAACAATCTTACAACACACATAAAGGTGTAAAATCATGCATAACTAATAATTTACATGCAATAACATCAAGTCATGCATAAATTCAAGATAACACATCTATATGCAATACCAACAATCATCTCAATACACAATGATGGTGCACATAATAACTCCTATCAAAACAATAACACACCATCAAAAGTAACTCCAACTCACTTCTAAGTCAGACTAGTCAAGGAAACTACATAACCACTTAGTCATGTGCATCTCAGTTAAACTTGAGAGGGATTATATCTCATCCGCGGTATGAAATCTAAGGCTATATAGCTCGTACTTCCAGGATATATATCAAGGAAGCCATTGTGATAGAATAGCTGCTCACCAAAGCTAAGTGTCAAATTCCTTAAGTGTGTGTATCCTCCATAGGGTTAGTGATTTTACCTTAAGGTAGAAATGACCCTTTGATCCAAAAGCCTTTAGCACTTGGGGCTAATCGATGTTTGAGACGCTTGCCTTACTTCAAGTATCTTTCACTTTAACAATTAATGTTTAATTCAAAAATACCATATTAGTTACCAAGGAATACAAATGTCCACACATAACAATCAGACTAGTCCTCAAACAAAATGGACCATTCAGGGTCGCAAACAACTAGTCTGGTATAGCTAAGGTTAGACATAAAGGCATAACCTTCACAACATCGTATCTAGCTATACAAGGCTAAGGTTAGGCATCCGGCGTTTACTTCCACCACACATTCACACAACTCATTGATTGCCAAAGTCACAATCCTAAGATTGTAGTCAAACACAGCAAGAAGCCCCAAAACAGATTAAATGTTAAATCCAGTGTTTGAAAAAGCGTGCCTCAGGCGCAAGGCGATGGGGGGTGGGGGCTTTTTTGGTGCTAGGTGAGGCGATGTGAGTGAGGCGCACGTAAGGCGGCTGAGGTGCGCCTAAGGCGCACAGGCTTGCGTCTTTGAGCAAAATTTCCTTTCAACAAAAAAAATCACACAGGGAGCCAAGGACTTAGGGGGGGAGGAGTAGACATTTATTGGAAAAAGGAAAGTCTATTTATAGTTTTAATTGCGGAGAGCAATAGTTGTTTTGGGAAATATCAAGCAGGGACTTAAGGGACAGAAGTAGACATGCGCATGCCTTTCAGCAGAAAAAAAAAATCACGCAGAGAGCTAGGGACTTAGGGGAGAGGAGTAGACATGCACATGCTTTTCAGCAGAATCATGCAGGGAGCTAAGGACTTGGGGGAGAGGAGTAGACATTTTTTGGGAAAAAGGTAGGTCTATTATAGTTTTTATTGGGGAGAGCAATTGTTGTTTTGGGAAAGATGCACATTCTGCAATCAAACAAGCTGCAAGCCTACAAGCAAAGTCAAGAGTCATCAGGGAAGTATAAAAAAGAGAGTAAAATTCATTTTTTAAACACATAGGTGGTATTACACTCATATAAAAAAAAAATAGAGTAAGACAAAGAGACATACCGTAGAGAGCTGAGAACCAGAGACAACAAGAAGAAGTGGTCCACAGTCCCAACTATCTGCTAGTATTGGTAGTATTAAACTCATAGATTGTTATTTTTCTAAGTATTTTCTTGTTATGGTATATTTTTTCCTGAAAACTTAGTCATTTAATCATTTTTTTTAGCTTTGAGTAAATTTTGCGCCTCACATTGCCTAGGCGTGCACCTTTGCCTTGCGCCTAGCGTCTAGGCTCCAAGACCCCTATCGCCTAGGTGCGCCTTAGGCCTTTTCAAACACTGGTTAAATAAAAAAATCTTTACATGGGCATAATCTAAATCAAAATCAAGTTAGGGCTTGTGCCCATATCAAAACAACCCAAAACATCAAATCCAAAGGCATATAAGTTGAGTAAGTTAAAATAATACTCAATTGGGCAAAACCGTTTTAATCTAAAATTTTGAAAATACCTTATTGCGTGAAGAATTACATTCGAGGCCATAAAAAACCAAACCGATGTGAAAAATATCTTAGAATGTCAAAATAGGTCAAATGAAACTTTTCCAGAAAATCACTATTCATGCGAAATACTATTCACAAATGATAGAAAATATCGTTTTATATAGAGAAGTTTAAATCCAAAAACCGAAAATATTTTATTAGTAGGAATAACTATTCACAAAAAAACATCAAAATACTATTCATGACGGTACTATTTATGATAAGACTGAATTTTTAAAATATCTTAAAACCACCAAAATACCTTGTAAATTATAAAAAACTTACTTAAAAATGGCATCTTAAGCTTAATTAACTAGAAACATTTTTAATTCAATAATAACCCTATTTCTTGAGGGTGGTTAGAGTGTCATTAGATAAGAATACTTTGAATAAAATCATGAACATGAAGAACGAGTTCTAAAACATTCAAACTTTCAAGCAAAATTAAACGTCCTTAATCATTCTTTTTAACTAACATATTATGTATCAAAGTTTGTCTACAAAGATTATCATAGTATCAATGAATTAAGCAAAACTCATAATATCATCGAACACCTAACATCAAGAACATTTAACAAAAATCTAAACCGCCTTATACTTCAACTAAAATTAACCCATTTCAAACATGCTCAAATCAAGACCTTTTATATATCATAATTATTCCTAATATGCCCAAGATTAATATGGTAATATTAAATTTAAATAACAACCATATCTTGCAAAAATCATCCAAAACTGACATACCAAACCAAAAAGCTAAAAGCATGAAAATATTTAATCATTTATAAGGCATACTAAACAAACCCAAATCATATCATGTTATATGTATCCTTAAAACATCAAAGATCATCATGATCTACTTAGATTTAACTAAAAACCCATTCATCACAATTTATGACCAAAAGGCTGAATACACCACAAAACGCCCAAATCATGCTAACTTGAAACTAAAGCCTATAACACATATCATTTCTATTTACTTAAGGTTTGGGAGGCTGACCTTTGATCTCCAAGCGTTAACACTAACAAAATAACAAAATATAATCCAGAAAATGCATAGAAGAGATTAGAGAAATCAAGCTCATAAAAGATTGAAGGAGAAAAGATTCAGGAACTTTTCCTTAAATTTGGAAGCAAAATCATACTTTAATAATGGAGTATGGCCATGAAAGCCACAAAATATTGAGGGAGAGAGGAGGGGAGAAAGTGGCATAAGTGGGGAGAAGAAAGGAGAAATAAATGACCATTTTTTGCTAAGTTAAAATACTTAAGACTTAAGTTAATGAAAGGGCACAAAGGTAATTTTAGTTAGAAAACCAAAATCAACTCGACTACTACAAGCTCATGGGTAGTACCACATGAAAGGGATGCAAAGGAGTAGTTCTCTTTGAGCCGCCACGCAAAGCCAATGAGTGGAGGAGAAGGAAAGATAGATTTATTCTTCCCAAAATATCTACCATAGAAGACAAAGCCAAGTGTACTTCATCTACCAAGGGTCACGAAATTATTATGGCATAAAGTACTCATACTAAATAATAATGATAGGATATGATCAAGTTTCATAAGATTTGAGGAAGAAAAGTATGATTTGATGACTTTTAAGAATCAAACGTATCTGAATAATTTCAAAAATGATATAAACAATAGCGAAATATTTTTGAATCATGTTTAGCTCAAGAATATTAAAATAAGATCTCCAAAATTTTGTGAAAGTTATATAACTAGAAGGGGCTTAATGGGGCTCAAAATGCTTGATTAAGGACCAGTGGAGTGATGAATAGTGTTTTTTTGCCATTAACTTGGTTTGACATTTTAAAAAAAGCCCATATGTCTCAAATAAATTTGATGATTTCAAATATCCACATAAAAGAAAAATTTGGATATAGCTCGGAGGCCAAAAGTGGCTTGTAAGTCTCACAGAACACAAATTCGTGAGGAAAGACTATGAATCTTGGATGAAACGTTCTAAAAACACAACTAGTGTTTCAAAACTCTTCAAACATGTGATAAATCACCCAAATAATACAATTTAACCTCCACCAATACCAAATCCTAAATAATTCAAGTTATCCAATAGCACGGGGTATTACAATCCTACTTGGTGCTATTTGTCATCTTTCAATTGAGGAGCATCAATTTACATTGTGCAGCTGTTTTGGGCTGGTTTATATTACATGCTTATGAGCTGGGTTTCTCTGGGTTGTATCATCTTTGTGGTTGAAGCTATTTGGCTTTAAATTGTGGAGGACTTAATTTTGTTGTGGTCAGCATACTATAATTTGCAATTATGTGGATGAAGAGAAAGACCTCCATTGTGTTGGAACAATGTATTTGTTTGTATCTATGCATTTTGGTCCATGTTTTTACTAAGAGAGAGCGATGGAATCTTAAGGGAATTTCACTAAAAGATACTTGAATAGACACTTGGAGGGTATACACACACAAACGGATATGTATGTATAGAGCTGATAATAATTAACCCGACCTGATTTGCTTAACCTGAATAGCACAAAACCTAAGAAGTTTATCAACCCAATCCGATTCTGAACTAAATATAATTGATTTGACCTGACTCCAACCCTTTACCCGTGCTAATCCGATATTAATTTGACCCGGTATTAATCTGACATCAACCCTACTCAACAGTACCAAGTTCAATATTAATTAGTTATGATAATAAAAAATTACACATGCTTCATTATTTATTTAAAGATTTTATTTTATTTTAAAATTTTACTTATTTTTCTTACTTTTACCGGCGACATACTTATTCATCAATAATATTAGAATTTTATATATTTTTCGGCATAAAAATACAACATTAAAAAGTTATAATAATAAATATATAGTAATTAATAACACATTTTTAATTACATGCTTACATGAAGTTAAACTTAATTTTTGCTTACGAGATTAATGAGTTAGAATAGTTTTGATGGTCAATGCCTTGTTTGGCCCAAACCCGAAGTGATCCAATCGGGATTAACTTGGTCTGAACATAACCGACCCATTAAAACATGATGCATCAAGTTAATCTGAACCTCAAATCTGACTTTACCTGTAAAGTTAACCTAAAATGACCTGACCCGAACGATAAAATAACCCAGAATGACTCGAGAATGTCTAGACTTGTTATAACCTGACCCTATCATCCTAATTGCCCCCTCTATGTATAATAGGATTGTACCTGGGTGATGCACAGCTCTTCATTGGAATGATTTAGTGTTCATTCTGCCATCTTTGATATATAAGTGGATAATAAGTGGAAATGTAAGCGAACACGATAAATTTGTATTGATTTATGTGCTAAAAATTGTTTGAATTAGTGACAGAGTAAAGAGTGCAAAATAATAATAATTGTATGTATAGTGGTGGATGATTGGTTTAATTGGAGAGTGATGTGTTACAAACTGGTTCAATTTTACATTATATATTTATATATATATACAGGCATGTGTTCTTTCTTTTTTTATCTTCTCTTTTGTCGTGCATTGATTTTTTTGTCTAGAATTACTGCTTGACTGTTTGTCTGAACTGCAGTTCATTGTTTCCTCTGTAAAACGTGCTTGTATAATATCTAGTGATGTCATCCACTTCTTTGATCTTAACGTACTATATGTATTTATAGCTTTAAGTGCCATTTCACTGCAGCAAACAGCTTAAAGATGTCTTCAACACAGCACAACTTCACGAGATTATAATGCAAATACTGGACATTTTCATGAGTATGGGAAACCATCATCATTGGGTGGAGTACTTAATGTCAGAGGAATCTAGGTCGTACAACTCAAACACATCTTCAAGTGGTGACCAGAGAATTCTTTCAGATGTGTCAAAATTCCATCAACTCATGGCAGAGACACGGGCAGTATTATCAAGGTATAGAGGTTTTTGTGTTGGTAATTTGGAATAGCAGATTCTGGGTGTCAAGATTATACGTGCTTAAAATATGCTTCTATACTTGTCTGTAGTGAAATTCATGTATGTTCTGGCCGCAGTTGAATGTGACTGCTCTGGACCAATGGAAGTATTATACTATCACTGCGCACAACTTTCATGTTTGAAATCAAACTGAGCTTTATAGTCGTGTACTTTTTGCAGCACCGAGTTCAGAAATGTTGTGGAGGTATCACTAAAGACCGTTGCCGATGCACTTGTTAAGGAGATCAATGAACAGCCGGGCGCGGGCAATCTTTCATCTGGGATGCCATTGGCAAAACTGTTGCCGCGTATAGCACAAATGGGTCCTTTACTTTTAGATGATCCTACTAAAAATCCGTTTATTCAACTTATCCGGAATATTCCAGATGTTGAGTTATTTTTCACCCTCCTTTATGCAAATATCCTTTCAGTGTAGCTTCAATGAATAGCGTAGTTTTGTGTGGTATAAAATTGTATCAATTCATATTGGTGGCGACTGTGATTCATTAGTGTAGAAGAGATCTTAAAGTATCAAATTTTGAACAGGAAAGAGAAATTGTATTTCTGAATTATTTTTCCTGTTATATAACTTGTTACAGTGTTTAAAGTTACTTCAGGGACAATTAATTTATGTACCAATTCATTTGACCTACTACTTTTTGGTTATTCACTTAGATATTTTTGGGGTTAAATTTATTTACACATTTGGGTTTTCAAGTGAAATCAAATTCAAATGAGGAATCAGATATCAAAAAATTATTATACCAAATATTATGATACTTAAATATAATTTTCCCTTATTTTAGAGTTATAATCTGTTGCCAGTATTTGAAACCTTGAGGATCTTTTCATTTATGTTGGTGGTTTGAAACTACTTATACAAATTATTTTTGTTAGGTAGTTTCAAATTGGACTTTTCCCCTTATTTGATAATTATTTTGCATAATAATTTATTTTCGAAGCTTTTTACCTCATGTTTTATTTATAAAAATGTTTATATATGATGACCATTTTTTATTGATAATACCTAAAAAGTTATAATGATTAGGAACTGAGTTTTATGAAAGTTTGTTATCTAAGGGAAATATCTCATTCCTCATTTTATTTTTCATGCAAATATTATAATATCATTTACTTTAGCCAATTTTAGTCTAATTCATCATGCTGATTTAATTTAGTCGTAAACTTGTATTGCATATTCATGAAAAATGAAAAATAATGAAACAAAACAACGTGGAATGATTCGTTGACTTTTAAAATATAATGGAAAGATTAAGTGGAAAATATTTTGGTTGTAAACCAAGCTAACTTTTAAAATTTTATAGGAAGACTAGTAGAAATTGTTTTGGTTCTAAATGGTAAGGTCTTTTTTTAAAAAAAAAATTACTAATTTTATAAAATATACTTTTTAATTATAGTGAAACAAGAAATTCTAATACAAATAGCTAACATAGGTAACTTTCTTAAACAAGCACTAAGCTTTTTGTTGTAAAAATATTTTGATAAATTAAAAATTGGATAAATTCTAATATTTATGTAACTTGATAAATCAAAATTAAAATAAAAATATTTGGCGCGCACACACACATTTATTTGAGAATATTTAGAGTTGATGAAAATTGACAAAAAATGTTGATGAAAAGAAAATGAGACCATTATTGATAATTCATAATATATGTTTTAATATCTTTTTAACTTTGAGAAATATTATAGTGAATTATGATAAAATATAATAATTGATCTCAAAAGATGATAAAATATAATAATAGTTTAAAAATATTTTCAGAAATTAATAAATTATATAAAGTATACCACAATAATCTAAAAACAAGTGAATTTAAAGTATATAAACAAATTAGTAATCAAATGAATCCTTACCGTAAATAATTATCATTTGATCTTTTTAAAAAATCATGTGTCACCCTTCTTAGAAGTGGAAACCAAGCAATAATCCAGGGTGACAATGTATTGTTGCGACATTCCCTGCGTAGCATAAACTGGCTTTGTTTCTATGTCCACCAGCTTATATTCAATTCAACTGCAATCAGTCCACCTCACAGTTAAGCTTCGCTGCTCGCACGACTCCTGTTCTGTCCACTATCGGCTCCCCACCCCGGACACCTTCTCTCACGCTCAACTCACGTTGATTGAATAGTTTATAGAGGGTTGGTGAGGGAGGCATATAATTCAGAAACTCCACCTTCAATTTGTCATCATCTCCTCAACCATTGAGAAACTCTGGCGCATCTAACCCTGTATTTCGTTTTCAATAGCGTAAGGCAGGTTATTGATTTTACGTGGGTCAGTTGCTTCTTCAATTAGGTATACTCACAGCTTTTGGTACATTTCTAGCTCTGGTCTTTTTCCCAGTTTTGTTCTAAATTATCGACTATAGTCTTTATGAGGGTACTGATTGTTTGCCCTTCCGATCTCTATTTCTGTGAGAACGAGGGGAAAGAGAAGATTTGGTCAACTTGATAAACGTTCTCTTGGTTTTGGGCTTAGGGATTTAGCCTTTGTTGTTGCTGTTGTGGACTGTGGGTTTACTAATTTGTTTCGTTGTCCGTTTTCTTTCCTTAGCTTTGGGTTTTTAGCTTTTTGGCGTTGAGTTTGTTTCAGTTTTTAACTTTGCTCTGATGAATGATTTGCTGTGCCTTTTGTACTTAGGCGTCAATGCCTATTGAAATTGGGTACTCAAGACCTGTTGTTGACCTTAAGTGTACATTTTTCTCGGTTGAAGCTTGTACATCTTTTTTGTTGCAAGTAATTAGTGGGTCTAAAAGTGTCCTGACTTAGCTTGGGGATCAAATGTTTAGGAAAATAATAATAATAATAATAATAATAATAATAATAATAATAATAATAATGAAATCTTCAACTTCTGGAAAAATGTAGCATTACTGTCTGCAGCTTTGCTGCTATTTATTGAATACAGCTTGTAGGCATTGGGGATGAAGAAGTCTATTGTTTTTTATCCTCAAGCTACAAATAAACTACACTTGTACATATGGTTTGGGGCTGACTCTTAAAAGGCCAAATGTCAAAGACTGTCACTGTTTAGTTTCTTATCGCTTCAAACAAAAGCGTTAGCAACTAATATGCTGCTACTGATACCACTAGTACTATTACTACTTGTACTACAATATCTACTTTCAAGTTCCTTTAAAAAGCTTTTACGGGACTTTGGAAACGGTCCCACGAACTAGTAGATATGACACTGCAAACACTTGGGCCTCTCTTATGCTGCCGCTGATATGATTCATATCGGGTTGCTGTATTTGAGTCTCAGCGGCTTAGTTCACATATTTTCTTTATCCCTTCAGTGTAATAAATTTGTTCATTGAGATATCATTTGATGAATATAAGTATATGAACATGTTTTTTCCCCGGAAAGATTAATTTTTGTGGAATTTGATATTAGAAGACAGTGTCTATCTCCCATTTTTACGATTACTTTTTTACTTTGAGCCTTTGACTTTGATTCTCTTATTGAGGTACTTTCTCTTGTATCTAGGCAGTTCTGCGTCAAGATTTGGTTGTGAGAACTGAGAAATTTATCATTTCTTCCCCAGAAAGATTAACTTTTGTGGAATTTTGATATTATAAAATGGTGTGCATCTCCCATGTGTATGATTACTTGGTTACTTTGATCCTTTGACTTTGATTCTCTTATTGAGATACTTTCTAATATATCTAGGCAGTTCTGCGCCAAGATTTGGTTGTGAGAACGTACAAATTTACCATTTCTTCCCCGAAAAGATTAACTTTTGTGGAATTTTGATATTATAAAACGGTGTTTATCTCCCACATTTATGAGTACTTGGTTACTTTGAGCCTTTGACTTTGATTCACTTATTTAGGTACTTTCTCATGTATCTAGGCAGTTTTGCATCAAGATTTGGTTGTGAGAACTGAGAAATTTACCATGTACAAGCAGTCACCTAGTAGAAACTATAGGTCCAAAGGCATCAAGGTGAAGCATATTCTGCAAATATGTCTGTTGCTTGCAGTTTGCTTTTGGTTGATTTATCAAGTCAAGCATTCTCATGACAAGAAGAGAGAATTTGATGAGAAAGGTGTTAAAATTAGATCTGAGACCCAGAGTGAAGGTGATGTTATAAAATTTGGAAGAAAGGACCTTCCCAGAGATGGGGATGTAACTATAGAGGAGAGAACCCATGAGAATGATGAAGAAGGAAATGAAATGGAGGAGGACGATAACAAGCATGAGATGGAAAATAACAAGCATGAAGAGGAGGAGCAAGAAAGAGAAGATAACCAGGTTGATGAAAAAGAAAAAGAGGAAGATCCTAGTAGAGGAGGCGATGATGATGAGATAGATGAACAGGAGCATGATAAAACCGAAGATGAAGGTGAAGTGGAACGTGAGGAGGATATCCTAGATGAAGCAAAAGAGGCAGAAGAGGAGACAAGTGAAAAGGGTGAAGAGAATGAGGAGGTTGGGACAGACGATCATGCAGATGAAGAGAATGAAACTGAAGATCATGATCATGATGAAGCAATCAGAAATACACACGAGGCTCGGGAGGAACATTACAGGGCTGATGATGCTTCCAGTGAAGTTGCTCATGATACTCCGATTGTTACCCCTGAAACTGAGAATGTGACCATGGATCATGGAAATGGCGTATTGGAATGGAATATTTCTAGGCAGGAAAATACTGGGAACACTTCAGACTTAGAAGTGAAAGCTGAGGTTGGTGAAGATGGAAGCTCTTTGAAGTCTACGTATACTGAAGAGAAGAATAACTTAACCAGGACCGATGAGAGCTCTGTTAAAAATTCAACCATTCTGATAGAGTTGAGTGATGGACCAGAAGATGGCAAGAATGCAACAGTTTTACTGAGCACTGAGGATTCTGTTCCTTTTGCTTCTAATGGAACACAAGTGACATCCGCAGCACAAAATATTACAGTCAATGTTAATACCAGTGACACAAGTTCTGAGGCTCTGGTGATTCTATCCAAACCAGGCAGTGTTTCTGACAAGATCCAAACAGACTCTTTAGTTACTTCCAATAATACTGAGAATGTAAACACTAGTTCTGTAGAATCCCTGCATACTTTTGGCCTCTCAAACTGGACGAAATCAGAGAAGACCAATAGTTCTGAGTCGTCTAATACAAATGCAGAAACGGAAGATAGTACTTGGAACCTGAGAAATGATGTTGGAATTAAGGAGGAACTTTCTGAGAACAGTGGAGACAGTGAAGCAGAACAGAACCCTGGTATTCACTTGAAAAATGATAATGGCAATGGTGATTCTCATGATCCAATTGATGCTTCTGATTATGGCCTTAATCAAGAAGAGAAAGAGTCTAGGACATATTTGAATACCTTACCAGAAATCACAACAGGAGCACATGCCACTGAAGACGTAGCTTCTGAGTGACAGTGGTGCTCACATGGTAATGGTATGGTTTCTCATTAACTTTCAGGTTGTAATGCTAGATTACTCGGTTTTGCTGCTCGAAGATTTTAGGTTTCTTCTTTTGTGAATGCTCAATTGCATGTAAGCGACAGGCTCTCATATTTGCAGAAAAATATAGGAAACGAAAATTAATGAAATACTGTTTGTATAATTGGCCCTTTTTCTTCTTAACCCGTCCTTCCCCACAAGAAGGGAAATTGGAAACATTAGAATGTCATCTCCGACTGAGTTTTATGCTTCTTGAAATCCCAAATCCTCACGAAGACCTGTTTTTGGAGAAACCTTTAATCAGATTTTATTCTCATTCATGTTACTATTCTATCCAATGACTGATGAAAACCCTTAACAATTGTATGATTTATTGGCATGCGCTATACATTATAATATGCATCTTTTACTTTATCGTGTTGATGCTGGTTATTTTCTGGTATTTCTTATTGTTTAACTTGGTCTACCATCTTGCAGTTGCGTTTTTTAGGCAGTCTTGTAGGAAGCTTACTTTCAAATACCTGCCTTGGAATGTAAAGATCCCGACACCTTGTTGACTTCAGAAGCTACTTTCTGTTCTTATACCGGGGTGGGGGGGGGGTTTGAAAATGTTCCATTGTCTCCAGAATTTGAGTCACATTATGTTGTTGAAAGTTGAAACATCATCCATCTGTTGGGTTTTGTTACTACTAATAGTTGCTTACCCTCGGCCTCGGGTGTTTGTGTTTAATGTAGTTAGCAATCCAACACTTTTCGTGCAAGTCTTTGACCTGCTTCCCATGATAATATGATAGGTAACAGATGATTAATCATTAAATAAAGGATAATTAAAGAAAAAATGAAGCTGATAGTAGTATTGATTGTAGTTATAGCGGTAATCCAAGATGTTCGAGAGCTTAGTCTCCCAATTTTCAGGGATTAGAGAGCCTGGACCTTTCCTACAACTTGCTTGAATTCCCCCCCTCATTTACTAGCCTTAACCCTCTTTTTTATAGTATTAGTTAGCAGATTTTAGAAGCTTTTAACAAACTAACCCATAACTAGTTGTAATAATATTTAACTCTGCTTAACTAATTCTAATATCCTAACGTAATATTCATTTTCATGTCTTCCAATCTAAGAATGCAGATACTAAGTGAAGCGTTGTGCCTTCTATTATCCCTTTTTCGGGGTAAGATTTTGTATTAGGCTACCCACTCTACTTGGATTACTCGGTCTTTTTCCAGCTTGAGTCTCAATTATTTTGTAGTTGATTAAACTGATACGAACTAATTTTTGTAAGGGATAATTTTCCACTGTTTGAACTGTGGAAGAGATCCAGAATAGAAAGCTTAAGAGGAAGAAGAGACTCTAGCAAGGGATACGAGGTTTTTCATCAATTTTTTTTTCCTGCTTATTTCATCCATTGAAACTGCGGCTAATATATAGCCCTTGGCACATCCTAAAGCAAACAAAATACGGGAAACCATTCTAATAACCAAGGAGTCCATCAGCATTTCCAGCAAACAAGTGCCACTTCGGCTTTAGGTTGGGCTTGATTGTATCGTTGCCTTATTCTTCAAAACAATCTTGAGTGAAGCTATAATCGAAAGGCAGCCTGAGGAATTGTGTGACCACTGCACATAAGTCATAATTACTATTTCCTCCGTAACTACCCTGGCATCTAGAAAAAAATTTGTTGCACCAAAACTCACAATATTAAGCCATCCAGTTAGAAACTTTTTGCATTGCACAATAGTAAAAGAAAGTTTGTAGCACCCTTGAATTTCAAATCCCCCCCCCCCCCTCCGGCCAAACAAAGTTGATCATAAAAAAATTCTCATCTTCTATAGGCCTCTTTTTAACTTCTCTATATCCTATGACAGACCATGAACTAGCAGCTGAAATTTTATCCCATCGATGGACCACCACCATATCCATCCCAAGGTCAGATTCTTTGAGCTTAAGACCTTTACTAGTACCAACCCAATCATTCAGGTGTTTCATAGCTTGCAGCCTCTTGACAAAGTCATTCGTGCTTAAAAAGACGCTAGTAGTTCCATTGGCCTATACAGTTTTATCAACTGAAAAAGGCAGCAACTAACCCACCCTTCTCTTGCATGTGTGTAGGACATATCTTAGTTCCCATACCCAATTGATGTCCCACACCCACTCCTCTGTCAAAAATCTCAATCAGGTTCTTTTTCAAGTATATTAGCACTGTAAAGCATTTTGACTCATAATACCACAGTTCTTCTACTTCAATAGCTATGCGCACCCAACATTTGGCTTTCTTCATCTTCTTCCTTCCAGTGAGCCATATATCAGTTAATTTATACTCGTATCTCCGCTTGGTACTTCATCCAGTTGCCGGGTATCATTCTCCAAGTTTCGTGACTTCGAATACAAGGACATCAAAGTAACATTTACAATGTGAAACCACCCAAACCATGGTTGTGGTTCACAAATTTTCCAATACTCATTGACCAGAGAATTTGAGTCAACTAATTTGCTAATATGCATTCCATCAAACACCTTTCGTGCATGATTCTTAAACACAAGCAAACATGACAACAAGCTATTGTGCCATCCCACCATATAATTTCTCCAAACAAACTTATAGAGAATCTTATATATGTCAAATTAACCACTGGAATCTTGAATAAGGTAGCTTCGATGAGATGAATGGGTAAATAAATACCTTGATTTTCCAATGGAATATTCTTTTCCCTTAGTAGAAAGTCAACGAAACAAAATCCTTAGCTTGAATAAGACTAGTAGATTGAGCATTGAGCATCCAGGGCAGCAAAAATCTTGTGAAGTGAGAATTGATCTGAATTGGATTTGAAGCCTTGCTAGGATATGTAGTTTTCATGTGACTGGAATTCTATTTTTGAATTACTAGAAAGAAGATTGGCGTTTATAGAAAAGTATGTGTATTCTCCAAGGTATTATCAAAAGATGAAGCAAGTCATGGCTAGTATAGTAAACTGACCCATCAAGTCTTCAACCTCATCTATAATAGTAAGCTCAAATGCCTCCCCCATTCGTGTAGAGAAAACAAGCCCCAGTGCATTGCTCCCCATTGCTATTGAAAATTGTTTGCTCTTTTTTGACATTTCTTTTAGCTAAATTTCCTAATGAGAAATTGAACAATAGTTTAGCAATAGATACATCCCTCAAATGTGGAAGTTTTGTCAATGAAGGTTGGAGTAATTTGTATTTCAAAGCTATGATGAAGTTGAGGTGTAGCTTTGATGATTTCCCGACGTCTTACATTGACATCGCCTATTAGTAATGTACATAGAGGTTGTTGATCACCGTCTAATTTTGCAATTTTCTCCGCCTTGCCTACAATTGACTCGGACTCAATGGAAGAAGAATGATTTGATTTGAGAACTTGTTCATTGTTGGGCTCATCATCTTCCAACCGCGGATTGACTTTTAATTTTCTCTTAAAATTGTTGATCCTAAAATTTTCAAGCTTAACTTGAAAATCTATACCTCTTGGTTGTCGTCTTCCTCTGTCTTTTCTTCCATTAGCTTTGTTGTTATATAGTTTAAAGATGAAGCTGATGGGGTTTTGGGATTTATTTTTCATGTGGCCCTGCAAGCAATGGTGGCTGCAAATTTTTTATGCTCTCCTGTAGAGGTAAGGATGATAATAGTGACTGTGGGTTGATTTTGGTGAGTGGTTGTGGCAATTGTAGATGGATTGAATGATAAGGTAAGTGGTAGAGTTGCATGATTTTAATTTTCTATTTCGGCCACTAAGAATTTGTGGTGTTGGATTGAAGGAAGCTCTGTTGGTTCTTGTTTGAGTTTAGGCAGATGAATATCGGAGGGACTACGTGCACCCCCCGGTGATTTGCACTATGTCTAGCTTAATGTTTTTCCTTACATCAAACACAAATATCTTGTTGTGGGTGTGAGAATTTTAGGAAGCAAAGTTTTAGCCATGACAATTCTCAATGAGAGCACCAATTGATACAAACTTGTGTTTGGAAGGGATAATTTTCCACTTGTCATGTTGTGGAGGAGCTCCCGAATAGAAAGTTTTGGAGGAAGGAGAGACTTTAGGAAGGGACTCGGGGTTTTCAACAATATTTTGCTTAATTCATCCATTGAAATTGCGGCTAATATATATAAGCCCATGTCACATGCAAAAGCAAACAAAGTACAGAAAACCGTCTTAATAGCCAAAGATGACTCACATTGACAACATATCATCTTATAGAAAGAAAAATGATTAATCAAACTAATTAACCTAGAGTAATTTGCAATAATAGATATTGCAGTCCATCAGCATTTCCAGCGAGCAGGTGCCTTTTGGGCCATAGTTTGGGCTGGATTGTATCATAAACATAGCGGGAACATGTCATTTTCTTTCTTTTCAGGTTTGATGATGGATGTATTTTATAATAATTACTAGTACTTGTTTGGAAAAAACTTGACTCCTTTTATTTTAGTAATTAAATCGATTTAACTTGTTAGATTCGTCCATTCTGATTTTTCCATAAGCTGTAACACTAGAGACATACAGAAATGAATGGGGACGGAAATGAATTAAAAAAGTCACTTTTTTAAATTATAAAATATATTTATATATATTTTGGAGTAACGGAGTACAGATATAAAAATATTATTTTTGGTTATGGAAATAACAGGTCAGACAGAGACATAAACGGGTGTTTAATTCTTGGAAATTGTACCTGAGATTGAATGCAGGATTCCACTAACGAATAACTATGTATTATATTACCTCATTCTTATAAAAATGGAAGTGTCATTAAATTTCTGTATTAAAAAAAATTTATTAAATTTTTGTATAGAATAAAATTATTTTAAAAAAGTCAAAGTCTACTTTTTATTTTTACCTTTATTTTTTTAAATTATAGATACAATAAATATTTTGTTATTTTTAATGAAGGACATAAGTGTAATTTTAATATTATTTTTATTACTTTTTAAAAATATATATAAATTGACAGAATAACTTTTTTTTAATACGGATGAAGTACTTAATTTGACCAATATTTAATATTGAATGTTTGTATCAACATGTTTGATAGCAGTAATAGCCAATTGTCATAGGTATATAGCTACTGCCAATTGTTATAAATGCATATATAATTAAAAAAAAGAGAGAGGGTAAGTCTTTAACTTTTATAAAATGATTTTTTTTATACAAAACAATTAATAATAGAATGACTTTAAAGGGAGTATAACATTTAAGAACACAATCCACTTACCAACTTATATATTATATCACTACTACAAATACACTCTTGTATGATGACTTTTGTCATTGCTGAATGGCTAAAAAGTTGTCATAGAAAGTTTATTGTGATGATGAATCATTACTGAATTGCCATCGTAATAACTTTGTAGTAAAAGATCTAAGATTATGACGACAAAAGTTGTTATTGAAAACTATTACAAATACACTCTTCTATGATGACTTTTGTCGTCACTGAATGGTTAAAAAGTTGTCATAGAAAGTTTATTGTAATGACAGATCGTCGTTGAATTATAATCGTAATAATTTTATAGTAAATGACCTAAGATTATGACTGTAATACCCTTAAAATTTACTGCTGAAAAATTTCATTTAATGAAAGGGTTTAACAGAAGCAAAATACTAAAACTGTAAATTTTGGGGATATTACCGCCACACTTAGACTTAGTACTAGACCGGTTCACTCCTGCCGTTCTAGTACCAAGTGCCAAGGCTAAATAGAATTATCATTAAACACAAGTCGATAATTAAAATAAGCATTCATAAAAGAACTGAATCGTTCACCATACAAAAAATCAGAATGAGGTAAACAAAAAAGTTACAACCCAAAAGTAAGGATTTAAAGTTCCCAGCAATGGAAAACACTGTACAACAGCATAAAACTAAATCAAAACAATACAAGAAAAACGAAATAGAAGATAGAATCCAGCTAGGTCACTCTCGATTCCCAGGCTAGGTCTAGGCTCAACTCTCAGCCCCGTCCGACGCCTCATAAGTGTCGTAGGCATAAAAAATAGTATCATCGACCTGCACAAAGTCAGAAGGGCCTTCTACTCGTGGGAATGAGCAACACCCATGAAACGGGTGGTAAGTACGCTACGTATTGAGTAAGGTAACTGTGCATTAAGGCTAACACATAAGGCACATAATACAAGCACGATGACATGACTACATACAATCTTTCAGATAACTAAAGGCCAAGCTACAGTCTAGATAAACTGATTATTTAATCTCTAAATAGTACTCATTTCACACCATACTTTTTATCGATCCATGCGAGTATTGGAACCCCACTATTATAGCCTGTAAATTGGTCACATACAGGGCAGAACGTACTTGACCACTATTATATGCCGGTGGATCGATCTCCAGGGCAAGATGCTCCTGGCCACTATTATGCCGATGGATCGGTCTGACCCTGACTCTCATGGTGTTCCACTATAAGTACTTAGTGTCTTTTATGTGACTTATCAAACTTAGGGTTTGGTTTATTGAGCTCGAGATCCCCCACTATTATAGCTGGTGGATCGGTCATTTACAGGGCAGAACACACTTGATCACTATTATATGCTGGTGGGTTGGTTTCTAGGGCACTCCGACACCTGGCCATTATTATGTCGGTGGATCGGTTTGGGCCTGACTCAATAATCTTCCACTTTAAATAATTAATATCTTACAGTTTCTTATTCAACAGATTTCACCCTAGACATGCATGACTAAGTCCATCTACGCTTATCCTTCCAAGAGGGCTCGTCCCATATTTTGAGACTTCTGCACCTCTTAACTATCCCAACATCCTTTCCTTATTCCACTACTCATACTGGAGGCCCAACTCCTAGGTTTGTGGGTCAAGGCCCACCACCTAATACTACTAAGCCCATTCATAGTCTTCCCTAGGGTTTTCTCCAGAAAACCCTAATTTAGGCCTATGTGGCACATCTTTCTTTGCCTCACACAACCCAAACTGTTTTAACACCCCACACCTCACAACCCTTAGATTCAACCCTCATCATCTCATATTACTTCCCCAAATACACGTGTGACCCCAAAACCCTAGGTCACCTCACCAAACCCTACCTGGCCATGCCAACCCTAGCATCCTCCTTTCCACATGTCACCCCTCCATTTCTCACCTTCCACTCTTACTTCCCATGATACCCATGCTCGCCCCACTTATGACAATTCCCGATCCTCATCTCATACTCCACTTATCCTTATTTATTTTCCTTTTTCCACCCTCTCAAATTTAGGTTTCCTCCCAAACCCTAGCTCGGTCTCCTATGCACCCTTATATTATCCCATATACTATTTTCACCCAAAGCTTCCAATCACCCAAACAACTCTTCCATTACCTTC
The DNA here is from genome assembly GCA_039764185.1 of Tamarix austromongolica. Lineage (NCBI taxonomy): Eukaryota > Viridiplantae > Streptophyta > Magnoliopsida > Caryophyllales > Tamaricaceae > Tamarix > Tamarix austromongolica. Next base: position 18,168,904 of record CM077811.1, read on the forward strand.
CTCACGCCCCAAGACAACTTTCTATACATAAAGTCCATCCATATGTGGACTTTATCCATCACATGCAAGCCCTCAAAGTTTTCATGCAAAACCCTAGATTCTCCTATGCAAACCCTAGATTCTCCCATGCAAAGTTCGTCCACTTTATTTTGCTTAAAGTCCCCTTTTATTCTTCCTCTCATGGATCATGGGATGTTTAGGTCAATCCCACATTCCTTGGTCAACTTACTTCCCCTTCGTCAATTTATTTCCCCTTGGTCCACTTACTTTCCCGTTTTTCCTTTTTCATCCTTCCACCCCATATCACTACATTAACTATCCTAGCATGCATGTCCTAAAAGGGCCATATCAGATTACATCACAATTCACAGTACAAACATATTGTACACATGTCATAAGAGAACATAAGAGCATACCTCAACTCCAAGCTGTGCTATACATAAAATAGTTATAACAATAGCACAAGATACACAACATATCATTATATATGGCATCCAAGGCATATAAGGCACATAGCACATAAGAGGCCTTAGCTACACTCTTACCCTACACGAAATCGATCTTGGAGCACGCTCCTACGCCTCCTTAGGGTTTTGACTGATTTCACCTATAAGAGGGAAAAACTAAGGATTAATTTCCCTCATACCAAAAATACTATTATTTCCTATTTTATTATAAGATTAGGGTTACTATTATTAAAGGGAACTTTACAAGTGAAAAATAGGGGTTTTATCCTCAAGTTAGCCTACTAGATAATTACTAGTCAAAATAGATTTATGTTAATATTTATAGCTATATTTATATTATTAAATCCAATAGCTTTATTTCTTTTAATAATAGTACTAACATTAGTTATAGCAAAAATAGTGATATTACTAATAATAGTAATACTAATACTTCTAGTAATATAAACCCTAGTATTTTTAAGGTTAAGGATAATAATAGGGTTAAGGATAAAATAATAATATAATAATAGTAATACTAACAAAATGCTAATATTGCTAAAGATAGTAATAATAATAGTTATATTTGAAATAATGATAATATAAGGGTTCGAATAGTTTTACCATAATAATAATAGTATTAACAATAATAACAATAATAATAGTAATAATAATAATAATGCTATAGTAACAATGTTAATAATAAAGGCATTAGGAATAATATTAGCAGTATTCGAATAATAAATAATAATAATATTAAGGTTTGAATATTCTTCTTTTATAGCACCAAAATGGTAACATGCCAAATCTAGTATCAACAACAACAACAATAATAATGTTAATAATAATAATAATAATAATAATAATAATAATAATAATAATAATAATAATAATAATAATAATTGAAATGGTAATAGTAATATAAGGGTTCAAATATTTACCGTAATACTAAAGGTAATAACAATAGGCCAAAGCTAGCATTAATAATAATAGTAAGAATAATAATGAGGATAATAATAAGTAATAATCATAATCATAATCATAATAACACTAAAGTTGTAGACCATTAATAATAATAATAATAATATGGGTTAGGAAAATTCTGAAGTAAGGTTAAGTAGTAGTAGTAGTAGTAATAATAATAATAATAATAATATTATTATTATTATTATTATGGATAATACCATTAATACTATTAAAAATAGCTAATACTTGTATAAAATGGGTTTAGGGGTTGGAAAGGTTAGAGTACCACCTAAGGACGGTGGTGGCACCAGCGGTGGTGGAGGGAGAAGAGAGGAATATTTGAGTGTTGGGAATAGGAGAGGGAGAGTGAGGCTGGAAGTTGAGGTGGTGGTGGATGCCCAAATGGAGAGGTTGGAATGGTGGTGGTGGCGCAGCCAAAGGCGGCGGCACAAGTGGTGGTGCTGTGGTAGCCGAGGGTGGTGGAGAAGGAGGAAGGGAGGAGGAGAGGGAGTAAGGGGAAAAGGAGGATAGGGAAAGGTAAAGGAAGGTTTGCAGGTGATTTTGGGAGGTGTAAGGGGTGGTGGTTGTAGTGGGAGTGGTGGTGGACGGTGGTGCGAAGGGCGGTGGGGTTTGATGAGGGGCTGGTCAAGAGGGGGAATTTGTACGACCGGGGTGGCTCATGCAGGGCAAACCGAGGGAGGAGGGAGGCTTAGTTTGGTAGAGGGTGATGCAGGGAGCAGTTATGTGGGTGGAGTAGGCAGCGACGATGGTCGGTAGAGATGGAACGGGCGTCTGATCGAGAGGTGACGCAAAGGAGAGATTTTCTAGGTTGTGAAATCAAAATCTCGATCAAGGTTGCCTATGGGGTATTTATAGACCAATTGGAGGGGTAAACGACATGGGAAAGAGGATAAGAGGGGGGTGCAGATGCCAGGCACGTCGATCAGTGGTGGTGGGCGTCGCAGGTCTACCTGGCAGGGGCAGTTAGGTCGAGGGGAGAGGAGAAAAGGAAAGGGCAGGGCACACATGGGAGAAGAGGAGGTCGGTTGGGTTGAAATGGTGAAAGAAAACAACGGGTGAGGGAGGGGAAGGACGGCGTGCGGTGGTGGCCGGTGGAAAACGGGGTTGCAGGTCGACATCGGGGAAGAAGAAGGAGGAGGAGGAGGAGGTTGGACCAGTGGTCCAGGAAGAAAAGAAAGAAAGAAAAGGGGAGGGGGAAAACCAGACCGTTTAGGGAAAAAAAAGGTGCAGCGCGGGCCTGAGCCACACATGAGGAAAGGAGGGGAATTGGGCCATAGGACTGGGCTGGCATAGGTCAGGGGAGGGAAGGAGAAAAAAGAAAAGAAGAAGGAAGTGGAAAAGAAGAAAAAGGAAAGAAAAGCAAGAAGAGAGGGGAAAAAGGAAAAGAAAAAAGAAAAATACGCGGGTTGTGGTATTTCTAATATTTTAGTATTTTGGGATATTTAAAAATAATAATATTTTAATAAAATAATAATTAAATTTTCTTTTTAGGTTAATTTAGGATTTTTGAGAGATTTTTACTAAATTCCATTTTAATTAGCAAAACACCCTAATTTTTTCCAATTAAGTTATTTATAAATTTCCTCTTGATTTAGCCCCAATTAATCCCTCTTATTTTAATAAAATGATTTATTTAATTATTTTTTCTAATAAATCCTTATTTTGCCAATTTTCTAAAATTAGAATTTTGGGGTATTTCAATGACGACAGAAGTCATTATTGAAAACTACATCCTATTACAACGACTACATTGTTACTATCATAATACTATGACAACATTATAAAAAAAATTAGAAAATTAAAATTATCTATTGCGACAACATTTTAGGTCTACTGTAGCGATCCCGTTATCACTGAATTTCCAATTTAAAAAAATCTTATTAGCTAATTGTGACAACCAATAGGTCTACTACAACAAATCAATCATCGTTAAATGTCCAATTTAAACTAATCTTATCAACCTATTACGACGAATCCACATTTAATACAATGACTCCAGTCGTCACTAAAAGCTAAATTTATTTATCTACTTTTTTGAATTTTTATTCCGACCTTATAAAATTTAAATATATATTTTTCAAAATTTAAAATTATTTATATTAACTAAAGCCATTTCTAATTTATAATTTTATTTTCATATTAATAGTAATATCTAATTGATAATATTAAATAAAAATTATTCAAAATACTACTATTGTTCATAATTTGAAATTGTCATTACAATTTTGTTATCTACCATAAACAACTAGATCCTACTCCGCATCGTCATGTTCCTCCTCCCTTGACTCCATAAGTTTGTGTCTAAGTTCTTGTATTACAATAGTTTGCAACTTGATATTTTCTTTTTAATGCTTTAGCACTTTGCTATGCTTTTGAACAATTTTTGTTAGCTTGCTAAGTATTTTTCCCCTCAAATGCAAAAGCATTGGTGCTAGTACTAATAAAAGGTGGTGAGACGATATTGACGAAGAGCCCTTTAATAATATATCAATAAATCTCTCATGGCCATGTCGTTATTCAAGAATGGCATGTACAATGACCACATCGTCAATTTGCATTGGCTTGGTAGACCCACATTCACTCCCAAATGATTGGACTCAAGCCTCCTCCATCATCCTTTGTAGCATCTCCAACATTTTATGCTATAAGAAAAGTTAAATTTAAGAATAAATATCTTATAAAAAATATAATTAAAGTAATTCCTTTAGAGAAATATAAATTTACATATTTTCTCTCAACATCTTTGCTCACCCATTTCCCATCCTTACAGTGCATCTCTCTGAAAGTTTAAACCTCACCCAAAATTTTCTTAGTGTTAGGGTTAGCTTATGGTTATAATTAAAAATAAAAAAATTTAAATTTATGAATAAAATTATAAATAATTAATGAAATTATAAAGTAATTATATGATACCTTACTGTAGAAAAATTGAGAAATCGATGATGAGCCATGGATGCTAGGATATTGTTGTCTGCTTCCATTTTTTGTGTTTTTTTCCTAACTTTGACTACAAATCAAGAAATATACTTAATTCATATTAATACATATTAAATTTATCTATATACAATATTAAAAAAAAATACCTTTTTGTTTAGGAGTATCCCAAAACTTCTGAAGCTTGTTCCAATTCTCATCGTCTAAGTTATTCGATTTCTTCCCAAGATTTTTTGGGCCCAATTCTTAAGCGAACTTTTTCTCCTTCGATACATGTCATGGAATGATCTGCAAATAGCCTCCTATACATGTGGCCAATGCAGTGTCTCATTCCACTCATCCAAGTAAAAATACTTCTACAAACAAAACAAAATTACCGATTAGTTAACTAAAAATGAAAATATTTTAAATTAAAAGATGCTTGTGAATTGCATCTACCTCAATCTAAGGAACAATCTTATCTCTTTCCTTCCTTGATTGTACCATGCATCACATTATTTAAGTAAATAAGTAAAATAGAATATACATTGTTTTGTTATCTAATAAATATGAAAAAAAATCATTATCTGACTCGTACTGAGATGGAATACTAGAAGGACGTCGAAGAGGGTCATTACCTCCCAAAAAAGTAAAAAAGAATATACATTACTTTGTTATCTAATATATATGAAAAAAATCATTACCTGACTCATATTGAGATGGAATACTAGAAGCACATTTGGGGGGTCATTACCTCCATCCCCACCGTGATACCTCATCATGACATCAAACATACCTACAAATCTTTGACAACAAATCAACGAACAATAATAAAATTGGGCATGAATAACAGTCACAAAATTATAAATTCTAATATAGTAAAGATAATACTCATAAAATGGATCCTCATATACACAACAAAAAATTTTAAACATTATAAATTAGTAATTTCTACAATTACTATTATCCCTACGTGTATCTTCAATGTCGGAGTTTGAAGCATCCTCATCCATATCAATAATATTATCTGTCATGCTAGGTATTGACTCATCTTTAGGGGTAGCATTGGTTTGGACTTTATCACTTCTAACATTATGACACTGAAAAGTTAAGTTATCAAGACCATCAGTTTCAATCGCCAAATCAATAGTAGATAAGTCAACCCCAACTACAACATCAATTTGCTCATTGTCATTGAGATCCCAGGTATGGCAATGGTTGACTTTCCCAAACAACTTGCTATTGAGGACCATTCAGTAGATTATCAACATACCATACTTGCTTTGCTTGAGATCCTAATATATAACGGTTCTCCTAGTACCATTAATACCTCATACAAATATTTGTAATATTTTTCTTTCGTAATATTCTTTTCTTCCTTGCATTAGTGTCGAACCATTTGCACTTGAAACATAAAATAGAACAACTATGCAAATAAAATAGTTTTATGACCTATTGTATTTGTCCATAATAACTAGTCGTCAACTTTGGGGATAGACACACAATTATTTTGTGTTCTTATATATATATATATATATATATATATATATATATATATATATATATATATATATATATATATATTTATCTTTCATAAGTTAAGAAACTAACTCCATTTACAATACAAACAACAAAAGTTGTAATCACTCTTGATGGACCACTAACAAGAGATAATAACTCATCAATGTATTCGGGTGATCCCAACTTATGTAAAATGTACACCTATAGTATATATAATTTATAAAGATAATTATTAATTTCATTTCACTAATAATTAATTAGGAATAACTATTGATAATTGAATGAAGATTTCAACCTTTAGAATAAAACCAACAGGGGAAATCTTACTTTTGAATGTCATCCAAATTAACACTATATCCGTGTATCTTGTTCATGTGCCCACTACAACATTGAACAAAAAAAAATCATTTCCTACACACATATAATTATTAGAACCAGTATTAGTAATTATTGATGTATACTTATTCTAAAAATTTCTATATCTCTGGACAATTATTGAGAACATACCAAATTATCTAATTCAACTCAATGTCTGAGATATTAAAATTTGATGACTTACCAATGCCGCAACCTTGAGATTAATATAGAAAGTTGACATTTTTTGAAGCAACATCCTCATTTCTGTTAAGTTTATTGAATCGTGTCTCAACCCCTTCAAAGTACATAGAATAAAAGATCACGAATTTATTACAATATAAACTTAGAGAATAGAACCTTCAGGGAAAGCTCAATTTCTAATTTACTCTTTCAATTCTTTCAATTTCCTTTGAACAGAATAAATCCATCTTCCATGAACAGGCCTATCTAGTCACGCTTCTTTCAGTAAGTGCATTATAATATGAACCATAATAGTAAAAAAAAGGGGGGGGGGAGGGGGACTATGAATTCTAACTTGCATAGGATGATATCCACTTCCTTTTTAACCTTCTTCAAATCGAACAATTGAAGTGTCCTTACACACATCATGGTGAAGAAGTTACTCAACTCAACAATGGTATCGACAATATATTTTTGCAGGAATTGTTGCATACCAATCGACAACAACTGTTGCATTATTATATGATGATTGTATGATTTTAGAGCAGCATTGTCAATTATATTCTTCCTCAAATTTGCTGCAAATCCATTTAGAAACATTACCCTCTTCAAAAACCCCAAAAAAGTCAAAAACATTTTTACCAAGGATTTTCATTATCTTTTGATTTTTCATTATTACCAAGGATCGTATTGAGCAAATTTTTAGAAACATTTTTTTCAACATGCATCATATCTAAGTTTTGTTTAAGGGTAATTGATGACCATTATGGGAGCTCAAAAAATCTACTATTTTTCCTCCAATTCAGCTCATTAGTGCCTCTCTTCCTCTTCAAACGTAGTATGTCTTCATGCTTACCATCAGATATTCTCTAATGTGACTCAACTACAACAAATAGTCATCTACCGAAAAACCTTTTGGGGGGGTTTCTCTTCTCAACTTTACGATCAAATTGTTTATTCTTGTAATACCCTAAAAATTAATTATTTTGGGAATATGTCATTAAATAAGAATTTATTGGGGAATTAAATTAATTCATTATTTTATGTAGATTAAGAGGGATTATGTAGGGAAAATTAATAGGAAATCATAAATATTTTTATAAAGGAAGAAAATTTGGGCTTTGTGTAAATTAAAATGAGTTAGGGAGAATATTTTTTAAAAGGCCCTAAATTAGCCTAAAAAGGAGGTTTAATATTTTTATTTAAATATTTAAATAATCTTATTTAGGGTACCCCAAGAAAAATACTCTAAACATTTATGTAAAGCCAAAACATTTAAAATCTTCTTTTTCTTCCTCTTTTTCTCTTTCTTTTCTTCTTTTCCTAATTTTCTCCTTCTTCTCGCCGGTTGGGCCTGCCCGCGGCCCAACTCCCTTCCGTCCTTCCTTCTCCTTCCCCGTGGCCCAGCGCCGTTTGGCCCCCCATTCATAAGCGCGACACAGCGTTTCGTCCCTCGATTCGCTGAGACGTCGCGTCGCGTTAAGTGACAAAATAGTCCTTGCCAAACAGGCAATGCGACGCAGCGCTTTGTCCCCCTACCCGCTGAAACGCCGCGTTTCATTTTAAAACCTTATAACCATTGCCAAACCGGCTAGCTCTCCCTCCTTTCCTTTTTCCCCTGGACCGCCCGGTCCACCGCAACCTGTCGTCTTCCTCCTCGCGCTAGGCCTGCAACTCGTAGCCTACACGTCGATAGCCGCCTACCGTCCGGCAGTCCTCTCCTGCCATTTCCGTCCCTTTCTTTCCCATTTCGACCCAACCTGCCCGTCCTACCCCTCACGCATACTGCCCCTTTCCTTTTTCTCGCACCGAGCCAAACACACCCTGCAAACTTGCAGGGCATGCGCCGGCTGCCCCCACCGGACGGCGACCTGTCGCACCTGCACCGCGTGCCCTCTCCCTCCTTCGTCGTTTCCCCCCCTCTAAATTGCCTATAAATACCCCCATTAGCAGCCATAGCCAGCCTCTTTTTTTTTCAAAATTGCCCCAAAACTCTGCCTTGCCGCCGCCCAAAAAGTTGAGCTTTCCGCCGTCGCCGATGATCGCCGTGACAATCGCCGTCCACCGGAACCTTCCCCGCACTTCCCTCTACAAAACCAGACCACTGCCACCCCTTACCTCGCCCTACACGTGCCGCCCTAGCCATGCGAAGTCACCACCCCAAGCAGCCATCTCCAGCCTTCGCCGCCCCTCGCGCCGCCTTCTACCGCCACCCTCGCCGCAACCAACGCTTCCACCACCCTCCAAAACGCCCAGCAGACCTCCTCCTACCTTCCCATACCCTCACATTCCCCTTTCTCCCTCTCCTTCTACCTCCCCCATTTTCCACCACTCTCCACCACCTTCGGCCGCCGCGCCAACCATCGCGCGCCGCCACTCCCAGCCACGCCACCACCCTCATTCCATCCCTCTCTATCTGCTGCATCCTCCTCCACCTCAAACACTCCTCCATTCCCTCTCCTCTAGCCCACACCTTGATCTTTCCACCTCCTTTCCTCCTCCATCGCCGCCGCCGGTCCACCACTGACCTTAGGTGGTTTTTCCAACTCCCCCACTCCCTAAAACTATTTTCTATAAGTGTTAGTAATTTTATCTAACATTAATGATATTATCCTTAATAATAATAATATTATTACTATTATTACTATTATCATTATTATTATTATTATTATTATTATTACTACACTCTTAATATTACTATGTATCATCCTTATTTTCCTAACCTAATTTCAGAAATAGTTAACTAGGGTATATTATTAAAAAGGAAACAACTTTAACATTAAGATGGTTATTATTATTATTATTGTTATTATTATTATTATTATTATTATTATTATTATTATTATTATTATTATTATTATTATTATTATTATTATTATTATTACTACTACTACTACTACTACTACTACTACTCTTATTACTATCTCTATCACTACTACTAATACTAGATGTGGCTTATTATCGTTATCCTACTACTATATGTGATAGACATTTGAAATCTTACATTATTATTATCATTATTATTTCTATTATTAATGACACTATTACTACCACTATTGCTTAAACCAAAAGTATTTTAGTAATATTGTTATTATCACTATTAGTACTACCTTTATCATTATCCTTATTTTCTTTACTAATATTGTTAATGGTGACCTTGCCCATCTTTACTTTCATTAATATAAACTTTTAAACCCTTAAGTTATTATTATCCAAAATATGACATTTATCGTTATTAACCCTAGGAATAATAGTACTTTGATAATATTGCAACTATTATATTGTTATTCGAATCCTAACACTATAGAGAGATGTTATGGTTCTAGCACTATAAACATTAGCGTTACTATTATTATTTTTATTATTATTATTATCACTATTTTACTATGGTTAGCATGAATACTATCATTATTATAAGAATAGGGCTAACGGATCTAATAATTTAAGTGTAACAATAAATATTAAAAAATAAACATATTTTGACTAGTAATATTGAGTATACTAATTTTGAGGTAAAAACTCTAGTTTTCGTATACTACTCTCTTTAATAACAATAATCCTAATCTTAAACTAGAATAAGGGATGATGGTACTTTTGAGGGAAACTAATACTTAGTATTTTCCCCTTTTATAGGTGATCCTAACCAAAACCCTAAGGAGTTATAGGAGCATCCAAGCCCGGCGTCACTTTAGGTAAGGACGAAGCTATGACCCTTGTGTGATGTGTGACCTGTATGTTTTAATGTGGTATATGCCATGCTATGTTGTGTATTATATGATTGTGGATAACTTGTCTTATGTGTAGCAGCTTGGAGATTGAGGTATGTTGGTATGTGTTTCCTATGACATGAGCATGACATGTATATGTATGATATTTATGATGTGATATGATATGACCCTCTAGGACATGCATGTTAGGATAACTAATAATATGAATTGGGAATATAAGGATGTAACACCCCCAAATTTACTACTGTAAAATTTCGTTAAAAATCGAAAAGTTTAGCGGAAGCGAAAGAATTAAAACCATAAACTTGGAGGTATTACCGCCACACTTAGTATCGGACCGGTACACCTCTACCGTTCCAGTACTAAGTGCTAAGGCTAAAACCAAACAACCTCAGATATGAAACATTAAAACATGGTTCAGCACTTAACATAAATCATTAATGAAACATAAGTCAAATGTCTCTTAGAATACGGTTTAGGATTACAACTTAAAAGTGCGATTTCTCAAAACATAAAGCGTAGTCCAAAATACGGTTAAACAAAGAGAATACGAAACCCGAAGATAGCAATGGAGTCCGGCCAACTCGCTCTCGGTCCCCAAGTCAGGTTAGGCTCAATGTTCTGCCCCACCCGATACCTCGTAGGTATCATAGGCATCAAAGACATGGTCTCCTACCTGCACAAGGTCAAAGGGGTCCTCTGCTCGTGGGAATGAGCAACACCCATGAAACGGGTGATCAGTACGCTACGTACTGATTAAGGTAACAGACGCACTAAGGCCCACACACCAAGATACATGACATAGCAGACATAACACAATTACGTAGATAGCATGCAATAACGCAGATAAACAATACAGGTTACAAACCGGATAACTTTTTCATCAGGTCTCTGATAATTATAATCGATTCACATCATTGTCTTTATCAGTCCATGTGAATACGGGAACCCCACTATTATAGCCGGTGGAACGGTCACGAGGGCCATGCCCTGCCACTATTATAGCCGGTGGACCGGTCACGAGGGTAACATACCCTACCACTATTATTTGCCGGTGGACCGGTCTGGCCCCGACTCACAAAGTATTCCACTATAAATATTTGTATATTTCCCATGTCTTATCATTGTTCTAATTAGTTTGTTGAGCACGGAGTCCCCCACTATTATAGCCGGTGGAACGGTCACGAGGGTAACATACCCTGCCACTATTATTTACCGGTGGACCGGTCTGGGTCCGGCTCAACATCTTTCTCTATAAGTGGTTAGTGTCTTAACATAGCTTATTCAAAAGATATTCACCATGCATGATTCGTTCTCTTTATGCTTTACACATCACACACAATAAAGTCCCACATCCATAACTACACTTTAATCAATAATACACGTGATAACACCAAACAACTCTAAGCAGCCATAACCAATCCTAATTGTCCACACCAAACCGTGGTTTACCGCTCTTAACCCTATTTTACCATAACAACCATACTTAGCCATCCCAAACCTTAATCATCCTCAATAAATCACAATTAGCTACTCCAACCCTACTTAATCACAACGACCCAGAGTTAATCACTCCAAAACCCTAATTCTGTCTCCACCATACCCTTATACTACTCCACGTACTATTCTCCGACCAAAACAGTTAAACTCCCAAATAATATTCGCATCACCTTCCTTACATCCCAATTCAACCTTTCATACGTACATTTTGCTCCCATGCAAATGTTACACATCCCATGCAACCTCTCGAACCTTTCACACGAAACCCTATATCCCATACGTTCATTAACTCCCATGCAAAACCCTAACTTCACCATGCAAACCCTAATATCACCATACAAATATTAATACCACCACACAAGCCATAACACCACCATGCAAACCCTAATACCACCATGCAAACCCTATCAGGCAAACCCTAATACCACCATGCAACATTAATACCACCATACAAACCATAACACCACCGTGCAAACCCTAATACCACCATAAGACATTAATACCATCATGCAATCATTAATACCACCATACAAACCCTAATACCATCATGCAGCCATTAATACCACCATGAACCCATTAATACTACCATACAAACATAAATTAAACTCTCCCATGAAAAACCATAAAAATCATAAATCCGACTCTCCCACACGAACCCTAGAATTCTCATTTTATTCTTTCACTCATGGTTCATTAAAATAATTAGGTCCACTCACTTCCCTAGGTCAATCTCCTTCCCCATCCTCCTTTCTAATGCATCATCTCCCTAACATGCATGTCTTACAGGATCACGACACATATCATCACATATACATAATACACATGCCATGTCAACATACTACACATATTTCATCTCCATGTCATGCACACACAACATAATTGATAATGATAAACGTAGGGTACGTAGCATGCGAAACACATAATACATATAGCCACACAAAAGGCCTTAGTTACGTCCTTACCTAAGGCGACGCCGGGCTTGGAGCACGCTCCTATAACTCCTTAGGGCTTTGGTCGGGGTTACCTATAAAAGGGGAAAAAGCTAAGTATTAGTTTCCCTTGCAAGTGCCATCAACCCTTATTCTAGTTTAGGATTAGGGTTTTTATTACTAAAGAGGGTATTATACAAAACTAGGGGTTTTTACCTTAGAATTAGCATACTAAATATTAGTAGTCAAAATATATTTATTTTTGATACTTATTGTTACACTTATTTTTATTAAACCCATTAGTTCTAATCTTGTAGTAATAGGGTTTATGCTAGCGATAGGAAAATAGTGTTAGTATTAATAAAATAGTGACACTAATGTCTAGTGATAGAAACCCTAGCATTTTAAGGCCAAGTCTATTAATGGGGTTATATTTGAAATAATAGTAATATAAGGTCACAATATTACAAGTAACTATTCCTAAGGGCGATAATGATAATAGTTGTATATTCTTGAATAATACAAGGGTTCAAATGCTTTTGGTTACAATAATAAGGTAGTGATAGCAGCAATAATAGCAATAGCTAATAATAGTGTCCTAGTAATGAGGTTAGGGTTAATGTTTAAATGGTATGGTGATAAGGTTCAAGTACTCTTCTTAGTTAACAACCACATGATATTTACTATCTTGAGTTAAGTAACATGGATAAGGACAAAAGTAGTATTTTTATTAACAATGGTGACAATGTGTTAAGTATAATAATAATAATAATAATAATAATAATAATAATAATAATAATAATAGTAATAATAAGAATAATAGTACTAATAATAATGTTAATATTAATAATTATAATAATAACACTAAAGTTAAGTATAATAGAAGCTAAGGTTCGAAGGGATGATGGTGTTGGTAAAAATGATAAATTTAATAACAGAGATAATAATATTAGTAATATTAATAATAATAAAAGTAATAATAATAAAAGGAATAATAATAATGATGATAACAAGTATAATAACATTAATATTAGTTAAACTTAGTAGTAGCTATATAAAAGAAAGGTTAAGGTTTGGGATGAGTGGAAGACCACCTAGGGTCGGTGGTGGTCCGGTGGCGGCGCGTGGCGGTGACGGCGGCGGCGGTGGAGGAGGAGGAGAGAGGGAAAGATTAAGGTGTAGGTTAGATGGGAGGAGGAAAGGAGAAGTTTGAGGTGGGGGAAGGATCAGCAGGTGAAGGGGAGTGGAATGAGGGTGGTGGCGTGGCAAGGGGCGGCGGCGCGGTGGTTGGCGTGGCGGCCGAGGGTGGTGGAGTGAGGTGGAGGTACAAGGAGAGGGAGGCAGGGGGTGATGAAGTTGTGGGGAGGTAGGGGAAGGCCTGCTGGTTACTTTGGGAGGTGGGACGCGGGTTGATTACGCCGGTGGTGGCGGCAGAGGGTGGCGCAAGGTGGCAGCGGTGTTTTTTTGGGCAGGTACCTTCGCACGATTGTGGTGGCTCATGCGGGGTAGGAAGGGCAGCGGCGGTTGCTTGATTGCGTGGGGGGGTGGCGCAAGGAAAAGTTTGGTGGGTAGAGGTGGTCTCGGCGGTGGCTGGGGGCGGCGGAAACGGCGTCTGTTCTGGCGGCGGCGAGGCAGGGTTTCAGCAAGGTCCAGAGGGAGGGACTTGCTGTGGCCGTTCGGGAGGGGGTATTTATAGGCCATGGGGGGGGGAAACGACGAGAGGAAGGGAGGTGGCACGCGGGGCAGGCGCGGCAGGTGGCCGGTGGCAGCGTCACGTGCGCTGCGATTTGTAGGGTATGTTTGGCCATTTTATGGAAAAGGGAAGGGGCAGCAGGACGCGTGAGGGAGTGCTGGGTCGAATTGGGAAAGAAAGGGACGGCAATGGCAGGGGGAGGACGGTCAGACGGCAGGCGGCAGGAGGCAGGTGGCAGGCCTGCGCGGGAGGAAGGGGAAGAAGACGACCCCTGGACCGGCGGTCCAGGAGGAAAAGAAAACAGGGGGAAACCGGCCAGTTTGGAAACGGTTGTAAGGTCTGTAAATGAAACGCAGCGTATTGGGGGTTATGGGAGGAAAACGCAGTGTCGCGTCGAAGGCTGGCAACGGCTATCTCGTTACTTAGCGCGACGCGGCGTCTCAGCAAATTGAGGGGCGAAACGCTGCGTCGCGATTATGGGAAGGGGGCCGAACGGCGCTGGGCCGCGTGGGAGGGGAAGGAAGGAGGGAAGGAGTTAGGCCGGGCGAGGCCCAATTCCGGCGGAAGAAGAAAAAGAAGAAAAAGGGAGGAAAGAAAAAGGAAAAAGGGAGAAAAAGGGTTTCTTTAGGGTTTTGGATTTTTGCACAATTTATTTAGAATGTTTTTGGGTTATTATACATTTAAATATATATATATTTATTTTCTTGAATATTTAAAAATTATTTAGATAATAATTTAATTCTATTCTTAGATTAATTTTGGCTATTTTGGGTAATTTTCCTCCACTTTCATTTTAATTAGTAAAATGTCCAAAATTTTCTAAATAACTTATTTATTATTTCCTCCTTATTTCCCTTAATTAATTTCCTCTTTATTTAGTGAATTAATTTATTTCTCTTAAATTTTTCCTACTAAATCCCTATTTTACCAAGATTCCTAAGTTAGGGTTTTTGGGGTATTTCAAAGGATGACAAGAAAGAAATGGGAAGTGAGTTCACTAAGGGGGATATGAGGTTGACCTAAGTACCTCATGATCCATGAGAGAAAATTTGGAGGAAGGAACGACCAAAATAAATGAGAGATGGGAACCATGCATGTGAGTCTTAAAATTTGCATGGTGACTTGGGGTGTTTGCATGGGATGGCTAAATCTTGCATGGGGTGAATCTTACATGAGAAAAGTTGATTTAGGGTGTGAATAAGAGAATGGGAGAGTTGTGGAGTGATTGGAGACTTGGGATAAAAAATAGTATGTAGGTTGGTGCAAGGGTGTATAAGGGACCCGATTAGGGTTTTTGGGAGAAAGTGGTAATTTGGGAAGTACAAAGGTAAGAATGATTAAAGAAGGGTGGAGTATAGGTTAAGAGTGAGAATTCATTCATATAAAAGATGACTATGGGTTTCCATGTGAAAGAAGAGACTTTGGGATGAAAAGAGAGAGGTTATTTGTGGAAGAAGTAAGGTACTAGGGTTTGATGTGGCCAACTAGGGTTTTGCCGGTCACATGTGAGATCGAGGAGTAAAGTGATACGCCTTGGGGTTTGACCTAATAAGGGTGAGATGTGGGGCGAGGAACAAGTAATGGTAAAGTAAGTGAGAAGACGTTGGGCCACATAGGTCCAACTAGGGTTTCCAAGGGGAAAACCCTAGAGGTTGAGAATAGGCGAGGTCGATGTCATAGGGTGTTGGGCTTAACCTACACTCTCAGGAGTTGGTCTTTCATTAGGTGTGAGCATAAGGGGGAAAGGATGTCGGGGTGTGATAAGGGGTGCAGGAGTCTCAAAATATGGGACGAGCCCTCTTGAGAGAAAAGTAGTAGAACATCGATGACATGCATGTCAAGGGTGGAATGTTATCTAATAAGACACGGATAAAACACTAATCATGTAAAGTGAAAGATTGTTGAGCCGAGCCCAGATCGGTCCACCGGCAAATAATAGTAGCCAGGAGCCGGGGTGCCCTGGAGATCGGTCCACCGACAAATAATAGTGGTTAGGAGTGTTCTACCCTGAGCGTATACTTTCCGGTCCACCGGCTATAATAGTGGGGGATTTCGTGCTCGACAAACCAAAGCAAGTAAATTAAACCATGGGAAATACACTAAGTACTTATAACGAAACACCATGTGAGTCGGGGCCAGACCGGTCCACCGGCAAATAATAGTGGTCAGGAGCGTTCTACCCTGAGTGTATACTTTTCGGTCCACCGGCTATAATAGTGGGGTTCCCGCACTCACATGGACTATTAAAGAATATGTGTGGAATGGACATATTATCAATGAGAATAAAGAATAAGTCATCGGGAAAGTAACCAGGCCTTATCATGTGTGTTATCGTATGTTGCCTATGTGCTTATCCTTGTATCATGTGTTCTATGTGTTGGCCTTAGCTTTTCTGTTACCTTACTCAATACGTAGCGTACTGATCATCCGTTTCATGGGTGTTGTTCATTCCCAAGAGTAGAAGACCCCTCTGATCATGTGCAGGTAGGAGACCATGTCTTCGATGCCTACGATACCTACGAGGCATCGGGTGGGGCAGAGTGTTGAGCCTAACCTGACCTGGGGACTGAGAGCGAGTCGGCCAGACTCTATTGCTATCATTGGATTTCGTATTTCCATATTTAGCTGTATTTTGTACTACGCTTCATCTTTCGAAAATCGTACTCTTAAGTTGTAATCCTAAACCGTATTCTAATTACTGTTTGACTTGTGTTTCGTTAATGATTTATGTTAAATGTCGACCCCTGTTTTAATGTTACGCACTTAATGTTGTTTGGATTTAGCCTTAGCACTTAGTACTGGAACGGTAGAAGTGTACTAGTCTGGTACTGAGTGTGGCGGTAACGCCCCCGAGTTTACGGTTTTATCTTTCGCTTTCGCTAAACCCTTTTGATTTAAACGAAATTTTTCAGTAGTAAATTTGGGGGTGTTACAATTCTTCCACCATGGATGGTTAGTTAGAAGGAATCATTGATGTCCAATATAATCCGTCCTGGACCTCAGCTACATAGAAGGAGTGTCTTCATTACAATTGGAGCATGCTCTATACCCTTGTCCTACCCCCCAAGAGAGAATTAAACATCTTGGGAAGTCATTAATAGTCCACAAAAGCGCAACATGCATTCTAAACACATTGTTATCAACTACATCTTTAGTATCAATCCCTGTCACCTACAACTCATTTAGCTCGTCAATAAGAGGTTTGAGGAACACATCTATATCCATATTAGGAGATAACAGTCCAGGAATCAACAAAGACAACACACAAAATGGATTTTTCATGCACCACCATGGGGGTAAGTTGTATGTCGTCAAAACTACTGCCACATATTGTAATATCCACTCATACCAAAGGGATTGAACCCATTTGATACCAACCCTAGTCTAACATTGCAAGCCTCAACTATAAAATTCAGATGATTTGCATCAAAATATTTCCATTCTTGGCCATCAATTACATGTTGTAAGATCCCCGATTCTCTAGAGCGCACATTCAAGTGTCATGTCATGTCTTTAGCCGTGTGTTTGAAAGTATACAATCTTTTCAATCTCGATGTTAAGGGGACATACTGCAACACCTTGTGTGTTAATTTCTTTCCCTTTGTGGACTCATATATCCATTGAGAAATACCACATACAAGATAATTAGTTTTATCACCATTCTCTTTCCAGTACAAGGTATAGTTATAGTAGCATGTGTGGATCATCTCATAGCCCATTTCTAACTTGCTCATCATCTTATTAGCATCGGATGTGATCCTAGAATCTTATTACCTTTTGTAAGTGATTACCATACAAAGACTTGTTATTCCATTTATTCAACACCTTGTGATGCATGAACTTCACAAAAAAAAATTAAGGAAGAATTTTTTTACATCCTGGATATAACTCCACCTCCATCTCTTGAAATAACTCCTTGATGTGCGGATCTCTATTATCCTTGGAGTCATCATCTATTACCTCATTAGCATTCAAGCCACCACCAATAGTATCAATTCTTTCACTATCCTCAATATGTGGATCATCACCTAATAAATCACCCAATACATATGCCATATCATCTCCGATATCTTCCTCCACACGTTCTCTTTCAAGTTCACCATGAAATTCCCATGTATCATAATCGTCCATGAACCCAAACCACAAAACTTAAGCTTCAATCCTATCTATTGTATCCCATTCAAAATTAACACATCTCCTACAAGGACATCGCGCTAATCTATCCAATCTTAAGTTATCTTTTTCCAATCCTATAAATATTTGAAGACTATCCCAAAACTCATCAGATTTTCAATTACGCAACCTTGTCCAACTCTTATCAATTGGCATTGTATATCTATGAAAATAATTAAAAGATGGATTAATTTTATAAATTTGTTTCATTAGCTTAGCAACCAAGACATAATTGTATTAAAAAAATTTATAAAATTATTTAAGGCCAAAAATATCTCCTTATTTGTATAGCTTAACAAACATGGATCAATATACTAGCTATATTATGGACCTTAATACATAAAAGTAGAATGATACATATTGAAATAGAGCTACTAAAACCTAAAATGCCGCACTAAAATCAAACCTTAGCTAGTTCCACCTTGGATGAGATCGATCACCCACCGAGTCTATACTTCTCATAGAAGAATTTTTTCTCCCACATCATTTATAGACTCATAACCGTGATATGGGCAATCAGGATATATACTTAGCGGTATCCCGTGCTAAGACCTCCACTTGTCATCAATCACTATCAACTCCTTTGCAATGTGATTATAACCTCTCATAAAATGTCTACCTTAATAAACCTAAGGTAGAGAAAATTGCTATGTCCAAACTCATCTTTATATTTATCCATCCCCATAGCCATAGTTGAATAAGTGACAAGGTATACAAAATATAATACAACATAACATTATATGGTACCACACGTAAACCCCTTTCTAACAGGTGACCTAGCTCATCACGTATCCATCCCACGTGATACCTAATATTTGTATCGGGAGACATAAAAAAGTAGGCAAGAAAACATGTGTCAAGTAAAAAAGATATATTATCACCTATAAAAGGAGAAAATATATAATGAATAAGGGTAACATAAATTTTCATATTCCAATAACTTTTACTAATTCTCATTTTTATTATCTTATTATTCCACTCTTTTAATAATACTTTATCTAAGGTTAAAAATAATTTATTATCTAATAATTTTATATTCTTATTGTTTTAAATTTTAATAATCAATTATTTAAGGCCAATAATATCTTATTCCATTTAATTATTTAATCGTCATTTTTTTAATATTTAAAAATATTTTACTAATTTTTATTTTTATTATCTTATTATTCCACTTTATTAATAATACTTTATCTAAAGTTAAAAATAATTTATTATCTAATAATTTTATATTCTTATTATTTTAAAGTTTTATTATCTTATTATTACACTTAATTATTTAATCATAATTTTTAATATTTAATAATATCTTATTAATTTAAATTTTTATTATCTTATTTAAAGTGTTATTATCTTATTATTCTACTTATTAATTAATCATATACTTTTCAAAGTCCAATAATATTTTATTCATTCTCATTTTCATTATCGTATTATTCAACTCTAGTAATAATACTTTTTCTAAGGTTAAAAATAATTTATTATCTAATAATTTTATATTCTTATTGTTTTAAATTTTAATAATCAATTATTTATGGCCAAAAATATCTTATTATTTTAAAGTTTTATTATCTTATTATTCTACTTAATTATTTAAGCATATAATTTTAAAGCCTAATAATATTTTGTTAATTCTCATTTTATTATTTTATTATTGCATTATTTTAATAGTACTTTATCTAAGTACAATAATACTTTATCAATCAAAATATTTGCATATCAATTATCACCGTATATATATCAATCATAATGTGTGTGAGCGTGCGTGTGTGTAGGTGTGTGTCTACATATTTCAATTACCACAACAAATCCCAATCACATCTCACAACAGATACATCAATATATAATTACCACCACCAACATCCATATAATATTTAACAATAATCACGTATAATATTTAACAATTTTTTTAATAATAATAACATATTTAACAATAACACATATATATATATATATATATATATATATATATATATATATATATATATATATATTTAAAAAACAGGAGGGGTCGACAAACTTCTTTGGTGACATAAAATCAAACCAAAACTTATGCAAAAACTTTTTTAGATTTAATAAATTAATAATTAAAATAAACTAAACTAAAATAAAGATTAAAAATCAAAGATTAAACCAAGATAAGGGCAAGGAGGAGCCAGTGCAAGGTGGTGGAAGGCAGCAGTGGACTAACAAAAATCGTAGATTAACATACCAAATGAACGAGAGAAAGGTAGCGAATTCAAGTTGTAGGGGTCAAGAATTGAGAGAGACAAATGATGAGGACGACAGGTAGTTTTTTTTCATTTTATATAAGTCACTTCTATGCAGCAACACCTCCTCCTCTATTATAACAACGGGGTCACTGTAATAAACCTCTGTTTAAATGAACGACATCATTTTGGTTCACTATACTGCACCAACAATATCTCTTATAACGACGACTGGTCGTAGTAATATAGCCTATCTAAAAAAATTTCCACACCAATTTTTAGAAGGGGAAAAAATTCCCGCCATACCCTACAATGATAGCCCCCTATATAGTGACGACTCCTTGTTAAAGAGTGTTTTTTTAGGCTAGGAAATATGGAGGAGGGAAAAGTTTTTTAGGATACTATGACGACCCCATCGTGACTACTATATCTTTTTTTTTCAAAAATTAATTTCAAATATTATAAGGGTAAAATAAATTTAATTATTAGTTAGCATAATATATATACAACGACAACGGGATTGTAGTTGTTGCCTCATTTTTTTGGTCATCAAATTGCTTATTCAACGAAGATCTGTTGTAGCAATAGACGTGTCTATTACAACGACTTTGGCTGTCGTAAAAAATATCATTACAATAGACGAATATTGTTGTAGCTTATTTTGAATTAATACTTCATTCATTTTAATAAGTTATTTTAGTAATTTGTACAAATTTTAAGGATCTATTAAAATTAATTTTAATATAACACTAATACCCTTAATTAGAAATATCAAAACAATTAATGCATTGATATTTGAAAGATCAAAAATAAGGATACAAGGAAAAGTTAGAGATTGATTTTTCTTTAAAAAAACCGCCTTTTTTAGAATGGAGCATTTAAAAATATAGTTAAATATTCATCCATAGTTCTAAGTGTTATCTTTAACAAAATTGAAGAAGGGTTACTAACCATGAAAAATATGAAAATGAGAATGCAAATGAATTGATAACTTTGCATCCTCTCGTCTTAGGCCTCCTGCATGTGGCCACTCTTCTTCCCTTTAGGGTTCGTGCATGCTCTCCTATGATCTCCCACGCTAATCCTCTTTCTTCTTCCCCTAACCCTCCTTTGCCTACCAATCCCCCTCTGATTTCTCCTGAACGTGTGCATGTAGATAAGCGGTAGCGCCAAGTTTTTTCTTCCCCAACCCGTGGTACCTCCTGAACATGGATGCGGAACGAGTTGATTCGTTCGGTGACGATGAGATTATGAACCAATCGGAAGATTTGGACGTTGATATTGAGACCACCCCAATACAGTTCAACTTTCGTGACGCCCTAGTATGCCAGGTTGACAAGATCAAATACTCATAAGTGAATGAAGTGAAGTCAAGTGATTTCGATGATTCTTTCAATGAGGAATGCAGGGATAATGTGCCCATCCTGAACGCTGAGTGACCTCAGATATGTTTAACTGGAGAAGAGAAAAGGGCACCGAGGAAACCCTTTCGACATTTCTTAATTGTGAATTGGAAGGAATATTTGGTATGAAACTCTTTCATACAAACTGAAGATCTTTGTTCACTCCAGGGAACTTTTGAATTGACTGAACTAGGGAGCGGGTTTTTCCTGGTTAAGTTTCCGAACCGTGATGACTATGTGTTTGCTTTGAGCGGAGGTCCTTGGATCATCGCGCAACATTATCTCACGGTGCGCTGATGGACCCGAAGTAGTTCAGTGAGGATACGGCTAGCATTACGTCTACAGTTACTTGGGTTTGTGTTTGTATCTACCCATTGAGCTCTTTGGGGGTAAAGAGAAGTTGCAACTAATCGGCATTGACATCGGCCATGTTGTTTGGATTGGCAACATTACCGATTGATGAGGTCTCCAAGGGGCTTTTTGTGAGGATTGCTGTGGAAGTTGATTTCAGCAAGCCTATCCTGCCGAAGATTACATTGGCTCCAAACTTTTTAATAAACAATATGAAGGGATCAGGATGATTTGCTTCTTCTGTGAACACTCCGGACATATGCAACATGAGTGCCCCCACAATCTTGAGGTAGTTCAGATCAAGGAGATAGAATTACCCCTGGAATGTTGAACGCGTAGATTAATGATCATGCTACATCATCCGCTTCAGTGGATGTGTCCTCTACCCCTGATTACGGATCATGGATGTTGGTGAACAAAAGAGGTCGCAAATCCCAACAACAATCCTGGAATGATAACGGTGCGGTGCGGAGCAAGAATAGTATCAGCAATGGAAAAATATCTTCAGTTCCGGAAGCTTCTGGTAGTAATGGGGGTATTGCCACCTCCTCCGCCTTCTCTACCCTACAATAGCTAGAAGAGAACGTGGAGAATGAGTTGATTTCGAAAGATATCCGGTCCGGGATAGTTGAGAACCATTATTCTGCAGAAGTAGCTACAGGGAACCCAGATGGCCAGGTCTTGGAAGCCCCATTAAGGGAGAAGGGCAAGGTTCAGACCAAATGTGTCTCCTTTGCCAAAACAGATGCCCGTGTCAGTGACAGTAACCGCAGGAATGCCGTTACTAGTGGGTAGAGGAAAACGGATCCTGGCCTTAGAGCTATCGGGAAGGGAGCTGTTACTTGCACACGTTCAATATTGGAATGAGGCACAACAGCATAAAATGATTTTGCTGTGAAATCCCAGCTCTTCTTTGAGCAGTTTGCACCGGGGGACAGTGGTACGGGTCCTCCCGGAGCTCCAAATAAAGCCTAACCAAGATGTCTTAGAGCCCCTCAAGATCAATAATACAACTAAATTTATCCATATGGTATTGATTAGGATCACATTAATTTATCTCCATTAGAAAAAATTAAATTAGAAACAAGGAATTTGGCGACTACTAGTAGTTGCTGAAAAGTAATTTTCAAAACCTGAAATTTGCTGAAAAAATACGGTCATGAAAATTTTCCCACTCAAAATTTTCCTTGAATATCTTCCCCCTCCCTAAATCTGGCTATAGTGGCAACGTAGCTAGTGAAAATGTTGGCGGATGGCTTTGAGCGGAATTTTTTTCCCGTCAACACTGTATTATTTGCAACAATTTGTCGCCGCTAATGGATCTCGTATTGTGCACCCTAAAATTTTTCACCCATCATGAGTGACACTCATACTTTGTGTGTTAACGGCCTCATTTTCCTTAGATCCCCTCTTTCTCTTCTCTTTTTTCCTCTCCTTGGTCGCCGAATTTTAGGTAAGATTATATTGTTAATCTTTAGATTTTTGTTAATTTTTTATATGTGCTATATATTATCCTTATCGCTTGATATTAAAATTTTTTTTATATGGTTTTTATACTTTTTCCACCACTACTGCCACACCAATACTGACATCTCTACCACCTCTGATTTACTTTATTTTGTTTAGGCAATTAGCTAATGAATGTTAAAATTTAATTTATGATATTTTTTGAAAAATTTAGGTCATCGGATAACTATCCCCATCGTTGATGGATTTGCACCACCTACCGCCAAAGCACCACTGCAACCCCTCCTGTTGGAAATTGCATGTTATTTTCCCTGAATTTTTAAGTAATATATATATATATATATTAAATGTGATTATATTTTTTTTTATGTATGTGTTGTGATTAAATAATTTATTATTAGAAATGTATAACAATTGTGGTTATAATTGTATATATATGCTGGTAATTATGATTAAATAATTCATTATGTATGTGGTATAACAATAGTGGTGGTACTTGTGTTTGTTGATGATTTTGATTATATAATTTATTATTTATGTGGTATGATGATTGTGGTGGTAATTATGTATGCATGTTATTATCATTAAATACATTTGTTATGATCAAATAAATTATTAGTAAGAAGGTATAATAATTATAATAATAATTGCTTTTATTCAAAAAATTATTTTGTACCAGTTCGATTATGTTTTTGTTGGTTTGACCTAGTTGATCGATTTATTCACCCTCGAATTCCCCCTCCCCAATAACTAAAACAATGACATTTAAGGTGTATTTGGTTCAATTAGCCCAACCTAGTTTTTTTGTCAGAATCGATCTAATTCTTAATCATTGTGTAGAAAAAAAAATGATGGATAAAACTAAATTATATGGGCCTATTTTCAAATGTATTCAAAGCAATATTAGTCACTTATCTACGGTAATTAGATCAAAATTAGTTACAAAAGTTCTCAAATTTCCTTTCGTATACAAAATTTGAAATAAGAACCTTTGTCATATTAAACAAACATGGGCCTTTCTTTCCAACTCGTGGATAAACACGTTTACTAAAATAATTACAAAAATTTCAAAATTTCCTTAAAATCAAAACATTTGTCTTATTAAAAAAAACATAAGTCATATTAAACAAATCATAAGATAATATTGTTGTGGTTAAATAAATTATTAAATGAAATGATATAATTACTATAATGTAGAGTAATAAAAAAAATGCTTTGAGCTAATAAATTATTTTTAACCATAAATAAAGTATTATTAAGATAATAAAAATTTTAAACCATCAAATAATATTGGCCTTAAATAATTTATTATTAAATATGTGGAATACATCTGAACCCTAACTTTATCTAGAAGCACTAAACTCTAACAACTTACATAACTGGTAATCTATTACTATAAATAGTTGTAATAATGACATAAGTATGTTAAAGTAACTAATATATGTAACCAAAAAAAAGATATAACCTATTATTAAATAAGTAAAATAATAAGATAATAATACTTGAAAATAAGATAATATTCTTATCATTAAATAAATTATTATTAGCCTTAGATAAAATCTTATTAACCAATATGTAGAGTAATTGCGTAACAATACTTTGAACTCATAAATCATTTTTTAAACTTAGAAAAAGTATTTTAAGGTAACTATTTTTTTGTAGGGCTAGGGTGCATTGTTCACTTGACTAGTACCCTCTGTACTACTATAGTATGTCTTCGAATGGGGATATTAGAAAACATGTGAGTTGGGTATATGATGTGCTACATCGCATGGTGGGAAGGAGTTTATATTTGAGATCATTTAAGTTCAAGTCATATTATCTTTTGGTGACCTTGCTATAAATTCAACCATGGCTAGCTATGAGAGAAGGATATACAGATTTATTTCTCACTAATGTTCCACATCTCAGGGTTGTTGATGGTGGACAATTTATGAGATACTATGACAAGATAGTAAGAGAGTTGATAGTGTTTAATGATGAGTGAAGGTATTAGCATAGGATACCAATGAGTACATATCCTGATTATCTTAGTGAATCATATTAGGTGGATGTACCCTCTTTTGAATTAAAGAGAGAGAATAAAGAATTCTACGAGAAGAGTGAATTGAATAGGTGATAAAGGGCATTTGACGAGGAATCTTATATTAAGTTATAGTATCTTTTTGATGCATAATGATTATTCTTTAATGGTTAATTAAAGATCATAGTACTTGTACTTTGTAACGTTGTTGTCCAATGTACACAAACAATTTCTCTTAATAGAAGGAACATTATATAATTAAATATTATTAAATTATATTTTATACATATAAAATGAACATAGATAAGTTGGACATTATTAAAGAATTGACAATAAAATAAATTTTGGAATAGGATTCAAACATTTATTAGAATGATCAGACCATGTGTTCGGAAGGAAGATGGTCCCATTCGTTGTCCATGCACAAAGTGTAATAATATGGAGTGGCAATCTATAGATGATATTGAGTACCACATAATGCGGAGTAGGTTCATATAGAACTATGATGTGTGGTTACGTATTGGTGAAGTCAAACCTGAGCCAGAATTGGTGTGTATGGATGAAAAGGGAAGAGATGTGATGGAAGATATATTAAGCAATTTGATTGGTGCTGGTAATGAAAGACGAGCAAATATTAACGATAAAGTGCATGGTCCTATAGATAATGACTTAGCGGGAAATGGAAATGATCTACAGTACAACGAGTTATTCTAAGAGATAGAGGTCAAGCTGTATCCTAGGTGTAATAATTTCTCAGATTTAATTTTTCTAGTGAAGTTGATGCATCATAACATACTAAAAAAGTTAGAGGAATAAGTCTTTTGACGGGCATCTTAAATTGCTAAAAGAAGCTTTCGCCTGAATCACACTATGATGCAAAGAAGAGGATGAGGAAGCTGGGTTTAGGCTATGAAGTCATTCATGTATGCAAGTACGAGTGTGCTTTATATTGGAAGGAAAATTTATATTGAGATAAGTGTACATCTCATTGGATAAATTTATGTAGTAATTCCCTCTAAACATAAGGCTGAAGAGATTGTACGCTTGAAGATGCATAGCTCAGGACATGAGGTGGCATTGAAAAGGTTGGTCAATAGAGCTAGAGATATTACAACATGCTATTGATGGTGAAGTGTCGAAGCATTTTGATGCAAATCACCCAAAATTTACAGACGATCCACAAAATACACTGGTGGAGTTCACATAAGATGGTTTTAATCCCTTCAACATGAATTCCATATATAGTATGTGGTCAGTTATGTTGATCACATGAAAACTATCCCTTGGCACTGCACAAAATACCTATTTTTAATGTTGACTCCTAGTTTTGTTTCTCCACGTATTAATACTGATAATTTACTCCAACCTTTGGTTGATAAAGTGAATGATATATGGATGTTAGGAATTGATACATAAGATGTAGTTAATTAGAGAGTGTTCAAAATGCATACAATAATGCTTTCGACCATTAATTATTTCCCGGCATGATCATTTTTTTTAGGTTGGTCTAGTCAGGGATATTTAGCATGGCCCTCTTGCTATAAATATACTCCTTCCATGAGATTCAAGAGCCAACAATAATTCCTCCCACCAACATCCATTTATAAAAAAAATTATCAATTTAATGGAAAACTCGAAAGAAGGGAACCTCTGAGGAGATTGTCATATGATAATATTTTGATGCAGTTGAGTTGTGTTATAGAATATCAACCTGGTAAGCATGAGGATAATCCAAAAATAAAGAGAGGTTTCGATGATTTGAATTGGAAGAATAAGAGCATCTTTATAACACCCCAAATTTTACCACTGAAAATTTTTATTTTATTACGGAAACATATAATCAAAATTTCGGGTGTTACCGTCGTAATTGACGTAAGTCTGGATTACAATACCATCCTCACATCAATCACAAGGTTAAAATAATTTAATGTAAAAAAATGTAATTAGAAATGAGAGAAGATTTATAAGTATAAATATGAGTTTGGATATTAATTTCGGGATACAAAAACAAAATTCAACAAAAAGGATACAATGGATTGAAGTGTCCAAAATTTATTTGGATAAAACATCATCAAGATAACATGACTCTTTGCATAAACACCCTATACATGAAAATTCACTCATCCCTATATAATGCATCAAAGGTAGAAAAATCATTTAACCGGTCCTTAAAGACCTACGCAAAAGCTTCTAGGTCATCTACTTGTAGGAATGGGCACCACCCATAAAAAAGATGATCAGTACATTACGTACTAAGCAATGTAACAATATTGTTGAGTCAGGGATACAATAAAAGACATACATTCATAGTATATGATGAGTACATGTGTGGAACACATAAAATAACATAAGGTAAGTACCGATATATGCCTTTTTATTAGATATAACCATTTTCATTCTTTTATTTACGTTGAGTTCAGGGACCCCACTATTCTTAAACCAGTGGAACAGT
Organism: Tamarix austromongolica; assembly: GCA_039764185.1. Lineage (NCBI taxonomy): Eukaryota > Viridiplantae > Streptophyta > Magnoliopsida > Caryophyllales > Tamaricaceae > Tamarix > Tamarix austromongolica. The sequence continues at coordinate 18,197,231 of CM077811.1, forward strand.
TTGAAGCACCTATTAGGGACAACACACCTAAGCTATTATTATCATTTGTTGGAACGGATCCAACACCTATAAGGTAGAACGCTCCCGAGATACTATTATTAAACAAGTGGAACAATCTCAAGCATCTCTCAAGGATAACACACCTAAGACACTATTATCGTTTGGTGGAAAAGACCTATAAACACCTCAGTTTTAACTCATGACCCCTTCCACTTTAAATCATTAATATATTATCCATTAGGTTACATATCTCAATTCATATTCTTATTCACAATGGGTATAAGGCCCTACTATTCTTAATTCGGTGGAACAAACTAAAGTACCTCTTAAGGACAACACACTTGAGCCACAATTATTATCTGGTGGAATGTGTCCATAAACATCTCTCAGGACAAGACGCTCTTGATCCACTATTCTTAAACCAATGTAACATTCTGAATCACTTCTCAAGGACAATACATTTGAGCCACTATTATTGTCTGGTGGAATGAACCTACTCGACTCACGTGATCTTTCACTTTAAATGATTAATGCCTTATTCATGTTTGAAGTGACAAGTAAAGAACATTTTTGAAATAGGTATGGCATGTCACGAGATCATATGGCCATTCTCTAGGGTTAGGACCCTTATATTTTCCCAAAACCATAATTTCACTCTTTTATCATAAATCTCCATATCTTATTATTTTGACCACAAAACTTAGTACCTCTTCCTCAATTATTGTTATCATCAACATACTCAAAATTTAAGGTTTAACTCTAAGGTTTTGCACATACGATAACAACCCTATCTCAAAAATTGCTATTCTCGAGACTTAAAATCCTAATTTTACAAATTTGTCATTTCTTTTCTTGTAGAGCTCAAACAAATACCAGGTTCAATAAAAATTCCCAAAACATTAAGGCTAACAACATATTTGAATTTCGTGGTCTAACTCTACTATTTTCCACATGTGATAGTAGTCTTCTTGTTTTAGGGTTGCTACTCCCAAGTCAAACCATTTTCATACTTTATTAAACTTATGTCATTTGCAAATACTCTAAGCACTTCATATAAATTCCTTATCATATTTTGAATGATATAACACCTTAAAATTTGATGATTCTCATATTTAACCTATGTTGACCAAAATGTCCTTATTGATAACAAGTCCCTTACTTCATACAAATCTTATACGTTTAGTAACATTATCCACAAATCCTCAATTTATCTCCATATACTTTATTATACTACCTATCTGTATCAATTGTCATCCCAATCCAATACTACCTATCTGTATATGTCTTTAGCAATCCATATTCACCTGTTTTATACAATAACTCAACGTGGGTGTTTAAGGGAATACTCTAAGATCATATTCTCCTTTGGAACACCATTTCCCACTTCCTAAACTTGAAAGATTTTGAGTCACAAACTAATAGATTGTTGGAAAAAGACAAATAGTATCAACTTTAGCACCATAAAATCCTATAATCAAAGTCCAATATCATATTTCAAATTTGCATTTTTTTCATAGGGGATCGTGAAGGCAAGTATAAAATACTATATAAATAGTGACATCATAAATGAGTTACAATATTGAGAAAGTGGGAGAATGATTCAAATTTAGAACCTCTGATATCGATGAGCTAACATTTATCATTAGGTCAAGCCTCTTCCATTCAAATTTGTAATTTATTTTGTGTATGCCTTGGTTAGCAAGCATATAGAAGTATATAATGTGGATGTTCATGTTCCTCGACTAGGCCTTTTGCTCCCATAATTTTATTTCAACTAATATGTATTAATTCCTTAAACAAAAAACAAACTATTATGCATTATAATTTATTACTCAAAACCAAGCAAAAAAACAAGTTAATATAAAAAAGATAATGGTACTAATATTTAAGGTTGCATGTGAGTGGGAAAATATAAATATTAGCGACAGAAAAATAATAGTTTTTAAAAATATATATAGAAAGAGAGGATAAGGAGCCATCTTCAAAACTAGATTGAACAGATCTAATTTTTGTACAACTCAGCTGAGACTGTTTATAATACATATCGGTAATTTTAAATATTAAACAGATTATATTTGACAATCATATTATATATCAATTACCAATAATTTACTTCAACGATGTGACTTTACTTTTAGAAAATATTAAAAAATACATCTAGTTTTATTGATAATTTATAATTTAGTATTATTTAAATAATAAAATAGATTAAATTACATATCCTGTAATTTCAGTAGCTAAAATATCTTGTTATTTTCATCTACCATTTAGGGCTTGTTTGGTATGGAGATAATAGTGGTGGAAATTTTTTCTCTCTATTTTGTATCTTTTATATTAAGTATCTAATAATAATAAATATATTTTTAATAAAATATCCATTTTAGACCAAATTAAAATTTAAAATAGATATTTAATAGAATACAAATATTTAAATTTAAATAAATTATATAATATATATAAAATATATGAGTAATTTTTCTATTCCTATTACTCCGTACCAAAAGAACACTTAGAAGTTAATTTCAAGCAGGGCCCAGCTAAGCTAACAGATCCATTAGGCATTACATAAATCCTAAGATAAAATCTCATCCACAATCAAACGAAAAAATGAAATAAGCCACCATATATTTATAACTACTAATAATTATTATAAATCATGAATAAGTAATTATACAATCTTTGTTATAATTATAATAATTAAATCAGACGAAAGTATTGCGAGAAGAATATTTCAGACGTATGAAATTGCAAAGAACCGACAATGTGTTTAGAATTAAAAATGAAGAAGCAAGCCAGAAAAGAACAAAATAGAACAGCTTTAGGACGCCGGATTCTGTTCGTATTGCATGCTGTTTTGGTTGGCAATTTTGGGCATCCAAAGCTGGAGCCTGGATGGCGATGGCACTGGCAGCAGGTACGTGGTGGACCCACTGACAAGACACGTTAACATTTTCTGAGCTGGAACTCGAAGCTGCCAGCCACAGCTGTTTCTCACTCCCCCCCCCCCCCCCCCACATACTACAGGTCCAAAGAGGCAAAGAGGCAAAGAGGTCATACTCCGACGGTTCCGACCCCAGGGTGGATTCATTTTTAATTACAATTCGCTGGTTCCTTTTCTTTATACCAAATTACAATGAACAGTAATCCTGGTAAGTTGTTACTTGTAAGTTGTTCATTCTCTAAGCTTCCCTCATTGATAATTTTTTTTTATAATAATAAAAAATAAAATCCAAGGATGGAAACGACAGCTGTATCCATCCGGTAGTACTTATCTCTCTATCCAATACCGTGGGCCCGTGCCTACATTAGCCAGGTGGTATCCTCCGTATCTCTCTATTCTTTGATAATATCAGAAATACTGTCAGTTTTTTTTAAACATTAAGGATCTATTTGATTCAATAAAAATAGTAAAGAAAAAATTATGATGGAAAGTAATTTTTTTATATTTGATTGTTCAGAAATTTTAAAACAAAAAAAATTGAAAAAAAAAATATACTGAATTGTTTTTCAAAAAAACAATCACGAAAAAAAAAATTTATTAAAAAATTGCTCACGAGAAGTTCGATACTATCGTCGTTAGTTTTTATTTGATCTTTGTTTTCACTAAAAACATATAAATTTCATACACAGATTTTTTATAAAAAATTTTATACAACCAAATGAGTAAAAACAATTAATTTTTTTTTTGTTTTCATTCTTTCATTTATATTTTCTTTTCTTTTTTATTTATTTTCTGCAAACCAAATGGATCCTAAGTGATAATTTCACTAAATGCTTTGCTCATCAAAAAATAACCCGCAACCACAGGTCCACAACGGCTATCCAAACAGCAAAACCTAGCAACAAAAGCTAACGCCTATGGCTCTTTAAACCATTCCTTATTACACTAACATATCAGGGGGTTTGGTGATTTTTACTTATTATATTATACTAAGATAAAGATTGTTATGTTTCTTCAAGCTCCCTTTGCTAAATTTGTATATATATATGAACTGGACGTAGGTTGAAATGATATATATGTTTTCATATATACTTTAATATTATTTAGTTTATTTAAAGATACTTTATACAAGGCTGTGATAAAATGAAAAAATAAAGTTGGGATAATTTGAAAACTTTGTAAAAACAATAACATCTCTCACCACAAAGATTATAGATAATATGGTAAACAAACACATCCTAGATTGTTAAAATCAATCCTAACTTAGTTATTTTATGATAAGTTATGCTTCATGTCTAATTTTAACGTTTGGTAAGTGGTGATTTAGAAAGTTTTTAGCGATTTAAAGATAGATCAGAAGTCTAATTACATCAAACCTCTACTTTTAATATTTCGTAAATAGTTTTTTGTATTAACAATTTGGGATAATAATAATAATGATAATAAACTCTTTTTAAAAAGGTTTAGTTTTTTTTAAGTCATGTTACTGTATACTTTCAATACCAAAATAACTATTACTTTCAACAAATATTACCAATCACTTTTATATAAACACTAGTATTCTCTAGTCAAACTTGTTAACGCAATATGCTAACTACCAATATAATTTGCTAATCACTATTAGCTATCTGCTAATTATCAAACATGCCGCATAATTTTTTATATTAGCTATTTGAGATGAAAAAAATTCTTTTTTGAAATAACTAAAAAATATAAGGTTTTGGATTAACTTATTTAGAATTATATATTTTTTTTATAAAAAAAACTTGTTTATACTTTCAATTTGCTCATAATTGCCACAATCAACAAATATTATCAAATACTTTTATATAAACTGTTGATATTATATGTTTATCAAATCAACTAGTGCAATCCTATAATATAATTAGCTAATTGCTATCAATTATCCGTTAATTGCCAAAAGAGTCATATACTTATTATCTACATCTTATTTACTACTTATTCTTACTTCAAAAGTAGGCCCCATCCCTTCTATCTAAATACCTAATTAAAAAATATATACTATTTATCTTTATTACAAAAATACACTTTTGTTTTTAAAGCTCCGTTTGCTTTTAATTTTGAAAATCACATTTCTTTTTTAAAAGTTTGGAATATGATTTCAATTTTAAAGAAGAGGCTAAATTTTAAGTATGTTCTTCTCAACTAATTTTTTTATCCAATATGAATTAAAACTATTATTAATTTGATGGAATGGACTAAGACACATCTCGAGGCAAAACACACCTAGCAACTATAATTAAGCTGATGGAATAGACTCTACACCTCTCGGAAAAAAAACGCTCATGTCCACTATTCTTAAGCCGATGGAATGGTTTAAAGCACCTCCTAGAGTAAAATTCTCCTACCTAACTATTATTAAGTCGGTGTAACGAACTCCTACACATCAGTCATGACTAGCGTAATATTTCACTTTAGTTGATTAATGTTTTATTCATTAGTTACTTATCTTAGAACCATATTCTCATTTATGTTGAGTTTAGGAGTCTCACTATTCTTAATCTGGAGGAACAAATTGAAACACCTCACAGGGCACAACACACCTAGCCACTAGTGGAACAAACACAAAAACCCAATTAACATAATCTTTTACAATAAATGATTAATATCTTATTCACAGTTGGTTATAACATCATGTAGGAATCACGTAGAGATGCATAATAAATAATTGAAACATGTAAAATACAACCATATAGTTAGCAAGATTGTCCTCAAGGAATAGGTCAATATTCTCTCTAAAAAACTCTAATTTCAAATTATAAGTATAACTTCTTGCCTACTGATCATTTATACACAAAATTCAGCGCATCATCCTTAAATATTATTATTATCACCCAAAAATCAAGGTCTAATTCGCTTTTTCTTACATATGTGATAACAACCCTATCTCCCAAGTTACTATCCATAACACCTACGAAACCCTGATTTCACAAGTTAGGTATAACTTTTTTCATAAGATTCATATTATCACCAAATTCAATATACATTCTTAAAATGCCAATATTAAAAACATATCCAAAAATCATGTTCTAGCTCCAATATTTTATATAGGCGATATTAACCTTGCTTATAGAGTTATTATTTCCAAGTTAAGTCGTTTTCTCATTTTATTTGGACTTAGGCCATTCATAATTACTCCAACATTTCACATGATATTAAAACATCAAAATTTTCATTTTTAACCCATACTTACCAACATGCCCTTAAGGTTAGCCAAATGCCTTTATTTCACAAAAACTATATACGTCCGATATGATTATTTTTAAACCCTCAATTCATTACATCACCATACATCTTAACTACACTTATCGTACTTTATCAAACCCATATTACCATACCATACATCATGTTGATTCACTTAGGGCTCATAGCATAAGAATAATTGCAATGATCCACATTATAATATCATAACATTAACGACATGAATTTAAAAACATGATAATACACACAATCATTCATAACATTTAGCATGAAAACCCTAAACTACGACTTTTATCTTTACCGAAAAATACACCGGTCTCTAAACACGCATATCTTATCCAGTCTCCTCTGAGACTTTTGTAAAATTATCTAAGAAACAAAGTTAAACAATTAGATCTCAAGGAACAAACCTAGTAAAAAAAAAGGTGAATGAGTGTAGGAGGAGAAAGAACCGAACCAAGGTAAGACTTAGTGGAAACTTACGCCAAAATGGAGGGAGCAATGGTGCTTGTTGTTGCTCTGGAGGGAGAATGGTTGTAGGTGTCAAAGCTTTAGTGAAGGATTAGTGATGGATGCTACAGCTAGGGGTAGGCTACAATGTTGAGGGTCGGTGAAAAAGGAATAACCACAACACTAGTTGCCATTGCTAGAGGTAGGGGAACAACAAAGAGGGTCGAAGAGGATGGATGAGAATCAGTGGAAGTGGTTGAAGGTGAGTGGATGCTGAAGCAAATGGGGTGGCTTTAGTGGTGATGGTCATTGGTTAGGGGTGGTTTCGATGGCAATGGCCAAAGCAAATGGGGGAGAAACAACAAGGACGACCAATACAAGGAAAGAAGGAGTGGCGGAGAGTGGTGTTGCAAGTTTTTTTGAGGTATTTATGGTAATGACAAGAAGGAGGAAGGGAAGAAAGACGGCTTTGCAATTGTTGCTATTCTTCGACGGGAATGGAGGGAGGAAAGGAGGTGGTTGCGGAATTAAATGAGGTTGCATCTGTGGATTATATATATAGATGCAAAGGCAGAGAGGGATAATGGAAGTGAGGCACAATCGGGCAAGTTTTTCCAATGAACACATAAACGCTGGATATGGGAGTTGATCTTGTGGTAATGATGATAGAGTATAGGTCATGGAAGCATAGTAGAGGGAATTTGGTCGGGGGAGTGATTCACATAGGAAGAAGAGAAAGGAGAAGGAAATAGAAACCGGACACAAGAAAAGAAAAGGGATAAGAAAAAGAGAAGGAGAAAAATAGGTTTGAGGATATGATTAGAATTAAGTTAAAATCATTTAGATTAAGGTTTTAAGATAAATTTAACTATCAACGATCTAAATTTAGGTTTAGGTTAAAATACTAATAAACCAAAATAAAGATTAAGATATAGGATTAGAAAATTAGAGTAAGATATTAATTAATCAAAATTAAGACTAGATAAAATTAAGTATTATAAACTACCCCTTTTTGTGCATCTTATAGGTATTGTTTTTGTGTGTGTTTTTTGGTCTCGTTTAACACCAAGCAAAACAGAATTGAATCTGATTTCCCTTTCTTGGCCAGTCTTCCTTTTTGGCTCCAATGCGAGGGCGTTGGGACATATTAGTAGAAAGGGTAATAGAGAAAACATTGTGGGAGAATGTTTATTTCCCTGTGGTTTTTTACGTAAAATTAGTCGGCCATTACTTTTTTGGAAAGCAAAATAATACCAACGAAAACAGGAAGGAAATAATTGAATAGTACGTACTTGTGCGCGCCCGATGGAATACAGCTCAACTCAGAACCTTCCACATTCTCCATGCTATCGCTATGTACGCTTCTTCTATTTGGCTTGCTTGGCTTCTATCCATCATCTAGTCCCCACCGCTAATTACTACTACTGAGTACTTTTTTTTTGCCCTTTTTAAAAAACCCTCCTCCTGTTCTGCAATTCAATTGCCAGCCTGTTCCACCTCAAGCACATATATTTCCCTATCTTCCTCCATTAAAAACTGCAATCCTTCTCTTTCCCAATCATTCAATTTGTATTCTATCGCTACCATTATTATACCACTACAAATAAATAAACGGTAGGAATTTTGAAGTGACAAAAGAAGCCGCATCTCTTCTTCGACCACTTCTCTCTTTACCACCACCATTGCTACTCACCCTTCTTTGCACTCAAACTGGACTGATCAATTTCAAATTTCAGAATTCATCGTAAAAGAGGGCAAGAATTATGGATCCATGCCCTTTTATTCGAATAACTATATCCAACTTAGCACTAAAATTCCTTCCTCAGTCATCTCCAACAGCACCCACAAGTAGTCTACCTACTTCTGCATCAACGTCATCGTCTTCATCTTCTTCTTCTTCCTCCTTCTCCTCTGCCACATCTTACTACTGCAAGATTAAATTGAAGGACTTGCCTACACAAATTGCTCCAATTCCGATAATTCCATCCGATACTACTATTAGTTACCCAGATGCTAATAACCAATCTATATCCGCGTGCTATAATTTGAGTAAGTCAGAGGTCGATAAATTAAGAAACAACGAGAAGAAATCACACAAGCAACAGAAACAACAACCGATATTGAAGATTGATGTGTATTCGGGTAAAGCGGCGATGATGAAAGGTTGTGGATTAGGGTCTGGTAGTGGTGGGAGGTTTATGTGGAGGGTTAACGTTCCTTTGGAATTAAATCAAGCTGAGAGTAAGAGTTGTTCGATGCAGAATGGTTGGGTTAGTATTGTCGGACAACTAGAGAAGAGGAAGGGTAGACAACAACAATTAATGGGCGGCGTTCAGTTGTATTTGAGCGTGAAGTCTGAGCCGGATCCTAGATTTGTCTTTGAATTTGATGGTGAACCTGAGTGCAGTCCTCAAGTTTTTTTGGTTAAAGGGAATATTAAACAGCCTGTTTTCACTTGTAATTTCAGCTTCAGAACTTGTTTTGCCGGTGATGGCTATTGTTTAAGATCAAGGTAATTAGTCTCTAGTACTATAAAATTAAACTTCCTGAATTTCTGCTTCGTTTTTTTTTATCATCATATATTGATGATAATCGTAATCGCTCGAAATTGGTATTTGAACTTCAACTTTTAAGAAAGTTGTAACTGACGTTTAAAATTTCTTTCGTAATTAACAGCACAACACCATCGGACTCCACATCGAGGAGCATATTCAGTTCGCTCAAAGGCGGCGTTAGCAGCGATGGCGGCGGAGGCGACGACAGAGATCACATATCTCAGTATCACCGTAAAAAGGAAAGAAAAGGTTGGCACATAACAATCCACGACCTATCCGGTTCACCGGTAGCCGCCGCCTCAATGGTCACACCATTCGTCCCGTCACACAATTCCGACCGAGTCGGCAAATCAAACCCAGGTGCCTGGCTCATCCTCCGGCCCGGAGAAGGCACATGGAAACCATGGGGCCGACTCGAATCATGGCGGGAATCTGGTCTCATGGCCTCGACTAACGAAACCCTCGGATACCGTTTCGACCTCAACTTAGACGCGGCGGCCGCCATGGGTCCGACCAGCATACCACTATCCAATGGGTCGATAAGCGCGAGGAACGGGGGTAAATTTAGTATCGACATATGCAGTGGTAATTCCCCGTTAAGTAGTCCGAGTAGTAGTTTTGATCTTGCTTCGTGGTCTGGTTCGGGTTCGGCGGCTTCGTGTTCGACGGGTGGTCCGGAGTTAGGTTGGTGGCCGCCGCAGTTTGTGTATAGAGGGTTTGTGATGTCGTCGACGGTGGGCGGAGAGAGAAAGAAAGGGTTTAAGCCGGAGGTTGAAGTTGGGGTGCACCACGTGACATGTACAGAGGATGCAGCCGTATTTGTCGCGTTGGCTGCTGCGATGGATCTCAGTATGGATGCTTCGATGAATTTTTCTCGGAAGTTGAGGAAGGAGTTGAGATAGGAGGGACAGCGATGATGGTTCGTGGGTGGCAACGAATTTTCGTGTAAAAAGATAAAAGAAAAACAAATAGTTTTGGCGTTTTGTGGGAACTTGTGATTGTCGTTTGTGCGTATGAATGAGAAGTTGTGCGCTTCGATGTTGCTGCCGGGCTGTTAATTTGGATTTTTATGTATTTTATTTATTTTAAACTCAAAGGCTGCTTTTTGGGATCGTGAGTTGTAAAGCATCGTGAACGACGAGGGATTTGAAGTAACTCGGCTGAAGACTTGATCTTTTTCTTTTCCAAAAAAAAAAAGGTAAAAAAATGACATCCGTAATCATTCGGCATTTGGATATATATTTTATTTATAAATTTATAAAAATAATATAAAATCCATTAAAATATATATCGTATGCTCCACAATTTAGGATAGTATGACACTATAATACATAATGTTATATTATACTATAAAATATAGTATTTTAAAAATCTTAACTATTGAATTTTTTGATGGTTCATATTATTTCTCAAAGTTAATTATCTTAATTCTAATAATTTGTCTTATTCTTGATTAGTAAATATATTATATATACATACATATCTTCTACATCTCTAATTAAAATTTATCCTCTTCAAATAATATCCTCATATATATCCAATATCACTTTCCATATATATATATATATATATATATATGATCTTAACATTGATCATTATATCTTACTCAAATTTTAAATTCAAATTAATAAGTGTTAATTTATTTAATGAGCCTTGTATGATTATTAAAATCGACATGATAAATAATGTATTAATTACTCCTAATATGCATTTTTCCTATAATTTAAACTATAATGTGTTTAACAATGCCAAAAGTAGCTTATAAGATAATTTATAGCTTATTAAAACACATTTTTTTTAAACAAAAAATCTCCATGAGTAGCTCATAACTTACCGTCTTTAGGCTAGTTTTTAAGCTAATTTTGTCAAATGAGAAAATAGATTTTTATTAGAATTATTTATCTCAATTCTAAAAATTTATCTTGTTCATAAGTAGTAGATAATTTACATGTACATTCATATCTGTCACATTTCTAATTAAATATCATCCTCACTAAATAATATCCTAATTAGTTATAATATATACCTAATATTATTTTCTATATATGGTATTTATTTATAACTATACCTTACTCAAACTTAAATTTTAAATTTAAAGCATGATTTCTTTAATGAATCTTATATAATTAATAAAATGGACATAACAGATAATCTATTAAGAACTATAACTCTTAATATTTTCCTATAAGTTTAATTAACAAAAAATTACTCTAATAGGATTGTAAACTATTATAGTATAATACACTCTAAATATTGCAAAATACTAAAAAAATGAATATTTAAATAATTTAGATCACACAAATTAATTAAAAAAGATATATATCATTTGCAAAAATGAATATCTAATATAAGATTATATGTATAAATTGAAATAGAGGAAACACTTAATTTTCTTATTAATTTTAAGAACAACTATTCTTTATCATTTTCCATTTAAAATATAATAAAATTTGGAAATTACTAAAGTATGACCATTATGAACTTTAAAATATATATCTATATATATAATCATGAATCAACACTAATCGTATAAAAATATTTTAAAATATGAAAATTTTATTTTAAAAAAATTGGATAGTAATGTAATGTTTGAGTTTGAAATTCAATTTCTATATTAATAACTCATTTCATCCCATAATAATTTATAAGCTAGGATTCTATTTTAGTTTATTTTATTTATTTTCTATGATGTCCTTAATTGATTCTCAAATAAAACACAAATTCTTCTAAAATAATTGATTTCAACAATTTTCAAGTAAGGGTCAATATGGGGAAGAACTATAGTAAAATGTATTACAAATATACTATTTTTTTTTTATAATATGTTAATATGCGTGAGAATCTAAACAAGCTATTATTATAAGATAGGGAATGTATATGGTTACATATATAAATTGATGAATGATAAATATTCTAGCGTTTTCATTTTTCCATCATTCTTAACCACGCAATACAAGCTTGTTACAGCAAATAAAATGATTTTTTTTTTCTTAAAGAGCTACCGGAGAGCTAGGTAATTAAATAATGGTAGCTTTGTCTTAGAAGTTTATTGGAGAAAAAATGAGGTGACGAGCTTATATATTTGAGATCTTGATTATAGAGTGATTTCTGGGCTGTTATAAATAAAATAATAATAAATTTAAGATGTTAAATTAATGTAGATAAAGTAAGTGTGTATATAAAGTTTATTGGTGTTTATAAATTATTGTAAAGTGATTTTTATTCCATGATTATGCAAATAACTTGAGGGCTTTTCTTCTTCTTCCTTTTTTATTCAAAAAATTGGTTTAAGTTGTTTATGGAATAGCTAATATTTTACACGCTCTTAGAGGCTCATTTTCGGTGCATGTGTTTGGCCTCTCTACAAGAAATTTATCTACATATCAGTCATCTATTTTTTCTAAAAATAATTTAAAAATTACATATTATACAAGGAGGTAAGTCTTTACGATAACATATTTATTTTTCGGTGCACATGCTTATGAATGTGTTGTGAAAAAAAAAAAGATTAATATTGTTTATTTATTTATTTATTTAAATTTATGATAACATATTCACAAATAGCTAACAATAATTTTGGATATCTAGTTTAAAAATATTTTTTTCTTTCCCATTGATATATTTCGTGGGGAAAAATACCTCTATATATCTTGATCTCCATTTCAACGTGTTATATTTTTAGACGGTGAGAGGGCACGGACTTGTAGCAAGCACAGTATATGCAGTAATGGCTAATGTCAGAGCCCTGGATGAAGTTGGTATGGAGAGCTGTTGATTTCAAGGTTATTATGCCTACAGAATTCAAAACATCTCAGGTCGATCGATTGACGGGTAAGAGAAAAAAAGGAGATAGCGAAAATTTTGAATTTAGCTTGTAGTGCATGCATCAGTATGTTCTTCGGTATAACGATGGTGATATGGAGTTAGGCATGTGTGTGTGTTCATTCAATGTTTCTTGACTTCTTGTACTTAATGCACAGTTTCCAGCATTCCCAACTATTTCTTATCGCTTATTTATATTATATGCATGATACACCGCATATCATTTATATTTGTAGAAGTAAATGGACATGCATTGCTTGGCTTATTAGAAAATAGAATAGTATTAGAACAACAACCTTTATACTTTCTTGATGTAATGAAAACTGTTTTTTTTTAATAAAAAAAAAAACATATAGCATATTTCACGACAATGAACTTGATAAAGTGGTTAACTATCATTATCTTGGCCTCTAACTCTCTCCATTGGTGTCTATTCAACTAATTTTTATCTGCACAATCTTTAACAAATCTTCCTAATATATCTAATCTAATATATAACCCAATATTACTAAGTTCTTACTCTATAATTAAGCGTTATTTTTTTTCTTTCTTCGACAATTCTACCCTTCATTTCATATCCCTCTCAACTCTCTTTTTTCTATTTTCTTTGGTCAATCTTCAATCTTAAATATTTAAACTTTCTATCTTCAATACACATTATCTAATGTCAAATTCAATAATCATTCTCCATTAAAAATATGACAGATAATTTTTAATTAATAAAGAAAATTATGAAATTTCATTTTATTTAAACAAAAAAAAAATAGGCTATACAGGTGAAACACCCATAGCTTACTCTTTACCAACAAACAAGTCACCCAAAAACCCCCCTCCAATTAACAAAACAATAACCCATAGCATCCCCGCCAATGATAGGTTATTCACCCATAACTCCCCCCAATTGATGGTCCAACCAACCATAGAATATTATTCCTAATAGGTCACTCATCAGTAAACCTTAAACCCCAAACCCTTAACCCTTAAATCCAAACTATTAATCTTTAACCCCAAACCCAAAACCTTCAACCACTAACCCTTAGCCCTAAAAACTTAACTCCATCTATAGAGTATAATATTATTTTTTGATTTAATATAATATATATTAATGATATTTTTATTATAAATTGTAGCTAGTTACTCCCGCTATCACTAGGATGGTAAAGAGGACACTTACTACGAGTGATAAAGCATGACCAATGGGAAAATGAGGGGAAACTACTCATGCTTTAAACACCGATCACATGGGACATGAGGAGGTTCTTGTATTTTCAAACATGTTGATGTATTTTGTTTAAAGTATTATTGTATTTTAACTATGTGTGTAACATCTAAAATCTAATATTGAAAATTTTTATTTTTGAAAAAGCATTAATAATAAAATATTGAATGTTATGCCACATGCAGCAAAGAAGAGGTACTCCCTATACCTCATATATATTGAGTGTAAGGCTAAAAGTAATTTGTACTTAGAGATCAAGTGTGGAAGTACTTAATCCCATGATGATACAAGATTAAGAAGAAGAAGAAGAAGAAGAAGAAGAAGAAGAAGAAGAAGAAGAAGAAGAAGAAGCAAAAGAAGCAGAAGAAGCAGAAGAAGCAGAAGAAGAAGAAGAAGAAGAAGAAGAAGAAAAGAGAGAGAATGTAGAGAATCAAAAGTAGAAGACTGAAAGTTCAAAGAGATAGAGATCCAAATAACCAAACACTTGAAATAGCCCATAACTACTCAACGAAAGTAAGTACAACGAAAGCATTGAATTAACATATACGAGCAAACAAGGTGGTAGCTTCTTGTGAGAATGAGAAACACTCATAAAGGATGATTACTATACTACATACAGAGTTATTATGTACCGAATAAGATAACAATATATATCAATGGAAAAGTGCATGCATGACACAAGTTAATATAATGATAAGATGGATATTATATATGTATAGATGCTCAAGATATGAGATGATCCAAAAGAGAGTTGTATTTAAAGTTTTTCATTAGATGATTCACATAATCTATTTACTTAGTCACATTGAAAATAGGGAACCACTTATAATATAATCACTCATCTCTTCTTTTTCATGCAGATGGGAGAAAGATAAGCAAGAAGATATATGGTTAAAACCTATTGAACCAAACGAACCTAATCAAACTAGGTGTGCCAGAAGTAACAGGTGGTTGAGTCAATATACCGTATTAGCCATACCAAAATCAACATGGTTTTATCTGAACAATTAAAAAAGTGATATTTTGGATTTTTTGTGCAAAACCCCTGACCAACACTCGACAAACCAATTGAACCAGCTAGGTCATTCAATTTCAAAATCACTATCCTTGTGGTGGGAGTTATGCTAATTATCATCAACTTACAAAAAAACCATCACTTATTAATGTTATCCCCCATAATAACTATGCTAATTATCTAAATTCTGTGACCCAAATATTAATGTAGATCTCGTGTCAAAAAATATTAATGTGCGCCTCTTAGGCCAAGAGTATATAGAAACCAATGAGTGACCTAAATGATCTTTGAGAATTTAATGTATTTTCCAAATAAAGGCTAAGGTTGGTATTTATAGAAACCACATGAATGACTTAAATGATCTTCACCCTTGACCAAAAATTAAAAGTGGATTCATAATGTGGTCTATAATGCTAGTTGGTAAACTAAGAGCAAACTCATGCAGTTTCATAATAATGTTTTTGTGTAGTTTTTTATTTGTTTGCCCTAATGAATAGTATATGGAGAACAAAGACTTGTTCTCCTAAGCTCATTTATATCAATAGAATTTTAATAATAAGTAAAATTAATATAATCATTAGTATTATAATGATATTAACAATAATAACGACAATAATAATAGTTTAAAAATTACTTATGGTAACAATTATAGAAAAATAATAATAGTCAATATGATAATAATATATAAAATCTTTTAATATTGATCTACAAATTAGATCAGTAAAAATTTTGAAAGAGGGAAAAAGAATATGTTAAAAAAGGAAATGGAAATTTGCTACTTTACCAAACCATTATCTAATAAAAACAATTTTTTGTAAAACAAAAATTGAACACTTTCAATTTGAATAGTTATATAAAAATGAAGGGTTGAAATCATTTTTTTTTTACAATTAAGGAAACTACCGCAGTAGGTAGTAGAAACTAACCTTAGTGGATAGAGAAAACTACTATAAGTAGCTTTAAAAACTATAGTATTTGAATATCAAAAAATTATGGTAGCATTTTTATAAATACTATGTATTTATATATCAAGTTAGGAAACTAACCAATAGGTGGTAAAAGCTACTCTCAGTAGATGAAAAAAAATTATTCTAAGTAGTTCAAGATACTATAATATTTATATATCATGAAAAAAATATGACACTTTTATAAATATTATATGTTTATATTTTATGTTAAGAAATTACCTTTAATAAGCGGTATAAAGTATCTTCAATGGATGAAGTTAACTATTATAAATAACTTAAGAAACTAAAATGTTCTCAATTCTTATTACAAAAGGTGATTTTTACAAGATATGTTCCATTTATAAATTATCTTAAATTTTGTGGCATAACATGTGTGCATAACTAGTGATATTGGAAATTGATTGCGTCACAATCATAGATTATAAATACATTATTATTCCTCAACTATAGGACAATATTCCTCTGCAACTATAATGAATATGACAAAGTAGCTAGAAGTTGTTAGACATAATACACCTGTGTACCTTACCTTATAACAGACTTGACTAGTTTGTATTAAGCTATTATTAGGTGTTAATTTTATTAGTTTTTTTATCATTATGTTAACTGATTGTAAAAGATTATCTAGTTAACTGGGTGTGTGTTGTAAGTTCATGATTCTTGATAATGTAAATGAGTACGCAATAAGAATAATCACATAATCAAAAATCCCTCCTTTATCTCTTTTGTCCTCTTTATTCAAAGAGCTTCCCTCCTTTATCTCTTTTTTCCTCTCTATTCAAGGACCATGGAGTTTTCCTCTATTATCAACATGGTATTAGAGCTATATACTCTGATTTTTTGTTTGATTTCTCACATCTCTTCAATACCATTGATTCTCTCTAAAAACCACAATAACGATTAGTAACAACGAGGAATTCAAAGAATTACATAGCCAACTCCATGAACCTCACATTGAACCCAATTCTTATTTGTACCTTCATCTTGGTGATAGTCCAAGCTTATCCTTAGTTTCCAAACCATTCGATGGCACTAATTACCTAGCCTAGAGAAAATAAATCTTAATTTTGCTAAATGCCAAACACAAGAGAGGCTTTGTTGATGGCACATGACCTAAACCTCCTGAAAATTAACCTAAATTCGAATCCTGGGGACAAAGCAATGAGATGGTCATGGTTTGGCTTATAAATTCTCTATCCAAAGAATTCACTAAAACTATGATATATTGTGACACAACTCAAGAGATATGGGATGATTTGACAACGAAATATAGATAGAAATGTAGCACACAATTATTTCAAGCAACAAAAAATATTATCTCATCTATTGTAAGGGAGTGATAGCATTACAGTGTATTATAAAATGTTAAAGAAAATCTGGAATGATGTGCATGCTCTCCGAACTTCACCTCCATGTACAAGTGGCAAAGCACAAGCTTGGAGAGAATTATCAAAGAAAGATAAGCTCTACCAGTTCTTGTTAGAATTAAATGAAAGCTACATCATAATTTGAGGTAATTTGTTGATGAGGATGCCTACACGGTCAATTGTTGAAACCTATTCTCTATCATTACAAGAAGAAAGGCAAAGACTTGTTACAACTAGCAATCAATTTTCTATTAAATTGGCTTCAATGAACATTAGTTCATTCAATTCAAGTAAGTTGCAATCACATAATCCACTTCAAAAGAATAATAAACAAAATTAATTTTTCAATTTTTGCAAGAAGAATGTCACACCAAGGATTGGAGTTAGATGTTACATAGATTTCCAACCAAATTCAATAATGGGAAGGAAAGAAAACTTGTTACCCAAACCATGTCACAAAATAATGAAACTGGCAATGATTTATGTTAATCAAGCGAGAGTTATTCAACTTACATTACGCTTAGATTAACAAGTCAATGATATTAGAAGTTAATGTCTTTGCTAATTATCAATAATAATGCACCAACATCATCTATTTCTACTACACCTCATGTCAATTTTGTAGGTAATAATTTTTCTCATTTTGGATTGAATTCATGTGACTTTTCTAAGTGTTTGCAAGCATCCTTACCTATTAATATAAATTCATGTCCTTAGATTAAAGATTCAGGAGCCACTGACCATATGTGCTACTCTCCTAATATATTTCTCAACAAACACAACATTTCCACTTCATATTCTATTACCTTGCCTAATGGAAACTCTGTCACTGCCAGACAAAAAGGCAGTGTGCAAATTTCCCCATCTTTAGCCTTACATGATGTACTTATCGTCCCTCAATTTTCTTTCAACTTACTTTCAATCTCCAAACTCGCCACTCATTTAAATAGTCAAGTCATTTTTACAACTAACCTTTATTTGTTGTAGGAACGTTCACAAAATAGGCCAATGGTTCTTGGTAGTATGAATTCTGGACTATACTCGTTCCATAATTCATCATGCTCGACTAAAGAAAACACTACTAGGAATTGCATAACTACACTACCATTATTGACTCTAGTATTTCCTCATCATGTTCCCTTATTTTCCTTTTAAATCTCAATTTGTGTATAAACTCTATTTGATTGTGGTATTATAGATTAGGCCACTTACCTATGTACAAGATGCAATAGTTGCACTTTGTAAAGAATGATTGTATGAAAATTGATGTGGATTTTCCTTACAATATTTGCCCTAAGGAACATCAACACAAATTGCCTTTACCTCATAGTTAAAAACGCACCACAAAACCTTTTGAGCTTATAAACATTGGCATTTGGGACCCTACCACACACAAACATATTTTGGCCATAAATACTTCCTTATCATAGTTTATGATTCCACTCGAACCATTAGGGCTCATTTACTTGGAGCTAAATATAATGCTTTCCCCATCATTAAAGCCTTTATTTCCAAGGTTGAAACCTAAATTTCTAGCAAAATTCAAATAATTTGTTCTAATAATGCTTTTGAGTTAAGATCCTTGCATGAAACTCATTTATTCTTCTAATCTTGTGACATTTTACATCAAACCTCATGTTCCTATACACCCCAACAAAATGGTATAGTGGAATATAAACATAAACATCTTCTAGAAATAGTTGATCCCTTCTATTTTAGTCTAATCTTCTCATAAAGTATTGGGGAGATTGTGTTCTTACAGCCACATACCTTATTAATAGATTCCCTTCCAAACTTTTACAAGGAAAAATCTCCACGCAAAATATTATTTGGGAATCCACCATCATATCACCATTTGAGAAGCTTTTGTTGTCTTTATTACATTATTACTTCCCATTTCACCCTTAACAAATTTCATCCTAGAGCTATTCCTTACATTTTCTTAAGGTACCCCTTTCGTAAAAAGGCATACAAAGTTATTGACCTTGAACATCACAAGATTCATATATCTTGAGACATAAAATTCCATGAAAATATATTTCCATATGCCACTAAATCTGATTCCACATCATCTTACCCCATCCCAATTCCAATTTCAAATAATATTACTCCTGTCACACCAAAATTCCACACCAAACAATTCACCTACTCTTTCTCACAATATTTACCGTCATGATAAGCATACTCCACCCACTAATCCTGATCCTTCCTCACATACAACTGAGAATATCCATATTCCTATTAGAAGATCCACAAGACCACATGTCCAAGCATCTCATCTCAATGATTACGTATTCATAATGCATAAATTCGTATCCATAATACAAGTTGTCCACATACTGTGACCAATGCCTTCTTTGCGACTTTATTTAAGCTCTCTCATCTCTTTTTCAATGTCCTAACATCACAAAACCAAACCTTGCTTGCCAAACTTGATAATATACATTAACCTTCCACATATGAGGAAGATGTGAATCACCTTGCTTGGTGTGAGGCAATGCATAAAGAGTTTGATGTTCTGTATGCCAATTGAACCAGGGGTCTATTAAAGTTTCCAAGGTTAATAAATCTATTAGTTGTAAATGGGTCTACAAGGTGAAATACCATGCAAATGGGACTATGGAAAGATGTAAAGCAAGATTAGTAGTTCATGGTTTCACACAAAAGAAAGGGATTGACTTTACTAAAAACTTCTCACCTATAGTGAAGATGACCATAGTTTGAGCCTTGATTGCCACTTCAGTCAAGAGACACTAGCCAATGTTCCAACTAGATGTGAACAATGCCTTCACATGAGGAAATGTACATGTATGCACCACTAGGATTGTCTACCCCTACTTCCACCACAGTATGTAGGCTTCAAAATTCCCTCTATGGTCTCAAACATGCCTCATGACAATGGTGCGGCAAATTTTCTATTGCCTTACAATCTTAAGGATATGTTAACTCCAAGAATCACTATTCTATCTTCTTTTAAAAAAATCCCATCAATCATCTATTTTTCTTACTATCTATGTGGACAATAAACTCATCACTGGTGATGATATATTAGAAATAAGCTCTCTTAAACTCTTTCTTGATAATGAGTTAAAAATCATGGATCATGGGTCCTTACATTACTTCCTTCATATTGAGGTCCATATTCAACCTCATGGAGTCCTTCTCACCCAACAATAATTTGTGACTGACCTTATTAATGAATTTAGATGTTCCAATGCTAAGCCCACTCTATGTCCTTTACCTTCTAATATCAAAGTTAGCCCTAATAATGGTCCCTTAATCCCTGATCCAAAGCAGTACAGAAGCCTAGTAAGGAAGTTGAATTATTGGACAAACACTAGCCCAAACCTCAGCTATATTGTGCAAAACCTAATTCAATTCATGAGTTCACCTTGCACTCCTCATTTTGATGTCGCACTTCATATGCTTATGTATGATACACGAGAAATATGTCAAGGATTATTCATGAATGATAATATAACCTTTACTCTATAGGCCTATTGTGACTCTGATTGAGCCTCTTGTCCTTGCACTAGAAGAAGTGTCAGTGGTTTCTATATTATGCTTGGTCACATTCCATTGTCCTGGAAATCAAAGAAGCAACACATTGTTGCTCTTTCTTCAGCTGAGGCTGAATACCTATCCATGCATAGGGTAACCTCTGAACTAGCATTGCTTACATGATTCTTAGTGATTTTTCCATCACTTCTATTACTACTATTCCATTAAATTGTGATAGCTAAGTAACCATTCACGTAGCCAGAAACCTAGTTTTCATGAGCAAACAAAGCATATAGAGCCCGATTGCCATTTTGTCAGGGAACAACTTCAAGCTAGCTTGATCACTTTGAAGCATGTTCAAACACTTGAACAATTAGCTAATATCTTTATTAAGAGTTTTCCTAGCAACTTACATCACTCTATTCTTGGCAAGTTGGGAATCTTCGGTCCTTCACCTTTTCCAACTTGAGGGGGGATGTTAGACATAATACACCCCGTGTACCTTACCTTATAACATACTTGATTAGTTTTTTAAATATTAAGTTGTTATTAGGTGTTAATTTTGTTAGTCTTGTTTGTTATCATTTTTGTTAAGTGACTGTAAAAGATTAGCTAGCTAACTAAACATGTATTATAAATACATGTTATAGGATAATGTAAAAGAGTATGCAGTAATAATAATCATAGAATTCCCTCCTTTATCTCTTTTCCTCTCTCTATGCAAAGAGATCGATTGAGCTTCCATGGATTTTTCCTCCATTATCAACAACAACTCATTTCTTTTTTCTTCTTCCTTTTTTCTTTATTGAGCAAGTATATTTGCGCGTGAAAGGAGGGTGTTAAAATGAGTTTCATATTTGGCTACATGTGATGCATAATTGAGAGAAGATGATGGATGTGATTAGAACATGGATGGATGACATCGTAAATGAGACTTTGATCATCTACACCATAGTTTGTTCCTCAAGATTCAAAAATTTTACACACACATGCTATATAGATATACCTGAAATTCTCTTTATAGTAGAGGGGATGGAGGGGGTGGTGGATATTGGGATGGCGGCATTGGAGGTGGAAACGAGGGTGGTCATTTAATGTTACTCTTCAAAATTCTACGATAGCCATATCCCAAACAAGCTTACTCAATTTTTGTTGCATTTTAATCTATTTTCCATCATGGCGGAATCATACCTCCTATCCATATAAAATTCTATGTCAATCCCAAAATCATACCTATCTATGTAAAATTCTAACTCAATCCATCTGGTTTGTAAATCTATTTTTGTGAATTATTATATTTCTTATGAGAACTCAAATCATCCATCATTCCTCCTTACAAAAAGCAATACTAGGTGGAGGAGGGGTATGGGGAGGACTTTAAATATAAAGCGCAATATTTGACCCCCCAAAAAAATCCAGTTTTTATGGGAATAATGTTGCTTACCCAAATATAAAACCGAAACTAAAAACCAAATTTTACTAAAAATATATATTAGTGTATTAGTTTTATTTTTTATTAATAATTAAGTAATATAAACTAATAATAATACAAAAGATAATAAAATTAGGACATAAAAAAAAGGTAAATCTTTTTTTATTATAATAATAATAATAATGATGATGATTATAATAAAAAATAATACTAATAATAAATTTATTATACTTTTATGCCATAATTTTCATTTATAGTATATTATTATTAGTTTATATCATTTAATTATTAATAAAAATTAAAATTAATGAATTAATATGTATATTTTTAGATAAATTTGGGTTTTGATTTGGGTTTAGAATATGGGTATATAGCACTACTATTTTTATGGTTTAGAAGCAATTAACAATTCGGTGGTGATCTCTCAGTTAGCGTGGCTATTTCCACTAATAGAAAGTAGAAGAAAAAAGGGGAGGGGTGGAACTAAAAGACCAAATGCGTTAATAGATATTTGTTGGTGCAATGGTAAATTATTCTGCTTTGCTGAATTCTGCTGTTGCCCTTTTTCCTTGTCCCACATTGGTGGTGAATAGCAAAACTATTATGTTTTTATACCCCTTACCTATTGGCTTGTTTGAGTATTGAGTTTGGGTTGTTTTGTGTGGGTAGTGGGTTGAACTATATACCACACGCGCACGCCTCCGCCCGCCCGTTCGGGTCGGGCTGGGTTGGGTGTGGGTGTGGTCTTTGATTTAGTCAGACCCAATCTTTTCATTTATCAAAAATTTTGAACGGTTTCTTATCCGTCTGATTTGGTCTTCGTCGATTGCTTCTTTTATGCTGGTTTTTCCTATTCTCCCGATTCTTTAGTGGTGTGAAGAGTGGGAGACGTTCCACTCTTCCACTAGTTCGGTTTCTATATTAATAACAAATTTTATTTTGTTTTTGGCAATAATAAAAACTTAATCTTTTCAGCGTGAGAAACCGAAGCAACACCGAAGACCTAAACTCCCAAACTCTTTTCGAAATTCCATAGATTTGGGTATTATGTTTTTGCGAGTTCCATTCCTTCATTTCCGAGTGCACGCGATCGAAAAAGTTGTGTTAATCTTGGGGGTCAACCGACCGTGAAGGAATTTACGCCAAAGTCTGATCGAAATTTACTTCAGGACAGTAAGTTTATTTCACGGCATAACATTTAATCTCGATTTGAATTTATTTATTTTTTTAATTGCTGCGTTTATCGAAGTTATTATCCTACAATATTAGCAATAAATTAAGAAGGCTTTTAATTTACATCATCTCTAAAACAACGGTTTTCTAAAAGATACCACATAAATCTACATCTAGAACAAAAACCTAAACATTCCTGTATATGCTTTTTGCTGTCACAACAGCGACTGATTCATTTTACCCTCCGAATCAGTGCATCAGAAACACTTGAATACTAGCATATCAATCTGTTAAAGAAATACTTCTAATAAGATCCGAAAAAGAAAGTCAAATAAATAAGATGAACTTCATTAATTTTTTAATCAATTGATGGAAGCTTCCGTAACAATGATATCATAGCTGGACATGCTTGATCCCGAGGAGGAGCATATTTAATTGTAAGTTTGGAAATGCAGAAGACTAATGCATTGATCACCCATCACCCACCCACGGTACGTGGCTTCTCTGCTTGATTAGCTAGCTAGATAGACAGATAGGGACACAACGCGGCGATGGAAGTCAACCAAAAGCGAATTTCCCTAAAATAACAGGATCAGCCAAACTGTCTCCTGCTATTTGCCTCTGTCAACGGTCATTAATTATCTTAATTAGAATTATTACATCGTGACTTCATTGTTCGCGTGGCACGGATGCACCATCTTCCCGCTTTCCTCCTCAAGTTCTCTATCACACCTTAAACTCTGCAGCTCATATAAATATATACCCAATCCCCCCCCCCCCCATCTGCATATTCATCGCTGCCTACTCGCTTGTCTCTCTTTTAAAGATTGCGACTAGGCTCGTATACTATTCCCCGTGCTTCTACCTACAGGACATTAATATTCTTTCTCCATCCCGTGCTACTCAACCCTTTTTTCTTCACCGCATATATCCATGGCTTTACGATCAACACGGCCTAACGTACGGCTATTGCTTCCTGTTCTCCTCGTTGTCATCCTCGGAACGTCGACTAGTATCGTTGATGCTAGCGACTTTCGTAAGAACTTTGCTGTGACATGGGGTAATGGACGTGGAAAGATTGAAAACAATGGCAAGCTCCTAACTCTTTCACTTGATCAGTATTCGGGTTCGGGGTTCCAGTCTAAGAAGATGTACATGTTTGGACAAATTGACATGGAGATCAAGCTTGTTCCTGGTAATTCAGCTGGAACCGTCGCCACTTTCTTCGTAAGTCGTCCGATCCCTCTCATATATATATATAGTGTTTGATCACTCGGTCGGCCGGCATAAATGTACTCGGTATGTTCTGATATGTAGACGGACAAGGAAGCAAGAAATGACTCTGATTTTTCTAATGTTGTTGCAGATGTCATCTTTGGGGGATAGCCATGATGAGATAGACTTTGAGTTCTTGGGGAACCAAACTGGCCATCCATACACGATTCATACGAACGTATTCAGCCAAGGGAAGGGCCACAAGGAACAGCAGTTTCACCTCTGGTTTGATCCTACCGCTGATTTTCATACGTATACCATTATCTGGAACCCTCAACACATTGTGTAAGTAGTACTAGTACTATCTACCTAGCATTTATTTACCAAATTACTTGCCACTCTTATTCTACCTCAAATTTATTATTATTATTATTATTATTGGTTCAGATTTGCTATTGATGGTACTGCTATTAGAGAGTTCAAGAACATGGAGTCAATTGGCGTTCCATTCCCTAAGAACAAACCAATGAGGATATTTGCAAGTTTATGGAACGCAGATGATTGGGCAACACAAGGCGGGCGTATCAAAACAGACTGGTCTCTCGGTCCATTTACTGCTGCTTATGGAAGATATAATATCAGAGCTTGCAAATGGATGGGGGCAGGTTCATGTGGTACAGACTCTAATGCTTACGTGGCAAGCACTACCTCGGCGTCAGACAGGGAAGAGAAGATCAAATGGGTGAAGGACAATCACATGATTTATGACTATTGTAGGGATCACAATAGATTTCCTCAAGGCCTCCCTGCAGAATGCTCAATGTCTTAGTTACGATACCTGGATTTTTTTTTTCATAATTCTTATCATTCTCTTATTTGATTTATGATGCGTTGTAAATTTATGTAAATGTCATATTCTTTAATTTTATTTCTTCAATTTTTCATTTACTATGCCTTCTCAAATCAGTAATAAGGAGAACCATCAGTTTTTTACTTGATATTACATACCCACTTGCAGCTTAATGGCTTGTTTCATTTAGGCAACTTGGTAAGAGTCCAAGTACTTATTGCAGATAATGACCCATGTCAGCCTACCGGGTTGAGTCCATCGGCCTACGTTAATGACTCTTTTGGCCAAGATGAAGGAAGACATAATCGTTGAAACACTAAGAAATTTAATCCTTAGATTAATTGCACAACTATAAGAAAATGTAATTGAAGATTACAAGCACAAGAATGAATATTTATGGGAGGAAGAAATTTGAGACTTTTTATTATATATGAACATTGAAAGAAAAATGAGAATTTGCACTATCTCTTACAAATGGTCAGCAAATAGCCATTTATGCCCTCCATCATTTTTAGCCAAATACTCAACCATCATTGGTTGATAAACTTGATACAACTTTCTACCTAACATCAAATAAAGTCAAGAGGAAGTGTACAAATTGCCACCTAATGATATATTAAAGAATTTTCTAACCAACCTCACACATCCCATCTTCGCTGTCAATTTCTACATCTTCTCCCTTGGCCTTGGCCACTAAGCATTCCCCTAATGTAAGGGATTCATAGCTCATGATTAACTTAGATTTGCTGCAACATAAGTCATGCTTACTTTTAGACAAGGTCTTTGTAAGCATGTCTGGTCCATTTTCATTGGTATGGATTTTCTTTAGATAGATTTGTATCTCCTCAAACACATCTCTTATCTAGTGATACCGGACCTGGATATATTTGAATCTTGAGTAGAAGTAGTCATTTTTGCTTACATAAATGGCATTGTGTGAATCAATGAACACCACAAATGATGCATATGAAATATATATATATATATATATATATATATATATATAAATTGGATCATGCTATGGAAGATGGTGGATTAGGGCAATCACCACCAACATTTAAAACAAAAATGGAGGTTGAAGAACAGAAAAAATATGAACCTAAGTAAGCCTTGGATTCATATACTTGTAACTACCACTCAAGCTCAATTTTAATCAAAGTATTTGCTCTAGTTTGAAGTTCATTCTTGAAATTGAGAGAAAATTGGCAACCAACAATTTCCCCTTTTCATTAATGATGGTTCTAGCATTTATAGAACAAAATGCTTAGAACATAACCATTACAATCAGATATAAGGTCCTTATGGTCATAATTTTGACCATGTGGGTTCCCATTCTCTTACAAATTGATTATGTACTATATTACAAGTTACATAAACTACATACTAGTTAAACATTATTATCTAGTTGCAAATCAACTAAAATTAACCAAAATAGGTTGATTTAGTTAGTATGTAAGCTAAGTAGTTGTCACATAGGGTCAACTTTGTTAGTATGAATATAACCAAAAACAATATTCAGACATGTACTTCAGCCTACCCAAAAAAACATGCAATACAACCCCTCCCATGCCATACTTGTTGAATTTGAGATTGCTTTCAAGTGAAAGCCTAATCTAACTACCTAATTCCTAGTACAACAATCAACATAGAAGTTAGAAAATTTGCTTCCAAACAATTCCTAAAATTGGCTTTTGAGAAAAATATTAATTTAATTTATCAAAAATTTAGGTATTAATTTAAGAAAATAATTTTGAAAAAATTATAGGCTTGGGATTTATTTGAATAAAAGAGTAAGATAAAATAATAAAAATAAATATATTAATTTATTAAATAATTCTATCTATTTTGTAAATCAAAGGTCCCTAAAATAATTAAATTAATAATTTAATATTAAATTATATTGGATAAAAGTTTATATATTTAAATTTTTAGTTTTAAAAATGCAGGGTGTTACACTGGTCTACAAACATATCCCACTAGTTTGTCTTTAGTCGATGCCTTTGTTTGGCTGACACATTTGTCTGGTTCGTGCCCCTAGCTTACACCCTTAGTTGTCTCCTTGGCTTATACCCTTTTCTATCTAACGAACCTTAATTTGGTTTTATGTCTCAACATCGGTCTTTTTTGTTGAGGAACCCCAACAATATTGCTATTAGATACTAAGGCATAATACTTCTTACTATGGCTTCCTGCTAATCAAAATTCGATGCAACCCCTATGTAAGATTTAGGATCATGGATGTCAAGCGTTCTATAAATAGATGCGTTAAAACAGGCCATATAAGGATTAGTGGAGCCATGGGAAGAAATGCATGGGTTTGTGAGTGTGGAGGCAAAGAAATGGTCAATAGAGAGAGCATAGTTAGTACTAAAGGTTGCAGGGATGCAATAGCCATTTTGCTAAAATAATCATGGAGATTTTTGGGGAAATGAAAAAATATGAAAGACCTTCTTAGGGGTCTTGTAGTTTCTAGGAGAGTTTTTTCCTAATCGGATGAAGAGTGACAACCAGTTGGTGATTCATGGACATGACAAGTATCAGATCTTGCTGAACATTGTTACTAGGATGAATTTGTGTGTTGTTGCGGTAAACAATAACGAGATCAAGATGGCATTGAAGCATGTGATAGTGAAGTTTACATGGTTAATTTTTGTGGTGGTTGGAAACGGTCTGAAAGAGTGGAATTTGAGACATGATAAAGGGAGAGACACTAGATGCATCAATCAAAGAAAAGAAAACACACTTTCATGAAAGGCAACATCCCTAGAATATTGGAGTTGTTGTTTATGAAGATTCAATAACGTATATACCTTATTTACATTTATGCATGCATACATACATACATACACGCATGCATACATACATATATATATCAATGGGAAGGGCATACAACCACGGTAACATAAACACCTCGCAATCACACAAGTTATGTGTAGGAAGAAGCACATGATAGCTTCCAGAGAAACAAAAACAAAACAAAAATTAAAAATTAAAGAGAACTATTTCACAAGCCTATAACACCTATTCCCACAAGGCCTTACCAGGATCCTAACTGTCATGCCCAACTCTTATATTGTCTATTGAGAGGGTAGCTAATGAAAATACATGGCGAAGATCTAGGTGAGGATTTTCCTGTAGGTTTAGGAAATTTTGTGGCATAAAAAGGCAACTTGTTGTGGAGTAAGGTGCTGGATGTTGAAAATGATGTTGTAAGGTGCGGAGCCATGTAGGACCGTGGAAGGTAATTTGTTGATGAGGTGTGTTGGTAGTCAAAATGCTATCTCTTGAAGACAAATTTTAGATTGAAGAGCAAGCCTTAAGATACTTACAAGAGATGTTTTTTTATCCTATTAATAACACCATATTGATGTGGAGTGTAAGCACAACTAGTTTGATGCATAATCCCATGTTTATTGAAAAACTGTTGGGAAATGTGACTGGAACCCATCTCAAAGGCATAATCAAACCTGATTATTTCGATGTACTCATGAAACTGAGTGTGGGTCATGGTTACATGAATCAGTTATGTCCAAGTGGGAGTGTGATAGGATCCCAAAGATTAATATGTACAGGATCAAAGCAGGAAAGAGTAGTAGTAGAGTTGTGGGGAAATGGTAGCCTGTGTTATCTACATTGGGAACACGTAACACAAGGAGTAGTAATATTGTCTTCACGGAATCTTTTTTATACAATTTGGATAATGATACATGACCAAAACAGTGATGTGAAAGTTTAACAAGATCACAACAGGTGGCATGCATGTCCATAATTACAAGTAGAAGCCTGAACTGCATGTTTGTATGAGTAAGCTGAATAGGATAAGTCCAGGAGATACAGGCCAGCCCATGCATCACCAAGAATCAAAGGGTTCTTTACTGAAGGGAACCGCAGATGACGGCATGTATCAGTAAATAAGACAGTGCGTTGAAGGGTCTGAGTGATTTGGTGAACGGATAGGAGATTATACATGGACATATAATTACACTATTTAGGATGAGGCTATGAACATGTGGAATTTTTCCTGTTGCTTAAATATTAATGGAATGAGCATTGGGCGGGTGATATTGTAAGGCTTGGTGAGATTTGTAAAGGAAGAAACACGGACTTGTTAGAACACATGTAATCATTGGCACCGCCGTCAATGATCCAAGAACTGGACCTACTAACAGAAAAGCATACAAAAACAATTGAGAACATAGAATGGCAAGAACAATTACATGCCAATTCGAGGAAGTTGAAGCATCTGAAGCTTTGCATTGATGTAGTAGTATAATGAGCCGAGTAACCAGCTCTTGGATAAGCTACGACCCTGAGGAAACGCTTGATGAGACAGGTGAGGATGTAGGGGAAATGGCCTCAAGAATTTCGTCTTGCACCGAAGCTAAGACACTCTTATTCTTGGTGAATTTAAAATCTGCTTGGAAGCCATGGAGGTTGTAACAATTCTCATTGATATATATGACTTGTCTTCTTACGGTAAGAACATGTAAAAAGCAGGTTTCTTCGATGCATCAAACTTATCGTGACGAGACTGAGATGAAGCAAAATAGCCTTAGCTTGTACCGGCATAAAAAGAAGCATAACCGATCAGCAACCGATTGAGTGCAACAAGACAACAATATCAACTAACTAAGCTAACTAGCTGATTATATAACTATAAGGTCGTAAAACTAGCTGATTATATAACTATATGGTTGTAAAACTGATTATGACCCTGTTATTTCTTTTTCTTTTTTTCAGGAGCAATTATGTCCTATTTTGACATGCTAACATAATGACACCAGTGACATGGAGTCTCTCACAACTAGTTCCAATGTATTTCAACTTGAAAAAAAAATAGTACTCCCTCCCTTCTAAATAGAAGTCTTCGTATATTTTAAGGACAAGGTTTGACCATTAATTTATAATATATTGTAAGATAAAAATATAATCGTTACATTCATACTGAAAAATATTTTTTTAATATATTTTATAAATATATATTGAATGATATTATTAGTCAAATTTTATTGTCGAAATTTGCAATGACTTTCTTTTTTATATAGAGAAATTAATAAAAAGTGATCTTATGTAAGAAATATATAAAAATAAAATGTGCTATTATATAGTTAACATGACAATTCATCTATATCTCCAAATCAGTGTAATCAGAAAAGCTTTAATGTTTTAAATTGCTCAATAGATTATAAGATCCGAAAAAACAAAGTAAAGGCTTTAGGAATTTATACGAATAAATTAATAAATTTTCCAATCAACCATATTTAAAAGTGTTGATTTTAGTATGTTATGTTATATAGTAAAATATAGAGTTTAAGAAATCCCTCCACTAAGGCCCTGCCAAATAAAATAATTAGGCCATATGACTTCAACCATAGAAATATTAAAATCACTAAGCATATGGATATGGAATATTAAAAATGTCCATACCATTCAATAGGATACATTCATGTATAGTGAACTGGACCAGTGAATTTTAATTGCTCTAGAAGGTGCACAATTAGATGAACCATGCTTGTAAAAAAGCTTGGTGGAAATACTTTTTCCATGTGGCACAATGTCAAAACAACGTGTTGTTGTAAATTACCAAGCTCTTGTAAATCAAGTTGTTTGCCACATATGAATTTGAAGAACGAAAATAACTATGAGATAAGTCCAACAACTTCACTACTCATAGATGCTTTTAATGTAATTGGAAGCAAATTTTGCATTAAGATATGACCATCATGGCTTTTATGGTTGAACAACCTTTAGTGTTTCAAACTAACACATCTTGAGATGTTAGATGCATATCTATCAGGAACTTTAATCTTCTTCAAAACTGACAAGAAATGAACCTTATCAGTGGCATTCATGGTATAAGAAGCATCAGGTAAAATATGCTTGTTGTTGGGAAGTTCGATCGGGTGTAAATTTTGTCGTATCCCAATATCCTTAAGATCCATGTGTGCTTCATAATTGTCTTTTGATTTCCTATCAATACCCAAAAATGTTCCTAACAAATTATCACATGTGTTTTTCTCTATGTGCATGAAATCCAAATTGTGACGGATGAGGTGATGTTGCCAATATGGAAGATGAAAAAAAAATACTTTTTTTCTTCCAATTATGTTGCACATGGCTATCATCTAAAAAACTTCCTATTCCTCCTCCTCCTCATCATCATCATCTATGTCCTCATTAATCTCTAAGACTGGTGGATGCTTAACGTTAGATTGAGCGGATCTTGTAGGTCGATCTGATGACTTGCCATAAAGATGATTCATAACATCCATTTGCCTACGAATAGCAACTCCTAAAGGTGTAGGTGGAGCCCTATCAACCTCTATTGTTACATCAAATTTTGTAGGTTGAAACATAAATAAGTGATCATCCGGTAACCATCTTCGATGCCTCATATAACAAAACTTTTAACCAAATTTTAGCCATCTTGAAGAAGTAGCACTTCCACAACATAGGCAAGCAAGTGCACCCTTTGTACTCCACCCTGATAAATTTGCATAAGCTAGAAAATCATTTATAGTCCATATAAGAGCAGCTCACAATCGAAATTTTTGCTTAGAAGCTGTATCAAATGCATTGACACCCTCACCCTCCCACAACTTCCTTAACTCACGTATGAGAGGTTGCACATACACATCAATGTCATTACCTGGCCCCTTTTGCCCTGGTATAATCATCGACAAAATAAATGATGATTGTTTCATACACATCTACGGTGGGAGATTATAAGGAACTAGAATAACAGGCCAAGTGCTATGATTGGTGCTCAATGTCCGAAATGGATTAAAACCATCACTAGCAAGTCCAAGACGAATATTGCGAGGATCGAGAGCAAAATCAGGTTAACGAGCATCAATATCTTTCCATTCTAAACCATCAGTCGGATGTCTTAATTTTCCATCTTTCACACAATCTCTATCATGTCATCTCATATCCATGGCCATCTTCGATGAAATGTATATTCTTTTTAGCCTTGGAATCAATGGGAAGTACCGTAGAACTTTCCTTGGTTTTTTCCTTCTATTAGGATCTTGCTCACCCTCGTCACTACAATCCATTTCAATCGGATTCTCCCAACATGAAGTATTATATACCAAACAATTGTCTAACATTGTCCTATCATTTCTTCCATCATCCCAATATAACATGCAATCATTTGGACATGCATCAATCTTTTCATATCTAAGACTGTAACACCCCCAAATTTACTACTAAAAAATTTCGTTTAATTTAGAAGAGTTTAACGGAAACGAAAAGATAAAACTGTAAACTCGGGGGCATTACCGCCACACTTAGTATCAGATCGGTTCACTCCTACTGTCCCAGTACTAAGTGATAAGGCTAAACAAGATTAATCATCAAATACGAGTCGCTAATAAAACACCATTCATACAGAATCAGAGTGCGGAAATCAAAAGTTACAATCCAAAAGTACAGTTTTAAAGTTCCAAATGTATGAAACATTGTACACCAGAAATAAACTAACTATAAAGACATAGGAAAGATAAGTTGGACGATAGACTCCGACCACGTCACTCTCGACCCCCAAGTTAGGTCCAGCCTCAACTCTCAGCCCCACCCGATGCCTCGTAAGCATCATAGGCATCAAAAACATCGTCCCCTACCTGCACAAATTCAGACAGGTCTTCTACTTGTGGGAATGAGTAGCACCCATAAAACGAGTGATCAGTACGCTACGTACTGAGTAAGGTAACCGTATAACTAAAGCCAAACATACCAGATACACAACACATGCATGATTATATAGGCAATATAAAACAATACAGATAGTGAGGCCGGTTATGCTCCAGTTAGACTTGTTCTTTAAATCTCTTAATGACAAACTCAATTTCACACATACTCTTTATTAATCCATGTGAGTGCGAGAGCTCCACTATTATAGCCGGTGGACTGGAGATACGTACAGGGCATACGCTCCTGACCACTATTATTCGCCGGTGGATCGGTCTCCAGGGCAAAACGCTCCTGGCCACTATTATTTGCCGATGGACCGGTCTGGCCCCGACTCACATGGTGTTCCACTGTAAGTACTTAGTGTATTTTCCATGTCTTAGTTTTATCACGTTTGCTTTGTTGAGCACGGAATCCCCCACTATTATAGTCGGTAGACCAGAATCATACAGGGCAACACGCTCCTCCTGGCCACTATTATTCATCGGTGGATCGGTCTCCAGGGTACCCCGGCTCCTGGCCACTATTATTCGCCGGTGGACCGGTCTAGGCCCGGCTCGACAATCTTTCTCTTTAAATGATTAGTGTTTTATCGTATCTTTTTCAACAAATTCTGCCCTAGATCTGCATGGCTAACTCCAGCTATACTTATCCTCCTAAGAGGGCCTGTCTTATATCTTGAGACCTCTGCGCCTCCTAACTCGCCCCGACATCCTTCCCTTAATTCGCTTACTCACACCAGGAACCCGACTCCTAAGTGTGTGGGTCTAGGCCCACCACCTTATACTCCAAAGTCCACTCACCGCCTTCCCCTAGGGTTTTCTCCAAAAACCTTAACTTGGGCCTATGTGGCCCATCCTTTTCTGCCTCGTACAACCCAGACTTATTCTAGCACCCCTACACATCACGACCCTTCGGTTCAACCCTCACTTCATGTCCCACTCATTCTCACTTATTTTATTATTCTCTTTTTCTTCCTTCCCCTACTCAAATTAGGGTTTCCCTTTAAACTCTAGCCTAGTCTCCTACGCACCCTTATTCTGACCCACGTACTATTTTCCGCCCGAAGCCCCCAAACACCCAAACAATACTTCTATTACCTTCCTCACTCCCCGAGACAACTTTCCATACATAAGGTTCGCCCCCATGCGGACCTTAACCACCCCATGCAACCCTAGTTTCTCCTATACCTCCATTTGCCAACTTACTTCCCCTTGGTTATTTTTCTTTCCCAATTTTCTTTTTCATGCCCCAACCCACATCACCACATCAATACCCTAGCATGCATGTGTAACACCCCCAAATTTACTACTGAAAAATTTCGTTTAAATCGAAAGGTTTAACAGAAGCGGAAGATTTAAAACCGTAAACTTGGGGGTATTACCGCCACACTTAGTGCCGGACCGATTCACTCATACCGTCCCGATACTAAGTGCTAAGGCTAAATCAAACCATCGTTAACAAGAACCATCCAAAAACATAAGTTCATAGCCATCATAAATCATTCAAGAAACAAGAGTCGACCACAGACAGTGTATTGTTTAAGATTACAACTTAGGAATCCCACTCCAAAATACGAACATAATACAAATACGGCAACTCAAGATAGATAGAAACTAGGATAGTAAAAGAGTCCGGCGAACTCGCTCTCGGCCCCAACCAGGATAGGTTCAACACTCGGCCCCATCCGATGCCTCGTAGGTATCGTAGGCATCGAAGACATGATCTCCTACCTGCACAAGGTCAGATCGGTCTTCTGCTCGTGGGAATGAGCAGCACCCATGAAACGGGTGATCAGTACGCTACGTACTGAGTAAGGTAACAGACGAGCTAATGGCCAACAC
Organism: Tamarix austromongolica; assembly: GCA_039764185.1. NCBI lineage: Eukaryota > Viridiplantae > Streptophyta > Magnoliopsida > Caryophyllales > Tamaricaceae > Tamarix > Tamarix austromongolica. The sequence goes on from CM077811.1 coordinate 18,232,497, forward strand.
ATAGAACACATGATGCAAGCATAACATATAGGTGACATACGATAACACACATGGTAAAGTCTGGTTACTTTTCCGGTGACTTACTCTTTATTCTTATTAATAATAGGTCCAATCCACACGTATTCCTTAGTAGTCCATGTGAGTGCGAGAACCCCACTATTATAGCCGGTGGACCGGAAGGTATACACTCAGGGCAGAACGCTCCTGACCACTATTATTTACCGGTGGACCGGTCTCCAGGGCAAGATGCTCCTGGCCACTATTATTTGCCGGTGGACCGGTCTGGCCCCGACTCACATGGTGTTTCGCTGTAAGTGCTTAGTACATTTTTCATGGTTTAACTTACTTTGGTTTGTCGAGCACGAAATCCCCCACTATTATAGCCGGTGGACCAGAAAGTATACACTCAGGGCAGAACGCTCCTGACCACTATTATTTGCCGGTGGACCGGTCTCAAGGGCACCCCGGCTCCTGGCCACTATTACTTGCCGGTGGACCGGTCTGGGCTCGGCTCAACAATCTTTCGCTTTACGTAATTAATGTCTTATCCGTGTCTTATTGAATCACATCACACCCTTGACATGCATGCGGTTGATACTCTACCTCTTTCCCCTCCAGAGGGACCGTCCCATATTTTGAGACTCGCACCTCTTCTCACACCCGACATCCATCCCCCGTAGACTTAGGTAAAGTAGCATATAGTAAGACACAAACCCCAAGGATATAGGCCATCCCAACACATATGATATCGCCTCTGCATGTACTCATCCCTCTAGGGTTCCTCCTCGGATACCCTAATCGGACCTATGTGGCCCAACTCTTTCTTACTTACCCAAACGCTACGTTATTCTCTATCTCGCACCTCATTCTTTATTAGGAAATTCCCCAAATGTATTTCTTTATCTCCCAAGTTCTCATGTGACCAACAAAACCCTAGTTGGCCACTCAAACCCTAATCGACCATGCCAACCCTAGTTGGTTGCACCAAACCCTAGCACTTTACTTCTTCAACAAGTAACCTCCCTCTTTCACCCCAAAATATCTTCCTTCATCTAGAAACCCTCACCCATCCTTTATATAAGTGAGTTTTCACCCTCAACCTCATACTCCATCCCTCCTTGATCATTTTTACCCTTATACCCTTCAAATTGCTCATTTCCTCCCCAAAACCCTAATCGGAACCCTTAGACACCCTTACATTGACCCACGTGAAATTTTGCACCCAAGTCTCCAATGGACCCATAACTTTGACATTATCTTATTTACTTCCTAAATAAACTTTCCTCACGTAAGATTCATCCCCATTCAGACTTCCCAACACACTTACTCACAAAACCCTAATCAGGTCTCTTATGCGCCAACTCACGTACTATTTTCATACCGAGTATCCAATCACTCTAAGACTCTCCAAGACTCTTACTTACAACCCAAATTAACTTTTCCCACGTAAGGATCACGCCCATGCAAGGTCTAGTTCCCCCATGCAAACTTTCCCACATACGCTTTCCCGTTATTCTTTTATTATCGTTTCATGCTACTCAAACCCTAGCATGCATGTCCTAGAGGGCCATAACAAGTCGCATCATCAACATCCACATCAAACATGGAACATGTCATACACGTATAATATAAGGCGCACACAACGTACCTCATGATCCATGCTGCGCTACACAAAACAGGTTACTCATAACACATGCATAATACACATCAACATGGCACACTCATCATTCATCAACACGTCATATTACACATAGCACAAGGTCATAGCTTCGTCCTTACCTAGCTAGGCACCGGACTTGGAGCACGCTCCTCTAGCTCCTTAGGGTTCGGATCGGGGTCACCTATGAAAAGGGGAAAAGCTAAGTATTAGTTTCCTTCAAAGTACCGTCATCCCTTATGCTAGTTTAGGATTAGGGTTTATTACTAAAGTGGGTATTATACAAAAACTAGGGTTTTTATCTTAAAGTTAGTGTATTAGCCATTACTAGTCAAAATGTATTTATTATTATTTTTTTGTACTAATTGTTACCCTCATATTTGTTAAACCCATTAGTCCTAATCTTGTAGTAATAGGGTTGATGCTAACTAAAGGAAAATAGTGATAGTAGTAATAATAGTAAGAGCTAATAATAGTACCCTAGTGATGAGGTTTAGGGTTAAAGTAGTTGGGGCAACATTAAGTGGTATGGTAATAAGGCTCAAGTATCTTTCTTAGTTAAAAACCACATGATATTTACTAACTTTAGTTAAGTCACATGGATAAGACAAAAGTAGTTTTATTGTTAACCTAAAGGATAAGGTGTTAAGTAGAGTAATAATAATAACAATAATAGTAGTAATACTAATGATGATGATAATATTAGTAATAATAACAATAACAACAACCCAGTATGGTTAAGTATTAATAATGACTTTAGTAAGGTAATAGAGATAATAATAATAATAATAATAATAATAATAATAATAATAATAATAATAATAATAATAATAATAATAATAATAATAATAATAATAATAATAATAATAATAATAATAGGGTTGTTAATAATAATAAAACTAAAGTTGAGTATAATAGAAGTTAGGGTTCCAAGGGATGTTAGTATGGTAAAAATGGTAACTTTAATATTAGAAGTCACAATATTAGAAATGATAATAATAATAATAAGAGTAATAATAATAATAATAATAATAATGAAAGAATAATAATAATAATAAGCATAATGGTATTAATATTAGTTAACTTAGTAATACTTATATGGAAATAAAGTTTAAGGCTTGAGATGAGTGGGAGACCACCTGAGGACGGTGGTGGTCCGACGGCGGCGGCGATGGAGGAGGAGAAGAGAGAAAAGGTGGGGAAAAGTGGTTAGATGGGAGGAGGAAAAAGGAAGCTAAGTGTGGGGGAGGAGATGACAGGGAGAGGGGAGTGGAATGAGGGTGGTGGCGTGAGCAGAGAGGCGGCGCGCGGTGGTTGACGCGGTGGCGGAGGGAGGAGGAAGGTGGTGGAAATGGTGGAGGCCGGTGGAGAAGGGAGCAGGGGGTAAGGAGGGTATGGGCAGGTAGGGGAGGACCTGCTGGTCACTTTGGAAGGTGGAGCAGGGGTTAATTACGGCGGAGGTGGCGGCAGCGGGCGGCGCAAGGCGGCGGCGGCATTTTTTTGGGGTGGCACCTTCGCACGATTGTGGTGGCTCGTGCGGGGTAGGAACGGAGGCGGCGACGGTTTGGTTGCATGGAGGGTGATGCAAGGAAGGTTTTGGTGCGTGGAGGTGGTCGCGGCGGCTGCTAGAGGCGGCGGAAAGGGCGTCTGATCTGGCGGCGGCGAGGCAGGGTTTCGACAAGGTCCAAGGGAAGGACTTGCCCTGGGTCGTTCGGGGAGGGGTATTTATAGGCAATTGAGGTGGGGAAAACGACGAACGGGAGAGGAATGGCACGCGAGGGCAGGTGCGGCAGGCTGCCGTTCGGCGGTGGCAGCCGGTCGCAGGTCTGTGGCTTGGCAGGCCTGTTTGGTTGTGTGCGGAAAAAGGAAAGAAAATCAAGACGCGTGAGGGCCAGGAGGATTTTGCTGGGTTGATTCGGGAACGAAAGGGACGGAAATGGCAGAAGAAGGACGGCCGGACGGCAGGCCAAGTCAGAGGCGGCAGGCGCGAGTTGCAAGCCTGCGCGAGGAAGAAGACGACGGGCGGGGTAGGTTGGACCGGCAGTCCAGGGAAGAAAAGAGAGGGGAAGAAACCGGCCGGTCGGCAACGGTTATAACCTTCATAAACTCGACACGTCGTTTCATCATTCAGAAGGTCGAGACGCAGCGTCGAGTCGTTGGCTGGCAACGGCTATAAGGTTCATAATCGCGACGCGGGGCTTCGGCGTCCTCGGGGTTAAAACGCGTCGTTGCGGCATCAGCGGGCGAGGGCCAGCGCGCAGCGCTGGGCCGTGGGAGGGAGAAGAAGGGAGTTTGGGCCGGCGAGGCCCAACTCCGGCGAGAAGGTAGGAAAAGGAGAAAAAGAAGGAAAAGAAAAAGGGAAAAAGGGGAAGAAAAGGATATATTTAGGGTTTTGGATTTTACATGAATGATTTAGAATATTTTTGGGCTAATTAGAGTATTAGCATTTATAAAATATTAAATAAATTCCCTTTTTACCTATTCTAGACTATTTTAGATAAATTTCCTTAATCCTCCATACTAATTAGGAAAATACCCAAATTTCTTCCAATTAAATTCTTTATTATTTTCCTCTTAATATACCTTAATTAACTCTCTATATTTTAATAATTAAATTTATATAATTAATTTTCCTAATAATTCCTTATTTGGCCATAATTTCGAAATTTAGGATTTCGGGGTATTTCAGCATGTCCTAAGGGCCACATCATATCACATCACAACTTGCAGCATATCCATATTAATACATAACAGAAGAGATCACATGGACATACCTCGGTTCCAAGCTGCGCTACATAAAACAGGTAAGATAACAGCATATAGAACACGACATATAATCATACAAGACATCCAAGGCAAGTAAGACATGTAACACACAGGTGGCCTTAGCTACACCCTTACCTAAATCGTCGTCGAGCTTAGAGCACGCTCCTATGCCTCCTGGGGGTTTTGACTCGATTCACCTATAAGAGGGAAATACTATGGGTTAATCTCCCTCTACCGAAATTACCAAAATTCCTATCTTACCCCTATCATGGCCTAATACTAAGGCTAATATTAATAATAGTAGTTTATAATTAAAAGATAGGGTTATTATTATTCTCAAGATAGTTAATCAAATCACTTCTAATCAAGTAAGTCTTAGTAATATTCATAGTATTAAAGTAAGGGTTTCAATATTACTAACAACAATATTATTAATAATACTAATAGTAATAATAAGAATGCTAATAATAATACGAATACTACTAATGATAATAATGGTAATAATGATAATAACGATGATAATAAAAATCGAAATCATAGTAGTAGTAGTAATGATAATAATAATAATAATAATAATAACAACAACAACAACAACCATAACCATGATAATAATATTAATAATAATGATAATGATAATAGTAATAATAATAATAGTAATAATACAAATAATAATAATAACAGAGATAATAACAATGATAATAATAGTTAGAGTAATAAAAATAATAATGATGATGATGATGATGATGATGATAATAATAATAATAATAATAATAATAATAATAATAATAATAATAATAATAATAATAGCGATAGTAGTAGTAGTAGTAGTAGTAGTAATAATAATAATAATAATAATAATAATAATAATAATAATAATAATAACAACAACAACAACAACCATAACCATGATAATAATATTAATAATAATGATAATGATAATAGTAATAATAATAATAGTAATAATACAAATAATAATAATAACAGAGATAATAACAATGATAATAATAGTTAGAGTAATAAAAATAATAATGATGATGATGATGATGATGATGATGATGATGATGATGATGATGATAATAATAATAATAATAATAATAATAATAATAATAATAATAATAATAATAATAATAATAATAATAATAGTGATAGTAGTAGTAGTAGTAGTAGTAGTAATAATAATAATAATAATAATAATAATAATAATAATAATAATAATGATAACAATAACAATAATAATAGGAATAATAATAATAATAATAATGATGATGATGATGATGATGATGATGATGATGATGATGATAGTGGTGATAATAATAACGTAATAATAATAACAATAAGGATAATAATAGTGATAATAATAATAATAATAATAAATATAATAGTAATAATAATAATAATAATAATAATAATAATAACACAACAAGTTTTTAGTCTTAATTAATACCATTAATTAGAAATTCTCCGGAATAACGTTAGGACATATTAGTAATAATAGTAGTAGTAATAATAGTAATAGTAATAATAATGATAATAATAATCATAATGACACTAATAATAATAGTTAATAATATTAAAAATTATTAATACTTTTAATATACAGGATTTAGGGGTTAAGGAGTTGGGAGACAACCTAGGCTGGGTGGTGGAGCCGGCGGCGGCGGTGGAGGAAGGAAGAAGTGGAGAGATGAATGTGGAGGCTAGGGGAGAGGGAATTAGGGGGAAATGGAGGTGTGGGGAGGTAGGGCAAGGTTTCCTGGTTGTTTTGGGAGGTAGAGGCGACGCTGTAGGTGGCGAAACCGGCGGCAACCGGCGGCACGGGGTCGAAGGGTGCTGTTCTGGAAGGTAATTTTACACGGCCGGGATGGCTCGTGCAAGGCAGGGCAAGGAAGGTTGGTGGCTCGGTTGTGTAGAGGGCGGTGCAGGGAGTGGTTTGGTGGCCGGAGTAGGCGGCAAAGACGGCCAACGACGGAGGAATAGCTGGCTAAACAGTTGGTGGTGCGCGTTTTGGTTTTCTAGGCTGCCAAAATCAAAACCCGATTATGGCAGCCTTTGGGGCTATTTATAGGCCGATCGGAAGGGGAAAATGACAAAGAGGAGTGGGAGAGTAGAGGGGCAGGGTTATGGGTCTCTGTCCGGCGAGAATGGCCGGCGCAGGTCTGCGTGTGGAGACCATGATTTGTCGGGGAGAGAAAGGGATGGCGTGCAAGAGAGGTGAGGGATGGTCCTGTCGAAATGGCAGGGAAGTTAATGGGGAAGAGAGGGGAGGAATGGCTAGTTTGGTTAGTGTGGTTGGTGCAGGCTTTTCCGACGTTGATTTCGCGCTGCAGGCATCCGGAGGTAGAATACGACGCAGGTGGGAGAGGAGAGGGCTGGACCGGCGATCTAGGGCAAAAGAAGAAAGAAAGAAAAAAAAAAGGGTCGAACCATCCAGGAGAGGGGACGAGTGGCGCGGGGAGGCTGGGTCGCGCAGGGGGAGGGGAGAGTTGGGCCAGCGAGCCGGCCCAGGTCGGGGGAAAAAAAGAGAAAAAAAAAGGAAGAGAAGGAAAGGAAGGAAAAAAGGAAAAAGAGGGGGGAAAGGAAAAAAAAAAGAAAAAGGAAAAAAGAAAGGAAAATGTGGATTAGCTTAATCAATATATTTGGGTAATTTGGGATATTTAATAAAATATAAATATTAAAATAATAACTAAATTCTCTTTTTAGGCTAATTTAGGGATTTTGAAATAATTTTCTTAAATTTCATTTTAATTAGAAAAACACTCAAATTTTTCCTATTTAAAATTATTTATAAATTTCTCCTAGATTTACCTTAATTAATTCCCTCTTATTTTAATAAAAATTAGTTTATTTAATTAATTTTCTAATAATTTCTTATTTGGCCATGATTCCCTAAATTATGATTTTGGGGTATTTCAAAGACCCAATTCATTTATTAACTTTTTTGCTTCATACCAAGAAGATGGAAATGGACACAACATAGGAAATGCATTGGACATCAATTCAAGAAGCATAGTAAAAGACTTCGAAGACTAACCGTTCATGCTTTTCAAATGGCACAAGTACAAAATGAATGATAGTAATTATTGCACCCAAGATATAATTCTTCCTCACATTGCTTCAACAACCTATGATAGCGAACATCTTCATCACTAGGAGTGTTCATAGGTTGGTTTTCAGGTAAATTATCATAACCATGGTAATCATCATTGAATCTTGGTTGAAGTGGACTCGAAGATTCAATGGCATGATTTTCAATTATTTCATTTAATACTCCAAATGCATCCCTCACAAGTGCGGGAATTTGATTTCTATCTTCTACTAGTAGACACATCATTAGCCGGTTCCCATATTGGTTCCCCATGAAGAACCCAATCGGTGTAATTTTTTAGAAAGTCATTTTTCATAACATGATCGGTGACAACATCAGCTGGATAACGATATCTATTATAACACTTTCGACAGGGGCACCATATTTTTCCATTTATAGCCGCCTTAGAAGTTGAAAGCTTTAAAAAACTATTAAATCCTGCTAGAAATTCGGTACTAGTCCTATTTAAATCTATCCAACTTTTATCCATGATAAAATATATTCCCAATGTACCTGGACATTTCAAATGATATCAATTAATTAATAAAAATATATTATGCAGGAAATGCTACTCAAATTAAGAATGTAGAGAAGAAGATTGAAGTGGCTCAACAATGACAAACAAAAAGGGAAATCTTGGAAACATACAATTGATGTTCTGAAAGGCCCTGTTTATTTTTTGATTCGCATATGAGAATAAAATTTGTTATATTACTACTAATAATAATTATTATAATAATTTAAATAATAATCATTAATATTATTATATTTATAGTTATAAAAAAAAATAATTATATTACTTACATTCATAATTATACTAAGTACATTAATCATGATCATCATCATCATCATCATAATATTCCAGCATAATACAACTTAACAAGTCTTTTATGTTTAGCTTACAAGTGTATTCCACTAGGTAATTTTATTGCCAAAGAAGATCTTGCATAAATTTGTAGAGCTTTTTATGATTCCCATACATAATTACTAATGGCATTTTGTGGGTAAAATGGTGCACAAACTTCCATACCAACATAGAGGCCTTCTATGAGCAACTAAATTATGGAGGTTAGAGATAAAGGGTAGATAAAGATGGATCTCGAACCATAAGCAGGCAGGTTATTGTGAATAATATGCTTTCATCTCAATTTTATGATGCATTTCAATGAAATAATTATCAAAATAGCACGAAAAATAGTAATATGAATCTGAACAACGAGCAAAGGTGCCAGGAATTTGAAATAGTAAATAGACAAAGTATATGGCCTATGATTATAAAATTAACATAAAACAAGGACTCACAATTCAGTAAGTAAAGAGGAAAATTGAAAATTGCACACAAACCAGAATATCTAATTATTTAAGGTATTGCAGTATAATAAGATTGTGTTTATGATTTGCAACAAGTATAAATTGATAACCAAAAAACATAATTTCTATAGTAATTGGGTTTTCATGCGGTAAGTCCTATATATTTCTATCTTCACTGATTCCTTAATTAGTTTGCTCATTGATCAATTCTGCACAATACTGATGCATCCGCCCGTTATAATATTCTTAGTATGCAACATGGATACCACGGAGGCTCACAAGAAGCCCCAGAATAAACCTGCATATTTCACACCATTTCCTTCGGTTTTCAGCTCAACAACTTGGCTATCAGCTTAGGCAATAAAATCATCATAAGTTCATGATAACATTGTATGAGAGATAAATATTATCTCGCAGCTGTAATAATATGATTTTCATATTAATTATCGTTATAGCAGTGCATATCGATAATGCCACACTACTCCCTTGTGTATCAATGATATTACATATCAAAAGGCTCAAAATATGAAAGCCATTGTCAATATTATTGTCCCAATGTTGTACTTAGACCAATGTACTCTCATCCATGATGAATCAGTCCCAAGATCAAACAATTATATGATTTTTCACACTCCTAACATCATCACCATCAAAGCTATTATTCCACAAATCATACTCAAATCAGCCACGGTAATTCACTTGGAAGTTGGAACTACTTTGTAGTGAAATAATTATCATAATGGTACAGAATCAAGCCACACAAATAATAAAAATTAAAAATCCCAATTCCAGCCAAAGTGTTGCCCTCTACCCTGTAACACTACTAGCACTATTAACTTTCCCAAATGACCTTAACTCAAGTCTTGCTAACCTAATTACAGCAACATTTAAGCCTCCACTTTTTAATATATATAGCATAAATGTGTTGAATTATATATAATCACAGGCAAAGTTCTTCGTATCTTACAAATTATACCATATTAGTAAACAAAGAAAATTTATACCTCAACTAGTAATGATAATAATAACAATCGTTATATAATTAAGAGCAGCAAAAAATCAAAGTTAAGGAGAATGTAGTGTTGTAACTCAAAATTAGGGCTTCAAACTTACCTGTAAACTGTAGTCCGATTACACGGGAGAAGGAAGGATGAAGCAGAGCGGCGACGGGAGAAGGAAGGCTGAAGCAAAGAAGGGCGTGCGTTTCACTATTCACCGGAGCAGGGAAGAAGGAAAATGGGAAGGGGGAGAATGGAAGAAGACAGGCGCAGGAAGACAGCAGCCGAGAAGAATAGGGAGGGAAGAAAGCAGACAGGGGAGGGCAGCTGAAATTTTCGACTAGGCGGGTTTTGTTGTGAGTTGAACATATACCGACGGTTTTAAACCGTCGCTAACCGTCGCTAATATACAGACGGTTTAAAACTGTCGCTAATTTTATTTTATTTTTTTCCACAACCAACGATATCATAAACCATCCCTAATTAAACGTCTATATATACCGTGTTTACTATAGTGACTCTACGAGTTCCCCCCCCCCCCTAATGCACCCCCAATTAATGGAAGGCTTCCTTAAGGACTATGATATGATAGCTGGACATGATCAGTCTCGATACGAGGAGTAGCATAATAATGATAAGAATATATGCAGATTGAAGTGTGGAAAAGAAATGGAGCAGACTCCATTGATCATCCACGGTATGTGGCTTCTCTGCTTGGTTAGCTATGTAGGGACATGAAATGACGCGGCGGTGGAAGTCAACCAAAAACGTATACATAAATATATATTAGTAATAGCCATACTGTCTTCTGCTATTTGGCTTTGTTAACAATCATTCGTTAGCTTATTTGGCATTCCATCGTATGACTTCATTGTTCGCGCGGACCAGACGCACCATCCTCCCACTTTCCTTGAATCCTCCATCACGTTCATACTATGAAAGAATATAAATAAATACCCCATTCGTCCCAACGCCAAATTCACCACTAGCTACTCGATCACCTGTCTCGTAAAGGGTGCAGCTTGGATTACAGTATTCCCCTACTTCGCTCCGTATAGAACATTATTACTCCTTTATCCTTCGCTATTAATTTGGCCCTTTTCTTTCCCCACATCCCATGGCTTTACGACTATTGCTTCCTGTTCTTCTCGTTGTCATCCTCGGAACATCGACTAGTATCGTTGATGCTAGTGACTTCCGTAAGAACTTTGCTGTGACATGGGGCGATGGACGTGGAAAGATAGAAAACAATGGCAAGATCCTAACTCTTTCACTTGATCGGTATTCAGGTTCAGGCTTCCAGTCTAAGAAGATGTATATGTTTGGACAAATTGATATGGAGATTAAGCTTGTTCCTGGTAATTCAGCCGGAACCGTCACCACTTTCTTTGTAAGTCGTCTGATCCCTCTGTATTTATAGATCACTTAGCTTAATGCGTTCAATATGTTGTGTGCGGTATACGAAGCAACAAATAACATAACTTTTTCTAATGTTGCTGCAGCTGTCATCTTTGGGTGAAAACCATGATGAGATAGATTTTGAATTCTTGGGGAACCAAACCGGTCATCCGTACACAATTCATACTAATGTATTCAGCCAAGGGAAAGGCCACAAGGAGCAGCAGTTCCACCTCTGGTTTGATCCTGCTGCAGATTTTCATACTTATACCATCATTTGGAACCGTCATCACATTGTGTAAGTTGAACTATTACCTACCTAGCATTATTTAGCAACTTACTTAACACTCCGCTTCATGTTCGGACAGTGCAATATATTAATTTGCTCACTTCCTATTCAGATTTGCTATTGATGGGACTCCTATCAGAGAGTTCAAGAACATGGAGTCGATTGGTGTTCCATTCCCTAAGAACAAACCAATGAGGATTTTTGCAAGTTTATGGAACGCAGATGATTGGGCAACACAAGGCGGACGTATCAAAACAGACTGGTCTCTCGGTCCATTCACTGCTGCTTATGGAAGCTATAATATCAGAGCTTGCAAATGGCTGGGGGCAGGTTCATGTGGAACAGACTCTAATGTTTACATGACAAGCACTACCTCGGCGTCTCATAGACAAGAGAAGATCAAATGGGTTAAGGACAATCACATGATTTATGATTATTGTAGGGATCACAATAGATTTCCCCGAGGCCTTCCTGTAGAATGCTCCATGTCTTGATTACAATTACCTGGAATTTTGATTTTATAATTCTTATCCTTTTTCGTTTCTGATTTATGATGATGGGTTGTAAATTTCTTCAAAATCATGAAAATGTCGCATTCTTTAATGTTTATTTTCTCGCTAGTATCGTATATATAAATGTCGCAGCTCTTAAAGGTTTTTTCTCTCAAACAGTTTCTCGTTAATTATCTAAATTAGGTTAGGATATACAAATGCAGTGACCGGACTGTCCTTGATGAGGAATTGCTATCAAAATCCCGAGGGAAAGACAACCGAGCCCCATTGTAGAGGTTTTAAGATATAAATAAACCAGCCTTCAGATTACATCCTAATCACAGAATACTATGAAATGAAAAGTTGCTTTACCAACTAACTACAAGCACGCATAGAAAATATAGATTGTCAAGCACTAACAACAACAAACCGTAAGACTAAAATCAACTAAACTAGTCAAAGTCAAAGCCAAACACACGTGAAGCAACACACTTTTCTAATTAAGCTTCTCTCAGGTCACAAAGAGGTGACCTGATTCCTGATTCTGCTTGAACGTCTGATTGGGGTCACCAATTCTTCATCTCCCTGCATCACCAAAGCAATAAAGTAATGTCATTAACTATACAAGGTGAAATCTCATCACTTGAACAAAAAGGAAGCCCATAAAGAAAGAATTATGTTTGCATAGAGCCATAGACTAACCTGCTTCGTATGAACAATGCTGTAGCTGGTAAAGCTTCCGTAAGATGGCGAACCCATCGAGAAATCCGATGATGCAAGGGACTCTCTCTTATGATTCCTTCTTTGTTTTTTTCCTCGGCTCTCAGCCTCGTTCATACTTGTGCTGGTTCCTCCTCTCTTATTGTCGTTGTAGTAGGATGATGAGCACCTCCGGAAGCTACTCATTTCAGAGGGGCATGACTCCCCTAGCATATCAACCACAACAGGACCGCTACAAGGAGGACTTGGATGACCCACTGAAGGCTCCATCTCAGTATTTGCAGCCTTGGAAACTGATTTGTGAGCCTGCAGTTTATCCATCTCTTGCGCATCAGCAGCAGCAGCAACAGACCTCTTCTTCGGTCTCCTATACGTAAAAGCAAGGGAAACCAAAACAAACACTACAGCAAGGCAAACCCCACACATCCGTTGGGATACATCTAAAAAGTCAGGAACTGATGTCACTGCATATGGAACTTGGTGATTTTTATGTGAAACTTTTGCCTCTGCCTCACTTGGCTCGATGCTGTTGCAAGATCTGACAGGATCATCAGGTAGCTCCTCTGCAAAAACTTCAGAACGAGCTTCAGGACTTTGTGATGACTGTTCCATGATTCCGACATCATCTTCTGGCCTCTTGTCCTGGGCATCAAATGACATTCTTTCTTTGGTATGCTCACTAGACACCATGTTGTTGCAAGTTCTAACTGTTTCATCAGAAAGCTCCTCCGCAAAAAATTCAGCACGAGCTTCAGAGATTTGTGATGGCGTTGCCTGTTCCCTGGTCTCAAACTTATCCTCTGTCTTCTGGTCCTGGGAAAATGGCAAATCATTTAGTTCTTGTGTCTGTTCTGATTCCAAAACAGCTGAACCAACCAAATCTGATTGCTCCAAATCCTCAACAATAGATCCAGGAAATTGATCTATTGAGTGCACGTGATTTTGCTCTGAAACAAAGTTTACTTGAGGAAGAAAATCCAAATTTTCTTCTATTTCTTCAACACTCCGTTTATCTACCTCAATTTCCGTGGCTTGCTTAACAATTTGCAGATTTTCATGTACTTCAATCATGACTTCATTATCATATATACTGGGTAAGTTATATTGTTGTGCAGGTCGAACAAGATAATTCTCTTCATTATCCATAGCAGTTAAATTATAGAACTGCACAGAATAATGATTCTTCTCAGGAATGATGATCCGGTATCTAGATAGAGTACTGCCAATAACCGGATAATGCATAGCCAAAAGTGGCAAACAAACAGCTGACATAACGAAAACCAGGGCAATGGCTTTCAGACTTGTGATAAACCGCTTTGTATGAACAATTTTGCTTTCAACATTTCCTTGTGGCACGTTGTTGACTGTTGTAGCAGCAAGTAGTTCACAAGCTTGAGTCTTTGCTACCTCATCATCTTCCATGTCAGCTGAGGATGTGTCTTCAAACTCTTTCTGTAAATTTACCACCACTTCCTCACTGCTTTCATTATCAGAGGAGTCGTATGAGCTAAGGCTTTCTTCAAGCTGTTCATCACTGTTAATGTAAAGCTCAGCTCGTGGTTTAGATTTGTAATGAAGGAATTGAGGCCTTGGTGAAAGATAATTTTTCATAGGATCATAGGGTTGTAGAGAAGGATCATTATCTAAGGGAGCTGAAAGGGGAGGAGAAGAATGTGGAACTCTGCTAACGTCTAAGGCTACATCAGCATAAGCAACGACAGGTTTTAGTGTCTCAAGCAAAGTTGATGAAAACTCTGAAGGGTGCAAAGGTAGGTCAGGGCTCATCACTACTAAATCTGGTTCTGGCTCAATCTCAATGCAGTCGGTAGCAAAACGGACAACCTTTTCACTTTTTTTGGCCGAGAATTCATCACCTTTCTCACTTAATGATTTAGCCCTTGCACTTGCTGGCACCCGATGTTGCGATTGTTGCACCTGTTGTAATGGTTTATCCACCTCCCAAACAGGCTCAGTCTTTTCGGCATCATGATCCGGTGAATTGAGAGAGAAAAAACGGAATTTACCATCCGAAAGTGAAGCAGAAGTACGAACAGATTCATTTCTTTCTGCCAATACTTTCTTCCTTGGTGATGGCATGGTTTTTGAGGCAGCTGAGATTGTGGGTGCCATGAAATTCTTCGTTGCTTTAGAGACTGAAGGAGATCGCACTCTAACTGGTCTTGAATTGGGATCTCTTTCATTCTCTTTCTGATCAAAATTCTGCCTTGACACCCCGCTTTCTTTATTAAATGAATGTCCACGCCCATAATCTGAATTCATTTAACACCAACAGACGCACAATTAATGCAGCAAATTTAGACAATTGAACTTTGACTCAAAATCCAATCCTACAGGTATTGATAATTATTTACATACAGAAGCAACTATTGAATTCTAATAAAAGGAAAACTATCGGTAGAAATAACTCTCTAAAGTGCAAAAAAACAATTATCCTAAAAGGAAAATTTATCTCGTGCTAAATAAGTAATCTGATGAACTGAAATCAGAAGATATGAGAGAAAGAAAATGCAGACCTGCAGAGCTATTAAGGGGGGTGTTCGGATTGAAGCTCCGATGCTGTGAATGTGGAATTACTTTCACTAATGGACTACCGGTAAGACTCTTCCGGATTCCAGACGTTTCTGGTTCGGGGTTGTTTCTTGGTTTCAGATTAGGGCTCGGTCTGGTGGACATCGGAGATGGAGATCTGTTAGACGAGCAGGCTGCCATGAATCGATTTCACAGAAATGACAAGTATTTTGCGTGATGAAGATGAGTTAGACAATTTTGATTGAATATTAACTGCCGATCTTTTACTACCGTAAGTTCTTGTTTGTCCGTCGTTAGTGAGAGGGTATGAAAGAAATATGGTATATGTAACGGCTAGTTTTTCAAAATAAGGGAAAGAGAATGACAGGGAGAATTTTTAAATCTGGCGGATGACCGTTTGAATGAAAAAGATGAGATATAAAAAGTGGAAAAAGATTGTACCCGTTGGTATAATCGTTTTGGACGCCGGAGATTTAAGTCAGGTCTTGGTCAACTTATTTTCAGAATTTAAAAATCGGATCACATAAAAAAAAAGTATTTGTAACTTCTGGAATATTAAAATTTTAAAAAAAAAAACTCAAAATCAAGCTTTTCTCTTAACCTATTTATCTTTTTTTCAGAAAAAAATATTGTTCATTTATTGATTTTCTTTTAACTTCTTTTAAGAGTTACATTATTAATAATAATCGAACATTAATTAACCAGGATATAGCTTACATTTAGTACCACATTTACTAAAAAGTCATGATTCTTCTTTCCTTTTTTATACCACAATCATAATTTATGAAATTAATTACCTTAATTTTAGTAATTATTCAATTTATTTTCAAACTTGGTAATATCTTCATTTTGATTTTACATGATCGTGATTATGTTTGCAAGAATAGGTAACCCATAATTATGCTAAGAACTATATTAGTACAATATCACTATCTGAGGAGTTAAATTTGAAAGTTTTTAAATTTGCTATGAAAATCTAGATGTCAAGCTATGTCGATATTTTAATCCAAGAAAGGATATTTTTAATTCAGTATGTGTACCGTAGAGCTAATCACATGTAGGAGTTATGTGAAACTTGCTTTCAACATGATGTTAACCTTTTTTAAAATTAAAATATATTTTAGTATGATTAATAGAAAAGTAAATAATAAAAGTATCATAATATTTATGAAATATTTCGCTTAAAAAAGATATTTATTATGATATAATTTTGACTAAAAAAATAATTTAAATATATATTTCATGCCTATCTTTCACAACCACGATCCACTTAAATCTTCCACCATAACTATCCATATATTTTGTCACATATTTAAGTACTTTTTACCACTGTTTAACATATTTTTTACCATTATTTCTCTAAAAAATTTCAACATTGATCTATTTATATTTCACAAGTTCTATGCATATTTTTCACAATAACTAATTAAATTTAATACTTCTTTTGCATAATCCAATCTTTTCCCCTCACTAGCAATATATTTCACAATTATTTTCCTTAAATAATATTGTTATACAAAACTAATATTTAACGTTTAACATATATATTTAATATTTCGTCATATATAAACTAATAGTTTATTATAATTGAGTTGATTTTTCACTAGCATTGAGCAGATCTTGCCATAGTATTAATATAATAAATATTATATACTCTTAAAATGAACTTGTACCAAAAAATATAGCTAATGTTTTACAAATAGTTAAACTAATATTTCAACTCAAAAATAAGTTTATCTACATGAAAAATATAGAGACATAAAAGTAAATTCATTAACGGTGAGTACGATTCTATTCATCTTTCACTTTAAATCACTATATACTTCACCAAAGATATAAGTATATTTTACTATCATTTCACATATCTTTCACCATATTTTTGGTGAAATTTTTTAGCATTGTTCAAATAATCTTTGGCAATTAGCCTACTAAAATTTAACCATTCTTTTTACGAAAAATGACATTTCACCGATATCCCTAATATCTTTCATCATTATATACCTAAAATTCACCAATATTTAACTTATCTTTCATCTAAATAGATAATGTGAAAATTGGTTTATCAAATGCATGAATTATCAAATATTACCACCAAAACACTCTATGCTCTTTAAAATACTATTTACTGGGCATTTTTTATCTCAATATTAAGATGTAAATGTTAGTGAGTACATCAAAGCAACATCCTTATTGTAACACTCCCATTTTCAAAACACAAAATACCTAAAAAAATATCGCGTAAGTTAAAGTTAAATAAGGGTATTACTACCACAACTAGTGCAAGCATACACCATTGCTATACTTACTCAAGATGTTAAGGCTTATTAAAATAAGAAAATACATCAAACTTTGTTATTAATTCATATACAATGAAGTATAAATGTCTAGTAAAATCAACAAAAATCAAACTGAACAAACCACAAAAATGAAGATGCTCATTAAAACCAAAAACCATGAAAATAGCCTATTGAAATCAACAATGACAAATGAAAACTTTGAAAAATGGACATCACTCACGCTCTTCCCCGCCATGCATATTATCCATACATTGTACAGGTTCATATTCAATGTGCAATGGATCATCTAATCATTGTGTACATCATGAATCACCGCATCCCCATTTAAAGTTGTAACAAGTTAGCTAGGTAAACAAATAAGTAACTGGTTATATAAAAGAAAGAGTTAGTAATAATTTATACGACATATATAAATTGAACTCTATATTTAGAAAATAGTTTAAAACTTACAAGTTACCATTTATTGATCCATATTATCAAATAATCACAAAGCACATTGATCTGTTTTACTTAATTGAGTGTGCAACCAAAACCTACTAAAAGGGTCGCCTAACAAACCTAGTTGAATAAATTTAAAAGGACAAATATTAACACAAAACATACCATAAGAGGACCACCTCCTAGGCAAATCCAATGGAACCAATCCAACTGAAGCAAATCCCACCTAGGTCATTTATTTTTTAAGTGTGTGTGCCCCTTAAGAGGTATGTAGAATCCTAATAGAGTATATATGGAACCCAAACCAACTCATGATCATGAAAAAAAAGTGACTTCATACCACTATAATTCAATGAAAGGTTATTGTGGATCCTTAATTTCGAGAGACTAATCTCGTGGAACCCTAACCCACTCTAAAATCTTTCACTTTATGTTTTAGTATCATATTTAATGTGGTTATAGAATAAACCAAGGCACATAACCTTATACACACATTCGTATCAATTCCTTACTTAACCACTTATTCAAAGTGTGATATCTTCCATATTTGATACTTTCCAAAAATAGTAGCATTCTCATAATTAACACCTTCTAATTTTCATAAATACTACTTTTCTAAAATACAATTTTCTAAAAAAAAAAAATAACTTTTCAATATTAGCATTTTCCAAATATAGACCATATGGGTCACCCTCCAACTATCGTCTTAATTTAATACCCATTTTAAGAAAACCAATATCATGTTTATATATTAATATTGTAAGATAAACATGAACCCAAAAAAATTCATATGATCACTCGCAATTTATAAAATAATATAAGCACCATACATATAGTCCAAATAAATAAGCAAAAAAAATATTATACACATATAAATGAACTTATATTCACAAAACTCATATTTTTAAATAAAATGTAGAGTCATGCTTATAAAAGTTAAGGGTTTTATAACATAAGGGTTGAGGGCAATATAATATGTGCTCACAGTATAATGGTCTTATAAATTAATAATAAATAATTATCAATACTTATAAATATACTAATTAAATAAAATTATATATAATTTACACCAGTTAATCTGATCCTAACGATATCAACCTATCTCAACTTATTGGCTACACTTTAAAGATTAAATACCCTCTTTATTTTTAGGTAATCAAATAAACTTATGATCGAGTAATTAAGGATATAAAGGAATTTAGTATCCTAATATTGTATAAGCATGACCAAAATATAATCAAGCATAACCTAATAAGTATGATAACCTACTGTTAATGTAACCCTCTCCCAAGTTTTCAGGTGATTAATCTCCTTAACCCTTCACATTTTCTTGAACAACTCACATATACTCCTCAAACTTTCATTTTTACCTTTTGACCCTTCAAACTTTTATTTCTAATTCAGCCAACTAATGATATATTAGGCCTTACTTTTGGTCAACGAATAGCAGCATTTTAGACCATTTCGTCTAAGGCGTATGATGATCAGCCGCCAGTATCACCTAGTCAACCAGAGTTAGACGATTATCACTATTTTTGTTTTTCTTAATATCTCTTGACCTCAAATAAATTCATATGCCCAATATTTTTATATATTTGGGTTCATGTATTAACTTAACACTTATTCCTAAATTTTCATAATTCGTGGTAATTATTTGATTAGTTTCCATGATTTTAAACATTTATTGGGGTTTCTACATTACCTTAATCATTTTAATTATTGTTTCACCCCCTCATAGTCATTTTTAACCACAAAATATATACCCTTACTTTCCAAAATCATATCTTCCCTTGTATTCTAGCAATCAACCACAAAAATGGTCATAATCGCGTCAATTTATACCCCAACTACTCTCTTAGATGCTATTACACACCTTATCATTCCTCCCACACTCCACCTTATTAATGCCTTGCAAACAACCCCCCATCTAATTTCTCCCCCTACCTCATGCCCTTGGTCAACATCCATAAGAGTGTATGCCCTTTAGTTGATCATTTTACACTTAGCCAATTCCACACACTTCAACTTTAATATCTCATCTCTCATCTAACCTTTATCTTTATCCTTGAAGTGTTCCTCTTGATTATTCTTGCCCCTTATGATGAGTACCTCCCACTTTCTTGCTTCTTCACTCTTTCACTTCTTAATTTTAAAATTTTAAGTTTTAAATTTTTTTTACTTAATTTTAAATAAAATAGAATTAAGGTTATATTGGTAAAGGTTTCTCAAGCTTGATCCTGCCTCCATTTTTGAGTCTATGGGTTATTCTCCTTATAACACCTCCATTTTCAAAACCAAAAACGCATTAAAAAGTATGTGAATATGCTAAATAGGCACCATAATCCCAATCACATGCAATGTTAAGGGTAAATAATATAATAAAATACAAAAAAAAAGCTTATTTATTAAGTCAAACTAATAAGAAAATATCAAACCAATCAAAATGAAAATACTAAATACAATAGAAACCATGAAAGGGTCCACTAAAATTAATAAAATAAATAAAATTCTAAAAATCACCAATACTCTCATTCTTCCCTGTCATACATGTCATCAATGCCTTTAGTAAGTTCATACACAAGTTTCACCAGATCATCTGCTCACCGTGCACGTCATGGATCATAGAAACCTTGTTTTAAATGGAAAAAACAAAGTTGAAGGCCTGCCACCAACTACGAGAGGAATATAAATATACATAGGTCATCCCAATTAACATAGTTTAAAAGGGATAATAAAATTTAGAAGACCTACCACCTCAGTCATCCTATCTTTATATGTGCACACAGCCAAATCGAGTTTAGAGAAGCCTATAGAGTGCACAAATAGCCTTAGTCAAACGCAACTAGCAAATAAATAAATATCTACAAAATAAAGGAAATGTTATTATCTATCCCAAAATTCAAGAGGAAAACCTTGAAAGACCCAAAACTCACTTGTTCCGCTTAAAGTATTGGTGTATTATTAAAGTGGTCATATAATACATATAAGCAAATATTCTCCATTAACTCTGTTTCTTTTATTATCGACCTTCTAAACATAGAAACTTTTTTAAAGAGAAAACTTTTCAAAAAGGTAACTTTCTAAAAATATAAAGGTCTAATTAGAATAACCAACTTTCAAAATCCAACTCACATCTTTAAACAAAATCTCAAAACCAAATGAATATTAAAATATCAAGCTCGGTCAACCTTGGTAAAACATTACTATTTAGTGACAACATAACTGCCAAAACTCAAGCATTGGTCAAAATTAATATAACACGTTAAGAATTTAATTTATTAAGTCATACTCTCTTCGTGTCTAAAATAAAGTATTTTATCAATTTACACACTAATTTATGAAATAATAAATATACCTCTATTATAACAATTATACCTTTTATTAAAAAAATAATATAAAAATTAATATATAGAAGAAGAAAGAGAAAAAGTAATGGTAAAAATGAAAAATAGATATTAACTTTTATAAAAGAAACTTTTACGTTGAAAAAAAAGTTTTAAGCTAAAAGGACTTTTTAAAAATAGAGGGAATACTAATATTAAGATTCAACAAATCCTTACTATAACCCCGTTTGTTTTCTGTACACAAGTCAAAATGAAAAAATTGTCATTTTTATTAAAACTAGACTTCAGAGGCTTCAAGTTTATACACAATATGATGGGTAAGCTCTCATGATTAAATTTGGTGTGATTTTTGTAAAATAATGCAAAATTGCAATCAAATTAAAACTACCATGATTTTAACATAAAATTATATTTTCTTAGGATAATCGTATTATATTTAGATGCATAACATGTAGACATAATAAGGTATAAACTTATATTATAAATAAAAATTGATACTTTATAAACATCATATTCCACACACATATAGTAAATACATATATATAGGTTTAAAAACTAAGGTTACCTAAAAAATAACTCACACACCAATTTATTAGTCTGTCACTTCTATAATAGAATTATTTTACTATTTAAATTAATTAAATATGGTAAATATTTTTTTTGTATAAAAAAATCATTTGCTACTAAAAATACACCAACTAATAATTACTCTACTAATATAACAATGGTAAGACCAATCTAAAAAAATGAGTTAGTTAGGAGGTGCCTAATTAAGATTTGTCAAATTACCATGGTTTATAGTTAGTCATGACATAATTAACCACCCTAATTTAATCAAATACCGCAAACAAATATTAGCAGAAGAGTATGTCTAAATGCCTCGGGCTAGGATCAGCATATTAGTCCCCAAATGACCTAACTACTGTTAAATCCTTTTTTTAAAAAAAACATAAAAGAAAACATATTCATTAGAAAAACTTTGTAACTATTGATGGTGAAGACTAACGACCTTGTGCATTGCTAGTATGAATGACAATTGGTAGAGATGGCGAGGTCGCCACTAATTAGGGATGTATATATATAACATCACCAAACATTGTTTTAGGGCACCATTTTTGTCATGAACTTCTCAAAGTGTCCCCTTTTTTGTTCAAAAGCTTTACTTGTCTCTGCATTGATGGCGGAGCTATGCAATGAAATTATATTCTAAGCAATTTTTTTTCTTTGATCTTACTCTTATTTGACCATCCCTTTCTACTTCATTCTCTTACCCTTCCTTTTCTTACCTTTCTGTTCTCCATTGCTTCCATCTCAATACCTTCATCGTAATATTCATATAAAAATAAAAATTATGATAATTAAGATAAATATTTTTGAGAAAAAGGTAAAATTTAATATTTTCATTCATTATTATAAACTATTAAGTGATGGTATCATGCAATGAACATGTATCATTAAATATAAATAAATGAATAAATATATTAAATTGCATTGAATTGCTATAGTAGAACTTTTTTCAAATTTTAAACATTTACAAATTTTTACAATTTTTTAATATTTTTTGAGCTGTTGATTTTCATTCTTTATACATTATTCAATCATATTTTCTATAATTTATAACGTTTTATTAATTATAATTTCATCATGATAATACATGGTTATGCATTATAATGTATGACTATTCAAGTATAGAATAAAATATCTTATACATAGTCTTTTAATATTTTAAATGACTACATTAACAATATAACCATAAAATTTATGATCAAAATATGAATAATGTTAATAAATACATTCCAACCAATATAAAGTTATTTAAATTTATGAATATGTGTGCATTGCATGCACTCAAACATTGGTTGTTACTAATATGGATTACATTTTCAAACATTGAAACATATAAGGAAGATAAAAATAATACTCCAACCTATATTATCAAGTATTTTATAGATATATATAAATTATTTTAACTTCTTCATTCTTTGAGGAATTTTTTCCCCATACTTAATTTATAGTCATATCCTATGAAAGAGGTCAAGAAAGAGTTCACTAATATTCGTCATTTATTTTATATAGATACTTAATACATTCATATGATAAGTTTGTGTGTATTTATATAGATCATATATGAATAATTATTTTTTTGTTACTTGAGTTTTGGGCTTATTAAATTTTGGATATTAATATCTTTATTGTTCATTTTTATGGACTCTAGTTTCTTGTATTTATTTTCTTTATTTTGTAAATTTAGTTATCCTTTTTCTAAATTATTTTATAAAATCATAGACTATATAATTACAATTTTTTATAAATACATTTTTAAAATGTCACAATGATTTTTAGAAATATTTATGTGTCACAACAAAAAAAATTAGTTAGCATTTTAATATTGACGAATGAAAAATATATATTGGTAATTAAAGAAATGAACATTTTGACATTTATTGGTATAGTTTGTCAATTCATATTCTTCCCATTAGTGATGCATGAAATAAATAAAATAAATTAGAATATATAAAAATAGGAGAAAGTGAAAGAAAAAATAAATAAATATACAAAATATACAAAATATAATAATTGTCTCTGATTCCAATACCAACAACTAGTACTTACAGAGTATATGCTAATATATCACTATGACTCATTCTCCTACTATTTCCTCAACAAGTTAATAGGTAAAGTTTCAAATTTTAAATTAATTATTTGTTTAGAAGGTGTTGATTTTACTTATAATATATCTAGTAATGTAAGGGTATTTTAGGAAAAGCATGCCAAAACAAGTGCTCTGAAACATCTGCTCTTGGTGTTATTTAGCTCATAGGTTATTATAAGTTTATATAGCATAATGTAATATGATGTTACCTATACCAATCAAATCAGTTGAGTGAAAAGTTGCAATTAGACTGCTTGCATCTTTTCATGGTTTCTTCTCCCTTCTTTGTTATTCTTATTTTTTTTTCCATTGACAGTCGCCATTGCTTTGGGCTAAATTCCTTGACATGTTAGGCTATCGTGTTATTTGTAGTTTTAGTTGGTGTTAGCGTGACCGGGAATAAGTTAAAATATAATTAATGTAATTGCTAAAGTAAGAAGTAAGCTACTTAATCAAATTAAAATACTAGAACATCTGTCTAACTCATCTAACCGGTTAAAGTATCTTTTAACTATTATTGATTACTTAAAATTCTATTAATTTGATCATTATTTATTTACTATATATATACATAGTAATAAAAAAATCATATATGAAACGTTATTATTGTCATTATTATTGTTCTTAATGAATTAATTAATTAAAATTTTAGGGTATTATATTCCTCTTTTTAAGTTTATTTTTTATTATGGCCTTTGCTCCAATTCTTGTTATTTTTGGGTATGTGATCCAAAGATGATAATTAGGAGTATTTATTACTTAGATATTGATAATTTTTGGTAAGGATGCATGTCTCTAGTTTAAGGCTTATTTGATGTCAAGTGTTTTTTATTATTATTAATTTTCATGTTGGTATGTTTTGCGATTAAGAAATCATGTTTAGGTTTTATTTTATTTATATTCATGTATTGCTTGGTGAATTTATGATTTTATGATTTTTATGATTATATGTCAAATTTCTATATTTTATGTCTTGATAGGCTTTGCCATAAAATTTCAGTTTTGATGGTGTATTTTTTTTTATAAGTCCATATATGAGTAGATTTAATTGTATTTAATTACTGTAATTGGTGTAACATGTTGAGGTTAAAAGATTTAGTACTTGGGTTTATGGAGGTTTCGGCCCTAAGGAATTTTGAGGTTTTATAGGTTGTTTTACTTTACATTTTTTGGATGCTAATAGTATACGGGTGGTTAAATGTAATTTTAGAAAATGTTGGAAGCGTGTGAAATTCTGTGGGTTATATGTGGTTTTTTGGTCTTGAGAGTAAATCATTTTTGTGGATGTTTATATAAAATATGTATGTCATCTTCACATTTAATTTCATACATAATGTGTTAGGGTTTGAATAAGTACAGCCTAAGTTATGATAATAATAAGTTCTGACATGTTTAGATGAAATTAGGAGTATTATGGTCTTATTGGGAAAATTTTGAAAATATAAGTTTTGCATAAGCATTTTTATGTTGTAATAATGTTAAGTGTGATATTTGAATCATTAGGGACAAACAGGAGTAGCATGAGTGCAATATGATAAGAAAATGAGTTAATTTAGGGATAGTAACCAAAGAGCATCATCAATATTTTGTTCATGAGACATTGGATTTATGTCATGATTTTTGGCTATGTTGTTTTTAATGATATATCAGCCTAGTGTGTTAAATTTGGCGAATCAGAGAACCTTATAGATGGAGTTATGGCATATTTAAGAATTAAGGTTTGTGAGGTTGTTATGGTCTCTTGTTATATTTATTGCCTTTCGTTATGCCTTGTCATTGTTCTTGTGGTCATATCATACATTCCTAAGTGTTTTTAATGATAAAAAAATTGGTATAAATTTAAAAATACTCATTATCTCATGTAATTAAAAAATTATAGCATCCCATGTAATAAGCAATGGTGACAGATAAAAGTGTGAAAGTGGTAAATAAATCAAGTGATGAATTGATATACATTGCATATTAGTTAATTATCTAATAAAACATTACCATATAAGTGAGGTATCATATAAGTCGAGATCAAAATAATTCTAAGTTTTGAAATTCTTTAATTATATGACATGGTCCTAATGAAACCAGAAGACCCTAGTCTACTCTATTTGATTGATCCACTAACTTATATAGGTATGTGTATTTAAGGATTAGAGGTTTACTAGTATCTCGGGTGTTTTACTTTAGTTGTAAAAGTATAAGAGAGGATAACAATTGTTTTCTCTGATCTATAGAAAGAAGAGGAGAGTAAATTTTACATATTGTTAGTTCTAATAGAATCAATTAACTAATTTTTGGCATATAAGTAGCCTAGTTCATTCTAACCAACAATAAACTAGTTTTACTGTACCCGTCAACCAGTTCCCAGTTTCAACATCATCTTCACAAATTATTTTCAAATTATTTTTCCTTGAAAAATTATATAAAATTACTTTTTTATATGGAGTATTATATCGCTACCCCTTTAAAAGCCGACATCATCCCCAAAGTCAAAACTAAAACAAAGTGCTAGGAAAACATTTATGATTAGTCACGACTAACCACTAAGAAAACAAATAAAACAAAAGGGCAATACCCCTTTTAAGGAAATCCCTAATCTAAATAACACACATCATCACCAAAGAGATTAGGATGAAGATTCCACATCCCCGCCTATGTCTCCAAAGTAGCCTCTTCAACTCCTTTACAAATCTATAGGATCTTCATCATTAGTATGGATCTTGATCACATATGCCTCCTCTTAGTGCCAAGTATCCTCAAAGGAATCCCCTCATAGGTCTATGACTCTTTGGACTCAATCTCATATGGTAGAATCATGTGAGATGGATCTACAATGTAATTCCTCAGCTACGAAAATCAGAAGATGTTGTAAGCGCAAGCTAACTCCTCTAGTACTACTAAAGGATATGTTACCTCACCAAATTTATCCATTGGCATGTATAGAACAATGTACCTTAAGCCAATACCACCCCTCTTTCCAAATATTTGTACACCCTTAGTAGGAGAGACCCCCAACAACACTCTATCACCCACCTTATATATATCAAACCTTTGTCTTATATTAGCATAGCTTTTCTACCTTTCTAGAGATACCATAATCCTATCATGAATCAATGTGACTTGCTAAGTCATCTCTTCAATTATCTCTATCTCAAACACAACAATCTCATCGATATCACTTCAAAGTAATGCACTTCGGCACTGCCATCCATAGAGTGTCATTAACAGTGTCATCCTAATTATGGCATAATAGCTATTGTTGTAGGAAGACTTCACTAGAGGTAATTTTTCACCCTACTACCTTGAAAGCCCATATCATAAGATCGTAATGTGTCCTCTAGAGTTTAAATTGTCATAACACCCCACATTTTACTACATAATTTTTTTTACTTACAGTGGAAGCATATAAGAAAAATATTGGGTGTTACCACTATAATTGACATAACTCTAGTTTACCAAACCATCCTTACATCAATCACAATGCTAAAACTACTCATAATAAAAAAAAGGTAATTAGAAATAAAAGAAACTTTTATAAATATAAAATACAAGTTTAGATATTAACTTCGAGTTATAATGATAGAATGCAAACTACGGGATACCATTGATCAAAGACTCTAAAAATATATTTGGGTAAATCATCATTAGGATAACACGAGTCTTCACCCAAACACCCAGTACAGATAAGAAGTCACTCATCCCCACATAGTGCATCAAAAGAAGTAAAGTCATCCAGCTAGTCCTCAACTACCTGCACAAAAGCATCAGGATCTTCTACTTGTGGAAATGAACATAACCCATGAAAAGAATAGTCAGTACGCTACATATTGAACAAGGTAATAATACTATCAAATAAGGGATACGGATAAATGCATGCATTCATAATGGATTATAAGTACACATACAGTTTATGGAAAGTCTTATAAGTTAAATACTAATCCATACCTCTTTATTAGATATAACCATTTCCATTCTTTTATTTATGTTGAGTTCAAGGACCCCACTATTCTTAAACCGATGGAAAGATATAAAGCACCTTCCGAGGGACAACACACTTGAGCTACTGTTATCATCCAGTTGGACGGATTTGAAAACATCACCTCTTCAGGGGAAAATGCTCCTGAGTCACTATTATCATCCGGTGGGATGGATATGAAAATATCACCTTTTTCCTGACTCACATACTCTTCCACTTTAAATCATTAGTGTCTTAACCATTATTTTATTCAATTCATATTCTTATTCACGATGAACATATGCCCCATTATTCTTAATTCGGTAAAACAAACTAAATACATTCTCAGGATAACACACCATAGCCCAACTCACATGATGTAACACCCTCTCATACTTATTAAGTTACCAAATTACCCTTCCAGTTTATTAATTTACCAAATTTTCCTCCATACTTATTAAAATTATCAAATTACCCTTTTGGTTAGTTAAATTACCAAATTATAAAAATCACCAAATTTCCCTTTTGGCTAGTTAAATTACCAATTTACCCTTCATACTTATTAAAATTACCCAGTTTCCCTTTTGGTTAATTAAATTACCAAATTACTCTTTATACTTACCAAGTTGCCCTTTTGGTTAGTGAAATTACCAAATTTCCTATCATACTTATTAAAATTACCAAATTACCCTTTTGGTGCCAAATTACCAAAATACCCCATCTTACTTACTATTTTACCATTTTACCCCTTTTACTCACAAAATTACCAAGTTACCCTTTTTCATGCAAAATTACTAAAATGCCTTCCTTACTTATTAAATTATCATATTACCCCTTATATTCATATAAATTACCAATTCACCCTTATTATGCCAAAATTATTAAAAGACCCTTACCACATAAAACATTAACATCTATGGTCCATATACATCATCTAACACCAACAACTATTCGTATTTATTATTAATACTCATTAGCACCTACAATATATATAATTATTTAGGCACACAAAAATGTTCCTAGAGCTCATATTAACATTATCTATGAAATAAATGCCCACAATAGCTTATCATGTCATATACATGCATTTAGCATTATCATTAACAATAAGGCTCCTTCCTTAACTATTATTTCTACGCATGAAACATAAATTAACAAACTTTCCATTTCAACAACCAACATATGCTACAAAACATATTATACTTAACATCATACAACATACACACAAACATATTAAAAACTCTAACTTGCTAACATACGTATATCCTCACATTTTAGTAGAGTATAATGGTTACCTTATTTCCAGCAACAAATAAAGTTTATCAGTATCCTAGTTAAAGGTCTAAGCTTTGATTAAAAAAAATTTGTACCCAAAAATAATATCAAAACTAACATATTAGTAGTAGAAAATTTAAAAGAATAATTTTTTTTATCAAAAGCTTGATCAATAGATACTAAAACTATTTTTATACCTCAAAAATTAGCCATAATTACCCAAAGAGATGCAACAGACTCATGCTGCATGGCAGCATGAGCTGCATGAACAAGTTGAGGGGAATTAAGGGTCAAAGAGGGGGAGTTGGGAGAAAGGAAGGAAGTTGGTTTGGGTAGGGGGTTTGGGGGTTTAGTTGAGGGATTGTGGAGGGTAGTGAGGGTGGTGGCTGGGTGCAGGGAGGGAGTAGGGGTGTAGGTGGTGGTCGGGGTCAAAGGCTGGTGGCTTGGGGTGGCAGAGATGGCGGCTATAGGGCTGGGAAGATGGAGCGAAGGAAGAGAGAAGAAGAAGGAGGAGGGGGGAAAATAAGGGAGGGTTGTAGGGGAATTTTGGCCAAGGGGAGGAAGGGGTGGTAGAGGAGGTGCTAGAGAGTTTATGGGTGGTTGTGGCGGCGACGGAAGATAGGGAATGGTGGTGCACAGTGGTGGTGTAGGGTGGAGGTCAAGAAGGGGAAAGAAAAGAGAAAGGAGGGGAAGGTGGCTGCAGGGGTGAGTGGTGGTTATTGGGTAGTGTAAGGAGGTAGCAGAGGATTCCAGGAGGTGGTTTTGGTGGTTGATTGGGTGGCATAAGCAATGGTTAGAGGTGGCAAAGCAAAAATAGGGGAGGAGGAGAAGAGGGGAAGAAGGGATAAAAGGGCTCGATAAGGAAGGAAAGAGGGCCTCGAGGGGGATAGAAAATGGGCAAAGGAGGAAATAAGGAGAAGAAAAGGAAGAGGGAGGGGAGGGTTGGCATGGTCGGGTTAGGTGGCTACAAGTTGCAAGGGGTTGAGCATGTAGAGTGGTAGGAAGGAGAAGAAGATGGGGAAAGGAAGGCATGCAGGGGAGTGGTGTAGGGAGCGTGTGTGACCAAAAATAGAAGGAAAGGGATGGGGGAGTGAGGGAGAGAGCAAGGCGCGCTGACTGCCATAGCAGGTGTAGAGGAGGGGAAGGGTTGCAGGTTGGTATAGGCTTTGACGGTTGAAGAAGGAAGGAGGAGGAAAGAAGAAGAAGAAAAGAAATGAGGCAGGTTGACCGGGTGGGGGAGAAAGAAAGAAGACGGGTTCGCCCATGCACACAGGGGGAAAGGAGAAAGAAAGGAGGAGTTGGGCTGGCCCAACCGGGGGGAAAGGAAAAGAGAAAAAAAAAGAGGTAGTCTGGGGTGACGATGTAAAGCGAAGGGAAGAGGAGGAAAGGGCCAGCGGCCCAGTGGGGAAGGGAAGAGAAAAAGGCAGGTCGGGTTGCCCAAGGAGGAAGAAAAGAAGAAAAGGAAAAAGCAGGAAAAGAAAAAGTAAAGAGGGAAAATATGAATAAAAAAAATTTAGAATAAAGGTATTTAATTATTTAGATGTATAAATTAATTTATTTAAAATTTAATATATTAATTTAAGAGGGTAATTTTATTAAAATATGGGTTTAGAAAATTATTTAAAAAAAATGAGTCTGATAAAATAATAAAATATTTATTTTAATTTATTAAATAATCATATCCATTTATATACACCCAAAAGTCCAAAAAATAATTAAGTTAATTAATTTAAAGATTAAATTATCCCAAATGAAGATTATTTATTAAATTATAGGTTTTAAAATTTTGAAGTATTACACATGATCTTTCACTTTAGATGATTAATGTCTTATTCATCCTTGATTTATTGGTGTAGAACACATTAAGGTAGATAAACACATCACGTAGGTTATAAGGTCGTTTTCCAAAGTTAAGATCCTTATTTTTCTCAAAACTGTAATTTCACACTTTTGGTATAACTTCTCCTATATTGATCATTCAACCACCAAATTTAGTATATCATCCTCAAATATTATTATTATTAATGTAACCTAAATTCAATTTCTAACTCCCACGTCTTACACATGTGATAGTAGCCCTATCTCAAAAGCTACTATTCATGAGGCCCCCAAAACCTTAATTTTACAGGTAAGCCATAATTGTTACTGTAATACCCCGTATTTTTAAAATCCAAATTATGAAGTTTAATGATTTGATTAACGTAAGTTGATGCAAATATTTAATTATTTTAATTTTGATTCATTTTATGGATTTATCAACAATTTCGAATTCATATTTGAATTTAATTAATCGTTGTCGTTGCGAACCATTCTAGATAAATTCGTTAACGACAATGAATTTTATTATATTCTTATGAGTTCGAGTCTAGGTTAAAAATATATATTCCCGTTCTTTCTTGTATTTTTATTTTTAATATTTTAGATTTATTTTCGATTTTAACCTTGTCATGTGATTACGATGCTATTTTGAGGTTATATTTTGTTGACAAAATATATTATTTAAATTATAAAATTTCTTTTTAAATAGTTAAAGTTATTTCAATGATTTTATCTGTAGAAAATATTTACGACTTTAAATTTATTCGATTCTAGAAATCGTTAATATTTTTGGGAAGTTTAAATTAAAAATATTTTCGGAGCTTATTTAATAATTTCTTTTTGAAATTAATTTTCTTCTGTTTTACGCTTTTCAGTTTACGATAAAAAAAAACCCCGATTTCGGAAATTATTAAAATTAGTCTCGGTTTATTAGAATTTGACTTAAATATTTTATTATATGTTTTTAAATATTATTTCGGGGTCTTATAATGTATTTCCGTAAATAATATAAATTTTTATGTTCATTAGTAAATTATTCCGAAAATGTTTATAAAATTCTTTATATAGCCTTTTTATTTATTTTAAGCGTTCTGATCGTTTCGAAAATAATTTTTGGTTAATAAATTTTAGATAAAATCTTCCGATAATAATTTTTAAATATTTGGTCTTTTATTTTACATGTGAATTCGAAAAAAAAAAAGAACCCCAAATCTGTCGGGACCCCCGAACCCCCCCTCTTCTTTTCCTGTTCCCTCTTCTCTCGTTTTCCTTATCTTTCCCAGTCTCGGCTCCCTTCTCCCTGTTCCCTGCGCCCGAAACCCTAGCCTCCCTTGCCTTCTCCTCCCTACTAGCTGACCTCCAACCACCGCCGGCTGACCTCCAGCCTGCAACCGACGCCGTGCGGCAGGCAAGCAGCAGCCGCAGCGGCAACTGCAACAGAGCCACCCGCAGCAGTCGCGCAGCAGCAACCATATCAGGGACGAGCCGCGCAGCTCACGCCACCGCCCGGTCACCGGCGAGCATCGCCGACCGCCGACGAGCTGTCACTATCCCTCGACGAAGCTTCCCCGACCTTCCTTTGCCCCGATTTGTCGGTTTTTTGTTTGGTATAGTTTTCTGAAAACCCTAATATGAATTTGATTAATTGAATGTGATTTAGCTTGTGAAAAGCTAAATTGATTGTTTGTTTATGTATATATGTACTATAAGATTGGTTTGGATAGGTTAATTGTATGGTTATGCTGGAATTTTGGAAATTTTGGATTTTCGTCGGGTTATGCGCAAATTTTTCGGATTCGCCCGTTTTTGCGATTTTGGATAAATTGATTATACAATATGTTTTTAAATGTATTCAATTTTATTTTGGAACCGTCAATTTGAGAAATTTATGTAGGTTTTATCGGAATTTAATTCCTAGGTCAAAATTTTGGGTGTAATGAAATTGGGTCGTATAATTGAGCCGTTCCGCTCAATTGATTTTATAGTATCGTTTAAAATGTATTTAATTTTATATTGGAAGTGTTGATTTGGGAAAATTGTGCGTAATTTATCGGAATTGGATTTTTTAGGTCAAAACTCCCGCAGGTTTAAATTGGTTTGGATAATTGGGTTATTTTATTCAATTGACTATATAAATTACATTATAATATGTTTAATTACATTTTCGAACCGTCAATTGATATGTTTTGGCAAGGATTGACTGGATTTGCGTTTCGGGCTCAAAAACCCTAATTGTGCTAAATTGCGTATTTCTTTTATTGGTTTTGAGCAATTAATTATTTGATATGTTATAAAATGTGTTTAATTACATTTCTAAACATTCAATTTGATTAAACTTATAGAATTTTATCGAATCGTATTTTCGGGCCCAAAACCCTATATTTTAAGTGAGATTATGGAATTGGTTATTTGTATAGTTGTTTCGCTAAAATTAAATGTATAAAAGTAGTTGAAATGTCCCAAGTGATATTTGTATTAATCCGTTTTGATTTAGTTTTAACCTTAAATCTTAATAAAGTTATGCTTTTAAGTTCTAAGTTTTGGACACGTTTTCTAAAAAATATCATTTGTGTTGTTTGTGTTTATTTAATTAGAATATGTGAATTATTGATTGATAGAATAGTGTCTAATTTAGTTTTCGATTTCTATCGGATCTAGGAAAGCTTTCTCGTGGGTCCACGAGCTAGTGATCTCTCCCTCTTATCTCGCTTAGCTAGCTTCGGATCCAAGTAAGTCTCTACTTACCTCCACTTATGGGTGTTTCGTAAGGATGTGGCTAAGGCCCCTACGTGTTATGTGACTTATATGCCTTGGATGCTTTGTATATATATATATCATGTCCTGTTGTGTATCACTTGATTGTCCTTAACGTGTTTTATGCGTAGCACAACTTAGAGTTAAGGTGTGTGGTATGTGTTTTTCTTATGATATGAACGTGATATCCATATGTGGTGATTATGGTGTGTTGTGGCATGATGCAACCCTCTAGGACATGCATGCTAGGGTGATTATTATTATGACATGGATATGAAAGGATAAAAAGAAATAAATGGGAAGTGAGTTGCTAAAGAGGGGTATGAGGTTGACCAAATTGAATAAGGGATGAGAGCTATGCATGGAAAATTCTAGGGTTTGCATGGGAACTTCGAGAGTTTGCATGGGTTGGATAAAACTTGCATGAGGATGATCGTTACGTGAGAAAAGTGGTATTAAAGTGTAAATAAGCTAAGGGGAGAGTTGTGGAGTATTTAGAGACTTGGGATGAAAATAATACGTGGGTTGGTGTAAGGGGTATAAGGGACCCGATTAGGGTTTTGGGAGAAAGTAGTGATTGATTTGGGATTGAACTTAAAAGAGATGAGGTGTTTGACGATAAATGAATTAATGGTAGTAAGGCAAGAGGAAATTGGGCCACATAGGTCCAATTAGGGTTTCAAGGGAAACCCTAGAGAGTGATAGTGGGTGGAGTGTGGTGTCACAAGGTGTTGGGCTTCAACCCACACCCTTAAGAGTTGGCTTTCATTATGTGTAAGTGTAAAGGGGAATGGATATCGAGGTGTGATAAGGGGCGCAAGAGTCCCAAGATATGGGACGGGCCCTCTTGGGAGGATGTGGATATAGTTATCCATGCATGTCAAGGGTAAAAATTCCTTCAAATAAGATATGTTAAGACACTAATCACTCAAAGAGAAAGATGTTGAGCCGGACCCAGACCGGTCCACCGGCGAATAATAGTGGCTAGGGTCGGGGTGCCCTACATGACCGGTCCACCGGCAATAATAGTGGCAGGGTATGTTACCCTCATGACCGGTCCACCGGCTATAATAGTGGGGGATTTCGTGCTCAACAAACCGAACGTAATAACGATAAGACATTGGAAAGATATGAAGTAATTACAGTGAAATAGCATGTGAGTCGGGGCCAGACCGGTCCACCGGCGAATAATAGTGGCAGGTTATGTTACCCTCATGACCGGTCCACCGGCTAAAATAGTGGCAGGGCATGACCCTCATGACCGTTCCACCGGCTATAATAGTGGGGTTTCCGCACTCACATGAATTGATAAAGATTATGATGTGAATCGACTATATTTACCAGAGATCTAAAGAATGAGTCTACTCGATCGGGGCTGAGCACGTCCCTAAGTAATGCTCGGGGCTGGACATGTCCCTAAGTAATGTCCGTGGGGCTAAATGCCCGGTTGGTTGGTTTAACATTATCTATAAATGCCTGGTTGGTTTATCTGAATCTCTTATCGGTTTAAGATATTACATATGTTTCACATGTTATTATATGTGTGTGGTAGGACTTGTGATGCGGGTTTGAGTATGCGTAATATTGTATCAACGTATTGTATCATAATTTAATATACACTTGATGTTATAGTTTACGTCTCTTCCATAAGGTAGGGTAGTGAGATTTACTCAGTATTGGACCCATACTGATACTACCTTGGTCGAATGGGTCCTGTGATGATCCACTGATGGTGGGGAGCAGACCTCTTGTGTAGGTTTAAGATCGAATACTGTTTTGGGGTGGAAGACTTGAATTGAGAGAGTAGGCAATCCGGAATTTAATCTATCGGGTTTTGTCTGGTCTAACTGTATTTATTTTTGGAAGTTTCAAGTATTGTATATAAAATTTAATGGTGTTGTAATTGCCTTTTAATTTTCTCGTACTCTGATAAGTTTTTAAAATTCAGATGTAATTGTTTGACAGGTTTTAGCCTTGCATCTAACATGAGATAGATGATTGACATTTATCTTGTGTTAGATGTGGCGGTAACATTTCCCAAATTCTCTCCTAGCTTCCGCTTTATTCCTTAAAAAAAAAATTTAGGAGTGAATTTTGGGGGTGTTACAGTTACCATGAGGCTCATAAAATCACCAAATTCAACATAAATCCCTAAAATACCAATATTAATACCATATCCAAAATTCATAGTCTAACTTTATCATTTTATACATGTGATAATAAGATTACCATTTAATATTACTATTCCTAATTACGCCTTTTTCTCTTTTTGGGGAACTTACAACATTCATAATTACTCCAATAACTCTGCATGATATTATTATCATATCTTAATAATCCAAACATGATAAAATACCAATTTTTCGTATTAACCTATATTGACCAAAATACCCTTATAGATAGCCAAAAGCCCTTGTCGTATGAAAATATTAAATCCTCAATATCATTATTCCCAAATCCTCCATTTATCATCATACATATTAAAAATACTTATTTTCCACTTATCATACTCTATTAGTCCAATATTACTCTTCCACGAGTTATACTCTTCCACAAAACACAACCTAATGTAGCAATATCATATCAACACATCTTGCATTATTCATACACTCTTTCTATCACATAAACCATTTTATCATAGCATATCATTAACAGTATACATTAACCATAAAATAACAATAGCATGATAATACACATAGCCATGCAAGAATTTAACACAAAAATCCTAAAACATCAATTAGTATCCTTACTAATATGACCCTATTCTCTAAGCACGCGCTCGTAATCCACTTCTTCCGAAATCATTAGGAAATCACCTGAGAAAAGCATAACAAAATGTAATTAGAATTAATGATATAATTAATGAGGGGTTAACGTAATGGAATAATGAAAGAGTGGAAACACCACACTAAGGTTTGAAGGAGTCTTAGCCAAGTTTGGTGCAACAAGGGGGAATTGGTTGTGTTGGCTGAAGGAGGGGTGATGGGTTTGATGGCTACTGCAAGAAAAATGGGGAATAACTCCAATGGAAAAGGACTAAAGGTGGTGGGCTGGTTTTGGTGGAATAATGGTTGAATAATGGAGGGTGTTGCTGTAGTTGATGGTGACCAAAAATAGAGGCGGAGGCTTCGGTTGTTGCTACCGAAATGGAGGAGGAGGGCCTTCGACCAAAGCTACTGAAGAGGTGGTGCTAGTTACGATGGGAGATGCCAAAAACGGAGGGGATGCACTAGTAGACGCTGCCACAACCAAGGAAGAAAAGAAAGGGGTAGTTGCAATGAGTGTTGTTGTAGATGGTGAGTTTGCTTTTCGGCGTAAATGGCTAGAAGTGTATGAGGGTGTTCAGTGCAGGCTACTGAAGAGAGGTGGTAGGGTGTGTTTGTGGGTTCTAAAGGATGGAGGTGTGGTGTAGTGTGATGAATATGGCTACAACAAGGAAAGGAAAGGGGAGGAAGGTGGTTGTAGTGTAGAACACCGAAGGGGAGGGGTAGTAACAATAGATTTGGATGGTGCTTGGGGGAGGTATTGTCAAGGGTTTCTGATGGTGGTGAGGTTGTATAGGTTTGGCTCACCGGTGGGGGTGATCTTGGGTTGCATTTACGATGGAAAGGAGGTGGTGAAGGAGAGGTAATGGTGGTTTGGTTTACAGAATCAAAAGGGAGATAAGAGAGATGGTAAGAGCATTAAATGCTTACCTTATATACACACGCACACATGCACTAGGATGAGGGTTCGATCTGCCATTTTTTTTTTCATCACAGACCATTAGGTTGAGGAGGGTGGAGTTGATGGGTAAAGAGCAGACTTGGTAGGGGAAATTTGTGCATGCAAGAAGAAGGGAAGAAAAGAAGAAGGGTGAAAGTTGTCAGAGGTGGAATAAAATAAAATAAATAAGGAAAGGATGAGAAAAGAAAAGGGAAATGAAAAGGTGTGTGATTAGATTTAGGTTTAGATTAAAATAAATTAGGTTAGGGTATTAAGATAATTAATTTAAATAATTATTTAGGATTAGGTAGGTTAGAAAAGATATTAATAACCCTAAATAAATGTTGGGGTTAGTTTAGGATTTAAGATCAGGGTGTTAGAGTAAGATAGAAATATTAATTTTTTGAGATTAAAATTAGGTTACAATATTAATTACTCAGGATTATGGTTATTTAATATTTAGGGTATTAAAATTTTCCTCTTTATATGACCATTTATAGAGGGTCAAAGGTGGTATTCATCCTTAATTATCCTCCTATAACTTTCCCTACAAGTGCTAGCAAAATATTGAATCATAATCAAAGAATATGTCAATAACCTGCAAAGTGCCTTGAATTTTAAGAAGCTTCATCCATTTATTACTTATATGGTTGATTCTATGATGGCATACATCATATGAGTCTTCTATCAAGTCTATCTGGGCCGGCCTACACAAATTTGCCTGAGTTTGAAATATAAAGCAACACTAGGTCCCCAAGCCACTATCAATGATCCCTTTGTAAACTTCCATGAGCCTCTTCAGAACTAAATCATGTTTTGGATTGATTATTTATTCTTTTAGCCATAAAACTATGTTGGTATCTTAGGTACTAGAGAACATTTAATCTATAACATAAATATGAAGATGGTAGATAGGTAGATATTTTGGGATTAAGTTAACTGATATAAAATATAGAAATTCCTTTAATTATCATATCTATTAGTTTTGATATATTTTTTTTGTTATTAATTTATAGAACCATTGTTCATCTATCTATCATCGATCAAACTAATTTCCATTTAATACTAATTTCAAACTTTATATGTATATAGACAAATCTTAATTATATGCTTGTAATGGTCGATTTGAAAATATGAGTTGTATGAAAATAGGTATGTATATAGGTGTTTTATAAATTTATGTTGTCTACTTATTTGAAATGTCAAGCATTTATGTGATTTCATGTATTATTTGGTGATTATATGAAACATGTGGTAAGTGTTATCTTATCATCTTCCTATATATGCCCCAACTTTGGTAGCCTATTGAATTATGATGTTTGTCGGATTTTAACCCCAAATGGCCTACTACTTTTGGAAAGTGTTTAAATTTAAAAGTTGTATTTTGAAAAATATCACTTAAAAAGAATAATATTTATGGAAAATATTATTTATGAAATGTGTTGATTGTGGAAAGTGTTGTTATGGTAAGATAATATTTTTAGAATGCACCAAATACAGAAGATACATAATATTTAAAAGGTTGATAAATAAGAAATGGATAATAATGTATATATATGATTTTGTAATTTAATTATGTTATATATTCATCATAAATATGACACTAAGACTTAAAGTAAAATATGGTAATGGGATTTAGGGTCCTTCAAGGGTGGTCTCCCAGAGTTTAGTTGTATTAACTATTTTTATTGGATCTGTTGCAATTGTATATATTTGATTTGCTTTATTCCGGATATACTTTATATAATATTGTAATTCTAGTAGGGGGTTTGCACACGTAATAATTAGGGCCATTAATAATCTTCACTAACTTTGTACAATTGGAAGACCCGACCATTGGATCCTTATGTCTTATATGGTTTAGGTTGGATTTATTAGCTAATGACTCCAACCTTTAGTTAGGTTGGGATTATCAAGCCCTTTATACTTACTAGGTGAGACTCTCGGTAAGTTGGTTTTATATACTAGGAAAAAAATGGTATTATGTGTTATATAGACACTTAAGATTAATGTTTTAAAAATCAAACTAGAATTCGACTTGATGGACCTCTTGAAACATAGTTTCACTGGTTTATTTATGGTTTGATTGAAATTTTCTTTTATTAAAAAATTGACCATTATGACTTCGTTATAACTCAGTCCAATCATGGCTCAACCAGTTTGATTGGGTCAACCCAAAGCATTCACCCTTAAAAATTCCCTCTATAACTAAAATAGCAACGTTTAGGGTGTAATGGAATACCCAATACAACCAAGGATTTTGGTCAGTATGCTAATTTTAAAATCGGATAGTTTCATACTAGTGGGAACCTCGGTACCCAGTCGAACCAATCAGTCCAATCCGGCTTTTAAATCATCACTAAAGAAGAAACATTAATAAAAGGTTATTAGTACGTTTTGACTTGTTGTGGGACATGGTCGGTTTGCATATTATATCCATGTTGTGCCCATGTGTGTGTGAATACGATAATCCTTTTTACTTATGTTTTACTCATCCCCCCCAACTAACTTATTTTATGTTTTAATCAAGGTTACGGCGATCAATCATGACGGTGAGTTGCTGATTTAGTGCAAGTAATCATTGATCAAACTTTTCATGGTAGGAATGATAGCTAGTATGGTGGATATTTTTCAAAGATGGAATTGTAGTATTTAATTCATTATTGATTTTAGGTATACCATTTTTGTGATTTTTAGGTGTATTTAACATTTTAATTTCCATTGGTTCGTTTAGTTTGTAATGTATCTTAGTATTCAAAATATTGATCATGCATCTTCTTCTTATCAATTTGACATTATTTATATGAATAAAATAATAATAATAATAACAATAATAATAAATTTATATTAAACATAAATCATTATCCTAAATATTTTTCTTTAGTAAATAATATTGATACTTTATTTGTTTCTTTCATTGAATTTTATATAGTGGAAGAAATTGATAAAAAAAAAGTAATGTGATAATTTTTTGTAGGATGTTAATATAAGTATTAAAAATATAAATTAATATATTATAAAAGTATAATATGTTATTGAAATAACCCAAATTATAGCTACTCCCAATTCTGAGTAATTAGTGTCTTAACCTAATCCTAAATTTAGAAAATTGATATTTCTCTCTTACCCTAATTTCTTAATCATTATTCTAAACCTAATCCTAACATTTATTTTGGGGCATTAATATTTTTACCTAAAACTAACTCGGATGGTTGATAATTAATTTTACTCTAATTCCCTCATCTAAATTATTTGAACATAATTCTAACCATAACCCTAAATCCCTTTTTTATTTTTTCCCTATTTCCTTTTTCTCCTTCTCTTTTTCTTTTTTCCTTTTTTTTCTTCTTCTCCTAGCTTCCTTCTTGTTCTTCTTATTCCTGCGTGTTTTACTCCTCTCCAACCATTTTACTTTGGTAAACATTCCACCCCTACAACCTACCTATCCTAAATTCATAATCACCACCATCCCCTCCCTCAACACATGGGATCTATTATTGAAAATTTTTGCCCTAAAATCCCCGAACCTCTCATCTACGTCCACTTCCCTTGCCTTACCTTCTTTGTCCTCCATCACCATTGACACCACCTATTATCTATATATACACATCCATTCTCTCTCCTCGTCTCATTTGATGCCTAACCAAAATTTACTTAGACTCCCTCTCCCTTCTCTCAGCTTTTTCGTGCATTAGTCAAACAAAAAATGTCATTTTTACCCGAGTGAAGCTGTACTTTTTCCCCTCACCTCATGCTACGAATTAACCATAATGTGAGAATCATACATTTCTCACCATTAACTGCATGCAAAGATCGTGTTTTATAGCTCCATACATTGCCACAAACACACGCTGCACCACCCCAACTTCACCGCCATCTCACACTACACCTACTCATAAACCACCATAATCCCACGCTACAACACCCCACCAACGTGACATCTTCATGGTTCTTGCCCCCAATGTGATTATATCACACTTCCACACCCTATATTCTTGATTTCCTCAATCACCTCCCCCATTGTTGCACCACTTAGTAGCTCTATTTGTGCCACACCGTGTCCTACACCTTGTTGCTTCAATTTTGCTTATTTTTCCACCCTATTTTGACTTCGATTTATTTGGATATATTCTCATGTTATAATTTTGTATTATTATTATTATTTCTTAGGTGATTATTTGGTGGTCTCAAAGGAGGCAGGTTAGGCTTATACATACTTAAAGACCGGTGTCCTTTTGGTAAAAATACAAGTCATAGTTAAGGTTTTTCTACTAAATGTTATGTATGATCATTTTGTATTACCATTATATTATTATTATTTCTTTAATTTCATGTTGTTAATTTTATGATGTGATAATGTGATGGAAACTGAGTAAGATGAGGAAGCACACACTTATACAATATTATTATGATAATTCTTATGTTGTGAAACCTAAGTGAATTAATATGATGTATAGTATTGTGTATGGATTTTAATAATTATGGTCAAGTGTAAAATAAGTATGATTAACATGTGTTATGATGTAATAAATTTATAATTGGAAAAATAATGATTTTAGACATATGGAATTATTATGAAATTTAGGTATTTTTACATCCTAAAAGGTGTTTTGGTCAATATGGGTTAAATATAAAAATTTGGATATTTAAACATAATATATGGTTTAAAATATACTAATAATATTATGTGTAATGTTTGGAATAATTATAAATTGTCTAAGTCTAAATAAAATGAGAAAATATCTTAAATTAAGAATGGTAATCCTAAAGGTAATGTTATTATCGCATGTATAAGACTTTGGAGTTAAATTCTAATTTTTGGACATATTGTTAATATTGGAATTTTAGAAGCATATTTTCAATTTGGCGAGTAAAAGAGTCTTACGGTAGAAGTTATATAGCTATCTTATGAAATTAGGGTTTCGTATGTTTTGTAAATAGTAATTTTAGATATAGGATTGTTATCACATGTGTAATACATTAGAGTTAGACATTTATTTGTGTGTGTGTGTATATATATATATATATATATTGTTAATATTGGTATTTTATAAATTTACATTAAATTTGGTGATTATATGAGCCTTATGGGAGCAGTTATGCTTAACTTGCAAAATTAGAGTTTCGTAGGGGTTGTGAATAGTTACTCTAAAGATAGGGTTGTTATTTCATGTGTAAAACGTTGGAGTTAGATGGTAATTTTTGGATATGTTTATAATAATAATATTTGAGGAAGGTGTGCTAAAATTTGGTGGATAAATCAGTAGTATGGAAGGGTTCCTACTTATAATGTGAGATTAGGGTTTCTTAGGGAATAATTACGTGGTCAAGCCTAACGTGTTTTCAATTATATTTTATATATATCTATAGGATTATTTCACAAATATCTTGATATAAAAAACTTAAGAATAATACATTAATCACCTAAAGTGAAAGATCACGTAAGTCATGACGAGGTATTTTGTATTCATTCCACCATACGGTAATAATGGTTTAGGAGCATTATGCCTTGAAAGGTGCATTGATCCATTTCACCAGACTAAGAATAGTGGGATCCTAAACTTAACATGAATGAGAATATAATTATGAGATAAGTAACTATTAAATAATATATTAATCACTTATAGGTAAATATTACGTGTATGTTCCACAGGACAATAATAATAACTCGGGTATATTTTTTTCCAAAAGGTACTTCAGATCATTCAATCAGTTTAAGAGTAGTGGTTAGGAGCATGTTATTCTGGTGTATGTTGGGTCTGTTCCATCGGAAGATAGTAATGGCTCGGGTGTGTTTTGCCTTAAGAGAGCTTTTAGTCTGTCCCCCCAAATTAAAAATAGCGGGGTCCCTTAAATCAACGTAAATGAAATAATGGATTATGTTTATATCTAATAATGAGTTATGGAATCAGTATTTACCTTATATCACTTATTGTTAACTTGCATGTATGCTTATTCTCTTTTATACCCTTACTTCGATTGTATGGTTACCTTACTCAATACATGTCATATTGAATGTCCTTTTCATAGTTGTTGTTCATTCCTACAAGCAGATGTGTTGTTTTGCAAGTGATTGTTGATTACTATTTTTAATGTTCTTATCTTTGACGAGCGCTAATCCGTGGTTATCCGAATATCTCTATCTCTCCATGAACTCTTAGTCCTATATTTTCATTATACATACTTCCTTCTCTCTGTTTTTTATTTATTATCATGGTGGAATCAAGTGATTCCCACATCTCATTCCTAGGTGAGAGGTTATTTTTTCCTTACACCCAATATATACCAGGCACAAGGAGTGCATATTCTATATTTGATGCAACGTGATACCCTTGTGTTTTATGTTTTGACTTTCACAATAAACTCTTTAAAATAAAAATTTTTAAGTTCCAAAAT
This sequence comes from Tamarix austromongolica, assembly GCA_039764185.1. Lineage (NCBI taxonomy): Eukaryota > Viridiplantae > Streptophyta > Magnoliopsida > Caryophyllales > Tamaricaceae > Tamarix > Tamarix austromongolica. Next base: position 18,276,388 of record CM077811.1, read on the forward strand.
TTGGAGTGTTAGAGTTATGGACTAATTTAATACTAAAAAGCTTATCATACTTATTGAATTAATCATTATTCTTTTAGATATTAATTTTTTATCCATAATAATTATAAGCTAACTTTTGGTATGTTACTAGATATGTAAATACTAATATGTATACGATGTAACACCCCGAGTCAATACGACCATGCGGGGGTTACCTTGGAGCACTTTCAGATCGATTGATTGGCCCTACAAATCAATACGAGTCCTTTCAGCAAGCTTTGTCCTAACTCACGCACTTTCCGAGAAATTTTTAGAAAATTTTAGAAACTTTCTAGGAGGGCTTCCCATTCTAAAAATTGATCCATGGTCAGCATGTTTAATTGTGGAATTATAAGGATGGAATCACCAAAAGGATGGTATACCATGTTGATATAAGTATCTAGATCAATCCTTATAACATTCCGCTCAATTTGGGGTATTACATTCACTCCCACTCAAAGAACGCAACGTCCTTGTTGCGCCTCAACTACTAACTGTCTCAATAAGGTTTTATCCCAAGAATCGTCCCGGTAGGTGGCTGACTAGCTCATCCAAGTTCATCTCAAATTCGTGGTTTCGCTCTGATATCATTTGTAACACCCTGAGTCGATACGACCACGGGGGGCTACCTTGGAGCGCTTTCGGATTGATCGATTGGCCCTACAGATCAATACGATTTCTTTCAGTGCGCTTTGTCCTTAGTCACACACTTTCCTATAAATTTTTTAAAAAATTCTAAAACTTCCCAGGAGGGGGTCACCCATCCTAAAAATTGATCAATGGCCAACATACTTAACTGTGGAGTTCTTACGATGGAATCTTCAAAAGGATGGTATACCATGTTGATATAAGTAGCCAGATCAATCCTTATAACACTCCATTCAATTTGAAGTATTACAATACAATATACCCAGGTACGTCCAATAAAATAATATGAGAGATTATATAGATAAAAAAGTTATTATCTTATCATGCGGTGCTATTGATTATCTTGCCATTGAAAGTATTTATTTTGTCCAAAAAATTGATTATATTTTGTGTTTTGGTTTTTGTATTATAAATGACTTTTTTTTATTAAACCAAGTTATGTGTTATGTGTATATATGTTATTGTCTCGTCTGTGCAATGTTAGATATTAATGTCATTTGTGCAAGTTACTATCTCGGCAAAAAAGTGATTAACTCTAGAAAAAATTAATTTCATGTTCCGTGCTTTGGTTTATCGAGTTTCATGTATTAAATAACATTTTTACTAAACCAAGTTATGTGATATGTTCTCAAGCCTTATAAAAAATGAATAGTTATTTTAGAAAATAATTTTGTTATCCTTACAAGTGATTATTTGAATAGAAAAACAAAAAATAATTATGTGCTTAATAATTAGGTCTTCCAAATTATGTGTCACAAACAATTTTTTATTAAATTGAGTTTTGTGTTGCACCCTTAAACCTTTTTTCCTATGTATATTGTGTGATACACTAAAGCGTATAATATAATTTTCCTATATACTATATCCATATTTTCAAAAAAAAACTGTAATTCCACACATTCTTACCCTTATATCTTTCATTTTGTAAGTCATAATAAATTTTACCCTGCTCTCTTTATTTAGGAAAATGAAAAAGTTAATGATGAATTAGACGATTCTATTTTATTTAAAGATCTTATTAAAAAGTTTGAAAGTAAAAATCTTTTAAAAACAGAGTAATATTGACATATTTTATGTGATAATTAAACGTTATTTGAAAAAATAAGTTGAGAACAAAAAATAACTTATGGAAATAAATGCTTGTAGGATGTTCATGTAAATCTAAAATAACTAGTTTTGGCTAAAAAACTATAATAATTGTATAAAATATAAGTGAATTGATCTTTTATCTGTATGTTTTTTAAAGAAAATCTATCTTTGCCACTTTTTTTCCTAAAAATATTTCTTTTTAATATTGTGCTCAATAGTGTAATGCCTAGTATGAAGAATTTATTTTATATTATATAATCGTGTACTTTATTTATTTACGAACTTATCGTTACACTATGATTTTAGATAATTTGAAAAAATCCTTAGAAAATATATTTTTTCTTTAAAATATTTATTTATTTAATTATCTGCTCTATAGTCTTTACATATAATGATAAAAATCCACTTTAAACTTGTAACATTAAGAATAATTATATAACCACTTATAGAATCAAGTTAATCACTACACACTATAACTTATAACATATCACTCATTATGTGAATTCATACCTACTCTAAGCATGCAATTGAATTACCTAAAGGTCAATTAAACAAACCATGCTGGACATAAAAAACTTATTAAAGACCTTAATATCCGTAATAAAATTAGTGAACAAGACATCAATCAATACCACAGATAGCATATCCAACTTAGGTTTATATCTAAAAGGACTCTTAAGGTTATTCTAAAACCAAATATGATCTAAATAAGTTGTAATACTTGTGAACCATTAGCATGCCCTTAATAAACCTATAATAATCATTTACTTCATAAAATTAATAATTAATCTTATTAACTTACCAAACTCAATATTACGACAAATTACTTCATATTAAACATGATTAAACCACAAATGAAAATTAAACCCAAAATTAAGTACATGAAATAACAACTTTACCACTAGGATGTTTTATGCTCAGTTTATACTATTTTAAAACCGAATCATATTATTAACGAATGATACTTAAAAAATGGCTTAAACTCACTAAATTAGGTATATCAGCAATAATTACCAATTCTATAAAAAAAATTGTTTAATGTAAAATGATCAAAGTATCCTCATTACTTAAATTGACCATATTATACTAAGTTCACTTTATTTTTATGTAAAATGATCAAAGTATCCTCATTACTTAAATTGACCATATTATACTAAGTTCACTTGACACGTAAAACCCTCATTATACATAGCTAGCACACCATAACCTACATATTCATCATACATAATAGAACATAACACATATATGACGTGGTAGATCACACTAACTATAAAAATAACAACAATCATGTAAAATACACATATGTCCCTCAAACACCTATAAACACTTTTAAACTTGCAAAATTCACAATTAATTATAAACCGCTCTAAAACATGATAAATTATGTATAAAAGTTTCGGTAAAAATCACAAGGAAAACTATGGTAAAACTATAATTTAAAAATAGTGTGGATGAAAGTATCCCTTAATATTTTCCCTGTGGAAGAAACGAGAGCTTATGTGATAGTTTCAACATTTGATAGATTATAATAACTTGTGCCATTTTGCTCATAATTTTTTACATACTTAAAATTTTATAGATCCAAAAAAATGTATAGTAAACTAGTCATACTAAATATGCCTCGAATAGAAAGAGAAATTTAGGAGTTGATACAAGCATGATTTACGGTATAAACTAAATGTTTTCATGATCTTTCATATATTTATGGTATATATGAAAGATCATGATATTACCTAGCTAACAGAACTTCAAGAAAATCCTAATTTAACCACCTCTTGTACAAAAGAAACTAATATTATGACTCCACTTTTTGCTAAACCTTAACTCCCAATAGTTGGAATAAATGTTCACAAGCTCAAGTAAAACAAATCTAGGAGCAAAAGAAGGTAAACAAGTAAAAGAAAAGAGAGAAAACTAAGGTGAAAGTTGTGTGAATGGGTAATGAAACGATTGACCGGGGATTAAAGCCAATGGTGATTGTTTGCACTTAAATAGAATAAAAAAAATAAAGGGAAAGGTTGATTCTAACTCACCTACGTGAAGAGGAAATTGTAGTGGTTTGTAGGAGAGGTTGAGTGTGCTTGTATTTATAAAAAAAAAATGTATGCTATGTGTACTTACAACAAAACTTTTGGTTAAATAAATAAGTGAAAAGTAGAAATATGGTATGATCTAGTTAGAGGTATGGTTGTGATCCAAAGAGATAGTTACAAGGTTGAATACAAATAATTTTAGATTATCAAATTATAAATAAAGTCAAATAATGAATATTTATTGGAATAAAGAGCAAATATATCCAAAAAAGATGATAAATTATGGGAATATGTGGAATAGTTTTAGAAACTCAAAAGTATAAAAAAATTGGTATTGCAAAATATTTGAAACCCAAACAAATGCAATTGGGAAAAATTATAAATATATTTTTTATGTATTTTAATGACACAAAAAATGAAATGTTAAATGTGGAAAGAAAAAAGTAAATAACTAATATTAGAATCATTTAGAATGATTAGCAAGCATAATCACATAAAATAAATATGGTCCGAAAAATTGGTTATTACATTGACACATGACACTAATTCTAAGGAAAAGATTGGGGCTTTGACAAGCTATGACCGGCACTTGAATTTGTAAATAAGCCAATCAATGACCAAGATTGACGCCATTTTTAGGTTAAAATCCTTCAAGTTGTAATCCAAGGAAAATTTGCACGATAAGGAAGAAATTGTGCCATAATCAATTATTAAAAAAATACTTTTTTTACCATTTGTAAATATTTTTGTAAACATTTTATGATTTATTCTAGAAAGATTAATGAGTATTATAACACCCCACTCATCGAAAACCTAACTTTTATAAAATATCAGTTTTGATATATGAATTTTGAGTTGTGATTTCAATTTTATTTTGATTCATTTATTTTATTTAAATCACAATTCTTATTAATGTTTGATAAATTTTTGATTCATTTTATGGTTTTATTAAATAGGTTCAAGTTTATATTGAAATTTATGTAATCATTTGTCACTGCAAATAATTTTAGATAATGTAACACCCTAAAATTTACAAATTAATTTTTTTAAAGTTAAATGCGAAAGAAAGAATAGTAAATCGTGGGGTGTCATCGTCACACTTGATACAAGACCGGTTTCCTTCACCATTCTGTTACTAAGTGTTAAGGCTAAAAATATTATTCATCTTAAGTTAATAACACAATTACAAATCAGAGTAGCAAGATAGTTAAAGCAATTTAATAACCTTTCAAATATAACCAACTATCAGTGGTTATAAAATATTAGTGAAAGGATATACATAAGAATAGTAAGAAATACAAAAATCTTCTAGTTCAAAAGACACTTGATAGAACACTGGATAACCCTACATTATTAACCCATAGGATAGCCTTGAATAAATATTGTGAATAACCTGCAAAGGCCATTACCCATTGAATAAGCAAGGACCCAATAAAGGAACCCTTCAATATAACGGTACTAAGTAACCTATTATACAAGACTAATATATAAGGTCCGCATGGAACACATAAAATGCATCACAACAATACATGAACATGTAACTATGCATATATTAATTAAAATACAACAATCATTTATATGACCGCACAACAGTGTTTCTAAAATACCAAAACCCCTATTATCATACTTAACATCAAATAACACCTATCATGCATATTTATTAGAATAATCATTATGGTACACTCACAATTACCAAAATACCCATAAACCATATAATATTAATAATTATGCTAAAATATGTGTTTCTAAAACAGTAATGCCCTTATTCTTATACTTAACAATATACAATACTTATCATGCGTGTTTATTATAACAATCATTATGGTACAGTCAAAATTATAAAAATACCCCTAGACCATATAACATTGATAATCATATTGAAATATGTGTTTGTAAAATAAAAAATCACCTACCACCATTATTAGCAATAATTATAACACATTAAAGTAAAATATCATGATATGCTTAAATGACTAAATTACCTCCAGGGCACACAATATTAATAAATTTGTTGAATTGTATCTAAACATGTTTAACCTAACATTTTCATATGTACATATTATAAAAAATTACTTCCCAATATTAGAACCATTTTAATTACACTTTTGTACACATGATATTTTATATAGGATAACATGCCTTCTTTTTTTATTTTTTATGATAACAATAATAATAATCACATAATTATTTGTAACAAATCATGTATAACACAAATTACATGTCAAAAACTTAATGAACTATCATACGATATCCGAATATTTTAGTAGAGCATAAAGGTTACTTGATTTTCAGCAGAAGCAAAATTTACCCATAATCGCTTAAATATTATTAGGCTCCGCTAATAAAACTTGTGTACCTAAAAATGATATCACAAATACCATATTAATATTTGGTCCATAAAATAATATTTTTTATTTAAAATATTTATTAAATATAAAATTACTAAACTACCCTTATATATTAAATATTTACCAAAATAATGTAAAATTTTAATAACTCAACTCATGCATCATGTCCAGCACAAGCCATGCACGTATAGGGGATGTCTCAATGGTTAATGGTTGGAGGTGGTGGTTAGGTGGCATTGGTTTGACCGTTGGGTGCAGGAGTTGAGGGTGGTAGAGATGGTAGTGGTTAGGTGGTGTGGTGTAGGAGAGCTAAAGGCTGCGATGGGAGGTGCACGGCTGCAGGAAGGAGGAGACATAGAGAAGGGAAAGGAGAAGAAGAAAAGGAGAGGAAGAAGGAGGAAGGACGTGGAGACGGGCTGGTTGCGGGGTGATGGTGCAAGAGGTGGTGGTGGTTGTGGCTGGAGGTAGACCGGCTAGGAGGGGCTACAAGGGTGAAGGAAATGGAGGTGGGATAAGGTTGCTAGGATAAGGTGGTGGAGGCAGTGGTGGTGTCAAATGGAGGAGATGGATGCAAGGTGCAAGGGGTTGTGGGAAGGTGGCTGGTGGTGTTGAGGTGGTGGTTTGGGTCGTGTAGGGAGGCTGAAGGGTGGAGGAAATGGTGACTTTAGGTAGAGGTAGTGGTAACGACAGATGCAAAGGCTATGACCAATGCTAGGGGTAGGAAGAGGAGAGGGAAAAACAGAGCGACAAGGGAGGAGGAAGAAGAAGGGAAGAAGAGAATATGGAGGTAGCCAACGATGGAGGTTAGGATGGTGGTTAAGGTGATAGTTGGGCTATCAATGCAGAGGGATAGGAGGTTGGTCACGAGGGAAGAAAAGAAAATTAGGTGAAAAAGAAAGAAAGAAAGAATTAAGGTTGGGGGATAAGAGGCAAGGCACGAGGGAGATGAGAAGAATAATAAGAAGAAGAAAAGGAGAGGCAAGGCTCATGTGTGCGATGATGGGTGGAAATCTATAGGGGGAAGGGTGTAGGCAGAGTCGGGGAGCACGGTCGTCGGCTAGCAGGGGTCGTTGCAGGACAGGGCAGTGCTAAAGACGTTGTAGGGGCCAAAAATGGAAGGGCAAAGATGGTACAAGAGGGAGAGGAAGGATGTATATCTAGGCTAGGAAGGGAAATGGAGCAGGTCAGGCACAAGCGTGCATGGCAGAGGCACACTACGCAGGGTCGATAGAGGATAAAGGGGTGTTTGGTGTATGGGGTGTAGAACGGTGAAGGAGAAGAAGAAGAGGATATTGGGTTGGGTTGTTGGGGCGTGAGGGAAAAAAAAGAAAAGGAGAAGGAAGTTGTGTCAGCGTGGGAAGAAGAAGAAGAAGAAAGTAAGAAAAGAAAGAGGAGTAGGAAGAAGAAGAAGGAAGAAAGGCGAAGTGGGTTGGCCCAAGAAAAGAGAGAAAAAGAAAGGAGACGACAAAAAAGAAAAGGGAAAGGAAAAGAAAAAGAAAAAAGATTTAGGGTTAGAATTAAAAATGGAATAAATTTAGGTTTTTAGGATAATATTATATTAATTTATCCAAAGATTAAGGTATCAAATTAAGAAAAATAAATATGGTAAAATTATGGATTTAAGGTTTATTCAAATAAAAAGAGTAAGATAAAATAGTTATATTAATTTATTAAATACTTTATCTAGATTTAAAGGTCAAATGTTAAAAAAAAATTAATATTTAAAGATTAAAATGTTCAAATAAAAGGATAAAATTTCTAATTTAATGTTATAAAAATTTAAGGTACTACAGGAAAGTTCATTTATGATTATGGATTTATTAAATATATGTGATTCGATTTTTGTTTAAAACGTATCTTCATTTTTGTCATGTGTTTTGCTTTTAATATTTTATATTCTTTCTAATTATAACTTTGATGTGTGATTATGAGATTGTTTAAGGGCTTTATTTTTTTAACGAATATAAATGGTTTTACATTATAAAACTCCTTTAAAGAGTACAATCTGTTTAATGATTTTAATCGTACAAAATATTTTTTTTCTTTGAATTTATTTGTGTTTTACGAGGTTGATAGGATTTTAGAGAAATTTTAATTTAAAAGTTTCCGCAATTTATTTATAATTTTCTTTCCAAAATTAGTTTCTCCATATTTTTCCATTTGATTTATGCATAATTTTCTCAATAAATAATTAATTAAAGTCCCTCAAACTTTTATAAAAATATTTCTACGATATAATTTAAATATGATTTTGAGATTATATTGTTATATTAATAAGTGTTGTGATTTAGTTTAATTATAGTGATTTAGTAGATAGAATTTTTAATTTTTTTTATGATCTATAAGTCCTTATGAAATTATTCTCATTAAATTTATTCAAGTTGATGTCCTTAATGTTATTTATATATTTTTCATCTAAAAGTAGCTTTATGTGAAAGAAGAAAAAAAAGTTCGACCAACTCCTTTCCCCATTCAATATGCAGCTCCACCCCAACCTCCTATCCCTGTCTTCTGCCCTTCGACCCAGGCCACCACCACACCATGTCGAAGCACCATCGGGCGACAAGACCACTGGAGCACCTACAACTGAGCGAACACCAAGTCGAGCAGTGATGCTGGAGACACAAGCAACCCGCGCAGTGAATGCCAGAAACAATGCCCAACAGTTGAGACCTCCATAGCCACTATAAGCTACAACAACACACAATCAAACCAACAGTCAGCGCAAACAACAAACGAGGAACGACACATCACTAGTAGCACACTAACTCGACGCACCACCGCCGCATCAATATTTAACGACCGTCTAGCACCAATCGTTCTTTCCGGTGCCATGGACGAGCTTCCCCAAGATTGTAATGCCAGATTTTTATGGTATAATTTTCAAACACTAACTTTTAATCTTGAACTAGTTTTGCTGTGATTGGCTTTGTTAAGCTAAATTGATTGTTGGGATTGATTTGTATGTGTATTTTAGTTATATTGAATTGTTAATCTAAATTTAATAATATGCTTATTGTTCTTTCGGGCATGTTTCATGTTCTTTGATTGAGGAAATGATTTCAAGCGTGTATTATGTTATGTTGAAAGTGTGAGAAACCTCACATGTGCTCGTTCCACCCTCTTGACACGTGCATGCACTGCATGCATGCATGCCCATTCCCCTTCGATGTTTCTCTTGACATAGTTTTACTATCCTGTTAGCACACTCCATGCTCCACTCTAGCACCACCATACTCCCACATAGCCTGAGCTTTTCTACTTGTTTCAGTTATCTTCATTTCTACCACCCTTTACCTTAAATTTTTCCTATGTTGTATTCTTAATTCTTAATTTTGTATTATTCTTGTTTTCCTCGGTAATTTTCTTATGATCTCGAAGGAGACAGGTTCGACCCACATGCTTAGAGACTAGTATTATTTTTGGTAAGGATATATGTTATAGTTAGGCTTTGTATGTAATATCCTTTTTCGTAATGTTATATGGATAATGTTGATCATGATAATGTTATTATATTATTTCTTGAAAGTTAAAAAAATATAAAATTATATATTTGTGTATATTATTGGATAACATGAATCTAGATATGTGGTACCTATATATAATTGGGATTATGTATTTTATGATGATATAAATGTTGGAGGTTGGAGTTAATTAATATTAGGACTCACAATGTCTTTGAAAAAATATGAACATTTTAGTTAACATAAGAGCATTATGGTCATTTGATGATAATATGAGAAAAAATCATGACATGATAAGTTTTTTAGGGTATTATCGATTATTACGTAAGTAATGAGATTAAATGATGATCGAGTAAGACACAAGTTAGCTAATATCATAGTCTAAGGCTTTTGTTAAAGGAAAAGCATTTTGGTTAATAAGGATTAAAAATGAAATCTTGATGATTTAAAAAGGGAATGCACTTTAAATATGTTAAGTATGATGCTTGAAATTTTTGGCATAATGATAGGTAGCAAAAGTATAATAAAATGAGAGTTATGTTCACTTGGTGAAATTAGGGTTTCTTGCGAGAATTATGGACATTTTCTGGGGGGAATGCCTCCATAACTATGTGATTGTGCTTTAAGTGTTTTAATTATATTTTGTGCATATCTGCATGAGTCCTTCATGATGATCTTGATATAAGCAACCGAGATGTTTTATCTGTTTTACTAGATGATAATAGTAGCTCGAGTGTGTTCTACTCCGAGAGATGATTCTGACCATTCCACCAATTTAAAAATAGTGGTTAGGAGCATGTTACCTTGTTATATGTTGTGTCCGTTCTACCGAATGATAATGGTGGCTTGAGTATGTTTTTCCATGAGATATACTTCAGCCCGTTCTACCTAACTAAGAATAATGCCCCCTTGAATTCGATATAAATAAAAGTATGGATCTTATTTACATCAAATAATGAGTTATATAATCAATGACAACCTTACATGGTTTATTATTAACTCGCATGTATGCTTTTTTCTCTTTTGTACCCTTACTTTGGTTGTATGGTTACCTTACTTAGTACATAGCATATTGATCATCTTTTTTTTTTATGGATAATACTCATTCTCACAAGCATATGACCTAGGTGTTTTTGTGCAAGTCGATAATAACCTTTTGGATAATTTTGCTGCATATGATACCTTATTTTTGTAGAGGAATGATTCTTATGCATCGAGCTTGGGTATAGAGTCATGTTATTCGATAGTTAGCTTTTATCTAGGTACAGTTTTGGACTTTTAGTTTCATGGGATCCCTTTTGTTATATTTTAATACGGTTATCAAAGTTAACCTCTTATTATATTCGATGTTTATGTCTATTAAAAATCTCTCATTATATGCTTATCATGTTTAAAGTCTTAACTATCTTGCCTTCTATTCGATGTAAGATGGTATAATAAGTTAGAATTATATCAAGAACGATGTTAATACAACTATTTTGATAATACACTTCTACTAAAATGAATTTTTTTAGTAGGAAAAATATGGGTGTTGCATGAATGTTGTGTATTTTTTTTTCACCTATATGATCATTAATGGAGAATTATGCCTTAAACATATATTCAATCTTTTGTCTTTTTGTGTGAACTTATTCTCTTAACATATCTTGAACATGTTTAAGAGATGATTAAGTTCAATTTAGGCTTGTGGATTCTACACGGCCTTATCCTCTTGGTTGTGATGTGATATCATATGGTTATTCATGGATATAAACTGTGATTCTTTGTAGTTGAATTTTATGAGTGATATCACGTGAGATTGTATGATTAAGTGTACCATGATTTATTCTTATAGTATCATATTGTTAATTCTAATATAAAGTGGTTGATTATTTCTCTGATTTTAGTTAAGAACATTTGTGATGGGTTATGTTTGACAGAATATGTGGTCATGTGCATAAATTATGGTAATCTAGTTATTAGTGAAATAAATGGATAGTAGTGTTATGTGTTAACAATGGCTTAGCTAGTGGTTGTATATAGTCCGCCTCAAGTAGCCTCTAGTTGACCTCTAAGGTAGGATTTTGTAGTATATGCTTTCTCTGTGATTTTGTATGGTGTTATTTGTCTTAGTATAGTAGCATATTTTGTGATTGTTATTGCCCTTTTTGGCTTTAGCGATATCCCTCTTTTTATTCAATAAGTGAGCTACGAGCCCCATAGGGGTGTGAACACTTGAGGAATTACAATACTGAGTTATTTTCATTAATGTTTTGATTCTCTATGCTCTCAATGTTTATTTTATAGGGTTTTATTTGCCTCTATGCAATAGAATCTTCACAGGTATCATGAAGCTTTTGTTCTCTAGATGGATATTAAAACACCTCCAAAAATTACAGTTGAAATTTTTTGTTTAATTAAATCATACACATCACAAGGGTGCTACCGTCGTGATTAACACAAGCCTGGCCCCTAGTTAGTCTTGTACCAACCACAAGGATAAGAATAACTTCTCAAAATATTAAAAGCACTTAAGATAAAGATCCATAGAAAACCAAAATATTCATAACGAGAGAATCAAAGTGCGTGATTAAAAGTCATTATAACCGAAAAAGGGTTACATGGTTAAAGCCCCCAAGGGGATAAAATGATACAACACAATAAAATAAAAATTGGAACAAGAAGAGTCTGGTCTACATCACTCTTGGGCCCCCATGCCAAGTCCCAAATGGTCATCTCTCATCCTTTCCCGACACCTCATGTGTCATAGGCATAGAAAATAACGTCTCCTACCTACAAAAACTTAGAAGGGACCTCTGCTCGTGGGAATGAGCAGCACCCATGAAACTGGTGATTAGTACGCTACATACTAAGTAAGGTAACCATGCAGCTAAGACCGTACACAAAACACATATAACACAAGCAAGTGACTATGCAGATAAGCCATACAGGAAAAACATATAGTGTAAGCCGTGATTCAGTCCGGTTAAACTTAATCATTAGATCTCCGGTCAATATTCCCATTTCACACCATTCTTATTATCAATCCATATGAGTACGAGAGCCTCACTACATAGTTTTAAAAACCGGACCGGTTATCAAACCGGTCGGGTTACTAGTTCACTTGTTTAGTGGTCGGACCACTAGTTCGAACTGGTCAAACCAGTAGTTCAACTGGTTCACTCAATTGAAGTCAAATCTATTCATATTTGTTTAAAAAAATAGTTTAAGTATTTAGCACTTAATATTAGATATCATGAATCACCAAATAATATATTTCATCATAGAGTGATCATTACATATTCATATAAGATCATAAAATAACATAATTCCATATTAAAAGTCTCTTACATATCAAATACAATTACAAAATAACATAATCCAACATCAAGTATCTTACATATTCATAAATAACTTAGAATAAAATACATTATTTTAGAAGTTACAATTCAATTAGATAAATTAAATAGTTCGATCAGAGAGCTACTCATCAAATCCTTTAGATTATCCATATCATCTCCAACGTTAGAAGATATAGGAATGACATTTTCATGCATGCGATTATCTTCATCATCATCATCTCCACTCTCCCCTTCAACTTCATCATCTTTATTTCTGTTAAGCTCATCTAATACGTCTACAAAAATGGAATAAGAATAATTACTTAAATTATTATATCAATTCATATAAGTAATAAAAAGGTATGAGCTTCATAGCTTTACTAGGATTGTCTTAAATAGTGACAGAAGCTAATTCATTTCTAAGCAACTCAAGCTCTTCGTTATTCAAGTTAGATGGCTCATCCATAAGAATTCAATAGCCTATTTCGTCAAACTCTTCAAAATTAATTGGGTCATGACTTGTCTTAAATCAATTTCTACACAAAAGAAAACAAAATTAGACAAGCTTGGTAATATTATCATATAAAATAAATAACTTTAGACATGATTTACAATAGTAAGACAACAACAAATTAAATTTATACCTTTGTTGTAATCTCAAGTTAGAGTGCACAAATACTGAATCATTGAGTCTTTAGTGCTCAAGTCTATTCATTTTCTTCGTATGGATATGCTCTAATTTATTTCACAACCAGAAGCACTACAAGTCTGGATTAAAACACAAATGTCAAGCTTTTGTAGATTTGGAGCACCACATCCATATAATGCCCACCATTCATCTACAAAATCATTATGATAATTTACCAAACAAACTAAAAAATGTAAATAGATATAAAATTTTGATAATACCTTTAAATAAGTAACAAAATCATACTTGGAGCAAAAACATGACGATCTTATACAACATACCATCTTCCAAAATCACCTTATTCTTTTCTAAAAGAACTCATCTCCCTCATTAATGTTGACCTCAATGTGAAATTTCAATTTTCATATCTCAAAATGACATCAATAACAAAAGACATGGTACTTTGATGTTGAGAAATTTCATATGAGTACTGGAAACAAGGATTAAACCAATAACCAGCTACATGTAAGTTCCTTGAGAGTTGATTATCCCAACGAGAAGAAATAATTTGAAGATAAGGCTCCACCCTTTTCTTTCTCCTATGAAATCTAGCAACCATATCATCTCTAACCTTGTGAAATGCTTGTTACAAATAACCCATACATGATTTCTCTCCACTATCCACCAATCACAAAACACGTATAAGAGGTTTGGTAAGTTGCACAATTATAACACACTCCTTCCAAAATGTGGTATCCACACACTCTCCACAAACTTCTTACCCTCCCTATCTTTAGTATGAGCACAAGAGGTTCACTCCCTAATCACAACCATCACCCTAAGAGCACTCTTATGTGTCAAAATGCTTTGCAAAGCAAAAAAAAATTAGTAGCAAACCGAGTAGGAGCTGGATGAATGATCTCTCTTCCTTCCGTGAACTTCCTCATCAAATGCAATGCATAACAATGATTATAGATATACTTAGTTGTTTTTGAGGCATTCTTAACAATGTATTACACCTCATCTAACTTATCCATATCTTTAAGCATCAAATTAACACAATGTGCAGCACAAGGAGACCAATAAAGTGACTTAAACTCATATTCTAACAACCTTACATCAGCCACATAATTCACAGCATTATTAGTCACCATATGCACAACATTTTCAACACCAATGTAGAGAACAATCTCTCTAAATAACTTATGCAGTACTTCAATAGTTTTTGAAGCATCATAAGCATCAACAGACTTTAAAAACACAATACCCTTTGGAAAATAAACTAAGAAGTTAATTAAAGTTCGATTATGTTGGTTCGTCCACCCATTTTCCATAATAGTACAACTAATTTCTTTCCAATAAGAATGAAAAGTCTCAACATAATTATTTACCTCTTCAATATTTTTCATTAACAAGTAACCACGAAGAGTATGAACAGTTGGCCCCTTATAACCAGGACCAATGTGAGCTATACCATCAATAACATGTTGATAATAATTAGGATTTGAAGCATTTAATGGAATACATAAATCAAACATCCACTTAGAAATGAGAATGTCAACTTTCTCAACAACATATTTGCTTTGTAACACACTTTTGAGTGTTGGTTGTGCACCTGCAGTTGTTCTTGGCATGAAATGATGACCTAAAGTCTTTTATTTCCTTATCTAAAACCCTTAACTTCTCTCCTGATTTGAAACTCCTAGTTACCATAATAGGAGGTATCAAAGATGGTTCTCGGTGTGAAGGAAAGTCCATCGAAAAATACGGGTTATCTTTAGCTAAAAGCTCTTGTGCCTTCCTTTTTTTTGCTAGCAAATTCTTCAATACTTTCATTCATCTCAAAACCAACTTCAGGAGGAACTTTTTTACACCTCTCTACTTGACCTTTTACATTAGCTAAATGTTGTTTGACACACTGGATTCCACCCCTAGAAAGAAGTTTAGAACAATATAAATATTGTAATTTTTTTCTCTTATTAGCATCCTCAACCTCCCTATGATGACCCCATGCTGGATCCTTATTTCCTCTAGAATTCCTTTGAGAAGAATTTGGCATAGAGCCAGCATTACTAGCCTCTACAGACATCTCTAAGGCATTAAGAATGAATTATAAGTTACAAACTTAAAAAAGACTCATTAACAACAACAAATGCAAAATTAGGTGAGCATATTATCATAAGTTACAAACTAAATATCAAAATTCCAATTTAAGAGGCACATTAATAGTAGCAAGTACAAAATAGGTAACCCGGTAATCAACCTTAAACACGGCTCCAATCCCCTACATTAAGATATACTCACCAAGGATTTGAATCCTAAACATTAAAAAGGAATTAAAATATACTCATCAAGCTTTCCTACACGGTATGAAGTATAAATTACACAACATCTATTCTCAGATATATCAGCAGACCAAAATACAACCATAATTTTACTAGAAAGACAATAACAGATATTTCAAATCAATAATAGAAATTCAATATGTTAAGAATTAATAACAGAAATTATACAGACCAAAATTCAGAAATTTATACTCGGCTACTAGAATTTTAGATCAATAATAGAAATTCAATATGAAAAGAATTAATAACAGAATCAATAATAGAATTATACTTTAGAAATTTTTACTCAACTACTAGAATTTTAGAAATTTCAAATCAAACTCATAAATTCAATATGTTGAGACTTGAGAATCAATAACAGAATTATAACAACTAGAATTTCAGAATAATAGCTAAAATTTCATATTGGACAAAGAATCAGAATTTCAAGTAACATAATCATTTCAAATAGGCGATTAACAAAATCAAGTAACAGAATTATTTCAAAATTTTCATATTGAACACTAACATAATTATTAATCAAAAAACTAAAGCAGATTAGCTGTAAACTAAATTGCATGAGATTGAAGGAATAGTTAAAATTTCATATTAGACAAAGAATCAAAATTTCAAGTAACAGAATCATTTCGAACAGGCCATTAAAAGAATCAAGTAACAAAATCATTTCAAAAATTTCATATTGAACAATAACATAATTTTTAATCAAAAAACTAAAGCAAATTAGCAGTAAACTAAATTAGCTAAGATTGAAGGAAAACCGAGGTAAGGGATCAGGTGATTAGCAACAAACTATAGCAAGACCGCAAGATTTTTTTCTTGACAAACATCTGCCAAATAATTCATAACAATACATAATTAAAATCGAAATACGAAATAATCAAAAAAATGAAGTAGATTAGCAGCAAACTAATTACTTGATATTGAAGGAAAATCAAAGCAAGGGATTGGTGTGAATTGTGAAGTTCTCGACGAGCTCCTCATTGTTATACTCCTTGCGCCCAGGTTGAAGATGACGGCGGGATGAAGACAGTAAGCGATTACCTCACCATCGGCAACATGAAGAAGAAGACCAGCTAATTGGAAGAGAGGAGTAGAGTAACAATGACAAACCGGCGTGAAGAAGAAGACGAACAAATAGGACAGACGTGCTGTGAACTGCGAAGGTGCTAAGTGATGAAGATGAACAGGTTGTCCGTTGTTTGGTATGTTTAGGGTTAGGAGAAATTTTGTTAAAAAGATAAATTACCCCTCAACATATAAAGCAGCAGAAAAGTAATTTTGGAATATACTAAAAAAACCATACTAGTTTACTAAAAAACTGGCGGTTCCTAGTCTTTTAATAAACCGGCCAATTTTTACCAAACACACTGGTTTCTTGGTAAAACTGGTTTTAATTATCATTTAGCCCGATTTTATCACCGGTTCGCGGGTTTATTGGTTCAACCAGTCGGTTCGGTCCGGTTTTTAATACTATGCCCCACTATTATAGCCAGTGGACCGAAAAACACCCAGGGCAGAACGCACTTGGCCACTATTATTCGCCAATGAAACGGTATCCAGGGCACAAGGCACCTGGCCACTATTATTCACCAGTGGATAGGTCTAATCCCGAATCTCGTGGTGTTTCATTGTAAGTAGATGGTATCTTTCCATATCTTATCATCATTAGGTTCAGTTTGCTAAGCTCAAGACCCCCCACTATTATAGCCGGTGGACCAGAAAAACACCTAGGGCAGAACACGCCTGACCACTATTATTCATTGGTGGAACGATCTCCAGGGCATAAGGCACCTGTCAACTATTATTCGCTGGTGGACCGATCTGGGTCCGGCTAAATAATCTTTCTCTTTAACTGTTTAGTATCTTATTCGTATCTTATACGATTAATACTTCCACCCTAGACATACATGTCTTTTGGACTACCCGCTCACACAACCCATCTACTACTATTTTTGTGAAAGACTTGTCCCATATCTTGGGACTTCTATGCCTCCTAATACATCCATACATCATATCCCCCTTCTCCTCACTTACCATGAATACCCAACTCCTATATGCATGGGTTGAGGCCCACTTTCCCATATCTCCAAGTTAACTCACTATCGCCCTCTAGGGTATTCCCCGGGAAACCCTAATATGCCCTATATGGCCCAACCTTCTTCTATCTCACACAAACCATGCTTTCCTTGCCCCCAACTCATCACCTCACCCGATCCATCCCCAAGCATCCCGCTTTACAGCTCATTTTGCACACATGGCCATGAAACCCTAGTTGGGCATCCCAAACCCTAACACCTCTCTCTTCTAATATAATGTCCCACCATCACTCTCACTTACCATTCCCTCTTCCATATGACACACATTCACCCTCCATGTGACATTGTTCCACTCTCATCCTATACTTCAATCCTATTTGGTATTTCTCCCTTCCATAATCTCCTCCACTTAGGGTTTTCCTCCCAAACACTAGCCAAGTCCCCCATGGACCCTTATACTAACGAACGTACTCTTTTCCACCTATGGCTTCCAATCACCCCAACAACTCTTCCATCACCTTACTTAACATTCAAGTCAACTTTTTCCACGTAAGGATTATCACCATACAAAGACCATCCATCCCATGCAAACCCTATACTTCCCATGCAAGATTCATTTCACTCTCTTATTTTATTCATATTATCATTTTATTTATCCACCCATAAGTCACGAGACACTTAGGACATTCTTACTTCCCTCTAGACAACTCACTTCCTTTCCTCCTTCCATCTTTTCATCCCCACAACATATCTTTTAAAACCTCCTGGCATGCATGTCCTAAAGGGCCATGTCACACAAGCACCATAGAGCACAAGATATATTATTATTTTACACATGCCATAAAGAGAACGCATACACTTACCTTAGCTTCGCACTGCGCTACAAGTAAATAGTTATAGTCACACAAGGTACATAAACATATTATCACACATAACATACAAAACACATAATACACATATTAGGCCTTAACCACATTTTTACCTAAAACGACACCGGGCTTGGAGTACGTTCCTACGCCTCCTTAGGAGTCGAACTTAGTTTACTTATAAGAGGAAAAATACTAGGTTAACTTCCCTCTTATTAACATTTTCATTAATTTCTACTCACCTCTATTACCCTTAAAATGGTTAATCATGCTATTATTAGCTAAAATAGGTTTAGGTAGTTGTATTAGTCAATGGCAATATATTATTAACAATATTAGCAATACTAATGATAATAAATTTAATAATAATGATGATGATGATGATGATGATATTCATATTGATAATGATAATAATAATAATAGTAATAATGATAATGATATTATAACGATGATGATGATGATGATGATGATGATGATGATAATAATAATAATAATGATAATGATAATGACAATAATAACGATAATGATGATGATGATGATAAGGTTAGAATAATAATTACACTAATTAAATTATACTTAAAGGCTATGAAGGGTTAGGGCATAACCTAGTGAGGGCGGCAGCTAGGCAGCAGTGGTGGTGGTAATGGAAGTGGTGGTTTGGAGAATGTGGTCTTTTAGGGTTGGAAGAGAGAGAGTGAGATGGTGGTTGTGGTGGTGGTGGACTCTCTAGGCTAAGAGGGTTGGGGCGGTAGTGGTGGCACAACAAGGGTGGTGGCGTAGGTGGTGATGGAGAAGAAGGGAGGATGAAAATGAGGGATAAAGGGAGAAGGGAAGGTAAGAGAGGCTCTGTTGGGTTGATTGGGTGACAGGGGAGGTGATGATTGCAGTGGAGGAGGCGACACACGGCGGTGAGAGGGGCGACAATGGGTGCAAAGGGGCGGGTCGAGCAACCAACTTTGCACGATTGGGGTGGCTTGTGTATGGGGGTCAAGGGATATGATGGGCTCGGTTTGGAGGAGGTTAATGTTGGGAAGGGTTTAGGTGGTGTTTTGGGTGGCAGCGTTGCACAACGTCGACTAAAGTGGTGGTGGCGCAAATACACAAGAAAATTTGGGCAGAGTGAAGGAGGAAAAATGGGATTGGTAGGGGGTATTTATAGGCCAAGGGATGGAGGATAAGACAAAGGGGAAGAGGATAAGGGGGCAGGTGAGGCAGAGCTCACCAGCCGACGATGGCAGGCTAGTATGAGCCTGTAAAATCATAGGGTGCAGTCGGTAGGGGAGAGAAAGGAAAAGGGAAGGGGCACGTGGTGAAGGAGGTACAAGACAAGTTGGGGTTGTAAAAGGAAAGGAAAATGACAGAGAGAGAGGGGGGAGGTGCAAGCTGTCGGTATAGTAGTAGAGGGGAGGACGGTGGTAGAGTTGTATGCCGATCTACAACGCAAGGGAGGGAGAAGGAAAGGGGAAGGGGCACGTGGGGAAGGAGGTACAGGACAGGTTGGGCTGGAAAAGGGACAGGGAAAAGGATGGGGAGAGAGGGGAGAGGTGTAATCTAGCAGTATAGTAGCAGAGGGGAGGGCGGTGGCAGAGTTGCAGGCCGATCTGCAATGCAAGGGAGGGAGAAGGGAGGAAGAAGAAGAAGAAGAGTTAGTTGGCTGGTATGAGGGAAAAGAAAAGAAAGAATAAGAGGGAGAGAACCGAGCAGGTGAGGGAGGAAGGGAAAAAAAGAAGGTGGGCTAGGCCATGTGAGGGAGAGAAGAGAGGAGGGGAGAGTTAGGCCACGTGGGAGGGGAGGTCCAATCCTAGGAGAGGAGAAAAAAAAAGAAAAAGGGAGAAAATAGAAAAAGAAGGAAGAGAAAGGAAAAGGAAGAAAAAAAGGGAAAAAGAAAAGGAAAAATAAGTTGGTTTAGGTGTTTAGGATATTTTGATATTTTTAAATATTTAAAAATAATAAAATTAGTAAAATAATAATAAAATTTCTTTTTATATTAATTTAAGATATTTTGGGTAATTTTTCTTAACTTATATTTTTAGCTAGCTAAATACTCTAATCTTCTCTAAATAAATTCTTTATTATTTTCTTCTTTTTTTTATCTTAAATACTCCCCTTGTTTTAATAATATAATTAATTTAATTAATTTTCCTAATAAATTCCTATTTTATCATAATTTCTTTAATTAGGATTTTGGGTATTGCAGATATATCATAGGTGACCCTAAGTCTCTGTACTCAATAATTTCGTGAATATAGTAAGGTGGTGTGATATATATGTATGCATGCATATGCATGGGGGGATTGATTATATAAGTGAGTTGTCGTATCATATGAAATATAAATATATGTGATAAGTGGATTGCGATATTATATATATAAGAGAATGAGTAAGAAGGTGAAATGGAATGTGTGATGAAATATGTTCTTATGGAATTCATTAGAAAGGGGTTATATGAAGTAAATTGGAATGATTACATAAAAGTAAGTGAATGGTGTGAATGGTAATGAATAGATTGAATGATTGTGTGAAGTAAATATGCCTTGTTCGTCTGTTAGTGTGTGTTCTCTATTTCATTATCTTGTACCATGTTATTCAATGAACCTGTGTACTTTTGTCTTTTCATATTTCTCATATGATACCATGATATTGTTTATAATGTTCACTTGTGGTTTGAGAATCCTTATGTTAACCATGATAGCACGATAATAAGTGAGTGTGTCATCAACATTATTTACCTTAATGAATGTTAATCAATACGCTATTTTTCCTATGTCCTGATATAATGTGCGAATGCTATTGTTATGAGTTGGGTTGTTTATTTAGTACATCATCGTACTGATAATATTCTTGTTTAGGTGCTCGTTTGCATGTAATGTGTGCATGAACTTTAGTTTAATTCAGCAATGATGATTGATTTGAGACTAAGAGTTAGGATACCCTGAGTTTATATCTCATGAGTATTTTTCCATTTAATTTTTAGATATTATGTGATTTCAATGAGTTGTGCTATAATTTTTATGCAGTGTTGTAAATGACCATTTGTATATTATTTTTGACTGGTTAAGATTTTAAATTCCGGATTTTACTTTAGATTTTTTGTCGAATTTTTTAGCGATGGCTTTGCAAGGTTTTTGCTACTTTACCGGCAATGATTTGGTTTAGTTTTGGTATAGTTGTGGTTTCAAGTTTTATTGGACATGTTTTTAGCATTGCGCATATCATAAGATGGATGATGAATATATGTCTTACACTGGTTGTGGTAGTAATACTCCCCATTTCTTATGATTGTTTTTGTATTATTCTTTTTAAATGAATTTTTTCTTGAGTAAAAATGGGGGTGTCAAGGTATCCTTATGGTATATGTTAGGCCCTGCTCTACTCTTCTTTAGTTGTATGGAGTTTTTAGAGGATATCAATATTTAAGGATTAGGTGTTCTATAAGGGATAGGTATTGCGTTTCCTAGAGAGTGCTAGTGTGATTGAGGTATCTTGGTATCCTTGAGTTACATGGAAGGGTGAGTATTGTGCTCTCTTTGTGCATCGATATAACTAGAGCATCTTAGTATTCCTAGATTACAGGGTTTGGATCACCCTTGAGAAATAAATGAAGTTAATTTGGTTGAGTAGTTTGTTTTGCGTTATGTGCATTATCTCTAATTATTATTTTTGGTTGAATAATTCATGTAATTATTGTTTAGTTATTATATGGTTGTTGAGTTTGATTGAGATGGTTCTCTGGTGGATTACAATTGTGATATTGATTTGATGGGTGGATATTATGTTGCCTGGGGCACCAGTATGACTAGTGTATCTTAGTATCTTTGGGGTATATGGATGGATTGGTAGCTTTGCATGTTGGTATATATATATGATGGGCTAAATCCACAAATACATGAACTCGTTATAGCATGTCAAGGTTGTATCCTATAAGGACTTTGTTGTTGTGTATAGAATCTTCACTACTTTAGTTATCTAGATATATTACATTCAGATAGTAGAAAATGACCAACAAAATAATATTAATTGGTAATGTTAACGTTAGTATAAATAATCTAATTAAAAGCATAGGATTTGATTATTGTCATAAATTAATAATTAATGGACAGTAAATTTAATAGCCAAATAATTACATAAATCTAAGAAGGTAAAATAACTTAAATTAACTAATAGCCTATTTCACGGTCTAATAGTCGCACTTGATCCAATTTAATAACATATTTTCATGGTATTAGATCAAATTAAATCCATTATATTTTGTGAGAAATCGGTAAAATACCCAAGAGACTCTAGCCTACTTTTATGGTTCAATTATTCGATTCAATTGTTAGATTTTTGGTTATTAATCTTCATCTTTCACTCATTCGATTAAATATATATGTCTAGTTAAATAAATGATCAAACAACTCAACCATAAATGAATAACTAACAATTGAATACATAAATTCAAGAAATCAAAATATAGATTAAATTAATTTATTATTAATTAACAATTTAGACTATAACAAATCATAAGAAGAAAAAAAATCACTTGCTTATAATTATAGTCAAATATGATAAATAAAATGTAGGAATATAAGTATTAATAAACATAATAAATAACAAGAGAAAAAGTGAAAGATAAAGTCATGGATTAATGTTGAAATCTAATGTCAATAGTGCGTATAAAAATCTAAGTTTGGAACCAGATCTAATAGTTAATGAGGAAATCCTTGATTTACAGCCATGGAATCTTTGTTTCTAAAGCGAGCCCCTCCCATTTACATGTCTCCCCCTTTTCTCAGACATTGTTCCCTTCATTAAAAAATGGGATGGGTCGTGTAAATCGTGGAGTAACCACTACGTGGTTATGCTTGTCTTGCACGACCATATCATGTGGCATTATTGTTCTCAATTATATTGTTGAGCATATAGTTATGCCAGTCTTGCATGACCATACCATACGTCTTATTTGCTCCAAGCATTGAGCCGCATGGTTGTGCCAATCTCACACAACCACACTATGTGTCTTCTTTAATGTCGGCATTGGTTCCACGCCTATGTTAGTCTCCCATAGACAAACCGTGCATCTTCTTTTCACTCATTGAGAAGTTATGCATGGGTGTGCAAGAGTTAGCATGGCTGTGTTGCGCCAGTGCACACAGTTGTGTCTCAGCTAAATATATGGCTATTTTTGTCCTCTTCTAGACTCCTTAGATTTTCTCCTCTTCTTGATTTATTTCACTTCCTTCAAAGCCTTATATATATAATCCTTGATCCAAATACGTGCTCAACTCCCTTGGTTTTGTACACTTTTATGTAAATCCTACAAAATGAATACAAGTAGAGCAATCGTCGAAAAAATAGGAAAAAAATACCAAAAAGATCACAAGTGATATGAAATAGGGTCATAAACCAAAGGCAAATCACGGTGAAAAAGTATAAAATAATGAGTTTATCAATGTATTATTATAATACCTCGACTTTTGCTTCTTGACCAACTTGTGTTGTTGATGGTGTCGACTAGGCTTAATTTTTGCCAAAGTGTACCTCTTCCACAACTTGGATCTTGGGTGTTTATCCTCCATTCGTATTGTGTTATATTCCTCGCATGCCATGCTTCATATAGGTACTCATTTTACCTAGCAAATCCCACAATTTCTCTCTTATTTTCCCTTTATTTCTACCTTGTTGACCAACTTGTGTTTTTATTGTTGTTGCTTCTACGTGTGGTGCAACAACATTTTTGTGGCTTTTCTCCCTTTATTTCTCCCCCTTTCCATTCCTTCCAACACCATGACCTCTCATTCCTTTATGATTATCGGTGGTTTCCTAGCCTCTATATCCAAGAATAATTCTTCCATTTTGTTTCTCTCCTTTCCATTCTATAATTATATTTTCATGTTAATATATTTAGTGTTATTCTTATTACAAGAAATCAAGTGGTAGAAGGAGAAAATTAGGATTATTTTAAGCTTTTAGACCAAATGTAACTTTTGTAAGGATGCACTTCTTTAATTTAGGTTCTTGATTACTACGTGTTAGTCTATTGTAATCCATGTTAGCATGTTTTTATTCTTAGAAATCACGATTAAGGTTGTTTTGTAAGGTGTTATTGCATTCTACCTCCATATCATGCTTTTGGGTGTTATAATATTTTTTATGTAAATTATAAATTTGTATGTCTTGTTAGGCGTTGTTAGAAAACTATAAGCATGGTGGTATATTTTAACTTATTCTACAAGTGCATTGATAAGTAGGTATAATTATGATGAGTATTATCATAGGTGAATTTGATTGAAAATTAGAAGGATTGGATGTGTTGGATGCTTTGAGATTTTTGACCATAGAGTGAAATGCCCCAAAAATATTTATTTTAAGAAATATAATTAAATAAGGATTTATTAGAGAATTAATTTAATTAATTATGTTATATGGAATGGGAAGGATTTATGTAGGGCAAATTAATAAGGAAATTACAAATATTTTTATAAGGGAAAATTTGGGCTTTTTACTAATTAAAAAGGAATTTAGAAGAAATCTTTTAAAAATCCTAAATTAGCCCAAAAAGAAATTTTAATATTATTGTATTTAAATATTTTTATTTTAAATACCTAAAATATTCTAATTAATTTATTTGACCCCAACCTACTTAAAAGTTTCTTTTCCCTTTTCCTTTTTTCTTTTTCCTCCTTCCTTTTCTTTCTTTTCTTTCTTTTCTTTCTTTTTCTTCTTCTTTCTGATTGGGCCCGTCTGTTGCGGCCCAATCCTCCCTTTTCCTTCCTCTCTTCCGCAGCCCATCTACCACTTCTTTTATTTCTTTCATTCGGCAGCCGCAACACTGCGTATCGTGTCTTTTCCCCATGGAACACTGCACTCCATTTAAAATCTTTATAACCATTACTGATTGGCTCAGTTCTCCTTCTTTTTCTTTTCTTTCTTTTTCCCCCAAATGCCTGGTTCACATCATTCTTCCTCCTTCCTCCTCCACTGTCGACCTGCACCTTTGAAGCTCCGAAAATGGCATCGCCGGCCACGCTTGACTTGATCGGCAATTTTCCCTCTCTTTCTCTTCCCCTTTAATCGCAGTTCAACCTAGCCTAACCCACTTTCCTTTTCCTCGCGTAAAATTCATCTTTTCCTGCTTGAAAGGTCGACCCCAACCTAAAATTGTGACGGCCGATTAATGCTGCCGGCTACCCTAAACCCTACCTGCATTATCCTCCTACCGACCCCCAGAACCCTACCATTCCCTTTAAAATTTATAAATACCCCTTGTTTGTGTGATTTCGAAACTTTTTCCCCAAAACCCTAAGAGCCTACCCTATGCACCACCACGAATTCAGACGACCTTTCCTCCACTGTTAGCCAACTTTGCCGCCATCTTTGCATACTTAAGTCTTCCCTGCATCGCCCTCTAACTAACTGAGCCACCCATCTCCCTCAATTCTTCTTGCATGAGCCACCACATCCGTGCGAAGTTCCCTGCCCATAAAGCCAAGTTTTTACACCCGCAACCCCTCGAGCCATCGTCCGCCACCACATATGCTATTATCACTGCCTCCTACACCACCCAAAAGCTACTACTAATCTTCCTCCACCTAGCCATACCCTTCTTTTCTCCATTCTCCTTCTCTTCCCCTCTCTTTATTCTTCTCTTCCTTTCGGCCGCCACCTCTACCACTATGCGTCGCCGCCACTTGATGCGCCACCACCCTAACTTTACTCCTCTCAGCCTAGGCTACCACCAACACCTCAACCTCCACCCTCATTCTCCACCTTTTCTTCTCAAACCTCAACTTTTTCCTTTTCTAACCTCTTTTCCTGCCGCCACCACCGCTACCGTATACCACCGCCGGTGCCACCTATCTTCGCCAACTCAAGGTGAAACCCTAGACCCTTTTAGCCTTTTTCTCCTATTTATTTAAGTTTATTCTATTTTATTTCAATTTTTATCAATTTTTATTATTATTATTGGATGTAATATTAATGTTATATTTTCTTGGCTGGATCGAGAGTAGAAGTAAATTATTTAAGTTGTTAGTTTTGAATTATTGTTATTAATAATATTATTATAATTTTTATTATCATTATTAATATTATTATTATTTTATTATTACTATTATTTACCTAAAGGGGGTTGAAGCCCTATTTTATGATTATGATTTGCATACTCCTATTTTATTATTAATATTACTATTTCTACTATTATTAATATTAATATTAATAATAATATTATTATTATCTTTATTATTTTAATATTATTATAAGTAATATGTGTTGTTGTTGTTGTTATTATAATTATTAATATTATTAATTGGTACCTTCATTATTTGGAGGTAGGGTCGAAAACCCTACCTTGTATTATTTAGGCTTTAGTTATTATTATTATTATTACTACTACTACTACTACTACTACTACTACTACTACTACTACTACTACTACTACTACTACTATTATTATTATTATTAGCATTATTTTGGTAGAGGGTATAAACCCTTATATCACCATCTGTTTTAAATTACATTAATATTATTATTGTATTTTTAGTAGTATTTCATATAGTTATTATTAGTATAGTATTATTTTATTTAAAAACCTAGTCTTAGGATAGGTTAGTAAATAATAGTATTTTTAGGAGGAAACATAATTATAGCTTTTTCCTCATAATAGGTGAGACCAGTCAAAGCTCTCAAGAGGTATTAAAGTGTGCTCCAAGACCAGTGACCTTTTTAGGTAAGGGAGTACTAAGGTCGTTTGTGTATTATGTGTTTTATATGCCATGCATGCCATGTGTTGTGAATTATAATGTATTTTATGTGGATTTGTACAACTGTTATATATGCAACATGATATGGAGTTGAGGTAATATCGTACATTAAATTGTGGCATTTGTATTATGTGTATGGGTGTGTTATTATTATGGTATAATGTGGGCCATAAGACATGCATAATAGGGTTTGTAAAATAATGATGGGAGTGTCTTAATGTTTGCATGGAGTTAGTGTTGGCATGGTGTTAGGGTTTGCATGGTATTAGGGTTTGCATAGAGTTGGGGGTTGCATGGAGTTAGGGTTTGCATGGAGTTAGGGTTTGCATGGAAGTAGGGTTTGCATGGTGTTAGGGTTTGCATGGAAGTAGGGTTTGTGTGAGAGGTATAATTTGCATGGAGTTAGGGTTTGCATGGGTATGAGGGTATGCTATGGTTAACTAGGGTTGGAGTGGTTAACTAGAGTTAGAGGATAAGAATAGTAGAAGTCAATCATGCATGTCTAGGTGAAAGCTTTGAATAAGATACTTAAAACATTAATTATGTAAAATGGAAGAGTATTGAGCCGGGTCCCACCGATCCATTGGCTAGAAATAGCGGTTAGGACACGTAGTCCTATGTGTCTCCGATCCACCGGCTATAATAGTGGTTAGGGTATGTTATCCTATGTGCCTCCGATTCACAAGCAATAATAGTGGCGGACTCCAAGCTCAATAAACCAAACACCTAAGTTGCTAAGACACTTAAAAGATACTAAGTGCTTACAACGAAACACTATGTGAGCCGAGGCCAACCGATCCATCGGTAAGAAATAGTGGTTAGGGTATGATACCCTATGTGTGACTGATCTACCGACTAATAATAGTGGGCAGGAGCATTGTGCTCTGGTTGTCTCCGATCCACCAGCTATAATAGCGGGGGCTTCCATACTCACATGGAGTGAATTAAGAACATGTGTGACTGATTTCCAGTAAGAGATTAATTAACTAATTAATCTGGACTCCTTGGGCCTTTATGTGTGGGCTTGATCATTATAGGTTGTATAATACTGTGTACGTTTTTATGTATTGTATGTATGGGTTTGAAATTGTAAGTTGAATATTATCCTGCATGATTTTATGTGCTTGCGTGTGGGCCTTAGTGCTCGGTTACCTTACTCGGTGTGTAGCGTACTAATCACCCCTTTTATGGGTGTTGCTCATTCCCACGAGCAGAAGGTTCGTCTGACGTGTTGCAGGTAGGCGATGCTTTCTTTGATGCCATTGATGTCTATGGGACATCAGGCGAGGCCGAGTGATGATTGGGATGGATTCAAGTCCTAGGAGTGGCATGGCCAGTTTTTTCGTTTCAAGATAATTATTCCTTTTCTCTTTTAACTATGTTTGAATTTCCAGAAACAATTTTAATATTGTAGCTATCTCTCTTATTTGAAGAACTATCTCTCATATTTTGGATTATGTAAAAACTTATGCGTACTCTGATTTTCATATTTATGAACTTTGGATTATTTAATAATGTTGTGAGTAGTTTTCTTAGCCTTAGCACTTGGTACTGGAACGGTTGGAGTGAACCAGTCTGATATTAAATGTGGTGGTATTATCCCTAAAATCTACGGGTTTTAAATTTAAAAGTCTTATTAAAAAATGCGAGTAAATTATGGGGTGTTACCTAGAGCCTTTTGTGTTGTTTTGTTGTTTTTAATTAAGGTCCATTATATTTTAGAGTTTTTACTAACGTGTGGGGGTTAGGGTATAGATTTAGCAAATTATGGATACTTGTAGAATTGTGTGGGTAATTGTTGAATTTTGACCCTAGCAGTAAATTGGCCTTGCTGTAATATTTAATGGAAAATAACTATACCATTATAATTCTTGAGGTTTTTATACAAGTTTGGTACATAACATTATAGGGTTTGGTTGTGTTTAGGTTATGTTATAATAATTATTAGTTTTGGGATGTTTAAGTGAATTAGGGACATTGTAAGAGGCAACATCAATATTGTATGTATGAAATGCGGGAGTTTAGCTTTGGTTTTTGGATGTGTGATCTTAATGTTATTTCAGAATTTTGTGCTAAATTTGGTAATTTGGTGAGATGTGAGGGTGAAATTATAGCCCATGGTGAATTAAGGTTTTGTGGGATATTATAAGAGATATCATCGGTATGATATGCATGAAATATTAGAATTTAGTCCTCAATTTTGGACATGTTCATCTTAATTTTTTTAATACATTGTGCTAAATTTGATGACTTGATGAGATGTGAGGGTAAAGTTATGACTCGTTGGTGAATTATAGTTTTGGGGGACATTTTGGTCTTTTTACCTTGGTTATGTTTCATGGTGCCATATTAATTTTCTATATGAAATATTATTATAGTCAGCGACTATAACTTGTGGAATTAACTGACCATGGCTATAATTGTTGGAATGAATTAATAAGTAAATGTTATTATATGTAATAAGTAATAATCATTAATCATCATGATAGGACATATATAATAAATAACAACTTAAAAAGTGAAACCATAATGATACATTAGTATGTGTCAAGTATTGGATAAGGAAATAATAAGACATTAGTAATCAAACTCGAAGATTACGTGAGTTATGACTGAATAGCTTCATTTGATACTTTTTCTAGTTGTTGTGATGACCATATTGACCCTACATCTACTTTATATTATCCACTCCACTAGCTTATAAAGGGTATGCATGCTTAATAATCAAGAGTCTAGACTCGTGGCTTTTTAGATGTTTTTCCTTGGAAGGTTCATTATGTGCATGTTACTAATCAGCTAGTTATGGACTAATATGGTCCATGAATTCAAATGACTAAGTACCTGAAAATATATGATCACCTGAGTATGAAATTTAATAGGAATTCATCATTCGGTCATCTCATATCATTAGTAGAATACATGTGTAGTATGTACCTTAATTGAGTTGTCATGCTTGGAGGAAAGTAACCTATGAGAGTTGGTCTCATGTAGTGATAGAGCCTGATGGAAGTAATAGTAACCAAGCTCTTGTCTTTTACCGTAATGAGAAAGGGAATGACTTTAGCTCGATAATCATTTGATATGCCCTTTATATTCAAAGTATCTCAATACTCTAAGAAGATCAAGATGTGTAAGTTAAAATCTTCTATTGGAGTACCACCAAATTGGTTATGTGGGACCATGGAAAGAAGTGAAGGCTTGAGCTTAAAATTATTAGTATCAACATTAGGTCTTGAATTACTCGATTGTATTCCATGAGATGTTGGTAAAGCAAACTCTTTCAAAGATCGATATTGTAACACCCTAAAAAATCACAGTTGAAATTTTTTGTTTAATTAAAACAAACACAAGCACGGGGGTGCTACCGCCATGATCAGCACCAGCTTGGCCCCCGACCAGTCTCGCACCAACCACAAGGCTAAGAAATAATTTTCATAAATTATTAAACTAATTAAGACATGGAACTATAGAAATCCAAAATATTCATAATAAAGAGAAGTCAAAGTGCAAAATTAAAGCTTTCATACATAATTAAAAACGGATATAAAGTCAAGCCCTTGAGGGGAAAGAGAGATACAATGGTAAATTAAAAATGAAAAATGTAGAGAGTCCGGTTGGCACTCGCTCTCGCCCCAAGCAAAGTCCAATAGTCATCACATTGCCCTATCCAACACATCTAGTGCATCATAGGTATCAAATACAATATCTCCTACCTACACAGATTCATAAGGGACCTTTGCTCACGGGAATGAGAAATACCCATGAAACGGGTGATCAATATGCTATGTATCGAGTAAGGTAACCATATGGGTAAGGTCATGCAAGACAAGAGACAAGTAAGGCATACGATGCATAATTCAGGTTCATATCATCAATCTAGGCTTAGACTAATATTTCTGTATTACACATTTCTTATATTAATTCCGCATGAGTACGGGGACCCCACTATTATAGCTGGTGGACCAAAAACACTCAACAGGGCAAAACACACCTGACCACTATTATAGGCGGTGGACCAAAAAATTATCCTCACTGGCCCCGACTTACGTGGTGTTCCACTGTAAGTGATTAATATCTTTTCATGACTTATTGCCATGCAAATTTTGGTTTATCGAGCCCAAAGTCCCCCACTATTATAGTTGGTGGACCGGATATCACTCCATAGGGCAAAACGCTCCTGACCACTATTATAGCCGGTGAACTGAAACAATATTCTCACTAGGCCTGGGTTGATAATCTTTTATTTTAAGTGTTTAGTGTTTTATTCATATCTTATTCCATACACAATCCAAACTAAACATGCATGACTTACTAGACTTCCCATGTTCATCCTTTTATTCTCAATTCCCCCCAGAACCCTGTCCCATATCTAGGGACCTTTACACAACCTATGACCCAATACTCTTATGCACATGGTTTAAGGCTCACTCACTCCCCATAACTCTGTTTTGACTCATCTTTTCTCTCTATGGTTTCCCCCTCAAAACCCTAATATGACCTACGTGGCCTCACTTCCCCTCATCCTACACAACCCATACTCTTATTTGCTACCAAAACCATCACTTATCTCGAACCACACCTGACATCATAACCTCGCTACCTAAATCCCATATGTGATCATAAAAACCCTACTTTGCTCCCCAAAACCCTAGTACTTCTCATTTCTTTTATGTCACCCCCTCAACACTCAAACACCCTTCCTCACTTGGCTCGCCTTTACTCCATGAGACACCCCTTTCATTTTTTATTCCCCTTTTCTAACCATTTCCATTAGTCTCCCTTCCCACACTTCTCTCACTTAAGGTTTCTTCCTAAAACCCTAGTCTAGTCCCCCATGCATCTTTACACCAATCCATGTACTATTTTTCATATATGGACTCCAATCACCCTAACAACTCTTCCCTTACCTTACTTATCCCTCAATTCAACATTTTCCATGTAAAGGCCATCCCCATGCAAAGGCTAACCATCCCATGCATGTTTTTGTCCATTCCCTTAATTTGTTCCCATTATTTATCCTTTTTTCCACCCATAGGTCATGAGATATTTAGGTCATCCTTACCACCCCCTAGTCAACTTACTTTCCTCGCTCTTTTTCATTTCTCTCACAACCACATCACACTATTTAAGGCTTCCTATAATGCATGTCATGAAGGGTAATATTACACAAGCACATTCCAATTAAAAGTAACAATACCATATTACACATATCATAAAATACATGCAACAAACCTTATCTCCATGCTTAGTAAGCTATGCTACAAGAGCATTATCCATAATATATAAGGTCCACACATATAATCGACGCACATAACACATATTACACACACATTAGGCTTTAACCATATCATCACCTAAAATGATGTTGGACTTGGAGCATGCTCATACGTCTCCTTAGGGTTTGGACTTGGTTCACCTATAAGAGGGAAAATAGTAGGCTTAAATTCCCTCTTACTAATATTTACAATATTTTCTACTCACCTCTATTATAACCTAGTACTAGGGATAATAATAATAGTAGTAGTTTTAGTAGTAAAAATAAGGATATTACCCTTAAAATGGTTAATCATGTTATTATTACCCAAAATAGGTTTAGCTAGTTATATTTGTCAATGAAAATATATTATTAACAATATTAGCAATAATAATGATAATAAATTTAATAATAATGATGATGATAATGATAATAGTGGTGGTGGTAGTAGTAGTAGTGATAATAATAATAATAACGATAATAATAATAATGATGATGATGGTAATAATAATAATAAGAATAATAGAATAATAAATACACTAAATAAATTATACTGAAGGGCTAGGAAGGGTTAGGGAACACCTAGTAAGGGTGGCAGCTAGGTGGCGGCGGCAATGGAAGTGGTGGTTTGGAGAAGGTGGGTCTTTAGGGCTAGAAGAGAGTGGGTGGGATGGTGGTTGTAGTGGTGGTGGACTCTCTGGGTTGAGAAGGTTGGAGTGGTGGTGGTTGTGGTGGCCGATGGTGGTGGAGAAGGAGGGAGGAGGAAGGAGAGGGCGAAAGGAAGAAAGAAAGGTAGAGGGGGTTCTGCTGAGTTGATTGGGTGGCAGGGGAGGTGGTGATTGCGATGGAAGAGGTGGCGCATGATGGCGGGAGGGGAAACAATGGGGTGCAAATGGCAAGTTGAGCAACCAACTTTTCACAATTGGGGTGGTTTGTGTAAGGGGATTTAGGGGCGATGAATGACTTAGTTTGGTGGAGGGTAATGTAGGGAAGGGTTTGGGTGGTGGTGTTGCACGATAGTGGCTAGAGTGGAGTCTGAAGTGGTGGTGGCGAAAATGGTGGGAATTTTTAGTCAAAGCAAAAAAGGGCAATTGGGGGGTCGGTATGGGGTATTTATAGGCCAAGGGAGGGAGAATGAGACAAAGGGGGAAGAGGACAAGGGAGTAGGGGCTGCTTGATGGCGGTGATAGGCCGGCGCATGCCCTACAAATTTTAGGGAGGACGAGAAAGGGAAGGGGAAGGGAGCACACAGGGGAGGCAGGGTAGGGGTAGGCTAGGTTGTGCTCAAAATGGGAAGGAAAGGGGCGGGGGAGAGAGGAGGAGGTAGGTTGATGTGCACTGGCAGGGGGAAGGACGGTGGAAAATTTGCAGGCCGACCTACAACGCGAGGGAGGGAGAAGCAAGGAAGAAGCAGAAGGGTTGTGTAACACCCCCAAATTTACTACAGAAAAATTTCGTTTAATTTAAAGAGGTTTAGCAGAAGCAAATAGATAAAACTGTAAATTTGGGAACATTACCGCCACACTTAGTACCAGATCAATTCACTCGCACCGACCCGATACTAAGTGCTAAGGCTAAAAGAATAACACCAAAAACGAGTCATTAGTAAAGCATAAGTTCTAAGGAATCATAGTGCGAAAGTCAAGAGTTACAATCCGAAGTATAATTTAAAAATACCAAATGTCAGAGGAAACAAAATAACGGAATAAAACAAAGTACGATAATACAGAGAAACAAGATGGGGGGGTGCTCTCCGACCACGTCACTCTCGGCCCCCAAGCTAGATCCAGACTCAACTCTCAGCCCTGGAAGTACCACAGACATCGACCCCTACCTGCAAAACTCATACGGGTCTTCTGCTCGTGGGAATGAGTAGCACCCATGAAACGGGTGATCAGTACGCTACGTATTGAGTAAGGGAACAGACGCACTAAGGTCCACATACACAGACATACGTGACGTAGTAGACATAGCACGTGAATAATAAACAATAACACAGATGAACAATGTTGGACAGAAATACATGACAAAGCAGACATAGCACGTGAATGATAAACAATAACACAGATGAACAATGCTGGACAGAAATACATGACAAAGCAGACATAGCACGTGAATGATAAACAATAACCTAGATGAACAATGCTGGTCACGAATCAGATAACTTTCTCATTAGATCTCTGATAATTATAAACAATTCACATCATAGTCTTTATCAATCCATGTGAGTGCGAGAACCCCACTATTATAGTTGGTGGAACGGTCACAAGGGTCATGCCCTGCCACTATTATAGCCGGTGGACCGGCCACGAGGGTAATATACCCTGCCACTATTATTTGCCGGTGGACTGGTTTGGCCCCGACTCACACGGTGTTCTACTGTAAATATTAGTATATTTCCATGTCTTATCACTTTTGTGTTTGGTTTGTTGAGCGCGGAATCCCTCACTATTATAGCCAGTGGAATGGTCAATAGGGCACATGCCCTGCCACTATTTTAGCCGGTGGAACAGTCGCGAGGGTATAATACCCTGCCACTATTATAGCCGGTGGACCGGTCTGGGTCCGGCTCAACATATTCCTCTTTAAGTGATTAGTGTCTTAACATATATTATTCGAGGGTAATTCATCTTTGGCATGCATGGTTACAGGGCCTCAACACATCACATCCTAACTTATGACATATTCGTACTATCACATACTAATTAGGACATATGCACACGTCTCAATTCCAAGCCACGTCACACATGAAACACTTAAGATAATGACATCTAAAACACAACACATAAATCATATAGAACATCCAAGGCACGTAGGATACATGTCACACATTCGACCTTAGCTACACCCTTGCTCGGTTTAGGTTACCGAACTATCTTCCGCACTTATATTAAGCCACTAAACACCCTTTATAATTATCATACTTAACACATTTTTCACATCGGAAACCCAAATCATGACCCTCAGACTCAACTCTCCCTCATACCTCACTCCTCCTCATTTATTCTTATTATTTCATTTTTCTTTTTCCACCTTCTCAAATTAGGGTTTCCTCCCCAAACCCTAGTCGGTCCCTATGTACCCTTATATTACCCTACGTACTATTTTTCACCTCGAGCCTCTAGAATCCCAAATAGACTTTCCATTACCTCCCCTACGTCCCAAAGTAACTTTTCATATGTAAGGTTCGCCCCCATGCGGACCTTACCCCTCGATCTCTACCATGCCAAACCCTAAAATTTCCATGCAAACCCTAGTTCTCCCATATAACCTTAGTTCCCCCACTCTTCCATTTTGTTTAATTCCCCATTTTCTCATCCATT